>JAYESA010000010.1:50233114-51583114 GCA_036927795.1 Iris macrosiphon
AAACACAACCAAACTAGTTCCAACTTCCTCCCACAGGTAGCCTTAGAGTCTAGGAAGGTTCTAAACCACTAATTACACTATATTAGAGCAATTAGCAAAAGGAAAGCTAGGGTTTACCTCTTAGGAGTTAGAATCCCAAGGCCAAAGTCTCCAATTCATTTGAAATCATCTCCCTCAAGCTCCAAGCCTCCAAATCAAGCCTCCACACTAAGTCTAGGCTCTACACACCTAGGTTAGGGAAAAGTGTAGGGTTAGGGTTCACATCCATGAAGAATAGAAGAAGAAAGAGGAGAAATGTAGTACTTACTTGAGGTTGGAAGAAGGAAAGAAGAAGAAAGAGTGAAGAATGGGGAAGAAGAAGAAGAAGAAGTGAAGAAGAAATGGGGGCTGCTGGTTTTGGTCGGGTCTGGGAATAGGGGGAGGCCGGCCATACATAAAAGAAGGGTTTCCTAATGTCCAAATGACCAAAATGCCCTCTCCTCACTTGGGTTTGGGTTTGGGGTTCCAAAAGCACTCAAACTAACTCTCAATCTCTCCAACTAACCTATTAAAAATATAATAAATATTCTAAACCCAAAAATAGGCCTCACAAGGGTGTTGGTTGGGTCGGACATGGGTCTACTAGGGTCTGACATGGGTCCAGACTAGCCAAAACCCTAAAATAATCAATAAAAATAATAATACAATCAATAATTAAATATAAATATAATTAATTATAAACAATACACAATTTACCAAATAAAAAAATAAAAAAAATCCTATTTTCTAGAATCGGGTAGTGACAATATACCATTCAAAGAGGTTGATCTTGTGAGGGAACATCTCTATAAGAAGGGTTTCGTACAGAACTACAAGGAGTGGACGGATCAAGGAGAACCTTTGTTTTCGCAATATCATCATTCCTCCTTCAATTCGGAGGTAGAAGAGTCTACTCTCGGAGATAACTTTGAATATCGACCGCGAAACCTGGCGTGTGAGTTGGTATTTAATGCGGTCGATCTAAGTTTTGATCCGGAGGATCCTAATCCTGATGTGAAGAAATTCTATCACATGTTCAAGAATGTCGATACTCCATTATACCCGGGTTGTGATTCTCATTTTGTCCTATCGGTGGTGATAGGTCTGTTGAACCTACAGTCTAATTTTAACTTGTCGCAGGATTACTACGACCGGATAATTAAGTTTGTTAGTGAGTTATTGCCAAAAGGATCGAAGGAGTTGCCTGAAAACTTCTACAAGTCGAAGATGATGATAAGAAAACTCAGATTAGGCTACGAAAAGATAAATTATTGTCGAAATAGTTACATATTGTACTACAAGGAGAACAATAATAAAGATAAATATATTTTCTGTCATGCGGACTGGTACAAGCCAATCCGGGGCAAAGGAAAGTCAACTACCCGAGCAAGGTTGTGTCCCTACAAGTATATGCAGTTTTTGTCGATAACAAAAAGGCTGCAGAGGATGTATATGTCCGCAAATACAGCATAACACATGACATGGCATAACAAGAAATGAAAGTTGGATGAAGGAGAATTATCTTATTCTTCCAATGGAGGGGCATGGAAATATTTTGATCTGTGTTATCCTGAATTTGCTGTGAAGCCCAGGAATGTCCAGTTGTGTTTATGTTCTGATGGATTCACTCCTTTCGGACAGTCGGGATCTCCGTACTCTTGTTGGCCAGTGATTTTGACTCCTTACAATCTACCACCGTGGATGTGTATAAAGTCTCCTTAGATGTTCTTGACACTTATCATACCCGGTCCAAAAAATTCAAAAAAGAATATCGATATCTACTTGCAGCCGTTGGTGGATGAGTTAAAATAATTATTGTATTTTGGTGTTCGGACATATGATATATCGAAGGAGTAGAACTTTAAGATGAGAGTGTCTCTCATATAGACCATCAATAATTTTCTAATATATGTGATGTTATCGGGGTGGAGTACTCATGGTACTTTGTCTTGTCCGATATATATAAAAAATAGTAAGGCATTCTATCTCCAGAATGGAGAAAAAGCATACTTTTTTTATTGTCACCGTCAGTTTCTTCTTGCGTTGCATCCGTAGAAAATGTACAGAGATGCCTTTAGAACTAGTAAACAGGAACCATCTCCTCCCCCATTGAGACTGATAGAAGAGAAAGTTTGGAAAGAGATAGATGAATTGCCGACTGTGATGGAAGATTTGATATCGGCCGATCACTTCGAAGGGTTCAAACGTAGGCATATTTGGACAAAGTAAAGTATCTTTTGGGACTTACCTATTGGAAGAACAATCTAATAAGGCACAATCTTGATGTCATGCATATCAAAAAGAATATATTCGACAACATCTTTAATACGGTGATGGATATCAAGGAAAAATAAAAGGCAATGTCAAAGCAAGAAAGGACGTAAAAATTATTTGTAAGCGTTCATATTTGCACCTGAAATGAAGTAGAAACGATAATTGGTTCAAGCCTCCAGATCAATTTACATTGAGTAGGGAGGATAAATGTCATGACCCGCACCCGGTGTAGGGATGCAAGTAGTGAACAACGCCCAGCCTACGCCGCAGCATCGGCGGTAGAATATTGTTTGTATAAACTATCTATCTAATAATCAAGACATAGTAATGCAACAAATATAATATGAATATACTCAATCACATATCTATAGATGGAATAAGCACGAATATGATAAAAGAAAAGAAGAGCCACAAATACAACTCATGAGATAAAAATAATATCCAATGAGTTAAGAAATACTAATAACAATATGATGGAGACAAATCCAGTACAAAGACTCTAATTACAGTGCTACGAGTCCTGGGTCGTCTGTCTCAGTCGGGATGAGACCCTCCTGGGCCAAGGTCTCTGGCTCTAAGTCAACCACGTCCTGAGGCCCGTAGTGAGTGGGGTACCACTCCTCAGTGTCATCTGAAAATAATATATCCAGTTAGGAAAGGAGCAGAGTACATCTCTAATAGCAGTTCTAATAAATGATATAAACTCTGTATAAGTAAATAGATATGAATATACAAGATGCAACATATAGATACAAGAGATATGCAATAAAGAAAATACTGAAAATAAATACAAGAATGAACAATATAGAAATGAACAAGAAATACTAATGATTAAGTGAGTGAGTACCAGCTTTAACATGTGATCGGCTTGGAAACATAATACAAGTTTTATGGCCTGGCTAATCATACCTGCAATGTATGATTAATACTATTTAATAAACAAGACTTGATACAAGGAGGGTATGATCACATATCTACACTACATACTCCTCAACCTAACTGGTATAGTAAATCCAACCATGGTACAATATGACACGAATTTCCACAAGAAGGGTGCTACTCTTCTCATGAACTAATGTCTGTATTTGTACAAGAAGAACAAGAAAACAAGGCTTGCACAAGATACACCATACATACCAAGAAATAATATCTCATGACGAGATCCGGATATACCAATCCGTATAACCATCGTGTCAAGAATTAAGGATATCTATACTAGATACAAGAGATATAGAGGATATTATAAATGAGAAACTATCAGAGAATGTACTCGCCTGAAATCCGGTGAACAGTATCATAGATGTCCGATACGGTGCCTCGAAGACCTAAATATGGAATATTATATCAATACAAGGTTTTTTAAAAAATAAGTTAAACTAGTCAACTTCTAGGTCAACAAGCCATTCTTAAGTCAAACTAGTCATCTCTAGGTCAAACTGGTCAAACTAGATCAAACTAGTTATTTCTAGGTTGCATGAGTCTATCTCTAAGATATTGGGTCCATACACTATGTAACTAGGCCACACTAGCTATAATAGGATACTAGGAAATCATAAGATACCGTATCGTAAGATACGCAAGTAATTAGATAGGAAACTATCATAATATGTATATACAATCAACCATATCTAATATTCCTAACTAAACTAATGCTAAGTGGATACCTTGGCTTTGAACCAATGCGGTATCGCACCACTACACACCCATCTTGATACTCAAATCCAATACCTTGAGTATCAAATCAATACCTTGACATTACCTTGGTATCACAAGGTAATATGATTCCTAACATATAACTAACTACCCAAAACTCTAAACTATAATTAACATATATTTAACTAATACACTATTATTAACTATACTAACTACTAACATACTAATACATATATACAACTACATATAACTATATACATATCACTAACTAGGGATATATATACATATCACTAATAGTAATTACTAGTAATATATCTAACTACTAGATAGCAAAACGTACATACATACATACATACATACATACATACATATATATACATATATATATATATATATATATATATATATATATAACTACTAATTACTAACTACTAACTAACTACTTAAACTACTCATCAAGTTAACCAACTACTAAACTAAACTATCAATAGGCTAACTAATAGAACAAATGACTAACTAACTAAACTATCAAATAAACTAGCTAACCATTAACTAAACTACCCCCTTACCTGCTCTGTTGCTGCTGTCCTTGCTATTGCCTTGTTGTTGCTGCTGCGTTTGTTGCTAATGCTGCTATAGTACATTGCTGCAGTTGCTGCTAGCTGCAGCTGCTGCATGCTCGATGCTGCTACTGATATACTACACTGTCTAGCTTAGCTGCTCCCTGCTTGCTGTGCTACATGCTACTGTGTTGCTGCTACTTGCTGATTTACTGTGCAAGCTTTGCTACATGCTTGTTGATGCTGTGCACCTTGCTGCAGTGCAATGCCCGACCCCCTCTTCACTGTACACTACACACGTACATCTACAAACACAAACACACATCTATAAACTCTCATATATATATATATATATATATATATATATATATATATATATAACTCTCACTCAATACATACATATATAAGTAGATATATATTTATATCTATACATACACATACACACATACATATATACAACTCTCTATGTATATATATAATCACAAACTAACATATATATATCTATGTATATACACCTCCATATATATATATACTAGTATATACGCACGTGCGTTGCACGTATTTCATATTACTTAAAAAAAAGTTTATTAAAAGAGCAACCAACAATTTCTTAATTTTATTATAGGTGGAAATATAATAGCCAGGAGCATGAAAGTTGGGAGAAATTAAATAACGGGAATATAAAAGGTTTCTCTTATCTCTTGGGTTCATGTGCCTACTTTGCATGCATGCTTTATTAACTTTTGTTTTATTCTCCAAATTACCTACTTTGCATGCATGCATGCATATATTTGTTTTATTAACTATCATTTCCCAAGTTGTCTCATGCATGCATACATACATTTAAAACGTATTTAATTACTATTTTTAATGAAGGGTATTTTTGTAATGAAAAACTTTCACGGTGAAGCCTAGTTTTGACATTATATAGTAGAATAGATATATATATATATATATATATATATATATATATATACATAATCATAAAATTATAATACTCTAAATAGCTATAAACAAGTATATTGAAATACAAGAAAACAAACACCTGGAGTGTATCGCATCCGTATCACACTAGATCGATGATACGCTTGCGGTACGAGTCCACCACACAACCAAACGTACCCTGAAGGACACGAGTAAGTCTAAAATAATAATTATGAATAATACGAAGAGCTAATTACACATCTACGTGTTCGTGTCAAAATATGACATGCACAAACCCCCATGTCGGAGAAAAATTCCCAAATTAACCCGTATCTCCAAATTATCTGGATACGGCCTACACGTATCCAATTGTGGACACAACACTAGCCAAACACAATCAAACATTAGTCAATTTGATATAATTGATCAATTGATAAACACAAGATGTGTCAATCTCTAAAAAATTCCAAAATTAACACAAAATATCATATAATTTTCTCCATAGGCCTCCTATGAACCTAATTCCAATTCCTATGGATAACCTTATCATATGGGGTGGTTTTTAATGATTATAATATAGATTTAGAGTCTAATTAAAGAAAAAAACTAAATTGTACCTATTAGGAGATGAATTCCTAATGAAACCTCTAAATTAGGTGAAAAGAGCCTTCAACTTGTAGATCATTGCTCATCCTTGTAGATTCTTGCTTCCTCCTTATAGATTCTTGCTCTACTAGCCTCTAATAATGATTAGGGAAAAAATTAGAACAAAATTTGGGTGGAATTTGATGTGAAAATAAAGAAATTTAGAAGAGAAAATTCTAGATCTAGATTTAAAATAAAAAAATAATGAGAGAGAAATCCTTCCTCATATTTTATATGGCCGTCCACTAAACCCCCTCCCCAAGCTATTATGTAAAGTTTAAAATACCCTTTGGGGCCTATCATGTAACACCCCATTCCGTTCTAGCGGACTGCCGACTCAAACTGCAAAAGTGCAACTGTCCCAACCCGCTTTGCCTCAAATGAGAAGCAAAGGATATCCAGACTTGTCCCTACAGGATCTCGGCTAAGGCTTTCAGAGGCTCGCTTGACGTATCGCTCTACCGAGGTGAATCATCGCTTAGGTGGGTGGCTACGGTGAACTTGTCTTTGCTTAGCCAACACACATAAAATATGAATGTTATGCTAGTTGCTAGGTGAATCATCCCCTGCATGCTAATAAGAATCCAACGCACCTAGCTAAGGGAAAAATCCCAACTTGTAATTGCTTGTGCTAGAACATGGAAATTGAAATACTACTTATATTCAGACCCTCGTATGCTAAGTCCCTTACGGTTTTATCTCTTGGCTTACCTTCGGGTCCGAGCAAATATGTTTGCTTATGTTCCTTAGAATCGTATACTTGCCTGCTTACGAATGTCTAACGTTATTATATTGTGCATGTATTCTTGTTAGCCAGGAGACTATCAAATAGTCCTTCTATGCAAATTAAACCTGCAAGTATTCGGGACCGTTAGGTCACCCAAGGAAAATTTCCGAACCAGGGGAATCCATCAAGCAAGAATGAATATTGAACAAGAATCATACTTGAATAATAATCATGCCAAGTATGCATCTGAACGAGGATCGTGTCTTGTACTGATTGAATCCCAGCTCGTTGAGCAATATGCTCGTTCAGAATAAGTTTAAGTTTCATGATTATCATGTCAAGCTATGGAATAAGGATAGACCCTGACCTGCATTATCGCGGACAACTTGTGCACAAGGTATGTTATGTTGAGTTCCGCGGACGGTCGCTAGGGCACTGGGACCGATCTGATACAGACGGGACGTATGAGCAGTCATATGTTATGGGGCAAGGTGTTATGCAGCGAGGCTCGCCACCTGCGTTGCATATCATTCTATGTCTTTAGACTGTGAACCGTCCATAATGGCTATGCCAGCGACTTATGTCATATAGATAAGTCATCCTCGCTTAGCGGCTATCCCCGTGCGAGTCATTGTATTGCATCAAAGAATAACTGAACACCTGAATGATCATGACTCTCGTGTTGCATATGTTATCACCTTGGTTTTTATTATGAATGCCCCTGAATGTTTATACTTGCCCGTGCATGAATTACTAATATTTGCCTTGGACAGGGAAGGCCAAATGGTAAGTTGGTAAGTCTCGTCGTATTTTCTCTCATGTCGTACGGTGCACTGCCACACGAGTTAGGCTATTCAATATTTGCATGAAAATGATCCTAAGGCAACTAGAAAGACAACCTAATAATTGGTGCACGAAACTAATATTACGTGTTTGGATTTGTCGAGCGGACGAGTAGCTTCCCCACCAGTGCATTCAATGTACTGATAATCCACCAGTTTGTATGCAGGGTGTAGGAGAACCTCATTCGGTGCGGATGCCTCCTTCGCGCGTGCTAAGGCATGAAAATCACTTCGAAGCAGCGTTACGTCCGGAACTGAAGCACATATAGAAGACATAATGTTGTGAACATCGCCTGTATAATTATTCCATAATTGTAGCCACTTGGCACATTTTTACTATTTTAGAGAGAGAGGCTCGAGCGACTTGTAATCCTGGCTATACGCCACCTGTAACACTTGTTTAGATCAATAAAAGAGTTGCTTTACTTCAACTTGTGTTTCAATGCTTCCGCTATATTGTCAACTCAGTGAACTTGTTATCGATCGCCTATGCGTTCATGACTCTGCTGTACTCGAATAATCTGTGTAACTCTGTGGCTTAGAACTCTTACCGCCGGCCAATAAACCACGGCATTGCACGGGCATGGCTCACGCTCATGCGACATCACGCCCGGATGAGTCATAAAGCGATCGTTTTATGGGAGCGCTGGCACGGTGATTCTCACATAGCGGGAACGACCGATTTAGCCTGCGGAAGATCGGGGTGTGACATATCATGAAGAAATAATTAAGGAAGAAAGGTTCTAGTCTAATGGATTTAACTTAATTAATCATCCTCCTAATGAATGGGCTTCAAATTGGGCTCAATTCTAACTAAATTTAAATGTTGGTTCATGGATCTAATCGAAACTAGTTAGATCCACTAACACAAGTCTAAAATAATAAACTAACTGTCACGCCCCAGTCCCAAAATAACGAGGGACTGGACACGTGGCAATGGCCAGCAGCACACACCGATGGACAAACCCAATTTAATGGATCCATCGGAGTGTACTTAAGCTGTATTACAACAGTCAGGGTTTACTATCTCATCCACAGAACAGCATGAACTAAAACAAAACTGAATAAAATGCTGAAAGTAAAGTTACTGGCGAATATCCAGCAAGAAATAATACTAAGTCGGGTGGAGACAAATCCACTACCGACAAACAAGAAAGTAAAGACAAGAAAGAGATAGCTAAAACATGCTAGAAAGTAACTAAGAAGCAGGGCCATCAACTGCAATCAAACTCTCGTCTGGTGCTGGTTCGTAAGCTGCGGTACTCCTCGTTTGCTAAATCTGGAGAACAAAACCGGTCCTCAGGGGACATAGCAAGATACAAAAGAATACGAGCCAAATACAATAAATGACATGCAAGATAGAGAAGAAAGTAAACACAAGCAAATAAGACACGAGAAATCACTATATCTAAGACAGTGGCATGCCAGTGATGCTATCAAACATGACTATAAGCAATCGGGGTAACCGCATCTCAATGGGAGATCACGATCCTATAGAAAGCAGTCTAACGGGGACTCACAGTATATAGTATGTCTCTTTCGCAGACCAGCGGGAGCTCACGAAGGAGGTAGTCAAATGAATAATTCTCTATTGCAGTACAATGGGTACTCACAATCGAGATTTGCTCAAGTGTAGTCAATGTCCAATAACAATCATCCAGGAAACTAAGAAATCAATTAAGTCAACTCCAAGAATGCAGAGTAAACAATATGTCTATGGAACAAGTAGTGATCCAAGAAAAAGAGCAAATAATGTACATGCACGCAAACAGAGAAAACATGACTAGAGCAGCAGGAATAAACCAGAGCACATCAAGAACTATATATGACAGGAAAGTAACAACTGGAAATCATGCAAACATTGTACAAATATCTTGCACGACAATGAAAAGTAAACCAAGAGATAAGTAGCAAAACTGCAGGATTTGGCAAGGTATACTTGCCTGGGTTCTGTCTCCAATTTAGCTCTGACTTCAGCGGAAATTGCAAGCAGTACTCCGGTTGCTGAAACAGACATCACCATCAGGTCCAGAAAATATTAATTAGCTAGAAACGCCTGTCCTTGAGTCCAATTTGGAGACAAGGGCAAAAACGTCATTTTCGGGTCAAGGCGGGGTCCAAATATGGGCCGTCTTGCACCGAAAAATGCGTCAGGGTCAAAGGTCTCCGATTCAGTCCAACTTAGTGTCAACAGGTCAGGAACGATGATACGAACCCAACGAAACTTCCAGAATTGGATTCCGATGAGCCGTTCTCAAAATCGTCCGTCGAGTGGAGCCTGTGGGGCCCACGACACGCGATTTTCCAACGTTCTCAGAATCGAACCAAACTTGACCCACAGGACCAGCGTATTGTTATGAGTCCGATGGCGCAAGTTTTGTCTCGATCCGACGTGTGTACACTAAGTTACATCAAGAATCAGAATGGATGAATACGGGACGATGTCCGCGGATACGCACTGATTTCGGTGTGCACGCACATCCGAATCAGCTTCTGCAAAATCCTGCACGTCCGAATCAACGACGCGCACGTATCTGTGAAGACCGCACGCGACCAAGTCGTCCCGTTTGGCGGGGCGTACTCGATTCCGGGGTGAAACAGGGTCTGGTTTTTCCTGTTTTTGGATCGCGGTGTGCGATCACCACAGGACGCGATGCCCCGAGCGGTTTATCCGGACATCGAGAGGGTCACACAGGCTACGCGATACAATTTACGGAATTGAATTCCGAGCTACGAGCAAAAAGTTATGGATACCTGAACTGGGCTGAAAATCCGAGATCTTCGTGTCCTCGTATCTCGAGTTAGGGCTGTGACCGGTCTGAGAACCCTGTGTCCGGCCGTGTCCGACACGCCAGGGACTTAGGGTTTCGATTCAGGGGGTTTACCGGTGCTGCGGCGGCTGCTGGCGGCCGGAGGGAGGCAGGGGACGGCGGAGTCAGTCGAGGGGGAGTCGACGGCTTGCTGGGAGGCGGCGCAGGCGGCCGGACGGCGAGGAGGAGGCCAGGGGAGGAAGAGCTGGGATTAGGGCGGTGGCTCCGGGAAGACTTCGGCTGGGGCTGCTGCCGAAGGCGGCCGGGGCGAGGCGATGGGAGACGGCTGCACTGGCGGAGGCGCAGGAGTTCGTCGGTGAGGTCGAGGGCTGGACGGAGCTCTGGGAGAGGGGCGGAGCACGGCGGAGGGGCGGTCGACTAGGGCTTATATAGAGAGGGGAAGGAAGTCGACGGGGTGGCCGGTGGAGGGAGAGGAAGAGGAGGAGGCGGCCGGGAAGGCGAGCGGCGGACGTTGCGGGTAGCCGGAGCGGCTGGAAGGCGAGCGGGCGGCGACCGTTCCGGCGGCGGGGAGGTCAGGCGTCGGGGCTGCGTTTGAGGGAGATGAGGTGATGCGGGTCGGGTCGGGTGGACGGGTCGGGCAGCGGATCCAGCCCGATCCGCAAACAGTGAAGTGGGTTCGGATTTGAAATGGGCCGGGTCGGATTGAACCCGAATCCGACCCGTTAGGGCCTAGGCGGTTCGGGTCAGTGAACCCGGTCTGGTTCGGTTTAAATTGGGTTGGTTTAATCAAATAAACCCGATTTATTTAGGGTTCAATTTAGGTTTAATTATAAAATAGTATTTAGGGCTTTAAAAATCCATCCGGGGTCCAATAAATTCCCGAAAAATTACCCTATGTCTTGTTTTCTATTTTACATCATAAAATATTATTTTCATAATATTTTAATATTAATTAATAACATTTAAAAATCCTTTAAAAATTAAAACACCTGATTTAAATTACAAAAAAATCGAAGAAAATTCCAGAAAATTCAGAAAAATCCAAATTTATTAATTTTTGAAAATCAGGGGGATTACAATCTACCCCCCTTAAGAGGATTGCGTCCTCGCAATCAAAGAATAACCGGTCAACAGAGATGACACGGTTACAACCATTTGTTCGAAGCACATCAAAATTAAGGAATTTCAAGGTTGAGAGTAATACCTAGGAAAATTATTTCCCTAAGCATTAAATGTTATGCAATTTCCCAAATGTGGGAAATCTAGAAAATTATAGTTTTTAGAAAAAATAGGTTTATTCTTTTAAAGCATATTAATTTATCAGCAAAATTACTAGGTTATCTATTATTAACAAGTTAAGATTATCAGGGTAAGGCTAGGGTTACGAACCAATAGGCACGTTCTAGAAACAGAAAACTACAAGAACTTACGCGCAATAGCTACTCCTGGGTTCTGTGCGTCTCCAAAGACAACGTTAGGGCTTATCCACGTCCTTGTAGTCGATTCCTCTGCTGCTGCTGAGCCTGCTGGAAGAGCAGTTCCTGGGGTATCAAAGGTGGCCTCGGCTGATACCCTCCTGAAGCTGGTGGTAGAACTTCTCGAACTTCCATTTGTGGTGCTCCCAACGCTGGATAGATTGTCCTCGGTACTGGTAACGCTTGCTGGTTAACTTTTGGTACTCTTTCTCGATGCTCTGGGCATTCCCTTATTAAATGCTGACTGGATCCGCAAGCTAAACATAATATCTTTTTGCGTCTACACTGGTCCTCAATATGGCCTCGCCTGTGACAATATGGACAGACAAGTATTGCCTGTGGAGATGCTTCTGGTGACTGGTGACTGTGAAGTCTCTTTGCAGCTTCTTCCTGTGGTGCCTCGGCTGGTGCTGATGTGGATGACCTCTTCAGACTGGTCTCTCTCCTGATGACGCGCTCCATGCGTCGTGCTGTAGCAAGGACGTCAGGATAAGATGTAGGTGCAACGAAACCAATCAGTTTCTTCAGCTCAATATTTAGTCCGTCGAAGAACTTCTCAGCCTTTTCTTCTTCTGTCTGAATCAAAGTAGGGGCAAAACGACTTAAACGAATGAACTCCGCATTGTACTCTTCCACTGTCAGATTGTCCTGAGTGAGGTGATTAAACTTGTCCTGAAGTTCTGATCGAGCAATGGCTGGAATGTACATCTCCAGAAAGAGTCTAGAGAACTCTTCCCAAGTGGCTCGGTCTAGTCCAAGTCGTGTCTCTTCAGATAGCCACCAGTGATGAGCATTGTCTGTCAACTGCATTCTGACGGCAGTCATCCAATGTTCCTTTGGAAGTTCAGCTGCTTCTAATTGATGTTGTGTGTTGGTGAGCCACTCATGAACTTCTGTAGGCTCCTCTTTTCCTGAGAAGGTACGGGGCTTCAGCTGGCAAAAATTGGCGATAGAACCCGTTGTTGGCCGTCGTGCCTGCTCTAGTACGGTTACTAAGCTGCGACTCCAAGCCTCTTGTTGAGTTTGTACTATTGCATAGATCATTTGAAACATCTGCTGCCCGTCCATGGCCTGCCCTGGTGGAATTATGGGCAATTGTGTCGATGGTGGAATGTTATCTTGCTGGATTCTCGTGGCATGATGACTTGCTTGTTGAGCTGATCGTCCTTCATCAACTGGTGTCGCTTCATCTTCGTTGGTTACTACAACATCTCGTGGTGATATTGCAGGAGCCTCGTCGTTTGCTCGTGAATCCATAACTCTGCAACCAAAATAAACAATGAGAGGCGCTCAGGAATCAAGGCAGGATGCAATTCAAGAAATTGATTCGAATCCGATATAGATATCAAGAATGTTTCAAGCAAGTAGATGAGATCCTAAAATTTATCCTATCTTATTGCAGGCCTGTTCGGTCCCTAAGTTGAAACCGAACAATTTAGTCGTTGACCTGCATGGGCCACCACAAAAACTATGTCACACCCCAGTCCCAAAATAACGAGGGACTGGACACGTGGCAATGGCCAGCAGCACACACCGATGGACAAACCCAATTTAATGGATCCATCGGAGTGTACTTAAGCTGTATTACAACAGTCAAGGTTTACTATCTCATCCACAGAACAGCATGAACTAAAACAAAACTAAATTAAATGCTGAAAGTAAAGTTACTGGCGAATATCCAGCAAAAAATAATACTAAGTCGGGTGGAGACAAATCCACTACAGACAAACAAGAAATTAAAGACAAGAAAGAGATAGCTAAAACATGCTAGAAAGTAACTAAGAAGCAGGGCCATCAACTGCAATCAAACTCTCATCTGGTGCTGGTTCGTAAGCTGCGGTACTCCTCGTTTGCTAAATCTGGAGAACAAAACCAGGTCCTCAGGGGACATAGCAAGATACAAAAGAATATGAGCCAAATACAATAAATGACATGCAAGATAGAGAAGAAAGTAAACACAAGCAAATAAGACACGAGAAATCACTATATCTAAGACAGTGGCATGCCAGTGATGCTATCAAACATGACTATAAGCAATCGGGGTAACCGCATCTCAATGGGAGATCACGATCCTATAGAAAGCAGTCCAACGGGGACTCACAGTCTATAGTATGTCTCTTTCGCAGCCCAGCGGGAGCTCACGAAGGAGGTAGTCAAATGAACAATTCTCTATTGCAGTACAATGGGTACTCACAATCGAGATTTGCTCAAGTGTAGTCAATGTCCAATAACAATCATCCAGGAAACTAAGAAATCAATCAAGTCAACTCCAGGAATGTAGAGTAAACAATATGTCTATGGAACAAGTAGTGATCTAAGGAAAAGAGCAAATAATGTACATGCACGCAAACAGAGAAAATATGACTAGAGCAGCAGGAATAAACCAGAGCACATCAAGAACTATATATGACAGGAAAGTAACAACTGGAAATCATGCAAATATTGTACAAATATCTTGCACGACAATGAAAAGTAAACCAAGAGATAAGTAGCAAAACTGCAGGATTTGGCAAGGTATACTTGCCTGGGTTCTGTCTCCAATTTAGCTCTGACTTCAGCGAAAATTGCAGGCAGTACTCCGGTTGCTGAAACAGACATCACCATCAGTCCAGAAAATATCAATTAGCTAGAAACGTCTGTCCTTGAGTCCAATTTGGAGACAAGGGCAAAAACGTCATTTTCGGGTCAAGGCGGGGTCCAAATGTGGGCCGTCTTGCACCAAAAAACGCATCAGGGTCAAAGGCCTCCGATTCAGTCCAACTTAGTGTCAACAGGTCAGGAACGATGATACGAACCCAACGGAACTTCCAGAATTGGATTCCGATGAGCCGTTCTCAAAATCGCCCGTCGAGTGGAGCCTGTGGGGCCCACGACACGCGATTTTCCAACGTTCTCAGAATCGAACCAAACTTGACCCACAGGACCAGCGTATTGCTACGAGTCCGATGGCACAAGTTTTGTCTCGATCCGACGTGTGTACACTAAGTTACAGCAAGAATCAGAATGGTCGGATACGGGGCGATGTCCGCGGATACGCAATGATTCTGGTGTGCACGCACATCCGAATCAGCTTCTGCGAAATCCCGGACGTCCGTATCAACGACGCGTACGTATCTGTGAAGACCGCACGCGACCAAGTCATCCCGTTTGGCAGGGCGTACTCGATTCCGGGGTGAAACAGGGTCTGGTTTTTCCTGTTTTTGGATCCCGGTGTGCGATCACCACAGGACGTGATGCCCCGAGCGGTTTATCCGGGCATCGAGAGGGTCACACAGGCTACGCAATATAATTTACGGAATTGAATTTCGAGCTACGAGCAAAAAGTTATGGATACCTGAACTGGGCTAAAAATCCGAGATCTTCATGTCCTCGTATCTCGAGTTAGGGTTGTGTCCGGTTTGAGAACCCTGTGTCCGGCCGTGTCCGACACGCCAGGGACTTAGGGTTTCGATTCAGGGGGTTTACCGGTGCTGCGGCGGCTGCTGGCGGCCGGAGGGAGGCAGGGGACGGCGGAGTCAGTCGAGGGGGAGTCGACGGCTTGCTGGGAGGCGGCGCAGGCGGCCGGACGGCGAGGAGGAGGCCAGGGGAGGAAGGGCTGGGATTAGGGCGGTGGCTCCGGGAAGACTTCGGCTGGGGCTGCTGCCGAAGGCGGCCGGGGCGAGGAGATGGGAGCCAGCTGAACTGGCGGAGGCGCAGGAGTTCGTCGGTGAGGTCGAGGGCTGGACGGAGCTCTGGGAGAGGGACGGAGCACAGCGGAGGGGCGGTCGACTAGGGCTTATATAGAGAGGGGAAGGAAGTCGACGGGGTGGCCGGTGGAGGGAGAGGAAGAGGAGGAGGCGGCCGGGAAGGCGAGCGGCGGACGTTGCGGGTAGCCGGAGCGGCTGGAGGCGAGCGGGCAGCGACCGTTCCGGCGGCGGGGAGGTCAGGCGTCGGGGCTGCGTTTGGGGGAGATGAGGTGATGCGGGTCGGGTCGGGTGGACGGGTCAGGCAGCGGATCCGGCCCGATCCGCAAACAGTGAAGTGGGTTCGGGTTTGAAATGGGCCGGGTCGGATTGAACCCGAATCCGACCCGTTAGGGCCTAGGCGGTTCGGGTCAGTGAACCCGGTCCGGTTCGGTTTAAATTGTGTTGGTTTAATCAAATAAACCCGGTTTATTTAGGGTTCAATTTAGGTTTAATTATAAAATAGTATTTAGGGCTTTAAAAATCCATCCGGGATCTAATAAATTTCCGAAAAATTACCCTATGTCTGGTTTTCTATTTTACATCATAAAATATTATTTTCATAATATTTTAATATTAATTAATAACATTTAAAAATCCTTTAAAAATTAAAACACCTGATTTAAATTACAGAAAAATCGAAGAAAATTCCAGAAAATTCAAAAAAATCCAATTTTATCAATTTTTGAAAATCAGGGAGATTACACTAACATCTAACAATAATTAAATAATATAATAAATAAATATACAATATGTACAATATTTAATTAATTATGAAATGACCAAAATATCCTTTCCTAGAAAATATGTTAGTGACAATAAACTGATAATATGCAACTGGATTTCAAAGTTGAGATTTTTTGACAGCTACGTGTCAAATCTGGAAAGATGTGTTAATCTCAACAAACGCAAGATAACAAGGATGAAGAGTCATTGCCATGTGTTTATGGAGAGGTTACTACCTATTGCTCTAAGAGAGAGATTGCCTCATCAAGTATGGACTCCGTTGGTCGAATTATCTATATTCTTTAAAAATTTGTGTTCAAGCAAGTTAACGATGCAACATATAATAGAACTTGTGGAGAAGATTGTATTGACATTGTGTAAGTTAGAAATGATGCTTTCCCACACAATTTTTTTGATAGTATGGAGCATTTGTCGATTCATCTTGTATACGAAGCACACGTCGGTACTCCCATCCATTATCGATGAATGTATCCATTTGAGAGGTATAAATTATTTATACTAATAATTTCTTTATTCAAATAATTCTAAGATTTAATATATTATCTATAGGTATCTACATTACCTGAAGAAGAAGGTTGACAATAAGGCTCATGTAGAAGCTTCGATATGCGAAGCATATATCATTGATGAGGTTTTAAACTTTTGCTCCATCTAGTTTGATACTCATGTCAGAACAAATCGCAATAGAACCCTAAGGAATGATGATGACGAAGTTGATGCCCCGAATAGTGTAATCCGTACTATCTTCAATATGGAAGGGAAGCCTACATGTGCTACTAAAGTACGTTGGTTGGAAGACGATGAGTTTGAAGCCGTTCACCAGTATATATTATTAATTAGTGGTATAAAAGAGAGACAAGATATTGAGAAGTAAGCAACACACCTTTCGTAGATATTTTAATTTTGTATATACTTGGAAAAGGATTTCTCTAACTGTTCTCCTTATTATCACAATAATTTTAGAGCTGAGGTAAAAATGGAGAGACCTAATATTAATAAAGATGATCTTGCTAGAGAGGTTGATAGACAATTTCTATTATGGTTCTATAATTATGTATGGATCCTAAACATTAATCATTCTAAATTTAGCATTCAGACCAATCTTTGCCTAATGTCTATATGATACATGATGTTTCAAGTTTTTCGTTATGGTACAGACTTACAGAATGAACGACCTCGAGCATTAGCTATAGGACCAAGCAAGAGGGCAAAGTGTTGGGATAGATAAACCATCAATGGTTTTAAATTTAGAACCACTGATAAGTCTATTAATCAATCATTTATCGATGATGATACTAACTATACAAAAAATTCTGGAGTATGTGTGAGGGGTTCAATCTACGATGCCGATCCAGAATTCGACTATTACGGTGTACTAAGAGATATCGTGGAGCTGGATTATTCTTATGAGACAAATATTATGTTTTTTAAATATGATTGGTTTGACACAACAACCAAGCAAGGATGGAAAATTGACAAACAGTTTGGGTTTGTTGGTATAAAATATGCAAAACGATATATAAGTTTTGAACCATTTGTGTTGGCTAGTCAAACAGTTCAAGTGTATTATACGAGCTATCCTAGTCGACGATGCAATAATAAATATTAGTGGGGTGTATGTAAATCTAAAGCTAGAAACACGTATAATATTGGGGATCTAGCATACCAAGAGGATGAAATGGTCATGCCTCAACTTACATATATGAGTTCGGCCGGTATTGATGGTATGGGGGTTGACTTTATCGTAGAGGATGATAGTGTTGACGAAGAGATTGAGATATAAAATTTATCTCATATATAGGAGAACTCTGATATGGTGGTATCGAGCGAGGAACAAGAATTGGAAGATGAAGGTGATAGTGATAGTGGAAGTAAAAATAAAAATGAAGAAGTAGAAGATGAAGACGATTTGGAAAATAATTCAGAAGACGATGGAGATTCGAAAGAAGAAGAAGATTAGTACGTACATACATATGCATTAGCTTAGATATTTATTTAATTATTTTATGACACAATTATTATTTATTTTATCATCATAATAGTATTTACTTATTTTACCACACTATTATTTTATGATTATCTGTTTGATGAAACTATTTTTTTATTTGCTGCAGATTTAACTATAGTATGGCGGAACGAAGACGAGGACGACGATAAGTTCAAAGAGGATCATCTTCTCAGCATCCCCCGTCCACTACTCTTGCTACCCCACATTCTCCCACATGACCTGAGGACGAGTTCGTAGATGCGGCAGATGGTTAATCCTCGCCATATACTCATTCTTCAGTAGTATGAGCTATCCCATCTCCCGGATTGCCATCAGCTGCTACCCCTTCTTCTACTCCAACCACTACCGACACTACTATACCGGCTACTCCACCAGTTGCTCCCACATGAGAAAATCTATTTCCAGGCCTTCTTGTGGACAATGGAGTATATGCCCGCCGTCTAGGATTTGCAGACCACCCTACTCTACCAGAGCGGCCAGCCAATATCTGTCGTCTCGAGCTATGGGACGATGAAGCGACGTAAGCATTTATTTGTCAATTCACACATTTATTTATATTTTTTATTCTAATTGTATATTGTCTAATTATTTTATATTTTTTTCGATCAAGGCTGGGAATGATCTAGGGGAGATCATGCAGGACTACTTTGATGGACCTTATATTAACTTCAGTGACATTCCACTCGATCGAGGATTCACTTGGCTGGAGAAGCTCAGAGTATGTATATGAATTTTATTTATAATAATATATAATTTTCTGATTATAATGAAAAAAGTATTTTTCTAATTTGCAGAGGTTGTACTGGTGGCCGGATCATAGAGATAGTGATATCCGAAAGTGCTATAAGACCGTCGCCAGCAAAAGGTTGAGAGATATGATCAATTACCAGAAGGCACTGGCGTCACTTGGATCAGATCACTGCAAGAAGTGGCTGAAGGCGGAGTACTGGGAGGAGATGAAGAAGATGGACACCGCAACCTACAAGGCCAAGTACGAGAAGGCGAAGGCTGCCCGTATTAAGGGTAGTCTCCATACTGGTGGATGCATTCCGACCGTCGAGCATTTTCGACGGATGGTTAGTATTAAAATTTTCTGCTAGATCAATTTTTTTGTAACTCTAATTTTTTGCTTATTTATTAATTAGTTAATTTTTACAGTGCGACGAGGCTGCCAGATCCGAGAAAGACCCCAAAACCATCGACTTCCCAACAATCTTTCAGCGGACCCACAAAAGAAAGAAGGATGGAAAGCTCGTAGATGAGCTGGCCACCAAAGCATATGTAAGTTATCTTTATAAAATTTTGTCAATTTTATTAGATTATTTTTATAATTAATTAGATTCTAGGTTTCTAGGTCAAAACAGTCAAACTAGGTCAACTATTGGTCATTCAATTTTAAAAATACTAAGAAATAATAATGTAAGCACTTAAAATTATGCACCTTTGTTAATATCCTATTTTAAGAAATAACACTGTAAATACCATAAATACTTAAAATTAAAATTTTATTCAATTTACTTCAAACTTCATAGGAGTGGTCTGATACCGATTCCGATACTTTGAACCTTGGTTAATATTCTATTTTAAGATATCATGGAAATCAAATATAGCAAATATAACACAAATTATATACATATACTATGATATCTAGTATCTAATATGATAACCAAAATCAAATATAGCACATATAACTCTAAAATCTTTAACTCTAAACCTACTTATATAAATAAGTATAGGAGACGTATGAGAAGTTAGAGGGGGGCACTGAGAGCAGTATGCCAACTGAGAGAAACGATGGGTGGGTACAAGATGTTGGGAGAGGGAAAGACGGCAGCGTGTACGGTATCGGATCGTTGGCATCGATGCCGTCATTTCTTTCTATTTATCCTCCGACGGCTACTCCAGCTCCATCAGTGTCCGACTCAGGCGTTCCTTCTGGTGCGATGTCTCTAGAGCAAGTCACGATGATTGTGCATGAGCTATATGGACTGGTCTGATAGTAGATAGACACTTGTGATGCTACAGAACCTGCTCCTCCGACGGCTACTACGATGGCTCCTTCGACACTAGTACATTGGGTCCTCCAGCTACTCCGACGACTCCAGCTCCTCCGACGGCATTGATGGGTCCTTCAGCTCTTTCGACGTCTCCTGCCACTACTCCGTCTACTATTTCTCCTGATGAGCTACATGATATCATCGCTATGGTTGTAGAACAGTACATGGCTAGCATACAGTCGCCGCCGCCTCCGCCTCCACCGTCAACTTGATTATTTTTTTGAGTTTGTGGGATTTTTTTAGTTGATTTTATTTTTTTGACTTGATTATATTTATTTGACTTTGTGGGATTGTATAACTGTTATTTGTACATGTTTTGCTTACTTTACTTTATTATTTTAACGTATATATAATATTTGTACATGTTTGTGTGGGTTTTATTAGTTTGTGTAAAATTTTCTTGTGTAAAATTTATTTCTGTGGAAATTGCTGAATGTATAACAGGTATATGCTCAGCAAAAATTGATTTCTGGGAAAAATACTACCTTTAGCGATGGATGGGCAATGTAATAGCGACAAAAAATCTGGAAATTCTGAAGTCAGCGACTAATTTTTGACAAAAAATCTAGAAATTCTCCGGACAACGATTACCCAGTGACAAAAAATTTTGTCGCTAAAACTTATGATACACACAAATGTGCCAAACATGTATCAGAATTCATCGGTACAATTCGTTGATAATCCATCACGGAGAGTGACGGATTAGCAATGAATACTATGAGCCCTGAATGTGCAAAAGCTTCTAAAAAATTGGGTAGATTTTGACTTACATAATACGTCACTAATCAGTCGATAAGTAGTCAGAAAGTTTAGCTACATAATTAGTACATCATTGATCCATCGCTGGTTTTATATTGCCCTATCTGTCACTTAGCCGTCGATTGAGCGACGGACTAACGACAAAATTTCTGTAGCGACGTTAGTTATTCTGACGAAAGAAAGAAAGAAAGTAAAAGAGCTTGATTTAACTAAATTCGAAAGAGTCCAAGTTCTAAAAATCTCCCACCACACTTTTTTGACTTGGCACCTGTCGGCGCATTAAATTTGAAAGTTCTAAAAAGAGCTTGATTTAACTAACAAATGAAAGAAAGTACAATAAGGTCCTGGATGGACAATCTAAGTACAATATTTTTGATTCTGGGGTGTGACGATAGACAAGGAGTGTTATGGCATCTGCTTTACTACGTGGACTATCCGATGCAGGGTGAGGAATCTTATGTTCTCTCTTTGCTCGTCTCATTATGCACTATAAAAAAATCATTATTTGCGACGAACATTTATGAGGGTTCTCAAAAATAGTAGTATTTACGACAAAAAAATTGTTCCGTCGGAAGTATCTCATAAAAGTCCATATCCGACGCATAATGCATGCTCGTAAAAGAGCTATATTTTTCGCAAAATTACTCAATAATTGGAGGGAGTTGTTGGCGCCAAAACTTTTTTCGACCAGAATATTTTTTTCGCAGAAAAGAGTATTATTATTTCTGAGGACAAATAGCCCTGTCATAAATTATGGCCTAATTGCGAGGGCAAATACAATTGTTCGTAAAGAATGATTTATTTATGAGAAATAATAGATATTGTCGGAAATAAATTTATATTTACGAAGGAACATAAATATTGTTAGTGAAAATATAGATTTTTCCAAGGATATTTTTATGTCATCGGAAGGAATTGATTATTTCCTATACCAAGTAGACATTGTCAAAAATAATAATCAAATAAAAGTCCATATTATTTTTGATGCATATAGTGCGCTCGAAAATGAGCTATTTGTTTGTCGGAACTACCCAATAATTGGAGGGTGTTGTTGGCGCCAAAACTATTTTCGACCAGAATATTTTTGTCTCGAAAAAGAGTATTATTATTTCTTAGGACAAATAAGTCTCATCGTAAATAGTGGCCGAATTACGAGGGCAGTTACAGTTATTCGTAAATAATACTTTATTTATGAAAAACACTAAATATTTTTGAAAATAAATCCTTGTTTACAAAAGAACATAAATATTGTCGGTGGAAGTATAGGTTTTTTTATGGTTTTTTTTATGTCATCGAAAGTAGTTGACTATTTACTATACCAAGTAGTCATTGTCGAAAATAATAATCAAATAATAAAAATAATTATAAATTTTTGAGTGCCTAAGAACACCCTATTCAACACAGACAAATGACAAATTACTAGAAAATATTTAAGCAATTCATAAAATGGCTAATATTCTATTTTAATTCTGGTTTAAGGGACTCATAACTCTATTTATTTGAAGAATTTTTAAGCAATTCTTAATTTTTGGGAATTTATTTACTAAAATATGAGATTTAATCGACTTATATGCAAAAACCATAATTAATTTTTCATTAGTGTGTAAATATGTGTGTATTTTATTTATATTTTTTTGTATAAAAATATTTTCTTCAAAAAAAATAGTCATGAGTATTTTCTTTTTAAAGTGTGTTCTAAATTAAGATACTTATTAAAAAAATATTTCTCCAAATATATTAACAATATTTATCCAATTAATCAAATAATTCTCCAAATAAATTAATAAATACTAGTAAATGCACAAATAATCAAATAATTCTCCAAAGAAATTAATAAATACTAGTAAAGGCACGTGCATTGCACGTAAAATAAAATTAAATATAGAAATTTATGATATTATTATATATAAAAAATTAGTTTACAAATTTAAATTATATTAGAAGTTTTTAAATGTTAATTGAAATATAGAAAAGGAAAAAATATACGATATTATTGAAATATAGAAATTTAAATTATGTTAGAATATTTTAAACTTAATTTGAATTAATTTTAGTTATGATTTGTTATAAGTTTGTTTTTAAAATTTTGGATATGTGTTTGGTTAGATAATATCATTTAGTTAGATTAAATATAATTTAAATTTTAAAATATTTTAGGATTTACATATGTCAAGAAGTTAGGGAATTTTAGGTTTGATTTTTTTTTAAAACTGCGTAAGAAAACAACTACGGTTATAATACTGAAAAAGTTTTTTAAGTTTGTAAATTAATTGGTTGATGATAAACATACGGCTTATACGGCTTAGTTTGGAGCAGGTTCTAAGCCGCATTATAAAAGTAGATATATAAAAATATAAAAAATTTAAATTATGTTATAATATTTTAAATATGATTAAAATATAAAAAATTATGATATTATTGAAATATAGAAATTTAAATTATGTGGCTTAGAAATGGCTCAAAAATGAGTTGTCAAAATCGTATGAATATCATCAATTAGAAATATAAAAAATCACAACGACATAGGTTCTTGTACAGTTAAGAAAAAAATTAAAAATTATTTGAACATATAACCCATCATAAAATATATTCAAAATTTAAATTATGTTTAAATTAACCACAAGATATTATCTAATTAAACACTTATCCAAAATTTTAAAGATATATTTATAAAAATTAATATTCAAATATATTCAAATCATATTTAAAATATTTGAATATAATTTAAATTTCTATGTAATTTTTTTCATAATATCATCCTAAAAAATTGATACGCGTGAATTTACTAGTATATTGAAAACATATCTCCAAGTAATCGAATAATTTTAAGTATTTATTGAAATAAATCATAAACTTTTCCAAATAATCAAATAATTTACCAAAAAAATACAAATATTTTCAAAAATATTAAAAAGAGTTTTCTAAATAATCAAATAATTCACCAAGTAAATCAAAAAGATTTTTCAACTAATCAAATAATTCACCAAATAAAAAAAAATCTTCAAATAATCAAATAATTTAAAATATTTCTCCAAAAATATCTGTTAGGTAATTAAAAGTTCGTTACTATAAATGAAAAAAATAAATAAATTTAATATTAGTAACACACCATGTTTTTTCCCAACGGTTGTAAGCTTAGCTAAGAAGAAGAAAAATGTCATGTGAGTTTCACATAACATATGAAGTGTTAAATCCCTAGACCCAATCCCTCCACAAAATTTGAGCCCCCGCAGCCATCACAAACCTATTCGTTATCTTCTCTTCCTCTCCACTACAAGAATAAGGACTTTAGGCCACAAAATTTGCGACGACCAAACAAATTTAGTCGCTCAAACTGATCTTTAGCGACTAAAAAATGCAGTTGTCGCCTAAAGTTCTCCAGATCATTGACAAAAATAATTACAAACTCTTTAGCGACTATTAATTAATTTGAACCGACCAATAATTTTTCGCAAAACTAATCTAAGACGACTATGAAAAATATTTCTCGTCTAAAGTAGAGCAAGAATACTAAATTTTGTACTAAAATTTTGACGAGGATCAATACTTTTAGACAACTATTATTTTAGTGGCAACATGTTTAGCGAAAAAACTTCGGCAACAAAAACATCATTAGCCACAAATAAAATAATTCGGTGGCAAAAGATGTTAAAAACTATTATTTAAAAATGGTCTACCATAGGTATAGTAATCATAAATTTAATGTTCTGTCAAAAAATTAGGTCCAATCATACAAATTCGATATTTATTTATTTATTTTAAATTTTTTTTATCAATTTTCAATTAGTTTTTAGGGCTAATTAGAGTTTAGACCCTGAATTTTATACCAGCTTAGAGTTTGAGCCCTAACTTGTCCAATTGGAGAGTTTATACCCTAAAATTTTATTATTTGGTTTATTTTTTTCCTTTATACTCTTACTCCCATGCAAACAATAAAATTTTCCTATGTAGACTAGAGATAGTAAGATAGTAAAAATAAAATAAAAATAAAAATTCAGGATCTAAACATTCCTAATAGACATGCCAGGACTTAAACTATAAGCTGGGATAAAATTCTGAATCTAAACTCTATTTAGCCCTATTTTTTAGCTATTTTTTTTCCTAAATCCCTACTTCCCGCATAGACAACAAATACCACCCTCAAAATCCCTCCACCTCCCTCCTCTTTCCACTACGAGAATGGATCCTAATGGCGAGATCCCAACCCTCCCCAAATCATAACCCTTGATCCTAACCCACCTCACTAAACCCAGGCCAGAGCCACCGCCTCGGCGCTTGCTGCCGCTGTCGAGTCTGACACATAGAAGGTGTGTCACGCCCCAATTTCCAAAATACGAAAAATGAGTGCAATAATACGTCTCCAAGCTATGCACCTGTATAATATCTTGGTATTTGTACTTGCGATTGTCGTCTGTAATTTCGAGGATAAAGTATAACACAATATATGGTACATTCTGAAATATCCACATATTATACAACTCTTATTTACATAAACAAATATTCTTCCAAAACATAATTTACATATTCAGCGACAAAATAAAATAAGACGACTATCCGAAAATTTGGCTTCCGTCAACCCTCCACTTCATCAATACAATAAAGAGGTAGTATTTTTTTCTCTTCTTCTTCAGTTCCTAGTGAACAAAAACTAGGTCGTCAAAACAACTAGCAAGCCCTTATATCAAGAACGAACAAATAAATAAAAATAAAGTTTTAAGGGAAAATTATTTAGAAGATAAATGGATAACTGATATGGAAATCTAAAAAAAAAACTGCCTTTGACACATAATTATGTAAATTTGAAATATAAGGTTTGTATTCGTAACTAATCCCTATTCTACAAAGTATCCGAATCACGTCACAAAACACAATCCATAAATCAAAATTCATATATTCAAATGCATCTTAGATAATGCTTTTTGATCACCATCATAACTATTGTCAAAGCAATAATCCCATTTACCCGGGATCAAACAATTTCCTGGCGGATGGTGCTTAGATTCCAATCCCCACAGGTGTTTTAACAGCATTGTGTCAACAACATTAATATTAAATCACATAAAAATACGATAAACACATGATATAAATAATTGTCGAATTTTCTTTATTTTAGAAAATTTGGATCATGTGATAATAAAATCAATTGTCGAATATCTTAAACTTTTCTAAGAATTCGGAACATAGGTCAAACATTGGACATATACAATTGTCGAATTTGATCCCTTTTGAAATTCGGATCCAATGGAAAATAAGTGAGCTAAGCCTCACTGCGGTCATCGTATGGCCATATGTATGCCGAGAACTACTGATCAATTTTAAATAATAAATATTGCTGAGAGTTTGACGGTATGATCCAAATGTTCTCTCCCATTCAAATGTAAATCTATAAAAACTTAAAATTATTTCTAATCTAACAATCAGATTAAATTGAATTATAATTCCTACTTTGCATTCTCGGTTTGTGTGTCAGAGATTACACTTTTGCGAGAATTTTATATTTGAATAAATTGTTCCGTCTTTCGCAAAAATGGAAAAAATCTAATAAAATTCCATTTTTGTGTACTCGGGGTATCACGTTCAACGGTGATATTCCAAATGGTAGAAAAATTCCAGAAAACATAAAAATCATATTTCTCACTTTGGAATATATATAATAATGATGGTTTAGTTTCTCTTTCGTGCATGTGCAAAAGTGTCCTACGTGTCCTAAATTTAGATAAATTTCTAATCTAAGGATTTTAGGGTTTAATCCTAAATTAAAATTTTTAATTCATAACAGAGAATAATCGTATATTCGAATTTTTTTGAAAAACGACTATCGCTAATTTTTTTTGAAAATTTTGGCAGAGTCTTGTTTATTTTTTAGACTCCAAAAATTTTACAATTTAATAATAAAAGACCCGGAGCAACCCTCCGTAGAATTTTCAGGTACGTCGACCCCTTCGATGGAGTAACTCTCTATACCAGAATTGTACGCATTAAAATATAAACTAAAATTATAATTCTTTAAAAAGTTCTTACCAATGCTCGTTTGTAGCGATTGCTTTAAATTAGTTAGTCTTACCTTTATACTAGCAATTCATGTTTTTGTAATTCTTGCTATAACATATCAACTAAACAAAGAGATTAGAAAAATCAAATTTTCATACAAAATAACCCATCAAGAATTTTCACCACTTTTGGATTTACGAATATTCAATTCCTAATTACAAATTTTATTTAGAAGGGGTACATTTGTAAGATATTGATCATTTTAAATATACTAATTTTTATATTAGTTTTTAATTACTAGTAAAATTTTAATCAATAGTTTCACAAAGTAGTAGCGCTAAAATTAGCAAAAGGTACTATTTATCGTCTTGAAATAATTTTCAAGTTCAAATATGAAGATAATTCTTCATAGAAATATATATATATATATATAGATTCAAATTGATTTCTTTTCTCAAAAATATCCTTATGATTACAAAATGAAATGCTTAACCTTTAGAGAAAATAGTATTCGATTACCTTAGTATATAGGTGTTTGTAAAATACTAGTTCAAACTACAAACTAAGATAATTTTAAGCAAAAACTTACATATATCAAATCTGGACAGATTTATAAATGTTTAATTTTATGAAAATGAACAACTTCTTCATGTATTTTTCAAGAAAAAAGTAGAACTACATATAGATGTTCATGTATATATAAATATTTAGCTATAATTTATAGTCATATGATTAAATCCATGAACAAGGGTCCCTCCATAAAGGAGTATAATATGTATTTCTTAAAATCTACTCTATATGAGCTCTTGCTTATATATATATATATATATATATATATATATATATATATATATATATATATATATATATATATATATATATATACAAGCACAAGCGACTATATTCACAAATTTTATTAATCATAACTATTACATTAACTTATATAGTTGAGCTTCCTATAATTCTCAACCTATTTATTATTTTCTAAAGCATTCACAAATAAAAATTTTATGCTCATAAACAAGATTAAAATTTTATAAACCCCCAAAAAATTTCAGATTTTAAAATTGAATTTTCTAGAATTTTTGGTGATTTTTAACTGAGTAAATCAATTATTTCTGGTATTAAGTATTTTAAAATATGTTTATGAAATATTAAAAGATTATGAAAATAATATTTTCTAGTGTAAAATAAAAAATTAGACATAGAAAAAAATTTCGGGAATTTATTGGACCCTGGAAGTATGTTTTAAAGACCTAAAAACCAAGTTTTAAATAAACCAATTAAACCCTAGAAATAAACCCGGTTTATTTCAAAATAAACCAAACCGAACCGAACCGAACCAACCGGTCTAGCAAACCCAACCCAATTTCTTATTGGGTCGGATCCGGGCCCAAAACCCAAATCCGACCCGAACCCGACCCGTTCCAACAGTTACTGCTACAATAGTTGCTACTCCCCGACCCTCGCCGCCGTTACGGATCCGGCCGACTCCTCCGGCCGTTAGGCGCCGCCCCGCTTCCTCTGCCGTAACCGCCCCCTTTCTCCGCCCGTAACCGCCCCGCCTCCCCGCGGCGGTTACTTCGCCCCCGACCTATAAAACCCTCGGCCGTCTCCACCACCTCTGCCACCTCACTTGAACCCTAATCCGTTGCCACCCTCAACCACTGTCGTCCCCGAACGTCACCCTACCAGAGTCGCTCCACCTATCTCCTCCCCGCCTGAAATCCCTCTCCGCCCCAGCCGACCTCGTCGAGCCCCACTCCGCCATTCTCCTCCTCCCTCGCCGACGGCCAGCCTCCTCAGCCCCAGCGCCACCTCCTTCCCTCTCTCCACAGCCTCCACTCCCCGAGCCCAGCCCCACTCCGCCACCACCGTCTTCCCCGATGTGCTCTCGACCGACCTTGCCCACAGCCTCCGCCTCCCCAGAACCCCGACGGGGAAACCCCCCAGCAACCCGCTCGAGAACGCCGCCCTGAGCCAGCCCCGGCCGCCTCGTGTCCCGCTCTAGCTCCGCTAGTCGTCTCCGCCGTGTCCTCCGGCCGCAGCCACCTCCGGTGGAGTCTCCGGCATTGAACCGAAACCCTAACCCTAGACAACATAGTAACTCAGATACTGTGTCAGTGTCTAGTGTCGACACGCGAACACGGGAAATCCGATTTCCACGGAGCCTTGTTCAGGTAACCCGTTCTCTCTCCTCATTGTTCCATTTTCTGTTCCGTCAGTTGTGACGCGTAGACTGTGTAACCCTCTCGATGCCTGTGTAACCTGTTCGGTGTGTCGCGTCCTGTGGTGATCGTGAACCGCGATCCAAAAACAGGAAAAACAATACCCCGTTTACCCAGGAACTGAGTGTGCCCCGCCAAACGGGACGACTTGGTCGCGTGTGGTCTTCACCGTAAGGTGCGCACAGTCGATACGGACGTGTGGGATTTCACGGAAGTAGATTTGGATGTGCGTGCACACCAGAATCAACGCGTATACGCTGACAACGTCCCGTATCCGCTGTTCTAAATCTCTCTGTAACTTGGTGTACACACGTCGGTTCGAAACGAAACTTACGCCATCGGACTCGAAGCAATACGCTGGTCCTGTGACCCAAGTTTTGTTCGATTCTGAGAACGTTGACAAAATCGCATATCGTGGGCCCCACGGCTCCATTTGACGGGCGATTTTGTGACCGGCTCATCGGAATCCAATTCTGGAAGTTCCGTTGGGTTCGTATCAACGTTCTGAACTTGTTGACACTAAGTTTGACGGATTTGGAGACCTTTGGTTTTGGCACATTTTTCTGTGCGAAGCGACCCACATGTGGACCCCGCTTTGACCAAAAAAATGTTATTTTTGCCCCTGTGTCCAAATTAGACTCAAGGACAGATATTTCTAGCTATTTGATGTCTTCTGAATCTGATGGTGATGTCAATTTTAGCAACCGGAGAAGTACCTGCAGAACCCGTTGATACCAGAGCCGCAGTTGGTAACCAAAACCCAGGCAAGTGTGCCTTGCCAAACATTGCAGTTCTTGTTACATATTTCTTTGACTTATTTATCCATTGTACATGCTTAAACCAAGGACCGTGTGACTTACTTAGCGTCCATTAATAGTCGGGTGCCAACACCGTAGGTGGAGTTGTGTAACGTCAACTAGAGATGGCTATCGTGACCCTTTACAGTCTCATACTTGCCTTATCAAGTACGTTATACCCAGGACACCTTATACTATTCATGAGACAAAATCTTCTTGAGATATTCATGATGATTCTGTATAGGATACAGGATTTGGATATATATATTGTACATGCTTAGATTTTATTATGACTTGCTGCATTAGATATGATCTTGCGTGACATGGACATGAGACTTCGTGAACCTGTGACGTATGATTACATTGGGTGGAGAGAGTTTTACCATACAAAAGGCTGATTATATATATATTACTTTACTGGAAGTGCCTTAGACTCTGACACAGAGCTTTGGTACATTACTGGCCCTTCGAGAGAATACTGCTATAGGTTTCTCCGACACAGATCTTATAGTAGTATCAGCCCGAGTATGACTAAACTCTCATTTGCATATCACTTAGCTGGTTATTTATTTACCCTATTATTTCATTTATTGCTGCACTGCATTTATTTTGGCATGAGTTATTTTGTACCTTGCTATGTCCCCTGAGGACCTGGATCTGGATTATGTCCCCAGGGATAGCAGAAGATATCTATCCTGAGGTGTACGGTACAGAAGCACTTCTCGGAGCAGTACCAAGAACCGAGGACGAGGTGATAGCTGAGGATTTCTCCTGAGTATATGCACATTCTATACTCAGTTATTTCTATTGTTAGACTCTTTATTTCCAGTTTATTGAGTTGATGTATCAAACTCATTGTCGGGTTATTCCCCGACTTATGTTTTAATCAAGACTTGTTATTGCTTTACAATTCTGATATTGTTGTATTCATTTCTATGGATGAGTTTAGCCGACCCTGCTTGTTGTATTACAGCTTAAGTAAATCCTGATTGGTCCATTAAATTGGGTTTGCCCATCGGTGTGTGCTTCTGGCCATTACCACGTGTCTAGTCCCTCAATATTTTGGGACTGGGGCGTGACATAGTTTTTGTGGTGGCCCATGCAGGTCTATGACTAAATTGTTCGGTTTCAACTTAGGGACCGAGCAAGCCTGCACTAAGGATAGGATAAGTTTTTAGGATCTCATCCACTTGCTTGAATCGTTCTTGATATCTATATCGGATTCGAATTAATTTCTTGACTTGCATCTTGCCTTGATTCTTGTGTGCCTCTTATAGTTTATTTTTGGATGCAGAGTAATAGATTCACGAGCAAACGACGAAACTCCAGCAAGAACACCAATAGGTGTTGTAGCCACCTACGGAGAAGATGAAGTGACGACATTGAGTGAGGATCCCTCTACTCACCGAAGTAGCCAAACAGATCAGTATGCTTCTAGATTTCGGCGTGATGATATTCTGTAAACCCCCTCAATTTATTCTATAGATAGTTAGAGTGGGCCAGGAAAAATTTTGATAGAAGATATTGAGGTTTAGAGTTGAGAATATTTACCTGGAATTTTAAATCCAATTAATTAAAACTTTGAGACACCCTATCTTTGTCTATTTATTCGGAGCCCATTATCAGCCCATAAATTCCGTACAAATATTGTACACTCGACTCAACTCGCCAAATTAGGCACTGGACTTTTCTGACCGTTAAAATCAACTTTTGTGTGCTCTAAATTAATTGCGCAACATTTCCGAAAGTCGTAACCCGTATTTTTATTCCGTGTCGGACACCTGTGTTGTTACCCTCGATTTTGGGGTACCAACTTAACCCGTTGAGCCGGACCAACTAAAGGGTCCAAGACCGACTCCAAGCCCCCACCATTTATGGCCTGTGCGCCGTTTCCGGATTTTGACCCCAAGGGCCCCAATTAAATTAAATTCGCGGGACGCTTTATTTCTATTTAAGTCAGAATTACCAACTTTGTTAATTCCATTTCAATCCTTAAATTAATCCAAATGTCTTCCTAATTAAACCCGTGCCTAACGCACAACTCCCTCTCACCATGAAATTTCTAAATATAATTTTCTCCGTAAATTTTACGTCATTTCATGTGTCCATACAAATTCCCAAATTTACGGGAGCTTATTTGCAATTAACAAATTGTTGGCAACACCTCATTGGTCATGAATAATTGAGAGGGTCCCAAAATAGGGTCCCAATCACACCCCCCCTTCATGAAGAAACCCACTTTTCTTTATGACAAATCTCCACCCTCCATTTTGAATGACACCATCCCTACCCTCCATCCATCCACACTCCCCTATAAAACATCAACATCACCTCACCCTCACACAAACCCCAAGGCCGGCCCTAATCCCTAGAAGCTTGGGAAACCACCCCCTCTCTCTCCTCTCCCCTCTACATTGGAAACCGAGCCATCCTCTCAAGAGACAAATGGCTATGTCGACTGTGACGAGTGTTCACCGTTACCAACTCTTAACCATCGCTGGGAAAAAGAGATCGAGAAGGGGTCGAAACCCTAGCTCCTCATCTGTTATTTGTGGTTTGTCGACAAAGGAAGAGGACCAGCCCTTCTCCTTCTCAACCTCCCCTCCCCTCAATCGGCAGCAGCAAGGAAGAGCCTCCATCTGCGGGAAGCTGCTCTTATGAGTCTCACGGAAGAAGAGGATTTGCACTTATGACCGCAATTTCTGTCATGCTTCCTCTCTATTGGCGTGCAGATAAGGTAGCCGCAGGTGAGTTGTCAATAATTCAAGATGGAGTGAGGAATGTCTTGTCCAAGGCCAAGGCTGCTGGTGTGCTTCGGATGGTTTTCCATGATACAGGGACATTTGATATGGATGAAAATTCTGGTGGTATGAATGGCTCTATCGTCTATGAACTTGATAGGCCAAAAAAATATTGGTCTCAGTAAACCGTTCAAGATTTTGGAGAAAGCAAAGAGGGAAATTGATAAAATCCAGCAAGTGTCTTGGGCGGACTTGATTTGTGTTGCTGGTGCAGAAGCTGTAGCATTGTGTGGAGGCCCGAACATTCCAGTTCAACTAGGCCGTCTTGATGTGAGGATCCCTGATCCTCAAGGGAAACTTCCTCTGGAATCGCTGGATGCTCCCAGTTTGAAGAAAATATTTATAAAGAAAGGGTTCTCGTGGCATGTCAGCTATGGTAGGATTGCCATCAGATCGAGCACTTGTGGATGATGATGAGTGCTTCAGGTGGATTGAAACTTATGCAGGCGATGAAGTACAGTTTTTTCGATGATTTCAGGAATGCCTACGGTAAACTTGTGAACACTGGGGCCGTATGGGCAACCACCTAAGTAAACGTGAACCGACTGCAACACATTTCGGATTACAGTTACTATTGTCATCGATATCAACTATCGTCAGTTCTCAGTTATCTAATATCTAATCCAAGAGAAATTGAGGAGGCTAGCTGGTTCGGTACTGCGGGACCTGAGGACTTGGATGCGGTACCAGATCCCCGTCATCAGCAGCCGCACGCAGGCAAGTGTACCTTGCCACCCTGTATTTCAGTTTACAGATATTTCTTGTTTCGTTATGTACATTGTGCACGTAGTTATGTTGACGTTCGATACTTCACGTCCGGATCGCAACCGGGTGTTGACATTCGACTTAACGTCTTAGAATAAATACAAGATGCTTCATAGCACCTCGATATACGTACCAGAGTACATCGATACCCCAGGACACACTCATACACTGTGAGCGTGCCAGATTCCTGTATCCTGATACTGACATCATGACCAGAGACTGGGACGACCTTAGGGTCGCGTCTGTTGAGTTATTCCTTGTGTCGAGACTGTAGTTAGAGGTTCAGGTTCAACGCACAATCGTTGACCGCTTGGGAAGGGGAAGACAGTTACTAGACGTTTGGGCTACTCTGCACGCGCTTATATATATGTAGTATTTTCTAGTGATACCTGTTTCTAGTGATACCTGTTTCTAGTGTAGCCTGTTTCACCCGTGTGACTCTTTGCCCGGAGCTGCGGTATGTGCCGTGTGTTTCCGTGTCCGGAGCTACGGTTTTATTTTGGACAGCCCACGCGTCGAACGTTGTCTTTAAACTGTGTCACACTAGTTGGTTATGATAGAGTACCCTGTCGTGCACTTGTACTTTCTGTTTACTTGGCATGTTGTATTTCTGTACCTTGTTACGTCCCTCTGAGGACCTGGTTCCCTGCCAGTTTTGCAGCATAGATGATTACGGAGCATTTAGAGTTGCTGTTGGAGTTGCAAGTCTTGCGGGCATGGTACCAGGTACTCACATTATATCTACCGGCAATATAGTTATTTTACCTTGTTTATTTCATCTGCTGTTGTAGACTAGTTTTTATAGACTCATACTTATTCTCGAGTCTATTCGAGTTAGTGTGTTATTGGGCGGCCGACTCTAGCACATATAGCACTTTCTTGTATACTGTTGTACATTGTGGATTGAGACATAGAGGTTTACATTTATGAGATATCTAGATAGTGCCCTTTTATATTACAGCTTATACGTATTCGAGTCAGACCAGAGTCTGGTCGAATGCGTAGCTGGCGTGTCACGTATTCCTGGTCCTACGTATTTTGGGACTGGGGCGTGACATATTTTTGTGGTGGTCCATGCAGGTCCGATTTAAATCGTCTTGGTCACCTGACTGTGCCAAGCGAGCCTGCAAATTAGGGATAGATGTTATGATTGTTGAATAGGATCTCAATCCATAATCGATTTTAAAACTCTTTGTTTGTGATTATCGCCCTTGGACTTCTACTTTGCATTCGTTCAATCTTCGTCAATATCGCTATCCTTGTTTCTCGTCCCCTATTGTTCGGGAAGACGAATGCTTGTGACTGATGACTTCCCTCCAGAAGAAACTCGAAGACCAGACGACAGGAGACAAAATTCGTATACCTTTCTTGGAGAAGAGTGCTACCTTATCAGGACAAATTGATAGGATCTTTGAATTTTAGAACTATAGTGAAAGTCTGGCAAGAGAGTTGGACCTAGTAGTACGCTACCCATGCTTGAGATAGCAGTGATCTTGGAAGTACTGAGAGCTGGAAGGATTGTTGATCATGACCTAGAATAATTTAGGGAATGCATAGCCTGATGGTGGAAACTAATAGTTGCATATGATAGCAATGCTAGGGACGATGATTATGAGCTAGAGGAGATAAAATGTTAGGGTCTCACTTGGAAGATAATGATCAGATCCCAGGAATTCTAGTATGTGCTTGAGTGATACCATTATTGTACTTGTGACTTGGAGAGATGAATAACGAAAAGAAGAAATTTGAGGAACAAAATTTTAGGGAAAACCTTGAGGAGAAGAGAAATTATACATTAGGCAAGGGAACATTTTCTTTTGAGGATTGATGTTGAAAATAGAACAGGAGAATTTATCTTGAGGTTAAAGTCTAGATCCTAGACATGGATTGGTTGAGCCAACACCACGCGACGCTAGATTGTCGACGTGATTACATTATTTATGACCACCAGATTACCTAAGTTTGAATTACTCCGGAGAGCCCGGGAGCATGGTGCCCATCTACCTTAGAAGCACTTAATGCAGGAGATGAACCAGTGTACCACCATGTTATATCAGAGTTGAGGATGTTTTTCTAGAAGATCTTCTAGGCCTGCCACCTGACAGAGAGATGGAGTTTGTTAAAGAGTGGACTCCCAGAGCCGAGCCGATTATTTTTCTGTCTTCAGACTAGCACCGACAGAGTTTGGTTGAGTTGGAAGTCCATAATAGAGGACCTCTTAGACAAGGGTCTCGGTCGGACTAAGTATTTTTCCCTGAGAAGCAACCATCTTATAGTATCGAAGAAGGACGAGACGGTACGTCTGCATATTGATTTTAGGGACGGTATGTTTGTGTGTCGATTACAGGATTTAATGCAGTAACGGTAAAGAACAAGTACCCATTGCCGCACATCAAAGATTTATTTGAATCAGCTAAGTGGCGCATATGTATTTTGAAGATCGATCTCAGATCCAGCTATCATCAGATCTAGGTTCGGAGAGAGGCCATTCCTAAGGCGACATTCCAGATGTAGTATGGGCAGTATTTATGAGCTTGAGGAACAAGGTTTTCCACCAGTACTTGGATAAGTTCGTGGTGGTGTTCATCGACGTCTTGATGTATTCCGAGGACCAGGAGAAGCACGAGAGACATCTCAGGATTATGTTGGAGACGCTGAGACATGAGAGGCTGTACGCCAAACTCAGCAAATGAGAGTTTTGCTTGGATAGAGTACCATTTCTGGGACACATAATAACCGGAGACGGACTATCAGTGGATCCGGAGAAGATAGCTGCAGTAGAGACCTGGCCTACCCCTACATCAGTTACAGAGGTTAGGAGTTTCCTCGGACTTGCCGGATATTACCGGAGGTTCGTGGAAAACTTTTCGAGGATAGCTGCGCCTATGACACGACTGACGCGTAAAGGCGAAGAGTTTATCTGGACCGACGAGTGTCAGGCGGCTTTCGATGAGCTGAAGAAGCATCTGACATCAGCACCGATTTTGACATTACCCTCAGGATCAGGAGGATTTGTAGTGTACAGTGATGCGTCAGGGAGAGGATTGGGATGTGTACTGATGCAACACGGCAAGGTGATAGCCTACGCATCGAGACAGCTGAGAGTTCATGAGAAGAACTATCCGACGCACGACTTGGAGCTAGCTGCAGTGATATTTGCACTAAAGCTATGGAGACATTACCTTTATGGTGAGCGTGTTGAGATTTATACAGATCATAAAAGCCTGAAGTACGTATACACGCAGAAGGAGCTCAACATGAGACAGAGACGTTGGCTAGAGATAATGACAGATTATGACATTGAGCTACAGTACCACCCTGGCAAGGTGAACATCGTCGCAGATGCCTTAAGCAGGAAGCCCATGGCATATTTTCTGACGACACAGCAACAATTGCTAGAGGATCTCCAGGAGCTTGGGATAGAGATTGTATTGCCAGGCATGGATGGACAGATGGCCAGTCTTGAGGTTCAGTCTACTTTGATTGAGAGGATCAAGGCAGCATTGCCTACAGATGCGAGATTTCGGTGTCTGCGAGAGAGGACAGAAGCCGGCCTGCAGACGGGACTCAGGATTCATGAAGACAAAACGCTGAGGTGCGGAGATCGCCTATATGTTCCGAGTGGTGAGCTACGTCAAGAGTTGATGACCGAGGCTCATAGCTCGATTTATTCCATTCATCCCGGGGGTACGAAGATGTACCGAGACTTGAGACAGCATTTTTGGTGGCATGGGATGAAGAAAGAAATTACAAGATTTATGGCGAAGTATTTAGTTTGTCAGCAAGTCAAGGCTGAACATCAGAGGACTGCAGGATTATTGCAGCCACTCCCCATTTCCGAGTGGAAGTGGGAACACATTACCATGGACTTTGTCACAGGATTTCCGTGAAGCCCTAGCGGGAAGGATGCAGTTTAGGTTGTCGTAGACAGACTCACCAAGTCTGCACATTTCTTGCCCTTCAGAGTTGGGCAATCCACAGAGATACTAGCTGACATGTATATGAGGCAGATAGTACGATTACATGGAGTGCCTGTCAGCATCGTATCGGATCGTGATTCCAGATTCACGTCACATTTTTGGCGGAGTATGCAGGAGAGCCTAGGAACTCGTCTCAAGTTCAGCACTGCGTATCATCCACAGACTGACGGACAGTCAGAGCGCACGATACAGATATTAGAGGATATATTGAGAGCGTGCATGATTGATTTTGGAGGATCTTGGGAGGACCATCTACACTTGGTGGAATTCTCCTACAATAACAGTTACCAGGCCAGCATACAGATGGCACCTTATGAGGCACTGTATGGCAGAAAATGCAGGTCGCCAGTTTGTTGGAGTGACGTGGGAGAGCGTCAGATACTTGGGCCCGAATTGGTGACACAGACAGTAGAGAAGGTCAAGCAGATTCAGAGCCACCTGCGCGCTGCACAGGACAAACAGAAACACTGGGCAGATGCGCACCGCAGACCATTGGATTTCAAGGAGGGTGACCACGTATTTTTGAGGATATCGCCCACTCGTGGTACCATCAGATTCGGAGGCAGAGGCAAGCTGAGTCCGAGGTATATCGGACCTTTTGACATTCTGGAACGAGTTGGCGAAGTGGCTTACCGTCTTGCATTACCTCCATCATTAGAGGGAGTACATGACGTATTTCACGTATCGCAACTGAGGAGATATGTCGCAGACCCTAGCCACGTGCTTGATCATTCGGAGATTACAGTCAGGCCCAGCCTGTCTTACGTAGAGCAGCCAGTTGAGATTCTCGATCGCAGCGAGAAGACTTTGAGGGGACAGACGATTCGACTGGTCAGAGTGGCATGGAAGCACCATTCACCCGGCGAGTCTAATTGGGAGCGCAAGGATTCTATTCGGCAGCGATTCCCGTACTTATTTGAGGAGCAAGGTACGAATTTAAGTACGGCAATTTAATTACTAGTTATTTTAAATTCTGTTAGATATTATCGTGCTTTACTTTTAATTTCGGGGACGAAATTTTTCTAAGTTGGGAAGAATGTAAACTCCCTCAATTTATTCTATAGATAGTTAGAGTGGGCCAGGAAAAATTTTGATAGAAGATATTGAGGTTTAGAGTTGAGGATATTTACCTGGAATTTTAAATCCAATTAATTAAAACTTTGAGACACCCTATCTTTGTCTATTTATTCGGAGCCCATTATCAGCCCATAAATTCCGTACAAATATTGTACACTCGACTCAACTCGCCAAATTAGGCACTGGACTTTTCTGACCGTTAAAATCAACTTTTGTGTGCTCTAAATTAATTGCGCAACATTTCCGAAAGTCGTAACCCGTATTTTTATTCCGTGTCGGACACCTGTGTTGTTACCCTCGATTTTGGGGTACCAACTTAACCCGTTGAGCCGGACCAACTAAAGGGTCCAAGACCGACTCCAAGCCCCCACCATTTATGGCCTGTGCGCCGTTTCCGGATTTTGACCCCAAGGGCCCCAATTAAATTAAATTCGCGGGACGCTTTATTTCTATTTAAGTCAGAATTACCAACTTTGTTAATTCCATTTCAATCCTTAAATTAATCCAAATGTCTTCCTAATTAAACCCGTGCCTAACGCACAACTCCCTCTCACCATGAAATTTCTAAATATAATTTTCTCCGCAAATTTTACGTCATTTCATGTGTCCATGCAAATTCCCAAATTTACGGGAGCTTATTTGCAATTAACAAATTGTTGGCAACACCTCATTGGTCATGAATAATTGAGAGGGTCCCAAAATAGGGTCCCAATCACACCCCCCCTTCATGAAGAAACCTACTTTTCTTCATGACAAATCTCCACCCTCCATTTTGAATGACACCATCCCTACCCTCCATCCATCCACACTCCCCTATAAAACATCAACATCACCTCACCCTCACACAAACCCCAAGGCCGGCCCTAATCCCTAGAAGCTTGGGAAACCACCCCCTCTCTCTCCTCTCCCCTCTACATTGGAAACCGAGCCATCCTCTCAAGAGACAAATGGCTATGTCGACTGTGACGAGTGTTCACCGTTACCAACTCTTAACCATCGCTGGGAAAAAGAGATCGAGAAGGGGTCGAAACCCTAGCTCCTCATCTGTTATTTGTGGTTTGTCGACAAAGGAAGAGGACCAGCCCTTCTCCTTCTCAACCTCCCCTCCCCTCAATCGGCAGCAGCACGGAAGAGCCTCCATCTGCGGGAAGCTGCTCTTATGAGTCTCACGGAAGAAGAGGATTTGCACTTATGACCGCAATTTCTGTCATGCTTCCTCTCTATTGGCGTGCAGATAAGGTAGCCGCAGGTGAGTTGTCAATAATTCAAGATGGAGTGAGGAATGTCTTGTCCAAGGCCAAGGCTGCTGGTGTGCTTCGGATGGTTTTCCATGATGCAGGGACATTTGATATGGATGAAAATTCTGGTGGTATGAATGGCTCTATCGTCTATGAACTTGATAGGCCAAAAAAATATTGGTCTCAGTAAACCGTTCAAGATTTTGGAGAAAGCAAAGAGGGAAATTGATAAAATCCAGCAAGTGTCTTGGGCGGACTTGATTGTTGTTGCTGGTGCAGAAGCTGTAGCATTGTGTGGAGGCCCGAACATTCCAGTTCAACTAGGCCGTCTTGATGTGAGGATCCCTGATCCTCAAGGGAAACTTCCTCTGGAATCGCTGGATGCTCCCAGTTTGAAGAAAATATTTATAAAGAAAGGGTTCTCGTGGCATGTCAGCTATGGTAGGATTGCCATCAGATCGAGCACTTGTGGATGATGATGAGTGCTTCAGGTGGATTGAAACTTATGCAGGCGATGAAGTACAGTTTTTTCGATGATTTCAGGAATGCCTACGGTAAACTTGTGAACACTGGGGCCGTATGGGCAACCACCTAAGTAAACGTGAACCGACTGCAACACATTTCGGATTGCAGTTACTATTGTCATCGATATCAACTATCGTCAGTTCTCAGTTATCTAATATCTAATCCAAGAGAAATTGAGGAGGCTAGCTGGTTCGGTACTGCGGGACCTGAGGACTTGGACGCGGTACCAGATCCCCGTCATCAGCAGCCGCACGCAGGCAAGTGTACCTTGCCACCCTGTATTTCAGTTTACAGATATTTCTTGTTTCGTTATGTACATTGTGCACGTAGTTATGTTGACGTTCGATACTTCACGTCCGGATCGCAACCGGGTGTTGACATTCGACTTAACGTCTTAGAATAAATACTAGATGCTTCATAGCACCTCGATGCACGTACCAGAGTACATCGATACCCCAGGACACACTCATACACTGTGAGCGTGCCAGATTCCTGTATCCTGATACTGACATCATGACCAGAGACTGGGACGACCTTAGGGTCGCGTCTGTTGAGTTATTCCTTGTGTCGAGACTGTAGTTAGAGGTTCAGGTTCAACGCACAATCGTTGACCGCTTGGGAAGGGGAAGACAGTTACTAGACGTTTGGGCTACTCTGCACGCGCTTATATATATGTAGTATTTTCTAGTGATACCTGTTTCTAGTGATACCTGTTTCTAGTGTAGCCTGTTTCACCCGTGTGACTCTTTGCCCGGAGCTGCGGTACGTGCCGTGTGTTTCCGTGTCCGGAGCTACGGTTTTATTTTGGACAGCCCACGCGTCGAACGTTGTCTTTAAACTGTGTCACACTAGTTGGTTATGATAGAGTACCCTGTCGTGCACTTGTACTTTCTGTTTACTTGGCATGTTGTATTTCTGTACCTTGTTACGTCCCTCTGAGGATCTGGTTCCCTGCCAGTTTTGCAGCATAGATGATTACGGAGCATTTGGAGTTGCTGTTGGAGTTGCAAGTCTTGCGGGCATGGTACCAGGTACTCACATTATATCTACCGGCAATATAGTTATTTTACCTTATTTATTTCATCTGCTGTTGTAGACTAGTTTTTATAGACTCATACTTATTCTCGAGTCTATTCGAGTTAGTGTGTTATTGGGCGGCCGACTCTAGCACATATAGCTCTTTCTTGTATACTGTTGTACATTGTGGATTGAGACATAGAGGTTTACATTTATGAGATATCTAGATAGTGCCCTTTTATATTACAGCTTATACGTATTCGAGTCAGACCAGAGTCTGGTCGAATGCGTAGCTGGCGTGTCACGTATTCCTGGTCCTACGTATTTTGGGACTGGGGCGTGACATATTCTGCCGCCTCCGCAGTTCTTTCCACCAATGCCCGTATTCCCACAAGGGCAGCCTATGGATGGACAACAGATATTCCAAATGATCTATGCAATGATGCAAGCTCAACAGCAAATTCATCAAGAGGCTCAACGTCACGAGGCAGAATACTTGAGGAACAGCCTAGTAACTACACTGGAGCAGGCCAACCTACCAGCTCAACGGCCATCGACGGGCCCTATTACCGATTTCCGCCAGCTGAAGCCCTGTACCTTCTCAGGCAAGGAGGAGCCCACAGAAGTTCATGAGTGGCTCACCAACACTCAATATCAATTAGAAGCAGCTGAGCTTCCACGGGAACGTTGGATGACTGCCGTCAGAATGCAATTGACGGGCAATGTACATCACTGGTGGCTATCTGAGGAGAGACGGCTCGGACCAAACCGAGTTATTTGGGAGGAGTTCTCCAGACTTTTTCAGGAGATGTATATTCCAGCTATCGCTCGATCAGAACTGCGGGACAAGTTCAATCGCCTCACTCAGGATACTATGACGGTGGAAGAGTACAACACAGAATTCATTCGTCTGAGTCGCTTTGCCCCTACCTTGATCCCGACAGAAGAAGAAAAGGCTGAGAAGTTCTTCGATGGATTAAACTTTGAGATACAGAGAATGATTGGATTCGTTGCACCTACTTCGTACACGGACGTCCTTGCTGCAGCCCGACGTATGGAGCGCGTCACCAGGAGAGAGTCCAACCTGAAGTGGCCTTCCACATCAGCACCAGCCCGAGCACCGTATGGAGAAGCTACAAAGAAACCTCATCTGCATCAAGCACCACCGGGAACTGTATCCAAATCCCTAACTCTTCCTACTTGTCACTATTGCGGCAAGATAGGCCATGTTGAGAAGGAGTGTAGACGTAAACTCGGGTTATGCTTAGCTTACGGATCCAGACAGCATGTAGTGAGGGAAATCCCTGAGTGTAGAGAAGGAGCACCAATAGTCAACCAACAAGGATATCAACCAAGGCCACCCTTGGCGCCTCGAGCAGCACCCTTCCAGCAAGCCTAGCAACAGCAGAGGGCACCACCTCAAGGACGCGGACAAGCTTTTGCAATGACTTTGGAGGACGTGCAGACTCTTGGAATAGCTAATGCGCGTAAGTTTTCGTAGTTATCTCGTTTAGATTTGCTTTAGTTCGTGCCTGCTGGTTCATGACCTTAGCCTTGACCTAGTAGTTTTTTAACTGGCTAATAATTAATAACCTAGTATGTTTTGACAAAAACCTAGTTTTTCTAAAACTGTAGTTTTCTTACTAGATTTCTTTCTTCTAGAAATTTCATAACTTTTATTACTTAGGGAAATGATTTTCCCTGTGTAATTCTTAAAACCCTCGACCTTGATTCTTCTTGATAGTAATGTGCTTCGAACAAGGTTTACAATCGTGTCATCTCTGTTGACCGGTTATTCTTTGATTGCGAGAACGCAATCCTCTTCAGGGGGGTAGATTGTAAACCCCCAGAATTTTTCAGATTTTAAAAATAAATTTTCGAGAATTTTTGGTGATTTTTAACTAAGTAAATCAATTATTTTTGGTATTAAGTATTTTTAAATATGTTTATTAAATATTAAAAGATTATGAAAATAATATTTTCTGGTGTAAAATAAAAAATTAGACATAGGAAAATTTTTCGAGAATTTATTGGACCCCAGAAGCATTTTTTAAAGACCTAAAAACCAAGTTTTAAATAAACCAATTAACCCCTAGAAATAAACCCGGTTTATTTCAAAATAAACCAAACCGAACCAACCGGTCTAGCAAACCCAACCCAATTTCTTATTGGGTCGGATCCGGGCCCAAAACCTAAGCCCAAACCCGACCCGAACCCGACCCGTTCCAACAGTTACTGCTACAGTAACTGCTACTCCCCGACCCTCGCCGCCGTTACGGATCCGGCCGACTCCTCCGGCCGTTAGGCGCCGCCCCGCTTCCTCTGCCGTAACCGCCCCCTTTCTCCGCCCGTAACTGTCCCGCCTCCCCGCGGCGGTTACTTCGCCCCCGACCAATAAAACCCTCGGCCGTCTCCACCACCTCTGCTACCTCACCTGAACCCTAATCCGCTGCCACCCTTAACCACTGTCGTCCCCGACCGTCACCCTCCCAGAGTTGCCTCCACCTATCTTATCCCCGCCTGAAATCCCTCTCCGCCCCAGCCGACCTCGTCGAGCCCCACTCCGTCTTTCTCCTCCTGCCTCGCCGACGGCCAGCCTCCTCAGCCCCAGCGCCACCTCCTTCCCTCTCTCCACAGCCTCCACTCCTCGAGCCCAGCCCCGCTTTGCCTCCACCATCTTCCCCGACGTGCTCTCGGCCACCCTCGCCCACAGCCTCCGCCTCCCCAAAACCCCGACCGGGAAACCCCCCAGCAACCCGCTCGAAAACGCCGCCCTGAGCGAGCCCCGGCCGCCTCGAGTCCCGCTCTGGCTCCGCAAGTCGTCTCCGCCGTGTCCTCCGGCCGCAGCCGCCTCCTGCGGAGTCTCCGGCATCGAACCGAAACCCTAACCCTAGACAACACAGTAACTCAGACACTGTGTTAGTGTCTCGTGTCGACACGCGGACACGGGAAATTCGATTTCCACGGAGCCCTGTTCAGGTAACTCGTTCTCTCTCCTCAATGTTCCATTTTTCGTTCCGTCAGTTGTGACGCATAAAATGTGTAACCCTCTCGATGCCCGTGCAACCCGCTCGGTGTGTCGCTTCCTGTGGTGATCGCGAACCGCGATCCAAAAATATGAAAAACAATACCCTATTTTACCCAAAAACTGAGTGCGCCCCGCCAAATGGGATGACTTGGTCACGTGCGGTCTTCATCGTAAGGTGCACGCCGTCGATACGGACATGTGGGATTTCGCAAAACTTTATTTGGATGTGCGTGCACACCAGAATCAACGCGTATCCGCCGACAACGCTCCGTATCCGCCTGTTCTGAATCTCGTTGTAACTTGGTGTACACACGTCAGATCGAAACAAAACTTGCGCCATCGGACTCGTAGCAATACGCTGGTCCTGTGACCCAAGTTTGGTCCGATTCTGAGAACGTTGACAAAATCGCGTATCGTGGGCCCCACGACTCCACTTGACGGACGATTTTGTGACCGGCTCATCGGAATCCAATTCTGGAAGTTCTGTTTGGTTTGTATCAACGTTCTAGACTTGTTGACACTAAGTTTGATGGATTTGGAGACCTTTGGTTCTGGCACATTTTTCTGTGCGAAGCGGCCCACATGTGGACCCCGCTTTGACCAGAAAATGTCATTTTTGCCCCTGTGTCCAAATTGGACTCAAGGACAGGAGTTTTTAGCTATTTGATGTCTTCTGAATATGATGGTGATGTCTATTTCAGCAACCGGAGAAGTACCTGTAGAATCCGTTGATACCAGAGCCGCAGTTGGTAACCAAAACCCAGGCAAGTGTACCTTGCCAAATATTGCAGTTCTTGTTACATATTTCCTTGACTTATTTATCTGTTGTACATGCTTAAACCTAGGACCGTGTGACTTACTTAGCGTCCGATTAATAGTCGGGTGCCAACACCGTACTCGAAGTTGTGTAACGTCAACTAGAGATGGCTATCGTGACCCTTTACAGTCTCGTACTTGCTTATCAAGTACATTATACCCAGGACACCTGACACTATTTATGAGACAGAATCTTCCTGAGATATTCATGGTAATTCTGTATAGGATACAGGATTTGGACATATACATTATACATGCTTAGATTTTATTAAGACTTGCTGCATTAGATATGATCTTACGTGACATGGACATGAGACTTCGTGAACCTGTGACGTGTGATTACATTGGGTAGGGAGAGTTTTACCATACAAAAGGCTAATTATATATATATTACTTTACTGGAAGTGCCTTAGACTCTGACACAGAGCTTTGGTACATTACTGGCCCTTCGAGAGAATACTGCTATGGGTTTCTCCGACACAGATCTTATAGTAGTCTCAGCCCGAGTATGACTAAACTCTCATTTGCATATCACTTAGCTGGTTATTTATTTACCCTATTATTTCATTTATTGCTGCACTGTATTTATTTTGGCATGAGTTATTTTGTACCTTGCTATGTCCCCTGAGGACCTGGATCTGGATTATGTCCCCAGGGTTAGCAGAAGATATCTATCCTGAGGTTTACGGTACAGGAGCACTTCTCGGAGCAGTACCAGGAACTGAGGATGAGGTGATAGATGAGGATTTCTCCTGAGTATATGCACATTCTATACTCAGTTATTTTTATTGTTAGACTCTTTATTTCCAGTTTATTGAGTTGATGTATCAAACTCATTGTCGGGTTATTCCCCGACTTATGTTTTAATCAAGACTTGTTATTGCTTTATAATTCTGATATTGTTGTATTCATTTCTGTGGATAAGATTAGTTGACCCTACTTGTTATATTTGTCACGACCCGTACCCGGTTTAGGGGCACGAGTGCGCGGGTACGTCCAGCCTACGCCGCAGCATCGGCGGTTGAACGATGTCTAGGTCAAGCACTATCTAAACAGTCTCGCACTAGTATCCAACTCCATAAGGAGACACGGATAACTATATAGAATAACATACTCAATCACATAACTACAGCACGATATAAAATTGAAGAAATAAATAAGAATATAACACAAGTCTAATGTAAATAAATCTAACTCAACAATAATTCCAAGTCTCAACAAAATGTCGGAGACAAAACCGGTACCAAAATAATATGCTAAAGGAACTAACTAGAACTAGTGATTCCGGCTAAACCTCCCAAAATCATGACTGAACTACCAAGCCAAGTCTGCAGCTACTCACCCTGTGGTCCACAAGTGTCAGATACCAGTCCTCTAGGCATAGTCTGGAAAATGTTTTTCCAGTCAGGAAGGAGCAAAGTATATTTCTAAATAGCAGTTCTATATCAATGATATAAACTATGTAGCAGTATATAGATGGAAATATACAAGATGCATGTATATGTACAAAAAATATACAATAAAGGATATACTGGAAATACTGTAAGTAAATGCAGGAAAAGAAACAATATGTCAATGAGCAAGAATACTATGACTAAGTGTGTGAGTACTAGCTTTAACATATGATCGGCTTGGAAACTTGATCAGGCTGGTTATATATGATTAGCTATGATTCATGTAAGGTTAGGCTAACCGTTGGTTAGCTATGATGCATGTAGAGGTCAGGCTAATCACATGTAACAGCTATGAAGCATGTAAATGGTCAGGCCGCACCCGACGTGAGATGTGGGGTGAGCTATGATGCATGTAGAGTTGGGTATGATTACATATCTACACAAAAATACTCCCCACCCCCGACTGGTATAGTAGATCCAATCATGGTACGCTATGGCACGGGATTCCCTAGGGAGGTAGCAAATCTCCCAGGAAATCAGTGTCTGTACATGCACAAGATAACAAGGAAACAAGTCTTGTACAAGCTACACCATGAATAAGGAATAATATCTCATGACGAGATCCGTGTATACCAATCCGTGTAACCAGCGTGTCGAGAATATGGATATTTATACTAGATACAATGAACATAGGGGATATCATAAACAAGAAGCTAATCAGAGAATGTACTCGCCTTAGGTCCTTAGTCGATAAAACCAATGTCCTGTCCCAGAGTATCGTCTGAAGGATCCAACAGTCCTATAAACATATAATAAATGTAACCTTGCATCTGATGCTACACTAACACAACACAAGTGTATTGAACTCAGGGGCTATGCCAGGTATGATACTGGTCAAATAGGGTCATCTAGTAGACAGACATCTATAACACATTACACCTATTTAACTATCATATATATTAATGTATATATACATATATACTGATTTTGAGGATGTACTATATATATATATATATATATATATATATATATATATATATATATATATATATATATATATATATATATATATATATATATAGTATATACTAAATGAAATTACACATATGCCATATACGTATATATGTATATATTTATACCAAAATAAGTATGTATATTATGCTACACATACATATATACTAAAATACGTTTTTATTAAACATATACCAAAATAAATATGTATATTTATATTTATATATACACTAATTAATAATTACATACATATACTAAAAATATATATATATACATATATACCAATTTTATATATAGAAAATATATTAAGTATATACAAAATATATATATATACATGTACCAATAATACATATACTAGAATACTTATATATATATATAAATCATATTAAATATATACATGTACATATATATTATGTATATGTATACATATACATACACACTATTAAATACATACGTATACATATACGTATTAAACATTAATTAAATACACTTATACATATACATATATTAGTATATACACATATACGCACACATATACGTATATATGCATATATACGCACACATATACACATATATATATACGTATACATATATACACACGTACGCTTACACGTACACCTACACACACACACATATACACATACGATAAAGGAGGGAGAGGGAGAGAAAGAGGAGCTCACAGGGGGGGTCGGCGGGTGGTTCCGGTGGTGGAGCCGGAGGTGCAGGGAGGCCGCCTGGGGAAGGAGCTGCAGCAAGGTGTCCTGCACAGACTGGTGGAGATGGTTCGGTTTGGCCGGAGGTGGCTCGTGGAGGCTGGTGCAGGCCGGATGACCGGAGTAGGGAGTAGAGGTGAGGTTGCAGGCCGGACTCGAGGGTGGCTCGATGCGAGGAAGATAGAGGAGGGGATGCAGGGATGTCGGGGGTCAGCTCGAGACGATCGGAGCGGGGTGGCATTCGTGTGGTGGTGGTGATGATTGGCTCTGGTGTGGAGGGGGCTCGACCGGAGTAGGGAATACGGTGGTGGATCGAGTGGTGGTGATTGATAATGGAGGTTGCTCCGGGGAGCAATGGCTGCGGCTGTCTGCCGGAGTAGGAGGCAGTGAGGGCCGGAGTTGTAGAGGGAAGATGGCTCGGAGGGGTTGGCTCGACTCGGACGGCCGAACTGCAGGGCTGTCCGGAGTATAGAGCAGCGGGAAGCTCGAGTGAGGCTGAGCTGGCTGTGCAGGGGAGAGGATGGGTGGAGCTTCGGGTAGCTTGGCCGCCGGAGAGGGGGCTGCAGGCCACCGGGAAAATGCTTGGGGGACAGTGGCCAGTGGCCGGATGAACAGTGTATTCCCCCCCTCCTTTAAGTTAAAAAATAAAGGGAAGAGAAAGAAGGGAAGAAGAAGAAGAGAAAAAAGAGAAGAAGAAAAATGAAGAAATTGGGGCTACAGTTGGGTGTGGGCTAGCCTAGGTTTTTGGGGATTAGGGCTTGGTGATAGGACATTAAATAGGGAGAGAGTGTGTGGGAATTTAAGGGTGAGGATGCATCCATTGAATGGGTGGCCAAGATTAGACATGGAGGAAATTCCTTCATGTGAGGATGAGGGTGTTGACTAAGTCAATATTTGGGGCCCTCTATTTAGTTGAACCAATGGGGTGTTGACACCTAATACAAATTTGCAAATTAGCCCCCTTAAATTTGGGTATTTGCACAGATGCATAAAATAATAAAAATTTGGTGGGCGGTTCGGTGTTTGGCGTTTTGTAGGGTGAGGGGGCATTGTGTGCTTGGTATGGGTTCAATTAGCAGGGTACTAGAATTAAACCAGAATTAACAGGATCAGACAAAATGGTATCCTCAATTTAATTAGGAATAAAATGTAAGCTGTGTTCTAAAATTAATTAGGAGTACATGGGGCCAAAATCAGGTCGGATCACCAATACCATTAGTGAAGAAGACTCAGAACAGAATATTACCCTAATTTGGGTCGCACAAAAAATAGGCCAAGATTGCCTCCAATTTTGATTGGAACACACAAGGATGCAAAGTCAGAATTTATTCAGAAAATAAATAAACGTCCGCAACGATTATTGTGCGGCTAAAATGAAGCACAAGAGAGCATAATTATGAGTTACAAAAAATGGCAGAATGGAAGGCGGGCACGTCTAGTGCAATGTTATGAAATTTGTTGGAAGGCAAAAGCTAGGGTAGCGCTCCAATATCGAAGCAACGGCAGCGCGCAACAATTAAATAAATTTACGGTAGTTAATTTTGACATCCAATAATTAAATCCTAAATAATGTAATTAAATACACAATTCCCATAATTTTGTCAGGTGTTCGTCTAGTGGGCTTTTAGGTCAAGTCTACCAGCTCAATCATTAATGAACACTGTAAATAATAATATATTTAAATACACATCTCACAAAATTATTTAATTTAAATACACCTATCGAGAAATCATTTAATATAAATACCATAATATTAATAATATATAAAAAGTTAAAAATATCCTTGTTTTCATAATGTGGTAGTGACAAGTCTACCCTCCTTGAAAGAATTTTATTCTCAAAATTTAAAATTCTTATAGTAGTGTTTATTTATTATATTACTTTCCATCAACGGTTAAATTCACCAACCCACAAAATCCTGAAACAATCCACCTTGTCATTTCACAATTTTCAAAAATTCTGAATTTATTGTATTCCGGAAAATCCTCAAACTAAAATCAGTCTCAATTTTCCTCACAATTTCCTCCGAATTTTTAAGTTAATTAAATACTCAAAATTTGATGTATACTCCTCAAATTTAATTTTAATCAATGCATATATAAAAATTGAATCTCGTCCCAAAAAGTCTGAATCCAAATAATAATCCATCAATGATCTTATTCTTCGGTTTCCTTTTTCCTCAAAATACTCGACAATGCGACACTTATAGATCCTTCAAATGCAACGTCCACAATATAAAATTTTAAAATTCATAACTTGCGGTCAAATAAATATAATGACAATATCCTACATTTCCTCAAGTTTTTAATGATAGATATATCATAATCAATAATCATCAATCCTACCATATTAAATTCTTTACCTCTCATTTAAATTAATGTTTATCCTCGAATTTTAATGGTAATTTAATCATATCTCAATCTTGAAAAAATCAATGATTCATCAAATCTGTCATATTAAATCCTTAACTCTTTATGCTTATCTTCCAAAATTTTAGCATCTCATTTCTCTTGTCAAGTCATAACCTCTTCATAAATCTACTATGGTCAAACCCCAATAATCATGGTCTAAGAAAATTCTACCTACAACCATGCAATCTAAGAAAATATGTACTGTCATGTGTCTTTTGTTATGGTATTGCAATCTCTGTCAGGATATACTACTAACTATATTCTAACAAGAAAATCATGCATACGAACTACGGTACTAGGGAAATCAGTCAACCAATCAAATAGAAAGGAACAGAAGGAAGGACAGAACATAGACTTCTAAGCCATTACTTGGATATCTTCATCCTCTAATATACACTTAACTCTGGCACATTCACTAACTAATTCTTATCCTTGTACACTGGTACCCATATCAACTAATCATTAATCCACAAGATCCATGAATACATCCATATTGCACACACCTGTCTATTAATACCAAAATCTGATACCAAGAAACTCAAACATGATTATAGGTCAAGTTTGATACCTTTATCTCTTTAGGTACCACACTCTACTACAAGTACACTCACTGCTAGTTCTCGTTCCTACTACATATGTTCATACTAGTTGTACTTATCACTCAAGTGCACACCAAGTGCAACACATTATACTAAATACTGTTCTCCCTAATACAACTCTAGATGGACATCCAAGTCTGTTTGCAGTGCCATCTCAATCATGCTCAAGTCAACAGATCCTTACACATGTATATCATCTACTCATATATTAATATATATATATTTCTCATCCACCATAAAATTAATCCTCAAAATAATCGTCAAGGTTTAATTTCTCGAACAATTTTAAAATAAAATGCATATATTTCCTCAAAAGTCAGATATTCAACATTGAAATAAAATTTTAATCACTTCTAAAATCTTTATAGCCTTGACCAAATTTTTTTTTTGATTCCTCAAACATTTAACATAGAATCTCAACTTCTCAAAATCCTTAAAAATAAAATTTCATTTCCACTTTTCTATTTAAATCTGCAAGCATACATATAAATAAGCACAGTCTCTAATACTCGAGGTGCACTCAATACATCTATTGTCTACAACTATCAACTGGGTACTAAAATTATACTGTCCGAATTACTTGCACTATTACCTCCAAATGATCAAAGTTATCATCACATATATTTTCTTCCATGATTTTCAATCTATATCAACTGGTATATCATCTAATTATCATCACGCAGAGTGCTTACTGTTATTAGCATCATTCTCGACTAATCCTCGATATAGAATTATTAGTGCTCTTGGTATGATATCACTAGCTTTATTATTGGATCATCTCATCAACTTATTAAAACTCATGATTACCTGTACCTTCTATAACACTCATGTTTCTTTACTCTTATGGGCAAGTATATGGTTCTCCATCTCGATTGTCGTATAGGTATTTTCCTTTAAATCTTTTACAGCCTGTTAAACTAATCTGTAATACGCTTCACCACTTTTATTACCAATCCTGATATGACATCTCATTATAACTCTTTATGCATATACATTTCCTTACCTTTAACACTCCTGATATCAATTATCAAATTAAATATCATGCTCCATTAATCCTTAACACAATTCATGGATACTTAATTATTTTCATAGATCATCCAATTATATAATTATGATTATCCAGGACGGGTATGTTGGCTCTGATACGAACTCTTAAAACTATCACGGATACTCTATACTCTCCTTTACTCACAATGCTATAATGACACATATCCTAGAACTATTGCCGCAAGGTACTATACCATGGGTTAACTCTAGATTAAGGCCTACTGCTCACATGTCCAACTAGGAAACACTTACAACTTACTAACTACACTTAGTCAATACTAATACTCAAGACACAGACATAATTACAAGTCACTAATTATCATACTTAACAAGGAATCCTCAAAGAATGGAAGTTCAAAAAGGAACTGGGTTGAGGACTAAAGGTATTTCTACTGCTAGCAACCAAAAGAAACAATGGAATAAAGTCCTGTATTAACAGAAATAGATAAGTGTTGAGATAATACTTTTAAGAACCAATTTTAGATACAACCTGATAATCATACATGTCTGTATGACGCTTAGAATCCTCGCCACGCCAGTAAGCATAGGTACGATAAATGAAAGGTTCCGTAACTAAAGTACGTAACACTATAGTCATGTCATCTAGAATCTTCGCCACGCCAACCGGTATGGCTGCGATAAACTCTAGGTTCCATAACCAAAGTAGACGTTTTACCTTTCTCACTATTCTCATCAATATATGTCATCAGATGATATCGTAAAGTTTAGTCCGTAAAATTTATCTCGATATAAAATCAAACTCTATAATGGAACCAAGATCCTAATTTAATAACTGATCAACAATAATCAAATTCTATATCAATGAGTGAGGACGGACGAAAATAAGGGCGAAGGATTTAAATTGGAATTGTAATAAGATTCTCAAGGGGTCATCCCAGGAATCTCTCAAGAATTTTGTGATTGAGTATCCTCTCTCATCCTAGTATCCTATGTCCTATATTCTATAGCAGGCACGTAGTAGTACAACTAATACGTCGCACTACCATGATATCGCACAACTTGCGAAGTCTGACCTGCATGGGCCACCACTAAAAATGTGTCAAGACCCGCACCCAGTTTAGGGGCACGAGTGTGCGGGTACATCCAGCCTACGTTGCAGCATCGGTGGTAGAACGCTGTCTAGGTCAAGCACTATCTAAACAGTCTCGCACTAGTATCCAACTCCATAAGCAGATACGGATAACTATATAGAATAACATACTCAATCACATAACTACAGCACGATAAGAAATCGAAAAAATAAATAAGAATACAACACAAGTCTAATGTAAATAAATCTAACTCAATAATAAATCCAAGTCTCAACAAAATGCCGGAGACAAATTCGGTACCAAAATAATATGCTAAAGGAACTAACTAGAACTAGTGATTCCGGCTAAACCTCCCAGAATCACGACTGAACTACCAAGCCAAGTCTGCAGCTACTCACCCTGTGGTCCACAAGTGTCGGATACCAGTCCTCTAGGCATAGTCTGGAAAATATTTTTCCAGTCAGGAAGGAGCAAATTACATTTCTAAATAGCAGTTCTATATCAATGATATAAACTATGTAGCAGTATATAAATGGAAATATACAAGATGCATGTATATGTAAGGGAAATGTACAATAAAAGATATACTGGAAATACTGTAAGTAAATGCAGGAAAAGAAATAATATGTCAATGAGCAAGAATACTATGACTAAGTGTGTGAGTACTAGCTTTAACATGTGATCGGCTTAGGAACTTGATCAGGCTGGTTACATATGATTAGCTATGATTCATGTAAGGTCAGGCTAACCGTTGGTTAGCTATGATGCATATAGAGGTCAGGCTAATCATATGTAACAGCTATGAAGCATATAAATGGTCAGGCCGCACCCGACGTGAGATGTGGGGTGAGCTATGATGCATGTAGAGTTGGGTATGATCACATATCTAAACAAAAATACTCCCTACCCCCGACTGGTATAGTAGATCCAATCATGGTACGCTATGGCACGGGATTCCCTAGGGAGGTAGCAAATCTCCCCGGAAATCAGTGTTTGTACATGCACAAGATAACAAGGAAACAAGTCTTGTACAAGCTACACCATGAATAAGGAATAATATCTCATGACGAGATCTGTGTATACCAATCCGTGTAACCAGCGTGTCAAGAATATGGATATTTACACTAGATACAATGAACATAGGGGATATCATAAACAAGAAGCTAATCAGAGAATGTACTCACCTTGGGTCCTTAGCCGGTAAAACCAATGTCCTGTCCCAGAGTATCGTCTGGAGGATCCAACAGTCCTATAAACATATAATAAATGTAGCCTTGTATCAGATGCTACACTAACACAACACAAGTGTATTGAACTCAGGGGCTATGCCAGGTATGATACTGGTCAAATAGGGTCATCTAGTAGACAGACATCTATAACACATTACACCTATTTAACTATCATATACATTAATGTGTATATACATATATATACTGATTTTGAGGATGTACTATATATATATATATATATATATATATATATATATATATATATATATACCAAGTAAAATTACACATATACCATATACGTATTTATGTACATATTTATACCAAAATAAATATGTATATTATGCTACACATACATATATACTAAAATACATTTTTATTAAACTTATACCAAAATAAATATGTATATTTATATTTATATATACACCAATTAATAATTACATACATATACTAAAAATATATATATACATATATACCAATTTTATATATAGAAAATATATTAAGTATATACAAAATATATATATACATGTACCAATAATACATATACTAAAATACGTATATATATATATATATATATATATATATATATATATATATAAATCATATTAAATATATACATATACATATACATTATGTATATGTATACATATACATACACACTATTAAATACACATGTATACATATACGTATTAAACATTAATTAAATACACTTATACATATACATATATTAGTATATACACATATACGCACACATACACGTATATATGCATATATACGCACACATATACACACACATATATATATATATATTTATATATATATATATATATATATATATATATATATATATATATATATATATATATATATATATATATATATATATATACGTATACATATATACACACATACGCTTACACGTACACCTACACACACACACATATACACATACGATGAAGGAGGGAGAGGGAGAGGGAGAGGGAGAGGAAGAGGAGCTCATAGGGGGGTCGGCTGGTGGTTCCGGTGGCGGAGCCGGAGGTGCAGGGAGGCCACCGGGGGAAGGAGCTGCAGCAAGGGGTGCTGCACAGGCTGGTGGAGATGGTTCGGTTTGGCCGGAGGTGGCTCGTGGAGGCTGGTGCAGGCCGGATGACCGGAGTAGGGAGTGGAGGGGAGGTTGCAGGCCGGACTCGAGGGTGGCTCGATGCGAGGGAGATAGAGGAGGGGATGCAGGGATGTCGGGGGTCGGCTCGAGATGATCGGAGCGGGGTGGCATTCGTGTGGTGGTGGTGATGATTGGCTCCGGTGTGGAGGGTGCTCGACCGGAGTAGGGAATGCGGTGGTGGATCGGGTGGTGGTGATTGATGATTGAGGTTGCTCCGGGGAGAAATGGCTGCGGCTGTCTGTCGGAGTTGGAGGCAGTGAGGGCCGGAGTTGTAGAGGAAAGATGGCTCGGCGGGGTCGGCTCGACTCGGACAGCCGAACTGCGGGGCTGTCCGGAGTGCAGAGCAGCGGGGAGCTCGAGTGAGGCTGAGCTGGCTGTGCAGGGGAGAAGATGGGTGGAGCTTCGGGTGGCTTGGCCGCCGGAGAGGGGGCTGCGGGCCGCCAGAAAATGCTCGGGGGACAGTGACCAGTGGCCGGGTGAACAGTGTATTCCCCCCCTCTTTAAGTTAAAAAATAAAGGAAAGAGGAAGAAGGAAAGAAGAAAAAGAGAAAAAAGAGAAGAAGAAAAATGAAGAAATGGGGGCTACGGTTGGGTGTGGGCTAGCCTAGGTTTTTGGGGATTAGGGCTTGGTGATAGGACATTAAATAGGGAGAGAGTGTGTGGGAATTGAAGGGTGAGGATGCACCCATTGAATGGATGGCCAAGATTAGACATAGAGGAAATTCCTTCATGTGAGGATGAGGGTGTTGACTAAGTCAATATTTGGGGCTCTCCATTTAGTTAAACCAATGGGGTGTTGACACCTAATACAAATTTGCAAATTAGGCCCCTTAAATTTGGGTATTTACACAGATGCATAAAATGATGAAAATTTGGTGGGCGGTTCGGTGTTTGGCATTTTGTAGGATAAGGGGGCGTTGTGTGCTTGGTATGGGCTCAATTAGCAGGATACTGGAATTAAATCGGAATTAACGGGATCAGACAAAATGGTATCCTCAATTTAATTAGGAATAAAATGCAAGCTGTGTTCTAAAATTAATTAGGAGTACATGGGGGCCAAAATTAGGTCGGGTCACCAATACCATTAGTGAAGAAGACTCAGAACAGAATATTACCCTAATTTGGGTCGCATAAAAAAAGGCCAAGATTGCCTCCAATTTCGATTGGAACGCACTACGATACAAAGTCAGAATTTATTCAAAAAATAAATAAACGTCCGCGACGATTATTGTGCGGCTAAAATGAAGAACAAGAGAGCATAATTATGAGTTATAAAAAATGGCAGAATGGAAGGCGGACACGTCTAGGGCAATGTTGTGAAATTTGTTGAAAGGCAAAAGCTAGGGTAGCGCTCCAATATCGAAGCAACGGCAGCGCGCAACAATTAAATAAATTTACGGTAGTTAATTATGACATCCAATAATTAAATCCTAAATAATGTAATTAAATACACAATTCCCATAATTCTATCAGGTGTTTGTCTAGTGGGCTTCTAGGTCAAGTCTACCAGCTCAATCATTAATGAACACTGTAAATAATAATATATTTAAATACACATCTCACGAAATTATTTAATTTAAATACACCTATCGAGAAATCATTTAATATAAATACCATAATATTAATAATATATAAAAAGTCAAAAATATCCCTGTTTTCAGAATGTGGTAGTGACAGTATTACAGCTTAAGTACATCCTGATGGGTCCATTAAATTGGGTTTGCCCATCGGTGTGTGCTGTTGGCCATTGCCACGTGTCTAGTCCCTCGATATTTTGGGACTGGGGCGTGACAAATTTAGCAATCACACCCCAACAAATCCTTGTTGTTATTTATTATGGTCATACCATATCAATATTTATGTACTACACATTAAATTCATTCAAGACTAGAAATTAGAGTGGTATCAATTATACCCTACCGTGTCCAAGTCTTAGTGTCCATATTCCATAATTAATATTAGGAATAATATAAATATTAAAATAAAAATAATAAAAATTAGTTTCAGAAAAGTTCAAGTTTGGGCACTGACATGAATATTTGATAAATAGCCAAAATTATGGATAATTTTGAGAATAAGGAGGAAGGGCTTGCCTAGTTTTTGTTCTAGATTGAAAGAGATCCTTGATTTCCTTTTTTTTTTTCCCAATTGATAGCCTAAGACTCAAAAGAACAACATATAATCAAAATAAATTCTCATTTTAAAAGAATCTGACCTAGATTCAAGGATTGGGGAAAGTTATACCTAAGAAAAAGTGGTAGTAGTAGAGGTGGTCTAGAGGAGGTCGACCGGAAGGGTCGTCGACGAGGGGTGGCTGACGCCGTCGACGGCAGGGCGGATCACTGTAGCAGCCCGCAGTAGCAGATAGCCACAATAGTAGGTGCAGCAGCAGATAGTCGCAGTAGCAGATAGCCACAATAGCAGCAACAGGTAGAGGGAAAGGAGAGAAGAGGGATGGAGAGAGTGTGAGGGAGAGAGTTGAGAAATGAGGAGCCGGACCTTCTCTCCCCTCTTCTCCTAATACACCCAGACATTCTCTCTTTCCCATATACCAACACCCAAATGATGGTGTTTGTAGGGGTGAGTCACCCTCTCTTTGTTCATCAAGAGACACATGGATGGTTAGTGGGATAGAGAATTATGCAATTGCAAAAAAAATTCTAAGGGTTCATTGCAAACTTTCTAAGTTTGAAAAATTGTCATATTTTCTTGAGGGATGCTTTACAAAGTAATGATAATATAAAAAAATATAAAATAATAATAATAATAATAATAATAATAATAATAATAATAATTTTTAATAAGTAATATTTATTTTAAGAAATACATTTAGAAATAGGTTATGACACTCTACCCTCCTTATATAAATTTTGTCCTCAGAATTTGGAAAAGACAAAAGAAAAAAATAAAACATAAACTAGAACTAACCTTAGTCCTCGAATAAATATGTGTATTGCTTTCGCATGTCCTTTTCCCTTTCCCAGGTAAATTCTACGGGCGTATCTTTATTCCATGACACTCGTACCAAAGAAATAGTCTTGTTCTTGAGAATCTTTTGCCTTCAATCTAGAAGTTCTACTGGCTTTTGCTTTATGCACAATGTTGGACCCACTATTATTTCTAAATAATCCAATATATGACTTGAGTCTGGCACATATTTGCAGAGTTGGAAAATATGAAAAATATCGTGAACTCATTCCAAAGATGGTGGTAAAGCCAACTGGTATGATACGTCTCCAATTCGTTCCAGTACATCAAAATGACCTATGTACCGTGGACTTAATTTCTTTCGTGGTCCAAATCTAATAGTTTTCCGTGTAGGCAAAATCTTTAGGAACACATGATTATCTACTTGGAATTCCAAATTCCTTCAATGTTTATCTGCCCACATTTTGTGTCTATCTTGTGTTGCCTGAAGGAGACTTTGAATTGCTCTAACTTTGTCCACAATTTGAATAACCAGTTATGGTCCTAAGAGTTGACGTTCTTCTACGTCACTCCAGCATATTGGAGATCGATATTTTCTTCCATATAAGGCTTCAAATGGTGCCATTTTAATAATGGCTTGATAACTATTTTTTTATGAAAATTTAATCAAATGCAAATGGTCATCCCAGGATCCTCCAAAATCCAAAATATACGCTATCAACATATCTTCTATAGTTTGAATTTTCCGTTCAGATTGACCATCAGTCTGTGGGTGGTATGCTGAACTAAATTTTAGACGAGTACCTAGACTTTCTTGTAAACTTTTCTAAAATCTAGAAGTAAATCGAGTATCCATGTCTGATATGATACTCACTGGCACCCCGTATTGGCTAACAATATTTTTTATGTACATATCTGCTAAAAGTTTGGTTGACTGACCAACTCGAAATGGCAGGAATCTAGCAAATTTTGTCAACCTATCAATGATTACGCAAATGGCATTATTCCCCTTTTGAGTCCTCGGGAGTCCCGATACAAAGTCCATAGTAATATATTCCTATTTCCATTTTGGTATAGGTAGAGGTTGTTCAGCTTTTACTTGTTGACACACCAAACATTCTGACACGAATTTGGCCATCTTTTACTTCATTTCGTGCCACCAGAAGTTCTGCTTCAAATCCTTATATATCTTCATACTCCCAGGATGGATAAAATATTGTGAACTGTGTGCTTCATACATTATTTCGGTCCTGAGATCTCCATAAGATACACACAACCGATTTTAGAATCTTAAAGATCCATCCACATGTTTAATTAAGCCAGTTTACAATTCATTTTCTGTATGCTTCCATAACTTTTGTATTTTCATATCATTTTCCTATGCCATCTTAATCATTTTCACCAATGATGATTGTATTTGTAAACTGGCCCAAATTCCTTCTACTACTGGGCATATCACCTCGATTCCCATTTTTTCTCAAATCTTCTAAAATCTTCTTAGGTGTATTTAGGAAAATGTTGTGGGCCTTCTACTTAATGCATCAGCTACTTTATTAGCCTTTTCCGGATGATATTTCATATCAAAGTATTTAAGTAACTATAACCATCTTCGTTGCCTCATGTTTAACTCCTTCTGAGTGAATATATACTTGAGACTTTTATGATCTATAAATATCTTGATACTTTCTCCATACAGATGGTATCTCCATAATTTTAGTGCAAAGACTACAGCTGCTAATTCCAAATAATGATTTAGGTAGTTTCTCTCATGTGTCTTTAGTTGACGAGAAGCATACACGATAACCCGTCCATGTTGCATCAATAAATAGCCCAATCATTTTCCAGAAGCATCATTATAGATCTTATATCCTCCAGATCCTGATGGTAATGCTAGCACCGGGGTAGAAATGATCTCTTATTTAATTCCTTAAAGGCTGATTGGCATTTATCAGTCCAAATATACTTTTCATCCTTCCGAGTTAATCGGGTAAGTGATTCAGCAATCCTTGAGAATTTTTTTACAAATCTTCTATAATATCCGGCTAAACCAAGAAAACTTCGAATCTCTGCTACATTCTTAGGAATAGGCCATGACTTAACTTCTTCTATATTTTTAGGATCTACTGTTATTCCTTCTCCACTTATAACAAATAAAAATTTATCTAACCAAAATTTGTATTTACTTAGTTTCCTATACAATTTCTCCTGTCATAGAGTTTGAAGTACAATCCTCAAATGTTCTTCATGTTCCTTTTTATTCTTTGAGTAAATCAGTATATCATCAATGAACACAATTATAAATTTATCCAAGTAATGGTAAAATATTATTCTCATTAAGTCCATAAAGATTGCAGGTGCATTTGTTAATCCGAATGGCATTACTTGGAATTCATAATGTCCATAGCGGGTTCTGAAAGCTATTTTTGGTATGTCCTCCTTTATAACCTTCACCTGGTGATATCCGGATCTAAGATCAATTTTTGAGAATACCGTTGCTCCTCCTAATTTTGAACCTAATTTCTCTTTTTATATTCTTTCCTGAACCCTGGCCGCTTCTACTACTTTAGCATAAGTCTGACTGTGGTAAGGTTCTACGCGTACCTTCAATCTACTATCCAGTCCTTCACAGAATCGAGCCATTATTGCCTTCTTAGTATTTATCATGCTTGGAGCAAACCTACTTAATCTTGTGAATTCTACTGCATACTCATCCATATAATTCCTATTTTGCTTCAGGTAGGTAAATCGCATTTTTCAGTTCCATTCTTGCTGTTTCAGGATAGAATATTTCCTCAAAATTCTTTTTAAACTCATCACAAGATACCATATTGTTAGAATCTTCTGGGTGATGCGTGCTCCACCAATTTTTTGCTACATCCTTCAGTTATAATCTTACTAGTGGTACCATATTCTCTACTGCTATTTTAGCTCCCTTCAATAGTCCTTCAGTAGTTTTTAACAACTGTCTAGCATCTAAAGGATTCTCGGTTCCAAAGAAATCAGGAGGATTAAGTTTTCTGAAGTCCATAATCGTTCCTATTTTAGGTGCTGGTGCAACCTTTAAGCGCTCCAATATCTTTGCAGAGGTAGATTGTGCAAGCTAAACTTGCTGCATATTGGTTTCTAAGAACTTTTAAGACCTTTTGGAATACCTCAAGTACATCCATTGTCCTAGGTTCCGAAGATTCTAAGTGGGACGGTTTGCGGGGAGTTGAAGTAGTCATTTCCTGGATAATTCCAAAATATGATATATTTTAGTAGATATATAAAGTAAATATCAGGATATTGTATATCGGTATAAAGTGTTTGTTATACAAATTAAAATTATAAAAATAAGATTAATTGCAAAATTAGATAAAGGACAAGCATATTTCATTCACTATTATCAAAAGGTGATACAAACATGCTTCAGAGAGTACCGACTTGTCACCACCCCATTTCCAAAGTCGGGCATTTTTTATTTATTTTTAATTTGGTTAATTGTGCATTATTTTTAATTAATTGTATTTATAATTAATTATTGATTGTATTATATTTTTATTGTATGTTTTAGGATTTTGGCTAGCCTGGACCCATGTCAGACCCTAGTGGACCCATGTCCGACCCAGCCCACACCCTTGTGAGAATTATTTTGGGGGCTTAGAATATTTATTTTATTTTTAGGAAGTTAGTTGGAGAGATTTGGAACTAGTTTGAGTGCTTTTGGAACCCGGAACCCGAAACCAAGTCATGTAGGGGCATTTTGGGTATTTTGGAACTTGTGGAGCCCTTTTATATGTTATGGCCGGTTCCCACATCCCCCTACCCGACCAAAACAGCAGCCACAATACAGCCACCTCCCATTCCACTCTTCTTCTTCTTCACTTCTTCTTTCTTCTTCCTTCCTTCTTCCAAAGTAAGTTTCCTTATTTTTCTTCCTTCTTTCTTCCATTTCTTTCATTTGTTTGAACCCTAACCCTACATTCTTCCCTAATCTAGGTGGGTAGAGCCTAGATTTTGTGTTGGAGCTTGGATTGGGAGCTTGGAAGCTTGGTTTAGAGGATTTGGAGCATTTTGGAGATTTTGGCTTGGGATTCCAACTCCCAAGAGGTAAACCCTAATTTTCCCCTTGTAATTACTCTTTTATAGTGTAATTAATAGTTTAGAACCTTCCTAGACCCTTAGCCTACCCATGGGAGGAAGTTGGAACTAGTTTGGTTGAGTTTAGAGACTTTAATACTAGATTTTGTGTCAATTTCGGGTGAAATCCGAATTTGGCCCAATTTTGGGTGATGCCCTAGGTTAGACGGACCTAGATAGACGTTGTCGGGTGTCTTGAGAGTGAGTGCGTGTCTCCGTTCAGGCACGGAAAGCCGTGTCGCAGAGAAACGGGCGTTTCGGGCAAAATTGGGGCTTTTCGTCGTCGCCGATTCTAAGTGCATGCACGTTTCCGCCACGGACCTAGAATCGACGCGGGAGCAAATTTTCTAGGATCTAGGCATCGTTTAGAGTGCGTGGGGAAATTTTGGGCCGATTCCGAGTTCGTTTGGTGTGCGTTTCAGGAGGTTTTCCGAACCGCGCACCACGTGTTCGTCGAAATGACCGAACGGCCATTTCGACTTGGTTTCCTCGTTTTGGGCTTGTGCGCGCGTTGGGTTAGTATCGGGGAGTGTGTGCTAGAGTTTTCGAGCTATATTTTATATATTTTAGGGCGTTGGTGAGTGTCGGGGTCGTTGGGCGTGCGTAGGTGGGACGTTGTGAGCGTTGTGTGCATCGTTGTGGTATCTTGTGTTTGTGTATATATGTCTCTATATATATATTTATTTGTGTGTGTGTTCCTATATATATATATATATATATATATATTTCTATTTATATATATATGTGTGGTTATGTGTTTGTGAGTGTGTTAGTGAGTGCTAGTGTATGTGTGTAGGTGAGTGCTTGTGTGAGTGTGTGCAAGTGCGTAGGTGAGTGTGTGTGAGTTTGAGTGAGTGTGTATATATGTATTTATATATATATATATATAGGAGTGTTAGTGTGTGTGAGTGTGAGTGTGTGTGAGGGTATATGTATTTATGTTTGAGTGTGTGAGTGTGTATGTGTATATATATATATAAATATATGAGTGTAGATATATATGTGTGTATATATATATATAGATGTGTGTTTATATATGTATATATATGTTTGTATATATATATATATAGATATATATATATGTATATGGGTATGTGGTCGTGTGTGTGTGTGTGAGATGAGAGGGGGGGGACTGAGAACACAGCAGCAGCAGAAGCACAGCCGCTGCAGCAGCAGGTAGCAGCCACAGCAGCACGCAGCAGTAGCCGCTGCAGCAGAATGCACGAGCAGCAGCAGCCGCGCAGGCGCCGCGGCGCGTGCCGCGGCAGCAGATCGCTGCAGCGCTTGCGCTGCAGCAGCAGCAGCAGCAGCAGGAACAGCACAGCTGCAGCAGCATTTTGCCGCAGTAGCAGCAGCAGTTTTTAGGAGGAGCAGCCGCAGTGTTCAGCGAGGCGTGGCATTGGCTAGCAGCTAGTAGCGAGGGTTAGTGAGGTTTAGTGAGAGAGAGAGATATATATAGATATATATATCTATGTTAGATAGATTAATAGGTGGATAGATAGGTTGATAGATAGAGAGATTAATAGATAGTTAGATACTTAGATAGTTAGCTAGATAGATTGATAGAGAGATAGATAGATTGGTGGATAGATAGATTAACTAGATCGTAGGTAAATAGATTAATACATAGATAGCTAAATATTAGATAGATAGTTAGATATCTATATGCATAGATATATATATATATATAGATATATACATAGCTAGATAGATAGATATATGAGATAGATATATTAGATAGAAGATAGATAGATATATAGTTATATAACTAGATGGATAGGTAGAGGGGTAGCTAGAAATATAGATCTATATGTATAGGTATATACATATAGCTAGGTAGATAGTTTAGATATCTAGATATAGGGATACACATATATTTATGAGGAGGGTAAGGTAAGGTAAGGTAAGGTAAGTTAAGGTAAGCTAAGGTAAGGTGTGTAGATACCTAGGTATATGCCTATATGTATTAGATATATATATTTTAGCCTAGATTATAGCTAGATATATATGTTTATGCATAGTTAGCTAGCTAGAGGGGTAGTCGGGTTGAGTTTAGAGCGGTATCTCAATACCTTGAGATACCGAGGTATTTCAATACCTTAAGATATTCAAGGTATTGAGTTTCGAGCGGGGTAATTGAGCATTAGCCTAGGAAATATCTTTGAGTGATTTTTATATGCTTATGTGTATATATTTACGCGTGTTAGTATAGGTTTTAGCGGGTTTAGACGGGGTATATAGCGTAGGTTGAGGTATCGGATACCGAGGGTATCCCGGTATCTCAAGGAGGCGAGTTTGTGAGTTTTCTAGCTTAATGAGCTCGATTTGACCTAGAATTTCAGGAGCACCCTAGTTTGACCCAGACTTGATCGTAGTTGACTCGGTTGACCGCCAAAGTCAACTTTTGACCTAGTTTTGACCCAGAGTTGACTTTTTGGACCCAGAGTTGACTTTTTGACCCAGATTTCACCGGTTTGACCCGTTTGACCTAGAACGACCCTAGAAGCCTATTTTTAGTTATTTTATATCTTTTTAACTCATTAGAATCCTGTTTAACCTTGTTTTTCGCATTAGGTCCTTGCGACACCGGTTCGGATCGCCAGTTGCTCAGGACGTCAGGCGAGTACATTCTCCGATAGTTTTCATTATCTGATGATTATTATGATTCAGCTTCTAGTATAGTATCATATAATTATTCTGGCACAACACGGGACACTGACTGGTATTTCTGGATTCATTTACTTGCGACACGTACATTTTATGTTTCTGGCCTCTATTTTGGAATCACTACTGGCATCACCTACAGGCATCATTCATGTTCAGGCTGGACTCATCTTGATTTGCGTGTCGGGTCTTGGATCCACTTGTATTAGTCAGGACGGGGAAATACTCGAGTAGACATGTAAATATTCCTATCTGGCATCATCAGGAATCACTCCCTCTGGTCTAATCTGGAATGATAGCAGCCGCGCACCCAGTGCGCGGTGAGCCGTACTTACCCCTAGCCATTTACATGTCGAAACAAGTATTTCAAAGATACCGAGTTCATTCCTTATAGTCTGGACTCTCATGCATTTCTTGACTTGTCTCACTTACATGTTTCTGGACTTGACTCACTACATATTTTTCATGCTGGACTCACTACACGTTCATGTGCACAGACTTACTCTTAGTGTAGATTTCTTGTATCTTGCAGTTATTACTATCTTGCTCTGATATACATGCATCTTTACCTTTATGCACCAGTTATTTATATATTTCCTGTTTCATACTTGCTTCATTCTTCTTGCTACTTGCTATAACTGTTTTATAGTTTTTATCATTTAAATGGAACTGCTGTTAGAGATGTACTTGCTCCAGTCCTGACTGGACATATTTTTTAGAGTATCCGGAGGATTGGTGTCCGACGTTTTATGGACCTGAGCCTGTCGATGGTGCAGACAGGGTCCCTCTAGTTTAGAGGTGATTTCCGGGTTGGTAGCCGGGATCACTAGGATTTTGTTGTTGTTTTATTAGCTTTAGTACCGGATTTGTCTCCGGTTTTGGATTGAGACCTTGTTTGTATATTATTTTGGATATTGTTGTATTATTATTTGATGTTGTGGTTGTTGTAGTAGTTGTTGTTGGTTAGACTTTATAGTTGTTAGATCTTTGTGTTATCTTATCGTGCTTAGATTCGTGATTGAGTATATTGTGGTTATCATGGTGATATTTGCTCCTCCGTTTGGAGTTGAGATCTTGACAGGTTTATATATTGATTGTGTGGTTGCCCTCCTTTTTGGAGAGGTCATGGCCGATTTTTGTGTGAGATTATCTAGATAGTTGACCTAGACAGCGTTCTACCGCCGATGCTGCGGCGTAGGCTGGACGTACCTACGACTCATGCCCGATTTTCCGGGTGCGGGTCGTGACACGTTTTTGGTGGTGGCCCATGCAGGTCTCGATTCGCAATTAGTGCGATGTCGTGGTGGTACAATAACTTAGTTGTACTGCTGCGAGCCTGCTATAGGATCTAGGATCTAGGATGAGAGTGTACTCAATCACGATTAGGAACAATTCTAATATAATTATTCTGAAATTGCTTTCTTTTGAAATATTACTGTCCTTCTTTGATGATATCGTATCTTGCACCGTATTGACTTCTTTTGATCTGTGTTCAGGATGCCTCCGAAGACACGATCTCATCGTACCGTTCCAGCAGTTGCCACTGAGAGGTCTGCTACCTCTCATCCAGCTCGTATTCAGGCAGCTGCTACCGCTCCACTCACCACTCCTGCGGTTGAGGGAGCATCTGCTTCTTTCGGGGATCCTCCTTCACCTGTCGATCCGAGGACTACCCCAGTCATTCCGGTGGTTCATCCACCACTTCCTGCTCCAGTAGATGCCGTACAGTTGTTTGCGTTCTTCAGGGAGATGATGGACGCGCAGCACCGTCAGGTGGATGTGATGAGGCTGGGCATTGAGAACGCCCACCAGGTGGCCATGACAGCAGTGGATAGGGTGGCACAGATTCAGCCACAGGCAGATCAGATTCAGCATCCGAGGCCGGGCAGTATTATCGACTTTCAGAGGATGCGGCCCAAGGAGTTCCGTGGTACAGAAGGTATCCTGTACGCGGATGACTGGATAGAGCAGATTGAGGGGATCTTCAGGCTAGCGCAGATTCCAGATAGCATGCAGATAGAGGCGGCGGGCAGTCAGATGTTCGACCTCGCTTTGACATGGTATCATACAGATACGAGGATCGCAGCGCCAGGGCTTACTCGGGAGGCTTTCAAGAGGCTTTTTAAGGAGAAGTTTTTTCCTGATGTGGCGCTCAGTACTTTGGAGAGCCAGTTCGAGGCACTCGTCCAGGGGAGCATGACAGTGGACGAGTACACAGCGGAATTCTGCCGTCTGGGCAGATTCGTGGATGGCTTGAGTGAGGCAGCTAAGGCGAGAAAGTTTCGCAAGGGCTTGGTTATGGCGGTCAAGTCTTTGACCAGGAGCGACCGCGAGGCGACTTTTGAGCAGATAGTAGGAGATGCTCAGAGAGCAGAGGATGACTTGGAGCTCAAGTCCAAGAGAGGCAGGGATGATTCAGGCAGTGCGAGTGGCAGTGCGGGACCAGCTAAGCATCCCTATGTGCAGAAGGCAGCGCAGCAGGGTCAGGATCAGAGAGCGCCCACTTGTGCCTACTGCAGGAAGGCAGGACACACTTGGGATGTTTGTAGGAGGAGGCTGAAGGTGTGTTTGTTCTGTGGATCCGCTGCTCACCAGATGCGAGATTGCCCTACTGCACCTCCATTGGGTGGAGCACAGGATCAGAGAGTTGGAGCTAGGCCATCTGTGGCACAGCATCATGCCCTGCCCCAGCAGAGGGATACACCCCAGCAGGGCAGGGCTTATGCGTTGACGGTCGAGGAGGCCGATGCTACGGATGTCGGGTTAGCAGGTCTGTCTCTTGTTTCTTCTTCCTGTCCTTTTCTATTCCTGTGGTGTGCTTCATTAGTACTTGTTAGATTTTTTTGGTGCTGTGGTAGATAGTGTAGTGACCCCGATTGAGACTGTAATAATACGACCAGTAGGACCCTGATCTTGTATGTTGTTTAGGTAGAATTTCTTGACTGTGATTGTTGGGGGTTTGACCTAGAGAGAGTGTGATTGACTTTAAATTTCGAGGACGAAATTTTCTAAGGAGGATAGGCTTGTCACCACCCCATTTCCAAAGTCGGGCATTTTTTTTTTATTTTTAATTTGGTTAATTGTGCATTATTTTTAATTAATTATATTTATAATTAATTATTGATTGTATTATATTTTTATTGTATGTTTTAGGATTTTGGCTAGCCTGGACCCATGTCAGACCCTAGTGGACACATGTCTGACCCAGCCCACACCCTTGTGAGAATTATTTTGGGGGCTTAGAATATTTATTTTATTTTTAGGAAGTTAGTTGGAGAGATTTGGAACTAGTTTGAGTGCTTTTGGAACCCGGAACCCGAAACCAAGTCATGTAGGGGCATTTTGGGTATTTTGGAACTTGTGGAGCCCTTTTATATGTTATGGCCGGTTCCCACATGCCCCTACCCGATTAAAACAGCAGCCACAACACAGCCACCTCCCATTCCACTCTTCTTCTTCACTTCTTCTTCTTCTCCACTTCTTCTTTCTTCTTCCTTCCTTCTTCCAAAGTAAGTTTCCTTATTTTTCTTCCTTCTTTCTTCCATTTCTTTTATTTGTTTGAACCCTAACCCTACATTCTTCCCTAACCTAGGTGGGTAGAGCCTAGATTTTGTGTTGGAGCTTGGATTGGGAGCTTGGAAGCTTGGTTTGGAGGATTTGGAGCATTTTGGAGATTTTGGCTTGGGATTCCAACTCCCAAGAGGTAAACCCTAATTTTTCCCTTGTAATTACTCTTTTATAGTATAATTAATAGTTTAGAACCTTCCTAGACCCTTAGCCTACCCGTGGGAGGAAGTTGGAACTAGTTTGGTTGAGTTTAGAGACTTTAACACTAGGTTTTGTGTCAATTTCGGGTAAAATCCGAATTTGGCCCAATTTTGGGTGATGCCCTAGGTTAGACGGACCTAAGTAGACGTTGTCGGGTGTCTTGAGAGTGAGTGCGTGTCTCCGTTCGGGCACGGAAAGCCGTGTCGCGGAGAAACGGGCGTTTCGGGCAAAATTGGGGCTTTTCGTCGTCGCCGATTCTAAGTGCGTGTGCGTTTCCGCCACGGACCTAGAATCAATACGGGAGCACATTTTCTAGGATCTAGGCATCGTTTAGAGTGCGTGGGTAAATTTTGGGCCGATTCCGAGTTCGTTTGGTGTGCGTTTCAGGAGGTTTTCCGAACCGCGCACCACGTATTCGTCGAAATGATCGAACGGCCATTTCGACTTGGTTTCCTCGTTTCGGGCTTGTGCGCGCGTTGGGTTAGTATCGGGGAGTGTGTGCTAGAGTTTTCGAGCTATATTTTATATATTTTAGGGCGTTGGTGAGTGTCGGGGTCGTTGGGCGTGCGTAGGTGGGGCGTTGTGAGCGTTGTGTGCATCGTTGTGGTATGTTGTGTTTGTGTATATATGTCTCTATATATATATTTATTTGTGTGTGTGTTCCTATATATATATATATATATATATATATATATATTTTTTTTTTTTTATTTATATATATATGTGTGGTTATGTGTTTGTGAGTGTGTTAGTGAGTGCTAGTGTATGTGTGTAGGTGAGTGCTTGTGTGTGTGTGCTAGTACGTAGGTGAGTGTGTGTGAGTTTGAGTGAGTGTGTATATATGTATTTATATATATATATAGGAGTGTTAGTGTGTGTGAGTGTGAGTGTGTGTGAGGGTATATGTATTTATGTGTGAGTGTGTATGTGTATATATATATATAAATATATGAGTGTAGATATATATGTGTGTATATATATATAGATGTGTGTTTATATATGTGTATATATGTTTGTATATATATATATAGATATATATATATATGTATATGGGTATGTGGTCGTGTGTGTGTGTGTGAGATGAGAGGGGGGGACTGAGAACACAGCAGCAGCAGAAGCACAGCCGCTGCAGCAGCAGGTAGCAGCCACAGCAGCACGCAGCAGTAGCCGTTGCAGCAGAATGCACGAGCAGCAGCAGCCGCGCAGGCACCGCGGCGCGCGCCGCGGCAGCAGATCGCTGCAGCGCTTGCGCTGCAGCAGCAGCAGCAGCAGCAGGAACAGCACAGCTGCAGCATCTTTTTGCTGCAGTAGCAGCAGCAGTTTTTAGGAGGAGCAGCCGCAGTGTTCAGCGAGGCGTGGCATTGGCTAGCGGCTAGTAGCGAGGGTTAGTGAGGTTTAGTGAGAGAGAGAGATATATATAGATATATATATCTATGTTAGATAGATTAATAGATGGATAGATAGGTTGATAGATAGAGAGATTAATGGATAGTTAGATACTTAGATAGTTAGCTAGATAGATTGATAGAGAGATAGATAGATTGGTGGATAGATAGATTAACTAGATCGTAGGTAGATAGATTAATACATAGATAGCTAAATATTAGATAGATAGTTAGATATCTATATGCATAGATATATATATATATAGATATATACATAGCTAGATAGATAGATATATGAGATAGATATATTAGATAGAAGATAGATAGATATATAGTTATATAACTAGATAGGTAGATGGATAGGTAGAGGGGTAGCTAGAAATATAGATCTATATGTATAGGTATATACATATAGCTAGGTAGATAGTTTAGATATCTAGATATAGGGATACATATATATTTATGAGGAGGGTAAGGTAAGGTAAGGTAAGGTAAGTTAAGGTAAGGTAAGGTAAGGTATGTAGATACCTAGGTATATGCCTATATGTATTAGATATATATATTTTAGCCAAGATTATAGCTAGATATATATGTTTATGCATAGTTAGATAGCTAGAGGGGTAGTCGGGTTGAGTTTAGAGCGGTATCTCAATACCTTGAGATACCGAGGTATTTCAATACCTTAAGATATTCAAGGTATTGAGTTTTGAGCGGGATAATTGAGCATTAGCCTAGAAAATATCTTTGAGTGATTTTTATATGCTTATGTGTATATATTTACGCGTGCTAGCATAGGCTTTAGCGGGTTTAGGCGGGGTATATAGCGTAGGTTGAGGTATCGGATACCGAGGGTATCCCGGTATCTCAAGGAGGCGAGTTTATGAGTTTTCTAGCTTAATGAGCTCGGTTTGACCTAGAATTTCAGGAGCACCCTAGTTTGACCCAGACTTGACCGTAGTTGACTCGGTTGACCGCCAAAGTCAACTTTTAACCTAGTTTTGACCCAGAGTTGACTTTTTGGACCCAGAGTTGACTTTTTGACCCAGATTTCACCGGTTTGACCCGTTTGACCTAGAACGACCCTAGAAGCCTATTTTTAGTTATTTTATATCTTTTTAACTCATTAGAACCCTGTTTAACCTTATTTTTCGTATTAGGTCCTTGCGACACCGGTTCGGATCGCCAGTTGCTCAGGACGTCAGGCGAGTACATTCTCTGATAGTTTTCATTATCTGATGATTATTATGATTCAGCTTCTAGTATAGTATCATATGATTATTCTGGCACAATACGGGACACTGACTGGTATTTCTGGATTCATTTACTTGCGACACGTATATTTCATGTTTCTGGCCTCTATTCTGGAATCACTACTGGCATCACCTACAGGCATCATTCATGTTCAGGCTGGACTCATCTTGATTTGCGTGTCGGGTCTTGGATCCACTTGTATTAGTCGGGGCGGGGAAATACTCGAGTAGACATGTAAACATTCCTATCTGGCATCATCAGGAATTACTCCCTCTGGTCTAATCTGGAATGATTGCAGCCGCACCCAGTGCGCGGTGAGCCGTACTTACCCCTAGCCGTTTACATGTCGAAACAAGTATTTCAAAGACACCGAGTTCATTCCTTATAGTCTGGACTCTCATACATTTCTTGACTTGTCTCACTTACATGTTTCTGGACTTGACTCACTACATATTTTTTATGCTGGACTCACTACACGTTTATGTGCACAGACTTACTCTTAGTGTAGATTTCTTGTATCTTGCAGTTATTACTATCTTGCTCTGATATCCATGCATCTTTACCTTTATGCACCAGTTATTTATATATTTCCTGTTTCATACTTGCTTCATTCTTCTTGCTACTTGCTATAACTGTTTTATAGTTTTTATCATTTAAATGGAACTGCTGTTAGAGATGTACTTGCTCCAGTCCTGACTGGACATATTTTTTAGAGTATCCGGAGGATTAGTGTCCGACGTTTTATGGACCTGAGCCTGTCGATGGTGCAGACAGGGACCCTCTAGTTTAGAGGTGATTTCCGGGTTGGTAGCCGGGATCACTAGGATCTTGTTGTTGTTTTATTAGCTTTAGTACCGGATTTGTCTCCGGTTTTGGATTGAGACCTTGTTTGTATATTATTTTGGATATTGTTGTATTATTATTTGATGTTGTGGTTGTTGTAGTAGTTGTTGTTGGTTAGACTTTATAGTTGTTAGATCTCTGTGTTATCTTATCGTGCTTAGATTCGTGATTGAGTATATTGTGGTTATCATGGTGATATTTGCTCCTCCGTTTGGAGTTGAGATCTTGACAGGTTTATATATTGATTGTGTGGTTGCCCTCCTTTTTGGAGAGGCTATGGCCAATTTTTGTGTGAGTTTATCTAGATAGTTGACCTAGACAGCGTTCTACCGCCGATGCTGCGGCGTAGGCTGGACGTACCCACGACTCATGCCCGATTTTCTGGGTGCGGGTCGTGACACGACTATCTTACATACTATTTACATCCTTACACTCCTACCCCTTCTGACTTATATTTACACTTGTCGTTTTATAAAATGAGACACAACAGACAAAAATTTTCTATTTATAATATAGACTTCTCTAACCCACAACCTTCTTACCAACACATTTCCTAGATAAGCATCCGCAATTCTTGTAAGGTACTATTATAATCATCCTTGTTTAAGTTGATCTCCGTAGACGGCTGAGCCCTAATAAGTATATAGTAGTTCATCATGTTGAAGTATACTTACTATATTCTCATCCGTTATATCTTAAATGACTAGGTAGTTAACCTCATAATGCATTTCGTACACCATTATCATCTGTCTTCGGGCTAATCACCATTTTTTCTTCACAAAGCGATAATACCAGTTAAGACTCTGTCTGTTATTCCTTAGAATGGTTCATGGCATGAAACAAGGCATTATATACATCCAAGAAACTTAAAATCAGTAGGGATAAACCATATTCTGATGTAACTAGGGATGCTGAATTAATATGTATCCTGGATTTCTAAGTAAAAATATAAATAAAATATTACCCCAATAAGGTATAATTTATATCAACTAATCTTTCTATATATATATATATATATATATATATATATATATATATATATATATATATATATATACCTTGATAATTACTCTGTACTTTAATTCTAAGGTTCAGATTCAAAATATCTTGTCTGCCAAAGTCATAATTTTCTACCATTTTGGAATCCTCAAACTTATTCATATATGATTCCTATAGGTTTGGTTCTAGAAAACTTAGACCGCTAGAAGACGACTAGGCCTGCATCGGCCACTACTAAAAGATGTGTCATGCCCCAATTTTTGAAATATGGAAAACGAGTGCAATGATATATCTCTAGGCTACGCACCTGTGTAATATTTTGGTATTGTACTTGCGATTGTCGCTTATAATGTCTAGAATAAAATATAAGACAATATAATATATATTCTGAAATATCCACATATTATATAACTCTTATTTACATAAACAAGTATTCTTCCAAAACATAATTTACATATTCAGTGACAAAATGAAATAAGTCGACTATCCGGAAAGTTGTCTTCCGTAAACCCTCCACTTCATCAATACTATAAAGAGGTAGTATTTCTTCCTCATCTTCTTCAGTTTCTAGTGAACAAAAACTAGGTCATCAAAATGACTAACAAGCCCTTATGTCAAGAATGGACAAATAAATAAAAATAAAGTTTTAAGAGAAAATTAATCATAAGATAAATGGATAACTGATATGGAAATCTAAAAAAAAATTGCCTTTGACACATAATAGTGTAAATTTGAAATATAAGTTTTGTATTCCTAACTAATCCCTATTCTACAAAGTGTCCAAATTAAAGTCACAAAACATAATCCACAATTTAAAATTTTTATATGCAAATGTAACTTAGAGAATACTTTTGGATCACCATCATACCTATTTTTCTTACAATAATCCCATTTACTTGGGATCAGGCAATTTTCTGGCGGATGATGCTTAGAATCGAATTTTCATAGGTGTTTTGACATCATTGTGTCAACAACATTAATATTGAATCAATAAAAATGCAATAAGCACATGATATAAATAATTATATTTCTATACCCGAGGGACGTGCTCAATAAAGAATTCCTCGAAGGTTGAGATGCCGCCAAGCGCCAGACAAAGGAGACACATTTCTTTATGAGCTAGGTGAATGGCCAATAATGCCCAAAGATGTTTGATATGAACCTCCTGATGTATTCCAGTCTCCCTTGAAATCTGCAGAGCTCTCGGAGGTTCCTCGGCGGGTTCATCTCAAAGATATTTTACTTTTGTCGGGGTCTATGTGAATACCCTAAGAAGTGATGATAAAGCCTAAGAATTTGCCGCTGGAGACTCCCAGGAAAGATTTGGTATAGTTCATCTTGAGCTGATACGTATGCATGAGGTCAATCACGGTCTTCAAGTCCCTGAGGTGATCACCTTTGGAGTGACTTTTGACGGCAATTTTATCGACGTAACACTCGACCGTCTTGAGTAGATGCTCATAAAAGATGGTGCTCATAGCTTGCTGGTATGTAGCACCTGTATTCTTTCGACCGTAGGGCATGAATGTGTAGCAGTACACTCTTATTGATGTTCAAAATAATGTATGCTTCTAATCATCAGGGGACATCTTGATCTGATTGTAGCCTGAGAATCCGTCCATGAAGAACATGCGCTCAAAGTCGCAAGTGTTGTCGATCATTATTTCTGTGATCGAAAGAGGGAATTCATCTTTGGGGCAAGCCACGTTTAGTTCATGAAAGTCAACGTAGATCCGGATCTTCCCGTTCTTTTTTACGATGGGCATGATATTGGCTATCCAGTCTGGACGTTGTTCTTCATGAACGAAGCCACTAGCTATTAGTTTGTTGACTTTGGCTTCGATGGTGTCCATTATGTCTGGCCGGAACCATTGTTGTTGTTGTTTGACAGGCTTAGAATTCGACAATATATTGATCTTATGGACCACGATTTGGGTTCCATTCCTGGCATGTCTTCGTAGCTCTAGGAAAAAATATCAATGTATTTCCTGACGAGCTATAGCAGGGATTCCCGATCCTCATCAGTCAGACTTTTGCTGATGAAGATAGGTTTTGGGGATGATTAATCACCCATATTGACTTGTATGAATTTATCCTCAATAGGAGGTTCTCATTGATCGAATCGTATCTCCCATTGTGTGTCTAGATGTTGGGCCCACGGTTCTACTTCAAAGATTTCTTGTAGGTTCTTGTCGTCTTCCTCTAGGTCAGCTAACACCATATTGACAGATAATGTTTGCTTAAGCATCTCCCCAATACTGATATCGGAGTCCCAAGCGGAAGATTACAAAGAGTGAGAGTGCACCTTGTCTCCTTCATCTGAACCCTCGAAGGTTGTGGGAGACGTTACATACCCTAAGCCATGCTTGGCCTTATGGTAGTAGTAGTCCTCGAATTTGCCTGCATTAGCAGGTAGATGCAGAGGCAGCCTTCGGCCTTTGCCATATTTTAATCCCTTCTTGGCCATCAGATCGTACCCATCTTCTGGATAAGGTGCTTGGCCTAAGAGCTATATCGGTGGAGTGATATCTTATCGGTATTGGGCTTTAGATCTAGTTCTTCAGGGAGGAAGGATCAAGATCATTCTACTCTGCCGAAGATGATGAGTCTGTCTTCCCTCTTCCTAGATGGGAATAGGATGTGAGAGTTTTGGCTGGAGAGACTGTTAGAATGATAGCTCAGAGGTAAGTGTGAACATGGCTAGTATCTAACATGATTGGTTTGAGTGGTCACTGCGAAAGTGTGCGAGATATTGAGGATCCTTTATCTGTTGCGCATTCATGACTCCTGAATACAGATAATGGCTTAATAAAGATGATTCATGTAGGAGAAGTGTATACTGTGCTTATACACTTATTGGGGTTAAAAAAATGTAGGCACTATATATTCTGTATTTGCTGGAGAATTTTACCCCTGATTAGCAAGCCTTTGTTAAGCTTTATGAGCCTGTGTGCAATGTTGAATCGAGGAAATACTATCTTTGATGTCTTTGATAGAAGGTTGTATCGATAAAACATTATCCTCGATGTCCGTCTTGTCAACCACGGCCGTAAGTTTATAATTTTGAAACACTAACCCTACATGTTATTGTTTTATTGGAGTGATGGCGCGTACTAGCATCACCATATCCTAGCACTCTGGGAGTGATGTTGTAATAACTGTCAGATTGTAAATGAATACTTTATCCTTTATCAAAGTTCAGATCTTCTGCATGAGATGGAGTGATTGTTGGCTGTAATAATAGAACTGTGATAGCTCATTATTTTTTGTATTGAATACTATTGATGACTTATAATGTGCAGAATAAGAGGCTCTGTGCACGGGAACACTATCACATATATACGAGAGAGTTGGCTGAGTTGTGCGCATAGGATCACTACCACGTGCACACAATTGTCTACCATGCCAAGGACCACTACTTGCCACGTGCTTTTGTATATCGTGCAGGAGAACACTGCTTGTTGCCTATAAGTATTTATTACGAAGAAGATTACAATAGTGTGTGCATGATGTGCGATACGTCCTTATGCTGAATACTTGCTTGGATGCATACAATAGAACACTGCCTATCATGTGCCATTGCTGATGAGTCATGCGAGACTTGGCTCTTATGCACAAGTAGACTTGTTGAGCTGTGCTGTGCATCCGAAGTCTACCATTTTTTTCTAAGAAAAGAATTATGTGGCCTGGCCTGCATTCCTTTCCCTTTGACCTGGTTGTTGAAGGTGCTTTGACGTCGGAAGCCTCAGAATCTCGCTGGTAGGTAAGGCCCGACCTGGCTGCCCCTGCCTCCATAGAGGTAGAAGGAACCATGTGGCAGGACTTAGTTTTTTGTGCATTAGACTTGATGGCGGAAGGCGCTGCTTGCTGCATAAAGTCTGGGACAAGATCCGGGTGGACCTATATGATCTCGCCCTGAGGTGTAGTAAAATATTTTAGCCCGGATGCTTGGTCGCGAGCTTGTGGAAGATTAACTACCTCCATTATTGCCCTCGGGATCGAAATAACTCCGTCCTGGGCTTCCGTCATGGAAAAGTTACCAAACTAGAGGGACACCATGTTGGCGGCAACTGTCTTGTCCTCGAAGTCCAAGGTAAGGGCCTTGGTGTCAATCAGGCACTGGATGTACTGCTTGAGGTTTTTTTAGTCCTTTGTCGCATGGTGGATGTAGCTATGGTAGTGGCAGTATTTTGGATTGTTCATCTCGGCTGCCTCTACAAGGCGTTTGACGTCGGCGAGCTGAAGCTTACCACCCTTCATCAATACGTCAAAGATTGGCATGATGTCATCATCTTCGAAGGAGTAAGTCTCCTGGGGCTTTGGAACCTCAGTCGACTTTTGCTCGGGCTTCTTGGTTAAGTTAGCCACCAGGGCCTGCTTTCCTTTTCCCTCACAGTTGCTGTTGCCGCTGTTATTATTGTTGGGATGATTCCCCTTCATCTACGATAGGGATCTGTATTTCTCGGAGATGGGCATCTTTGACCTTCTTTTCAGTGCCGACAACGTTGATGATGAATGATGTACAGTCTTTAAATTGACTGTCGTCCATCCAGAGGCTGACCGTCGAAAGTAGGTTCTTACAACACATGTTATGAGTGTGGACTCAGGATTACATGGAGGCAACCTCAGTGCTGCTTGGTGGAAATACTCGATATAATTTTGGACGAGTTCCCTTTTCCCTTGGGTAACATCCATCAGGGAAGGCATCGTCATGTCGCTTCCTCCATCATAGAATCTTTTGAGGAAAAGACTCTTGAAGTTGTCAAACGATGAGATGCAGTTCTCTTGTAGGCCACAAAACCAGTCGAATATGACCCCGGACAATTCCCTCACAAAGAGCTTGGTAAGGACTGTGTCACTACAAGGTAGTGCCCTATTATAGTCTCAAAATAGCTCATGTATTGACGGGGAGAAGACTTCTAGTCGAATGGGCTCAGGTTGAAGGGCTTGTAGTTTGGTAGGTACGGAATATCCCTCCACTCGTGGGGGTACGGTTGTCGTATCCTTAGCTCGCACAGTGAATCCCGACTGCCCATATAATATAAGCGATCCCGGAGTTCCTAGATTTCCCTCATTGCTTATTTGGCTTCGTCTCCCGCGAAAGGGGCAGACGAACCAGGCATAGGGTAATTTTTGACTATAGGTGGAGTGGTTGCATCGGAGTCCGCGTTGGTCCCAGGGTCCAAGCTTGCTTGTTCAGAAGCCCTCGCTGGTTGGGATACTATACTTGCCTTGATGTCTGGTACTGCTTAGGTCAAGCCTTGCATTGATTTGCTCATGGTCTGCATCATGACCTCGAGGACCTCGAGACACTGTCGATCACTAGGGCATTCAAGCTCGTCCCCCGCCATGTATACCATTCTTGCATGAGGAGAGATGGATGGGACAGTAGATGTAGCACTTTCTGCTTCGAACTCTTATAATTAATAGTCCTCAGGGAAGGTTGGTAGTGTCGTGCCATATTCGGACTCAGAGGGAGTACTACCCCCAGCGTAGGAGGTATCATCTTTTTTGATGGTGGCTACCCCAAGGGACTTCAACATCCGTTTCTTGGGAATCCTTATCTCCTTGGAACGTCGGATTATCGTATAGGTTCGGGGGATTACTACCCCCAGCTTGTATAACCCCTAGGGGTTCTGAGGGAGAGCTACCCCTAGCAGATGATAGCTTCTTCTTCGAGCGGGTTCCCTTAAAGCTTCTTTCGTGGGTCCCACTGCTGGTCCTCTTGGTAATTGCTTTCTCATTGTGCTGGTTAAGATTGAAGGACTGGAGGTGCGGGGCTTCCTTCCATGTACGGTGGAAGGGTCCTTCTGAGTAGATTAAGATTAAGCGAATAATATCTCATCCTCCTCGGGTGTTTGCACCTGATCCTTAGATTATTGCCTCATAGGTGCCATCGGGAGCAGTTGTTGGAATGTCGACTGCCTTCTTGTAAGTACTGTCACTTTGTTGTAGCGGTAGTTAATGATGATATTGGCACAGTGATGTCCTGGGGAGGATACTTCACAAGCCATAGCTGCCTTCCTGTCACTACCGTATTTTCTAGAAAAGGGTATTTTGGTCATTTTATAATTAATTAAATATTGTGCATGTTAAATATTTATTTATTATATTATTTATTTATTATTAGCATGATAGATTTATTTTTTTGGACTTGTGTTAGTGGACCTAACTAGTTTAGTTTAGACTCATGGACCAACATGTTTTAATTGTTAGAATTGAGCCCAACTAGAAAGCCCATTAATTAGGAGGATGATTAAATTAATTAAACCATTAGACTAGAAGCTTCCCTCCTTAATTAATTTTTTCATGAGAGGGCCTAAGGGGTATTTTAGACTTTATATAGTAACTTGAGGGAGGGGGCAAGTGAGGCCTATATAAAGGGGATGAAAATTTTCTCTCTCTTCATTTTTCATTCCAAATCTAGATCTAGAATTTTCCTCAACCAAAATTTATCAAATCCCTACCAAATTTCCACCCAATTACTTCCCAAATCACCATTGGAGACTAGAAGAGCAAGGATCTAGAAGGAGGAAGCAAGGATCTACAAAAAGGAGCAAGGATCTACAAGTTGGAGGCCAATTTCACCAATTTTGGAGGTTTCATTGAGAATCCATCTCCCAATAGGTATAATTCAGTTTTTTTCCCTTAAAATAGCTTCTAAATCTGAGATTTAATCATGAATAATCAACCCATATGTATGTACTACCCATAGGATTTGGTTTTGTATTCATAGGAGACCTATGGAGAAAGTTATGGTGCTTTTTGTGTCAATTTTGGGGAAATTCCGAAAATGACTTTTGTTGTGTGTATCAATTGATCCTATAGATCAATTTGGCATATATTTATGTGTTTGGGGCTAGTGTCGTGTCCATAATTAGGTACATGTAGGTCGTATCCCAACAATTTGGTGATACGTGTTATTTTGGGGGATTTTCCTCCGACACGGGACTTTGTACATGTCGTATTTTAACACGGACACATAGATCTACATTTGACACTTTGTTTTGTTCATAAATATTATATATGATTTTTTTTGTGTCCTTCGGGGTGCAATTGGATGTGTGGTGGACTGGTGTCGCATGCATATCCTAGATCTAGTGGGATACGGTGTGATACTCTCCAATTATTGTGTGTTTATGTGTAGATCTAATTAATTGTGCTTTAATTCTTGAATTATAATTATGTATGTATCTATATATATTATATATGTATTATGTATATTTATTATAGTGTTTATTGTATCATAGATCTATGTATTATATATATATTAATAGAATATATATTATGTAGCTTTCTTCTACATGCATTAATATATATGTTATAATATATGTTAGGGATATAAATATATGTATATATTTTATATAATATATGTGTATGTTTAATTAAGTAATTAGATTATTTATAGTTATTATATGATTATATATATATATATATATATATATATATATATATATATATATATATATATATATATATATATATATATATATATATATGTATGTAGATATATATTTATAAGTGGTAGCATATGTATATATAATATAGTAGATATATTTATATGTGGTTATATATATAGTTATATTATATATTATTATGTATTTATATTAATGTATGATTATATATATGTATACATATATGTATAGTTATATATACATATTACTATATGTGTGTGTATGTTGCTATGTGATATTTTATACAATTTACTATGTATAAGTGTATGTATAGTTATATATAGTTATATATATATATATATATATATATATATATATATATATATATATATATATATATATATATATATATATATATATTGTATAAATATATATTGTGGGTTATATATATGTATTTAAATATATATTGTATAAATATATATATATATGGTGGGTTATATATATGTATTTATATATATATTGTATATATATATACATATATTTTCAGGACAACAGCGAGCCAGAAGTGTCGCAACAGCAGCAACAAATGCAAATAATAGCAGCTTTTCAGCGACAGCAGTCAGCGACAGTTGCAGAAAACTGTCGCTGAAACAACAGTGTATCAGCAGAGTATCAGAAGCTTCAGCGACAGTTTTTAGTGACAGTGCAGGAAACTGTCACAAAAACTGCAGTGTATCTTATATACACAGCAGCTTTCTGCGACAGTGGACAGGATATTTAGCGACAGTTTGGCAGTTTTTAATATATTAAATATTAATATATATATAGATATATATGTATATATATATGGTAATTAATATATATATAAATATGTTCCTAATTACTATTTGTATTATAGTATACTATATATGTATATATTTAGTTGTAGCATATAAATTTATTAGAATAGTTAGTATATTTTAGTTATCAATTGTTATGAGTATCTTTTATATATTATATATTTGTAGGTATGTATGTACGTATATATCTATTAATAGTTAGTATGTAGTTGGTAGTTAGTATTTTTCTATTAGTACATACTAGAGTTATATTAGATTGAATTATGTAATTATTGTTGGGTAGTTAGTATAAATAAGGTTTTGAATTTACCTTGAGATGCCAAGGTAAGTATCAAGGTATTGGAGGATAATCAGGGTATTGGGTTTTGATATCAAGATAGAGGTTTAGTATTGCGATACCAAGTTGGTTCGAAACCAAGGTATCCATTTAGCATTTGTAATTAGGATTTTATATATATAATATTGTTTGATATGTACATATGTGTTATATTTATCCCTTGTTTGCGTATCCTGAGATACAGTATCTTAGTATCCTAAGATGTAGCTTGTATGACCTAGATTCATAGTGTGTGAGCCCAATATCTTTGAGTTAGACTCATGCAACCTAGAAATAGGTAGTTGACCATAATTTGACTATAGTTGACCATAGTTGACTTAGAGTTGACCTAGTTTGACTTTTGACTTAGAAATGACTTTATGACCTAGAAAGTTGACTAGTTTAATTTATTTCTCTTCCCAAAAACTTGTATTAATGCAATATTTCATATATAGGTCTGTGACACCAGTTCGGACATTATTTTTCATTATTTGCTCTGGACCACAGGCGAGTACATTCTCTGATAGTTTTTATTATTTGATTACCACTATAATTCAAGTATTCAGAAATGTTACTTATGATTCTTGACACGATGGTACACGGATTGGTATTGTTATTGGATCGTTAGTCATGGGATATTACCTTGATTATGGAGATGGTATCGGATACTGTCCTTGTTGGTATTGGATAACATTGAATATTATAGATTAAATATTGGATACATTGGCTAGTGACGTATCATGATTCGATCCATCATATCAATCGGGGCGGGGGAAATACCAATTAAATATGTGATCAAGAAACTATCGGCTAGTAGTGTAATCATTGGCTACTAACTAACCATACAATTCACGTATGGTTGAGTTAGCTCCTTAGTGTAATCATTGAATCTCCCAGGCCGATCACATATTTAGTTAGTATCTCAAATCACATAGTTATTGTAGATTCCATTATTCAGTTCATTGATTACCTTGTTCTATTCTGACATTATAGTTCATTCCTTTATTCTTGTACGCATTGATTATATTCTGTTGTTAGTATTGTCTATTCTCTCATTGTTCTTGATTATCAGTTATATCCTCATCGTAGATAGCATCTTCTATTCTACTGCTTTATAGTTTTTGTTAATTAATTGAAACTTCTATTGGGTTATATTTCGCTCCATTCCTGACTGGAAAACATTTTTCAGAGGATCCGGGAGATTGGTGTCCGACATACTACGGACCTCAGCCTATTGATGGTGCAGACTTGGACCCACTAGTTCTGGAGTGATTGTTGAGAGATTTAGCCGGATTCACTAGTTAGCATAGTTAGTTCTCTTTAGCATTTTGGTACCGGATTTGTTTCTGGCATATATTTGTGTTTGGATATTATTTCTATTTGTTGTTGTTATATTTTTAACTGCTTAGTTATGTTAGACTTCTGTGATATCTTCTCGTGCCATAGAAATGTGATTGAGTATTGTGTTGAATTAAGTTGATTACTCTCTTCTTGGAGTTGAGATATTATTGGAGGTTTATGCTTTATAGTGAGATAATTAGATAGTATAGTTGACCAAGACAGCGTTCTACCGCCGATGCTGCGGCGTAGGCTGGGCGTTGTTCCCGACTTGCATCCCTACACCGGGTGCGGGTCGTGACACATTTTTAGTGGTGGCCCATGCAGGTCAGGCTTCGCAATTTTGCGATATCGTGGTAGTGCGATGACTTAGTTGTAGTACTGCGAGCCTGCGATAGGATATAGGACATAGGATACTAGGATGAGAGAGGGATACTCAATCACAACTAGGAATTCCAATCTGAATTGAATCGCTAATTTTGATTCCTTCTGAATACTTTTGTCCTTCTTTGATGATATCTTATCTTGTGTCGAATTGATCTCCTTTATTTCGATCTGTCTTCAGGATACCGCCGAAGACTAGATCCCATCGATCGGGAGCAGTTTCTGCGAGGTCTGCCACCTCTCAATCTTCCACTCAGGCAGTAGGGTTTGTACCTCCTACGACATCAGTTCATGTAGGAGTCTCGGCTGCCTTCGGGGGTTCTCCTCCATCTGTTCCGAGGACTACTCCAGTTGCTTCGGAGGTACTTCCACCACCTCCATTTTTAGGAGATATCGCGCCAATAGTTGTACTGTTTAGAGAGATGATGGAATTACAAAGGACACAAATAGAAGCCCAGCACAGGCAGTCAGATATGATGCGGCAGAGTATGGAAAACGCCCATCAGGTAGCTATAACAGCAGTTCAGAAAGAGGCTCCTCCACAGACACAGGATATTCAGATCAAGCCAGGCAACATTCAAAATTTCAAGAAGCTTGAGCCTCGAGTTTTTAAGGGTACAGAAGGTATAGTCTATGCTGACGATTGGCTTGAAAATATCGAGCGACTCATGAAGGTGTCCCGTCTTGCGGAGGATCTGAAGGTTGAGGCGGTAGGACTTCAACTGTTCGACGTTGCCCGCACTTGGTTCAGGAATGAGCCAATTCTTACTGATATGGGGCAGTCTTGGGAGATATTCAAGGATATCTTTTAGAAGAAGTTCTTTGCTCGATTTGACAGATTGGAATTAGAAAGGCAATTTGAGAGCCTTACACAAGGAAGCATATCCGTAGAGGAGTATGCCGCAGAGTTCGGGAGGCTGAGCCAATTTGTAGACTACTTGGTGAGAGAGCCAGAAGTTCGGGCTATCCGTTTCTGCGAGGGTCTGAATTGGGAAGTCAAGATTCTCATTTCGTCTTTCTACGAGACGTATTCTAAGATACTTTCGGAGGCACGCAAGGTCGAGCGGGAGTGGAACTTGAAGCCGAAGAGGGACCGTGATATGTTTGGGGGTGACAGTAGTAGTGCGGGACCGACAAAGAGGCCGCGGTTCCAGCAACAGCAGTTTCCAATACAATTTGGAGCCTATCAGCAACAATATCAGATGCTAGAACGAATTATTGCTCCAGTACAAGCTCCAGTACATCAAATACCACAGCAGCCTTAGAGACAGGTGCAACAGGCTCCTCAATGCACCTATTGCAAGAAGACTGGGCACACTTGGGAGATGTGCCGGAAGAGACTTGGAGCATGCTTACATTGTGGATCAACGGAGCATATGGTGAAGGATTGTCTCTTGACACTTCAACGTCCAGGCCAGGATGCAGATCGAGGCCAGAGAGGTGGAGTTAGGCCACCTGTAGCACCACAGATTGCTCATCACCCACAGAGGGAGCTACCTCGGCAGGGCGGAGCATTTGTGATGACGGTCGAGGAGACCAATACTACAGGTGATGGGTTAGAGAGTCTGTTCTTTCTTTCTGTTCCTTTCATCTATTTTGATTGATTGATTCTTTAGTACCTTTTGGATGCTTGTGTTATATAGTTAGTGTAGCTATAGAATACCCTGACAGAGATAACAGTAATAAGACAGAAGACAGGTGGAGACCATGACCATGCATGTTATTCTTTGCATAGGACTGTTCTTAGTGAGATAAGACCTTATTAGACTATGATTGCTGGGGGTTTGACCGAGAAGGAGTACGATCACCTTTAAATTTTGAGGACGAAATTATTTTAAGGGGGATAGACTTGTCACTACCGTATTTTCTAGAAAAGGGTATTTTGGTCATTTTATAATTAATTAAATATTGTGCATGTTAAATATTTATTTATTATATTATTTATTTATTATTAGCATGATAGATTTATTTTTTTGGACTTGTGTTAGTGGACCTAACTAGTTTAGTTTAGACTCATGGACCAACATGTTTTAATTGTTAGAATTGAGCCCAACTAGAAAGCCCATTAATTAGGAGGATGATTAAATTAATTAAACCATTAGACTAGAAGCTTCCCTCCTTAATTAATTTCTTCATGAGAGGGCCTAAGGGGTATTTTAGACTTTACATAGTAGCTTGAGGGAGGGGGCAAGTGAGGCCTATATAAAGGGGATGAAAACTTTCTCTCTCTTCATTTTTTATTCCAAATCTAGATCTAGAATTTCTCTCAACCAAAATTTATCAAATCCCTACCAAATTTCCACCCAATTACTTCCCAAATCACCATTGGAGACTAGAAGAGCAAGGATCTAGAAGGAGGAAGCAAGGATCTACAAAGAGGAGCAAGGATCTACAAGTTGGAGGCCAATTTCACCAATTTTGGAGGTTTCATTGAGAATCCATCTTCCAATAGGTATAATTCAGTTTTTTCCCCTTAAAATAGCTTCTAAATATGCGATTTAATCATGAATAATCAACCCATATGTATGTACTACCCATAGGATTTGGTTTTGTGTTCATAGGAGACCTATGGAGAAATTTATAGTGCTTTTTGTGTCAATTTTGGGGGAATTCCGAAAATAACTTTTGTTGTGTGTGTCAATTGATCCTATAGATCAATTTGGCATATATTTATGTGTTTGGGGCTAGTGTCGTGTCCATAATTGGGTACATGTAGGTCGTATCCCAACAATTTGGTGATACGTGTTGTTTTGGGAGATTTTCCTCCGACACGGGACTTTGTACATGTCGTATTTTGACACGAACACATAGATCTATATTTGACACTTTATTTTGTTCATAAATATTATATATGATTTGTTTGTGTCCTTCGGGGTGCAATTGGATGTGTGGTGGACTGGTGTCGCATGCGTATCCTAGATCTAGTGGGATACGGTATGATACTCTCCAATTATTGTGTGTTTATGTGTAGATCTAATTAATTGTGCTTTAATTCTTGAATTATAATTATGTATGTATCTATATATATTATATATGTATTATGTATATTTATTATAGTGTTTATTGTATCATAGATCTATGTATTATATATGTATTAATAGAATATATATTATGTAGCTTTCTTCTACATGCATTAATATATATGTTATAATATATGTTATAATATGTGTTAGGGATATAAATATATGTATATATTTTATATAATATATGTGTATGTTTAATTAAGTAATTAGATTATTTATAGTTATTATATAATTATTTATATATATATATATATATATATATATATATATATATATATATATATATGTATGTAGATATATATTTATAAGTGGTAGCATATGTATATATAATATAGTAGATATATTTATATGTGGTTATATATATAGTTATATTATATATTGTTATGTATTTATATTATTGTATGATTATATATATGTATACATATATGTATAGTTATATATATATATTACTATATGTGTGTGTATGTTACTATGTGATATTTTATACTATTTACTATGTATAAGTGTATATATAGTTATATATAGTTTTATATATATATTGTACAAATATATATTGTGGGTTATATATATGTATTTAAATATATATTGTATAAATATATATATATGGTGGATTATATATATGTATTTATATATATATTGTATATATATATACATATATTTTTAGCGACAACAGTGAGCCAGAAGTGTCGCAACAGCAGCAACAAATGCAAATAATAGCAGCTTTTCAGCGACAGCAGTCAGCGACAGTTGCAGAAAACTGTCGCTGAAATAACAGTGTATCAGCAGAGTATCAGAAGCTTCAGCGACAGTTTTTAGTGACAGTGCAGGAAACTATCACGAAAACTGCAGTGTATCTTATATACACAGCAGCTTTCTGCGACAGTGGACAGGGTATTTAGCGACAGTTTGACAGTTTTTAATATATTAAATATTAATATATATATAGATATATATGTATATATATATCATAATTAATATATATATATAAATATGTTCCTAATTGCTATTTGTATTATAGTATACTATATATGTATATATTTAGTTGTAGCATATAAATTTATTAGAATAGTTAGTATATTTTAGTTATCAATTGTTATGAGTATCTTTTATATATTATATATTTGTAGGTATGTATGTACGTATATATGTATTAATAGTTAGTATGTAGTTGGTAGTTATTATTTTTCTATTAGTACATACTAGAGTTATATTAGATTGATATATGTAATTATTGTTGGGTAGTTAGTATAAATAAGGTTTTGAATTTACCTTGAGATGCCAAGGTAAGTATCAAGGTATTGGAGGATAATCAAGGTATTGGGTTTTGATATCAAGATAGAGGTTTAGTATTGCGATACCAAGTTGGTTCGAAACCAATGTATCCATTTAGCATTTGTAATTAGGATTTTATATATATAATATTGTTTGATACGTATATATGTGTTATATTTATCCCTTGTTTGTGTATCCTGAGATACAGTATCTTAGTATCCTAAGATGTAGCTTGTATGACCTAGATTCATAGTGTGTGAGCCCAATATCTTTGAGTTAGACTCATGCAACCTAGAAATAGGTAGTTGACCATAATTTGACTATAGTTGACCATAGTTGACTTAGAGTTGACCTAGTTTGACTTTTGACTTAGAAATGACTTTATGACCTAGAAAGTTGACTAGTTTAATTTATTTCTCTTCCCAAAAACTTGTATTAATGCAATATTTTATATATAGGTCTGTGACACCAGTTCGGACATTATTTTTCATCATTTGCTCTGGACCACAGGCGAGTACATTCTCTGATAGTTTCATTATTTGATTACCACTATAATTCAAGTATTTAGAAATGTTACTTATGATTCTTGACACGATGGTACATGGATTGGTATTATTATTGGATCGTTAGTCATGGGATATTACCTTGATTATGGAGATGGTATCGGATACTGTCCTTGTTGGTATTGGATAACATTGAATATTGTAGATTAAACATTAGATACATTGGCTAGTGATGTGTCATGATTCGATCCATCATATCAGTCGGGACGGGGGAAATACCAATTAAATATGTGATCAAGAAACTATCGGCTAGTAGTGTAATCATTGGCTACTAACTAACCATGCAATTCACGTATGGTTGAGTTAGCTCCTTAGTGTAATCATTCAATCTCCCAGGTCGATCACATATTTAGTTAGTATCTCAAATCACATAGTTATTGTAGATTCCATTATTCAGTTCATTGATTACCTTGTTCTATTCTGACATTATAGTTCATTCCTTTATTCTTGTACGCATTGATTATATTCTGTTGTTAGTATTGCCTATTCTCTCATTGTTCTTGATTATCAGTTATATCCTCATCGTAGATAGCATCTTCTATTCTACTGTTTTATAGTTTTTGTCAATTAATTGAAACTGCTATTGGGTTGTACTTTGCTCCATTCCTGACTGGAAAACATTTTTCAGAGGATCCGGGAGATTGGTGTCCGACATACTACGGACCTCAGCCTATTGATGGTGCAGACTTGGACCCACTAGTTCTGGAGTGACTGTTGAGAGATTTAGCCGGATTCACTAGTTAGCATAGTTAGTTCTCTTTAGCATTTTGGTACCGGATTTGTTTCCGGCATATATTTGTGTTTGGATATTATTTCTATTTGTTGTTGTTATATTTTTAACTGCTTAGTTATGTTAGACTTCTGTGATATCTTCTCGTGCCATAGAAATGTGATTGAGTATTGTGTTGAATTAAGTTGATTACTCTCTTCTTGGAGTTGAGATATTATTGGAGGTTTATGCTTTATAGTGAGATAATTAGATAGTATAGTTGACCAAGACAGCGTTCTACCGCCGATGCTGCGGCGTAGGCTGGGCGTTGTTCCCGACTTGCATCCCTACACCGGGTGCGTGTCGTGACACGTCCTTTCTTGGCACTTAGGATTGATCATATTGCACAAGTCTGACAAGGGATGACTCACCTTTGTACCCTTTTTCTGAGCACGGGTAGACCGACCGCATGGGTGCATGGGTATTATTTTTGTTTCCTAATTTAGGGTTCATACAAGAACGTTCCCCATATCGTCAGTCGATGAATTTTGAGACAGACCCTATCCATTTGTCACTGAGGGCTGGATGCACGAGCCAGTTTTATACAGCTTTCCATCAGGGGACCGCATAACAGTTAGTGATGCCCGCCGACGGTCAGTCGAGTGGAGAGTTGCTTGAGCATGATGAGCTCACACTGCCCCAGACTTCTTCGACTTGGTACCCGTAGGCGCATAGTACGAAGATTCCAAGTTTGGATTTTTATCATTCTTAGCGTGGCGCATAGGGTCAGCGCTGCGTGAGATTCGATCAAAAATAGAGGTTCGACTGCTGCCAAAGTAGTATACGGCATCTGCCTACGGCCGTAAACTAATACCGTATATTGAGTCTTATACGGCCTTTTCCTTGGCCGCATAGATTTTTTATCAGCGCCCGAAAGTCTGACATTGTAGTGTTTTTCTTTGCCAGAGTTTGGGTGCTGAGCATTTTTTGCGTCAAGCGAGGATGCCGTATGGATAGCCTGAGGCTAGCGAGCGCCTTCAGCAACAGGAAGAGCGACGACGAGCACAAGATCCACATTTGGGTAAGGCGTAGTGGCCTTTTCTACCAACGTCCTGTAGGTCTTCAAGTGGTTAGCACCCTTCTGGTTGGAAGAGGCTGTTGCTTGAGCAGTGGAAACATGATGAGCGGTCCCTGTGGTAGAGAGAGACGGGGAGCGCCTATTTTCCAGTTGGGTGAGGTACGGTGGCCTTTGGTACCCGCATCCTGTGGGTCTTCTTGGGCTTTGCTTGCCTTAGAGAAGGACTCTCGCTGTCCCCGGAGAGCATGTCCTTAAAAGCCTGTTGGTCGAAGTGGAATACCAGCATCATTTGTGTAGACCCGAGCATGGCTGCGTCAGATCGTGCCACAACTTTCTTATCCGAGGAAAAAGATGTCCCCAGCAGATTTGCGATCTTGTTCGCAATTAAATTCAAAAGTTCTAAAAAGAGATTGATTTAATTAAAAATTAAAAGAAAGTACAAAGAGGTCCTGGATGGACAATCTAAGTACAATATTTTATTCTGGGTATGGTGATAAACAATGAGTGCTATGGCGTATCTTTTACCCCATGGATGATCCGATGCAGGGTGAGGAAGCTTACGTTCTTTCTTCACTCATCTTGGTATGCTCTCTCTCTGTATTGGCCGGGGGTGGCATGCTTTCTCACAAAAGCAGAAGAAAAAACCAACCCAAAGAACGTTCTAGTTGCTTCTATTTATAGCCTTCGTGCTGATGGGCTATGGGTGCCACATATGCCTCCGTTTAGTGGACGCATAAGGCTCATTCAACATAATGCGGTTACAACTATTGTCGCTTGCCATGGGCTGATTATCATGTGGTCTTGGTTGAGATATGCTGTTGAAAAGATCTCAGGGTTATTTTTAACCCGTTGTGTGCGTGACTTGGTCAGCTGGACACATGGTCAACACCAACTTTGCGAAGATCTCTACAGTTGTAATGGGAAGATCTTGTGAGCTGGAGACCGCATAGCATCATGGCCGCAGGATGGCGAGGCCGCTTGGGTCTTGTAGCCGCATACGTGCTCTCGTTTGGCCTTGGTCGAATGGACACTCTGGCCGTGTAACGCCCCACAACCGCTCGGAGCGTTACGCTGAGTCGGATTGAATAAATCAAATGCTGGTTACATTTGAAATGTTGGATTTTGGGAAGAAGGATTAATCGAGTTGGTTTCAATATGCAGATGGCTAACGGGTTCGATGGAAATCAGGTGTTCGTTCAGAACATTACTGAATAGCTGAATGGAAGCGATAATGCCGTCTTCCTTAATCCAATCGGTCGGATGATTTGTAGAGCACGGCCTGCTCGCACGGTCATACCAGTTGAGTAGATCGCGCTTGCATCGGACCACGGGTTCAAGGGATTGGCCGTATCGACAGGACAGAATGCCTAACGGGATCAAACATTGTGAGAGGGCTCTTTTCCTTCTTCTCTACTCCTTCATGCCTAATAATATGGAAACACGTAAAAGGCTTGAACACTTGGGCTGAAACATTAGGAATCACTACACTGAGGCGTGCATAGAGTGTACGTCGTTGGCTTGGTAGGATTGTGGCTTGAAATAATTTACGCATTGGATAGTTGGTACGATAGTTGGGTTATACATTTGAGGCAGTCGGTTGGATAATTGGGATTATACTTGGACGGTTGGAATTATACAAGTTGGAATGATCCAATAGAAATATCAAGAATTCGGGCGAGCGAGCGTGCATCCGTGCACGAGTATCACTGGGTCGCTTTATCTTGCAAAGCGAGCAGTTGTGGTTCGAAACCGAACAACTGCATAGGCGAAGGTATTGTGCCACTGTTGGGGCATTGTGCCACGAGATTATTCGGAGTGTGGGGTGTTGCACCCAATGTGAAACACTGTGTTGGGAAGCGACAATGTGAAAAGTAGGCATAACTTGGGCACAACTTGAGAGATTGTGCATATGGGTATTTTGGTGCCTTGGGATATATATATTGAGGTCGAGATTTGGAATCCTTGGGGATATGTTGAAAGAATGGTTATGGATGCTTTGGTTAGATATCGGTTGAACGAGTCTAGGATCGCTTGGTGGGGCGAGAATGTTCGATCCTCTCGCCATACCTACTTTCTGCATGTCACGGACAACCTGTGTACACAGGGTTTAACATTTCCTCGAAACGGTATTCCGGGGCACTGGGAACGTATCAATCCGGAGGGAAATATTGATTCGTGCTAGTCACGATGCATTACGGGACCTCCAACGGGGCTTGCTATCCGGGCTGATAGGGCGCACCGTTAATGCTTGGATTATGTCCTTTATGGCTTTGCCAGTGACTTCATATAGATTAGTGTTGGCTTGCTTTTCTTTTGTTGGTTTGGCTTTCGTGTAGGCGCGGCCACCTTGCCTCGGCAAGAGTGTGCACTCGATATTGGGAATATAAACTTTGGTTGAGGATGGATATTGAGGCGAGACTGTTGGTTCGATATGTTATCGTGCAAGCAATGGCATTGAGTTAGACGGGTCGGATATATAAAACTGCTTGTCGTTTGGTTTGAGTTGAATGCTTGCATGCTTAAACTACTTTTCAGCTTTTCTTAACATATCATCCATATGCCATGAAATGAATCTAGGATTCAACTAAAAAGATCACCATTTAACTGTGTGCATTCACTATTTTACTTAGTGTCGGTTTAGGCGAGTGGGTTACCCCGCTCACCAGTACGGTTGTGTACTGACCCACGTTTGTGGGCATTATTTCAGGTACACAGGCGTAGTGGCGCTGCTTGGATATACGGGACAAGATGTATGAACTGTAAGTACCTTTGTGGGCTAGAGAAAAGAGCAAGAGCATTTTATCGTCTTCGTGGCATCGCCTTTGTGGCATTGCCTCGAGGCATTTTATTTGGACTCTATCGTGAGCTTCGCTGCGTATTACTCTGATGTGTGCTTGGTACACAATACTTGACTTTCGCTGCAACTTGGTTGATTCAATGATAACATTTGGTGTTTGACAACATCGCCTTGTACGAGCGTAACTCCAGGCTCGTACGGTATCACGTCCCGATTAGAACGATTGTCCCACGGGAGAGCTGCAACGTGGTGATTCACGTTCAGCGGGGACATTCGAGCTTGCGGGAGATTGGGGCGTGACAGATTGGTATCAGAGCGCCCGTTTTATTTCTTCGGACTTGGTCCTTCGCTTTATCACAAACTCTAAATCGCTTCCGTGTGTCGTTTAACTCTTGACTCTATCCGGTGCCGCATCGGATGTTTCATGTAATAAGTCTATTTATTGTTGGTTGTGGCTGCTTGTTTTTCTCGGTTGTGTTGCCTTGGTTGGTTTTTGTTGGATCGCTTAGCCTCGTTAGGCGTTGTTGCATTCGTGCAGCAAGTTGGTTGGCGTTGTTGCATTTGTGCAACAAGTGTGGGCTTTCGTTGGGTTGGCTTGGCTTATCGTTCTGGAGTTTCTGATTGCCTCAATGGATCAGTTGGTTGACTAACGAGATTTGGTTATGCGACATATTGGGAGTAGAAACATTCGATGGGAATGGATCGTTTGCACGAGTTGCTCCTCTAGCGACTGTATTAGATAGAAGTTGGAATTTTGGCTGTGGCACATCGGTTGAGCATGTTCGAATTTTGGCTAGGGGATATCAAAAATGAGTTGCTCGTACAATAAATGTTTGGAACCATTGGGTATTGGGTTGGATTATTCGAAAGAGAGCTCGATGAACGGGATTGCTCGTGTTGCGAAAGTATCGGACGGTTTGAGAAATGGTTGGATAATTTAAGCATTGCCTGAGTTTTGGTGTCAAACTTGAATTGGAAAAGGCATGATCACACATAAGGGATGGTTCGAACGGATCTTGGATTCGTGCAAGGAAATTGTAATACGAGTAGCGACTTAATTCGGAGTGGTATATGGGATACCACGTTTTGAGCAAGGCATTAGAATATTTTGGTTGGAAATCAATGGAAATTGCCTGAACGGACTCGGATAACGAATACAAGTCGGTTGGTGCAAATCAACTGAGTTGGAAAGAATGAAAATGGAGCAAGCGAATATTGAGTTATGATTCGACAGAATCACCTCGGAATAGTCGGTTTGGGATAGACGCTGGTTGACGCAGATTACGCACGAGGGCAACTATATTTCCAAGTGGTATATAGTGCAATAGAATTTGACTCAGGTATCCTTCGATACATTAGACTTGAGAACTCAAGAACGGAATCGTGCAAATGAAAGTATCATTGGGATTAAGAAATGGACGGAATCGGAACGAACATTTGGGTTACGCTTGAGTAAAACGATGGGATTATCGAAAGGATAGTGAGCACGAACTACGATTTTGGGCAACACATTTGAGCTATTGGTTGAGCAAAGAAACACGATATTGGTCTGGAGGGACAATGAGATGGATTCACACAAACTTGAAGGATTTTGGATATTGCTGCTTGAGAAGTCGATTCAGGTTAGCGGAAATAGAATTTTGGGCAAGATGGTGCAACGATGGTAGACGGATTCTCCGGAAAGACGTGGACGGGTTGTGGCAACAACGGAAGGCAAAGATTTTGGCGGACAGGCTTTTAAAGATAGTTAAATATGGGAGCAAGTCGGAACAAATCACTGTGCTGCTCGTGTAAGTTGGACGTACATTATGGAATGCGGCAAACGGATTTGAACTTGAGCAAGTCTTGAGTTTCGAGAATCATTGAAATCGATAGTGCGAGAATCGAACATGCAATTCGAAAATTTGATGGATTCAGGGCAGAACGACGGATTGATGGAAGACAGTTTCAACGAGCGCGGTTCTCGGATTCGGAAACTTCGCTCGGGTGAATGGTTAGGATTTTGACTCGAATTTGCAGATGAGATATAGCATGGTTCATAGTAACTGTCCATCGTGATGACTTACAATTATAGGGCGTAGCTTCGGGAAAGCTGACCCTAGCGACTTGACCGTCGAATCGGAGATGAATATGGCAGACCGATAGAACGACCCTTAAGACGGCGTATTTGGGAATGCGTCGAGGGCAGATGTGAGCAATGGGTTTTGGCTTATCGACTGAGTGTTTGATTTGAGACACCCTTGGATAGTCTTCAGCTGAAGATGCAGCCGGAAGATCGAAGCGATGGTGGGATTGGCCTAAGTCAACTGATGAGATTCAGAGTCGCAGATTTTTATCGATGGCATCGCCTCTGACTCATCGTGCCCTGGAAGGGAATAGCATTTATATGAATTGACGACTGTGAAACTAGCTCGTGAAGTTAAAGCAGCGGCTCATTCAGATCAAATCCTTGCGAATACTGAAAGGGACAGACGTGCCTCAGATTTACATGATGCCTCAAAATTTTGTCTGCGAAGCATGCTCGTTCGGAAGGCAAAGGTGATACTCTATGCTTCGAGGCAGTGGAAGCAGCGCGAAGAACTATTCCATGCGCAACCTAAGAATTATGGCGAGTGTGTCCACGTTGAAATCGTGACGACACTATCCCTTTGGCGTGGTGGCGAGATCTTCGTGGATCACACGAACCTCAATATAGATATTCACCCAGCAAGGTATTGAGATTGAAGAATAATATGTTGGGCTGAGATGATCTAAAAGGAAAGTTGATATTTGGGTAAGTCGCATAGCTGGGGTAGTATCGATTGTGATGATCGATCGGTGCACGAGATAATATTTGGAGATGTTACTAATACTGATTTTCAGAAATAGTTGGATGGACTGAGTTAGAACGCGAACTCATTGAGTCGGTGGAAAATCTGCATAATTGAGAATAGTGCTCAATCGAATATGTTGGAATGGAAATCGTGATTCAGTTCAAATGGGAGTAAAGCAAATAGATGCCTCGAACATAAAGATACCCTTGTAACTTGCTCAAATTTGCTATCGCAAAGCTTGGCTGAAATGCATGTATTGTAGGGACGCCTTAAATATGTGTACGATCCAAACTAAGCGATACGAAGAATTCGTGTTGAGCAGCAAGGAGGATATAGGAATTCGTGAAAATTGTACGAGCATTCAGCAGATCGAGATATTGAGTCAGAAATCGTGAATATGTGAGTTGCTTAGAGCAGATCCATGAAATTGGATTGTGGCATGTTATAGAAATGAGTATGTAAACACCCTGATTTTCAGAATAAAATTTTGAAATAATATTCCCGAATTTTTGGTAATTTCTGGAAAAGAACCATGGTATTTAAGGATTTTTAAATGCAGTTTATTGGTGTTAAAATATTATGGAAATAATATTTTGTGGTATAAAATGGAAAGCCGGACATGTGGTACTTTTTGGTGTATTTATTGGACACCGGAGACGCGTTTAAAGCCTTAAAAACTATTGGAAGAGTGAACCGAACTCAAATTAAACCAAACCCAAGTTAAACCAACCCTGAAGCGGACCACTGCGCGAACCAAACCAACTTGATGGGTCGGGTCGGGTCGGATCCGAGCCAAACCCGACCCGGACCCGAAATCAGATAGAAACCCTAGCCGTAGAGTACTGTAGCAGCCTATAAGAGGCCGCCTCGACGTCAGCGCTACCCCCTTCCCCTCTTCACCGCCGCATCCCCTCTGTTTACCCAGCCGCCGAGATCCCCCACGCCGACCCGACTCCGGTCGTCCCCGAGACCGGATAGCATCAGCAACCTCCCTCCACCGACCGGCCAGACAGTCGATCTCTCCGAGCACAGCAGCTCGACGACGCTGAACCCCCGCCGGTGGCTGAACCCGCTTCGTCCGTTGTCGCGGAGCAGCCGTCTAGCCCTGCAACCGACCCCGACTTCCCCCTTCAACCCCTCGACATCGCCGTCGGGCCGCCCCGACCCAGAACCCCTCGAATTCCCCTCCGATCGGCTGCCGAGCCGTCTCCGCCGCAGCGCCCAGGCGAGCCACCTCTGCTCCGCCTGGCGAGCCTCCCCTCATCGACCAGAGCAGCCCCTCCGACAGTTCGTCGACGGAATCGTGAACCCTAATCTGGACACGGTAACCCGATACGCAGGACACGGAGTTGACGCTCGGACGCGTGAAAAACAGATTCACAGGGCCCTGTTCAGGTACCGTTTTCTCCCTCATCGTAACTCCATTTTAGTTTCCGTCAGTTGCTACGCGTAGACAGTATAACCCTCTCGGTGCCCGTGCAACCCGCTCGGTGCATCACGTCCTGTGGTAATCGCACACCGTGATCCAAAAACAGGAAAAACAATGCCCCGATTCACCCCAAAACTGGGTACGCCCCTCCAAACGGGACGACTTGGTCTCGTGCGGTATTCACAGATACGTGCGCGTCGTTGATACGGTCATGTTGGATTTCGCAGAAGTTGATTCAGAGGTGCGTGCACCCCGGAATCAACGAGTATCCGCGAACAACACCCCGTATTCGACTTTTCTAGAACATGCTATAACTTTGTGTACACACGTCGAATCGAGACGAAACATGCGTCATCGGACTCGTAGCAATATGCTGGTCCTGTGACCCAAGTTTGGTCCGATTCTGAGAACGTTGACAAAATCGTGTACTGTGGGCCCCACAGGCTCCACTCGACGAGCGATTTTGTGATCGGCTCATCGGAATCCAATTCTGGAAGTTCCGTTGGGTTCATATCATCGTTCCTAACTTGTAGACACTAAGTTTGAGGAATTTGGAGACCTTTGACCCTGACCCACTTTTCGGTGCAAAGTGGCCCACATGTGGACCCCGCTTTGGCCAGGAAATATCCTTTTTGCCCCTGTGTTCAAATTGGACGTAAGGACAGGCATTTCTAGCTAATTAATATCTTCTGAGACGGTTGGTGATGTTTATTACAGCTTTTGGAGGAGTACCCACAGGATCCACTAATACCGGGACGATTGTGGATATTCAAACATCAGGCAAGTGTACCTTGCCAAACTCTGCAGTATTGTTATTTATTTTCCTTGTTTCCTTATATTGCTGTGCATGCTCAACCTAGGACCGTGTGACGTACTTAGCGTCCGATTATCAGTCGGGTGCCAATACTGTACGCAGTGTTGGGTACTGTCATTTAGAGATGGACATTCGTGACACTTTATATTCTCGTACTTGTCTTATCAAGTACCATACGACCCAGGATACTTGACACTGTTCATGAGACAGGATATTCCCGAGATATTCGTAGTGATTCTGTATAGGATACAGGACTTGACAGAGATACTATATTTATAGATACATATGACTTGTTGCATTAGTGATGATCCCGCTTGACATGGACATGAGACATTATGGTCATGATATGCGTGGTTACATTGGGTGGAGAGAGACACACAGGCTACAGGCTATTTTTTATATATATCTACTACTATTATGAGGCCGTAGACTCTCGTAGCAGAGCTAGGCACATTACGTGTTATTACCACTACCGGCTCCCCGACACAGAGCTTGTAGTGGCTCAGCCTGAGTACTCGTGCTGCTCTCACTTGCATTTTCACTTAGATGGTTATTGATTTGCCCTATTTATTTCATTATCTGCTGCACTGCATTTATTTGGCTTGAGCTTTCTTGTACCTTGCTATGTCCCCTGAGGACCTGGATCCGGATTATGTCCCCAGGATTTGAGGACGAGATCTATCCCGAGGTATACGGGACCGGAGCAGGAGCTGATCCAGGAGTGGTACCGCCATCCGAGGATGAGGTGTTAGCCGAAGACTTCTCCTGAGCATCCATGTTTCTTGCTCAGTATTTACTTTATTTCATTCATTTATTTCTGGTCTATTGAACCATTGTATCAGATTATTTATCGGGTTGTTCCCCGAAGCACATTGTGAGACTAGCTGATGATTTACATTTCTTATTATTCTGTGGATCATATTTTATATCTTGTGTGGATAAGATTAGTTGTGCCATGATTGTCGTAGACTTATTTTACAGCTTAAGTATGTGCTGATGGATCCATTAAATTGGGTTTGTCCATCGGTGCGTACTGCTAGCCATTATCACGCATCCGGTCCCACGGTATTTTGGGACTGGGGCGTGACAGAGTACCATCACGGTTCGTGGACGAACCTGATTCTAAGTGGTATATTATTTAATGCCCCACAACCGCTCGGAGCGTTACGCTGAGTCGGATTGAATAAATCAAATGCTGGTTACATTTGAAATATTGGATTTTGGGAAGAAGGATTAATCGAGTTGGTTTCAATGTGCAGATGGCTAGCAGGTTCGATGAAAATCAGGTGTTCGTTCAGAACATTACTGAATAGCTGAATGGAAGCGATAATGCCGTCTTCCTTAATCCAATCGGTCGGATGATTTGTAAAGCACGGCCTGCTCGCACGGTCATACCAGTTGAGTAGATCGCGCTTGCATCGGACCACGGGTTCAAGGGATTGGCCGTATCGGCAGGACAGGATGCCTAACGGGATCAAACATTATGAGTGGGCTCTTTCCCTTCTTCTCTACTCCTTCATGCCTAATAATATGGAAACATGTAAAAGGCTTGAACACTTGGGCTGAAACATTGGGAATCACTACACTGAGGCATGCATAGAGTGTACGTCGTTGGCTTGGTAGGATTGTGGCTTGATATTATTTACGCGTTGGATAGTTGGTACGATAGTTGGGTTATACATTTGAGGCAGTCGGTTGGATAATTAGAATTATACTTGGACGGTTGGAATTATACAAGTTGGAATGATCCAATGGAAATATCAGGAATTCGGGCGAGCGAGTGTGCATCCGTGCACGAGTATCATTGGGTCGCTTTATCTTGCAAAGCGAGCAGTTGTGGTTCAAAACCGAACAACTGCATAGGCGAGGGTATTGTGCCACTGTTGGGGCATTGTGCCACGGGATTATTCGGAGTGTGGGGTGTTGCACCCAATGTGAAACACTGTGTTGGGAAGCGACAATGTGAAAAGTAGGCATAACTTGGGCACAACTTGAGAGATTGTGCATATGGGTATTTTGGTGCCTTGGGATATATATATTGAGGTCAAGATTTGGAATCCTTGGGGATATATTGAAAGAATGGTTATGGATGCTTTGGTTGGATATCGGTTGAACGAGTCTAGGATCGCTTGGTGGGGCAAGAATGTTCGATCCTCTCGCCATACCTACTTTCTGCATGTCACGGACAACCTGTGTACACAGGGTTTGACATTTCCTCGAAACGGTATTCCGGGGCACTGGGAACGTATCGATCCGGAGGAAAATATTGATTCGTGCTAGTCACGATGCATTACGGGACCTCCAGCGGGGCTTGCTATCCGGGCTGATAGGGCGCACCGTTAATGCTTGGATTATGTCCTTTATGGCTTTGCCAGTGACTTCATATAGATCAGTGTTGGCTTGCTTTTCTTTTGTTGGTTTGGCTTTCGTGTAGGCGCGGCCACCTTGCCTCGGCAAGAGTGTGCACTCGATATTGGGATATAAACTTTGGTTGAGGATGGATATTGAGGCGAGATTGTTGGTTCGATATGTTATCGTACAAGCAATGGCATTGAGTTAGACGTGTCGGATATATAAAACTGCTTGTCGTTTGGTTTGAGTTGAATGCTTGCATGTTTAAACTGCTTTACAGCTTTCCTTAATATGTCATCCATATGCCATGAAATGAATCTAGGATTCAACTAGAAAGATCACCATTTAACTGTGTGCATTCACTATTTTACTTAGTGTCGGTTTAGGCGAGTGGGTTACCCCGTTCACCAGTACGGTTGTGTACTGACCCACGTTTGTGGACATTATTTTAGGTACACAAGCGTAGTGGCGCTGCTTGGATATACGGGACAAGATGTATGAACTGTAAGTACCTTTGTGGGCTAGAGAAAAGGGCAAGAGCATTTCATCATCTTTGTGACATCGCCTTTGTGGCATTGCCTCGGGGCATTTTATTTGTACCCTACCGTGAGCTTCGGTGCGTATTACTCTGATGTGTGCTTGGTATACAATAATTGACTTCCGCTGCAACTTGGTTGATTCAATGATAATATTTGGTGTTTGACAACATCGCCTTGTACGAGCGCAACTCCAGGCTCGTACGGCATCACGTCCCGATTAGAACGATTGTCCCGCGGGAGAGCTGCAACGTGGTGATTCACGTTCAGCGGGGACATTCGAGCTTGCGGGAGATTGGGGCGTGACAGGCCGCATAGTGGCGAGGCTGCATTGGTCTTGTACCCGCATACGTGCCCTCGTTTGGCCTTGGTCGGATGGACACTCTAGCCGCATATTTGCGAGGCCACATAGAGCATAACCGTATATAAGGGAACGCGTGGCATGGTACGTTTGTTGAAGCAATTAATCCACTGATGTAACTTATTGTCTTTTCTGAGTTATCGCCTTCACGAGTCTCGAAGCATCTCAGAGTGATGAGTGATGCATCAGAGCTTCTGACAGACATCAGAATCTATGTAAAGGGGTCCTTATGCAGCCTCCATGCTTTGTGGTCGTTCATGCCGCATATAGTATACTATGCAACTTTTCTGTGATTTGGTTGATTAGGCCGCATGTGGCTCTTTTGCTGCTTCATTGTTCAGGCCGTATGTGACTTTTTTGCGGCTTGATTGTTCAGCCCGCATGTGGCTTCTCTGCGGCTTATTGATGGGGCATGACTTTTATGCAACCTGCATAATTTTTTCATGCTTCTACTGTATATAATGAAAGATGTACCAAGCGACAAAAATGTTTCATCATCAAAATTGACCCACCACACCACTTTTCTGCCTTCTGCCGAGCCACCGTGGCCTTCTCCGACTTTTTCCTATACCTATCCTCGATGAATCTAGCCCTCATCGCAGTCCACTGCTCATGCATGATCCAACCTTGGATTGGTTTTTCTTTACGATCATGATCCTTCTGGTCATCCATAGCATTACAGACCAACTTGGTTACAACGGAAGGAAACTGATGCTCGATATATTCTATACAAGAAGTACAATAGTAAGTTATATAATATTAACATAAAATTATTACTGATGTTAAAATCAAATATAATTTTACCTTGAAGTGCCCAAACCAGAACGTCTATCTCTCTTTCGAGGCATCCAAGTAGTTTATCCATGACCCACCATAGTTTTGCCTCAAAAAATGTCCCAGTGCTCTGTTTACCGCCGGGGGACGATATCTATATATACATTAATAATTAAACTCATTAAAAAGTAAATAAATAAATATATATATATATATATATGAAACAAATAACTAATTAACTTACTTTGTAGGGCCATCAGCCCAAATCTCCATTCTTGTCTCATCCGGCGGAGCGCACGGAGGATCGCTCTGATATAGAGATGGAGTCGACTCGGCCGTCATCTTCTCCTCTGTCTCTGTGGTATTGTCAGCAATAGGAACACTGGACGAAGCAGGAACATTAGACGGGATACTCTCGGAGCTAGAACTGCTGGTCCCAGGAGTACTTCCACGTGCGGTCATCGCAGTCACAGTCTGAGGTACTTCTGGTCGATAGTATGGAGTACAAGAGGACGAGTATCGGGAAGGAGTATCTATTTTCTAAAGAGGACTACATCTAGAGGATCTACCACTGAAATAGGATCCATGTTGTCCAGACATATCTGTACAATATATAATAATAAAGCAAATATATAGAGATATTTAGATTACATGACAGAAAAAAATACAGAGAAGTTGTGAACTAGGCCACAATAAAAGTCTAAATGATAAAATTATCACCATCATAAAACATAAGGATCACAGAACAAGGCCACAAATACACAGAGATATGCATGTATCACCGTCATGAACATAAGTATCACAGAACTAGGCCACAAAAAAGTATCACCATCAAAAAACTAGGTCACGATAAACGTATTAGAAAATAGGCCACCATGTCATAAGTGTAAATAAATTTTATTTAATTTTCAATCATCATCTGAAAATTTATTTCGTTCGTCTTCCTCCTCCTCCTCCTCTTCCTCTTCACCTTCACTTTCATCTACTTCATAATCGTCTTCTGATACTTCTACCTTTTCAACTTGATAAAACATGTCATTAGTAACTTTTCTTGAGTCCAAATCTATAATATTTGCAGCAAGAGGTAGGTCATCTTCCTGATAAGCTATTGCGTTAACGTCAAAGATATTTCTAGCTTTAGTCCTATAGACTGCCCACCAATATGACCTTCTGGTTCCTCATTTAGAATAACTTGTGAAGTACACTAGCTGAGCCTGAATTGATTGAACAAATGGTTTATATCCTTGATATCGACACTGGTAGTTTATATCCACAAGACCATGCTTGTCAATTTTCCAACCTTGATCTTGGATCGGATCGAACCACTCATAATTGAATAACACGATCATAGCAGGCTCTGTGGCATAATTATATGTCAACTCCACAATCTCTCATAGGATGCCAAAGAAATTACTACCTAGATCGACGTCTTTGTAGTTCGAAGATTTGATACACAAACAACTATTTTTTGTACAATTGAGATCCAGGAAGCCGTCTCTTATTGGGGCATTTGTTGATTTGAGCCTAAACCCATTCACATAGTAAGTTGGCCAGATCTTGACGACAAAAATTAGTCCCTTCGCTAGAGTTCTAATAGATTCATTCTCAACTGTTGCCTCTAGATGAACGACCTAAATATCAAATAAGCGATATTAAGTTTAACGTTAATTATTGTGCAAGTATACATATACAAAAAGTAATTACCGAGATCGTTACATATATTGTCAACCATGAAGGAAAATGAAGTCTCATTTTCTATTCTACTTCTTCATCTGTTATGTATGGTCTACTCGACCTTACCACATCATTATTTGTTCTCAAATACAACGAAGCATAGGCGAATTAGTGTAATAATTATATTAAAATGACGTAAACGTCGACATATTAATTACTTACCCCTCTAGCTTCTCCACCTCATCCTCGTCGCAGTTGAGTAATACATATAACTGAGTGGCCCTAAGCTCGTCGTTATTTAGATATCTCTTCTTCATTTTACCCGAGGGCTTTTCGAAAGTATTGAATACTTTCAGTATTTCCTCATTAGTTTCTTGATACCCATCGTCATTTTTGGGAGCTCTCGTTCTATTAGTAGCAATATGAGGCTTAAAATACATCAAAAAAAAAGTTAGTAATCGCCTCGAGAATATAGGCTTCATAAATAGAACCCTCCACCATGCCTTATTTTCCACCTTCCTATTGAGGTGGTTCAGATGCCGCTCGAACGGGTACATCCATCGATAACTGATAGGCTCACCGACGTGTGCCTCATAGAAATATGAATCAGCAAATGCTCCATGGAGTCGAAGAATCTAGGAGGGAACACTCTCTCAAGCTTGCAAAGTGTTACCGCATTGTCCTTCTCCGACTTTTCTAAACGATCGACGACAACTTATTAGAACAAAGATCTCTAAAGAATATGCTAAGCTCTATCAATGGATCCCAAACTACCTGCGATAAAAATATTCAAAATACAATCAAAATTAACTTCTCCATAAATATATGACAATCGTGGCTTTTAATATCCATCAGTTTGTTCTCCTTTGGGTCGACGCATCTTCTCAGATTCGACATGTACTCGTTTAAAAATTTTAGACCATGAATCCACCTACAAAGTCTCCTTTTGTCCTTCTTGTCCAATAAAAAAATTGACTTAGGATGCTTCACCTTCCCATTCCCTTCCTCTATCAAATGCAATGCATGACGTTTACATATTTCTTATAAGTCCAATCTGGCCTTAGTATTATCTTTTGTCTTTTCCTTTAAGTCTATCACAGTATTAATTATATTATCAAATACATTATTCTTGATATGCATAAAATCAAGGTTATTTTTGATCATATTGATGTCCAATATAGCAGTCCCAGAATATGCTCATCTTCGTCCAGTTATGAGTTCGACCAAATCTATCATACTTGTACCCCCTTTTAGGATCTTTGATAGCACAAGAAAAATCTCTGACCTTCTCCCATATCGTGTCTCCGGACCAGCTTGGAGGTGGATCATCCTTCTCCACAACGCCTACACAGAATGCATTCTTGTTCCTCCGGAACGGATGATCTTTCGGCAGGAACTATCGATGACAATTAATGAAGAACGGTTTTCCTCCGTGTTTTAAATGAAAAGCCTTAGTTTGGTCCAAGCAATACGGACATAAGAGACGACCATGAGTGCTCCATCCTGATAACATTCCATAGGCCAAAAAGTCGTTGATGGTCCTTATAAGTGCTGCCCTCATCTAAAAAGTCTGCTTTCTGGAAACATCATATGTGTTGGTATCTACTTTTCACAGCAGAGTCAACTTATCTATCAATGGCTGTAAGTACACATTAATGTTCCTCTTATGATTGTTCGGACCCGGAATGATAACGGTTAGAAACATATACGGAGTCTTCATGCACATCCAATGCAGTAAGTTGTACGGTATGACAACCATGGGCCAATAAGAATACTGGGAGCCCGAAAGTCCAAATGGGGTAAAACTGTCGGAGAAGAGCCCCAATTTGATATTACGCAGATCCAAAGAAAAATTAGGATAATCTCGATCAAAGTGATTTCATACTTCTCCATCAAATAGATGATCCAACACTCCTTTGATATGTTCCCGCCTGTGCCAACTAATATTTTCGGCAGTCTCCTTCACCATAAATAACCTCTGCAACTGCGACATTAAAAGGAGGTAGTGTATCGAATCAGTCGGCTTCTTTGTACCGAAAGTCTTTTCAGTACCAGTTGCCTTGTATTGATCAATACCACAAAATCTACACATTGCTTTATCTTTTTCTTCTTTATATAAAGCATGCACCCGTTACGACATGAATCAATTTTCTCATATCCCATCCATAGCGATCTAACCATTCTCTTAGATCGATAGAAGTCTGTAGGTAACTTGGTACCCTCCGGCAAGATCTTTATAATCAACTCGATCATTTGGTTGTAGTATTCTTGTGACAAGTTAAAATCAGACGTTATGCTCAACAGCCTGGTGACTACCTCTAACGGTGAATGATCCTCATAACCAGGATATAATAGAGTCCTTGCATTCTTCAATAACTCCATAAACTTTGCATCATCGGTATTCAGTGCCTCCTCAACTGCTTCATGATTGTCCGGATCAAAAGTTGGCCCCACGACATCGAAAACTATGTTCACATAACCGTCGTCAAAATTAGCATGCTCGTGGACATTTATATATGGCTCCACATAATGCTCCTGCTCCGATGCTAAAGGCACAAGCTCTCCTTGTGAGTTCTACGAATAGTAATTCGGAGTAAAATACCTCGAGTACAAATGATATGTCATATCCACTTTTGGATGATATTTTAAATTATAATATTTTACACACGGACACTTAATTTTTGTTACGTCCATGTACTTAGGGAACGTCTAGACGAACAGCAGGAACTGCTCTACTCCCTCTATGTATTCATCTCGGACACCACACATGTCATCAAGATGACGGTTGTATATCTACGAACGATGATGCAGATAATAATTCAGATCAATTTCTAAATACTTTTGCGAAGATAAATAGACATCCTTCAAGTATATTATCCAAATGTTCATCAAAGTGAATTAAATGGACGTCGGAGGGAGGAGTCATGCGAGGGGAGTAGTCGCGCCGAAGGGGTTTAACAAGTCATTCTGGGTCAATACCTTGCTATACTAGATTTCAAAGTTATACTAGTTAATATAGACTATACTAGCTAATATATTATATTATGTATCATATACTTAATATAGATTATATATAATAATACCTTACAATATCTTAGCCTAATACCCATTAGCTAGCTATATACTAACACATCACAATAATACTTTAACCAAATATTCATATCTCCCTAAAATCTTAACACTTGACTATAGATACTAAGATATCACTATCTAATTAGTTTCCATATATTCTACTGGCTATCAAGATACCTCAACACCAAGTACCCAAGTATCGTAGGTCAAAACTTGGTTATTTGACTCAAACTAGGTCAAAACTACCTAATTTGGGTTCCAAGTTGATAACTGGATTGGCCTATATAGCAAAACTAGTCAATACTAGGTTTAACAAGTTATTCTAGGTCAATACCTTGCTATACTAGGTTTCTAAGTTATACTAGTTAATAAAGACTATACTAGCTAATATATTAAATTATGTATCGTATACTTAATATAGATTATATGCAAACATATCTTACAATATCTTCGCCTAATATCCATTATCTAGCTATATACTAACACATCATAATAATACTTTAACCAAATATTCATATCTTCCTAAAAAAACCTAATAAACTACTATATAGCATAGTGACAATCAAATAGAAAATATATATCTAAATGGATACACTTAAACACAAATAGCTATGTACTACCCAAATTCCTACAAACAAATTTCTGAATTATGCAACCAAATTTTCATATTAACTAGGATGTGTGTCCATATGTGTCTGTCCATGTGTGTTTGTATGTGTTCCGGTGTGTGTTCGTGTCCATATGTGTATCCTGTGTATCATGGATTATGTGTATCCTGTGTATCATGGATTATGTCCTAGGTATGTGTGTCTATATGTCTGCGTCCATATGTCAGGGTTAGGTTTGTATCCTATATATGTGTGTCCATGTGCCCTGTGTATGTTCGTATATCCTGGTTGTGTCCTATGTGTGTGTGTGTGTGTCCTGGTTATATCTGGGTCTAGGTTAGGGTTTACCAAGTGGAAAGGAAGGGAGAAGGAGCGCTTGAGGGAGGGATCGACGGACGAGGACCACGTCGGAGGGTAGTCGAGTCTGGGTGTCTTGGGGAGAAGAGGGCCGAAGTCGAGGGGTCGCGGGGCGGGTAGGTCGTCGGGAAGGATTAGGGTCGCCAGGGCGGGTTGGTCGCCGGGGGCTCGGTGGCGATCGGCAAGAACGAGGGGGGACAGGCGGGAAATAATATTTTTGGAAAGAGAAATGGAAAGTCGAACCAACCAGCGAAATCCTATATGAATTAATTTAGCGACGTCTATACCTGACATCTCTAAATGTCGCAAAAATTTTAATATACTATGACATAAAAGGTGTGTAGTGGGTAAATATCGCCGTTATTAAAAATATAACAACGTTTACCGCCTAGTCGGTGACGTTAGATTTCATAATACTAAAGGTAGTTGCTAAATGTCGCTGAAAGTCGCTGATAGTGACGTATTGCGACGTTATTTAGATACGTTGCTATTTACAATAAAGTTAGCGACATTTTCTTCCAGAATCGCTAAATTCGTCGTTGATTTGACATATTTTGGTAGTGATTTGATGAGACACAGGTGTCATGGACCTAGTTTGGCCCGAGTGGGCTATGGGTATAACAGTGGTTATGGTAATTAATTGGAGCAATAACTAATTCTACGAATTTAACTGGGTACTCTCTCAAATAGTGACCCAAGTCATCTCAGTCATTACAGAAATTCTATACCTTTCCTGGCAAATATTTATGATTGGTAAAGTTTCTTGTCCAACATAAACCGCTGGTGGAAGTTCTAATATCTATTTGATAAGAAAAAGTTATCTGCTAAGGCTAATTCTTATATAACTCCAAGCTATCCTCTCATTCTAGTAGTCTTCCTAGTTATCTATCTTATTCATTTATAACTATCTGCCATTAAATCAAAAGGAGAACTAAAAAAACTTGATTTGATTAACAAACTAAAGAAAATACAGAGAAGTCCTAGAAGATAATCTAAGTACAAATTTATTTTCTGGGGGTAACGATGGAGGTTTAGGAGTATAGCAATTCTCTTTACTCCGTGGACGATCCGATGCAGAAGCTCTTCTCTCTTGCTCGAGTGTAGGTTTGCTTATAGCCGGTCGGGGGTTGTATAGGGGTAGTACCCGGTTATTTATAGTTGTCCTATGGCCGCATAGATTTTGGGACGCATGGACGTTGGGATTTGCCACGTCTTCCCCTAACAGAAAAGAGTTATAACTGTGCACGAGAATCCGGGCTTCAACTGTCATATGGATATTTGTCAAGATTTTCTTGTTACTAAATATCTGAATGGCTTCTCGTCCTTTGTGGGTGTGACTTGGTCAATTGGACACATGGCCTGCCACTTGGTTGGAGAGGATCACGTTGTTACAATATCATGATTTGGTTCATTTGGGATTCTGGGGCATACGAAGCCAAAATCGCAGAGACCCCATGGGGTATGGGACGCATGGGCCAGAACCGCATATGACGTATGGAGTCTAGACGCATGGGAAGCATAGATTTTAGGATGCATGGGCCTGTGTCTCATAGGACGCTTGAAGTCTGGGACGCATGGGCTTGGCCGCATGGGACGCATGGAGTCTGGGACATTTGGGCCAGAGCCGTATGAGAGTCTTTTGCCGTATTGTACACGTAGTGCTGAACACTTTTTTAGACTTTTATCTTTTAGTGAGTTCACATCTTTCGAGGCATTCAAAAATCCTTCTCTGTTTGGATTATGTGTCAGATGTAATCTCGTTGTCAAAACATGATGTCAGATCCATCTGCGACCAAAACTGCCTTCGGTCATTTGGTCTATATGGCTATAGCCTAATTGGGCTGCATGGTGATCATGCAGTCTATTTCCTGCTGAGCTTTTCCCTGGGCCGCATGATTGTTGAACGCATGGATCCAATTTTTTCATGCTTCTACAAGACCCCCTCCAAAGTTTTTAAACTGATAAGTTTAAAATACTTTGAATAAGAAGCATGGACAGAGCATATTTGGGTCGTATGGACATTAGGTCACATTAACATTAGGTCTTTTGGACGCATGGATGGGCGCTGCCAGGCTGCCACCCACTCATTAAATGCTTTGGTTTGATTAGATCTCTTTAGGATTAGGACTATCTCCTCACACGGACCCCGAAGTGACAGTTTTTTTAGAAGATAAGACCAAAGGATTGTCGTCATTATTACTGTTGATAGCGGGGCGCTGGGACCAAAGGGTCACTAGTATCCCCCTTTAACCTACAAATAGGGGTTTTACAGAAGAAAGAAAACTTTATTTCTCGGCCTGAGTCATTCCTCCACTTTTTTCTCTGCCTCTTCCTCTACTTCCAATCATCCTTTTTGACCTTCTGTATTGGCCCCCAAGGCTTTATCTTCCTCGTCCAAGGCCAAGAAGGCTATTGACAAGGGGACACTACCAGAATAAGTTAAATTAGCGACGTAAAGAAAAATCGCTAAATGACCAAAAATGTCGCTAAATAATTTTAGCGACGTAATTAGTGACATTTTATTGAAGTCGCCTTTAAACTAGTCGCTGATAGAAAAAATATCGCCAAACGTCGCTATGACGATATTTTCTTGCAACATAAATACGTCGCTATATTAGCGACGTTTAGCGACGCAACGTTGCTAAATTAGCAACGTAAATTTTTGTTGCTATATGTCGCTAAATTTCGACGTAGATAGCGATATTTCTAGCGACGTAAATAGTGACTTTTATAGCGACGTATGTGTGACTCATTTAGCTATGTTGTACAACTAATTTAGCAACGTTATTATGACCTGGCAATACTGCCATGTCAGCAATTTGCGACGGACAACGACTTGTTTAACGGCGTGTGTAGCGACGGATTTAGCGACATATATAACGACGTATTCAGTGACGTAATTAGCGACGTGAGTAAACGTCGCTAAATGTCACAAAAAGTCGCTAAAGATACAGTAAAAAATTGAATACTGAATTATTTCTAAACTATTCTTCCTACAGTTTATTAATTCATAATTTATACAAACAAATAGATCCGGAGCAACCCTCCATTGAATTTGCTGGGTTCGCCGACCCCCTTCGGTTGAACACTCAACATCGATAAATTAACATATATTTATTATGAATAATATAATAAAATTTGAAGAAAACAAAACATTAAAATTACAAACCGAATCAGAAGAAAATATCGTCGTAAAGAATACAGCAAATATCCATACAACTGAGTCTGAAAGCCTCATCCTAAAGAATACAAGAAATAATGTTTGAATGCCTCAAAAATAAAAATTATTCATAAATGACCAAATATCATAGGTCTGAAATACAAACAATCAATAAACGGTCATAACTAGGACTACTGCGGATCTGTAGGAGGATGACCACCGGCACGCATGAAGGATAAGAACAGATCATACTGCTCCCGTAAAATCGACACCGATGTCGATGGAGAAGGCAGTGACATCGATGGAGTCTGTGTCGATATAGGCACACCAGAAGGACGTATCCGCTCCAACTCTGCTAGTCGCTGGTTGTATGAATCCATGGTAGATAACAGCCTCGTACTGCTATGAACCATTGAATCCTGCATCATCGTCAGCCTCTCGGTAATGGACAGCTATGATGCATTCAGCACCGTCATGTTGTGCTCTATCGACGCTCTAAGATCAGCTATCAAATCCTGAAGCTCCATGATGCTGCACTCGAGCATATTAAATTGTGCGATGAGCGTCGCATCGTCCGCCTATGGCTGGGACAGGGGTTGCTCCTCCATCCTTTGTAGCAACTCGTCATGGAGAGATACAATCTGACAGTCAACGGCCTCCTGGACTCGAGCCGACGACTGCGAGGGCTATAGAGAATGCGCACTTGTTGGGGAGGCCCTAGATGATTGTGTCATAAAAAGGGCACCATAGGATACCGTACCGTAGTACGTATCCCTCTGGAGACCACCAGCGACGGTCACCCACAGCTCGTCCATCGACGGAGCTGGAGAGGGCTACGAGGAAGTACCAGCCTCTCCTGCTGTAAGTGCACTAGCAGTCGCCCGCTCACGCAGCATAAGATACTCGGCCTAGAAAAGTTTGGATACTCGATAATTTCCTAAGTTAAATTAAAATTAACAAAAAGTAAAGTAATACTTACATAGGTCTGCGAGGCCCTCTCATCAATGAGATTTCTGCCCTTTTGATGGGTGGCCAGAAAGACGGTCACCATGTTTGCATCCTCACCCCTCTGTACCTGTTAAAAATATATTATTTAGTACTAAAATTAAATATTTTTCCTACTACCATTTTATCGTACTTACATTAAAATAATATATCTGAAATAAAAAATATACCAAACGACGGAAATGTTCAGTCATCGGAATTGAGCTACCATACCACTTTGCTATATTTTGCCTAGCCGCCTTGGCCTTCTCAGACCTTTTCTTGTACCTCAGATCGTCGAATATAGCCCTCATCGCAGTCCACTGCTGAGGCATGATCCAACCTTGGATCGGTTTTCCAATACGATCATGAACCTTCTGGTCATCCAGAGCATCACGGATAAGCTTGACGGCAACGGCAGGAAACAACCGCTCTATCAACTCGACCCGGTGTGGAGGATAGAAATACGTTTGCTGTAATAAATAATTTAGTAAGTTATATGATATGCATAAATTAGAGGATTTATATTATATACTTTTACCTTAAAGTGCGCAAACCAGAATGCCTTCCTCTCCTCCAGAGCTTCAGAGTAGTTGATCTAAGGGCCACCATAGTTGTTCCTCAGAAAGAGGCCCAGGCATCTCCGTACTGACGAGGGTCGATATCTATACAGAGATAATTATTTTGATCAAAAAATTCAATATATGATGAATAAAGAAATATACGATATATATGATGCTAAACCATCTAATTGACTTACTTTGTACCATCGATCCAAATCTCTGTCCTCATCTCCTCCAAAGGTACGCATGGAGGATCTAGCTGATGTTGGGACAACATCGGCATGACCTCCTCCATATGCTCATCTGTCTCCATGGTTCTGTCAGCAGAAGGAACGCTGGATGAGGGAGTACTATCAAGCCTAGAACTACTCGTCCCAGGAGTGATGCCATGTAACATCGTCGCAGTCGGAGATGTGACTGATCGATATACTGGAGTACTAGGCGATGAGGATCCAGAACCAACAGTAGACTGTACCGGAGGAGCACTCTGTCTACCTTGGGACCTGCCGAACCCTTTGCGTCGTCCTGTCATACCTGATAACATATATGGTGAATAAAGAAATACACAAATATATAGTACATTCTACGGTCATAATATTATGCATATCGTACAGTATTCATAGAATTGTACAGTAAATAACTAGTGGTGTCACAAGTCTAATTAGATAGTACATTCTACAGTCAAAATATAATACATATCTCCGTCAAAATATTATATTCTACAGTCAAAATATAGTACATTCTACAAGCAAAATATTTTATTTTCAATCATCTTCAGAAAATTTATCTTGTTTGCCTTCCTCGTCCTCCTCTTCCTCTTCCTCATCATCTTCACTTTTATCAACTTTATCTTCCTCTTCGGATAATTCTACATCTTCTACATTATTACTCGTGTAATGAGTAACTTCTGTTGAGTCCACATCTACAATATTTGTTACAAGAGGTAGCTCGTCCTCCTAATAAGCTATTTCGTCAATGTCAAAGATATTTTTAGCTTTAGTCTTGTATACTGTCCACCAATATGACCTCGTTGTCCTCCGTCTAGGATAAGTTATGAAGTACACGAGCTGAGTCTGACTAGATAGAACAAATGGTTCGTAGCCTTGATATCTACGCTTGTAGTTTATATCCACAAGGCCAAGCTTGTCAATTTTCTAACCTTGATCTTGAATCGGATGGAACCATTCACACTTGAATAGCACGATCTTAGCAGGTTCTGTGCCATAATTATATGTCAAAACCACAATCTCTCATAAGATTCTAACAAAATTATTGCCTGGATCAACGTCTTTATAGTTCGAAGATTTGATACACAAACAACTATTTTTTGTGGAATCAAGATCAAGAAAGCTGTCTCTGATCGGAGCATTTGTTGACTTGAATCTAAACCCATTCACACAGAAACTTGGCCATATTTTAGCGGCAGTAATTGGTCCCTTAGCTAGAGTTCTAATAGATTCAGTCTCGGATGTTATTAGACGATCGACCTAAATACCAAAGTAGCGATAGTAAGTTATTTATTGTGCAAGTACAGAAAGAAAAAGTAATTATCAAGCTCCTTACATATGCACTCAACCAAGAAGTAAAATAGCATCTTATTTTTTATTCTACTTCTTCGTCGGTTATTTAGGGTCTAACGGACCTCAACTCACCATTATATATGATAAAAAATAACGAAGCAACCGCTGATTAGTAGCATAATAGTAGCTTATACTATTATATTGAGATCATGTAAACGTGGACGTATTAATTACTTAGTCCTCTAGCTTCTCCACTTTATCCTTGTCGCAATTTAGTAATATATATAACTGAGCAGCCCTTAGCTCGTCGTCATTTAAATATCTCTTCTTCATTTTCTCTGAAGGCTTTCCGGACGCATTGAATATTTTAAGTATTGCATCATTATATTTCTGATATCCGTCGTTGTTTCTTGGAGCTCTCATTCTATTAGTAGCAACATAAGATTTAAAATACGTCGAGCAAAAGTTTATAATCTCCTCGAGAACATAAGCTTCACAAATAGAGCCCTCAAACCGTGTCTTATTTTTTACCTTTCTCTTTAGGTGATTCAGATGCCGCTCGAAAGGATACATCCACCGATAACCGACAAGACCACCAGCATGTGCCTCATAGGAAAGATGAATTGACAAATAATCCATAGAGTCAAAGAATCCAGGAAAAAACACCTTCTCGAGCTTACATAGTGTTACTATAATATCCTTCTCTTGCTTTTCTAGATGATCGATGAGCAACTTAGTAGAACAAAGATCTCTGAAGAATATGTTATGCACTGTCAATGGATCCCAAAGGACCTGCGGTAAGAATTCTTGAAATGCAGGCAACCGACGTCCTCCACAGCGGCCTACTCCGGCATCCCCCTCCTCCTCCTCTAGGTAAACCCTAACTCTCTCTCTCTCTCTCTCTCTCTCTCTCTCTCTCTCTCTCTCACACACACACAGGATACGGTATGCCACTGACACAGATACGACACACACACATGTGACAGACGCTGACACAAATACTACACACACATGTGACACTAACCCTAACGCAAAACTGACACAGACACGACACACACATGACAGACATAACACACACATGTGACAAATATGTGCTCTGTGTTCTTGCTGACTGCTAGTGCAAGCCTTGGCTTACTGCACTGCGCTGAAACTATACTGAGGGAAGATGAGGGCGGGTTTTGAAATTTTGGGAGATTTCGACCGAAGGGGGGAATCGAAATCGAAACCTATATTGAAATTTTAGTGACGTTTAGCAACATCAACTTATGACATTGCTAATAAAAATATTTTGCGACATTGTAGACGTCGCTAAACACGTCGCTAAATATTTAAATATAAACGTCGTTAAATACGTCGCTAAATTATAAAACTCAGCGACGTTTAGCGACCTTAGATAACTTATAGTGACTGTTCTTTTAAAAAACTGAATTATAGTCACTAAACGTTGCTATATGTCGTCAAACAACGAATTATAGTGACGTTAATATTTGGAGTTGTTGAAATCTTTAATATTAGCGACATTTTACTTCGACGCCGCTAAAAATATCATTATTTTATCATATTTTGGTAGTGGGAAGCACCCTTCTTCTTCGACTAGGGCGAAGGACGAAACCCTCCTCTTCCATCCGGACGTTCAACCGCCCATCCAGGGTAAGGATCGGTGGAGGTGGACTCTGGACACACGGACATTCTGCACACAGTCTACTATATAGGTTTCCATATGACCATGTCGCATGCTTTATGCACGGGTCTCGCTTTGGCCGTATGCACAAGTCTTTACCCAGCCTCATGCTCCCTTCATGACCTGGCCGCATGCACCCTGCCTCACTGGGCCGCATATACTCTTCATGACTTGCCACATGGATCCTGCATAATTGAGCCGCATGTACTCTTTATTACTTGACCCCATGCACCCTGCATAACTTGGCCGCATGGCTCGGTGTCTCTAACTGACCTTCTACCTTTGATTTTTTTAGTGATTTTACCCATGGCTCCGTCAGGGGAGGTACTGATTATGTCACGCCCCAGTACCAAAATATGTAGGACTAGGAACACGTAAGCATGCCAGCCGCATGTATATGGCAACTCCAATATATGGAAACAATAACATATGTGTACGTTGTATTATAAATAATAATTCACAAGTGGTTCTGTCACAAGTCACAGGGCATAACTAAATCTCATCCACAGAAATCATAAATAGATAAATAACCAATAACTATGTAACTAAATCTCAATATGAAGTATCAGAGGATGATAGTCGGGTGGAAAAAAATTCATTGACAAACTAGAATATAAAATAAATAAAATAAGTACATCACTAATAATCACGAGGCTCGAAGAGAAGACCTCCTCAAAATATAAGTAACAAGTCCTGATCCACGCTCCTGCGAATAATCATGATCGCCTACACCTGGAAAGTGACCAGGTCCTTAGAGAGACATAACAAGATACATAAAAGCATGCCAATAAAGTACTAAAATAAACATCCAATGGTCTCCTAACCATCTATGTGAATGCACGTTGAGAACAACTTTCTTACAAGTAGGCTATCTGGCCATAAATAGGATTGGCATAATTCTCTCGGAGAATCAAGGGCCTACAAAGCATGTCGTCTTTTGAACGCTAGACGCCGCCAGTAATATATAGGGGTTATCACTGCCACGTATCTCCGATGGAGCATACAGATTATAAAAAAGAAAGTACAAAAGAGCCCAAATGTCTTACTTGTTGTTCTTTCCACCCCATGTTCTAAGCATGTCATATCCATGACATGATAATACCTCTAATAACTGCCAAGTCTTCTAGCATGCAAATCCTTAACAGAAGTTATCCCTAATGCACATCCCATACGTACAGGAGGCCAGCCTGTCACGCAAGTCCGTGTCCTACATGAGACTCACACTCGTGTAACAGCTGTGTCATGGCCAATGAAACCTAAGAATGCCTCATGATAATGGGGTGGTCTCATAAACTAGGTCACATGCATATACATAATAAAATTAGAATACGACAACACCATCATTGCACCCAAGTTTTCTTGGACGTGAACTTTATATAGCAGTTAAAATATATGAACTAAATGACAAAAATAAAATACATGCATCATATGGAATATAAATTACAGTACAATGGTAAGGTATACTTACCTGGCAAGAAAGCTGCGTAGTACCAATAACCTGCTCTTGAAATCTTGCAGAACAATCTGATAGGTCCTATATACATATAATATAATACAATACAACATCAATCATTACACTAGCACATATACAACCATAATTACACTGGGATCAGTGGGTATGCTAGGGGTGACACTGGTCAACTAGCAGGGTCAACTGTGCGTCTAATTACGCGGGTATTACGTCTTCAAATGTTGTATCAATCAGACAGTCAACTAACACATGTCTCACCAGTACATCAGTGTACACAAGGCAGACAGATCACTAATACTCAGGGTCAATGGTATAAGCAATTATACGGGAAAATCTACAGTATCCTAGGGTCGTACAGTATAAATATATATATAGTCATAATTAGGTTTAGCATTTAATTGCATATATATGTATCCATATATTTATATATTTATCAACTAATATTATATGCATATGCACACACACGTACGAGCATACTAGTCCTTGGGTTCACCGACACGGGTCTGAAATCAACCAACTATCAAGAAGTATTCTAACGCTAATGTTATTCACACAAGCACACATAAAATAAAAGAAGAGGGACAGGTTCGAACCTCGGGGTGCGCATACGGGGACGACGATAACGGTGATGACGACGATGTCGATGATAATGATGACGATTGTCACGCCCCAATCCCAAAATATACGGGACCAGGCCACGTGGCAATAGCCAGCTGACACGTCTCCGAGGATATCACAATTTAATGGATCCACGAAGAGTGCTACGCTGTCCTATAATACAAACATTTCCAATATCAGTCAATAACAGGTAATCTAACCTCATCCATAATATAAAGAGCAATCAGTACTAAATAAACTATTGGATGATAAATACCAGTCTCAAGATATCATAGTACAACCAGTAATGTCTGGTGGGAACAAACCCCCTTACTAAGATGAAATAAAGTACTGAAATGAGATATAAAAGATAATAACTAGGGCATCGACTGACTAAATAATGATGCACCCAATCTAGGCTGAAGGCCTACCAACTGGTCACGGAAACTCTGACGGTTGTACCTCTAACTCCTCAGCTGTAGCGAATCTTGTCTCCTGTCCTGGGCCGTATACTGTAGGGTAGAAAGCCTCGTCCAAATCTGGAAAGGTACCAGGTCCTCAGAGGGACGTAACAAGATACATAGATATATGTCATATATAAATACTGAATAAATTAAATACAATAAAGGGTGTGCTAACTATCTAAGTGAATGCAATGTGAGGACAACTGTGAGTATATGGGAAGGTATAGGCTAGACATATGCTGACGTAATTCACCAATCGTGGCAACCGGCTAGTATAGGCCACACATGCCCCCTATAACACGGGCGCAAAAATAAAGTAACGTCCGACATTCTATAGAGTGTGGTATATGCAATATCACCAAGTAACGTCCAACACTCTACGGAATATGGTATCAGTAATATATATATACGTTCGTATCACTCTGTCGAGTGCGGTATCAGTGTAAAGGAGTGGGGTATCCCATATGCCTATCGGTCGTCCTCCCCGCCCAATATAGATATACAAGTCACATAATCGACACATATACCCCCTTATCTAAATGCCAAGTCTCTATACTGAAATAGTCCTGAATTGCTTGCTAACCGTGTTGCATGTCACACGCGGCGATAGCTAGTCGAACATGAGATTTGTCACTAGGAATACGTATGAAAGTGTCAGGTCTTGGAAGATAACAGGGTATCATCCAATGAGGTAAGTCTGCTAATGACTAAGTCAATGTATACTAATCCTCGACATATCCGTCGAATGCACCTGAGACAAACTCGGACGCGCACAGTTGTATAAAGCACAACAAGCATACAATACAACATTTGCATAATTTAAATTAAACAGTAAATATGTCAAGGTATCTTGCCTGAGTCTTCAAGAGGTGAATGCCAAAAGTCGGCTCCTGTAGCTTCTCCTGGCTAATCCAAAGACCCTAGACATACAATATAATACAATAACACAGACATAAGATATTACGCATTAACTACATATGATTAAGACGCTATTCTTGAATACTGTCGCGAGTTCACTGTTGCTTGAGTACAGCGTCACGTGTGCACGTAGCTAGGGTATACACGTGTTCTATCTTCGGTTAATATGTGTCTCGAGACAATAATTATCTAGTCACGGGTTGTCCATGATTTATGTTCTGTGCGGACACGTCTCTATTTTCCATGTTTGAACATACTAGGATTTATATCCAGGTGTTTCTACCGAATTACCTGTCCTTGGTAACTGGTCACTAATTTAGACCAATGATTTATTAATTAATATCAATAAATATCAATCTCCATACATTCATTTCTAACTAGTTTAAACACTAGAGATACGGTTCATGTGCGACACGACGACACGAAGGAGAACTATAGGACACATGAGTGAAGGGTTAAATGAACGAGTACCTGATCGGCCGAGCGAGGGGGTCCGCTCGCTGGTCGACTGTTTCCTCCGACGAGGGTGGCTCCGGTCGACGTGGACGGATCCGGCCTGCTGTGTTCAGCAGTGGCGAGGTTTGTAGTCGCGGATACAGCGACTGAGCGCGGCGGCTGCGGCTGCGGCTTGACCGACGTCGGGGTGAAGGTCCAGTCGCTGGGGTTGGTCGGGGTCGGCCTCACAGGGGGGTTCGACGGCGCTGGAGGGTGGTGGGGAGTAGTCGGGATCAGGACAGCGGACTCGGGTGGCATCAGGCGGCGTCGGGCAGAGTCAAGCGGAGTGGGGGCTGTGGTTTTGGCAATCAGGGAGGGTTCAGTCCGGCAGGGGTGGTCGGGGATGGTAGGGATTCGGCTAGGGTTGAGCAAGGAGGGTGAAGGTGTTAGGGTTTCAATAATAATAGGAAGAGTTGTTTATATATGAGTGTTTATGGCCTGGGACCTCGGGCCTTGGGCTTGTCTGGGCTCCTTGGGGTGGGGTCTAGTCCTCATGATAGGTATACAGGGCTCGGTTATGACTTGTTTCGGGGTGATCTGGGCCTCAATTTAATTTAGATTACAAACAAGTTCATTAGGCATTAGGGGAAAGTCGGGTTTAAATAAAATAATACTTAGGCATTCTCAATGACTGTTATGTAACTAGATTTAAGCATCTTAAGTATCATGGTGGGAATCTAATAGTTGCACAAAGTGCAGGTGGGTGGTCTTGCTTGTTTAGGGGATGAGTACCTAATTGATTTGGGGGGGTACCAACTAGTATAGTGCTCCAAACGTCAAGGCAAACTTAAGGTGTATTAGGTTACAATATTGTTGTACGTTAAATCTAATTGCATCCAATTAAACCCTAGTCTCATAATTTAATTAAAATAGCTCTGATTTGATCGAGGGGGTTTACAACGATGATATTGATGAGAAGAAGGAGGAGGATGATGATGATGATGATGATGATGATGGGGTAGATGATGATGATGATGATGATGATTAGGTTGACGATGATAATGGGGATGATGATGATGATGGTAATGATGATTGTGATGATGAGGTTGATAATGGTGATGATGATGATTATGATGATGGGGATGATGAGGAGCGGATGGGTGATGATGATGATGATGGTGATGATGATGAGGATAATAATGGTGATGATGATGATGATGAAAGTTATGATGGTGATAAAGAGGATGATGATGATGAGGACCAGGGATGACCAGAGGAACTCAGGCGAGGAGAGGTCGAGGGTTGCTGGAGGCTGGCTGTGGTCGAGTTTACCGGGCTCTGGCGGGTTCAAGCGACTGGGAAGAGGTTCAGCGACTTTTCGACGAGGGAAGGGAGGATGTTGTTATCGAGTCGCAGGAGAAGGAGACGATGGTGGAGGAAGTCCGGCTGTGACGAGGATGGCGACGTCGAGGGATTGTATCATTCAGTCGAGGAGGGAGAAAATAGGAGGTTGAAGAGGAGGTTGGCTCAGGCGGAGGAGGATGGACAGGGAAGAGGGGCTTAGACGAGTGTTGGTTTTGTCGAGGTGGGGGGTCGGCGGGTCGGCTGCTTCGGTCTCGAAGGGAGCTTCGGCGTCAATGGAGGCAGAAGAGGAGAACATGGAGGATTCAGGTTGAGGTCAGGCGGGTGGTCGTGCAGTAGGGTCTCGCTGTCGAGAAGATGGTGAAGGAGGCGGTGCACAGTGGCTTCTAAGGCGGGGGTCAGCGGGGAGATGGCCGGGGACGATCGTGAGGTCGGGATTGTTGGTAGAGGAGTAGGTCGTGGTCATGGTCGCTGCTCGACGGTCATGGAGTCAGGGATGAGCGGTGAGGGAGGTGGGTGGTCAGGCTGAGGGGCAGTCCGGCGAGGTCGGGGTGACTTGACTCGGCTGCGGGGAAGAGGATGAACAGGAGAAGAGGTGGTGATGTCGGCTAAAATAGGTTTAGGTATTTAGAATTGAAAAGGAAATAAAAATTGTATTTATATATAAAAAGGTGTAGGGCTGGGTTGACCTAGAGGATTAGGCTTGGTCAACATCCTACTTAGGATGGGCTTGGCTTCACATGGGGATGTTTGGAGGGCTAGGATTGCATGGCTTGAAATGCATGGCTAGGAATTGATGAGGGGGTGATGTTAAGTGCTACACACTCCAAAAATTATGAAGAAAATTCACATGAAGACAAAATGGGTTTCTTCATGTGTTGTGTCCAATGGTGTGGACACCTCAATATATTTTTGCATAAAAGTGCCGAACAATTGGAAAATTACACAAAGATGAAAATTAGATTAATTTAATTAAAATTAATATAAATGGTGTTATAAAATTAATTAGAAGTACATGGAGCTAAAATTAGGTGGGAAACAAGTGTCATGGATGTAGAGGACTCAGAATAGAATATTATCATAAATTGGGTTGCACGAAACGGGTCAAGATTGTGTCTCCAATTTTGATTGGAACGCACAATGATACAAAGTTGAATTTATTTAGAATTAAATATAAATATCTACGATGAATATTATGCGACTAAAATATAGCACAAGTGAGAATAATTTTGAGTTACACAAAGGTTAAAATTATTAACTGGCATGTTTAGGACAAGGGTATAAAATTTGCTGGAAGGCAATGGCTAGTGAGGTGCTCCAATTATCGAAGTAACGGTAAGGTGCACTAAGTGATATAAATATTGTAAAATTATCTAAAATATCGTGTTCTATTTTTAATTGGATTCAAACTAAATCTAGTTTCTCTATCTAAGCCAAGTAGGCCTAATTTTGGTAGAGGGGGTTTACAGGTTGGGCGTGCCCAAGCTGCCCTGGGTGTTAGGCTTGATCACATAGTGGCCAATGTCCAGGCTCAGATCAGCAAGGATCAGTCTAAGGTGAGTTTTAAAGTAATAGCAGGCCAGTCAAAGTTCTACCCTGCTTAGCCAACTGAACTCCAGGAGGATCGACGACTTTCATTTGAATCCAATCTTCCTGTTTAGGGATGCCACCACTATCTCGGACCCCAAGATTATAAAGATTAAGGAGACATGGGATTTTTCCTCCGGTGGGACGAATGTGCATATACCCACGATGGAGCATCATTTGCCCTTACTATCTTTTAATATGGTACCCCTTCAAAGGAAGATATCGGGCGACCTAACCCCGGACTAGGACGGAACCCAGTTCGGCTGCATTCGTCTCAATTCTGAACTAAAGAGAGCCACGATGAGCAAGGAATTATTTTCTTATTCCATTTGTGGATTGGCACCTGGTACCTTCTCGAGTAAGACGGGATTGATTGTCCGTTACTACAAGGCTGACACATTCTTGAACCAGCTTGCAGCCAAGGGATCCTATCCTTAGGGAAAAGTGGGCTTGCTCAACTGGGTTTCTCATTCGCCGTCTTGGATCAACCTAACAACATGGGTGTTAAGAAAGTATGAGAAGACCTTGAAGGACGCCAATCTCTATTATGCCATTAGGGGTTCCTATTACGGTTTGGAGAAGAGCCCGACGTTGTTCGTGGCTTTGGCCGAGATATACAACTGTCGTATCGAGATCTTCTTTACTCCTGGAGGAGAGATGGATCTTGCCCTTCATGATATGTACGATATCTCGCGATTACCCTGGGGTGAGGAACCGTATGCAGAGTATACCACGACAAATAAGGAGTTTGAGGGTTTGAAGAAGCAACATCCGAAATTTTTTGCCATGTACCGGGAAGTGTTGTGCCACCACAATACTTGCCAGCAGATTTCGAAGAAGAAGGACAAGAGCTCAAAAGGGAATTTACTCCAAATCAAGGCCTGGACCAGTTATCTCTTTAATATTGGAGCTTCGAGTCGGGTCACTATTTGGAGCCCTCAGTCCCGGAGCGGTATTGGTGGCTAGGTGCCTGGCACCAAGAGAACCGTCATAACTGGTGAAGAATTTGGTAGTTCTGGTGACACCTTCAGCTATTTTTACCAAGATACTCAATCGTTGTCTGACAAATCTACCTTGGATGGATTCTTGATGTTATGGCTATGAACTTGTGTAGTGTCGGGAGGCTTTAGGGCAATTTAGAGGATTAGCCGTAACCTCATCCTTTCTGCTGTGAAGTTTGTCTTCAAGTGCGAGTTTGTCTTGCTTCCTGCGATGGTCTACAGCATCCACTGCAGACTTTGTGCCCTAACAAGCAAAGTGATTGCCCATGATATCTCGAAAGTTTTCAACCGGGTTAAAATGCCTTACCATTATCTGATGGGTTGGCTGTTGATGCATTACCCATCTTTGATGCACCCCGGTGCTGAGGGGTCAACGATGGAGGCTGACACTTTTATTCGTCGATATGGCACAATGCCCTGGGATCATACTGGGTTCCCGCCTGTCAGTATGCGCTTTCTCTCGTAGTAGACTACTACTTCTATGTTTCGGTCCCAAAGTTCACAGAGGATGAGGTGAGCTGGGTTCATTATGATGGAGGCGCCGATCATCAAGTTTTGTCCCCAAAACTTTTCTGCTAGTTACTTTCCATCCGGCCCTCGCATTTGGTGTACTGAAATTGGAACCTCATCTTCTTGGAACCCTACCTGCCGAGTAAGTTTTCCCGGCAGTTTGGCTATAGCCAGCTATTTTTTGGTAACCCCAGCCCGTGTCTCTACTTTGAGGGTAGCGTTCTGGATGGAGTTCGAGCCTGGAATTATTTCTCTGTAACTAGCACCCAAGTTCGGTTTACTCTGCATGATGCTAAAGCTCCTGGTCGTATCAGCCATACATCGACTATTTTCTTTGTGACCGCGAACATACCTCCACCTGACTTTAATCTGGAAACAAGCATCATCGCAGGAACCAAGCTGGATAACCGGCACAGGCAGCCATGAAAAGGTTGGGGGAAGGGCAAGATAGAGGTCATTGCTGGAGACTCTGACTCTGTTATGGGGGAAGAGGACACTTCTAACAACCCTTCGCCTCTCATGAATTATACGGTGAAGCGTGGGGTTTCCCCAATAAGGAGCCCTCCGCCTAAGAGAAGATGACAGGATTCATCCATGGCTGCGAGGTCGCGTTATAGGAAACAAGTTGTTGTCAAGGCCCTTGTGTGAGCCTGCGAGGAAGAAGAATAAGGACAAGAAGAGGAAACTGAAGGACGGAAGGAGGTAGGACCCTATATGATGGATTCTGAAACAGACCCTGCTTTGGAAGCTGAGGCAGTATTTGTGGACCCTCTCATTTTAATTCTTTCTGGTCCTTTATATAGATATCTTGGTCCTGGTCTATTTGATAATTTATAGATGCAAGAGGAAAGGGACCGTTTGCGGCGGACAGTTGCCCCGGCATTATCTAATCAGGAGCCGGGGGAGAAGACTATCCCGGGGTATGATACGGGCACCTCAAAACTTGCACCTGAGACCTCGGGGTTCTAGAATGTGAATGTAGGCATATAAGAGCCTGCTTTTGAGCCGTTGGGGGCCCAAGAGACTGGTGCAGGCATGATAGAGCCGGTTTTAGAAATTCAGGGGTCCCAGAAGATGGGTGGAGCGGTGGCGGAGCCCTTCACGCCTTTTGAGTACGTCTCTGTGGATGATTTGGAAGTCGTGGGGAGGGCTATGAATGCACTGGGCAAACCGAAACACTTGTCGCCTTCTTCTAATACATTTTTTCGTATACTTACCAATGAAGAGATATTATGGCTTCAGCTTTACATTCTTCGGGCGAAGCTGACTATTGGTTATTTTGGCCGTGCTGGCACTACTTCTCCCTTGAGAACCGTGGATGTGGCCTTCGAAGAGGATGAGGCAGAGGATCAGGACTGTGAGCTGGTGTAAATCCCCTAATTTTTCAGGAATTTTTAAAATTTATTTTTTATAATTTTCTGAAATTTTTCTGGTATTTTTTTATTTAATTAAAACTAAGGTATTTTGAAATTAAATGATTTTTAAATAATGTTAAATAATATTAAAATATTATGAAAATAATATTTTTATGTGTAAAATGAAAAACTAGACATAGGGTAATTTTTCGAGAATTTATTGGACCCCGGAAATATTTTTAAAGCCCTAAAAACCAAGTTTATAATAAACCAAAATAAACCCTGAATTAAACCCGGTTCAGTTGAACCAAACCAACCCGAACCGTGCTAAACCAAATCGGACCGAACCCAACTCTTAACGGGTCAGGTCGGATCCGAATTGAACCCGACCTGGACCCGTTAACCCGATCGAAACCCTAATCCGAAACCCTTTACTGTTCCGGCTACCCTATATAATTCCCTCTTCCGCCGCCTGAACCCTAGCTCCGCCACCACCCACCGTCGTATCGCCGCAGCGCCCCCGTCTCCTCCGCCTCTCCCTCGTCCCAGCAGTGCCGACGACCATAGTCGCCGCCTGACTGAGAACCTCAACCACTGCCCTAGCTACCGTCGCCTCGAGGCTGGCCGCCTCCGCCATCACCCTCAGCCATTTCCCCCTGGCCGCCCTCTCCCCTCTCCTTCCTCCGCCCTCTCCCTGACCCGTAGTCGATCTCCCCGACCCGCAGCCGCCTGAACCCTAAACCCCTAGCCACAGTCTCCTCCGCCCTGAGCCCCGCCCTCAGTCGTCGTCCCCATTGATCCCCCAGTGCCATGACCTCGCCGCGCCTCTATCTCCCCCTGCCTTGTCCCACCCTGTAGCAGCAGCTCCGGCCGAGCTTCCCCCTACCCCGGCCGCCTCGATTAGCCGACGACCTCGCCGCCTCAGCTCGCTTGAGCTCTGCCACCTCCGATAGCACCTTAGCTGAGTCGCCTCCGCTCTCCTCCAGTGAAGTCTCCGTCGATAGAACCCTAACCCTAACCGGATACAGCACAGTACCCTAACAGAGTATCCCCTTGTGTCGTGTCGCCTCGCGGACACGAGAAATTCGGGTTCTGCATAGCCCTGTTCAGGTAACCCTTTCTCTCTCCTCGCTGCCCCATTTTCTGTTTCATCTGTTGTGACGCGTAGACTTCAAAACCCTCTCGATGACCGTGCAACCCGCTCGGTGTGTCGCGTCCTGTGGTGATCACGAACTGCGATCCAAAAACAGGAAAATAAATACCCTATTTTCCCTCTGAACTGAGTGTGCCCCGCCAAATGGGATGACTTGGTCGCGTGCGGTCTTCACCAAAAGGTGCGCTCCATTGATACGGACGTGCAAGATTTCACAGAAGTTGATATGGATGTGCGTGCACACCAAAATCAACGCGTATCCGCCGACAACGCCCTGTATCGGTCTGTTCTGGATCTCATTGTAACTTTGTGTACACACGTTGGATCGAAACGAAACTTATGCCATCAGACTCGTAGCAATACGCTGGTCCTGTGACCCAAGTTTGGTTCGATTCTAAGAACGTTGACAAAATCGCGTATCGTGGGCCCCACGGCTCCACTTGACGGGCGATTTTGTGATCGGCTCATCGAAATCCAGTTCAGGAAGTTCTATTAGGTTCGTATCATCGTTCTGGACTTATTGACACTGAGTTTGACAAATTTGGAGACCTTTGGTTCTGACACATTTTTCGGTACGAAGCGGCCCACATGTGAATCCCGCTTTGACCGGAAACTATCATTTTGCCCCTGTGTCCAAATTGGACTCAAGGACAGGCGTTTCTAGCTATTTGATATTTCCTGAACCTATTGGTGATGTTTATTTCAGCAACCGGAGGAGTACCTGCAAATCACACTAAGACCAGAGCTACAGTTGGAGCCAGAACCCCAGGCAAGTGTACCTTGCCAACATTGCAGTTTTGTTACTTATTTTCTTGACTAATTTATATATTGTTGTACATGCTTAACCTAGGACTGTGTGACTTTACTTAGCGCCCGATTAATAGTCGGGTGCCAACACCGTACGCTGAGTTGTGTAATATCACCTAAAGATGGATATCGACACTCTTTTACATTCTCGTACTTGTCTTATCAAGTACATCATAACCCAGGACACTTGACACTATTCATGAGATAGAATCTTTCTGAGATATTCATGGTGATTCTGTATAGGATACAGGTTTTATGACACATTCTTTATATGCTTAGATTTTATTATGACTTGCTGCATTAGTTTTGATCTTGCGTGTCATGGACATGAGACGTGTGATTACATAGGGTGGGGAGAGACACACAAGCTACAGGCTGATTATATATATATAACCCCTTATTAATGCGGTGCTCAAGACTGTAAAACCGAGCTTGGCCCACTACGTGATATCACTGCTACCGTCTCCCCGACACTGAGCTTGTAGTGGTCTCAGCCTGAGTTTTAGTGATGCTCTCATCTTGTATATCACTTAGCTGGTTATATAGTTTACCCCATATTATTTTATTTATTGCTGCACTGCATTTATCTTGGCTTGAGTTATTTTGTACCTTGCTATGTCCCCTGAGGACCTGGATCCGGATTATATCCCCAGGATTAGCAGACGAGATCGATCCCGAGGTATACAGGACAGGAGCATTAGCAGGAGAAGGAACAGGAGCAGGCACTGGAGAAGTACCAGATCCAATAGAAGAGTGATCACCAAGGATATCTTCTGAGTATATGCTTCATCCATACTCAGTATTTGTTGTTATTATCTTTATTTCTGTATCTTGACTATTGTATCAGACTCATTATCGGGTTGTTCCCCGATTTATTTACTTGTGACTTGCTGATGATTATATTTCACTCTATTGATATTGTTGTATTCATTTTTGTGGATGAGATTAGAATAGACTATGACTTGTATCATTAGACCTATTTATTGTTGTACTACAGCTTAAGTACGTCCCGATGGATCCATTAAATTGGGTTTGTCCATCGATGTGTGCTGCTGGCCTTGCCACGTGTCTAGTCCCTCGATATTTTGGGACTGGGGCATGACAGCTGGCTTAGAGGAGGCCTCATTCTCTCTCTAGCCATTCTAGGGGTGAGTAGCACCCTCTAGGGTCTGTTGTGGGTGCCTCTGGTGCGGAGGCATTTCTTTCTCCCATCGTTGAGGTCCCTTTAGATGGTGGAGTAGCAGTCTATCCCGAGGAGGATGTTCCCGATATCCATGACACCATGATGGTTGGGTAGTCATCTAAGATTACGGTGATGCCATCTGGGGTTGGTGCGCAGGCAGGAGCAGAGGTAGCGGGGCACCCTGGTATTTCCGTCCTGGGTCGCATGACAAGTCTTGCTCTGCTGTCGGGTGTTCGAGCATTTCAGATGGCTATGAGGGATTGGAATGCGATCCATGTCCCTGGTTGCTTCTCTGCTCCTGCCTCCCCTTCAAGGTCATCAGGCGTTATTGTACAACCTGCTGCACCCACGACTTCTTTCTCATACCAGCCGCCTTTGACTCCGGCAACCCTAGAGGAGATTAATAAATTACCCAGATCTTTCTTCGGAGCTTCTATATATTTTTGAGCCAGGGGGTCAAGAGTGTATTGGAGTGGAACAGGCCCTTCTATTGGGCGAACCGTATTGCCGAGATTCAGTCAAATTCTCGAAGGAGCATCCCTGGCCTAGAAGAGACGACGGATCTCCTAGACCAACGGTTGGTGAAGGTAGAGCAATGCCTGATGGAGCTATGACGGCATAAAAAAGCCAATATGGGGATGCTAATATCCCATGAATATAAGGAATTTTTATCTAGACTAGATATAGAGAAGGCCCTTTGCTTACTCTTAGGAAGGCTTGCAACAGGACCTCCAGAAGTTGTAGGAGGAGCGTGATCGGCTGGGTACCCTCAGGGAGGAATGCCTCACCAGGAAAAAGGACTTGACCGAGTAGATCAGACAGCTCCAAGCCAAGCTCGATGTGCTGGAGATTAATCTATGGGAGGCCCAACAGGAATAAGAGGCTATTCGAATCGAGATGAGCCTGGTAACGAATAACACGACTGTTGTTGTTGTGATGGTACAGAAGGTGGATAACAGATAAGGATCCCGAGGTCATGAAAAAAGAGGTTGAGCATCAAGTTAAAGCACTCCTAGATGGTCACGTTGCCCGTCTCCGTGGGCGGATAGCAGAGTTGTGTTCCAATGATGAGCAATAGTAGTTTGCATTTCCTTTTCTGAGAACATCCCCCTTCTCTTCTATTTTTTAAGTTTGTTTTGTGGTTGGGGCGCTAGTAGCCCTTTAAGTATAGTTTGCCCTTTTGGCAAGAAAAAATAAACTCCTTCTTTTCTGTTGCGATTGTCTGGTTAGTTTGATTTATTTTCTAAGAGAGAAATAACCACTTACTGCACCTCATGTGCATGGCATGCGTCTGATGTGTTCTCACCGCTGTGTCAGTCCAGGTCTCTGATAGGATTACACCAAATCCTAACGATCACATCTTGGGTTGTGTAGGAGCGAATCGTCGCATCTTGTGGAGTGAATAGTTATGACTCAGGAAGTAAGCCGTGGATTCTCCACTTATAAGTAGCAGATGATCTTGGAACTCCTTACACAAATTTATCTTTAGTGCGATAGCTTCTGGAGGTGCTCCAAAGAAAACTAATACGTCTATTTTTGCGATGTTGATTATACATGATCCAAGCTCCAAAGAGCCCGAGTTGCTTCCTACTGAGAGGACGGAAGAAACGTCTACTGTTCGAGTATGCAAGGCGGACATCTTCCAAGAACTCTTAAAAACCCTTACTAATTCGGGGGAGCAAAGTGATGGAGACACTCGACGTCAAATGCTTGCATCCTCAGACGCTTGTATTTTTTGTTTTCTTGCTACGTACATTACTAATTCGAAAGATTTTGATTCCTCTTCTTCTTGCTTTTTGTAATCTCTCCTTCCTTCTTTTTGTTTTAGTAAAAGGAGAAATTAATTTCTTTGCACATTGTGACATTTGGGGTGCTTGCAATAGAGATGAAATGGTCATAGTACAACATTTGTAGTTAGTGTGGACATCCTACTAGGGGATTTTAGTGGACCTATTACCTTTTTGCGCACTTGGGGTACAAGTATTAGATTCAAAATAAACCCTATCAGAGGTAATATGAACGTATAGGTTTTATGGATAGTAAGGATATCACGCTGGATGATCTTTGGTAGACCTATTATCCTTTTGTGCACTAGGGGTTCAAGTAATAGATTCAAAACAAATCCTACCAGAGGTGATATGGATGTGATAGATTTTATGGACCCATTACTTTTTGTGCATGTTAGTACAAGTAATAGGTTTGAGACAAGCCCTGCCAGAAATAATATGGACGTGGTTATTTTTGTGGACTTAACTCCACTGGTGTACCTTGGTAAGTATGGGTGATAAGTAGGTAGGACAAGCGATATCAGAGGTAATATAGACGTGATGATCGATAGCCAAAACTCGGAAGGTTTGTTCAGAGGTAATATGGATCTGGCAAACTCAGCCTGGGAGAGATATTAGAACGATAGTTCAAAGGTAATATACACGTGAACCAAAAGTCCCAAGGACTCGATAGGGAGTATTTTCTAAGTGTGGTCTATCCTAAAATACCTGAGGACTGCTCCACTGGAGAGATTGGTGGGATGATAGCTCAGAGGCAATATGAATATGGCTAGCGTCTAACGAGATTAATTTTTTTTGAGTGGTCACTGCGGGAGTGTGCGAGTGGACCAAAGGATTGCTCTACTGGAGAGACTTTGGGGATCCATCATCCGTTGCGTATCCAGGACTCCTAGATACATATGATGACTTTTATGAGATTTGTAACGAAGGAAAAAATATTGTACATAGGCACTTGCTGAGGATGAAGAACCAAGAGTGTAGTGATGTATATCTGGGTTGTCTCACTGGGGATGAGGGGAGTAGAAGTCTAGTCTAGATGTAGTATTTTTTTAGAAACTTGTCGTTGATAGGCATCATGAGCAAGTTGTCATTGGGTTTCACTAGCTGGTATGCGCCGTTGGAAAATACAGTTTCCAAAATGAATGGGCCCTCCCATTTAGGTTAGAATTTATCGGCCGTCTTGTGAGTCATAACCATCGATCTTCTTACTATTAAGATGAGGTCACTCACTTGGAACATTCTCTGTTTTACTCGTTTGTTAAAGGCTCCAGAGAGGCGCGCTTGATACATCTCTATACGCTGTTGAGCTAAGAGTCATTTTTCGTCGAGTGCTTCCAACTCCTGTAAACGTCGGTGGTAGTTATCGTCCGTGGTTAGCCAGTTGGAGAGAGCTACTCGTAGTCAAGGGATTTGGATCTCGAGCGGGAGTATACCTTACTTTCGTACAACAAATAGAATGTCATGTTACCAGTAGATGTCCAGACTATTGTACGGTAGGCCCAGAGATACTCATCCAGCTTCTCGTTTCAGTCGCGTTTGTTGGAAGACACAAATTTCTTGAGGTGCTTGATGATGGTTTTGTTGAACGCCTTTGCCAGACCATTTTTTGATGGGTTATAGGTAGTCGATGCTACATTCTGAATCCAATTTTTATCACAGAACTGGTAGAATATATGGCTTGCAAACTGTGGACCATTATCATGAACGATCCTTCATGGCAAGCCAAAGTGGTATATTTGACGAAGCTGATCATGTTGGATATCTTGAATTCCATGAGTGGTATGGTTTCTGCCCACTTGGAGAAGTAGTCAGTGATTGTGAGGATGATCCGATGTCCCTTGGATGAAGGATTACTAATCGGCCCAATGATATCCATACCCCAGGCTTCTAATGGCCAAGACGCAACAGTCGGGTGTAGAAACTCCGAAGGTTGGTGGATGAAGTCTGCGTGGATCTGGCATATCTGGTATTTCCTCGCATAATTAACATCTAATACCATAGTAGGCCAGTAGTAGTCCATTCTCCAAAGACTGTCATGTAGCTTCAGACTGGATTGATGCGCCCCATAGACGCCATCGTGAGCTTCACGAAGGACTTATTTTTTTCTGTATTCAATAAAAATTATAGCAGAAGGCCGTCATAGGACCGATGATACTATATTTTGGTCTTCTTATCGTAATCGAAATGGAGGGAGCGTCTTCTGATTGAAGTGACTTCCTTTGGATTTTCAGGGAGAATTTCATAGACTATGTAGTCAATAAAAGAAAGCCTCCAGTCTTGAATATCGTTGTCGACCCCCGCTACATAGTTGAGGCACAATCATAGGTTTCTTTTACGATAGGCCAACTATTGGACGATCACATCGATTAGTTGATAGGAATTATTTAGAACTGCCAAGGAAGTAGCAAGCCCGGCTTAGGCGTCAGCCTTAAAATTTTATAATCGAGGAACATGCTCAATAAAGAACATCTCAAAGGTTGGGATAATACTAAGTGCACCTTGGTGGTAGGGGATCAAGTCTTCATTTCGGACTTCATATACTCTCCGGACCTGATTGACGATTAGCTGAGAATCACCGTAGGCCTCCAAGTACTCTATACTGACTTGCTTGGCGAGCTGGAGTCCGATGATTAGGGCGTTGTACTCTGCCACATTATTGGAGCATGGCTCCATGAGGAAGTATGTACGATTGATGATGGGGCCGTATGGAGAGATCAATATTATTTCGACCCCAGCGATGATGCCGCCTTTGGGCCTTGCTCTCGGAGCATCATCAAAGAATATTCGCCAAGCAGCTTCATACGAAGTAACGTTAGCATTTGCCACTTAGTCTGGAATCTCTTCATAAAGCTTTGAGGTTTCTGACCCCAGTTGGGCTGCCAGAAAGTCGGCCAATGCTTGACCCTTGACGGCCTTTTGTGGGACGAACACCATATCATAGGGGGATAATATTATTGCCCAGGTAGCCAAGCAGAAACTGAGTACCCCAGGTTTGGTCATGAGGACCCTGAGGGGGTTGACTCACGAGATTACATGAATAGTCTATCCGGTCATGTAATATCAAATTTTTTGGATAGCAAATACCAGAGTGAGGTACTCCTTCTCAACGACGGATACCTATACTCTACGTCGACCATCATCCGGATGAGGTGGTATATGGCCTGCTTGTGGCTTACATCACTATTCTGGGCTAACAGGGCATCGAGAGAGTGATCTATCGCACATATATAGAGCAAAAATGGCTTTCACATAACTGGGGCCACCAACACAGGAGGGTTTGATATGTATTCTTTGATATTGACGAACACTCGTTGGCATTCTTCATTACAAACAAAGAAGACACATTTCTTCATGAGCTGTGTGAATGGCCAACAACGTCCATAGAGATTTGATATGAACCTCCTAATGTATGCCAACCTTCCTTGAAGGCCGCAGAGTTTCAGGAGGTTCCTTGGTGGATTCATCTCCAGGATGGCCTTGGTCTTGTCAGGGTCTATCTGAATACCCCAGAAAGTGATGACGAAATCCAAAAATTTGTCGCTAGAGACTCCCAGGAAGGACTTGGTAGGGTTCATCTTGAGGCGGTGTGCACGCATTAAGTCAAACAAAGTCATCAGGTCTTGGAGGTGATCATCTTTGGAGAGACTCTTGACAGTGATGTCATTGACGTAGCATTCTACCGTCTTGTGCAGATGTTTACAGAAAATGGTGCTCATAGCTTGCTGGTATGTTACACCTGTATTTTTTAGAATAAAAGGCATGACCTTGTAGCAGTACACGCCTATCGGGGTCTAAAATGATGTATATTTCTCATCACCGGGAAACATGTTGATTTGGTTGTAGCCTGAGAAGCCATCAATGAAGGATATGTGCTCAAAGCCACAGTGTTGTCGATCATTACGTCGGTGATTGGAAGAAGAAATTTATTTTTAGGACATGTCGCATTTAGGTCACAGAAGTCGATGCAGATTCGGATCTTTCCATTCTTCTTAACTACAGACACGATGTTGGCTACCCAATCAGGGTATTGTTCCTCATGGATGAAGCCACTAGCTATCAGTTTGTTGACTTTATCTTTGATGTAATACATTATGTCTGGCCGGAACTGTTGTCGATGTTGCTTGACTGGTTTGGCGTTTGAAAAAATATTAAGTTTGTGGGCCACGATTTGGGGATCTAGTCCTGGTATGTCCTAGTAACTCCAGGCAAAGATATCGATGTATTACCTAAAGAGTTACAATAGGGATTCTCGGTCTTCGTCAGGTAGGATTTTAAGGACGAAGATAGGTTTGGGGTATGATTCATCGTCGAGGTTGATTTGTATGACTTTATCCTCTTTGGGAGGCTCTCGTTGTTCGAATCACATATTTTATTGCGAACCAAGGTATTGGTTCCAAGTTTTTATCTCAAAGAGATCGCGTGGATCCTCGTCGTCTTCCTCAATGTTGGCAGACACCATGTTGGAGGATAGTATTTATCTTAGCACATCCCCGATGCTGACGTCAGAGTTCTAGGCTAAATATTCTAAAGAGTATGAGCATACTTCATCTTCTTTATCTGAGCCCTTGGGGTTGTAGAAGGTGTTACATATCTTAAGTCATGCTTGGTCTTATGATAGTAATCTTCGAGCTTGCCTGCAGTGGAGAAAAGTCGTAGAGGCCACCTTCGCCTTTATCATAGTTCAACCCTTCACTGAACTTCAGGTTGTATCCCATCTTCTGGATAAGATGCAGGGCTTGTGAACTGTACCGGTAGAGTGGCATTCTGCCTATATCAAATTCTTGTTCTTCTTCCCTTGGGGTGAAGGACCGGGGGCATTCCACTCTACCAAAGATGATGAGCTAATCTTCCTTCTTCCTGGGTAGAACTAAGAAATAAGAATCTTGACTAGAGAATGCACTATGTAGGTAGTGGTCACTTGTGTGTGCAGATGAATGCATAGACCGTGCTCCATGGAGTATAATGTACTTATATGCATACGCTAAGAGTAGTTCAAAGATAACTCTTTATTGAGAAAATAAGGTATCTTTTCTAGCAGAATTATATCATCAGGGGAAGGGATGTTGACATTAGTGGATATATACTCCTCCAGCTCATCCTTCTCCTCGGCTATGCCTAGCACAAGTGAAGGCTTTGGTGGTTTTCTGTGTAATTTTACCACCAAAGGTCCGGAAGCTACAGCCGTGATCGAGTCTTTCTTTGGTGGTCGGCTCGGCCTGTGAAAGCAAACGACCATGGGTTCGAAAGGCGTAGATAGAGCGAGATCTTTTTTTGGTTGTCTCAAAAGGCATAGATAGAGCGGGATCTTCTTTTGGTGGTCTCGGAAGGCGTAGATAGAGCGGGATCTTCTTTTGATGGTCAATTCTGCCTACGAAGGTGAATGACCATTGGTTTTGACGATGCTGAAGGTTCCAGAGATTTATGTGCCTTATCGTACGTTGATGATGTGGGGGGGTGGCTGTATCGGGAGTGCGAGCCTTGAGGCAGATTCTCAAGGGCTACTCGGGTCTTGTTGTGGCATCGGCTTTATCGTCGTCCTTATTAGCGCCTTCATCTTGGAGGACTTTCTTGTAGAGGATCGAGTCAGGGTAGTAAATCTCGATTCCCTTAAACGGATCAACATCAGCGAACTCCGTCTTGATGAAACTATATTCATCTACGTATTTCAGGTACTAGTGACTTCTGAGGGTGGACGGCACGATCCCGTGTTCATGTATTCATGGATGCCCCAACAAGATATTATAGGATGTATCTACGTCTATGAAGTAACATGTGACTTCTATTTTTAGGTTGCCGATCTAGCAGTTTAGAAGATTTTACCCAGAGGGTAGCTTCTTCCTTTGTTGAAGCCACTGATGACGGTATTCGTGGCAACTAGATAATGCATCAGGATCCCCAGGGTCTGGAGCAGACTTCTAGGGATGATGCTAATCGACAATCCTGGGTCAATATGCATCCAGTCCACCTTAACGTCACCAATATATCCTGTGTAGTACAGAGGCCGATCATGCCTATTATTTTTGAGCAATATGTCCTATTGCGAGAAGGTTATATTGGGTATCGCATCCATGGCGTTGTTGCAATATGGACAAGCAGCAGGATCGTTGGCTAGTGGATTGACTTGTACTAGGTAGGTATCGGTATTCTATAATGGCTCATTCAGGGCAGCCCGAGTGTCTTTGGAGCACCGCAACAGCTCAAATAGCGATAATTTTGTCGGAGTATTGGCTAATTGTGTTAAGATATCAAAGTTATAGGGTCTTTCCAGCACTTGTGGTGCATCCCTACGCAGCAGTTTATCGAAGCGAGTTTTCTTCTGTTTAGACTTGTCCACTGGCGGGGGCTGAGATAGCCCAGGACCCGTGGTTGTAGGCGTTATAACCGAGGGCATATTGCTGTGCATCGGTTGGTACATTACGCCAGACCTTATTTTACCTGCTGCCAACTCTTCAGCCGAGGAAGAAACTGTATAACAGGATTTAGATTTCCTGCCCTTGGACTTGGCGGTGGAGGATGTCGCCGGCTGTGTCAAGTCTGGCACGAGGTCAGGATGGACCCACATGACCTCCCCACATGGTGTGATAAGAGGTATTAGCCCGGCCATCTGGTCTCGAGCTGGTGGAAGGTTGACCACCTCCATAGTTGCCTTTGGGACTGGGACCACTCCATATTGGGATTTTGTCACCGAAAAGTTGTCGAAATGGAGGGATACCATATTGACGGTGACCCTCACATCGTCGAAGTCGAGGGAGAGGGATTTGTTATCGATCAGGCATTGGATGTACCACTTAAGGGTATAGCGCTTATGCGTCAGGTGGTGGACGTATCAGTGGAAGTGACAATACTTTGGATTGTCCATTTCTGCCGCTTCAGGATGACGTCTAACGTCGGAGAGCCAAATTTTGCCTCCCTTCATCAGCATATCGAAGATGGGTTTGATGTCACCATCTTTGAAATAGTAAGTCTCTTTTGATTTTGGAGCATCTGTCTGCTTTTGCTCAGGCTTCTTGGTTAAGATAGCGACCATAGCCTATTTTCTCTTTCTATCACGGCTGATATTGCTGCCATTATTGTTGTTGTATTGGGGTTGGGATATTTTCCCTTGACCTCTTTGGTAGGAATATGGATTCCAAGTTTTGGGCGTTCTTCAGCTTCTTCCCAGTGTTCATAGTGCTTACGATGAACGTCGTATAGTCTTTAAACTGGGCATCGTCCATCCAAAGGCTGACTGCCGGAAGTAGGTTCCTCTGGCATATTTCCATTAGCGTCGCTTCGGGATTGCCCAGGGGCAATATTAGTGATGTCTGTCAAAATTGTTCGATATAGTTACGAGCAAGCTCTTTTTCTCTCTAGGCAACATCCATCAGGAAAGACATCGTCATATCATGTTCTGCCTCGTAGAATCTTTTAATGAAAAGACTCTTGAGATCGTCGAATGATGATATGCAATTGTCTGACAGGCTACAGAACCAGTCGAAGGCTACTTTCGCTAATGCCCCGACAAAGAGTCTGGTAAGGATGGCATCATTACGGGATATATGCCCTGTAGCTGTCTCAAAGTAGCTCATGTACCGGCGAGGGAAGGACTTCCCATCAAACGTGTTTATGTTGAGGGTCTTGTACCTGGGCGGGTATGGTACGTCCCTCCATTTCAACGAGTACGGTTGGCGTATTCCGAGATCGCGGAGTGCGTTTCCATTATCCATGGAATCCAGTCATGCTCAGAGTTCTTGGACCTCTTTTATTACTTTTTTAGCCTCGTTTGCTGCTGAAGGGACAAAGGAACCAAGTTGGGAAGGATTGCCTCCCACGGGTGGAACTGTTGTATTTGAATCCGCGTTGGTCCCGGGATCCAAGTTAGCTGGCGCAAAGGTCCTTGTCGGCTGAGAGGCCAAGTTTGTCCTGATTTCCAATATTTTTTGGGTCAAGGCTTGCATCGATGAATTCATGGTCTGCATCATGTTCTCAAGAGCCTCAAGGCATTGTCGGTCACTGGGGGCATCATAGTTATCTTCTGCCATGTATAATGTTCTCACGTGGAGAGAGATGGACGAGAAAGTGGATGCCGCACTCTCCATCTCAGACTCTTGCAGTAAGCCATCTTCAAGGAAGACTGACGACATTGTGTCCTCCTCAGATTCGTAGGAGGCTATGTCATCTTTGTGAGAGTAGCTACTCCCAATAATTTTGGAATATATTCCTTGAGAGTCATCATCTTTCTGGAACCCTAGATTGTTATGTAGATCTGGGGGTTTACTACCCCCTACTTGGCGAACTCCTAGGGGTTTTGAGGAAGAACTACCTACAGCGGCTGACAGCTTCTTCCTCGAGCGAGTGCCCTGGAAAATGCCTTCCATGGGTCCTGCTGTCGGTCCTTCTAATAGTCTTCTTCCCAACGCGCTGGTCGAGAGTGACGGACTGGAGGTGCTGGACTTCTTCCCGCCTTTCTTGGAGGGGACCTTCCAAGCCGAGTAACTTGCAGTGAAGGGTAGCTCCTTCTCTTCTGGCGCTTGCACCTGACCTCCGGGTTGTTGTGGGGCAAGTATCTTCTGGTGCAATCGTTGAAAGGCCAACTGCCTACTTGTGGGTGCTGCCACTCCGTTGCAGCAGCAGTTGATGGTAATCTTGGCATAATGATGCCCTGGAAAGGACATTACACTAGCCGTAATTGTTTCTCTCATTTTGTGCTTGTGATTTATCACGTTGCGCAAGTCGAGAGAGGGTTGTTCCACTTTTGCACCCTTTTTTTGGGCCCGGGTAGACCGAGCGCACAGATGTGTAGGTGTTGTGTTGGCACCTGGATCCGAGGTTCATACAAGAATTTGTCTCAGATGATTGGCGGGAGACTTTTGAGACTGACCCAGTCCATTTGTCGCTGGGGGCTGGATGCATGGAGCAGTCTTATATAACTTTCTTTCAGGGACCCGCGTAAAGATTAGCGGTGTCCTCTAACAGTCGGCTGACTGGACAATTGTTTGAGCTTGGCGAGCTCGTAATGTCCTGGAACTCTTTGACTTAGCCCCTGCGGGTGCATAGTACGCAGAGTCCAAGTTTGGATCTTCGTCGTTCTCATTGGGCCGCATAGAATCTGGGCCGCATGAGATACGGTCGAAGACAAAAATTCTGTTGTTGTTTGGGCTGCATAGGGACGTCTGACAGCGGCCGTGAGCTGAGACCGCATGAGTCCATCTGCCAATCTTATGCGGCCTCCTTCTTGGCCGCATGGAACCTGCTTCAGCACCAGAATGTCTGGTATCGTAGTGCTTTCCTTTACCAGAGTCTTGGCGCTGAGTAGTTTCCACGTCATGTAGGGAGGCCGCATAGACGTGGACATCTAGGGTGTGCACCTGGCTGTCAACAACAGGGTGAGCGGTTGGAAGCGCCCCATCCGCAGTTGGGCGAGGCGCAGCGGCCTTTGCTACCCACTGACTGTTGGTCTCCTTGGACTTGGCTAGCCTTGGGTAAGGACTGACACCTCCTTCCAAGAGCATGTTCTAGTACGCTTGCTGGTCGAAGCGAACCACCAGCATCTTTTGCGTTGAGCCAAGCTTAGACACATCAGACTGTGTTACTGACTTCTCAACAGAGGAAAAGGACGTCCACATTAGAGTCACCATCATGTTTGTTATTAAATCAAAAGGAGAACTAAAAGAACTTAATTTGATTAACAAACTAAAGAAAGTACAGAGAAGTCCAAGAAGACAATCTAAGTATAAATTTATTTTTGGGCGGTGACGATAGAGGAATAGAAGTGTAGCAACTCTCTTTACTCCGTGAACGATCTGATACGGAAGCTCTTCTCTCTTGCTCGTGTGGTCATTTGCAATTAGCCAGTCGGGGTTGTATATGGGTATTAGCCTGTTATTTATAGTTGTTATGTGGTCGCAGAGATTTTGGACCACATAAAAGTTGGGAGTTACCACGTGTCTTCCCCTAATAGAAAGGAGTTACAACTGTGCACGAGAATTCTGGCTTCAGCTATCATGTGGACTTTTGTCAAGATTTTCTTCTTACTGAATATTTGGATGGCTTATCGTCCTTTGTGGGCACAACTTGGTCAATTGGACATGTGGCCTGCCACTTGGTTAGAGAGGTTCACCTTGTTACAGCAGCATAATTTGGTTTGTTTGGGAATCTAGGGCATACAAAGCCAAGAATCACAGAGATCGCATGGGGTTTATAATGCATGGAGCTAGAGATACATGGAACGCATGAAGTCTGGGATGCATGGGCCAAAGCCGCATGAGACGCATAGAGTCTGGGATACATGGGCCCGAGCCGCATGAGAGTCTTTTGCCGTGTTATACACGTAGTGCTGTACACTTCCTGAGACTTCTATCTTTTAGTGAGTTCACATCTTTCGAGATGTTCAAAAAATCCTTCTCTGTCAGAATTCTGTGTCAGATGTAATCTCGTTGTCAGAGCATGATGTTAGATTCATCTGCGGCCAAAACTGCCTTTGGTTATTTGGTCCGCATGGCTATCACCTAATTGGGCCGTATGGTGATCATGCGGTCCATTTTTTCCTGAGCTTTTTTATGGGCCGCATGATTGCTGAACGTATGGATCCAATTTTTCTATGCTTCTAAAATAACTTAGATAACTCTTCCTATGAATTATTCTACCACCTTGCTTATCCTATAATAGATATAAAATTAAAATTCAAGCACGAGTGTTCGTCCTTCTGAAATAGGTAAGAACGAGAGTCAATGATAGGGAGTTCAAGAAGGGTATCACCGAATACAATTTTATAGTTTTAAAAATGATAATAGAAATCAAAAAAAGGTTCAAAGCAATTGTGGATTAAGATTCTAACAAACATATCCTAGCATAGGCTGGCTCAGTACAGTAACGTAACCGAGATAATTTAATCTGGACCTGCATAGGCCACTACAAAAATATATCACGCCACAGTCCCAAATATATATGACTAGGAATACGTAAACATGTCAGCTACGCATTCAACCAGACTCTTATCCAACTCGAATATGTATAAGTTGTAATATAATGGTCACTATCTAGCTGATAAAGTAAATATATATCAATGTCTCAATCCAAAATGAACAAAATACAAGAATGAGCAACATGTGCTAAAGTTGGATGTCTAGTAACACGAAAACCTGAATAGACTCGAGAAATAATCAGAGTCTATAAAACTATGTTATATCAGCAGAAATAAATAACGAGAAATAAATATAAATACGGAAGAATATGTTGTAAGTATCAACTAAATATACCTGAATCCTGCAGAACAATCATCCACGAAAATACTCCACTAATCCTGGGGACAAAATCCGGATCCAGGTCCTCAGAGAACATAGCAAGGTACAAAAAATAATATACCAAAAGTAAAATAGTAATATAATCAACTCAAGGGTAAGCTACAATAACCGTGTAAGTGATATGCAAGTGAGAGATCACTCGTACTCAAGCAGGAGACTCTCAAGGTTCTATGTGTGTGAACCCCAAGAAGTCTAATAATAATTATTATAATAATAATTACTAAGTGCTCTATAAAGAAACCCAAAGCAGTAAAGTAAAAGTATATCACAAAGGGCTCCATATCATGGAACCTAAAGCAGGCACGTAAATAACACTAAGGGCTCCTGATAAGGGAACCTAAAGCAGACACGTAAATAACACTAAAGCTCAGCTACAGAGAATAAGGCAGGCACGTAGATATAGATATTCGCCCAAAGTACAGTGTAAACTCTTCCCTCCCATGTAATATCATGTATTATGTCATAAGCTGGTGAGATAAAGACCTCTAACTATCACAACGAGTCATAGTACTATATAAATAAGTATCATGTGACGAGTCCTAGAATCCCTATATAGAATCCATACACCAAGATTATATCATGAAAGATTCTATCACATGAGATCATGTCAAGTATCCTACAGTCTGTCATACTAAAAATACAAGCACGTATCATGGGTTCACAGTAATGACTCTCTATCTACGATACTCGACTCCACTGATGGACGTTGGCACCCGAATCTGGTTCGAACAAAAAGTATCGTATATCGGCCCTAGGGTAACCACATATAGATCATAAATAACAAGTAACAGTAATAACTAACTAAATAAATGAACAAGGAACTGTGATACATCATGGTAAGGTACACTGCCTGGATTTTTGATGATGGTATGACGAAGTCCATGTATCGAGCTTGATATGATAACTGCTCCCAAAAATGTAGAATTCGTACGAACGCTCTGAATGCTGAAAATAATATCACCATCATTTCCAAAAAATCAAAAATATATAGAATTGACTACCCATAAGTTCAATTTGGATACAGGAACAAAATTGGCAGTTTCAGGTCAATGTTGTGTCCAAATATAGCCCACTTCGCACCAAAAAATGTGTCGAAGATAAACTTTTCCAAATTCGACAAATTAGTGTCCACAAGACCAAAATAATTATACAATCATAATACAATATCCAAAATTGGATTCTGAGGAGTCGATCACCAAATTATCCGTCAAGTCGAACCGCAAGGCCCACGAAACGGTATTTCGGTCAACGTTCTCAGAATTGCACCAAACTTGGGTGACAGGACCAGCGTATTACTACGACTACGATGGCGCAAAGTTTCATTGTGAAATGACTCGTACACACGAAGTAATTGCATAATTTTGGAAAATATAGGTACAGAGTTTTTGGACGGATATGGGTTGATTCCGGCGTGCAAATCATTTTCACAAAAGCCCACATGACCACGTTTAAGATACGTATCTTTTTGTGCAATCCGCTTCAACAAAATTGTCTCATTTGGTGGGACGGACATCGTATCGAAGAATTTTGGGTTTCCAAAACCATATTTTTGTCAATTTCAAGACTGAATAATCAACAATATACTACGAATTAAAATAATATATTTAAATGGTTTAAAAGTTTGTTATGTTATTTAAAAGGTTGTTCAAGTAGATTTTTAAAACATTAACCGGTTTGGAGAAAACAGAATGGGAACATGAGTGTTTGGACTAATTTTATAAAAGATTTCAAGCAGTATTTCATCGACTTTCGATTAATTTTCCACACGATTTAAACAGAACAAAAAGTAAGATAATTGAAGGTATATCAAGAGGGTTAGGTTGTGCACATACCCGCAAAATTGGATCATGAAATAAGCGAACAATGAAGAAGATATCATGTATCAAAGTCGGCATGATGAATGCACGACTGATGTGTGCATTCCACGCACAAGCGGTCAGCTGGGTGGGTATCGGCAGATCTCTGGCGACTACGGCCGGTGGGGTTGCTCACCTTGGTCTGACGGGTGTAGGGTTGGTGATGGTGAAGAGATTGGGGTTAGGGATTGTTTATGGGAATATATATATATATATATATATATATATATATATATATATATATATATATATATATATATATATATATATATATATATATATATGGGTAAATGGGATATGAGCCATAGGCTCAAATTCTTACATGTGTCATGCACACGTAGACCAATAGTAATGGATTCCTACATCCCATGTGCACACATGTACACTAATACACTTCATTGCTATTGGTCCACATGTGCATTGGCTCATGTAGGAATATGGCCTATGGCTCATATCCCCTTTTCCCTATATACATATATATATATATATATATATATATATATATATATATATATATATATATATATATATATATATATATATATATAACATGAGGAAGAAATAAGGGGTGGGGGGATTTTGTACGGGCTTGGAGGGAGATATTAGTTTAGGTTTTATTTGTTTTATATATTTTCTTTTCTTTCCACTTTTTTCTTTTTCTTTTACTTTAATATAAGTAAATAGTAATTCTAATATATAACTATATTTACTTGTATCAAAATCATTCCTAAAAATTTATCAGAAAATTAGAAAAATAGATTTATTCACAAAATAAATTCTAGGAACTAATTTTACATAAAATATTTTGTCAAATAATTTTAAATAACTATATATATATATACTAGTATATGCGCACGTGCGTTGCACGTATTTTATATTACTTAAAAAAATAGTTTATTAAAAGAGCAACCGATAATTTCTTAATTTTATTTAGGTGGAAATATAATAGGGAAAGTTGGGAGAAATTAAATGACGAAAATATGAAATATTTCTCTTATCTCTTGGGTTCATGTGCCTACTTTACATGTATGCTTTATTAACTTTTGTTTTATTCTCCAAACTACCTACTTTGCATGCATGCATATCTTTGTTTTATTAACTATCATTCCCCAAGTTGCCTCATGCATACATACATACATTTAATATGAATTTAATTAATGTTTTTAATTACTTAGATATCTTTATCAACATTAATACATATTGAAATATAATAAAGGGTATTTTTGGAACGAAAAACTTTCACGGTGAAGCCTAGTTTTGGCATTATATAGTAGAATAGATATATCTATATATATATTCAAAAATATATATATATGGTTTACATGTCTTGAACAAATAAATTTTTTTTGTGGGATTAGTTGATCCCACTTGATCCTTAATGTGTCCAACCATATTGAAGGATGAGACTATATATCTCGTGATGTTGGTAATATCGTACCTCACAGTTCGTGGGGCCATACGTAACCTGTTGGTTATGATGGGGGGGCTCCCGTGGGGATGGGTACGGTTCGAAGTTTTCCTTGGAAACTTAGTTCCTAATCCGGTGGAAAGAACATATAAAAAAAATCACATCGCTGAATAAATAAGGCAATCAGTCTTCATTGAAAACTTGTTTATTTGTATTGTACATGTAACTAGAGAGGACTCATTAGTAAATGTATGTTGTCTACTTTATTTCGTCATTTGATAGAGTTGTACGAGAAAATTGTTGGATTGTATCTCATTTTCGGTCGAGCGTTCAAAAAAATGGTGATAATGAAGTTGATAATTTAGTCTCACAATGGATAGGAAGTGAGATTATTAGGTATAGATAATTAGGATTAGTTCTGGCCTTATACAAAAATTTATTTTTTAAGTCATATAGGCTCAGTCTAATGTCACATCTCATGGGCCAAGCTCGGTTCGGAGAATACCACGTTTCCAACAAGTGGTATCACTAAAAAATATTGTTAAATAGCGACGGATCTCAGCGACAAAAATTAATCCGTCGCTGAGTCAGCGATGTATTAGCGACAGAATAACGACTATATTATTTTTGTAAACCAAATATATTATATTTTGTCAATATTCTATAGCTAATCCGTCACTGTTATCTTAGCGACGAAATAGCGACGAAAATATTCTTCGCTGCGAAAACATAAATTTTTCGAGACCGTTTTAGTTTCCCCATTTTTAATCTCTCACTTTCTCTCTCCCTCTCTCTCTCTCTCTCGATCCCCCCGACCCCCTACTCCTTTACGGCGACCTCCTCCTCCACCGACCCCCTCCCCCTCTCCGACGACCTCCTCCTCCTCCATTGACCCCCGATCCCTCTCTGGCAGCCCCTCCCCCTCACTCGACCTCTCCTCCTCCTCCTCCTCCTCCTCCTCCACCGACCCCCTCCCCTTCTCCGGCGACAAGAAGCCCCTCCCCCTCTCTTGCGAGCCCTAATATCCTCCCGAGCCCTCCTACTACTCTTTGACTCGAGTGACACAGACATCCCCCCCGAGCCTCTCCTCCGACCTCAGGATTCTGAGCCATGCCCTCTACTGGCCTCAAGGGTCCGCCTTTGCGCTCCGTCTGATTCCCTCCTCCCTTCCGAAGGTAAACCCTAACCCTCCACATATCTATTTGGGGAAAGACTATACAAATTGTAGAATATATTTGAATTTTGGGGGAAGACACATGACACAAGATGCTAGAAGACACATATAAACATTAGGTATATAAATACATGTTTGCTTTGGATCATGTTGGAAGCTACTAATTTGTCATATGGGTACTAGTTATGGGTCTTCTTCGAAAAAAAAATTAAAATAAAAAATATTTAAAATATAGGATCGGCGATATTGGTATCATACCATTACTATGAGTATCGATATCGGACCTTTACTATGAGTATCGGGATCGATGATATCGGTATTATCGGCGATATTGGACCGGAGTATCAGATTTTTTGGTATCGAAAGCAAATAACTATTAGTAAATTATTAACATTTTAGAATATATATATTTTATAATTTATGCATAATTTTAAGTATTTATGGTGTTGTTTATTAGTTTTTTTTTTGGTATCAGACCATTACTATGAGTATCGAGATCGGCGATATTGGTAATATCAGCTGTATCAGACCGGAGTATCGAATTTTTAGGTATCGAAAACAAAAAACTATTATATGCGATATATAAGTTTTTCTCTTGTATTTGCTTTTAGCAAGTATCCTAACTAGGTAATCATAGTTCTTTATGTTTTTTCTTTTGAAATGGTACGTGCATAATTATTCAAGTCTATAAGAAAGCAATGAGTCGATACTTAATTGACCGGTCGTGGATGTACAATCGGTGACATAAGAGGTGTTGATGGTATGGAGGTTGATGTTACCATAGAGGATGATAGAGTTAATAAAGAGATTGACTTAGAAAATTTACCTCATATTGAGGACTCTGATATGGATATATCGAAGGAGGAACAAGAATTGGAAGATGAAGGTGATAGTGAAAGTAAAAATAAAAATGAAGAAGATGAAGATGAAGATGAAGACGATTCAAAAAATAATTCGAACGATAATTCAAAAGTTGAAGAAGATTAGTACATACACACATATGCATTAGCTTAGATTATTTATTTATTTAATGACACGATTATTATTTATTTTATCATCACACTAGTTTTTATTTGTTTTACCACAACATCCATTACTTTATGATGTCTTGATGTCACAATTTTTATTTGTTTCAGAACACCATCTATTATTTACTATCAGATTTACCTATGGTGGGACGAGGACGAGGATGATCACGATGACAGGTTCATCGAGGATCATTTTTCTAGCATCCTCCAGCTATTTCGGATGTAGGTCACATACGACCATTAGAGGACGAGTTCATAGATGCCGAGGATGGTTTATCCCCGCCATGTACTCATTCATCGGTAGGGGGAGCTACTCCATCCCCCGAGGCTTTCCTCAGCTTCTACCCCTGCCACTACTCCTGCGACTACTGCGACTATTAGTACACCGGCTACTCCATTAGTTGCTCCTTCCAGAGCAAATCCATATCCAGGCCTCCTGGTGGAGCACGGAGTATGTGTTTGTTGTCCAGGATTTGCAGATCCCCCTTCTCTACCAGAGCGGCCAGCCAATATCGATCATCCCGAGCTGTGGGCCGATGGAGTGACATAAGTACTTATTGTCAATTCACACATTTATTTATTTAATCATTTATTATTCTAATTGTATATTGTTTACTTATTTAAGGTTCTTCCCGACCAAGGCTGACAATGATCTGGGGGGCATCATGCGGGAGAACTTTTATGGCCCTTATATCAACTTCAATGACATCCCCCTGGATCGACACTTTATTTGGCTGGATATGCTGCGGGTATGTATAGGATTTTTATTTAGAATAATATATAATTTTATGATTAAATGCTAAAAAATATTTTTTTGAATTTACAGAAGAAGTACTAGTGGCCGGATTATAGAGAGTCGGCGATCCGAAAGTGCTACAAGACCATCGCCAACAAAAGGTTCAGGGATATGATCAATGATCAGAAGGCGCTGGCATCACATTCAGGGGATCTTCACAAGGAGTGGCTCTAGGAGGATTTCTGGGAGAAGATAAAGAAGAAGATGGAGGCCTCGGCTTATAAGGCCAAGTGCGAGAAGGCAAGAGCGTTTTGTGCAAATGGTGGTCTCCACACGGGTGGATCCATTCTGACCATCGAGCATTTTCGACGGATGGTTAGTATTATAATTTTTTGCTAGATCAATTTTTGGTATAATTACTTAATTTTTACAGTGCGATGAGGCCATCAGAACCGGGGGAGACCCAAACACCATCGACTTTCCCGCAATCTTCCAGCAGACGCACAAAAGGAAGAAGAATGGGTAGCTCTTAGATGAGCGAACAACAAAAGCATACGTAAGTTGTGTTTATAAAATTTTGTCAATAAATCTAAACTTAACTTTAATATTGTTACCTATGATATCCAAAAATCTTAACTCTAAACCTAACCTACGATATCTAAACTTAACTCTAAACCTAATCTTAGTTGTAGTCAATAAATAGATTAATCCTAAACTACAATATCTAAACCTATTTACATAAATAAATATAGGAGATGTATGAGACGCTGGAGGGTGGGACTAAGAGCAGTTCGTCGACAGAGAGAAACGATCGGTGGGTACAAGCTGTCGGAAGAGAAAAATGCGACAGTGTGTACGGGACTGGATCGTTAGCATCCCAGCCGTCGGTTCTTTTTAGAGCTCCTCCGACGGCTCCTCCAGCACTATCAGAGCCCATTCCTCCTGGTGCTATGAGTTTGGAGCAGATCACGATGACTCTGTAAGAGGTACAGAGACATCTTAGACAACTGACAGAGTCTCATGATCCTGTAGCTCATGCTCCTCTTGCAGCTCATGCTACTCCAGCTACTCCAACTCTTCCGATGGCTTCTTCGGCTCCTCCTGCTGCTTCTCTTGTCGTTCCTAAGGATCTACAACAGATAATCGTTGTGGTTATGGCGCATTACATGGCTACTCGACAGCCGCCATCGCCTCCGTCTCCACCGTTGACTTGATGTATATTTTTGTTTTCTTGATAATTTAACAATTTATTGGATGTATTTGTGTATAACTATATATTTTTGGATTATGGTAGTGTATGATAACTTATGGCTATGCACTTATATTTAAGTTCTATTGTATTTGATGTATTTGGATGTATTTGTGTATAAGTGATTTGATTTTGTGTAATGTTACAGGAGCAGAAAGTAACTGATTCTATTCTGTAAAAAAAATATTCATGTTTAGCGACGGAATAGCGACGGATTAGCGACAAAAAACTAAAAAATTCCAGGTCATCGACGGAGCCGCGACGCTTTAGCGAAGAATTAGCAACAGAAAATCCGTCGCTAAATATGTCTTGTACCAAAAAATATAGAATTTTTGATATCAGATATAGTCGCTATATCCATTTTTTTTAGCGAAGAATTAGCGAAAAAAAATTTGTCGGTGAGCTTCTAGAAAATTTGGTAAAAATGGGCTCATACTTTTCGTCGCCAATGCATTGATAATCCGTCACCAAATAAAGCAACATAAATATTCTGTCACTAATCCGTCGTTGTAATTTTGTCACTAAGTTCGTCGCAAATCTGTCGCCATGTCGACGGATTAGCGACAAAAATCTGGCAGCGACACTTAAATTAGTAATGTCACATTTTTGTCGCTAATCCGTCGCTATATTAAAATAGCGACGGAAATAGACATTTTAGTGGTGTATTTTTGTAGTGTATTAGCGCCCAATATGACATGGATAACACACGCATAATGGTGTAGATGAACGTGTCAGTTTATTCTATGGTCGAATGGATCGAGATAATAATATGTTGGATCTTCTGGGTGCTCGAAGATTATTTGATTATATCTCGCTTGGTTCTGTGGTCGAACGGATCGAGATGACAATATGTTAGATCTTCCGAGTGCTCAATTTTTTTTGGGATTGTATCTCGTTTCCAGTTGAATATTCAAAAAGATTGTAAAAATGGAGTTGATAATTTAATCTCACATTGGATAAGAAGTGAGATCATGAGGTATAGATAATTGAGATTAGTTCAGGCCTTAGATAAAATTTCACATATGATGTAGATAATTAGAATTGGTTTAGGCGTTAGATGGAAATTTACTTTTAAGACATATAGACCCAGTCCAGTATCACACTTCATGGACCTACTCTGACTTGGGTCCTACCATGTTTCAAGATGAAAGTTTTTTCAAACCACATCAATGAAATATTCCAAATGTAACGAAGTAGTTTCATCTCTTGAAAGTTGTAACACAGACGAAACTGTATTATCACTTTCTGCAACAAAAAATAGAGATCAAGAAACATGAAAAACATGAACTAAAAAAACAATTATGTGATTCTCAATTATGTGAATCCTACCAATATTTGAAATCCAATACAACAAGTTGAGCTAGCACTACCATAGGGTTTGGATGTAGTATTTGGCTTTTGATTCAATGGCGAAGTAGGTTGGGAATGAAATACGAAAATCATTCCCCAAACCAAAGAGACTACGAGAGAATTAAACAATAAAAATGCACTACAATCAAATTTTCAAAATCACAAAGAAAGCCAAATACAAACACAAGAATTTTTGAAGTAAAAAATCCTTGCGGGAGAAACCACGGGACGATCGGAGTCCAACCTTGAAAAACCTCCACTAATGGAATAAAAAATACACAGACTCTTATAAACTTCTAATCGATCTGAACAGATAACCACAACTCCTTGAAGAAGAAAACATGAGTATAAGCACACGAGGAACAAATATGACGAGAAAGAACTATCCGAAATAGTCTCCTCTTCGATGTAGTCGTCAATCCCATATTTCTCTCTCCAATAGTTGTATAGCACTCTATCCTCCTTTTGCAATCTTTTGAGATATATTCTAGGAATAGAAAATACCCAATATATATAGCCTTAAACCCACAACTAATCTAAACTATTGAAGTCTTACTATTATATATAGGTACCCAATCCAAACAATTGAAGTATTTCTATTATATGTAGGAATATCCAATCCAACTCCATTGAGGTATTCCTATTATATGTAGGAATACCCAATCCAACTCTGGAACATTTTTCACATATGTTGGAAAACTTACCCACTGTAACAAATTATTCCCTTCCAAACTAGGTGAAGGAGCTCATCATACCGACAATCCGTCTGCAGTACTAAAACTTTTTTCTTGGTAGAACCTTTGTGAGTATATCCGCTCCATTGCCATCAGTATGAACATTCTCAAGCGTTGCGTCCTTTGCCTCAATCATATCCCGTATCCAATGATACTGAGTCTCAATGTGCTTGGACCGACTATGAAATATCTGGTTCTTCACAAGGTGGATTGCACTCTGGCTATCGCAAAGAAATACATACTGCTCTTGCTTTAGCCTAATTTTCTGCAACAGTTTATTCATCCACAATAGCTTCTTGCAAGCCTCCGTCATCGCAATGTATTATGTCTCTGTCATAGATAAGGCGACACACTTTTGCAATCATGACTGCCCAAAAATCGCTCCACCAGCAAACATCATCACATAGTCCAAAGTCGATCTCCTCGTATCCACATCTCCAGCCATGCCAGTGTCAGTATATCCGACTAGGTTCGACTTGTCACCACCAACAGAAAGTGTGAGCACCCAAATTTTTAAATTTAAACTTTATTATTTTATTTTAATTATAAGAATATTAGGTTATTTTTAGCAAATTAGAAAAATACGATTCTTTGACTTATTTAACTTCTACCAAACAAATAATTGGGTTACAGACTCCTGGCCCGAAGGCCTATAAACTCGGTCCGAAGGTCCACCACATCCCGGCCAGAAGGTCCCACATATCTCGGCCCGTAGGCTCGTACATCGCACTTGAACTGCACCTGCGCTGCACCCATCACCAACTCACCATTAATTGCCCCAAAGGAAAATTAAATGGCGCCCAGGAGGCTCAAATTCGCAACCTCCTGGGTAATATGCATATGTCTTAACCACTAGGCTAGACGTCATTTGCAATATATATATATATATATATATATATATATATATATATATATATATGGTTTCTTTAGTATATATAGTTGGTATGGAGAGGAATACTGAGGTATCAATTGGTGGTCTGGCCCAAGCTATAGTTGGTATGAAAAATAGGAGTACTCTGTGGTTTCAAGAAGCCCGTATCCGAGTAGTTGCGGCAGTCTGACATGTCTGGAGGGAGAAAAATTAACGCATTTTTGAAGGGCTACAGACATCTCCAGTGGGAGTTATACACAACATTGAGAATGATATAGGTCGCTTGGGGCTACCAAGGGGTGGCAGAATCTATTGTATTGATTGTACTTTGTTTACAAGGAATAATAATTACCATTTAATATATATATAGTTTCTTTTGTATTTAGTTTTAGTTTTGGACTTTTTGAAAATTTGATGTTGACTCTCCTGTGGCCTTGACCATATGGGTTCCAGCAGCCAATAACACTACATGGGACGGGCCGCCCATCGAGAAGGGCCTCTTGGGGGCCTTCATGTATGAACCCACGGGAGGCCGGCCACAACACGCTTTCGATCGGCCTCAAAGTTCTTATTCCTTTTCCCACTAATTATTAAGATTTTTGCCGATTCTGTCCAATAACTACATTGGCGCCAGACAGATCGACCTCAACCTCTTTCTTGTCGCCCGAAGGACACGTGGCAGCCTCTGCCTCAGTCGAACCCTATCTGCTTGGCCAGGTTCATTCCGGCACTTGGCCTGCATAATAGTTCCAACCCAAGAAGCCAAAACTAGCTGCATTTATAAATAATGTAACATATAACCCTTGTTCTTAATTGTACCCGCCAAACAAGTTATCGAGTAACAGGTACTATTACTTTTGCTCTTACAATTAGTTCATGTACGTACTGGAATTGTACTTGATTTAGTAGTTTTCATGTTTTTATTTGCATAGTTGGGAAGTGTTGCACGGAAGAAAATATGGAGGGGAGAGTAGGGAGCAGATGGAAAACCTTGAAAAGGTTATTGTCATTCAAAGGCATCCGATGCTGCGGAAGCATATGGGGAAGAAGCCGCGACAATTCGATGCTATCGGATAGCGAGTACGAAGAAGAATATAGTGACCTCTACCAGCATGTTCCAGAAGAAGAAGAAGAGATTGGGAGCCATTTTGATCAAGAAATCAGCATAGGTGCGCTCCTTGCCACCACGGAGCGAGAGTTTCGTGCTGCAACGACGGGGCCGGGGCAGCCCGTGAAGGTGTCGCTGATGAGGCTGTTGGAAGAGAGGGAGGAGAGGGAGAGGGAGGATGAGAGCCACGACGATGAAGCGACCGAGGAGGAAGGAGGGGAGGGAGAGGGTGGTTCGAGTTGTTGCTGCGTTTGCATGGGGAGGAGGAAGGGAGCTGCGTTCATTCCGTGCGGGCATACTTTCTGCAGGGTGTGCGCGAGGGAGCTGCGGACGAGCAGACGCTCCTGCCCGCTCTGCAATCGACTCATTCTCGAGATACTCGACATCTTCTAGCTAGTGTTCTGGCTTGGCCTCCTTCAAGTTACATGAACAGATTGACTAATCCCTCCAACTGAGTGAGGACACCATGGTTGCAAGTTTTTGTTGAGTCCCAATCTGCTGTCCTCAATATTCTGTTTTCTTTCACGTCTCCTCTCTACTTTTGGATTTTTGTTTTTTTTAAAATTGGTGGAACTAACAAACCAATTAAAAGGGACAGATTATTGAGTAGAGCAGATCCGATCTGCTTGTTTGGCCATGATATTTTAATATCAATTATCCCTCCTCCAGTTTGGTTGACATGAATTCCTTGTTAATAGATTCTGTTCATTTGTATTTGAAGAGGTAAAGTTATTTATCCAAATATTGATGAACAAGTTCAACCAAAAACCTTTAAGTCTAGATGGCTAATTAAACCATTGCATCTTGAATGGGATTTGCTTGGATCAATTTAACGACAAATATTTATGACCAAGGTATTTATAGTGAATTGCACAATATTTCTGAAATTTCATGAGTTTTGACAAGATATTTAGTTTTATATTTATCTTTTTAGTAACATTTATTTAGTTATTAGTTTTTTTATTTTGATTAAGTTTAGTTGCTTAGGACTTGAATTAGTCTTTTATTACAAGGGAAAATTTGGTACAACCCCCTTCCACTTCGTGGCGATATAGTGGAGGACTCTCCTCAACTTCTATTTTTTTTTCAAACTAATATATATATATATATATATATATATATATATATATATATATATATATATATATATATATATATAATTCCCATTTTAAAGCATACATACGTATAACCATTTATAAGAAACATTATGTCCTTCTATGTGGGACAAAAGAAATTAAGTAAAAAAAAAAAAAAATTTCATTGACACTTGTCAAAATTGCATTATTTCCCTTTTCCATCATTTAGTTTCCTATATCACCCCATAAAAAGTTAATGAATTTAATTAAAAGTAATTGATACTTTTGATATTTGTACCTAATTTGTAATATCTTTATCTAACTTGTAATATTTGTACCTAATATGTGATATTAGTAATTAACTTGTGATACATATACTTAACTTGTGATATTTGTACCTACCCTATGATATATGTATCTAACTTGTAATATTGATATTTAACTTGTGATATGTGTACCTAACTATATGTCCCTTATCCTGTATTTTGGAATATATATTTTAAAATTTTGTCCTTAGTAATTTTGTAGCTTATATACAATATAATTGAAGTAAATAAAAAAATATATACGTTATATATAAAAATATTAAATAAATAAGTTTAAGATTTAAAATAAATAAATAAAATGATATAAGTATTTAGATTTATTAAAGGAAGGGATAAGTTAAACAATAGTCAACGCATTAAAAGATACATGAGTAAAAATTTAAAGTTTAAATATAACTTATCTCTTTATTTAAAACCTACATAAATATTCGATCCTAAAACTAGGTAGAAATAAATCAAGCAAATTCCTATTTTATTCTAATGATAACCCACTGCCTGACTATAAGCATGTATCCATATGTATATACATATAAAAAAATTTATTCGACGGATAATATATCGAAAGGATATTTAAATCTTATTAAGTAATCTTAAACAGATCTTCAGATAATAATAAAAATATTTAAATTTAATTATTATTATTATATCTTATGGAATGCCAATAATCTGTCCTTCAAACAAGACTGAATCTTGTTCTTTAAACTATAGTAAATATGCATATCTATCATCTGTCCTTCAATACTGTCACACCCCAGTCCCAAAATACCGAGGGACTGGACACGTGGCAATGGCCAGCAGCATGTACCGATGGACAAACCCAATTTAATGGATCCATCGGACATACTTAAGCTGTATTACATCAGTCAGGGTTTTACTATTCTCATCCACAGATATAAGATAGCAACATCAGCAAAAGAAATATTAAACTTCAACCAGACAAAGTAAATAAATCGGAGAACAATCCGATATTAAGTCTGTTACACAAGTTCTCAAAGACAGGAATAAAGAGTTTAATTAGACAGGAAAGAAAATCTAATTGCCATAATATCTGAGCATGATGGAGCAGTTGTTCAGGAGAAGTCCTCAGCGGTCACCTCGTCCTCAGCTACGGGTACTGTTCCGTGAAGAGCACCTGTTCCGTAGACCTCTGGATAAACCTCGTCTGCAACTCCTGGGAACATAGTTCGGATCCAGGTCCTCAGGGGACATAGCAAGGTACAGAAAACACAAGCCAAAATAAATGCAGTAAAGTAAATAATGGAACAATAGGGTCAACTATATAATCTTCTATGTGAAATACAAGTTGAGGGCATCACTAGAACTTAGGCTGATACCACTACAAGCTCTGTGTCGGGGAGCCGGGTAGCAGTTATACTATGAATTATACTATGTGTTTACTATGAATTATATATATAATCAGCCTTTAGCCTGTGTGTCTCTCCCCACCTAATGTAATCTCACGTCACAGTTCTCAATGTTCATGTTACGCAAGATTAAACTAATGCAATCAGTCATTTATTAAAATCTAAGAAATTAAAGCTCAAGTCATGACATCTATATCCTATACAGAACCACTTTGAATAATCAGGAAGATTCTGTCTCATGCTCTGTGTCAAGTGTCCTGGGTATAAAGTACTTGATATGGCAAGTACGAGAAATATAAGTGTCACGATAACCAACTCTAAGTGACTTTACACAAACCCCGCGTACGGTGTTGGCACCCGACTATGATCGGACGCTAAGCAAGTCACACGGCCCTAGGGTTGAGCAAGTACAACAGTCACAGGAAACTAAATCTGAAGAAAATAAATCATTAAACTGCATTTATGGCAAGGTACACTTGCCTGGGTTTTCGGCTCCAAATGTTGCTCTGGCCTCAGCTGGATTTCTAAGCAGTACTCCGGTTGCTGAAATAGACATCACCATCAGGTCCAGAATACTTCAATCAGCTAGGAACGCCTGTCCTTGAGTCCAATTTGGAGACAAGGGCAAAAACGTCATTTTCTGGTCAAAGCGGGGTCCAATTGTGGGCCGCTTTGCACCGAAAACGCGCCAGGGTCAAAGGTCTCAAAAATAGTCCAACTTAGTGTCAACAGGTTAGGAACGATGATACGAACCCAACGGAACTTCCAGAATTGGATTCCAATGAGCCGTTCTCAAAATCGCCCGTTGGGTGGAGCCTGTGGGGCCCACGACACACGATTTTGTCAACGTTCTCAGAATCGAACCAAACTTGGCTCACAGGACCAGCGTATTGCTACGAGTCCAATGGCGTAAGTTTCGTCTAGATCTGACTTGTGTACACTAAGTTACAGCGAGAAACAGAAAGTATGGATATGGGACGATGTCCGCGGATACGCACTGATCCCGGTGTGCACGCACATCCAAATCAGCTTCTGCGAAATCCTGCACGTCCGTATCAACGACGCGCACATATCTGTGAAGACCGCACGCGATCAAGTCGTCCCGTTTGGCGGGGCGTACTCGATTCCGGGGTGAAACAGGGCTTAGTTTTTTCCTGTTTTTGGATCACGGTGTGCGATCACCACAGGACACGATGTCCCGAGCGGTTTGTCCGAGTACCGAGAGGGTCATACAGTCTACGCGATACAATTTACGGAATCGAATTCTGAGCTACGAGCAAAAAGTTATGAATACCTGAAGTGGGTCTGAAAAACCGAATCCTAAATCGTGTCCGACACGCGATACCCTGTATCCGAGTACTGTTCACTAGGGTTAGGGTTTCGGACACAGGGAGCCGATGCTTCGCCGGAGGAGCGCTGACAGAGGCGGCTGAGCTCATGGCCGGCCGGCTGCGGAAGGGAACGGCAGGCGGGCCGTTCAGATCTGCGGCGGAGCGGTTGGCTGGAGTGCGGTGGCTGCTCGGCGGCGTCGGGCTCGGCTGTGGTTGAGGGCTTGGTTGAGGTGGCTGGGCGGCTCGTGGCAGAGTCTAGGGCGGAGATAAGGGTTCTGCGGAGGATGGCGTCGGCTGTGGCACGGCGGAGGGAAGAGGGCAGCGACAGCGGCGGAGCGGGGAGTTGCGGGCTGGAGAAGGAAGGAAGGGGGTTTTTATAGGGAGGTGGAGGGAGGCCATCGGTTGTCCGGTGAGGAGGAGCCGGAGCGGAGAGGTCGGGGAAGATGGAGAGCGGTTGTTACGCCCCAGTCCCAAAATGACGAGGGACTAAGCACGTGAGCAATGGCCAGCAGCACGCACCGATGGACAACCCAATTTAATGGATCCATCAGGGCATGCTTAAGCTGTAGTCTAGCAATACTAAGTACAAGTCTCAGGTAATTCTAATCGCATCCACAGGAAGTCACAGATTAAAAGCCAGAAATTATGCAATGGAAATAAATACTGAAATCTCAAATAAGCTATCTCGGGAACAAATCCGAGAATTAGTCTGTTACATTTAAGAAAAGACAGGAATTTAAAATGCTGGAAATAGAAATACTGTATAACTGAAGCCGGTGCTCAGGTGAAGTCTTCGGCCACTATCTCGTCCTCGGTTCCGGGTTCTGCTCCAAGGAGTGATCCTGTACCGTACACCTCGGGGTAGATCTCTGCGGCTACACCTGGGGACATAGTCCATTCCAGGTCCTCAGGGGACATAATAAGGTACAGAAAATACAAGCCAAAACATATGCAGTGCAGCAATAAACTAAATCGCAGGGTAAATATATAAACCAGCTAGTGATATGCAAGTGAGAGTTTTAGTCATAGTCAGGCTGAGACTACTACAGGATCAGTGTCTAAGAAACCATAGCAGTATTTTCTAGAAGGGCCAGAACTTGTGCCAAAGCTCTGTATCAGAGACTAGGACACCTCCAGATAACATTATTTACATTATAATCAGCCTTGATATGGTAATACTCTCCCCACCCCATGTAATCTCACGTCACAGTTCCAGAATATATCAGGTACAAGTCACGCAAGTTTGAACTAATGCAATGAGTCAGGCTAAAATCTAAGCATGTAAACTGTAATGACATGAATATGTAACCTATACGGAATCACCAGGTATATCTCAGGCAATTCCGTCACATGAATAGTGTCAGGTGTCCTGGGTTGAGCAGTTAAACAAGTTACATAAGAAACTACCAGAAAATCAAGTAAAATACTATAATTAGAAATGTCTAAGAATTGGCAGGCTTTACTTGCCCACTGATGTATAACCAAGTCCAGAAAATATGTAGCAAGCTGCAAGTTTTGGCGAGGTACACTTGCCTGTGGTTCCGGCTCGGTTCGCAGTTCTGACTTCGGCGGGAATTGCAGGCGGTACTCCGGTTGCTGAAACAAACATCACCATCAGATCCAGAAAATATCAATCAGCTAGAAACGCCTGTCCTTGGGTCCAATTTGGAGACAAGGGCAAAAACGGCAGTTTCGGGCCAAAACGGGGTCCACCGGTGGGCCCGCTTTGCACCGAAAAATGCGTCCGGGTCAACGGTCTCCAAATTCACCAAACTTAGTGTCAACAGGTCAGAAACGCTGATACGAACCCAACGAAACTTTCAGATTTGAATTCCGATGAGCCGATCACAAAATCGCCCGTCGAGCGGGGCTTGTGGGGCCCACGACACGCGATTTCGTCAACGTTCTCAGAATCGAACCAAACTTGATCCACAGGACCAGCGTATCGCTACGAGTCCGATGGCACAAGTTTCGTTTCAATCCGACGTGTGTACACAAAGTTAGGTCGAATTGCAGAAAAGACGGATACGGGGCGATGTCCGCGGATACGCGTTGATTCCGGTGTGCACGCACACCCAAATCAGCTTCCACAAAAAATCCCACACGTCCGTATCGACGAGGCGCACGTATCTGTGAAGACCGTTCGCCACCAAGTCGTCCCGTTTGGCGGGGCGGACTCGGTTCCGGGGTGAAACAGGGTCTGGTTTTTCCTGTTTTTGGATCGCGGTGTGCGATCACCACAGGATGCGATGACCCGAACAGTTTGTCCGGACACCGAGAGGGTCATACAGGCTTCGCAACGCAATTTGCGGAAACGAAAACGGAGATCCGAGTCAAAAGTTACGGATACCTGAAGTGGTCTCGAAAACTGGGGTTCTATGTGTCCGACACGACCCCAAGGACACTGTGCCCTGTGTCAAGGCCGTGTCCACCCTAGGGTTTAGAGGTTCTGCTGCGCGACGGCCGGAGCTTGGCGGCCGGAGGCTGGGATGCGCGAGAGGCGGCGTTGGGTCAGTGCAGGCGGCCGGCGGCCAGGGCCTCGGGGCTGCGGTGGTCCAGTGCTCGGCGAGGGTTCGCGGAGAGAAGCCGTGGTCGGGGCTCGTCGGCGCTGGGGAAGAGCTGGGCGCTGGACAGCGGGAAGGGGGTCGGCGCGGCTAGGGTGCTGGCCGGCGAGGGGGATCCGGCTGCCGGAGTTAGGGTTAGGGTTAGGGCTAAGTGAGGGAGAAGGCGATGGGGAAGGGGATTTATAGGGGAGATCCGCGGGGGGGGGCTGGCCGGACATGGCGGGGTGAGGGGGTCGTGGCGCGGGGCTTACGCGGAGCGGTGCCGAACGACGCGGGCGGCCAGGCGACGTGGCCGGCGCTCCGCCGGAAATCGCGCGGGCGGCGGAGGGTTCGGGTCGTGGGGTTGGGGGTGAGGCGCCGGGTCGGGTCGGGCGTGGATCCGGGCCTGGCCGACCCGCCCGACCCGTTAAAGCAAGGGCCTGGGTTGGGTTGCTAACGGGCTCGGCCCACTGGGCCGGGCCGGGCCCCAGACCGAATAAAATAAAATAAAATAATTAATAATAAAACAATAAATAGATAAATAATAATAATTAGAAAAATTAGTTTTTAGGCTTTTAAAAATAGGTCCGGGTCCGATAAATTCCAGAAAAATTGCCCTAAGTCCAGTTTTTCATTTTACATCCAAAAATATTATTTTCATAATATTTTAAAATCATTTAATATCAATTAAAAATTATTTAATAATTAAAACCCTATTTTAAATTCAAGAAAATTCCCAAAAATTTTCAGAAAATTGTGAAAATTCTAAGTTTTTAAAATTTTGAAAAATCAGGGGGTTTACAATCTACCCCCCTTAAGAGGATTGCGTCCTCGCAATCAAAGAATAACCGGTCAACAGAGATGACGCAGTCGCAAGCATCGTTTGAAAACACATCACAAGATATTTCAGGGAAATACCGTTTTCCTAATAATAAAAGTTATGCACTTCCAGGAAAATCTAGTTAAAATTATAACTTTTATGAAAATCAGGTTGTTATTAACAAGTTGCAATTTACTAGGTTGGGGCTGAGGTCACGAACCAAGAGGCACGAGCTACAACAAGACTAGAAACGGATAACTATAAATCACTTACTCGCATCGGCTTCCTGCACAGTCATCGCGTAAGCCTGCTCTCGTCCTTGAGGTAGATTCCTCTGTTGCTGCTGAGCTTGCTGGTAGGGTGCTGCTCGAGGTGCTGGTGGAGTTTGCTGGTTCGCCCTTGGTGTTCCTTCCCCACGTTGAGTGCAATCCCTTACCGAATGCTGACGGGATCCGCATGCCAAACACAATCCTAGTCTGCGTCGGCATTCCTTGGCGATATGGCCTGCTTTGCCACAGTAATGACAAGTAAGGAGGACTACCACTGGTGGTGTAGATGCTTTCTGCTGTTGGTGCGGTCTCTTTGCAGATTCTTCTTGTGCTGCCTTGGTTGGTGCGGATGGGGACGACCGCTTCAGTCTGGTCTCTCTCTTGGTGATGCGCTCTATGCGTCGAGCCGCAGCAAGGACGTCCGAGTATGATGTTGGTGCGACGGACCCAATTAGTTTCTGCAGCTCAATGTTCAGTCCGTCGAAGAATTTCTCGGCCTTCTCTTCCTCAGTCGGGATCAGGGTGGGGGCGAAGCGGCTCAGACGAATGAATTCTGCGTTGTACTCTTCCACCGTCATGGAGTCCTGAGTGAGGCGATTGAATTTGTCCCGCAGTTCTGATCGAGCGATGGCAGGAATGTACATCTCTTGGAAGAGTCTGGAGAACTCCTCCCAGGTGACTCGGTCTGGTCTGAGTCGCATCTCCTCGGATAGCCACCAGTGATGGGCATTATCCGTCAATTGTATTCGGACGGCAGTCATCCAGCGTTCCCGTGGAAGTTCAGCTGCTTCAAGTTGATGCCGAATGTTGGTGAGCCACTCGTGAACTTCTGTGGGATCCTCTTTTCCAGAAAAAGTGCGGGGCTTCAGTTGGCGGAAGTCAGTAATTGAGCCTGTAGTTGGCCGTCGAGCTGGTAGGTTGGCCTGCTCTAGTGCAGTCACAATGCTGTCCCTCAAGAAATTAGTTTCGCGACGCTGAGCCTCGTGTTGGACTTGTTGCTATGCTTGCATCATCGCGTAGATCATCTAAAATATTTGCTGTCCGTCGATCGGCTGCCCTGGTGGGAACACGGGCATTGGTGGGACGAACTGCGGCGGAGGTGGAATGTCGTCGCGCCGGAATCGGGAGGTAGGTTGACCTGCCTGCTGGCTCTGTTGAGTTGGTGAAACTCCTCCGACTGGTGTCACTTCGTTGTCGTAGGTGACACCTGCAGCTTGTGGTGTTCCGACGGGAGTCTCGTTGCACTCTTGTGGGTCCATTTCCCTGTATCCAAAATACCCAATAAGAGGCGCACAGGAAACAAGGCAAGATGCAAGTTCAAGTTAGTTCGAATACAATACAGATATCAAAGACGATTCAAGCAAGTGGATGAGATCCTAAAACCCATCCTATTCTTATTGCAGGCCTGTTTGGTCCCTAAGTTGAAACCGAACAATTTAGTCGTAGACCTGCATGGGCCACCACAAAAACCATGTCACGCCCCAGTCCCAAAATGACGAGGGACTGAGCACGTGAGCAATGGCCAGCAGCACGCACCGATGGACAACCCAATTTAATGGATCCATCAGGGCATGCTTAAGCTGTAGTCTAGCAATACAAAGTACAAGTCTCAGGTAATTCTAATCTCATCCACAGGAAGTCACAGATTAAAAGCCAGAAATTATGCAATGGAAATAAATACTGAAATCTCAAATAAGCTATCTCGGGAACAAATCCGAGAATTAGTCTGTTACATTTAAGAAAAGACAGGAATTTAAAATGCTGGAAATGGAAATACTGTATAACTGAAGCCGGTGCTCAGGTGAAGTCTTCGGCCACTATCTCGTCCTCGGTTCCGGGTTCTGCTCCAAGGAGTGCTCCTGTACCGTACACCTCGGGGTAGATCTCTGCGGCTACACCTGGGGACATAGTCCATTCCAGGTCCTCAGGGGACATAACAAGGTACAGAAAATACAAGCCAAAATATATGCAGTGCAGCAATAAACTAAACCGCAGGGTAAATATGTAAACCAGCTAGTGATATGCAAGTGAGAGTTTTAGTCATACTCAGGCTGAGACTACTACAGGATCAGTGTCTAAGAAACCATAGCAGTATTTTCTAGAAGGGCCAGAACTTGTGCCAAAGCTCTGTATCAGAGACTAGGACACCTCCAGATAACATTATTTACATTATAATCAGCCTTGATATGGTAATACTCTCCCCACCCCATGTAATCTCACGTCACAGTTCCAGAATATATCAGGTACAAGTCACGCAAGTTTGAACTAATGCAATGAGTCAGGCTAAAATCTAAGCATGTAAACTGTAATGACATGAATATGTAACCAGAAAATTTACTGTAGCGAAATAAATTTACATTAAATTTATGTAAACGAAATAAGTTTGAAATTTTTTAAAAAAAATCACGGTCCGCCAACAGTGTTGGCGGAAAACGCAACTTTTGTACACGTACGCAGACAAACAAATTAAAAAAAAAACGTGGGCCCCACGGCCAATTTTCGCCAACAGAGTTGGCTGAAATTGGGGGGGCCAATTTCAGCCAACTCAGTTGGCGGAATTTGGCCCCATGGGGCCCACGTTTTTTTTTTTTGTGGTTTTGTTTGGTTTGGTTTGGTTTGTTTACTTAGTTTGGTTTGGTTTTTTTCGTTGGTTTATTTTAATTAGTTATATTTTTGTTTTATTTATTTAGTTTAGTTTAGTTTAGTTTTGTGATTAGATTTAAGTAAATTTATTTTAACGAAATAAAATTAAAATAAATTAATTGGAAAGAAATATTTATAAATATTTTTTTCGGAAATTTGTTTCCAAAGTATCAAAATTTGTATAAATTCCATCTAAAGCATAAAAGTTTAAAATATGACGAAAAAATATCAAAATGAATTGGACATTTATATTTATAAATATTATATTTTTATCGTAAATTTTTTCGTCGTTAACAGACGTTAAAAAATAATAATGTTAAAAATCTGTCGTAAGACTATTACGTCTGCCGTCGAGCAGCCTTCGAGCAGACTTCAAGCGGCCATAACTACTTGTTTTGAGATCGTTTTTCGTTAAATAATAAGTCGATTTGTATGTTTTCGACGAGAGTAACACAAATCATGTAGAAAAAAAATTTATCCGAAACAAGACGCATATGTTACAGGCAAAAATATAAAATATAAAACTTCAAACTATCATAACTTTTGACTGGGAGATCGAAACAAGCTCCAGTTTGAGCCAAAATGACCGTATGGAAAAGTACTTCAGGATAAACAGTTTCATCGTTTGACGGACTTTGAAAAATTTTAGAATCGTCAAAAAATGATGTTTTGACCTCCAAATTTGACTTTCGGTAATATTATTTTTGAATATTTAAAATTTACTGTAGGAAAATAAATTTATATTGGATGTGGGGGCCCACGGATTTAAAACGATATTTCGATCTACAAAATTTTTTTTAGAAATATTTAATGTCTATTATAAAAAAACAGAAATATAATTTATTTCCTTCCAAATATTTAATGTCTATTAAAAATTTAGAAATATTTAATGTCTATTCTAAATATTTCTTTCCTTCCAAATAATTTATTTTAATTTTATTTCATTAAAATATTTTTACTTAAATTTAATTACAAAACTAAACTAAACTAAATAAATAAAACAGAAATATAACTAATTAAACTAAACCAACGAAAAAAACCAATCAAACCAAACCAAACCAAACAAAACCAAAAAAAAAAAAACGTGGGCCCCATGGGGCCAATTTCCGCCAACAGAGTTGGCTGAAATTGGCCCCCCCCAATTTCAGCCAACTCTGTTGGCGGAAATTGGCCGTGGGGCCCACTTTTTAAATTTTTTTAATTCTTTTGCTGCTTACGTGTACAGTAATTGTGTTTTCCGCCAACACTGTTGGCGGACTATGACTTTTTTTACAAATTTTCCAAACTTGTTTCGTTTACAAAAAATTAATATAAATTTATTTCGCTACAGTAAATTTTCTGAATATGTAACCTATACAGAATCACCAGGTATATCTCAGGCAATTCCGTCACATGAATAGTGTCAGGTGTCCTGGGTTGAGCAGTTAAACAAGTTACATAAGAAACTACCAGAAAATCAAGTAAAATACTATAATCAGAAATGTCTAAGAATTGGCAGGCTTTACTTGCCCACTGATGTATAACCAAGTCCAGGAAATATGTAGCAAGCTGCAAGTTTTGGCGAGGTACACTTGCCTGTGGTTCCGGCTCGGTTCGCAGTTCTGACTTCGGCGGGAATTACAGGCGGTACTCCGGTTGCTGAAACAAACATCACCATCAGATCCAGAAAATATCAATCAGCTAGAAACGCCTGTCCTTGGGTCCAATTTGGAGACAAGGGCAAAAACGGCAGTTTCGGGCCAAAACGGGGTCCACCGGTGGGCCCGCTTTGCACCGAAAAACGCGTCCGGGTCAACGGTCTCCAAATTCACCAAACTTAGTGTCAATAGGTCAGAAACGCTGATACGAACCCATCAAAACTTTCAGATTTGAATTCCGATGAGCCGATCACAAAATCGCCCGTCGAGCGGGGCCTGTGGGGCCCACGACACGCGATTTCGTCAACGTTCTCAGAATCGAACCAAACTTGATCCACAGGACCAGCGTATCGCTACGAGTCCGGTGGCACAAGTTTCGTTTCAATCCGACGTGTGTACACAAAGTTAGGTCGAATTACAGAAAAGACGGATACGGGGCGATGTCCGCGGATACGCGTTGATTCCGGTGTGCACGCACACCCAAATCAGCTTCCGCGAAATCCCACACATCCGTATCGACGAGGCGCACATATCTGTGCAGACCGTGCGCGACCAAGTCGTCCCGTTTGGCGGGGCGGACTCGGTTCCGGGGTGAAACAGGGTCTGGTTTTTCCTGTTTTTGGATCGCGGTGTGCGATGACCACAGGACGCGATGACCCGAACAGTTTGTCCGGACACCGAGAGGGTCATACAGGCTTCGCAACGCAATTTGCGAAAATAAAAACGGAGATCCGAGTCAAAAGTTACGGATACCTGAAGTGGTCTCGAAAACTGGGGTTCTATGTGCCCGACACGACCCCAAGGACACTGTGCCCTGTGTCAGGGCCGTGTCCACCCTAGGGTTTAGAGGTTCTGCTGCGCGGCGGCCGGAGCTTGGCTGCCGGAGGCTGGGATGCGCGAGAGGCGGCGCTGGGTCAGTGCAGGCGGCCGGCGGCCAGGGCCTCGGGGCTGCGGTGGTCCAGTGCTCGGCGAGGGTTCGCGGAGAGAAGCCGTGGTCGGGGCTCGTCGGCGCTGGGGAAGAGCTGGGCGCTGGACGGCGGGAAGGGGGTCGGCGCAGCTAGGGTGCTGGCCGGCCAGGGGGATCCGGCTGCCGGAGTTAGGGTTAGGGTTAGGGCTAAGTGAGGGAGAAGGCGATGGGGAAGGGGATTTATAGGGGAGATCCGCGGGGGGGGGCTGGCCGGACATGGCGGGGTGAGGGGGTCGTGGCGCGGGGCTTACGCGGAGCGGTGCCGAACGACGCGGGCGGCCAGGCGACGTGGCCGGCGCTCCGCCGGAAATCGCGCGGGCGGCGGAGGGTTCGGGTCGTGGGGTTGGGGGTGAGGCGCCGGGTCGGGTCGGGCGTGGATCCGGGCCTGGCCGACCCGCCCGACCCGTTAAAGCAAGGGCCTGGGTTGGGCTGCTAACGGGCTCGGCCCACTGGGCCGGGCCGGGCCCCAGACCGAATAAAATAAAATAAAATAATTAATAATAAAACAATAAATAGATAAATAATAATAATTAGAAAATTTTGTTTTTAGGCTTTTAAAAATAGGTCCGGGGTCCGATAAATTCCAGAAAAATTGACCTAAGTCCAGTTTTTCATTTTACATCCAAAAATATTATTTTCATAATATTTTAAAATCATTTAATATCAATTAAAAATTATTTAATAATTAAAACCCTATTTTAAATTCCAGAAAATTTCCAAAAAATTTCAAAAAATTGTGAAAATTCCAAGTTTTTAAAATTTTGAAAAATCATAGGGTTTACAGCGGTGACGGCGGGCGTTCGCAGGGAGCCGAAGGGTCGTCGGCGGCGGAGGTAGGTCAGGGGTCGGGGAACGTTCGAGAGGGAGAGGAGAAGTTATCGGGTTAACGGGTGGACGGGTCTAGGTTGGACCCGGATCCGACCCAATAAGGAATTGGGTTTAAAAAATAAACCCGGTCCGGTTCAGTTTGATTTGGTTCGGTTCAGTTAAATAAACCCGGTTTATTTGGGTTTAAAATTAGTTTAATATTTAATTAGTTTCTAGGGCTTTAAAAATCCATCCGGGGTCCAATAAATTCTCGGAAAATTACCATATGTCTGATTTTCTATTTTACACCATAAAATATTATTTTCATAATATTTTAATATTATTTATTATCATTTAAAAATCCTTTAATAATTAAAATACAAGAATTTAATTACAGAAAAATTCAAGATAATTCCAGAAAATTTCAGATAAATTGTAAAAATCCAAATTAAAATTTACTTAAAAATCAGGGGGTTTACAATCTACCCCCCTTAAGAGGATTGCGTCCTCGCAATCAAAGATTAACCGGTCAACAGAGATGACACAGTTGCATAATTTATTTGAATCAGAAAAATCAAGATTGAGAGTGACACCTAGGAAAAAAAAAATTCCCAAGCATTAAAAGTTATGCAATTTCCCAAATGTGGAAAATCTAGAAAATTACAGTTTTAGAAAACCAGGTTATTTTCAAAACTTATCAGGTTAACAATTCTAGGTTATTATCAAGTTCAAAATTACTAGGTTAACACTTAGGTTATCAATTATTAACAGGTTTAAAGTTATTAGGTTAAGTTATCAGGTCATGTCTGGGGTCACGAACTAGCAGGCACGAACTACAGAAATGCTAGAAACGGAACAACTATAAAGACTTACTCGCATTAGCAACTCCATGGTTCTGCACGTCCCCCACAGTCATCGCGAAAACTTGGCCGCGTCCTTGAGGTGGTGCTCTCTGCTGTTGCTGGGCTTGCTGGAAGAGTGCTGCTTGTTGTGCCAATGGTAGCCTTGGTTGATACCCTCCTGGTGCTGGTAGAGCTTGTTGGTTTGCTCTTGTTGCTCTTCCTCGATGATAAGGACAGTCCTTGGCTAAGTGTTGATTGGTCCCGCAAATCAAGCATAATCCCAACTTGTGTCTGCAGTCCTTCTCAGTATGGCCCACCTTGCCACAGTATTGACATGTAGGTAATGTCTGCGGAGAGGCTCTGGGTGGCTGATGTATATGAGACCTCTTTGCAGCTTCTTCTTGTGGTGCTTTGGATGTTGCTGGTGGGGAAGGCCGCTTAAGACTGGTTTCTCTCCTAGTGACGGGCTCCATGCGTCGGGCTGCAGCAAGGACGTCCGAGTACGAAGTTGGTGCGACGGATCCAATTAGTTTCTGTAGCTCGATGTTGAGTCCGTCGAAAAACTTCTCGGCCTTCTCTACTTCTGTCGGGATCAAGGTAGGAGCGAAGCGACTCAGACGAATAAACTCGGCGTTGTACTCTTCCACCGTCATAGCTTCCTGAGTGAGGCGATTGAACTTGTTCCTCAGTTCTGATCGAGCGATAGTCGGAATGTACATCTACTGGAAGAGTCTGGAGAACTCTTCCCAAGTAACTCGGTCTGGTCCGAGTCTGGTCTCTTCGGATAACCACCAGTGATGAGCATTGTCCGTCAATTGCATTCTGACAGCGGTCATCCAACGTTCTTGTGGAAGCTCAGCTGCTTCTAATTGATGCCGAATGTTGGTGAGCCATTCATGAACTTCTGTTGGTCCCTCCTTGCCAAAAAAAGTACGGGGCTTCAGTTGGCGGAAGTCTGTGATAGAGCCCGTCGGTTGCCGTCTAGCTGATAGGTTGGCCTGCTCCAGTGCATTTACTAGACTGTTCCTCAAGTACTCAGCTTCGCGACGTTGGGCTTCGGTTTGGACTTGTTGCTGAGCTTGCATCATTACGTAGAACATCTGGAACATCTGCTGTCCGTCCATTGCTTGGCCTGGTGGAAAGGCAGGCATCTGGGGAGGAAACTGGGGCGGAGGTAGAATATCATCACGCCAAAATCTAGAAGATTGCGGATCTGCTTGTCTGCTTCGGTGAGTAGAGGGATCTCCACTCAATAGCGTCACTTCATCTTCTCCGTAGGTGGTTTCAGCACCTATTGGTGTTCTTGCTGGAGTTCCGTCATTTGTTTGTGAATCCATTTCTCTGCATCAAAATAAACTATAAGAGGCACACAGGAGTCAAGGCAAGATGCAATTCAAAAATGAATACGATACAGATATCAAGAACGTTTGCAAACAAGTGGATGAGATCCTAAAACTGATCCTATTCTTATTGCAGGCCTGTTCGGTCCCTAAGTTGAAATCGAACAATTTAGTCGTTGACCTGCATGGGCCACCATAAAAACCATGTCACGCCCCAGTCCCAAAATACCGAGGGACTGGACACGTGGCAATGGCCAGCAGCATGTACCGATGGATAAACCCAATTTAATGGATTCATAGGACATACTTAAGCTGTATTACATCAGTCAGGGTTTTACTATTCTCATCTACAGATATAAGATAGCAACATCAGCAAAAGAAATATTAAACTTCAACCAGACAAAGTAAATAAATCGGAGAACAATCCGATATTAAGTCTGTTACACAAGTTCTCAAAGACAGGAATAAAGAGTTTAATTAGACAGGAAAGAAAATCTAATTGCCATAATATCTGAGCATGATGGAGCAGTTGTTCAGGAGAAGTCCTCAGCGGTCACCTCGTCCTCAGCTACGGGTACTGTTCCGTGAAGAGCACCTGTTCCGTAGACCTCTGGATAAACCTCGTCTGCAACTCCTGGGAACATAGTTCGGATCCAGGTCCTCAGGGGACATAGCAAGGTACAGAAAACACAAGCCAAAATAAATGCAGTAAAGTAAATAATAGAACAATAGGGTCAACTATATAATCTTCTATGTGAAATGCAAGTTGAGAGCATCACTAGAACTTAGGCTGATACCACTACAAGCTCTGTGTCGGGGAGCCAGTAGCAGTTATACTATGAATTATACTATGTGTTTACTATGAATTATATATATAATCAGTCTTTAGCCTGTGTGTCTCTCCCCACCCAATATAATCTCACGTCACAGTTCTCAATGTTCATGTTACGCAAGATTAAACTAATGCAATCAGTCATTTATTAAAATCTAAGAAATTAAAGCTCAAGTCATGACATCTATATCCTATACAGAACCACTTTGAATAATCAGGAAGATTCTGTCTCATGCTCTGTGTCAAGTGTCCTGGGTATAAAGTACTTGATATGGCAAGTACGAGAAATATAAGTGTCACGATAACCAACTCTAAGTGACTTTACACAAACCCCGCGTACGGTGTTGGCACCCGACTATGATCGGATGCTAAGCAAGTCACACGGCCCTAGGGTTAAGCAAGTACAACAGTCACAGGAAACTAAATCTGAAGAAAATAAATCATTAAACTGCATTTATGGCAAGGTACACTTGCCTGGGTTTTCGGCTCCAAATGTTGCTCTGGCCTCAGCTGGATTTCCAAGCAGTACTCCGGTTGCTGAAATAGACATCACCATCAGGTCCAGAACACTTTAATCAGCAAGGAACGTCTGTCTTTGAGTCCAATTTGGAGACAAGGGCAAAAACATTATTTTCTGGTCAAAGCGGGGTCCAATTGTGGGCCGCTTTGCACCGAAAATGCGCCAGGGTCAAAGGTCTCAAAAACAGTCCAACTTAGTGTCAACAGGTCAGGAACGATGATACGAACCCAACGGAACTTCCAGAATTGGATTCCGATGAGCCGTTCTCAAAATCGCCCGTTGGGTGGAGCCTGTGGGGCCCACGACACACGATTTTGTCAACGTTCTCAGAATCGAACCAAACTTGGCTCACAGGACCAGCGTATTGCTACGAGTCCAATGGCGCAAGTTTCGTCTCGATCTGACTTGTGTACACTAAGTTACAGCGAGAAATAGAAAGTACGGATACGGGACGATGTCCGCGGATACGCACTGATCCCGGTGTGCACGCACATCCAAATCAGCTTCTGCGAAATCCCGCACGTCCGTATCAACGACGCGCACATATCTGTGAAGACCGCACACGATCAAGTCGTCCCGTTTGGCGGGGCGTACTCGATTCCGGGGTGAAACAGGGCTTAGTTTTTTCCTGTTTTTGGATTGCGGTGTGCGATCACCACAGGACGCGATGCCCCGAGCGGTTTATCCGGGCACCGAGAGGGTCATACAGTCTACGCGATATAATTTACGGAATCGAATTCCGAGCTACGGGCAAAAAGTTATGAATACCTGAAGTGGGTCTGAAAAACCGAATCCTAAATCGTGTCCGACACGCGATACCCTGTGTCCGAGTACTGTTCACTAGGGTTAGGGTTTCGGACACAGGGAGCCGATGCTTCGTCGGAGGAGCGCTGACAGAGGCGGCTGAGCTCAGGGCCGGCCGGCTGCGGAAGGGAACGGCAGGCGGGCCGTTCAGATCTGCGGCGGAGCGGCTGGCTGGAGTGCGGTGGCTGCTCGGCGGCGTCGGGCTCGGCTGCGGGTTGAGGGCTTGGTCGAGGTGGCTAGGCGGCTCGTGGCGGGGTTTAGGGCGAAGATAAGGGTTCTGCGGAGGATGGCGTCGGCTGCGGCACGGCGGAGGGAAGAGGGCAGCGGCAGCGGCGGAGCGGGGAGGTGCGGGCTGGAGAAGGAAGGAAGGGGGTTTTTATAGGGAGATGGAGGGAGGCCATCGGTCGTCCGGTGAGGAGGAGCCGGAGCGGCGAGGTCGGGGAAGATGGAGAGCGGTGGCGGCGGGCGTTCGTAGGGAGCCGAAGGGTCGCCGGCGGCGGAGGTAGGTCAGGGGTCGGGGAACGTTCGATAGGGAAAGGAGAAGTTATCGGGTTGCGGGTTAACGGGTGGACGGGTCTAGGTTGGACCCGGATCCGACCCAATAAGAAATTGGGTTTAAAAAATAAACCCGGTCCGGTTTAGTTTGATTTGGTTCGGTTCAGTTAAATAAACCCGGTTTATTTGTGTTTAAAATTAGTTTAATATTTAATTAGTTTCTAGGGCTTTAAAAATCCATCCGGGGTCCAATAAATTCCCGGAAAATTACCATATGTCTGATTTTCTATTTTACACCATAAAATATTATTTTCATAATATTTTAATATTATTTATTATCATTTAAAAATCCTTTAACAATTAAAATACAAGAATTTAATTACAGAAAAATCCAAGATAATTCCAGAAAATTCCAGATAAATTGTAAAAATCCAAATTAAAATTTACTTAAAAATCAGGGGGTTTACAATCTACCCCCCTTAAGAGGATTGCGTCCTCGCAATCAAAGATTAACCGGTCAACAGAGATGACACAGTTGCAAAATTTATTTGAATCAGAAAAATCAAGATTGAGAGTGACACCTAGGAAAAAAAAAATTTCCCAAGCAATAAAAGTTATGCAATTTCCCAAATGTGGAAAATCTAGAAAATTACAGTTTTAGAAAACCAGGTTATTTTCAAAACTTATCATGTTAACAATTCTAGGTTATTATCAAGTTCAAAATTACTAGGTTAACACTTAGGTTATCAATTATTAACAGGTTTAAAGTTATTAGGTTAAGTTATCAGGTCATGTCTGGGGTCACGAACTAGCAGGCACGAACTACAGAAATGCTAGAAATGGAACAACTATAAAGACTTACTCGCATTAGCAACTCCATGGTTCTGCACGTCCCCCACAGTCATCGCGAAAACTTGGCCGCGTCCTTGAGGTGGTGCTCTCTGCTGTTGCTGGGCTTGTTGGAAGAGTGCTGCTTGTGGTGCCAATGGTGGCCTTGGTTGATACCCTCCTGGTGCTGGTAGAGCTTGTTGGTTTGCTCTTGTTGCTCTTCCTCGATGATAAGGACAGTCCTTGGCTAAGTGTTGATTGGTCCCGCAAATCAAGCATAATCCCAACTTGCGTCTGCAGTCCTTCTCAGTATGGCCCACCTTGCCACAGTATTGACATGTAGGTAATGTCTGCGGAGAGGCTCTGGGTGGCTGATGTATATGAGGCCTCTTTGCAGCTTCTTCTTGTGGTACTTTGGATGTTGCTGGTGGGGAAGGCCGCTTCAGACTGGTTTCTCTCCTGGTGACGCGCTCCATGCGTCGGGCTGCAGCAAGGACGTCCGAGTACGAAGTTGGTGCGACGGATCCAATTAGTTTCTGTAGCTCGATGTTGAGTCCGTCGAAAAACTTCTCGGCCTTCTCTACTTCTGTCGGGATCAAGGTAGGAGCGAAGCGACTCAGACGAATGAACTCGGCGTTGTACTCTTCCACCGTCATAGCTTCCTGAGTGAGGCGATTGAACTTGTCCCTCTGTTCTGATCGAGCGATAGCCGGAATGTACATCTCCTGGAAGAGTCTGGAGAACTCTTCCCAAGTAACTCGGTCTGGTCCGAGTCTGGTCTCTTCGGATAACCACCAGTGATGAGCATTGTCCGTCAATTGCATTCTGACAGCGGTCATCCAACGTTCTTGTGGAAGCTCAGCTGCTTCTAATTGATGCCGAATGTTGGTGAGCCATTCATGAACTTCTGTTGGTCCCTCCTTGCCAGAAAAAGTACGGGGCTTCAGTTGGCGGAAGTCTGTGATAGAGCCCGTCGGTTGCCGTCTAGCTGATAGGTTGGCCTGCTCCAGTGCATTTACTAGACTGTTTCTCAAGTACTCAGCTTCGCGACGTTGGGCTTCGGTTTGGACTTGTTGCTGAGCTTGCATCATTGCGTAGAACATCTGGAACATCTGCTGTCCATCCATTGCTTGGCCTGGTGGAAAGGCAGGCATCTGTGGAGGAAACTGGGGCGGAGGTGGAATATCATCACGCCGAAATCTAGAAGATTGCGGATCTGCTTGTCTGCTTCGGTGAGTAGAGGGATCTCCACTCAATAGCGTCACTTCATCTTCTCCGTAGGTGGTTTCAGCACCTATTGGTGTTCTTGCTGGAGTTCCGTCATTTGTTTGTGAATCCATTTCTCTGCATCAAAATAAACTATAAGAGGCACACAGGAGTCAAGGCAAGATGCAATTCAAAAATGAATACGATACAGATATCAAGAACGTTTGCAAACAAGTGGATGAGATCCTAAAACTGATCCTATTCTTATTGCAGGCCTGTTCGGTCCCTAAGTTGAAACTGAACAATTTAGTCGTTGACCTGCATAGGCCACCACAAAAACTATGTCACGCCCCAGTCCCAAAATACCGAGGGACTGGACACGTGGCAATGGCCAGCAGCATGTACCGATGGACAAACCCAATTTAATGGATCCATCGGACATACTTAAGCTGTATTACATCAGTCAGGGTTTTACTATTCTCATCTACAGATATAAGATAGCAACATCAGCAAAAGAAATATTAAACTTCAACCAGACAAAGTAAATAAATCGGAGAACAATCCGATATTAAGTCTGTTACACAAGTTCTCAAAGACAGGAATAAAGAGTTTAATTAGACAGGAAAGAAAATCTAATTGCCATAATATCTGAGCATGATGGAGCAGTTGTTCAGGAGAAGTCCTCAGCGGTCACCTCGTCCTCAGCTACGGGTACTGTTCCGTGAAGAGCACATGTTCCGTAGACCTCTGGATAAACCTCGTCTGCAACTCCTGGGAACATAGTTCGGATCCAGGTCCTCAGGGGACATAGCAAGGTACAGAAAACACAAGCCAAAATAAATGCAGTAAAGTAAATAATGGAACAATAGGGTCAACTATATAATCTTCTATGTGAAATGCAAGTTGAGAGCATCACTAGAACTTAGGCTGATACCACTACAAGCTCTGTGTCGGGAAGCCGGTAGCAGTTATACTATGAATTATACTATGTGTTTAATATGAATTATATATATAATCAGCCTTTAGCCTGTGTGTCTCTCCCCACCCAATGTAATCTCATGTCACAGTTCTCAATGTTCATGTTACGCAAGATTAAACTAATGCAATAAGTCATTTATTAAAATCTAAGAAATTAAAGCTCAAGTCATGACATCTATATCTTATACAGAACCACTTTGAATAATCAGGAAGATTTTGTCTCATGCTCTGTGTCAAGTGTCCTGGGTATAAAGTACTTGATATGGCAAGTACGAGAAATATAAGTGTCACGATAACCAACTCTAAGTGACTTTACACAAACCCCGCGTACGGTGTTGGCACCCGACCATGATCGGACGCTAAGCAAGTCACACGGTCCTAGGGTTGAGCAAGTACAACAGTCACAGGAAACTAAATCTGAAGAAAATAAATCATTAAACTGCATTTATGGCAAGGTACACTTGCCTGGGTTTTCGGCTCCAAATGTTGCTCTGGCCTCAGCTGGATTTCCAAGCAGTACTCCGGTTGCTGAAATAGACATCACCATCAGGTCCAGAACACTTCAATCAGCTAGGAACGCCTGTCCTTGAGTCCAATTTGGAGACAAGGGCAAAAACGTCATTTTCTGGTCAAAGCGGGGTCCAATTGTGGGCCGCTTTGCACCGAAAACGCGCCAGGGTCAAAGGTCTCAAAAATAGTCCAACTTAGTGTCAACAGGTCAGGAACGATGATACGAACCCAACAAAACTTCCAGAATTGGATTCCGATGAGCCGTTCTCAAAATCGTCCGTTGGGTGGAGCCTGTGGGGCCCACGATACACGATTTTGTCAACGTTCTCAGAATCGAACCAAACTTGGCTCACAGGACCAGCGTTTTGCTACGAGTCCAATGGCGCAAGTTTCGTCTAGATCTGACTTGTGTACACTAAGTTACAGCGAGAAACAGAAAGTACGAATACGGGACGATGTCCGCGGATACGCACTGATCCCGGTGTGCACGCACATCCAAATCATCTTCTGCAAAATCTCGCACGTCCGTATCAACGACGCGCACATATCTGTGACGACCGCACGCGATCAAGTCGTCCCGTTTGGCGGGGCGTACTCGATTCCGGGGTGAAACAGGACTTAGTTTTTTTCTGTTTTTGGATCGCGGTGTACGATCACCACAGGATGCGATGCCCCGAGCGGTTTATCCGGGCACCGAGAGGGTCATACAGTCTACGCGATACAATTTACGGAATCGAATTTCGAGCTATGAGCAAAAAGTTATGAATACCTGAAGTGGGTCTGAAAAACCGAATCCTAAATCGTGTCCGACACGCGATACCCTGTGTCCGAGTACTGTTCACTACGGTTACGGTTTCGGACACAGGGAGCCGATGCTTCGCCGGAGGAGCGCTGACAGAGGCTACTGAGCTCAGGGCCGGCCGGCTGCGGAAGGGAACGGCAGGCGGGCCGTTCAGATCTGCGGCGGAGCGGCTGGCTGGAGTGCGGTGGCTGCTCGGCGGCGTCGGGCTCGGCTGCGGGTTGAGGGCTTGGTCGAGGTGGCTGGGCGACTCGTGGCGGGGTCTAGGGCGGAGATAAGGTTTCTGCGGAGGATGGCGTCGGCTGCGGCACGGCGGAGGGAAGAGGGCAGCGGCGGAGTGGGGAGGTGCGGGCTGGAGAAGGAAGGAAGGGGGTTTTTATAGGGAGGTGGAGGGAGGCCATCGGTCGTCCAGTGAGGAGGAGCCGGAGCGGAGAGGTCGGGGAAGATGGAGAGCGGTGGCGGCGGGCGTTCGCAGGGAGCCGAAGGGTCGCCGGCGGCGGAGGTAGGTCAGGGGTCGGGGAACGTTCGAGAGGGAGAGGAGAAGTTATCGGGTTGCGGGTTAACGGGTGGACGGGTCTAGGTTGGACCCGGATCCGACCCAATAAGGAATTGGGTTTAAAAAATAAACCCGGTCCGGTTCAGTTTGATTTGGTTCGGTTCGGTTAAATAAACCCGGTTTATTTGGGTTTAAAATTAGTTTAATATTTAATTAGTTTCTAGGGCTTTAAAAATCCATCCGGGGTCCAATAAATTCCCGGAAAATTACCATATGTCTGATTTTCTATTTTATACCATAAAATATTATTTTCATAATATTTTAATATTATTTATTATCATTTAAAAATCCTTTAATAATTAAAATACAAGAATTTAATTACAGAAAAATCCAAGATAATTCCAGAAAATTCCAAATAAATTGTAAAAATCCAAATTAAAATTTACTTAAAAATTAGGGGATTTACAAATACCAGGGATAATTACTTTGATACCGACCAAACTTTCCAAGTCTTTTGACAATTGTCGATACATTGTCAGAAACATAGCCATCGAATATCTGTTTTAAGCATCTACAACTACATTGACTTTTCCTATGTAATATTGTAAAGTAATATCAAAGTCTTTCATTAATTTCAAACATCTTCATTGCCTTATATTTAGTTCTTTTTTAATAAACATATAATTCAAACTTTTTTGATTTGTGAATATTTTTTACTCTTTCATCATAAAAGTAATGTTTCCACAATTTCAAAACAAAGATTTATTGCTGCTAAATCTAATTCATGAATAGAATAATTCTTCTCATGTGATCATAGTTGTCTAGATGTATATGAAACCACCTTCTTATTTTTCTCCAAAAATATCTCAACTCTATTCTAGAAGCATTACTATATATAACAAATCCTCCAGATTATGGTGGTAATGTTAAGATAGGAGCTATAATCAATCGCTTCCTTAGTTCATCAATTACAGCTTGACAATCTTCACTCTATATAAATTTTTCGTTCTTTTGAGTCAGCATTGTCATTAGTTCTGCAATCCAAGCAGTCCTTTATCAATTTTTTTAAAATATCTTGCTAATCCCAAGAAAATTTTTACTTTTGCTACAGAGTCTAGTGTAAACCAAGATTCTACATCTGCAATCTTCTTTGGATTTACTTCTATTCCATCTCAAGTCACTACATGTCCCAAAAATTATACTTTGTCTAAGAAGAATTCATATTTAGATAACTTTCCATACAACTTTTTCTTTGTAAGTGTTTCCAATACAATCCTCAAATGTTCTTCATGCTCTTATGGGATCTTTAAATACATGAGAATATTATCTATGAAACACTACTATAAATTTATCCAAATATTGGTGGAATATTATATTCATCAAGTTCATGAATACTGCTAGGCCATTAGTTAATCCAAACGACATTATTAAAAATTCATAGTTTCCATATCTAGTCTTGCAAGTAGACTTTCAAATATCCTTTTTTCTTACTTTCACTTGATGGTATTCCGATCTTAAATTATTCTATACTCTAGCACTACTCAATTGATCAAATTAAACATCTATCCTTGGCATGGATATTTATTCTTGATTGTTATGTTGTTTATCACTCTATAATCAATGTATATCCTTACAGTTCTATCTTTCTTCGGCACAAATAAAAATTGATCTCCCCAAGGTGAAGCACTAAGTCTAATAAACCATTTGCTTTCTAAATCTTCTATATATTTCCTTCATTTAATTTCTTCTAGTTCTTTTTTTATTGATTCTATAACCATTTTGAGCAATTGTGTTGCTTCTAGTACTAGGTCAATAGTAAATTCAACTTCTCGATATGGAGGTAATCCTGGTCATTCTTTTGGGAATATGTGTCATGCCTTGCTCCCAATATACGGTGAGCCAAGTACGTAACCAGCATCCCCAGGCTACGTGCTTTACGAATAAACATATACACCTATTTTTCTAGGAACGAAGGAAGCAGATCGACATCCGTATAAGAATTTGTAATTCCTCTTCCAACCCGTCCCGGAATGGGCGTCCGGTCTTTATTCGGAGTTGTATTGGCCCTGTAACCACGATTAATTATTTCTTGTAAGTTCAAGGATAAAGTATAGGGTAAAGCTAAACCATCAACATGTAAGAACAAGCACATTCACAATACCATTCTTCTTTATTTAAATCTCACAAGTCTGAGTTATGTCTTCAAAAGATAGTATACAAGTCACTAATTAAAATATACAACCACATGTCTATCTCCCATAAAGATTAACATACATATAATTATACAAGAATATAAAATAAAATTATTCTATACGTGACATCCCTTACTCTTCAGACTCTTCCACATTATACAAAGAAAGTATCTCGTCTTCAGCCTGGCCTTCATCTAGTGAACAAAAGTAGGTCATCAAAGACATGCAAGTCCTCGATTCTAGAAAGGTAAAATAAATAAAATAATATGATACTGAAGATCAAGTATAATGGAAATCTAAACTGAATAAACTCTAAGTACATAATATAATATTGCTTTGAAATGACTTCTAATATGATATTGATATAGTAAAATAGTTGTATTCAAACTATTTCTTAAGTCCAAGAATCACTAACACAGTCACAATACAATTTTTTCTATATGATGATGCAAGTTAGAGAACATGTTTGGATCTCACATTCAAGAAATGTCACGAGCACTATCTAGCCAATAATTTCGTTACCAGGGATCACGTGGTGGCAGGTAGGCACGATGCTTAGTAGTCTAGCCACTCCTCTTCGGGAGCAAAATCATAAACATCAATTAACACCAAATTTGACTTTTCATCGAATTAGGGTCAATATTTATAGATAACACAAGATTGAGGTAGGTAGATGATTTAAACATTCACCCACTCTCAACAAAAGGACTTGCGAAGGAGCTACATGTAATGATCAGTTTTGTTAATTATATTGTCAAAATTTTATACGATGTGATCCAAACTGTTATACCCCGCCCAATGCTCTATTCTATATTCTCAATCAATCCTAAGTCCATTCTAATAATAAAACTCTGTTTTTCGGTTCAAGTATACATCTTGATTTATATTTCAGGAATACAAATATTACTTAGTAAAAATGCTTCCAACTATTGGAATAATACTAATTTATTCTCTATACATATTAATATCACATAATACGAGAACATAATCAACCTGATATTCTAGAATGAAGGAAACATGATTTGATAATTTTGATCCCTTACATGTTTACATGTCCATGTCCTTACGAGTCCACAACTTAAACAGTTGCCCTCCAAAAATTTCTAAAGTGTCGTATGTTTGTCTCTAGTTAATATATAATTATTTTTGTTTAGGGTTCGGTACAATACCACATCGTTTAAAATTCGATAATAGGCTATCTTCCAAAATCCTTAGAATTTTGGACAGAGTCTTCTTTGTATTTCAAGCTCTAAACAAAGTAATATAAAATAACCCGGAACAACTCTCTATGGAATTGACATGGGTCAAAGCCCCTTCGGTGGAACAACTCTACACCGGTCACATGCAATTTATATGATAGATAGGAAATGCATAAACGCACAAAAGTAAGTTGTACTTAAAAATTCAACATGTATACCCTAAATATGTACATAATATAACTCCTATCATATAAATCTAAATACCATCATATTATATATGGTTGAAAAATTATTGAATTCTCTACGTATTCTGTTTAGACATAATTATATTTTGACAATGTTTAATATGTCAAAACGGGCATACGAAATATTGTGTATAATGTCTCAGATTTAAATTCCATAATTCTACATCTGTGTTGCACGGCAAATTACTCCTACCATATAAATCCAAATACCAGCATATCATATATGGTTGAAAAGCTTATCAAATTTTTAATGAAATGCGTTTAGACATATCCTGGTTTTAATAAAGTTTAATAGGTCAAATCTGACCTACGAAATAATTTGTACATAGGTACCAGATTTCAATTCAAGGATTCCACATTCGTGTTGCATGACCAATAACTCCTACGATATAAATCCAAATACCAGCATATCATATATGGTTGGAAAGCTTATCAATTTTTTAACCAAACAAGTTTATACATATTATGATTTTAACAGGTTTTCTAGATCAAAACTAGCTTAAAAAAAATGTTACGCGGTGAAAACGAATTCAATATCTATATTTCTAATTCTAATTCATGTCCAAGCCTCCTATATGTGTGTTACCTTAACAAATAATCCTTAGAATCGTGTTTTAAACAATATATATTTAACTCAACATTAATCTAAAATATAAACTTTAATTTGCATAATAGAAATAAATCAAGTATAATATGCATAAATATACAAAAATGAGATTTGGGTTAAGGAAGGAAGGACTTGCCTTAGTACTTTAGGGTTTAGAATTTATGGAGGTATGGAAAGGAAGTTTAGAAAGGGTAGGAGAGAGTACGGTGAAGAGTTAGAAATAAAAGGGTAAAAGCTTTTATAATAGGAATGATATATATATATATATATATATATATATATATATATATATATATATATATATATATATATATATATATATATATATATATATATATATATATTTATTTATTTATTTATTTATATATTTATATATATATATATATATTTATTTATTTATTTATTTATTTATTTACCAAGTCCTTATTTATTCCAAGTAAGATTTTTATGTACTAACCAATCAAAACCAAGCAACACACACCCCCCCTAGCATGGCCGACCAAGCAAGGAAGAGGTGGTGGTTTCCTTAGGAAGCTAAGTAACTTAGTTGGTAAAGGGGTATTTTGATCATTTTCTATGTAAAATTGATTAGGCTTTTAATTAAACCTATTTAACCTAATCCAAATCAACTATTTACACAAAATAAATCCCTAACCCATAATGACAAGACACAAAACTAATACTTCAAATAAAATTATAAAAAAAATTCGTAAATAAATAATATTATTATATTAAAAAATTTGGAAACCCGAGAAATTACATTGTTGAAATAATGAAATTATTCTCCTAAAATTATTTTCTCGTAAAAGTTGTATTTCCAAATAAATAATAAAATAATAAAAATAATTTTTTGAAAGCAACTATGACACTCTACCCTCCTTAGAAAGATTTCGTCATCGAAATTCAAATTATGCTAATAGAGGTATATATCAAAAGATAATTAGGCTTAAAACAAATCTTGAGGGCCAAATAGATAGGGATACTATTTCCGCATATCTTTTTCCCGTTTTCAAGTAGATTCACCTGGAGAATCTTTACTCCATGCCACTCTAACCTAATATATGCTTTTGTTCTTGAGTATCTTTTCTCTTCTATCTAGGATTTTTACTGGTTGTTGTTCTATTCGGAGTGTCGGGCCCACTGTTACCTCTGAATGGTCCAGTATATGATTTGAATCTGGTACATATCCTCGAAGTTGTGATATATGAAAAATATCATAAATTTCTTCTAGCGTTGGAGGTAAGGCCACCGACCGTCGACAGCCGACCTCCTCCCTCTTCTCACGACCACCACCACCCTCGACAGCCATCACCACCACCTTCTCCTCCTCCATGACCATCCCGCCACCACCATCATCCCCACGGCCATCATCACCACCACAGCCATCACCCTCTCCTCACATCACCACCGCCATCATCACCGACCACCGCCTCCTTCTAATCCCGCCACCTCCAACCACCACAGTCATAACCACCACCTCCTCCATAAACCTCCACTGCCACCATCAACCTCACTATCACTCCATCACCCTCTTCTTCCTCCCTCTCATCCTCCGGACCTCCAACCACCACAGCTATCACCACCGCCATCAACACTATCATAACCATCATCATCCCTACAACCATCACTACCGCCAACATCACCATCATAGACTCCACAACCACCACCCTCACCATCATCGACCACCTCCTGCTCAACTTCTCTCCTCCTTCTTCCTCTCCTCCTCCTCACAACCACCATGACAACCTCCGCCACCACCATCATCCCCACGACCATCCTGCCACCACCATCACCTCGTCATCACCACCATCACCTTATCATCACTCTATCACCTCCTTCTTCCTCTCTCTCATCCGTCAGACCTCCAACCACCACAGCCATCACCACCGCCATCATCACCACCACAGCCACCATCATCCCGATAACCATCACTACCGCCAACATCACCATCACAGCCTCCACCACCACCATCAACCACCACCCTCACCATCATCGACCACTTCCTGCTCACCTCCTCTCCTCCTTCTTCCTCTTCTCCTCCTCGCGACCACCACGACAACCTCCGCCACCACCATCATCCCCACGACCATCCCACCGCCACCATCACCTTGTCATCCCCACAACCTCCGCCATTGTTGCTGTTGTTGCTGCTGCCGTGTAGTCTAGCTCGCCGGAGCACCCCCACCCGTCGGAGACCGGCCACCCACGAGCCGTGAGCCGAGCACCCCCTCCCTATTTAGAACTAACCCTAGGTATGTACATCCTCTCCTCTTCCTTTTCATTTTATGGTTGCATGAACCTATGATTTTAGTGAACCCTATTATCTAGAATATATACATATATGGGTTAAAATGGTATTTAGTAAATAAATATTGCATGAGCTACGTCCATGACTAGAGTGTTCATATGACACTTGTATATTGTGTAGTACTTAGGTCCTTAGACTAATTTATCATATGTGCACCTTAACCTATTAGCTAGGACACGTGTTTAGTGTTACATGATATTTGGAGATGTAAACGTATTTGTAGCTAACTGTCTTGTTGTGCACAGTATTTGAGAACATTGGACGTACTTGTACGTGCAGACCTAGAGGGTTAACACTACCAACTTGTGTTAGAGGTGCAACTTAGCACCTACATGAATTCCAGTTGTGACTGCGATTGTGATATATAAGAAATTATACCTTAGGATAAATTATAAATATTGTAGGAGTAGTAGACTAAGTGTACACACACTTTCTTGATCCTTGACTAGTCAACCTTAGCCAACCTACTTAGTTAAAATATTTATTTGGTTTAGACTCTATGTGACTCATGACGTTGCATATGTTGTACTCTTGTGTATGATTAGCATAGTACAATGTAATGATTGATATTTATTGTTATATATTCATAGGAACCCAAGACGGTTCTACCTTGGGTGTGGGTTTCGGATCCTTACTAGTTCACATTGGAGTTCCAAGCAAGTATACCTTGCCTTGTTGTACTGTTTAAATTCAGTTATTATTAGTTTGCATGTTTTATTATTTTAATATTATATAACTGTACACGTCCGAGAACGACTCGGGTCCAGTCGGTGAAGGCATTGGCGTTAGGACTTGTGATTGACCTAGTGTCTAGTGGACGCACCTAAAGTTGTAGAGTTATCAATATGACTCCCCAGGCCTTGACACATATCATTGAACGTCACAGAGTGAGTTCATATAGAGACGTGAGTTTCATACTTGACTGGCCATCGGTGTGAGCAGCACGTGTGACGGTATTTAGTATAGTTGTATATTTCTTTAGTGACTTGCATTATAGTACGAGATGTTCACGTCGTATTCGTGACTTGTACATTGGTATTAGGCGGAGAAGACAATTAGTAGGCTTATGGGACAAACATTTGGCTACCGTAGTTTCAGAGTAAACTACGGAGTCGTGAGCCTTAGTGTTACCCGGTTATAGGCGTATATACTTGTCGATACATCCGGCAGACGTTACTAGCTCCGCACTATCATGATCGGTGATGTAGTCAGCATATACTTCTGGCAGCTAATATCAGATACTTAGCCTCTGGCTTGACACTATGCTTTATACCTTTTACCTATCCATACGTACCAAGGTTGTCTTCAAGTATATTTTACTTAGCTAGTTAGATCACCCTCGAATTTATATAGTATTACTTTATGGCATGTACTTTTTGTATCTTGTTACATCCCTCTGAGGACCTGGTTCCTTTCCACATCCGGACCAGCACTTGTACCCGACCATCTACGGGGCAGGAGTGGAGATCGGATTAGTGGCTGAGGACTTTGAGGCATTTTCAGAGGAGTTCCCGTGATTTGGGTTACGCTGCTGCCTTGGGCTAGAGCATCTTTATCTAGCTAGTCGATGTTCTAGTCTAGTATTCTTATATGTACTTCCGTACTTTTATTTCAGCATTGTATTCAGTGGATTTGTTCCCATCAGACTTATTTGTGTTGTATTATGACATCCAGACTCCGTATGTATTGCCAGTATTTATTTCAGTACTTCTTATTTATATTCTGTAGATGATATTAGATATTTACCTGCTGCATATTAGCATATTGGACTTGATAGTATTTTAAGACAGTGTAGTATGCTTGATCGGGTCTATTAAATTGGAAAATCCTTCGAAGTCGTATTAGCTGGCCATTGCCAGGTGGCCTGGTCCTGTGTATTTTGGGACTGGGGCATGACATTATTTTAGTGGTGGCCTATGCAGGTCTCTGTTTATCGCTTGTGGTATGGTATCATGCCCAGCGAGCCTGCAATAGGATAGAAATTATTCGATCTGATCCACCTTGACTACCGTCTTTGATCCTCCTTCATATTTAATTACTTGAATATCTGCATCATGTTTGTTTATTTCCATACTCTTTTAATGTAGTTCTATCTCTTGCAGAGAGATGAACTTGCGTAGCGGAAGTGAGGCATACGGTGCCATTGTTCCATCCGCCACCGCGTAGAGGGAGGATACATCCCTTAGACCACCTGGAGAGTAGCCACCACCACAGGCCACGGTGATGCAATAGGCCCCGTTGATACACTGGTACCAGACTTCTCAGGATGATCCGACGCAGCAGCACGAGGGCCAGACTTCACAGACGGTCCTGACACAACACCTCAAGGGTCAGACTTCAAGGGTGTAACCCCCTAAATTTTCAAAATTATTAAAACTTGGATTTTTCCCAATTTTTTGGAATTTTCTGGGAATTTTCTGTAATTAAAATCAAGGTTTTAATTATTAAATAAATTTTTTTATGGTTAATAAATAATATTAAAATATCATGTAAATAATATTTTTGGGTGGAAAATTAAAAACTGGACTTAGGGTAATTTTTCTGGATTTTTTAGGCCTCAGACCTATTTTTAAATGCCTAAAAACTATTTTACTAATTAATTAATTATTAATTAACTGTTTAAATTATTATTATTATTATTATTTTTCTATTTCGGCCCATTTCTAAGCCCGGCCCGCTGGGCCTGACCCGCGGGTCGCCAACCGGCCCAGCCCGCCAACCCGGGTCGAGTCGGGTCGATCAAACCCGACCCGCCAGCCCGCTGACCCGGTCACCGCTGCCCTCCCCACGCTGCCCCGCGTCCGGCGCCGCCGCCCGTGCCCGCCGCGCCACATCCCTACTCCACCCGGCTCGCCTCCGCCCTCCCCGCCACGACGCCGCCATCCCCGGCCGACCCAGCGCCCCCCAGCCCTATAAAACCCCTCCCCTTCCCCTTTCCAGCCACCCGTCCGCCCCTCTCCTCCGGCGCCACCCTCCTCGAGACCCCGGCCAGCCCTCGCCGCCTTGCCCCGACCTCGCCGTCGCGGTCTCCTCCTCTCCCCTCGCCGTGCCCAGCTCGCCGTCGACCCCGTAGTGGCTAGACCGACCTCGCAGCCGCTCCAGCAGCCGCAGCCGCCGTTCCAGGCGCCGCCCCGCTCCGCCGTGCCTCCACCCGGCCGCGCCCTAGCGCCCCCGACTGCCTCCGGCTAGCCAGCGCCGCCTCAGCCCCGCGTCCGGCCCCGCCGCAGCTCCCAGACCTAACCCTAGCCCTAATTTTGGACTCGGACACGTCGAACCATGTCGGACACATTTTGACCCTGATTTGTGGGTCCCCTTCTGGTGCGTGTAACTTTTTGTTCGTAGCTCTGTTTTCGATTCCGTAAATTACGTTGCGAAGCCTGTATGACCCTCTCGGTGCCCGGATAAACTGCTCGGGGCATCGCGTCCTGTGGTGATCGCACACCGCGATCCAAAAACAGGAAAAACCAGACCCTGTTTCACCCCGGAACTGAGTACGCCCCGCCAAACGGGACGACTTGGTCGCATGCGGTCTTCACAGATATGTGCGCATCGTCGATACGGACGTGAGAGATTTTGCGGAAGCTGATTCGGGTGCACGTGCACACCGAAATCAACGCGTATCCGCGGACATCGCCCCGTATCCGCCTTTTCTGCAATTTGCTCTAACTTCTTGTACACTCGTCGGATCGAGACGAAACTTATGCCATCGGACTCGTAACAATACGCTGTTTGGTTCGATTCTGAGAACGTTGACGAAATCGCGTGTCGTGGGCCCCATAGGCCCCGCTCGACGGGCGATTTTGTGATCGGCTCATCGGAATCCAATTCTGGAAGTTTCGTTGGGTTCGTATCAGCGTTCCTGACCTATTGACACTAAGTTTGGTAAATTTGGAGACCGTTGACCCGAACACGTTTTTCGGTGCAAAGCGGGCCCACCGGTGGACCCCGTTTTGACCCGAAACTGCCGTTTTTGCCCTTGTCTCCAAATTGGACCCAAGGACAGGCATTTCTAGCTATTTGACATCTTCTGATCGTGATGGTAATATCTATTTCAACTTTTGGACTCATCTCTGGAAATTTCCCCGAGTACAATTAATCGGATCCAAACAACAGGCAAGTACTTGCACTTCAAGTTTAATCTTTATATTGTGATAGTTAATTCCCTGCTCTACTAGTACCCTTGATGATTACACGTAGTGTTAGAATACTGGATTTCATGTCTTGGATACTGTATTTCATGTCTTACTTTTCATGTCGGGTGGGAGAATACTAGAAGGCATGTAGTTTACCCTTCCCCCTACCGTGTTTAATAGCTGTTGATGCGCGACTGTACCCTCAGCCGAATCTCGATTATTCATGTTTAATAGCCGTTTATGATGGCCGGATTAGCCTTATAAACCCCTACATGCCAACTATGTATTCTAAAACAAACACAAGTTCACACAGATAGTTTCTGGTCTTGTTATAGTTCTTGCTGACTGTAGTAGTTTTATTTCCTGTATCATTTATTTCTGTTTTCTCATATTCCTATTTATAGAATTATCTCTGAGATATTGTGTTTCTTTTATACATATTCTCAATATGATACTCAAGTTAATTGTCATAAATATTTAGTTTAATCTTGTTGTGCATTGTGTACTTTGCTCCTTTCCTGACTGGATCCGTTGTTTTAGGCAATGATGAGGACCTTGCCTCTACATATTATGGCCACTATGAGTTAGCAGGTGACCCATATGAGGAGCCAGTTCCCACCCAGGAGGATACTTCTGCAGAGTAGTTAGCAGTAGCTACTTATTTATTTCCTTTCAGCATATACTCGGGTTTGTCCCCGATTTATCTTCTGACTTTGTATTAACTATGGATCTGTTGTCACAATTTGTTTTATAAAAGTTAGCATTCCTATTTCCTGTTATTTTCTTTGTCTATTTATTGTGAATGAGATAGATTTAAAATTACCTGTGATTATGACCTAGACAGCGTACTACCGCCGACACTGCGGCGTAGGCTGGACGTGCCCACGCACTCGTGCCCGAATATCCGGGTGCGGGTCGTGACACATTTTTGTGGTGGCCCATGCAAGTCAACTACTAAATTGTTAGGTTTTAACTCAGGGACCGAACAGGCCTGCAATAAAGCTAGGATAAATTTATAGGATCTCATCCACTTGCTTGAATCATTTTTGATATCTGTATCGTATTCGAACTAATTTGAACTTGCATCTTGCCTTGATTCCTGTGCGCCTCTTATTGGTTATTTTGGATACAGAGAAATGGACCCACAAGCCAGCAACGAGGCTCATGCAGAAACACCACAAACCGTTGTGGTTACCCAAGAAGACGATGTGATACCAGTCGGTGAAGGCCAATCATCACAAGGCAGTCAAGCAAGTCAGCCTGCCTCAATAATCCATCAAGATGACGTTCCACCATCGACGCAGTCTGCTCCACCGATACCTTCCTTTCCACTAGGACAGCCTATGGACGAACAACAAATGTTCTGAATGTTCTACGTGATAATGCAAGCCTATCAGAAGGTTCAACAAGAAGCTCAGCAAAACCAAGCGGGAAACTTCATCGACAGAATTAGCTCGGAGTCACGGAAGCTAAGCAGTTCAAATGCAATTACCTTCGACGAGGACGTTCTTACTGCAGCGCGACCTGTGGAGTGCACCACAAGGATCGAGTCCAGCCGGAAGCGGCCGTATGCGTCAGCACCAGACCAAGCACAACAGGAAAAAGCTGCAAAGCGACCACAGATGAATCCAACTCAAGGACAGAACCAACAAGCTCCCACTTGTGGCTATTATCGAAAACAAGGTCACATTTGGCAGGATTGTAGAAAAAGGCTAGGTGCCTGTCTATATTGTGGATCAGCAGCACATCAAATGAAGGACTGTCCTGCTGCTCAAAGACGCACAACTGCACAAAAGTTCCAGTTCAGGCTAGGCCCCAGCAGCGCAGCAGAGGGCACCACCTCCATAACACGGACAAGCTTACGCGATGACCATGGAGAACGTGCAGACTCTTAGAGTAACTAATGCGCGTAAGTGATTCGTAGATACCGTTTTCTAGTATTGTTTTAGCTTGTGCCTACTGGTTCGTGACCTTAGCCCCAACCTAGTAACTTTAAACTTGCTAATAACCTGGTATGCTTTTATATTTAATAACTGTAGAGATTGTAGAGTCTTCTGTTATTTTGCTTATTGTGTGAACTTCAATGATTTGTACCTCCTTTCATCATCATCTAGCGCACTTAATTTTGCCGTACTTGATTTATGCTGCTAGTCTATAGCCTAGTTTTGCAAGCTTACTCTTTATCGAGCTTGTTCATGACAAGTGTATTATTGGGGAGACCCACAATGATACATTTCAGAATCAGTGTATTACGGTCTGATCAACCATAGTGCGCTTGATTCGCCCTTCGAATTAATACTTTACGTGGATTGAGATATAGTTGACTAGTATACTTGCCCTAGACATTTCTGAACATATCGTATCAATTACATAACTGTATTAATACGAGCATGTGAATAGGAATTACCGAGATAGGATTCAATCCACAATCGCTTGACAATTTCCACCTGAATACTTTAAAACGCCTTGACCCCGACATTTCTTTTCTATCACCCCACCCTTGAACTCTTTATTATTGATCTTCGTCTTCCCTTATTTCAGAAAGACGAAATCTCGTGCCTGGTATAAGTTAGTACATAGATAGTACTAGATATGCCACATAGGCCGATCACATACTTGAGGATTAAACTTTCGTAATTGAGGACATATTATATGTGATATGATCGGCATTGAAGTTCGAGGATTGAATGACATAGGTAAACATATTAAGGAATATTTTCTTAAGGTATATAGTCTTTTGTGATGAATGGGTAAACTCTAAGTTGGGTAGCAATGTATTCGTCAACTCGAGAGGAATGTCTTTTGGATCATGACCGAGTAAGGTTAGATTGGAAGAAGCAAGCCATTATAATTTTAAAAATTTAGAGGAGTGACTAAAATGATTAATGAATTGATATCGAGGACCCAATAAGTTGTATCTTGGATACATGATTTAAATTTTGAATAATGAAAGTAAAATCATCAATTTGAATTTAGAGGATAGAATTATAGAATTTCAGACTTGAACATCGGTGAACTACATTTAAATTATTTTTCAATTTGATGATTTGATTAAGAATTAAAATTTGAGGGTTGGACTACCTAGTTAGAATATTGAGAATGTAAATAGAATTTAAAGAGTTGAAGCATACAATTGTGAATAGGAATACTGTTGGACTCGAATCACTTCTAGAGAAATTTATGATAATTAGAGGCAAAGTCATGTGCAAATCTTGAAAATGCTATATGGACTTAGTCTAAAATTTGCCTGTGGGTAATTTGAGGAAGTAAGAAGTAATAACCATAGGTTGAATTCTTGATTGGAACAAGTAGTCGTCTTAAACTTTGAAGTGATTGCAGTGGATATGATTAGGTTTTTTATTATCGCAAAGAGATGGCAATCGACTTGCCCTATGTACATGAAGGATTAACAGATTATGGCTTAATTTTAAATTTCAAGGACAAATTTTTTATAAGATGGGTAGATTGTAACCCCCTGAATTTTCAAAATTATTAAAACTTGGATTTTTCCCAATTTTTTAGAATTTTCTGGGAATTTTCTGTAATTAAAATCAAGGTTTTAATTATTAAATAAATTTTTTTATGGTTAATAAATAATATTAAAATATCATGGAAATAATATTTTTGGGTGTAAAATTAAAAACTGGACTTAGGGTAATTTTTCTGGATTTTTTGGGCCTCAGACCTATTTTTAAATGCCTAAACACTATTTTACTAATTAATTAATTATTAATTAACTGTTTAAATTATTATTATTATTATTATTTTTATCTATTTCGGCCCATTTCTAAGCCCGGCCCGCTGGGCCTGACCCGCGGGCCGCCAACCGGCCCAGCCCGCCAACCCGGGTCGGGTCGGGTCGATCAAACCCGACCCGCCAGCCCGCTGACCCGGTCACCGCTGCCCTCCCCACGCTGCCCCGCGTCCGGCGCCGCCGCCCGTGCCCGCCGCGCCACGTCCCTGCTCCACCCGGCTCGCCTCCGCCCTCCCCGCCACGACGCCGCCATCCCCGGCCGACCCAGCGCCCCCCAGCCCTATAAAACCCCTCCCCTTCCCCTTTCCAGCCACCCGTCCGCCCCTCTCCTCCGGCGCCACCCTCCTCGAGACCCCGGCCAGCCCTCGCCGCCTTGCCCCGACCTCGCCGTCGCGGTCTCCTCCTCTCCCCTCGCCGTGCCCAGCTCGCCGTCGACCCCGCAGTGGCTAGACCGACCTCGCAGCCGCTCCAGCAGCCGCAGCCGCCGTTCCAGGCGCCGCCCCGCTCCGCCGTGCCTCCACCCGACCGCGCCCTAGCGCCCCCGACTGCCTCCGGCCAGCCAGCGCCGCCTCAGCCCCGCGTCCGGCCCCGCCGCAGCTCCCAGACCTAACCCTAGCCCTAATTTTGGACTCGGACACGTCGAACCGTGTCGGACACATTTTGACCCTGATTTTTGGGTCCCCTTCAGGTGCGTGTAACTTTTTATTCGTAGCTCTGTTTTCGATTCCGTAAATTACGTTGCGAAGCCTGTATGACCCTCTCGGTGCCCGGACAAATCGCTCGGGACATCGCGTCCTGTGGTGATCGCACACCGCGATCCAAAAACAGAAAAAACCAGACCCTGTTTCACCCCGGAACTGAGTACGCCCCGCCAAACGGGACAACTTGGTCACGTGCGGTCTTCACAGATACGTGCGCATCGTCGATACGGATGTGTGAGATTTTGCGAAAGCTGATTCGGGTGCGCGTGCACACCGGAATCAACGCGTATCCGCGGACATCGCCCCGTATCTGCCTTTTCTGTAATTTGCCCTAACTTCTTATACACTCATCGGATCGAGACGAAACTTGCGCCATCGGACTCGTAACGATACGCTGATCCTGTGGGTAAAGTTTGGTTCGATTCTGAGAACGTTGACAAAATCGCGTGTCGTGGGCCCCACAGGCCCCGCTCGACGGGCGGTTTTGTGATCGGCTCATCGGAATCCAATTCTGGAAGTTCCGTTGGGTTCGTATCAGCGTTCCTGACCTGTTGACACTAAGTTTGGTGAATTTGGAGACCATTGACCCAGACACGTTTTTCGGTGCAAAGTGGGCCCACTGGTGGACCCCGTTTTGACCCAAAACTGCCGTTTTTGCCCTTGTCTCCAAATTGGACCCAAGAACAGGCGTTTCTAGCTATTTGACATCTTCTGAGTGTGATGGTAATGTCTATTTTAGCTTTTGGACTTATCTCTGGAAATTTCCCCGAGTACAATTAATCGGATCCAAACAACAGGCAAGTACCTACACTTCAAGTTTAATCTTTATATTATGATAGTTAATTTCCTGCTCTACTAGTACCCTTGATGATTACACATAGTGATAGAATACTGGATTTTATGTCTTGGATACTGTATTTCATGTCTTGCTTTTCATGTCGGGTGGGAGAATACTAGAAGGCATGTAGTTTACCCTTCCCCCTACCGTGTTTAATAGCTGTTGGTGTGCGACTGTACCCTCAGTCGGATCTCGATTATTCATGTTTAATAGCCATTTATGACGGCCGGATTAGCCTTATAAACCCCTATATGCCAACTATGTATTCTAAAACAAATACAAGTTCACACAGATAGTTTCTGGTCTTGTTATAGTTCTTGCTGACTGTAGTAGTTTCATTTCCTGTATCATTTATTTCTGTTTTCTCATATTCCTGTTTATAGCATTATCTCTGAGATATTGTGTTTCTTTTATACATATTCTCAATATGATACTCAAGTTAATTGTCATAAATATTTAGTTTAATCTTGTTGTGCATTGTGTACTTTGCTCCTTTTCTGACTGGATCCGTTGTTTTAGGCGATGATGAGGACCTTGCCCCTACCTATTATGGCTACTATGAGTTAGCAGGTGACCCATATGAGGAGCCAGTTCCCACCCAGGAGGATACTTCTGCAGAGTAGTTAGCAGTAGCTACTTATTTATTTCCTTTCAGCATATACTCGGGTTTGTCCTCGATTTATCTTCTGGCTTTGTATTAACTATGGATATGTTGTCACAATTTGTTTTATAAAAGTTAGCATTCCTATTTTCTGTTATTTTTCTTGTCTATTTATTGTGGATGAGATAGATTTAAAATTACCTGTGATTATGACCTAGACAGCATACTACCGCCGACACTGCGGCGTAGGCTGGACGTGCCCACGCACTCGTGCCCGAATATCCGGGTGCGGGTCGTGACAGAGGGCCACGCCGATACAACAACTCGAGGGGCCGGCGTCTTAGGAGATACCTACAGCACAGCCGGAGGTTCCATTGCCACCACCTCCACCATTTCCACCTCAGATGCCACATTCATAGGGACAGCCGCAGATATTCTAGTTTTTCCAAGCCATGATGCAGGCGCAGTGGCATCAGGCCGAGACTATGAGACAGAGCTAGATGGCAATTCTGGAGAGGCCACCTACCCCAGCACCAGCACCTGTACCTGTCCAGCCAGTTGGTACAATTCGAGGGTTTCGTCAGATGGGCCCGGATACCATTTCGTGCAGCGAGACTGCAGAGGAGATCTCTGATTGGGTCGCCAATACGGAGATGTTACTGGAGTCTTCTCAGCTGCCTCCAGACCTTTGATGACCGCAGTGAGGGCCTAATTGAAAGGTAATGCCCATCAATGGTGGGACTCTATGAAGTGCAGCTTCGACAAGAAGCAGACGTGGGAGCAGTTTCTAAAATACTTCAACGCGAAGTACTTTTCGGCTACTGTCAGGAATGCACTATACTCTCAGTTCCTACATCTGGAGCAAGGAAACATGACTGTAGACACATATGACGCAGAGTTCAGTCAACTTAGTAGATTTGGTGCCGCCCTGATACCCAATAATCTAGAAAAGGCCAGGAAGTTCTATCATGGTTTGACTTACAAGCTACAGAGGTACACTACCACCCAGGCGAGGATCTCTTACGAGGAGGTCTTGACAGAGGCTAGAATCCAAGAGGCTATTGGCAAGGGATCGATGAGTCAGAGGCATCCCGCTGTAGCTGCACTAGCTAAGGCACAACCAGGAGCAGGAGGACCGATTCGCCATCCAGGAGTGCAGACGCAACAGAGGGTTGAGCCGTATCAGTAGAGAGATTTCGACATGTCACTTTTGCAGAAAGAAGAGACATGTTTAGAAAGATTGCAAAAGAAGATTAGGACAGTGTTTGAGGTACGGATCGAACCAACATCAGACTCAGGAGTGTTTTCAGTATGACAACAGAGCCCAACAGATAGTGTAAAGGCCAGCTCCACCAGTCCTAGGTATGTTTGTAGCATTGCTTGATAATTTATACCTTATTATGTGTTTATTTTAATTTTGAGGATAAATTTTTTATAAGTTGGGTAGATTGTAAACACTTTGACCCAAATCTAGGATTAGGATTCATTTAGGGTTATTTTGAATTATTTAATGGAGTTATTAATTTGCCTCTTTTAATTTAATTCCCTTGATGTATCTTACCGTTGCTTCGATGTTTGGAGCGCTACTCTAGCTTCTGCCTTCAAACAAATTTTACACACTTGTCCCAGACGTGCCAGCCTTCCATTTTGATCTTTGTATAACTCATAAATACCCTCTCTTGTGCTTTATTTTAGTCGCACAATATTCGTTACAAATATCTTTTTTTTAAATCCAAAAAAATCTAACTTTGCACCTTTGTTCGTTTCAATCGAAATTGGAGACACAACCTCGACCCGTTTTGTGCAACCTAATTTATGACAATAATCTACTCTAAGTCTACTATGTCTATGATACTTGTGTTCCACCTAACTTTAATCCTATGTACTTCCAATTAATTAAAGAACACCATTGACACTAATTTTAATTAAATTAGTGCAAGGACTCAACCTAACCCAAAACTAGACCCAACACCAACCCAAACTCCCACTCACACCCTCAAGGTTCATACAAAATATCACACACTATTTTAATCCACTACATCACACCAAACATGGTATTTTTTCTCATCCAATCACAATCTCTTTTGTTTGTGCAATTTCTAAATTGTTGGGGGCCTTTGTGCAAATAAGCAACTAGGTGTCCACCTCTCATTGGAGCAAAACCATGAAGAAACCCTCCTTCATTACTTTGATCGGTCACCCCTATCCCCCCCCCCCTCCCCAATTTTGTGTGTACAACACACCACTTTACACCTACATCATCACCACCCTCCATTCAAATTTACCCCATCCCAACCACTCATTTCTTCATGAGGATCCTTCCCCCATCCCTAGAAATAGCCATGTAGCCGACCCTAATCCCCATGCTCTCCTTCTATCTCTCACTCCTACATTAACTCTCTCTTCCTCTCTCCAAAATTTTAGCCACTACCATCCCCATCAAAAAAAATGAAACCCTAACCTATTTCTCCTCCTCTAACCAACTTCTTCTCCTCCTCCGACCATCGACAGCCGACCTCCTCCCTCTTCTCACAACCACCACCACCCTCGACAGTCATCACCACTACCTTCTCCTCCGCCACCACCATCCCGCCACCCCCATCATCCCTACGGCCATCGTCACCACCACTGCCATCACCACCACAGTCATCACCACCACCTCCGCCACCATCAACCTCACCATCACTCTATCACCTCCTTCTTCCTTCCTCTCTTCCGCCGGACCTCCAACCACAACAGCCATCTCCTTCATCACCACCACAGCCACCACCACAGCCATCATCATCCCTACATCCATCACCACCACCAACATCACCATCACAGCCTCCACAACCACCATCAACCACCACCCTCACCATCATCGACCACCTCATCCTCACCTCTCTCCTCCTTCTTCCTCTTCTCCTCCTCACGACCACCACGACAACCTCCGCCACCACCATCATCCCCACGACCATCCCGCCACCACCATCACCTCGTCATCACCACCACCACCCTCGCCTAGCTACTGCATTGCTGCCACTGTTGTTGCCGTTGCTGCCGTGCAGTCTAGCCCACCGGAGCACACCCACCCACCGGAGACCGGCCATCCATGAGCCACGGGCCGAGCACCCCCTCCCTATTTGGAACTAACCCTAGGTATGTACATCCTCTCCTCCTTCTTTTCATTTTATGGTTGCATGAACCTATGATTTTAGTGAACCATATTTTCTAGAATATATATGTATATGGGTTGAAATGGTATTTAGTAATTAAATATTGTGTGAGCTACGTCCATGACTAGAGTATTCGTATGACACTTGTATATTGTGTAGTACTTAGGTCCTTAGACTAATTTATCATATGTGCACCCTAACCTATTAGCTAGGACACGTGTTTAGTGTTACACGATATTTGGAGATGTAAACTTATTAGTAGCTAACTGTCTTATTGTGCACAGTATTTGAGAACATTGGACATACTTGTACGTGCAGACCTAGAGGGTTAACACTATCAACTTGTGTTAGAGGTACAAATTAGCACCTACATGAATTCCAGTTGTGACCGCGATTGTGACATATGAGAAATTATACCTTAGGATGACTTGTAAATGTTGTAGGACTAGTAGACTAAGTGTACACACACTTTCTTGATCCTTGACTAGTCAACCTTAGCCAACCTACTTAGTTAGAACGTTTATTTGGTTTAGACTTTACGTGACTCATGACATTGAGTATGTTGTACTCTTGTGCATGATTAGCATAGTGTAATGTAGTGATTGATATTTATTGTTATATATTCATAGGCACCCAAGACGGTTCTACCTTGGCTGCGGGTTTCAGATCCGTATTTGTTCATATCGGAGTTCCGGGCAAGTATATCTTACCTTGTTGTACTGTTTAAATTTAGTTATTATTAGTTTACATGTTTTATTTTTTTAATATTATATAACTGTACGCATCCGAGAATGACTCGGGTGCAGTCGACGAAGGCGTTGACGTTAGGACTTGTGTTTGACCTAGTGTCTAGTGGACGCACCTAAAGTTGTGGAGTTATCAATATGACTCCCCAGGCCTTGACACATATTATTGCATGTCACAGAGTGAGTTTATGTAGGGACGCAAGCTTCATACTTGACTGGCCATCGGTGTGAGCAGCACGTGTAACGGTATTTAGCATAGTTGTATATTTTTTTAGTGACTTGTATTATAGTACGAGATGTCCACATTGTATTCGCGACTTGTACATTGGCATTGGGCGGGAAAGACAATTAGTAGGTGTATGGGACAGATATTTGGCTACCGTAGTTTCAGAGTAAACTACGGGGTCGTGAGCCTCAGTGTTACTTGGTTATGGGCTATGTGTTACCCGGTCATGGGCTATGTTCTACCCGGTTATAGGCGTATATGCTTGTCGATACATCTGACAGAGGTTACTAGTTGTGCGCTATCATGATCGGTGATGTAGTCAGCATATACTTCTGGCATCCAGTTTACAGCTAATGTCATATACTTAGCCTCTAGCTTGACACTACACTTTATACCTTTTACCTACCCATACGTACCAACGTTGTCTTCAAGTGCATTTCACTTAGCTGATTAGATCACCCTCGAGTTTACACAGTATTACTTTATGGCATATAATTTTTGTATCTTGTTACGTCCTACCTGGTTCCTTTCCAGATCTGGAAGAGCACTTGTCCCCGATCATCTATGGAGCAGGAGTGGAGACCGGATTCGTGGCTGAGGACTTTGAGGCATTTCCAGAGGAGTTCCCGTGATTTGGGGTACGTTGCTGCCTTGGGCTAGAGCATCTTTATTTAGCTAGTTGATGTTCTAGTCTAGTATTCTTATCTGTCCTTCCGTAGTTTTATTTCAACATTGTATTCAGTGTGTTTATTTCCATCAGACTTATTTATGTTGTATTATGGCATCCAGACTCCGTACGTATTGCCAGTATTTATTTCAGCACTTCTTATTTATATTCTGTGGATGAGATTAGATATTTACCTGCTGTATGTTAGCATATTGGACTTGATAGTATTTTAGGACAGCATAGTACGCTTCGTCGGGTCCATTAAATTGGAAAATCCTTCGAAGTCGTATTAGCTGGCCATTACCACGTGGCCTGGTCCCGTTTACTTTGGGACTGGGGCGTAACATCAGCTATGGGAAGTCTTATGTATGTTATGGTGTATACGAGGCCAGACATTGCTCACACAGTTGGCACAGTTAGCAGGTATCTTTCCAATCCTGGAAGGGTACATTAGAATACGTTCAAGTGAATTCTAAGATATCTTCAGGGCACTACTGATTGGACACTTTCTTTTGGTGGTGATGAGCCGAAGTTGGTTTGGTATACCGACGCTAATATGGCTGAAGATGTAGAACGAGGCAATCGACTTCAGGCTATGTGATGATGTTTGATGGTGGAGCGATATCGTGGCAGTCGCGGTTGCAGAAGTGTGTTGCCTTATCGACGATAGAGGCAGCGTATATTACGGTGACGGAGGCTTGCAAGGAGTTGTTGTGGATGAAGAAGCTGTTACAGGAAGTGGGGCTAAAGAAAGAGCAGTACACTTTGTTTTGCGATGACTATAGTGTAATTCACCTTGTGAAGAACTAGACATTTCATAGCCGATCCAAACACATTGATACTCGGTATCATTAGATACTTGAAAAGAAGCAGACACGTTCATGAAGGTTCATACAAATGACAACGAAGCAGACACGTTCACGAAGGTTCTACCAGAAAAAAAGTTTGAGTACTGCAGGCGGATCGTCGGGATGACGACTCCATCCACATAGTTATGAAGGAAAATATTTGTTGGAGTGGGTGGGGTTCTAACCTATGCGGAGAAAATTTTGGAGTGCGACGAGCGTCATCCGTGTGTCGGAAAAGCTCGAAAAGTGCAACGAGCGTCGTGTATTGGAATATTTATGGTAAGCAAATATTATATTGGATTTCTATCTTTGACTTAAATTATATATCTATGATTGGATCTTTTATATATTAACTTTCCATATAATTGAATTTTCAATTTATGGCAAGCCAATTTATGATTTAATTTTTATTAAATATATGATTGAATGTAATTAAATATTTTTGGCTTTCATATATAGAATTTTAATACATGAAAACCCTAATCCATGCAAGGAGTTAAAAAAAGGCTCATGTAATATACAACAAAAAGAAAGAGAGAGAAAAAGTAGCAAGAGTGCTTTTACACTTTTGGGGGAGAGAAAGGAGATCTACGGCTATTTCGAGGAAAAGATCGCTTCGGGTAAATCTACTCGTCATCTTCAGTTCTTCGTGAGCTTTGTAATCCTATTTTTCATCTTCCAAGTAGTATGGTGATCCATGTTGGATCGGTGAAAAATTGGTAGAGAGTGTAATCTCTTTATTCCATTAGTGGAGGTTCTTCAGGGTTGGACTTTGTTCGTCCCGTGATTTTTTCGGCAATGGTTTTCAACGTAAAAATTCTCTGTGTCTGCGATCGGTTCTTTTGTGACCGTTGGCAATTTGGTTTGTACGTTATTGCTTGGTTTTCTCGCAGTGCTCTCTGGTTTGAGGAAATAATTTTCGCGTTTCGTTTACAACAAATTTTTGTCATCCAAGTAGATGATCCACATTGCTTATCATGACCTAAGCATAAAAAACAGACAATCACCAATAACCATGGAATTTCTAATTTACAAATCGTGCAATTTCAAAACAATACACCCTTTTTTGATAGTCTATGAAATGAGACCTAGTTGATGTAGAGAGCAGAAGTTCAAGTTCTGAAATCATATTATATCACAAGATATAACTGATGTGAGATACCTCCCAAAGATGTCTATCAATTTGCACAACAAAGAGCATCTTATTTCCACAAATAAAAGATGTATTATATTAAGGCGACGTTTGGTTCAACTTTTTGAGGTTTGGGAGTGGGTTTTAGATTTGTTATCCATGTTTGGTATATGTTATATTCGAAGTTAGGGGAGAATAGATTATGCTTCATATTTTTATGGTTGTGAAAAAGTAATTCTCAATGTCCCTTTGGAGATAGTTTTACTTTTTTAGAAATGATATTTGAATATTTTGTTTGGACAATAACACCCTCACTTTATTTTCAAAATTTTAACTTATATCACAAACATGTAAATTTAGATAATAAAAGCATGAAAGGATATTTATGAAAAACTTAATAAATTAATGTTCATTTTTCATATTCTCAATCTAATATAACAAAAATAGATATGAGAATGTTGAATTTTTTTTCCATCAAAATAAAATAAAAAATAAATTTCTATTAATACAAAATCTTGATCCAAACCAGTAAGTGTTAGAGGCTATATTTGGAAATGTTGAGATACATTCACTAGGCCTAAAACTAACTTTGCATAGAAGAGTTACATAGTAATAAAGAGAAAGCTGGACAATTATAAAGTAGCCATTAGCCAGTAGCCAGCAGGTGATATCACCTCCCCCAAAGCTTAAATTCACAATAGGTTACCGACGACAGTTTGGAAAGGAAAAAAAAAAAAATATTATTACATGCAACAAGAAAAAATACAAAGAAAAAATTATAGAATATTATAGTTTGAATATATTGTCTATAGAAAAAATAGTTTCTAAAAATTATTAAAAAAAATCTAAACGTTCTTTTTGGATTTTTTTTTTTTTTTTAAATATATCACTTCTAGACGTCCTTATTAAGAACGTCTTTAACTTTTTCTTTTTTTCTTTTTCAAAAAAAATAGAAAATAAAAACAAAAAAATAAATAAATAATCATAAAAATGGCAAACACCCTTTACGAGGACGTTTGGGGCTTTGAAAAAATAATAAAAATGGCAAAAGCCATTAAAAAGGGTTCTCCCTCCCCCCTTTTTTTTACTTTATTTTCAGCCAAAATTAGTAAAAACAATTCAAACGTCTTTACTAAGGACGCTGTTCCATTAATTTTTTTGTTTATTTTTTAATTTTTCAAAAAAAAAAATTTAATAAAAATCAAACACCCTTAGTTAGGGCTATTTAAATTCGAAATATTTAAAAATATGTCAAATGCCTCTAGTAAGAACGTTTAAATTCTTTTTTGACAATATTTACAAACTATTTTCTCTACAAATAATATTTTCAAATTATAATGTTCTACGAAATAAAAAATTGTAAAACACTACAAACTATTCTCTGACCTCCCCTCAAAACTATGATGAGCACTTTCGATTGAAAAATAATCAAAATAAGTGATAACCTCGAAATTTGAACTTATAATTTACACTTATAGATGACATCATTATACACTGATAAACACTTTAGAATACAAAATAACAAACACCTTCACGTGGTGTATTCCTCACTTATTTCACATTAAATTGTTTGGTGTAAAAAATAAACACGCTTATTTTTTATATTTTATTTTCTCCTTATTTCGAATTAAATTAAGTAAACAGAAAATTTACTGTAGCGAAATAAATTTATATTAAATTATTATAAACGAAACAAGTTTGAGAAATTTGTAAAAAAAGTCATCGTCCGCCAACAGTGTTGGCGGAAAACACAATTGCTGTACACGTAAGCAGCAAAAAAAATTTAAAAAAATTAAAATGTGGGCCCCACGGCCAATTTCTGCCAACAGAGTTGGCTGAAATTGGGGGGAGCCAATTTCAGCCAACTCTGTTGGCGGAAATTGGCCCCGTGGGGCCCACGTTTTTTTTTTTGGTTTTGTTTGGTTTGGTTTGGTTTGATTGGTTTTTTTCGTTGGTTTATTTAAATTAGTTATATTTATGTTTTATTTATTTAGTTTAGTTTAGTTTAGTTTACTTTTGTAATTAGATTTAAGTAAAATTATTTTAACGAAATGAAATTAAAATAAATTAATTGGAAATTTAAAATTTAGAAATGTTTTTTTCGGAACTTTGTTTTCAAAGCATCAAAATTTGTATATCGAAACATAAATTTATTTCAAAATTTTAAACAAACATAAATTAATTTAAATATTTCTAAAAAAAATTTGTAGATCGAAATATCGTTTAAATCCGTGGGCCCCCACATCCAATATAAATTTATTTCCTACAGTAAATTTTAAATATTCAAAAATAAGATTACCGAAAGTCAAATTTGGAGATCGAAATATCATTTTTTGACGATTCTAAAATTTTTCGAAGTCCGTCAAACGATGAAACGGTTTATCCTATAGTACTTTTCCATACGATCATTTTGGCTCAAACTGGGACTTGTTTCGATCTCCCAGTCAAAAGTTATGATACTTTAAAGTTTTAAAATTTATATTTTTGCCTGTAACATATGCATCTTGTTTCGGATAAAATTTTTTTCTACATGATTTGTGTTACTCTCGTCGAAATCATACAAATCGACTTATTATTTGACAAAAAACGATTTCAAAACAAGTACTTATGGCCGCTCGAAGTCTGCTCGACGGCAGACGTAATAGTCTTACGACAGATTTTTTTTATTATTATTTTTTTAACGTCTGTTAACAACGAAAAAATTTACGATAAAAATATAATATTTATAAATATAAACGTCCAATTCATATTGATATTTTTTTTCCTAATTTTTTAAACTTTTATGCTTTAGATGGAATTTATACAAAACTTTTATGCTTTAGATGGAATTTATACAAATTTTGATGCTTTGAAAACAAAGTTCCGAAAAAAATATTTCTAAATATTTCTTTCCAATTAATTTATTTTAATTTCATTTCGTTAAAATAATTTTACTTAAATCTAATTACAAAAGTAAACTAAACTAAATAAATAAAACAGAAATATAACTAATTAAAATAAACCAACGAAAAAAACTAATCAAACAAAACCAAACCAAACAAAACCAAAAAAAAAAATGTGGGCCCCACGGGGCCAATTTCCGCAAACAGAGTTGACTGAAATTGGCCCCCCCCCCCAAATTTCAGCCAACTCTGTTGGCGGAAATTGGCCGTGGGACCCACATTTTAATTTTTTTTAATTTTTTTGCTGCTTACGTGTACAGCAATTGTGTTTTCCGCCAACACTGTTGGCGGACGATGACTTTTTTTACAAATTTCTCAAACTTGTTTCGTTTATAATAATTTAATATAAATTTATTTCGCTACAGTAAATTTTCTTTTAAGTAAATCCAAAACCTCTCCCATGAGGCTTGATATAATGTCATGTACTATTCAATTAAAAAAGATATAGAAGAATAAAGTATAAAATGATAACATGCAATTTAATGTGAACAACCGACAACTGGTTATTCTATTGTCAATGTGAAACACGACTCTAATGGCAGAATCTAAATGGACTGGAAAAATACAGTCCCTGCAACACACGAAGCGAGTACTTTATTACTGTCGGCCAGTGGTCCTCATGATCGATATTTAATATTCTACACCTCGGGGAACGTTTTCAAGAGGACGTACCTAAAAATAAATAAGAGATAATTTGAGTTGCAATCTTACTTTATTTAGGTTCTTGAAGAAGGTATTACAAAAATGACTCGAAACTAGTCTAATATTGATGCTAAATCAGTTAGAAAAAATTATTATTCAGCCTAATCCAAATTTTACTAGGGTTGTTTACCATCTCCTCCTCACTACTCCTGCTCCTCCTCCGCCCCTACCTCCACCCCCACTTCTCCTCCCACCTCCCGCGATTCTCCGTCTCTACTAGGACGTGCGTGGGGGAAGCTTGGAGGGCACACGAGGCGATGTCTTGAGGCGCACGGGGAAAGCTCAACGGAGGAGGGGAGCTGCGCGCGACAGGGGCTTTTGACGGCGCGCGGGGGAAGCTCGACGGAGGAGGGGGGCTGCGCACGGTGGGGACTTACGAAAACGCGCGGGGGTATAACAGCAAGGGAGGGGGTGGCCGTGGCCATGGTGCGCGGCGCGCACAGGGGAAACTCGGCACGGGAGTGGGTTGGGCGCGACGTCTGTGTGTGGCATGCGCGACCCGCGCAGGGGAAGCGCGACGGGGGAGGGGGTTGGCGCACTGCGGGGGAAGCTCGGCAGAGGAGGGGGTGGCGGGGGTGGGGAAGGGGGGGATGGTTGTAGGGGTATAGAGACATGGGAGGGGGTGGGGAAGGGTAGGATGGCTGTGGGTGTATAGAGACATGGGAGGGGGTGGCCGTGGCGGCTGTGCGCGGCTCTTGCCGCCGCCTCCTTCTACTCTTTTCCTTGTCTTGCCTCGGACAGACACCCCTTCCCCTCCGTACTGTCAAATTTTTACAGTCATATCAATTGGTAGGACTGTCAAAATTTTGATAGTCATAAAAAGCTAACATATATTTCTTTAGTACTGTTAAAATTTTGAGACTCCTTACAATTAGTAGGACTGTCAAAATTTTGATAGTCATTCTTATTGTTAGGACTACCAAAATTTTGACAGTCCTGAAAAAAAAATTGGCTGTCCTGATCAAGTTTGTAGAATGGTAAATTTATAATTATCTAAAAAAAAAAGTTGGACTGTCCTGAGTGTATTTTATAGTGTCTTTATCAACAACCCTTTATTTACTATAATTCAAAATATATCATACTGTTTTACCATAATGTACAATATTCTTCAATTTCGCCAAAAACTAACATTTGAGTTACAGTCTTCTTTATTTATCATAACTCAAGATACACCTCACTGCTTTACCATAATGTACAATATCCTCCACTTCCATAAAAACTAACGGTCAACACCGTTGATCGTTATTTTTTGACCAAAATACCTCTAGCAATTATCATTATTAACAGCTCTCCCTTTTTAGTCTGGAAAGAGGGAAGGAATATTTCGATCAAAAATTAATGGTTAACGTAGATGAGCGTTAATTTTTTACGGAAGTAAAAAAAATTGTACATTATGATAAAAATATTTAAGTACATCTTAAATTATGATAAATAAAGTGGAATGTAATTTAAAAAATTTAATAAATTATTGACTGATGTATATTTTCTGCAGATCATCGAACGTGTATCTTTATCCCCACCCCCCCATACTTAAGTCATAAGTTTGCGTACTGAAACTATATCTACTAGATAAAATAATTAAATATAGAAAAATTAAACTCATCAGTGGTCAGTCTTAATAACAGGTGTCGGTCATGCCACATTCTTGGTATCAGGACGTCGCCAGCTGGTCCCGAGGGGACACGGTAGCGTCCCCTGAGATTTAAATAGCTCCATTGAGAATAATCTCTCTTTGTGATTAGTCAAGGTGGCATAGGGAAATTTTGGTTCTCCAACGTTACAAATAATAGAATTATGCAAGAAAGTTCAAATGAGGCTTCCTGTCATTATATGTCAACTTGCAGCCACTTTATTTGTATATATTATCAAGAAACAAAGAGTATCTTACTTGGTCAACAATTGTAGACATCATGCATATGCGAGAAAGATCTCCAAAAAATAAAAAAATAAAAAGAAGTAGTAGTAGCAGCAGCTTCAGTTCAATCTGGAATCGAATTCTCCCTCTTTTTGTGTTAGTTTCGAGACTTAATTAAATATGGTAGAATCAGAAGTTGAAGTCGAGATCACGAGTTCACACAAGAGTTCTCTTCCTGATATCTCTCGATCCAACAAGAAGATAACATAAAAGATCTGATTACAACAGGAAACAAGATAATAAAATAATCAAAAAAATATCTTTTAGTTCTTTCCTGCAATCGCAGTTGCAAACGGACAGAACATAGTTACAACCCACATAAGAGAGAAGAGAGGAGAAAGAAGAAGAAGAGACTTTACTTGCTGGGGTGATAGAGATCACCGTTGCTCAAAGCAAGATTCAACCCGCACGATCTGCTCCCAGAAACCAGCAAGTTCACGTAGAACTTCTGGAACGCTCGTTGTCACCTCTGTCTGGACTCACACGAACTCCCTGAACTCTAATGGCGGCGACAACAACAACTCTCTTCGTCCCATTTTTTTCAAAGTAAGTCCTCAAAGAGACACGATGAGAGTATTTATAGCGAGAAGGTGAAAACCCTAGCCGCCCAACAGTTACGGAAAGATAGGAACAAATTAATAACGAATCCCTAAAAGATATGCACGTATTAATTTCAAATCCCGCAAAAAACGGATCTGAATAACAGACCGTATCTTTCGATAACCGATCAAATATATCTGCAGCAGTAGTAGCGCATGCGGCAGCGCAAGCCACAACGCATGCGATAACGCATGCAACAACGCATGCGTCAGCCCAGGCAACAACCCATGCGACAGCGCGTGCGACAGCGCGTGCGGCAGCCCATGCGGCCTGCCCATGCGACCGTCCATGCGACAGCGCATGCGACCCGCCCATGCGACTGCGCATGCGACCTGTCCATGCGGCCGCATATGCGACTCGTCCATGCGGCTCGCCCCTGCGACCGCGCATGCAGCTCGCGCATGAGAGAGCGCATCAAATGCGCACAAGCGCCTACGTCGATGCTGACGTACTAAGTGCAAAGTACGCCAACAAAGCGCCACTTTGCGACCTTGAGTCCGAGCCCGAGTCCGAGTCGCTAAGCCCCTTTGGGGCTTAGCTCCTATGGAATAAATTCCAAGAGAATGACAAAAAGTATAAATACTTTCAATAAGGAGTTAATCCTTCTTCATCCTAATAAAATATCCCCACATGGCACCCATGTGCCTTGTAATATCCCGCAACCGCACGGTGCATTACGCTGACTCGGATTGAATGAGGCATTAGTTGGTTATATTTTGATTTGTTGAATTCGGGAACAAGTATTGATTGAGTTGGCTTCATGTGCATATCGCTAGCGGAGTTTGATAGAATCAGATGTTCGTTCACAGTAGTACCGGGATAGCAAGATTTGGAGCGATAATGTCGTCTTCCTTAGTCCGATCGGTCGGATGATTTGGAGAGCACGGCCTGCTCGCATGGTCACACCAATTGAGTAGATCGTGCTTTGCATCGAACCACAGGTTCAAGGGATCGGCCGTATCGGCAAGGCAGGGTGCTTAACGGAATCAGACTTATTCAGTGGGCTCTGTCCCTTCTCCTCTACTCCTTCATGCCTAATAATATGGAATACACGTAATGCTTGAACACTTGGACTGGAACTTAGAAATCAGTACACTATGGCATTCATAGAGTGTGCGTCGTTTGGTTGGATATGATTTGTGGCTTGAGTTAGTTTTGTCTTGGGCAGTTGGAGCTTGAGTAGGCAGTTGGAGCTTGAGTGGATCATCTTGGTTGGAACATCGAGGCACTTCGGGCGAACGAGCGAGCATGCATCCGTGCACGAGTATCAGTTGGACGCTTCGTTATACAAAGCGTGTAGTTGTGATTCGAAATCGGACAACTGCATCGGTGAGGGCATTGTGCCATAGAGTTTTCTGAGCGAAGGACGTTACACCAATTGGATCATTGTGTCAAAGCGGCATAGTGCCTATGGGGATAACTTGAGATGGTGCCTTGGGATATAAGTTGGAGAATGGTTATGGATAGTTGATTGGATTGAGGCAAGGATCGTTTGGTGGGGCAAAAATGCTCGATTCTCTCGTCATACCTACTTGGTGTTTGCATCGGTCACGGACAACCTATTGCGCACAGGGTTTGATTTTCTTGAAAAGGATAGGCTCCGGAGCACCAGGACCGTTCAGCCATAGAGGAGACAATGGTAACGTGCCTTGGGCACGGTGCCGATAGTTCGATACGACCAGGCGGGCTAGCTACCCAGTCTGGATTGGATAGAACTACAATTGATCAGTCCTTTATGGTTTGGCTAGTAACTTCATATAGATAAGAGTTTGTTTACTTTGCTTTGCTTTGGTTTGTGCTTTTCATGTAGGCGGCGGCCACCTTGCCTCGGCAAGAGTGTGCATATCGATGATTGGATTAATAAGGCTTGGATTGAGGATGGATATTGAGGCTTGGATTATGGTTCGATAGGTTCACGCGTTGCTTGGGTTTGAGTAGGACGATTTGCATGCTAGTTTTCTTTTGAGTTAGATATATTTGTTTGTATATAGACTTGAGTTGAATGCTTGCATATTTAGCCTGCTTTATAGTTTTCCTTAATATGTCACACATCTGCCATGAAATGAATTTAGGATTCAAGTAGAAAGATCACCATATAACTGTTTGAATTCACTATTCTACTTAGTGTCGGTTTAGACAAGTGGGTTACCCCGCTCACCAGTACGACTTTGTAATGACCCACGTTTATGGGCATTATTTTAGGTACACAGGTGTAGTGGCACTGCTTGGTTATACGGGATATGATGTATGAAACGGTAAGTACCTTTGTGGGCAAGAGAAAGAGCAAGAGTGTTGCATCCCCTTTGTGGCATTCCCCTTTGTGATATTTTTATTTGGACCCTATCGAGAGCTTCGCTGCGTATACTCTGATGTGTGCTTGGTACACAATACTTGACTTTTATTGCAACTTGGTCGTTTCGATGATAACTTTGATGTTTGACAATATCGTCTTGTGCGAGCGCAACTCCAGGCTCATACGGCATCACGTTCTGATGAGAATGGTTGTCCTGCGGGAGCGCTGTAACGTGGTGATTCACGTTCAACGAGGACGATTAAGCTTGCAGGAGATTGGGGCATGACATATTGGTATCAGAGCGTCCGATTCATTTCCTCGAATTTTGTCCTTTGGTTTATCACAAACTCTAAATAGCTTCCGCGTGTCGTTTGGCTCTTGTCTCTACTCGGTGCCGTAATAGATATTTCATGCAATAAGTCTACATATTTGCTGGTTGTGCGTGCATATTTTTTGTTGTGTTGCTTTCGTTAGTTTTTGGTAGATCGCTTAGCATCGTTGGACATTGTTGTATTCGTGCAGCAAGTTGTGTGGCGTTGTTGCACTTGTGCAGCAAGTTGAGAGGTGTCGTTGCGTTGGTTTGGCTTGTCGTTCAGGAAGATTCTGGTTGCATCAGTGGAGCAGTTGGTTGGCAAGACGAGATTGGTTATGTGGCATGTTGTGAGTAAAAACATCGGATAAGAATAGATCGTTGCACAAGTTGCTCATATAGCAAATGTGTTGGATGGAGTTTGATTTTTGGCTGGGTATATTACATAAAGCATTGTCTGAGCAGATTTGAGTTGGCTTAGGGATATCAGGATAGCGTTGCACGAGTCGCTCGTACAACAAATGTTAGGAACAGTTGGGTATTGGGTTGTATTACTTGGAAGAGATCATTGCACGGGTTGCTCGTGTAGTGAAAGTATCGGACGGTTTGAGAAATAGTTAGAAGTATTGAGAATGGAACAGGGCACAAGTTGTATAGCGAGATTGATAAAAGAGTTAGATGGTTCATGTGTTGGCTGAGTTTAGTGTCAGACTTGAGTTGGGGATGGCAGGATCACGCATAAGGGATGGTTCGAACTTATCTTGGATCAGTGCAAGGAAGGGTGACGTAAGGAGTGACTTTATTCTGAGTGGTATATGGTATATCACATAGTTAAGTAGCATTAGAATATTTTGGATAGACATCACTAGAATTTTTGCAACGGATGTGGGTAACATGAATATAAGTTGGTTGGTTCACATCAGCTGAGTTAGGAAATAGAACATGGAGCAAGCGAATGTTGAGTTACGATCGACAGGATCACCCCGGAATAGTCAGTTTGGAATGGACGTTCATCGATGCAGAGTAAGTGCGAGAGCGAATCCATTTCCAAGTGGTATATAGTGCAATAGAATTTGACCCAAGTATTCTTCGATACATTAGACTTGAGGAATCAATAATAGACTTGTGCAAATGAAAGTATGGACTTGAGTGATGGACGAGAATAGAACAAGCAATAAAAAGAGTGTTTAAAATTTGAAGGATTGATGTGGACCAATTATTGGAAATAGGTTAAGATCGATCAGATGGAAAGCTGAATATCATAGTTCGCTTGCACAAATTGGACGTTTGGTGGAGCATTCATGAATGCAAAGAGAGTTGAGTATGAGGAACAAACAGTTGGGATACGCTTGAACGAGCGATGGGTAAATCGAAGGATAGCGAGCACGGACTACGAATTTTGGCAACACATTGGAGCTGTTGGTTGATTAATGAAACACGATTTGGTTTGGAGGGGCAATGCGATGGATTCATACGAACTGGAAGGATTTTGGATATTGGTGCTCGAGAAGTTTGACTCAGATTTAGCGAAAGTAAAATTTGACAAAATGGTGCAACAATGGTAGATGGATTCTTTAAAAGACGTGAACGGACATGGAGCAAGTCTAGTTGATATTAAGTTAGATTGGAAGTTAACACTTGCAGTACTGAGGCGGATTGAGACAACAAGTAAAGGCAATATAGATTTGAGATTTATGTTGGAACTGATGCACGAGGCATTGAAAGAGTGTGGACTAATCAGAACATAGAAAAAATTAATACGGGCTAAGGAATAGAATGAGAGCAAGGATTGTGGTGGATGAACTTTTGAAGATAGCTAAATGAGAGAGCAACATTGGAGCAAAATATTGTGCTGCTCGAACAAGTTGGACGTGTACTATGAAATATGGCATATAGATAAGAATTGGAGTAAGTCTTTGGTTTTAGAAATCGTTGCAAGTGGTAGTACGATAAGTCGAACATGGCAGTTCAGAAAATTTGATGGATTCAGGACAGAATGGTGGAATGATGGAAGACGGTTTTAACGAGCGCAATTCTCGATTTGTGGCTTGGATAGATAGTAAGACTCTAGGTGGTTAAGGGCGTTTAGTTAACAGATTCGTCAAAGGTAGTGCATGAAGTGCTCGGATTCGTAAGTTCGTTCGGATGAAATTTTTGGATTATGGCTCAGATTTGCAGAGGAGATATAGCACGGTTCGTAGTAACTGTCCATCGTGATGACTTAAAATTATCGAGCGTAGCTTCGGGACAGCTGGCCCTAGTGACTTGACCGCCAAATCAGAAATGAATATTGTAGACTCATAGAACGACCCTTGCGGCAGAGTAGTTGGGAATACGTCGAAGGTGGATATGAGTGGTGTATATTAGAGATTGGTCTAAGTGACTGAGTGTTGGATTTGAGAGATCCTTGGGATAGCCTTCAGCTGAAGATGTAGTCGAAAGATCGAAGCGATGGTAAAAATGACTTAAGTCAACTGATGAGATTCGGAGTCACAGATTTTTGAAGATAGCATCGCCTCTGACTCGTCCTGCCCCGGAAGGCAATAACATTCATATGAATTGATGACTGTGAAACTAGCTTGTGAAGTTAAAGCAGCGGCTCGTTCAGATCAAATTATTGCAATACTAGAAGGGACAGATGTGCCTCAGATCTACAAAATGTATCATAACTTAGTCTGGGATGCGTGCTTGTACAGAAGGTGAAGGTGATATCCTGTGCTTCGAGGTAGTGGACGCAGCGAGATAAACTATTCCATGCGCTACCTAGAAATTATGTTGAGTGTGTCCACGTTAAAATCGTGGCAACACTATCCCTATGGCATGGCGGCAAAATCTTCGTGGATCACATGAACCTCAATATAGATGTTCACCTAGTGAGGTATTGAGATTGAGAAATAGGTGTTGGGATGAGCTGATCTAAGTGCATAGTTTGATATTTGGGTAAGTCGCCTAGCTGGGGTAGTATCAGTTGTGATGATCGTTCGGAGCATGAGATAATATTTGGAGCCGGTGCTTGTGGAACATTGAGCGATTGGAGTCATGCTAGAGTTTGGTTGGTTGAGTTTGGATGGTGCTAGTGTGGATTCAAAAATAGTTGGATGGATTAAGTTGGAACACGAACTGATTTGATTCAGGTGGGAAGATCGTCAGTAGAAATTATCGTATTTGAGAATAGCGCTTGTGTGAATATGTTAGAATGAGCGTCAGGATTGGTTCAATTGGGAGTAAAGCGAATGAATGCCTCGGACATAAAGATACCCTTATAACTTGTCCAAATTTGCTATCGTTAAGCTCGACTGAATTGCATGTATTTCAGGGACGCCTTAAATATGTGTATGATCAAAACTAAGCGATATGAGAAATTTGTATTGAGCTACAAGGAGGATGTGGAAATATATAATTTGTGCGAGCGTTCAGCGCGAGCGAGATGCTGAGTCTGGATCAAGAGAATGTGAGTTGCGTAGAGTAGAGTTGTGAATTGGGCAAGCGGTATGCTAGTAAAGAATGGATACTGGTTCAGTTCGAGGACGAACCTAATTCTATGTGGTATATTATGTAATGTCTCACAACCGTACGGTATATTACGCTGAGTCGGATTGAATGAGCCTTAACTGGTTACATTTTGATTTGTTGTATTTGGGAACAAGTATTGATTGAGTTGGTTTCATGTACAGATTGCTAGAGGAGTTCGATAGAATCAGATGTTCGTTCACAGCAGTACTAGGATAGCAGGATTTGGAACGATAATGTCGTCTTCCTTAGTCCAATCGGTTTGATGATTTGGAGAGCACGGCCTGCTCGTACGGTCATACCAATTGAGTAGATCGTGCTTTGCATCGGACTACGGGTTCAAGGGATCGGCCGTATCGGCAAGGCAGGGTGCTTAACGGAATCAGACTTGGTGAGTAGGCTATGTCCCTTCTCCTCTACTCCTTCATGTCTAATAATATGGAAGACACGTAATGGCTTGAACACTTGGACTGGAACTTGAAAATCACTATATTGTGGCGTACATAAAGTGTGCGTCGTTTGGTCGGATATGATTTGTGACTTGAGTTAGTTTTGCGTTGGGCAGTTGGAGCTTGAGTAGGCAGTTGGAGCTTGAGTGTATTATCTTGTTCGAAACATCAAGGCACTTCGGGCGGACGAGCGAGCGTGCATCCGTGCACGAGTATCAGTTGGACACTTTGTTATGCAAAGCGTGCAGTTGTCGTTCAAAACTGAACAACTGCATCGGTGAGGGCATTATGCCACTGTTGGGGTATTGTGCTACAAAATTTTCTGAGCGAAGGATGTTGCACCAATTGGAGCATTGTGTCGAAGCGGCATAGTTTCTATGGGGATAACTTGAGATGGTGCCTTGGGATATAAGTTGGAGAATGGTTATGGATAGTTGGTTGGATTGAGGCGAGGATCATTTGGTGGGGCAAGAATGCTCGAATATCTCGTCATACCTACTTGGTGTTTGCATCGGTCATGGACAACCTGTTGAGCACAGGGTTTGGTTTTCTCTAACGGGATAGGCTCTGGGGCACCAGGACCGTTCGGCCATGGATGAGATAATGGTAACGCGCCTTGGGTGTGGTGCCGGTAGTTCGATACGACCAGGCGGGCTAGCTACCCAATCTGGATCAGGTAAAACTGCAGTTGATCAGTCCTTTATGGCTTGGCTAGTGACTTCATATAGATAAGAGTTGGTTTTCTTTTCTTTGGTTTGGTTTGTGCTTTTCGTGTAGGCGGCGGCCACCTTGCCTCAGCAAGATTGTGCATATCGATGATTGGATTAATAAGGCTTGGATTGAGGATGAATATTGAGGCTTGGATTGTGGTTCGATAGGTTCACGCGTTGCTTGGGTTTGAGTAGGACGATTTGCATGCTAGTTTCCTTTTGAGTTGGATATATCTGCTTGTATATAGACTTAAGTTGAATGCTTGCATGTTTAACCTGCTTTACAGTTTTTCTTAACATGCCATACTTCTGCCATGAAATGAATCTAGGATTCAAATAGAAAGATCACTATATAACTGTTTGCATTCACTATTCTATTTAGTGTCGGTTTAGACGAGTGGACTACCCCGCTCACCAGTACGGTTGTGTACTGACCCACGTTTGTGGGCATTATTTCAGATATGCAGGTATAGTAGTGCTTCTTGGATATACGGGACATGATGTATGGAACAGTAAGTACCTTTGTGGGCAAGAGAAAGAGCAAGAGTGTTGCATCCCCTTTGTGGCATTTTTATTTGGACCCTATCGAGAGCATCGCTGCGTTTACTCTGATGTATGCTTGGTACACAATACTTGACTTTCGTTGCAACTTGGTCGTTTCGATGATAACTTTGATGTTTGAGAACATCGCCTTGTGCGAGCGCAACTCCAGGCTCGTACGACATCACGTTCCGATGAGAACAGTTGTCCTGCGGGAACGCTACAATATAGTGATTCACATTCAGCGGGAATGATTGAGCTTGCGGGAGATTGAGGCGTGACATGCCTCACCATACCCCATGTGCACACCTTAACACAAGCAAAGCATTATATTGAGATATCCACTTGGTGGTATAGCCAATGTGGGACTATCTTTCATTATCCAAAGTTAAAAATACCAATAATTCCCTACATATCTTAATATATGGATTGAGCTTTCCTCACAATGACTGTCCATCATGCATTAGGATAGATGTCGCTTTGACTTGAATCTTCTTGCATGGGTCAAATAACAGTATGATACAAGAATGGACTAAGCTTTGAATTCTACACCATAGTTATAATTCTTTTCACTAACATAATGATATTAACTGTGCTTTTGGTTGCATATTAAAGGCCATGTGCACGCCTGATTTCGGTGTATATATTTTGGGCTTCTACAAGTTTTTTCTCAAGAGATGGCCTGTATCTCTTTCCATACACTATATGTGAGTTCTTAAAGAGTCCTTGGCATGAAGCATTGTGCTTCCTTGTGGTGCTACGCCGCTATGACATGGCCTCCTACCGAGGTTCACTCCCTCATGTGGTGTCATCCACTGTAGCATAAGGTTCACTCCCTCTTTGTACTGCCAAACTATCCAGCACGAAGCCTTGCGCTTCCTTGCGGTGTTACGCTGCTGTGACATAACTTTTCGTCAAGGATTTACATCTTTTACCTCTGTGGTGTCACACCACTGTAACATGAGGTTCACTCCCTCTTTGTAGTGCTGCCTACCACTCTTCATTCTACAACATTAAGCTACTTGCCTATGTGCGGTGCTATGCCGTTGTGACATGACTTAATATCGAGAATTTATATCTTTTACCTCTTGGTGGTGTCACGTCACTGTAGCATGGGATCTCAGTCCCTTGTAGTGCTGATACTACGTGCTTCCTGCAAAGCACACCAGACATTCACTCTGCCCGAGAACTTATTAAGGCGTTAAAGCCATCATTCGACAGAAAATTATTCTTCACAAAGAACAAGTATTAGACAACAGTGGTTCTGGGTCCGTAACCCATCAATGTCTCTAAGGACTATCCATTGTTCCTGATATTCTCCCAGTCAATGGTCCTCCCTTGAACCAATAGCTAGATGCCTAGTAGATTTCTCTTTAAACTAAAAGCATAAAACTAAATGGTAGGAATGCAAATACACAATATCAGAGGTCCTCCAAGCCCATATATGCTGTGTCCTTGACTATATGCGGTATTACGCTACTGTGACATGACCCAAAGCCGAGGTTCACTCCCTCTTGTGGTGTCACGCAACTGTAACATGGAGTACTATCCTTCTTTATAGTTCTTGGGATCAACTGGCGCTGGAGGCCTTACATGAACGGATCAGCCAGAATCTCTTGGCTTCGATCATCAAATATTGTAATAATCTACGCTAGTTGTGCTCATTCAGTATCTTTTACTGGCCCTTGAAGCCTATCATGAACGGATCCGCCAAATTTGCCTCACTCCGATTATTAAGCACTGTAATGATCCACGCAATCTGCGCTCATTCAGTGTCCTGCGTTCTATCCACATAATTCTTTTTAAACCGTTGAAGAGATGAACATATGCCACTGTTGTAGCTTCATGGTTTTCTCAGTATGTCGGTATCACCCGAATCTGTGTACTAACCATAGGAAGATCATTTGAGAGCTTTCAGAGCTATTCTGCTTTACTTGCTGCAGCTTGATAGTGCAAAGAACTCTGAGAGTAAAGACTGCTTCTTCAGCTTCCACGATATAGCAGCACCACCCCTGGAGAAGTCACATCCTCATATGGTTCTTTCACTCTTCTTTCCCGAGCACCAACTGGCATCACCGAGCCTTCCTTCATATCTGAATAATTACTGTAGCACAGGATATACTACTGAGTTCTCCTGAAAATTCTGACAACTCTCTTCACAGCTTTCAGTATTCAACACATATACTGCTTGTGAAATGACCCAGCATTCCTACAGAAAAAGCTATGTCAGGCCTGGTGGTACACGCAGCTTGAATCATTCACCTGATGATGCTCGAGTACACCAACTGTCTAACGCCTTTCCTTGGATTTGGCTTCATATTCATGTCACACCTGAGGAGTATCGTCCCTGATACCCAAAGCGTGTGATCAGCATTTCATGCTGAGAGCTTGTGACTAAGCAAGCCAACCTGGCATCCGAATTATTTTATATCCTCATGATGATATCCACAATCCCATGTCCTGAGTTTGGACAAAAAGGTCATCTTTGTTCTAATGACACTTTTATGTCCACAACTGGGACTAGTAAGTCATCCATATAGATACAAACGACGACTCCTCTATTATCAGCGAACTTCGTGTACACACATTTGTCCATCTCGCTGATCCTACGACAACTTTGACTAGATAAATTGTCAAACTCCTGCTGCCGCATCCTGGGAATTGCTTCAGGCCGCATCGAGATATCACTAACTCGCAGGCTGTCTTCAAACCTGAATGACAATAATTATGACTATTGTCCGTGAATCTCTCATGTCTGTCTTCCTCCAAGACTTTCTGTCTTTTCATCATCTGATAAATATTTAGCTTATGAATAGCAACTACGATAATCATCATCCTGATCTATGACACCCTCATCGAGGTGCCAGAGAACTCAATCCCCTATTGTCTGAGAAAACCCCTGGACAGATAGCCTAGACTTGAACTCAACTGTTCGGTCTGCTTTTATCTTTATCGAATTAAAGATCTGATAATCATCTGATTGGTTTAGCTCCTTCAGGAAGATTAACCAACACCCAAGTGTGGTTGGAGGTTATTGAGTCATACTCATTATTTATAGCCTCCCTCCAGAAAATAACATCTCTGGTCTTCATCGCCTCATCATAGGTAAGCAGATCTGCTTCCACATGATAGGTGACAAAATCTTCTACGAAGTTCTTTACTCTCCTTACTCACTTAGTCACCGGCTCTGCGAGTTCTGGTTCAATCACTGTCGTTGGGATGATAACTTCTTCTTGGACTACATCTTTGTTGGAAGTGTTGCTCTCATGTGCACTCACACTATTCTCCGGAATGTCCTCGATAACAATATTTTTGTGCCTTACAAACTTACCTTCAAAAAATTTTGCGTTACAAGATTCGATGATATAATTTAATTCGATATCAAGAAATCTTAGAGCATCACTCTTCTCAGCATCACCCTGAAAGATTGTCTTCGTAGTCCTCAATTACAGCTTTTAAATCTTCAATTATGGAAGCTTCACAGATGCCAGACACCCCCACACTCAAATGACATTCAAGTTGGGTCTGACTCTGAACCAGAGTTCCTGAGGAGTGATATCAGAAGTTGCGTATGGCACTCAATTCAGAATGAACATAGCCATTAACACAGCTTCTCCCCAGAAGTAGTTTGGAAGACCCGCAGTCAACAGCATTGAGTTCATAACTTTTGTTAACATCATGTTCTTCCTTTTAGCTGCTACATTTGATTGAGGAGAATACAGAGCAATTATCTCATTGAATATTTCATGTTCTTTGTAGAATGATATGAATTTAATTGACCTATACTCTCCGCCTTGATCACTTCTGAGTCTTTTGAGTTATTGTCCCATTTAACGTTCATCCTCAACCTTGAACTCCTTGAACTTCTCGAATGCTTCGTCATTTGAATTGAGTAGATAGACGAATGCGTACTTTGAGTAGTCGTCGATGAAAGTAATGAAGTACTTCCTCTTAGCCTTTATGGAGAACTGCTTGAAGTTACAGATATCTGAGTGAACCAACTCTAGAAGATCTGTACTTCGGTTTACCCGTTTGAACGAATTTCTTGTGATCTGTGTCTGCGCACAAATCTTACACTTCTCCACCTCCTTACCTCCACATTTGAAGATAAATCATAGACTAGACATCTTATAGTACGAAGTACATGTCCTAGTCTGGGGTCCCACAACTCTTACAATGAGACTTTTCTTATAAGCGGAAGCTCAAACATCCATTTGATACTGAAAACTTATTCCAAAATATGTCTCCTGCCAAGATATCATCATCTGGCGACTATAGATGTTTACTTTCAAGTCTGCAACAGACTTCCTGAGATTAGGTCCTTGGTAATCACTGATATGTTGATACACACACTCTTTTGACTGTAACTTCTCAAAGTTCAGAGCCATTGTCCCAATCCCCAGATCCTTTGCTTGATCCTTGCTTGCCATCAAGACCGTCACCACTGAAAGGTCAACCTTGATCAACAGCTCTTCCTAAAACACATGTTGCTAGATGCACCAGTTTTTATCCACTGGTCAGCAACCACGCCATAGGACTTAACCTGCACAATCATAATAACCAAGTTAAGTAATCAAATTAAACACGTTAAGCTATTACCTTGCTATTTTGGTTTAAATTTTGGATCTGCAATCCTTATTCTCATGATCCTTCATGCTATGAAGAGACATGCGCCAATTTGCGCATAACCCTATGTGAATACGCAGGTCACGCATAGACGTTGCTCAGAGCCAGCCGCATGGATGCTTTCATGTTCCAAGTCCAGCCATTCGTCGAGACTGCTATGCTCGAGTTCTGCCATGTGCCAAGAAATGCCATACGCAAATACAACTCACTCATAGTGCCAGTCTCCATGTGCCAAGTCCTGCCATGTGCCGAGAACCGTCATGCGCAGATACAACTCAAGCATAGTGCCAGTCTCCATGTGCCAAGTACAGTTGACATCTTCATGTGGCAACTTGCATCAGACATCTCCCTGCGGTAACTTGTACAAGATGTCGTCTTCCTCCCTCTTGTAATATGCGTCTCTAGTGACGCTAGCCTTACGTCCACCTCCATCAGCAGGAATGGTAGATCTAAGATCTGGTAACACACGTCCATCACTTGATAGAGGACTCCTTCCTCATCCAAATGATAGAAGTGTAGCCCGTTCATCTCCTCAAGTTTATGAAAACTAGTGTCGAGAAGACTTACACGATTGTTCTCCATCTTACTCGGATCTTGCTTTGAGATTGTTAGTCCCGAGGCTTAATCAAAGATGGTAGAACCATAAGTTGAAGTCGATATCAGGAGTTTACACAAGAGTTCCCTTCCTGATATCTCTTGATCCAACAAGAAGATAATATAAAAGATCTGATTACATAGTAAACAAGATAATAAAATAATCAGAGAAAACTATCTCCTCGTTCTTTCTTGCAATCGCAGTTGCAAACGGACAGAACAAAGTAAAAACCTACAAAAAAGAGGAGGAAGAAGAAGAGACTTTGCTTGCTGGGGTAATAAAGATCACCGTTGCTCAAAGCAAGATTCGTCCCACACGATCTGCTCCCAGGAACTAGCAAGTTCACGTAGAACTTCTGGAACGCTCGATGTCACCTCTGTCTGGACTCACACGAACTCCCTGGACTCTAATGGCGGCGGCGGCAACAACAACTCTCTTCTTTCCCTCTTTTTCAAAGTAGGTCCTCAAAGAGACACGAAGAGAGTATTTATAGCGAGAGAGTGAAAATCCTAGCCGTCCAACAATTACGAAAAGATAGGAACAGATTAATAACGAATCCCTAAAAGATAGGCACGTATTAATTTCCAATCCCTAAAAACGGATTTGAATAACAGACCGTATCTTTCCATAAACGTTCAAATATATCCGCAGCAGCAGCATCGCATGCGGCAACGCAAGTAGCAACGTATGCGTCAGCCCGTGCGGTAGCCCATGTGGTAGCCCATGCGGTAGCCCATGCGGCATGCCCATGCGACATCCCATGCGACTCGCCCATGCGATCGCACATACGACCTGCCCATGCGACCGTGCATACAGCTCACGAATGAGAAAACGCATCAAATTCATACAAGCGCATGTGCCGATGCTGACGTGCTAAGTGCAAAGCGCCAATAAAGTGCCACTTTGCGCCTTTGAGCCCGAGTCCGAGTCCGAGTCGCTAAACCCTTTTGGGGCTTAGCTCCCATGGAATAAATTCCAAGAGAATGACAAAAAGCATAAATGCTTTCAATAAGGAGTTAATCCTTCTTTATCCTAATAAAATATCCCCACATGGCACCCATGTGCCTCACCACACCCCATGTGCACACCTCAACACAAGCAAAGCAATATATTGAGATACACACTTAGTGGTGTAGCCAGTGTGGGACTATCTTTCATAGTCCAAAGGCAAAAACACCAACATTTCTTTGGCATCATTTATTTCTTCTAAATTCAGTCCTAGTCAAAAGCTACTTAGAAAGAAAGATAATGATCAAAGATATCACATATATTTTACATTTAGAGATTACACATATACACACCATAGTTGGATTTCTAATCTCTCTTATAGATGTAACTATGGTAATACCTAATATCTCTTTATGTAATTATAGAGTATATATAATAATGGAATACAAAATACCATTATGGGGTTTTATTATGCAATTTATTTTATGTAATTATGGAGATACCTAATATATTTATCTAGCAATCACCATCTAATCTCTGGAATGCATCCACACTGACCATTTTCGAAGAGATTAAAGAATCCATCATCATCCAACCTTCCAACCGGCACCAGGTTAAAACGGATATAAGGACATGATGAACATCCTTAAGAACAAGATATGCACATGTCTTGATTATCAAATGCACATCTCCAATTGCAACAGCCTTCGATACATCTCCGTTGTCCATCTTCAACACTCCACCGTCGCCTGTTGTGTAAGTGACAAATAGTGCTTTGTTGTGAGATACGTGCACAGAAGTACCTGAGTCCACCAGCCAAGAATTGGCATCGTAGGCGAGATTCATGACTACCTTATCACCTACAATGATCACATTTACCTCCATGTGCTGAGGCAACGGCTGTTGTGTTCTGACCTTGCTTCCCCTTGTCGCTCTTTTTCACTCTCTTTCAAGCAAAACAGTTTCGTTTTATGTGGCCCTTTTTGCCACAATGGTAGCACTCAGAGTTCTCATATCGACTCTTGGATTTGTCTCTGCTCTTGTCTCTACCACCGTCCGGATCCCAGCTTTTACCCTTTCCACAGCTCTCTAAAACAAACGCCTTTGAATGAGATGAGAACGAAGAGCCCCGAGATTTTCTCCGCATCTATTCATTCAACACCCCGCTCTTGGCGAACTCCAAACTAACCACGCCTTTTGGAGCAAAAGCGATCATGGACACTCGTACGGTCTCCCACTAGTCTGATAATGTACACAGCAACCACAACCCATGAACTTCGTCGTCAAACTTTACTCCCATCGAGGATAACCGGTCAACCACGTCCTGGAACTCACTCAAGTGATATGTGATAGACGTACCATCTTTGTACAACAGACCCATCATCATTCGGATCAGAAATAACTTGTTTACTCCGGTCTTCTTCGCGTACAAAGATTTTAGCTTCTCCTAAAGTGTCATAGCATCTTCTATATTTGCAACGTGATTGTACACGTTCTCGTGAACAAACTGCTTGATGTACCAGCACACCTGTATGTGCTCAAATTTTTAGTCCGCTTCAGATTTCTCCTTGGGCTTCTCGGAAGTAAACACGAAAATGTGCAGTTTCTTGAAGAATAACAAATTCTTCATCTTGCTCCGCCAGTAGTGGTAATTAAAACTGTTTATTTTTACCATGCGCACCGACTTCGTGTCCATTTCTTCTCTTTGGTTTAATTGTCAAGTCTGACACCAACCAATAGCTCTGATACCACGTGTTGGAAACGAAACACGAAAACGGTTTCCCAAACTAAAGAGACTGCAAGAGAACCAAGCAATAAAAATGCACCAAAATTAATTTGTCAAAATTATAAAGAAAATCAAACACAGACACAACAAATTTTTACGTGAAAAATCCTGGCTGAAAAAATTATTGGACGATCGGAGTCCAACCCTGAAAAGACTCCACTAATGGAATAAGAAATACATTGAAACGATTTCCTCTTCGAACTGTCAATCCCCTCTTTCTCTCTCCAATAGTTATAAAGTATTCTTACCTCCTTTTGCAATGTTTAGAGATATATTTTAGAATTAAAAATACCTAACATATATAGCCTCAAACCCACAACTAATCTGCACAATTGAGGTATTCATATTATATATAGGAATACACATTCCAAACCATTGAGGTATTCCTATTATATGTAGGAATATTTAATTCAACTTCATTGAGGTATTCATATTTTATGTAGGAATACTCAATCCAATGAGATTATTAAGATCAATAGTGTATTAGAAGATTTTGTTCATATATTTGTTACGAGAATGATTTGTTATATTTAATAAACAGATTTGTTATTATAAATGTGTTTTTTAATATTATGCGTCGCGTTCCGAGATGAAAATTTTGACTTTGAGCATTATGTTTGTTGAAGTTCTATCATTTTGAACTATATTATCAGTCTTGGACACAAATCTTGTCCTTAGCAGGTGTACATGTAGCGGTCATGGTGTTGATCAAGTTTAAGTTCTGATGCAGCGTATCACTTAATATACAAACCTCTCCCCCTTCCGCCCTTCCTATAAAAAGACTACTTTTCCCAAAATACTGAGAGTGAGAGAGTCTCTTCGCTTCGCTTAGAAACAATGGCAGTATCAGCTTCTTGCAACCTCTTCAGCATAAAAAATCTCCCCAAAGTAGCAACCATCCGCTCCAACAGCCAGCTGCCCCCATCAACCACCGTGACTCTCTCTCCGTGGCTCACAAAGAGAGGAGCTCCACTAGTCCTCAACGCCCAACAGCCTCGCGCAACCGCCACCGACAACAGGTTGGGGAACGGGAGGGAAGGAGGAGACAACAAGGCGGTTGCGGTGGCGGCCGAGAGGAAGGAGGAGGCGGCAGCGGCGGAGGTGACGGACGTCGGGGGACTGAAAAGGAAGCTGGAGGACTCTCTGAAGGAGACCGGTAGGGGACTGAACACATCCGGGGAGAAGAGGACGGAGGTACTCGAGCTCATTACCCAGATCGAAGCCAACAACCCCACTCCGGCTCCTACCAAGGCCCATGAACTCCTCGACGGCAAATGGATCCTTCTGTAAGATCCCACCTCCCCCATTTCCTTTCCTCCTACCTGCTGCTGCTCGTCTATGTGGTGGTTATGACATAGACACTTCAGAATACACCAACATATGTCAAAATTATTATATATCGCGTGTCCTTTGGTTTTCAAGCATAGACATCTAAGAAATACACTAGGATACACCAAAATTAGTATCGTATCCATGTGTGTCCTTCGGTTTCCTAACATATACACGCCAAAATAAATGTATGTTCTCCATGTCAATGTGCCTGTGTCCTTCATGGACTATACAAGAGATTTGCTACTAGAAATATGGACTCAAATGTATGTGGGTATATGTGGGTGAGCGGTTTGGGTACTGGTCTACCGCAGCAGCTAGGATGGGATCAAGGATATGGGCAGATTCAGAAATTAAAACTGGAATGGTGGACTAGAGGTAGACTAATCCATATAAAAAAAAAAAAAATCAAAAATATATAGAAAAAGAAGAGTAATTTTTTTCCCCGATCAAGGAGATCCTAGTAGGTCAGTGAACTCAATAGTACAAAATAACTGGATCATACAATAAAAAGATAAAGTCTGTGGGGTTGTAGTCAGTTGGCTATGATGGGTGGCTTCCGTAGAAATAGACACGGTTCGAATTCTCTTTTGGAAACTTAATTTCTAATTCGGTAAAAATAACATTTTAAAAATAAAAGAAATAGGTGGCTACTACTTGGACCGCGCACGGACCATCCCGCCGCCATGCGTCGGCCCCCTTTTGGAGAGAGGATCCGGATTTTGCACGGGCGGCCGCGGGGTCGGTCCCCACACACACACGGTTCAAGTTAGCATTTCCCAAAAATATATAATAAAAAGATAACAAAAGATAAGAATGTGAAAAGGGAGGATGTGCCAAAATAGACAATTAAACATTCTTAAATAGCAATTGAGCCAATGGTTATCAATTTTTGTTTTTGTTTTTTGGAATGAAGTTATGGGAAAATTTTCGTGTAACTCCTATTTTCATGGGCAACACGAGATAACTGCACAAAATCTTGGCTAGGATCGTCTTGATCCCTTAAAATGATTTTAGTACTGCAACACACTTTTTCTTTTTCTTTACTTTATTTTTTATGAGGAGCAAGTATCTAAATTTGTTTATATTTTGTAGGTTAGTTATTACAAGTTAACTAGTATATACCTACGTGTAACGTGCATGGCATATATTTCATATTATTTGAAAAATCAAATAATAGTCCCCTAACTTTTTACTACTTGAAAAAAATAAACATAATTTTTTTTAATTTTTACTACTTAGAAAGAGCAAACAACAATCTTTTTAATACAGATTTTTTTTTCCATCCCGGTAGATAAATTTTACCTTAATGATGCATATGAGAGTGAACTCAGAACCGGCCTTGGTGGCATGCATGCATAAGAGAGTGACATTTCATCATGAGTCATGCTACATTTGCTTTCCTCAAGCACCCGTCATCATTCTTGCTGCATGCATGAAAAGTGTGGTATATTATCATGAGCCATACATTATTTGCTCACAGCAAGAGAACCACAAATTGGGGTCATGCATTTTTTGCTCACAGCAATAGAACCACAAATTGGGGTAGTCGTTTCACAAGTTTAACTCGGTGTCTTAATCCTTCTTTTATTTATTTTTTCCTCTTATGCATATTAAGAGAAAATTTATCACTAGTGAGGAAAAATTTATTTTCTATACGCAATTACTTAACTATCTATATTAAATTTAATAAATAATTTTAATTAGTGATTAAAAATAATTAAAATTATTTTTGGAACATAACATTATGAAATAAATCATGGACTTTCAATCAAGATCGAAGGATCATAAACAAGCCGGTATATCGATGGTTTGTTACTAGCCTAAAAGCTATGGTTTGGGTTTGTCGTTCTAGTACAATGATAGTCCGAATTTTTTGGCAAGTCAATGCAAGTTCTCAGGAATGGTCAAAAGTCTGAGTGTTTTCGTCCAGAACGTGGTATTCGTCAAGGAGATCCTCTCTCACCATATTTGTTTGTGTTATGTATGGACAAATTTGGGCACATGATAGATAAAGCTGTGCAAAACAAATCTTGGTGTCCCCTGCTACCGGCTAGAGATGGTCCTTCGATTTCACACTTGTTTTTTGCGGATGATCTAATTCTCTTTGCAGAGGCTTCAGTTCATCAAGCTAATATTATATTATTAGTGATGTGATCGAGCGATTCTGTATTGCTTCGGGCCAGAAAATTAGTACAGAAAAATCACAGTCTAGAAATACATATGTGGTCTAAGTCCAACCATTAACTTGGTTAGAAAGAAAAGCTTGCATAGGTCAATTAATTCGATTTAAAATTAGGTACGTACGCAACACATAAAAGAACTATGGAAAACTCGGAAGCTAAACCTAAACTAGAAATACAAAAGCCAAATATCGCAAACATGAAAAATCGTGAAACTACCTAAAAAATAAAAAAATAAATACAATACAAGGCTCAACTTTTAGTATAGATATTGAAGTGAAGGATTCGAAAGTCTATAACCAACTGATCTTGTTTAAGACTTGTGCTGGTATATTTGATTGTAGGTACACATCACATTCTGAGTTATTCCCACGGTTGGGACCGGTGGCTCTTCAAGAGGTGGTGAAGGTGGGTGAGATATCTCAGACTATCGATTCCAAGGCACTAACTTTACAGAACTCGGTGACGTACGAGGGGCTGATCACGACCACTGTCTCGACCAAAAGCAAGCTCATAGTTCTTAGTCCAGACCTTGTTCAGGTAAATAATTGAATACCTCTTTCTATTGCCTGTCAATTTAGTCAGAGTATTTGTAGCTAAATTAGGGGCACTTCGGCTCGGCCAAAACTATCAAAGTGAAAAAAAAGAAAATCAGAAATCTAGTTTGTATGCGTATTACGGTAAAGTAGAACCAAGTGGAATATTGAAGTAAATTTTTTTTTTGTTTTGGTGCTTTGAAGTAGTGGAATTTAGAAGTAGAAAATTTCTAAAGTTTGATATTTAGTTGGTTATTGAAATGAGTACTCTTTGTTAAACTGATATGAATAGTAAATCTTTTTTCTTTTTTTTTTAAGTAAAGAGAAACTCAAACCAAATGCGCTAAGTGGAAATAAAAAATTTCTTCTTCCTCGCTCCAGTTCGAAATAAAAAAATTTCGATGTCAAAATTCGAATATCATATCAAATCACAATAAATCTTGTTTATAAATTCTTCAATTAAACTCGTAAAGTGGTGCTTAATTCGAATTTTAGTCGCTTCGGTGCTCCAAATCTGCGTAGCATACAATTCCTTATTAATTCGTCAACGTCAAGGACGTGATCGAGTGGTAGTACTAGAGAGAAAAAATAGGTGTGTATTCGAATTGAACCTTAATAACCGACTTTATCTCAAAATAGAATAAAATTCTTTTAAATTTACTTTGCTTCAATTTTCTTCTTATTATTTAAAGTGGGTTATGTTACATTAAAATTACTTAGAGGCAACACACAAAGTGATAAGGATGACAATTTTTTTTTTAAATGTTATTTTTTTATAACCAAAATACCTTTGAAAAAAATGTTACGGGGTTATCACATATTTTATTTTAGAACTTTCAGAATTTCTGTCAGATCTTTGTTGTCCCCTACCTAATTGTGCCGATTCTAAAGTTTACTAGTAAATGCATATGCATTACACGTAAAATAAAATTTTCTGATATTATTGTAAAATACCTTAAATATTTAAATTAAAATATGTCATATATATATATATATATATATATATATATATATATATATATTAATTATTTAATTATAATTTATTATAGATTTGATTATATTTTAATTATAATTTGTTATTGATATATCTCTACTCTTCATAAAAATTCTTGAAACGGCTAGCCCTCTAAGCTGTACGTCGTAATTAAAAATTAAAAAAAAAACTAATTGTTTAACTACGTAATATTATATAACCATAGCCAAAGACCTCTTCTAGCTTATGTGGTTAAGATGTGATGTATTCTCTTTGGTTGCTTAGGTTCAAATTCTCATAAAATTATTTATAATAAATTTAATTTGTTTTAAACAAATATTTTTAAGTAATATTAATCTTTTTAATAAATGGTTGAGTATTTACATACGGCTTAGATGTCTCACTTTTGAGCCATTTTTAAGCCTCATTATAATAGTAAAGATAAATCCTAAAAATGATGTTCAAAACTACCAATAATGGTGCTCGAAAGAAATAAATTTCTGACATATATTAATTGAAATCTAAAAATAAAAATAAAAATAAAAATTCCAAAAAATTGTTGTGTTCATTTTTATTCCTAACATATATTAATTTAAAATTTAACTGGCGTTACCAATAACTTTTTGTTTATGCTTATTTTATTCATAAAATGCATTCATGATTTTTGTTGTTTTTCAGATCAATATGGTAGAGAGCATCATAGGTACCCCAGAGTTCCCAGAATCCATTGTGAACGCTGACAAAGCAGAGATCTTCGGACACCATATAGACCTCTCTCCTCTGAAAGGAGTGATAACATCCATCTCCAATACCATCTCCGGCCAGTCACCGATCAAGATTCCGATCCACGAACACATGCCTATGTCCAAGTCTTGGTTGCTGACAACCTACTTGGATGAGAAGCTTAGGATATCCAAAGGAGAAGAGGGATGCGTCTTTGTGTTCATCAAGGAAGGGAGCTCACTTCAAGACTAAAAGAGCTCGTCTACAAAAACTCTTGTTCCTTTAATTATTCCGTAATTTCAATTTATGTGTTGGATATTGTAACCGTATGATATATTTCACCTACTTAATTTGCTTCATCATATGACAATGCCAAGTAATCAGTGTTTAAATTTGTGCTAATTGTTGGTGTTATTGTCTTTGGACCAGTAAAGATAGTCTCATATTGGCTAACCATCAAGGGGATATATCAAAATAATGCTTTGCTTATGTTGAGGTGTACACATGGAATGTGGTGGGGCACATGAGTGCCATGTGGGAGTGTTTTTCTAGGAGAAAAAAATGATTAAGTTCTCAAAGAAATTATTTATGCTTTTTGTCACTCTCTTGAAAAAAAATTCTTAGGAGCTAAGCCGCTGTAACCCCCCACACCCGAAATTAGGTTTACTTGGCTTATATAGTGAAATTAGGGCTAGTTGGAACCCAAGTAGAATTTAGAACACGGCATTTTATTTAACTGTACATTATTTTATGACGTAGCGCACCTTACCGTTGCTTCGTTAATTGGAGCACTACGTTAGCCATTGCCTATCTGCAAAGTTCACAACCTTGTCCTAGACGTGGCCGCCTACCTTTCTGACCTTTGTGTAAATTATAATCATGCTTTCTGGAGCGATATTTTAGTCGCACAATAAATGTCGCGGACGTTATTTCTTAATTTTAAATAAATTCCGACTTTGTACCATTGTGCCTTCCAATCGAAATTGGAGACATAATCTTGACCGTTTTATACGACCCAAATTTTTTTAATACTCTACACTGTATCCTCTACGTCCCAGACCCTTTGTTCCGTCTAATTTTATTCCTAGGCACTCCTAATTAATTTCGGAACATCGTGCGCAGTAATTTTAATGAATTAAAATTTAATTTCTGCCTTTGTGCAATTTTCTAAATTTTGGGGGCTTTTATGCAAAAACGCGTTGAGATATCCCCACCATCGGACAATACGTGAAGAAACCCACTTTTCCCTTCACGTGGATTTTTTCGTAATTTTTGGGATGTGCAACGCGCGCACATCGCCCCGTATATTAATTTACCTTTGCATTTAATTAATGCAAATTCCAGCCCTCCCAACATCCCCATGAGAGCCGAAGCCAAGCCCAAGGAGCATTGACCCAGCCCAAATCCTAGGTCAAACCCAAGCCCAAATTTCTGCATGTATAAATACATATTTTTCCTAGTTTTTCTCCACAAAAATAAAAAGAAAAAGAAAAATAATAAAAATCCCTAATCCTAACCCTAGCCGTCAGCCGCCACCCCCCTTTCCCTGACCTCCGCCTCCCCGCGGCGAGCCGACCCCCGCCGGAGCTCCGCCTAGCCGAACCCAAACCACCCTCTCCCTTTGCCCCAGCCGCCGGACCCATCACCATGGTCTCCTCCCATACATCTCTTCTTCTTCCTCTCCTTCCCTGCCTACACCGCCGGCCGGAGAATCAGCCTCGCCGGACTCCACCTGCACCACCAGCTCCGCCCTGCACTTCTCCTCGACCGAGTCTCCCTTCCACTGCCCTCGCCATCCTCCACCGGATCCACCCCGAGTCTCCTCTCCCTTCCTCCATGAACCGCTGCGGCCCGCGCCCGACCGGAGCCGATCCCCTTCGCCTGAGCCGCGGTGCTCGACGCCACCTCGTCCTCTTTTCTCCCTGACCCTGTGCAACTCCCGTCCGGCCGACTGAAGGCTCCGGCGTGCAGCACCCCTGACCCATCCGGTCCGGCACAGCAGCTCCCCGACTTCAGCGAGCTGCAGCGGCCGACTCGGCTGTGCACCCGACTCCGGAAGTGCATCCCAGCGACTGCTCCGCTGTGCAGCCCTTCAACCCGCTCGACTCGAACCCCGGCCGCTCGCCGCCCTCTCCCAGCTCGACCATGACCCGCTGCCCTAGCCCCGGACACGGCCAATCCGGACACAGCAGCATCCCCGTGACCCGGACACGGCAGATTCGAACCAGGATACGAAACAGTCACCCGGACACGAGAAATTCTCGTTCCACGAAGTCCTGTTCAGATAACCCGTTCTCTCTACTCGTTGTTCTGTTTTTCTTTCCGTCAGTTGTGTCGCGTAGACTGTGTAACCCTCTCGATGCCCGTACAACCCGCTCGGTGCGTCGCGTCCTGTGGTGATCGCAAACCGCGATCCAAAAACAGTAAAATCAACGCCCTATTTCACCCCGAAATTGAGTGCGCTCCGCCAAACGGGACGACTTGGTCGCATGCGGTCTTCACTGAAATGTGCGCGCCGTTGATACGGACGTGTGAGATTTCCCAGAAGTTGATTTGGATGTGCGTACACACCGGAATCAACGAGTATCTGTCGACAACGTCCCGTATTCACCTGTTCTGGAATACGTCGTAACTTTATGTACATACGTCGGATCGAAACGAAACTTATGCCATCAGACTCGTAGCAATACGCTAGTCCTGTGACCCAAGTTTGGTTCAATTCTGAGAACGTTGACAAAATCGCGTATCGTGGGCCCTACGGCTCCACTTGACGGGCGATTTTGTGATCGGCTCATCGGAATCTAATTCTGGAAGTTGCGTTGGGTTCGTATCATCGTTCCTAATTTGTTGACACTAAGTTTGAGGAATTTGGATACCTTTGACCCTGACACGTTTTTCGGTGCAAAGTGGCCCACATGTGGAACCCGCTTTGACCAAAAACTGTCATTTTTGCTCCTGTGTCCAAATTGGACTTAAGGACAGGCGTTTCTAGCTATTTGATATTTTCTGAGACTGTTGGTGATGTTTATTTCAGCTTTTGGAGGAGTACCTGCATGATCCATTGATACATGGACAGTTGTTGGTATTCAAACCCCAGACAAGTGTACCTTGCCAACTTTGCAGTCTTGTTACATATTTTTCTTGATTCATTTATGTTGTTGTGCATGCCTAACCTAGGACCATGTGACTTACTTAGCGTTCGATTATCAGTCGAGTGCCAACACTGTATGCAGAGTTGTGTAACGTCATCTAGACATGGACATTCGTGACCCTTTACATTCTCGTGCTTGTCTTATCAAGTACACCATAACCCAGGACACTTGACACTATTTATGAGACAGAATCTTCCTGAGATATTCATGGTGATTCTGTATATGATACAGGTTTATGACATAGACATTATATTCATATATATTAGATGACTGGTTGCATTAGCTATGATCTTGCGTGACATGTACATGAGACGTTGTGGACATGAGACATGTGGTTACATTGGGTGGGGAGAGACATACAGGCGACAAGTTGTTTTATATATCTATCTACTACTATTGTGAGGCCGTAGACTCTCCAGCAGAGCTAGGCACATTACTTGTTATTTACTGCTACCGGCTCCCCGACACAGAGCTTGTAGTGGTCTCAACCTGAGTACTAGTGATGCTCTCACTTGCATTTCACATAGATGGTTACATATTGACCCTATTTATTTCATTTATTTTCTGCACTGTATTATTTTGGCTTGAGTTATTTTGTACCTTGTTATGTCCCCTGAGGACCTGGATCCGGATTATGTCCCCAGGATTAGCAGATAAGATCGACCCCGAGGTATACAGGACATGAGCACTAGCAGGACCAGGAGCAGACACTGGAGTAGTACCAGATCCAGTAGATGAGTGATCATCGAGGGTATCTTCTGAGTATCTACTGTTCCATACTCAGTATTTGTTGTGGTTATCTTTATTCTTGTATCTTGACAGATGTATCAGACTCATTACCGGGTTATCTCTCGAGTATGATATTTATTGAGATTGATCTTGCTTTATGATTCTGATATTGTTATATTCATTTCTGTGGATGAGATTAGTATATTTAGATCCTTATTGTTGTATTACAGCTTAAGTGCGCCCCGATGGATCCATTAAATTGGGTTTGTCCATCGGTGTGTGCTGCTGGCCATTGACACGTGTCTAGTCCCTCGATATTTTGGGAATGGGGCGTGACATGGTTTTTGTGGTGTAAATGGCCAGCAGCACACACCGTTGGATAAACCCAATTTAATGGATCCATCGGGGTGCACTTAAGCTGTAATACAACAATAAGGATCTAAATATACTAATCTCATCCACAGAAATGAATATAATAATATCAGAATCATAAAGCAAGATCAATCTCAATAAAATATAAACTCGGGAAATAACCCGCTAATGAGTCTGATACATCTGTCAAGATATAAGAATAAAGATAACCACAGCCAATACTGAGTATGAAACAGTAGATACTCAGAAGATACCCTCGATGATCACTCGTCTACTGGATCTGGTACTGCTCCAGTTTCTGCTCCTGCTCCTGCTAGTGCTCCTGTCCTGTATACCTCCGGGTCGATCTCATCTGCTAATCCTGGGGACATAATCCGGATCCAGGTCCTCAGGGGACATAGCAAGGTACAAGATAACTCAAGCCAAATAAATAATGCAGTACAGAAAATAAATAAACAAATATGGTCAATATGTAACCATCTATGTGAAATACAAGTGAGAGCATCACTAGTACTCAGGATGAGACCACTATAAGCTCTTTGTCGGGGAGCCGATAGCAGTAAATAACAAGTAATGTGCCTAGCTCTGCTGGAGAGTCTACGGCCTCACAATAGTAGTAGGTATATATAACATGTGATGTGCCTAGCTCTGCTGGAGAGTCTACGACCTCACAATAGTAGTAGATATATATAAAATAGCCTGTAACCTGTGTGTCTCGAGGAAAATATCAAATAGCTAGAAAAACCTGAGTCTACGGCCTGAGAGTCTACGACACATCGGACTTGGGCTCAAGGGCGCTAAGTGGCACTTTGTTGTGGCACTTTGCACTTAGTACGTCAACTTCGACGCTTGTGTGCATTAATTGTGCACGCAGCGGGTGCATGCGCGGCTGTGCGTGGACATCATGTTACGAGATATATGTGCATGCGATGTTGCTAGCGTGGTTGCATGTGCAGGTGCATGAGCAGAGTGCTAAGCGGGCGTATATGCTGCCATGCGTGGTCATACGCGACTGTATGCTGCAGTGCGTGGACAACATGTTGCGAGATATGATCTGTTATGGAAAGATTAAGTCTTTAATTAAGATCCATTTTTTTTGGGATTTGAATTAAATTCTTTTCTATCTTTCCAATAACAATAGGCGGTCAGGTTCCTCTATAAATACTCTCTCCGTAGCACCTATGATAACTTACTTCATAATAGAGAGAGACGAATAGAGGTTCGGCTGCTGCCACCATTGGGGTCCAGGAGTTCGTGCCAGTTCAGGGAGGAGGTGACGCTAGCATTCCAAAAGTTCTTCGAGAACTTGCTGGTTCCTGGGAGCATATTGTGTAGTACGAATCTTGCTTTGAGCAACGGTGGTCTTTATCACCCCAGCAAGTAGAGATCTATCTTCTCCTTTCTCTTCTCTTCTAGTTGTAACTTGTTATGTTCATTAGCAATTACGATTGTATGGAAGAACATAGATTGATTTCTGGTTATTGTATTCTTTTGTAGTTGTAATCAAAAATATTGTTATTAAAGTGCTTTGTTGGAATCAAGTAATTCAGAGGACAAACTTGTCTGCTGAAGCCTCTGTGTCTCGACTACAACTTCTAAATCAAACAGAGGGCAGACTGTAAAGTTTACTTGAAGCTCTGTTTGTGACCCATTTCTTCATCTTTTGATTAAGCCCCGAGACTAACAATCTCAAAGCAAGATCCGAAGAAAAGATGGAGAACACCCGTGCAAACCTTCTCGATACAAGTTTTAACAAACTTGAGAAGTTTGACGGGGAGCATTACAATGTCTAAAAGAGAAATGTCATCCTTAATCTTCAACTCGTAAGCATGGACTACATATTGACAGATCCTGAATCTTTTATTCCAGAGGGTGGTGATGCTACTGTACGGACGATTGGTAATGCAATTGCTATGCAGAATAAGTGGAGGAGAGATAACAACATATGCAAGTTGCTGATTCTGAAATCCATGGATGATACTCTGGCAGAGTCATATAGCAAGATATACCATGCTAAGGTCGTCAGGGAGTTACTGAAAAAGCATTATAAGACGGATGAGAACTGCAACAAAATCCATGTGACTGAAAATGTCTGAAAGATGCGATTTGAGGACGATAAGATGATGTTGCCTCAAGTTAAGAAAATTCTCAAGCTTCGTCAAAAATTTGAGGATGATGGCATGGTCATGGCCGACGCTTTCGTATTATTGCCAAACACCCACCGGGATGGAGCAACTTTATCTCGGACATGCACCGGAAGAAGATGGAAGTCAATCTTGATCAACTACTACATAATATCCACGTTGAAGATGAGCTGAGGGATCAAAACAAGGTGGATACATTGTCTAAACAGTTGGCCAAGGCCAACTTGGTGCATGATGGTAACTCTAAGGGAAAGCATAAGGCTTCTCACAACAAGAAGAAGGACTTCAACCATCTGAAGGTGAAGTCGACTTCATTCAAGCCGAAGCTAAAGCCTAAGTCAGATGTGATTTGCTTTAACTGTAGGAAGAAGGGCTACTACTGTCACTACCATATTTTCTAGGAAAGGGTATTTTAGTCATTTGGTAATTAATTAAATATTATACATATTGAATATTTATTTATTGTATTATTTATTATTATTTATTGGTTAGCTTGTTAGATTTATTTTTGGACTTGTGTTAGTGGACCTAACTAGTTTAGATTAGATCCATGGACCAATATTTTATTCTAGTTAGAATTGAGCCTAATTATAAGCCCAATCATTAGGAGGAGGATTAATTAAGTTAAATCCATTAGACTAGAACCTTTCCTCCTTAATTAATTTTTTTATGAGAGGCCCCAAGGGATATTTTAGACACATAGTACCTTGAGGGAGGGGGCAAGGGAGGCCTATATAAAGGGGGTGAAAATTTTCTCTTTTTATTTTTTATTCCAAATCTAGATTTAGAATTTTTTTCAACCAAATTCTATCATTCCCACACCAAATTTTATCACAATTCCTTCCCAAATCATCATTGGAGGCTATTAGAGCAGGGATCTACAAGGAGGGAGCAATGATCTACAAAGAGGAGCAATGATCTACAAGTTGAAGGCTTATTTCACCCAATTTAGAGATTTTATTGGGAATCCATCTCCCAATATATACAATTTAGTTTTTTTCCCTTTAATTAGACTCCAAATTTGTGATTTAATCATTAGGAACCACCCCATATGCTAAGGCTACCCATAGGAATTGTAATTAGGTTTATAGGAGGCATATGGAGGAAGTTATGGTATATTTTGTGTCAATTTTAGGGGAATTTCGAGATTGACACATGTTGTGTTTGTCAATTGGTCAATTAGACCAAATTGACATGTGTTTGAATGTGTGTGGCTAGTGTTGTGTCCATAATTGGATATGTGTAGGCTGTATCCCAACAATTTGGCGATACAGGTTATTTTGGGGGGTTTTCCTCCGACACGGGACTTTGTGCATGTCACTTCTTGACACGGACACATAGTTGATGAATTTATCATTCGTATTGTTCATAATTAGTATTCTAGACTTGCCCGTGTCCTTCGGGATGCGTTTGGTTGTGTGGTGGACTCGTATTGCAAGTGTATCATAGATCTAGTGTGATACGGGTGTGATGCACTCCACGTGTTTGTTTTATTGCTCTTTAATTCATGTGACTTGTATAATATATTATATCTATGTATATGTGTATGTAACTATGAGTATATATATATATATATATATATATATATATATATATATATATATATATATATATATATATATATATATATATATATAACTATGTGGTTATGTGTATATATGAGATATCTATTGCATATGTGTTTATATGTATATGTAGATATATACTTATATCTATATGTATATATATATATATAAGTGTGTTGATATATATATATATATATATATATATATATATATATATATATATATATATATATATATATATATATATGTATAGATGAGAGGAGTGTTTATATATATAGATTGATACATATAGGAGAGTATATATGTATGTGTGTGTGCTAGTGTTTGTGAGTGAGTGAGCAGTGAAGGGGGCTTGGAGCAGTGGACACTGCACAACAGCATTCATCATCAGTTCAGCAAGCCAACAGTTGAGCTGGTGTAGTGAACCATCAGCAAGGGAAGAGTAGGCAGTATGCAGCCTCGACTGTGCATCAATGTATGTAACCTCCGTATCCTGAAATTCGTGCTTAAATGTTGTTATTAGGTTAATTTTGGGATATTGGGATTTTTCCATAATTTTTAGTTAATTAAAAACTAGTAACCCTAATTTCCTAGGACTTTCAAGAATTTATTTTAGGGTCAAACTTAATTAAAAATATCCCAAACTTTTATTTTAGGTTCTAAATAATCAAATATATTTTCTAGAATTTTCTGAGAATTTTTTGATTATTTTTAGCATTTATTTTGAGTTAATTAGGGAAAACAGAATTAAAAGCTATTTTCTGAAAATAAAAAAGCCAAAAGTAATTATTTTTGCCCAGTCAGCCAACAGGGGCCCACCCGTCAGCCTCCCGTAGCCAACTGGGTGGGGCCTGCCTGTCAGCGACCGCGGGGTGGGTGTGGGTGTAGCCGAGCTGACCGCGAGCCAAGCCGAGCCGCGTCCTAGTCCGAGTCGGACTGAGCTGAGCTGAGCTGAGCCGCATCGAACCCTGACCGTTCGATCTGAGCGGGCAGCATCGGATGGATGCCATGTGGCACTCCTTTGAATCGCGGCTACCCTCTCTCCCCTATATATATAATAGTTAGGTTATTAATATCTAGGGTTTTCTTTGAGCCAAATTTGGGAGAATTGTCATCTAGGGTTCCTTCATCTTCCAGAAGCCATTGCACATAGCTCCGGACTCCAAACGAGGCCCAGTTTCTTGTGTTAGAATGATATTGAGGTTAGCTTTCTAAATATAAAAATTATTTTACGAAATTATGAGTATTAAATTCTAAAAAATTCATAGAGCACAGCATGTCCAAAAATAGATGCGTCTCGATGTTTTCGCGATTTCGGGAGAACCAGGAATCAGAATCATGAACCGTTTGATGTTTTGGAAAGCTAATATCAAGATAATTGACATATATTTTTATCAGAAATTAATTCGAAATATTTATATACTGTTAATTCTGTAGAACTTCTAGGTTAGAAATTAACCATCGGTGCACAATACGAAATTTGTATGTGCCATAATTCCCAAACGAATTTGAATTCGGACGAGCTATAAATTCCAGCATATTTTTGATGCTAAAATCTACAGGAAATCATGCATGAAAGTCGAGTTTGTGTTGGTTGACTTCTTGGTCAACAGATCGCCTCGATTTGCGTGCCATGAGTCTCGAGTTGATAAAATTCAGTTCCTTTGGACAAAATTTAGGAATGAACCTAAAAATCAGAATAATAAGATTAAAATAGGATTTTAGATTAATTATTCTAGAATTAAATAAATTAATATAAATTATCTTTTGATATGGTAAATTTGTAATACATAGTCTATTTGGACTGTGACTTGGACTCTGATTCATACCAGCTAAGGACCACAGGCGAGTATATTCTCTAATAATTTTTGTTATTTGATAATTTTTATAATTTAAGTATTTAGAAATATTACATCTGATTCTTGAGACTGTGCTACATGGACTAGTCTATAGATTGGATCTTTAGTCATGAGATGTTATATTGGTTATCGTATTGACATTGTACACGACATTGATATTAGACATTGATATTAGACATTGTACATGATATATTGGACATTGATCGTGTATCGTGACGTGTCATGGTTGGATTCACAATACTAGTTGGGGGCGGGGAAATTGCTAGTGAGAGATGTGATCAAATCCCTATCGTACAAGTGTAGATATTGTTAGTGTTAATCATACACCTCACGTATGATTAGCCAGGCCATGTAGCTATCCTACAAGTTTCCAAGCCGATCATATTTCGAAACTACGATTTCAAACACTTAGAATAGTTACAGTTCTCTATTTTAGTTCATATACTACATCACTCGTATATGATGTGGTACCTTTTTCTTTTATTTCATATATGCACTAACTGTACCATATTGCCTGTTCTCTTTATTTTGTCATTGCATTTATTTATTGTCTTCTCTCAGTATATAGCATCATCTATTTATTATTTTATAGTCCTTATCAATTAAATGGAACTGTTATTTGAGATATACTTTGCTCCATCCTGACTGGAAATATTTTTCTACACTAGGACTTAGAGGACTTATTTTTCAGTATACTTGGAGATTGGTTATTATTGATTGCAGGTATGGTTATTTTGTTGTTTAGACTTGTCTTGTATTTTATTTGTTTTCTTCGACATCTTATCGTGCTCTAGTTTATGTGATTGAGTATTCCATATTATATTGTGATATCTTTGTCTCCTTATGGAGTTGGATATTCGTGAGAGAATGATTAGATAGTATTATGACCTAGACAGCGTTCTACCGCCGAGGCTGCGGCGTAGGTTGCACGTACCCATGTACTCGTGCCCCAAATTTTGGGTACGGATCGTGACACATTTTTAGTGGTGGCCCATGTAGGTCAAACTTCGTAAGTTGTGCGATATCGTAGTAGTGCGATGTCTTAGTTGTACTACTGCATGCTTGTAATAGGATATAGGACATAGGATACTAGGATGAGAGAGGATACTCAATGACAAATTTTTGAGAGATTCCTGGGACGACCCTTGAGAATCTCATTATAATTTCCAATTTTAATATTTTTCCCTTGTGCCCGTCCGTTCTCATTAGTTGTTATTGAATTTGATTCTTGTTGATCAGTTATTAAATTTAATTCTTGGTATTGTTGAATTTTAATTTCATATCGAGATAAATTTTATGGACTAAAATTTACGGTATCATCTGATGACATATATTGATGAGGACAGTGAGAAAGGTAAAACGTCTACTTTGGTTATGGAGCCTAGAGTTTATCGCAGCCACATTAACTGTCATGGCGAAAACATAGGAACCTAACTTCGGATGTACATATCTTAGTTATAAATTTATAGTTTTTCACAACCATACCGGTCGGCGTGGCAGGATTCTAGATGACGTGATTATAGAGTTGCATACCTTAGTTATGGAACCTATCGTTTATCGCAGCTATGCTTACTTACGTGGCGACGATTCTGAGTGTCATGATTTCGGACAGACGTGTATGCTTATCAGGTTGTATCTTAAATTGGTTCTTAAAGTATCATCTCAAAACTTATCCACTTCTGTTATTCCAGGACTTTGTTCCGTCGCTTCTTTTCTTTACTAGCAGTAGAAATACCTTCAGTCCTTAATCCAGTTCCTTTTTGAGCTTCTATTCTTTAAGGATTCCTTGTTAGTATGATAATTAATGACTTGCAATTATGTCTGTGTCTTGTATTAGTGTTGACTGAGTGTGACTTGTTAGTTTGTAAGTGTTTCTTAGTTGGACATGTGAGCAGTAGGCATTAATCTAGAGATACCCATAGCATAGTACCTTGTAGCAATAGTTCCATGATAGGTGTCATTATAGTTAGTATTGGTACTATAAGTAGAATAAGAAGTAAAGGGTATCAGATGGTTCCAGAAGTTAGTATCAAAGTCAGCATGCCAGTCCTGGCTAGTCGTGAATTCATGTAATTGGATGATCTATGTAAATAATTAAGTATCGAGAAAATTGTATTAGAAATTAATGGAGCATGATATTCAATTTGATGGTTGATTACTTGGGTGTGACAAGAGTAACAAAATATATATGCATAAAGGGTATTAATGAGTGTGCCATGGGTTGAGAAATATCAAGATTGGTAATAAAAGTTATGAAGTGTATCACAGATTAGTGTAACAATCTGTAAAAGATTTAAGAGAAGATATGTATACATAAATTGAGATATGGAACCATATGCCTGCCTTTGAGAGTGAAGTAAAACATTGGTGTTATAGAAAGTGCAAGTGATCGTGGGTTCTAGTGAATGTGATGAGGTGATCTAATGATGAAGCTAGTGTTACAATCCCAATAGTGCTAGTATTTCTATATCGAGGATTAGTTGAGCAATATGCTAATTACAGTAAGTACTTCGTGTGACGATAATTAGATTGGTGTATCAGTTAATATAGATAGAAAATTATTGGAGAAAATACGTGTGATGATAACTTTGATTATTGGGAGTTATAGTGCAAGTAATCCGGGCAATACAAATTTCAGTACACAGTTGAGGGTTGTAGGTGTATTTGTGTGTACCTTGAGTATTAGAGATTGTAAGTATTTATATGTATACTTAGATAGATATGAATTTAAATTTATAATTTAAAGAGTGTAAATGAATTGTAATTTTTAAGAATTTTGAGGAGTTAAGATTTTATGTTATTAAAATTTTTGGAGGATTAAAATTTAATTCAATAAACATAGTCAGAGCTATAAAGATTTTGGAAGTGATTAAAAATTTTATTTCGATATTTGAGCATTTGACTTTTGAGAAAAATATATACATTTTATCTTAAATTGTTCGAGAAGTAAATTTTGATGATTTTATTTTGAGGATAAAATTTTATGGTGGGTAAGAAATGTATATCAGTATATGAGTAGATAAAGTGCATGTATAAGGATATGTTGGCTTGAGCATGCCTGAGATGGCACTGCAAACTGACTTGGGTGTCCATCTAGAGTTGTATTAGAATGAGTAGTACTTAGTATGGTGTGTTGCACTTGGTGTGCCCTTGAGTGATAAGAACAAATAGTGTAAACAATTATAGTAGGTAAGAGAACTAGCAGTGGGTGTGCTTGTAGTAGAAACAGTGGTACCTAAAGGGATAGAGGTATCAAACTTTGGATGCATCATTAAACTATGGTTGTGTTAGTAGGTTATGTTCTTTTCTTCTGTTCATTTTCGTCTGTTTGATTGATTGATTGATTTCTTGGTACCGTAGTTGGTATCAATGATTCTCTTGCTAGAATATAGCTAGTAGTACACTTCGACAGAGACTGCAATACCATGACAAAAGTGACCATAACCGTGTATATTTTCTCTAGATTGCATGTTGTATGACTGTAGGTAGAATTTTCTTAGACCTTGATTATTGGGGGTTTGACCGTAGTAAAAATTTATGAAGAGGATATGACTTGACAAAGAGAGACAAGGCACTTTAAATTTTGAGAATAAACATTAATTTAAATAAAGAGTTGAGAACTTAATATGGCAGAATTGTTAATTTTGTTAAATCATTGATTTTTATAAAGATTAAAATATGATTGAATTTGTCATTAAAATTTAAGAAATTTAAGAAGATTATCATTATATTTATTTGACTGTAAGATAAATTTAAATTTATATTTAAAGGTGGTATTTGTAGATTTCATAAGTATTACATTGTTGAGTATTGTGTGAAAAAAGAATCGAGGAATAAGATCACAAATGGATTGGTGTTTGAACTTAAATTTTTGGGATATGATTTTAAATTTTATAAATATGCATTGATTGGATTTGAATTAGAGGATTAAGATCATTAATAGATTCGTGTTTGAATTCAATTTTTGGGATGCCATTTTTAAATTTTATAAATATGCATTGATTGGATTTCAATTAGAGGATTGAATATTAAATTCTTGTATTTCATTATTAACTTAAAATTTTGGAGAAGATTGTGATAATAATAGAATTTGATTTTATATTTGAAGATTTTCAGGAATATGATATTTATATAATTTTGAGAAATATTGTGAAATAACAATATGGATTAGTTCATGATTATATGATTTGATGAATTTAATTTTGATGGTAATAAATATATAAATAAAATAGTTTAGGATTTTAAATTTCGAGGACGAATTTTTTTTTAAGGTGGGTAGACTTGTAACCTCCGTATCCTGAAATTTGTGCTTAAATGTTGTTATTAGGTTAATTTTGGGCTATTGGGATATTTCCATAATTTTTAGTTAATTAAAAACTAGTAACCCTAATTTTCTAGGACTTTCAAGAATTTATTTTAGGGTCAAGATTAATCAAAAATATCCCAAACTTTTATTTTAGGTTCTAAATAATCAAATATATTTTCTAGGATTTTTTGAGAATTTTTTGATTATTTTTAGCATTTATTTTGAGTTAATTAGGGAAAACTGAATTAAAAACTATTTTCTGAAATTAAAAAAGCCAAAAAGTAATTATTTTTGCCCAGTCAGCCAACATGGGCCTACCCGTCAGCCTCCCGCAGCCAACTGGGCAGGGCCCGCCTGTCAGCGACCGCGGGGTGGGTGTGGGTGAAGCCGAGCTGACCGCGAGCCGAGCCGAGCCGCGTCCTAGTCCGAGTCGGACTGAGCTGAGCTGAGCCGCATCGAACCCTGACCGTTCGATCTGAGAGGGCAGCATCGGATTGTTGCCATATGGCACTCCTTTAAGCCGCGGCTACCCTCTCTCCCCTATATATATAATAGTTAGGTTATTAATTTCTAGGGTTTTCTTTGAGCCAAATTTGGGAGAATTGTCATCTAGGGTTCCTTCATCTTCCAGAAGCCATTGTGCATAGCTCCGGACTCCAAACGAGGCCCAGTTTCTTGAGTTAGAATGATATTGAGGTTAGATTTTTAAATATATAAATTGTTTTACGAAATTATGAGTATTAAATTCTGGAAAATTTATAGAGCACAGCATGTCCAAAAATAGATGTGTATCGATGTTTTCGCTATTCCGGGAGAACCATGAGTCAGAATCATGAACCGTTTAAAGTTTCGGAAAGATAATGTCGATATAATAGACATATAGTTTTATAAAAATTTAATTAGAAATATTTATATACTGTTAATTCTGTAGAACTTTTAGGTTAGAAATTAACCATCGGTACACAATACGAAATTTGTATGTGCCATAATTCCCAAACGAATTTGAATTCGGACGAGCCATAAATTCTAGCATATTTTTGATGCTAAAATATACAGAAAATCATGCATGAAAGTCGAGTTTGTGTCGGTTGACTTTTTGGTCAACAGATCGCCTCGATTTGTGTGTCATGAGTCTCGAGTTGATAAAATTCAGTTCCTTTGGACAAAATTTAGGAATTAACCTAAAAATCAGAATAATAAGATTAAAATAGAAATTTAGAGTAATTATTCCAGAATTAAATAAATTAAAATAAATTATCTTTTGACATGGTAAATTTGTAATACATAGGCTATTTGGACTGTGACTTGGACTCTGATTCATACCAGCTAAGGACCACAGGCGAGTACATTCTCTGATAATTTCTGTTATTTAATAATTTCTATAATTCAAGTATTTAGAAATGTTACATCTGATTCTTGACACTGTGCTACACGGACTAGTATATAGATTGGATCTTTAGTCATGAGATGTTACATTGGTTATCGTATTGATATTGTACATGACATTGATGTTAGACATTGATATTAGACATTGTACATGATATATTGGACATTGATCGTATATTGTGACGTGTCATGGTTGGATCCACAATACTAGTTGGGGGCGAAGAAATTGCTAGTGAGAGATGTGATCAAATCCCTATCGTACAAGTGTAGATATTGTTAATGTTAATCATATACCTCACGTATGATTAGCCAGGCCATGTAGCTATCATACAAGTTCCCAAGCCGATCATATTTCGAAACTATAATTTCAAACACTTAGAATAGTTACAGTTCTCTATTTTAGTTCATATACTACATCACTCGTATATGATATGGTACCTTTTTCTTTTATTTTATATATGCACTAACTGTACCATATTGCCTATATTGCCTGTTCTCTTTATTTTGTCATTGCATTTATTTATTGTCTTCTCTCAGTATATAACATCATCTATTTATTATTTTATATTCCTTATCAATTAAATGGAACTGTTATTTGAGATGTACTTTGCTCCATCCTGACTGAAAATATTTTTCCAGACTAGGACTTAGAGGACTTGTTTTCTAGTATACTTGGAGATTGGATGTTATTGATTGCAGGTATGGTTATTTTGTCGTTTAGACTTGTCTTGTATTTCATTTGTTTTCTTCTATATCTCATCGTGCTCTAGTTTATGTGATTGAGTATTCCATATTATATTGTGATATCTGTGTCTCCTTATAGAGTTGGATATTCGTGAGAGAATGATTAGATAGTATTATGACCTAGACAGCGTGTTACGCCCCGATCTCCCGCAGGCAATCGATCGTTTCCGCTAGGTGGGAATCACCCTCGCCAGCGCTCCCACGGAACGATCGCTTGACCCATCCGGGCGTGATGCCGCACGAGCGTGAGCCACGCCTGTGCAAGGCCGGGGTTCATTGGCTGGCGGTAAGAGTTCTAAGCCACAGAGTCTCACAGATTGTCCGAGTGCAGCGGAGTCATGAACGCATAGGCGATCGATAACAGGTTCACTGAGTCGACAATATAGCGGAAGCAAAACAACACAAGTTAAAGTAAAGCAAGCTCTTTTATTAATATGAACAAGTGTTACAGGTGGCGTATAGCCGAGATTACAAGTCGCTCAAGCCTCTCTCTCTGAAACAGTAAAAGCGTGCCAAGTGGCTACAATTATGGAATGATTGTACAGGCTATCTTCAGGCAATGCTCCAACATTATGTCTTGTATATGTGCTTCAGTTCCGGACGCACCGTTGCTTCGGAGTGATCTTCACGCCTAAGCACGCACGTTGGAGGCATCCGCACCGAATGAGGTTCTTCCGTACCCTGCATACAAACTGGTGGATTATCAGTACATTGAATGCACTGGTGGGGAAGCTACTTGCCCGCTCGACAAATCCAAACACGTAATATAAGTTCCGTGCACCAACTATTAAGTTGTCTTTCTAGTTGCCTTAGGATCAGTTTCATGCAAATATTGAATAGCCTAATCCGTGTGACAGTGTGCCATGCGACATGAGAGAAAATACGGCGAGACTTACCATCTCCTTCCCTGTCCAAGGCAAACATTGTTAATTCAAGCACGGGAAAGTATAAGCATTCAGGAGCATAGCATATGCAACACAAGAGTCATTGAATGGGACAATATTTGGAGTGCTCAGTTATTCTTGATGCGATGCAATGGCTCGCACGCGGATAGCCGCTAAGCGAGGATGACTTATCTATATGAACATGAGTCACTAGCATAGCCATAAAGGACTAATCCCAGACGAGAATGGAACGCAACGAGAGCACACGATGCGCTACGAACCATTTCGCCCGTACACGATGGATTGTACATGTAGTCCAAGGCCAAGATGGAATGCAACCAAGTACACGATATGCTGCAAACCATCTTGCCAGTACATGATAGACTACACATAATGTGGTCCTAGGTGTCACGACCCGCACCCGGTATAGGGGCACGAGAGCGTGGGTACGTCCAGCCTACGCCGCAGCATCGGCGGTAGAACGCTGTCTAGGTCACAATACTAGCTAATCACTCTCACATGAATATCTAACTCCATAAGAAGACACAGATATCACAATATAATATGGAATATACTCAATCACATAAACTAGAGCACGATGAGATATCGAAGAAAATAAATGAAATACAAGACAAGTCTAAACAACAATAAACAGTCTAACCTGCAATCAATAACATCCAGTCTCCAAGTAAGTCGGAAACAAGTCCTCTAAGTCAAAGTCTGGAAAAATATCCAGTCAGGATTGGAACGAAATACACCTCTAACAGCAGTTCCATGCATATTGACAAAAACTATAACACAGTGTAAAGAAATACAAGACAGATAGGAAATACTGACAATAAGAAATACTGGAATAGAGAAATACTGGAATAATAAAGTACTGGAGCATGTCATCATCAATGTACATCTAGCAATAAAATAGGAATCCAAGTACACGCAAGAACAATGAACTGGTATATAAGTGTGTACAAGATCAATAACTAGAACATGTAGAGATACTAGATCAATATACTAAAGATGCATGTCAAGAATCATCTAAGTGTGTGAAACATTAGTATATCATGTGATCGGCTTGGGACTGATCAGGCTTTTTACATATGATTAGCTATGATTCATGTAGGGTCAGACTAACAATCCTGATAGCTATGATGCGAGCAATAGTCAGGCTAATCACATATAACAGGCTATGAGGCATGTAATGGTCAGGCTGCACCGACGTGAGGTGTGGGTGAACTATGATACATGTAAGGTTGGGTATGATCACATAAGCTACTAACATTTCCCCATTTTCCCCAGCTAGCACGATGGATCCCAATCACGACTCCTCGTGACAGGTCTCGATGATGCCAACTCGTGTAAAAAATAGTGTCCGAGTCATGTACGCTATACAACAAGAGTTATAGAGATAATCAACATAATAGAAACTGTCAGAGAATGTACTCGCCTGGGGTCCTGCTGCTGGTATGAATCAGAGTCCAAGTCACAGTCCAAATAGCCTATGTATTACAAACTTACCACGTCAAAAGATAATTTATTTTAATTTATTTAATTCTGGAATAATTACTCTAAAATCTTATTTTAATCTTATTATTCTGATTTTTAGGTTAATTCCTAAATTTTGTCCAAAGGAACTGAATTTTATTAACTCGAGACTCATGGCACGCAAATCGAGGCGATCTGTTGACCAAAAAGTCAACCGACACAAACTCGACTTTCTTGCATGATTTCCTGTAGATTTCAGCGTCAAAAATATGCTGGAATTTACGGCTCATCCAAATTCAAATTCGTTTGAGAATTATGGCACATACAAGTTTCGTATCGTGCACCGATGATTAAATTTTACCCTAGAAGTTCTACAGATTTAACAATATAAAAATACTTCGAAATAAATTCTGGGAAAAACATATGTCAATGATCTCGACATTAGCTTTCCGAAACTTTAAACGGTTCGTGATTCTGATTTCTGGTTCTCCCGGAATCACGAAAACATCGAAACACGTCTATTTTCGGACATGCTGTGTTCTACGAATTTTCCAGAATTTAATAATAATAATTTCATAAAACAAATTATATAATCAGAAAGCTAACCTCAATATCTTTCTAACACAAAAAACTAGGCCTCATTTGGAGTTCGAAGCTATGCGTAATGGCTTCTGGAAGATGAAGGAATCCTAGATGGCAATTCTCCAAAATTCGGCTGAAGAAAAACCCTAGAAATAAACTTAAACTAATATATATATAGAGGAGAGAGAAAGCAGTCGCGGCTCAGATCTTGACACGTGGCAGCCATCCAACGTTGCCCGCCCCGCAGTCACTGACAGGCGGGCCCGTCACTGTTTGCTGCGGGAGGCTGACAGGTGGGCCCCCCTCTTTGCTGACTGGGCAGAAATAATTTCTTTTTGGATTTTCTTTTTCAGAAAATAGTTTTTAATTCAGTTTTTTATAATTAACTCAAAATAAATGCTAAAATTAATCAAAAAATTCCCAAAAAATTCTAGAAAATATATTTTATTATTTAGAACCTAAAATAAAAGTTTTGGGATATTTTAAAATATATTTGTCCCTAAAATAAATTCTTAAAAGTCCTAGAAAATTAGGATTACTAGTTTTTAATTAACAAAAATTATGGAAAAAACCCACTAGCCCCAAATTAACCTAAAAATAATATTTAAGCACGAATTTCAGGATACGGAGGTTACAAGTCTACCCACCTTAAAAAATTTTGTCCTCGAAATTTAAAATCCTGAATAGTTGTATGTATTCATTTATATTATTTTACAATCAAAATTAAATTCATCAAACCATATAATCATGAAGTAAATTCATATTGCTATAAAACTTCCAAAATTCTATAGATATCATATTCCTAAAATCTTCAAATTTAAAATCGAATTCCATTCGTATCATAATCTCCTCAAAAACTTTATGCTAATCACTAAATACAAAACTTAATATTCAATCCTCTAATTTTAAATCCACTCAATGTATATTTATAAAATTTAAAATCTCGTCCAAAAAGTTTGAATTTCACACACTAATCCATTAATCATCTTACTCCTCAAATTTTGTGTAAATCACTGAATACAAAATTTACTATCAATCTTTTAATTGAAATCCCATCAATGCATATTTATAAAATTTTAAAAAATCTTATCCCAAAATTTGAATTCAACAATAATCCATTAGTGATCTTAATCCTTGATTTCTTTTTCCACACAATACTCAACAATGTAGTACTTACGAAATCTTCAAATGCAATATTCAAAACATAAATTCATAACTTGCAGGCCAATGAATATAATGATAATCTCCTTAATTTCCTCAAATATTAGTGACATTCAATCATACCAAATCTTCATAAAATTCAATGATTTAACGAAATCGTCAATTCCGCCATATTAAATTCTCAACTCTCTTCATTTAAATAAATATTTATTCTCAAAATTTAAGGCACATTGTCTCTCTTTGTCAAGTCATATCCTCTTCATAAATCTTTACTACGGTCAAACCCCCAACAATCAAGGTCTAAGAAAATTTTACCTACAGTCACACAACATGCAATCTAGAAAAAACATACATGGTTATGGTCACTTTTGTCATGGTATTGCAGTATCTGTCGGGGTGTACTGCCAGCTACATTCTAGCAAAAGAATTATTGATACAAACTACGATACTAAAAAATTAATTAATCAATCAAACAGACGAAAAATGAACAGAAGGAAAGAACAGAACATAGCCTTCTAACCCATTACTTGGACATCTTCAACTTCTATCGTACACTTAACTCTGGCATATTTATTCACAAATTCCTGTCCCTATATACTGTTACCCATATCAACTAATCTCTAGTCCACAAGATATCTATGGATACATCCACATTACACACATCTGTCTATTGATACTAAAATATGATACCAAGGATCTCTAACACAACCATAGTTTAATAATGCATCCAAAGTTTGATACCTCTATCCCTTGGTACTACTGTTTCTACTACAAGCACATCCACTGCTAGCTCTCTTACCTACTACAATTGTTCATACTAGTTGTTCTTATCACTCAAGTGTACACCAAGTACAACACACCATACTAAGTACTACTCCTTCAAATACAACTCTAGATGGACCCCCAAGTCAGTTTGCAGTGCCATCTCAAGCATGCTCAAGCCAATAGATCCTCACACATGCACATCAACCACTCATATACTGTTATACATTTCTTACCCACCATAAAATTTTATCCTCAAAATAAAATTATCAAATTTAACTTTTTAAAAAATTTACAATAAATGCATATACTTTCCTCAAAAGTCAAATATTCCAATATCGAAATAAAATTTTAATCACTTCCAAAAATCTTTATAGCTTTGACTATGTTTATTGAATTGACTTTGAAACCTCAAAATTTAATAACATAAAAATTCAACTCCTCATTTTTTTTTAAATTGAAATTCATTTCCACTCTTCAAATTATAATTTAATCCACAAGCATCTAAGTACACATATATGCTCACAGTCTCTAATACTAAAGGTGCACTCAAATACACCCATTGTCTACAACTCTCAACTGTATACTGAAACTTGTACTGCCTAAATTACTTGCACTATTACTTCTAAGTGATCAAAGTTATCATCACACGTATTTCTCCAATGATTTTCTATCTATATTACTGGTACACCAATCTAATTATCATCACACGAAGTACTTACTGTCATTAGCACATTGCTCAACAAATCTTTGATATAGAATCACTAGCACTATTGGTATGGTAACACTAGCTTCATCATTAGATTATCTCATCAAACTTATTACAACTCACGATTACTTGCACTTTCTATAATATCTATGCTTTACTTCAATCTCAAGGGCAGGCATATGGTTCCATATCTTGATTTATGTATATGTATCTTCTCTTAAATCTTTTACAGACTGTTATACTAATCTGTGATACACTTCACAACTTTTATTACCGATCCTGATATTTCTCTACTCATGACATCTCATTAATACCCTTTATGCATATACATTTATTTACTCTTGACACACCCAAGTAATCAATCATCAAATTGAACATCATGCTCCATTAATCTTTAACACAATTCCTTGATACTTAATTGTTTACATAGATCATCCCATTACATAAATTCATGACTATCCAGGATGGGTATGCTGACTCTGATACTAACTCTTGGAACCATCATTGATACTCTTACTCCTTCTTCTACCTATAGTACCAATATTAACTATAATAATACCTATCATAGAACTATTGCTACAAGGTACTATGCTATGGGTATCTCTAGATTAATGCCTACTGCTCACATGTCCAACTAAGAAACACTTACAACTCACAAGTCACACTCAGTCAAACTAATACAAGACACAACCAAAATTGCAAGTCACTAATTATTACACTAACAAGGATCCTTAAAGAAATAAGGCTCAAAAGAACTGGGTTAAGGACTGAAGGTATTTTTACTGCTAGTAAAGAAAAGAAACGATGGAACAAAGTCCTGGAATAACAGAAATAGATAAGTCTTGAGATGATACTTTAAGAACCAATTTAAGATACAACCTGATAATCATACACGTCTGTCTGAAATCATGACACTCAGAATTCTCGCCACGCCAGTAAGCATAAATGCGATAAACGATAGGTTCCGTAACTAAGGTATGCAACTCTATAATCATGTCATCTAGAATCTTCGCCACGCCAACCAGTATGGCTGCGAGAGACTCTAAGTTTCATAACTATAGTATGTACATCCAAGTCAGGTTCCTACATTCTCGTCACGACAGCTAATATGGCTGCGATAAACTCTAGGGTCCATAACCAAAGTAGATGTTTTACCTTTCTCACTGTCCTCATCAACATATGTCATCAGATGATACCGTAAATTTTAGCCCGTAAAATTTATCTCGATATGAAATCAACTCAACAACGATACCAAGAATTAAATTTAACAACTGGTCAACAAGAATCAAACTCAACAATGATACCAAGATTTTAATTTAATAACTGATCAACAAGAATCAAGTTCAACAAGCGAGAGCGGATGGAAATAAGGAAAGATTTAAATTGTAAATTATAATAAGATTCTCAAGGGGTCATCCCAAGAATCTCTCAAGAATTTTTTGTGATTGAGTATCCTCTCTCATCCTAGTATCCTATGTCCTATATTCTATAGCAGGCACGCAGTAGTACAACTAAGACGTCGCACTACCACGACATCACACAACTTGCAAAGTCTGACCTGCATGGGCCACCACTAAAAACGTGTCACGACCCGCACCCGGTATAGGGGCACGAGAGCGTGGGTACGTCCAGCCTACGCCGCAGCATCGGCGGTAGAACGCTGTCTATGTCACAATACTAGCTAATCACTCTCACATGAATATCTAACTCCATAAGAAGACACAGATATCACAATATAATATGGAATATACTCAATCACATAAACTAGAGCACGATGAGATATCGAAGAAAATAAATGAAATACAAGACAAGTCTAAACAACAATAAACAGTCTAACCTGCAATCAATAACATCCAGTCTCCAAGTAAGTCGGAAACAAGTCCTCTAAGTCGAAGTCTGGAAAAATATCCAGTCAGGATTGGAACGAAATACACCTCTAACAGCAGTTCCATGCATATTGACAAAAACTATAACACAGTGTAAAGAAATACAAGACAGATAGAAAATACTGACAATAAGAAATACTGGAATAGAGAAATACTGGAATAATGAAGTACTAGAGCATGTCATCATCAATGTACATCTAGCAATAAAATAGGAATCCAAGTACACGCAAGAACAATGAACTGGTATATAAGTGTGTACAAGATCAATAACTAGAACATGTAGAGATACTAGATCAATATACTAAAGATGCATGTCAAGAATCATCTAAGTGTGTGAAACATTAGTATATCATGTGATCGGCTTGGGACTGATCAGGCTTGTTACATATGATTAGCTATGATTCATGTAGGGTCAGGCTAACCATCCGGATAGCTATGATGCGAGCAATAGTCAGGCTAATCACATGTAACAGGCTATGAGGCATGTAATGGTCAGGCTGCACCAACGTGAGGTGTGGGTGAGCTATGATGCATGTAAGGTTGGGTATGATCACATAAGCTACTAACATTTCCCTATTTTCCCCAGCTAGCACGATGGATCCCAATCACGACTCCTCGTGACAGGTCTCGATGATGCCAACTCGTGTAAAGAACAGTGTCAGAGTCATGTACGCTATACAACAAGAGTTATAGAGATAATCAACATAATAGAAATTGTCAGAGAATGTACTCGCCTGGGGTCCTGCTGCTGGTATGAATCAGAGTCCAAGTCACAGTCCAAATAGCCTATGTATTACAAACTTACCACGTCAAAAGATAATTTATTTTAATTTATTTAATTCTAGAATAATTACTCTAAAATCTTATTTTAATCTTATTATTCTGATTTTTAGGTTAATTTCTAAATTTTGTCCAAAGGAACTGAATTTTATTAACTCGAGACTCATGGCACGCAAATCGAGGCGATCTGTTGACCAAAAAGTCAACCGACACAAACTCGACTTTCATGCATGATTTCCTGTAGATTTCAGCATCAAAAACACGTTGGAATTTACGGCTCGTCCAAATTCAAATTCGTTTGAGAATTATGGCACATACAAGTTTCGTATCATGCACCGATGGTTAAATTTTACCCTAGAAGTTCTACAGAATTAACAATATAAAAATACTTCGAAATAAATTTTGGGAAAAACATATGTCAATGACCTCGACATTAGATTTCCGAAACTTTAAACGGTTCATGATTCTGATTCCTGGTTCTCCCGGAATCACGAAAACATCGAAACACGTCTATTTTCGGACATGTTGTGTTCTAGGAATTTTCCAGAATTTAATAATAATAATTTCGTAAAACAAATTATATAATCAGAAAGCTAACCTCAATATCTTTCTAACACAAAAAACTAGTCCTCATTTGGAGTCCGGAGCTATGCGTAATGGCTTCTGGAAGATGAAGGAACCCTAGATGGCAATTCTCCAAAATTCGGCTGAAGAAAAACCCTAGAAATAAACTTAAACTAATATATATATAGAGGAGAGAGAAAGCAGTCGCGGCTCAGATCTTGACACGTGGCAGCCATCCAACGTTGCCCGCCCCGCAGTCACTGACAGGCGGGCCCGTCACTGTTTGCTGCGGGAGGCTGACAGGTGGGCCCCCCTGTTTGCTGACTGGGCAGAAATAATTTCTTTTTGGGTTTTCTTTTTCAGAAAATAGTTTTTAATTCAGTTTTTTATAATTATCTCAAAATAAATGCTAAAAATAATCAAATAATTCCCAAAAAATTTTAGAAAATATATTTTATTATTTAGAACCTAAAATAAAAGTTTTAGGATATTTTAAAATATATTTGTCCCTAAAATAAAATTTTGAAAGTCCTAGAAAATTAGGATTACTAGTTTTTAATTAACAAAAATTATGGAAAAAACCCACTAGCCCCAAATTAACCTAAAAATAATATTTAAGCACGAATTTCAGGATACGGAGGTTACACTAGGCCAAGTGGAATGCAACCAAGTACACGATATGCTGTAAACCACTCGCCTGCACACGATGGACCACACTTGAAGTTTCATCCGGATTGGAGCGGCCCTAGTGCCCCGGTGATCGTCCGTGGAACTATGCCTCGTTTCCGAGTTATCCACGACATGCAAGTCAGGGTCAATCCAATTTCAGGCAACACGAGTACGTGATTTATTTGACCAATTTCAGGCAACACGAATACACAATTTATTTGACCAATTTCAGGGAACACGAGTACACGATATACTTGAATCTTCTTTCTGTACAATAACTTGTCTTGATGCATTCCCCTGGTTCGGGGCTGCTTGGTGACCTAACGGTCCCGGATACTTGCAGGTTTAAACATGCACGGAACGACTACTCAGTAGTCTCCCGGGATTTGGATGAAAACAAGGCAAAATTCAAGCAGACAAGCATGCGTTTCTAAGGGGCATAAGTAAACACGTTTGCTCGGACTCGAAGGTAAGCCGAGAGATGAAACCGTAAGGGGACTTAGCATGCGAGGGTCTGAATATAAGCAGTATTTCAATTTTCATGTTCTAGCATAAGCAAATACAAGTTGGGATTATTCCCTTAGCTAGGTGTGTTGGATTTGTTAGCATGCAGGGGGTGAATCACCTAGCGACTAGTATAAACATTCCAGATTTTTATGTGCGCTGGCTAAGAAAAGACAAGTTCACCGTAGCCACCCACTTTAGCGATGATTCGCCTCGGTAGAGCGATACGTCAAGCGAGCCTCTGAAAGCCTAAACCGGATTCCTGTAGGGACAAGTCTGGATATTATTTGCTTCTCTTTTGAGGCAAAGCGGGTCGGGACAGCTGCACTATTGCCGTTTGAAACGGCAGTCCGCTTGAGCGGAACGGGGTGTTACATCCTACCCAACTCAGAAAAAGTCTCATCCTCGAGACTTACTGAGGACAAGCAGTAATCTAGGGTTGAGGCAATCCTAGACAAGTCATTGTACTTATTCATTTGGATATTCACTTGCACAAGCGTCGAAATCAGCATATCGCTTAGACTGGATCGTGCACACTTTCAAAGTGCACTTCTAGCGTGAATATGTCAACCAGCTTAGTGATAGCGAAGTCTTAGCACTCGAGTTCACCTTTTCTTAAGTCTTGGATGGTTCACTAATTCAAGGCGTCCCTCGAATAGATACATTCAACCAAACTTAGAGTCAGTAAAATCGGACAAGCTACTGCGATACACTCAAGGGTTCGCACAGGTTGGCACAAAGGCCACTCGCAGCACAACAACATACAAGCAAGCATATCATTCAAAATGCATTTTGAAAGTATTTAGACTTATTGTTGGAACATCCCATCGAGGCATTGAGAGAGAGCGTGCACATAACCCACGAACGAGCTTTCGAAACAGAGATATCGAATCAAAGTCCAAAGGCATAGAAGCCAGGCTCTGATACCACTATGTCACGCCCTGATCTTTCACAGGCAATCGGCCGTTCCCGCTAGGCAGGAATCACCCTCGCCAGCGCTCCCGCGGAACGATCGCTTGACCCATCCAGGCCTGATGTCGCACGAGCGTGAGCCACGCCCGTGCAAGGCCGGGGTTCATTGGCTGATGGTAAGAGTTCTAAGCCACAGAGTCGCACAGATTGTCCGAGTGCAGCGGAGTCATGAACGCATAGGCGATCGGTAACAGGTTCACTGAGTCGACAATATAGCGGAAGCAAAATAACACAAGTTAAAGTAAAGCAAGCTCTTTTATTGATATGAACAAGTGTTACAGGCGGCGTATAGCCGAGATTACAAGTCGCTCAAGCCTCTCTCTCTGAAACAGTAAAAGCGTGCCAAGTGGCTATAATTATGGAATGATTGTACAGGCTATGTTCAGGCGACGCTCCAACATTATGTCTTTTATATGTGCTTCAGTTTCGGATGCACCGTTGCTTCGGAGTGATCTTCATGCCTAAGCACGCACGTTGGAGGCATCCGCACCGAACGAGGTTCTCCCGTACCCTACATACAAACTGGTGGATTATCAGTACATTGAATGCACTGGTAGAGAAGCTACTCGCCCGCTCGACAAATTCAAACACGTAATATAAGTTTCGTGCACCAACTATTAAGTTATCTTTCTAGTTGCCTTAGGATCAGTTTCATGCAAATATTGAATAGCCTAATCCGTGTGGCAGTGCACCGTGTGACATGAGAGGAAACACGGCGAGACTTACTATCTCCTTTCCTATCCAAGGCAAACATTATTAATTCAAGCACGGGCAAGTATAAGCATTCAGGAGCATAGCATATGCAACACAAGAGTCATTGATTGGGACAATATTTGGAGTGCTCAGTTATTCTTGATGCGATGCAATGGCTCGCACGCGGATAGCCGCTAAGCGAGGATGACTTATCTATATGAACATGAGTCGCTGGCATAGCCATAAAGGACTAATCCCAGACGAGAATGGAACGCAACAAGAGCACACGATGCACTACGAACCATTTCGCCCGTACACGATGGATTGTACATGTAGTCCAAGGCCAAGATGGAATACAACCAAGTACACGATATGCTGTAAACCATCTCGCCAGCACACGATAAACTACACATGATGTGGTCCTAGGCCAAGTGGAATGCAACCAAGTACACGATATGCTGCAAACCACTCGCCTGCACACGATAGACCACACTTGAAGTTCCATCCGGATCGGAGTGGCCCCAGTGCCCCAGTGATCGTCCGTGGAACTATGCCTCATTTTTGAGTTGTCCGCGACATGCAAGTCAGGGTCAATCCAATTTCAGGCAACACGAGTACGTGATTTATTTGACCAATTTCAGGCAACACGAATACACGATTTATTTGACCAATTTCAGGCAACACGAGTACACGATATACTTGAATCTTCTTTCTGTACAATAACTTATCTTGATGCATTCCCCTGGTTCGGGGCTGCTTGGTGACCTAACGGTCCCGGATACTTGCAGGTTTAAACATGCACGGGACGACTACTTAGTAGTCTTCCGGGGTTTGGATAAAAACAAGGCAACATTCAAGCAGACAAGCATGCGTTTCTAAGGGGCATAAGTAAACACGTTTGCTCGGACCCGAAGGTAAGCCGAGAGATAAAACCGTTAGGGGACTTAGCATGCGAGGGTCTGAATATAAGCAGTATTTCAATTTCCATGTTCTAGCATAAGCAAATACAAGTTGGAATTATTTCCTTAGCTAGGTGCGTTGGATTTATTAGCATGCAGGGGGTGAATCACCTAGCGACTAGTATAAATATTCCAGATTTTTATGTGTGCTAGCTAAGCAAAGACAAGTTCACCGTAGCTACCCACCTTAGCGATAATTCGCCTCGGTAGAGCGATACGTCAATCGAGCCTCTGAAAGCCTAAGCCGGATTTCTGTAGGGACAAGTCTGGATATCATTTGCTTCTCTTTTGAGGCAAAGCGGGTCTGGACAGCTGCACTATTGCCGTTTGAAACGGCAGTCTGCTTGAGCGAAACGGGGTGTTACACAGCGTTCTACCGCCGATGCTGCAGAGTAGGCTGGACGTACCCATGTACTCGTGCCCCAAATTTTGGGTGCGGGTCGTGACACATTTTTAGTGGTGGCCCATGCAGGTCAAACTTCGCAAGTTGTGCGATGTCGTAGTAGTGCGACGTCTTAGTTGTACTACTGGATGCCTGCGATAGGATATAGGACATAGGATACTAGGATAAGAGAGGATACTCAATCAAAAAAATTTAAGAGATTTCTGGGAGAACCCTTGAGAATCTCATTATAATTTCCAATTTTAATATTTTTCCCTTGTGCCCGTCCGTTCTCATTAGTTGTTATTGAATTTGATTCTTGTTGATCAGTTGTTAAATTTAATTCTTGGTATCGTTGTTGAATTTTGATTTCATGTTGAGATAAATTTTATGGAATAAAATTTACGGTATTATCTGATGACATATATTGATGAGGATAGTGAGAAAGGTAAAACGTCTACTTTGGTTATGGAGCCTAGAGTTTATCGTAGCCACATTAGCTGTCATGGCGAAAACGTAGGAACCTAACTTCGGATGTACATATCTTAGTTATGAATTTAGAGTTTCTCGCAGCCATACCGGTTGGCGTGGCGAGGATTCTAGATGACGTGATTATAGAGTTGCATACCTTAGTTATGGAACCTATCGTTTATCGCAGCTATGCTTACTTGCGTGGCGAGAATTCTGAGTGTCATGATTTCGGACAGACGTGTATGATTATCAGGTTGTATCTTAAATTGGTTCTTAAAGTATCATCTCAAAACTTATCCACTTATGTTATTCCAGGACTTTGTTCCATCGCTTCTTTTCTTTACTAGTAGTAGAAATACCTTTAGTCCTTAATCCAGTTCCTTTTTGATCTTCTATTCTTTGAGGATTCCTTGTTAATATGATAATTAGTGACTTGCAATTATGTCTGTGTCTTGTATTAGTGTTGACTGAGTGTGACTTGTTAGTTTATAAGTGTTTTTTAGTTGGATATGTGAGCAGTAGGCATTAATCTAGAGATACCCATAACATAGTACCTTGTAGCAATAGTTCCATGATAGGTATCATTATAGTTAGTATTGGTACTATAAGTAGAAGGAGGAGTAAAGAGTATCAGATGGTTTCAGAAGTTAGTATCAAAGTCAGCATGCCAGTCCTGGCTAGTCGTGAATTCATGTAATTGGATGATCTATGTAAACAATTAAGTATCGAGAAAATTGTATTGGAAATTAATGGAGCATGATATTCAATTTGATGGTTGATTACTTAGGTATGACAAGAGTAACAAAATGTATATGCATAAAGGGTATTAATGAGGGTGCCATCGGTTGAGAAATATCAAGATTGGTAATGAAAGTTATGAAGTGTATCACAGATTAGTGTAACAATCTGTAAAAGATTTAAGAGAAGATACGTATACATAAATCGAGATATGGAACCATATACCTGCCTTTAAGAGTGAAGTGAAACATGGGTGTTATAGAAAGTGCAAGTGATCGTGGGTTCTAGTGAGTGTGATGAGGTAATCTAATAATGAATCTAGTGTTACCATACCAATAGTGCTAGTATTTCTATATCAAGGATTAGATGAGCAATGTGCTAATAATAGTAAGTACTTCGTGTGACGATAATTAGATTGGTGTATCAGTTAATATAGATAGAAAATCATTGGAGAAAATACATGTAATGATAACTTTGAAGAGCAGTCAACTGCAATAGCAATTTCAACCATGGCTAGCATCATGTCGAGCACACATCAATGTGCAGGGAGCATTGAAAGGCAGTACATTCTGCAGAGTATCAGTTTTAGTACAGTACTGAGTAGTAGAACTGCTCATAGTGAGAGCAGTGCAAGTGAGCAGCAGTTGTAACTACAGGAAGCATTCAGCAAACTAGGATGCAGGTGCACTGCAGCAGTTCTGCAGCAGGAATAATTGGAGTGCAGCATCCGCAAGTCTCGAGGAGCAGCAACCAAGGTATACTGCAGCAACTCTGTGCAGTAGCCTCAATGCACAGCAACAAGGTAAGTTTATCACTGCAGTCACAGCAAGTCCAACAGCTCAGTGTGCAGCTCGAGCCATACTTGCAGCAACCTACAATCGGTCCAGAAGAAGCTGTATCAGCAACACATGGAGCAGTTGCAGTATGCAACTCTGTGTAGTTCAGCAGAGAAATATTAGTAGCTTCCAGTTAGCTAGTTAGGTGTTGGTGAGTGTGTTCAGTAGCTAGTTGGGTTAGTAGTTATCACGACCCGATTCCGTAGAATCGTTGGGGCGTCCCCTGAACTGTGACCGCTGTGCGGGCCTGGGATTGCGCCCGCACAAGGCTTTAATGTTTTGCATAATGAGCACATATTTAGAGTACGCAGATAAATTGAAACACAGATTTAAAACATGGAAAAGTTCTCTTTATTGATAATGAACATCTAATACAAACTCCTGAACGAGTCAGCTATTTTGTCGCACGGGCTTACAAAAGTGTTGACTCAAAATGAGATAGCAGTCCTGTACATTACATCCCTTTACTAAACTTCAAAAAGGATAAAGACCTCCGGGCTGGAGGACAGCTTTGCCACGAAGCTGCATTGTATATAAAGTTGCAAGCTTCTTCCTTCAAAATGCTTCAAGCGGGCGCGATCAGGATGAGCCTACAGCTGGACTGGATCTGGGAAGACGACTTTGGCTCCTCGCTTGGTTTGCCTTAGTGCGGAGAACCTGTTTTAACGAGGGTCAGAATGTCGAAATATACTGGTGAAGGCGAGCTAACTGAACTATACCAATCAACACATTGTTTTAGTGAAGCATGCATATTTTGTGGGTTTCTATCTTGCCTTAGTTCATTTACAAGTAAGCAGCATATAGAATTTACTGAAATCAATGTGCCACTATTCGGTGGATTTTACCTGCCCGTCTGAAATACCTGCATAATACTTACCATGCCTTCCATGCCACGAAGACACAAGTTAGTTTGTAACAGGTTTAAATATACATAGGGATCACTGGCATGATGCCACAAAGGGACGGGTTATAGTCTCGGGACAAGAATGATATGCAATGCAGGTGGCGAGCCCCGCTACATAGCATCCCGTCCATGACAAATGACTATACGAACTCTTCCGCCCGGATCGGATCGGCCCCAGTGCCCTGGCGACCGTCCGCGGAAGCCAAAATACCTTGTGCACAAGTTGTCCGTGATCAAGCATCATTTAGTTCAAATCATTTCATACGAATTTTAAACGAATATGGACAAGCTCCATAGCACAAATGTTTTGCATAGTCTTACTGATCAATCTATGCCAAATTATAGTGTGTTCCATATACATAGCACAATTTATAGAAGAAAACATGTATTCTAACTAAAATTAAAACATATGATGAATATTCCAAACGAATAAGCATGCAGTATAAGTAATCGCTCCCAAGTTGAATGGCAAGCAATACAATCCAAGTCTATTCCCTTTTTATCTTGGTATCTTTTATTATTACTTGGTATCGTTTGATCGGGGCAACAAGAATGCAAGAGTTTGGATGTGAAGACTTGGAAGCAGGGCTAGCTAATCGGGATGGTAGCCACTCACTTAGATGGTTGGAAGAGAGAAGGAAAGAGGCACTTCACGACTCCGTTCGCAAGCCGCCTACTGCTCGTTCACCTGCATCATAAACAGCTTGATCAATACCTCTTCCTCTCTTTCCAATCTCGGAATTGAAATGCAGTGCAATGAATAAAAATAATGAAATACAAGCAAATCCGAAAACCAACTCAAAGCACGAAAGCAACAAGCGACATCGAAATCCGAGGCAATAAAAGATAACAGCGGAGAGGTCCCTCCTGACTCTGCCGCTAAGCCGATCTTTGGGGAGCGGTCCACTGAATATGGGAATCGATTCCGAAGAAACAAATCCATAACGAGGGTGAGTTCTTGTTTCAATCTATCCCGATCGAACGATACCGTCTTGTGTTTCTTAGCCGCGCTCCCCGTACCGGGGGAACGGGGCGCTACATCCTACCCAACCAATTGGAAGTTTCATCCCAAAACTTAGGAATAGAACCAACCGTTAGGGATTATTTTGTTGCTGGCGGCGATCTGGGAGAGGACATTTTCCAATCAAGTGTCCATTTCTGCCACAGTTGTAACAAGACCCATTCTTCAAGTAACAATTAACGATGGTGTGCCCCGTCCTGTTACAGTGTTCACAACGCACTCCTGCGTTTCTCTTATTTCAACCACCATTGTTTTATCGCTTTGCAGCATTGTTTCCTCTCTCGTTGCTTTGGCGTTTGTGACTGCAGGTATGCACAGCGCCGCTAGGAACGTGAGGATAGAGTGGTTCAAGTGATAGAGCGTGATTCATGACTTCACGCATTATCCGATACTGATGAACGACTACGTGCACATGGATGGCAGGGCGTAGTCCACCTTCAAACCTTCTAGCTCGACTCGCTACATCAGGTAAATAGGCCCTAGCGAATTTAGGGAGTCGGTTGAATTCGACGGAGTACTGTTTGACTGTCATGCTGCCTTGCCTCAGTTGCACGAACTCGTTTTCCATTTGACGTTGTACTGGAGGGGGTACAAACTCCTCTTCAAACGCGGCATGAAAAGTCGTCCACGAGATCGCCTCCTCTCTATGGTCAAATTGGAGAGATCGTCGATGCACGTTCCACCAATCATGTGCGTTGAGGCAGAGCTGTAGTTGCGCACAGGCGACGCGCTTCTCTTCGGGGACCTCTAGCAGAGCGAAGTGGTCTTCAAGTTCGACCAACCAATCTAGAGCTAGAACTGGGTCCTCTGTCCCGTTGAATGGGGTATTGCAGACTTTCTTGAAGTGGCCAAAGTCGAAGGTAGTCACGTCCCTCGTCCTTGGAATTTGCGGCGTCTCTACTTCAAGCACGCACTGTTCCACCGGAGTCGTTGCTGTTGCAGCAGAATGGTTGGAAGCCAAAGTCTGAACAATCTGTTGCAGGGCATCCACCTGCTTTTGCTGGACTGAGAATCGAGCTTCTATATTTTCTTGAAACTTGATCTGACTCTCCTACGCCCACTTCTCGGCCCGTTCATAGCGAGCCTCGTCCCTTTGTTGGTTTGCCTCCAACACCCGCAATATTTGCTGGATGGGATTGATGCTTGACACGGCTCGCTGGCTCTCTGAACTTCCCGAAGTGCCCGAACTACTTCCTTGGCCTTGTGTTTCGTCCGGTGCTTGCGCTGTGGATTGCGCTGGTGTCATTCCTTAAAAGGAAGGTAAATTACATTAGGATCATAATATATTATGGACTTATTGCATGAACGTATCTTATTCTGGCCTAGCGAGTTCAAGACTTCGCACAGGAATTTGATCGTTAAAGAAACTTTTCCAGTGCGAGAGTCTAAGGAACTTGAATCTGTGCTCTGATACCATTATGTCACGATCCGATTTCGTAGAATCGTTGGGGCATCCCCCGAACCGTGATCGCCGTGCGGGCCTGGGATTGCGCCCGCACACGGCTTTAATGTTTTGCATAACGAGCACATATTCAGAGTACGCAGATAAATTGAAACACAGATTTAAAACATGGAAAAGTTCTCTTTATTGATAATGAACATCTATTACAAACTTCTGAACGAGACAGCTATTTTGCCGCACGGGCTTACAAAAGTGTTGACTCAAAATGAGATAGCAGTCCTGTACATTATATCCCTTTACTAAACTTCAAAAAGGATAAAGACCTCCGGGCTGGAGGACGGCTTTGCCACGAAGCTACATTGTATATAAAGTTGCAAGCTTCTTCCTTCAAAATGCTTCAAGGGGGTGCGATCAGGATGCGCCTACAGCTGGACTGGATCTGGAAAGACGACTTCGGCTCCTCGCTCGGTTCGCCTTAGTGCGGAGAACCTGTTTCAACGAGGGTCAGCATGTCGAAATATACTGGTAAAGACGAGCTAACCGAACTATACCAATCAACACGTTATTTTAGTAAAGCATGCATATTTTGTGGGTTTCTATCTTGCCTTAGTTCATTTACAAGTAAGCAGTATGTAGAATTTACTGAAATGAACGTGCCACCGTTCGGTAGATTTTACCTGCCCGTCTGAAATACCTGTACAATACTTACCATGCCTTCCCTGCCACGAAGACACAAGTTAGTTTGCAACAGGTTTAAATATACACAGGGATCACTGGCATGATGCCACAAAGGGACGGGTTATAGTCTCGGGACAAGAATGATATGCAACGCAGGTGGCGAGCCCCGCTACATAGCATCCCGTCCATGACAAACGACTATACGAACTCTTCCGCCCGGATCGGATCGGCACCAGTGCCCTGGCGACCGTCCGCGGAAACCAAAATACCTTGTGCACAAGTTGTCCGTGATCAAGCATTATTTAGTTCGAATCATTTCATACGAATTTCAAACGAATATGGGCAAGCTCCATAGCACAAATGTTTTGCATTGTCTTACTGATCAATCTATGCCAAATTATAGTGTGTTCCATATACATAGCACAATTTATAGAAGAAAACATATATTCTAACTAAAATTAAAACATATGATGAATATTCCAAACGCATAAGCATGCAGTGTAAGTAATCGCTCCCAAGTTGAATGACAAGCAATACAATCCAAGTCTATTTCCTTTTTATCTTGGTATCTTTTATTATTACTTGGTATCGTTTGATCGGGGCAACAAGAATGCAAGAGTTTGGGTGTGAAGACTTGGAAGCAGGGCTAGCTAATCGGGATGGTAGTCACTCACTTAGATGGTTGGAAGGGAGAAGGAAAGAGGCACTTCCCGACTCCGTTCGCAAGCCGCCTACTGCTCGTTCACCTGCATCACGAACAGCTTAATCAATACCTCTTCCTCTCTTTCCAATCTCGGAATTGAAATGCAGTACAATGAACGAAAATAATAAAATCCATCGAAACCGTTCAAGGAAAACAAGCAAATCCGAAAACCAACTCAAAGCACGAAAGCAACAAGCGACATCGAAATCTGAGGCAATAAAAGATAACAGCGGAGAGGTCCCTCCTGACTCTGCCGCTAAGCCGATCCTTGGGGCGCGGTCCACTGAATATGGGAATCGATTCCGAAGAAACAAATCCATAACGAGGACGAGTTCTTGTTTCAATCTATCCCGATCGAATGATACCGTCTTGTGTTTCTTAGCCGCGCTCCCCGTACCGGGGGAACGGGGCGCTACAGTAGTTAGTTCAGTGAGTTTAGTATTAAGGCTAACTAGTAGTAGTATAATAGTTAGTTAAATTCAGTTGGTAATTAATAGTTAGTTAGTTATGTGTAATAGTTAGCCTTGTAGCTATATGTACTATGTGTATCTATGTTTTGGGTATTGATAGTAAGTTATTATGTAGGTATATGTATCTATGTTTTGAAATGTATTATATGATAAGATAGTAGGTATGTATTGATATGTATCATATGTTAGTAGTTAGTAGTATTTAGTAGTTAGTTATGATTAGCATATATATTAGCTATATGTATGAGGATTGAATTACCTTGGGATACCAAGGTAAATGTCAAGGTATTGAGGGATACTCAAGGTATTGAATTTGAGTATCAAGATAGGGGTTTAGTGGTGCAATACCGCATTGGTTCAAAGCCAAGGTATCCAAGTTGTAAACACCCTAAATTTCAGAAATAAAAGTTAATACAATTTTTCCCGTATTTTTGGTGTTCTTCTGGAATTTAAAAGCAAAGGTGATTGTGGGTTAAATAATTTTAAGTGTGACCAAATGGAGTTAAAATATTCTGGAAATAGAAATTTATTGGGTAAAATGGAGAACCGGACGCATGGCATTTTTCGGTGAATTTATTGGACACCGGAGCAATGTATCGAGGACCTTAAGCTATTGGATTGGGAACCAAACCCAAATTCGAACCAACCCAGACCAAACCCGACCCGCTGCAAACCCTAGGCGGCCGCCAACACTGTAGCAGCCTATAAAACCCTTCTCGTTTTCTGTGCTCAGCCATCTGAACCCTAGCCGCTCATCCCCATCGCCGTCGTACCCTGAACCCTAGCCGCTCATCCCCATCGCCGTCGTACCCTGAACCCTAGCCGCTCATCCCCATCGCCGTCGTACCCTGAACCCTAGCCGCTCATCCCCATCACCCGCGACTCCCTTGACCCCGACACCGTCGAATCCCAGCCCCGCTGTCGACTCCAAGCCGAACTCCGACGCCTCCCATCAACCCCCCTGCTCGAGACGTCGCCGCCGCCGCCGGATCAACCTCCCTAGCCGCAGTTCGTCCCCGACGCCGCGACTCCCCTCGACCCCGACTCGCTGCTGGGAACAGCAGCCGTCGACCTCCGTGTCCGCCGTATCCCCTCGACGTGCCGCCTACAGCCGTTCGACAGAGACCCCCACCCGCTCGTCGACCTCCGCCGCGAGCACAGCGACCCGAGCGCGGCTTCACCCCGCCGCCGAGTCGCACAGCAACCCCGAGCGCGGCCTCACCCCTCCGCCGCGAGCACAGCGACCCCGAGTGCGACTCCTCCGCCTCACAGCATCTCCGCAGACACGAGACACGAGCAGCAGCGCGCGAGGACACGACCAGGATACAGATTGGACTCTCGGTCACTTGGAAAATAGAATCCACGGAGCCCTGTACAGGTACTGTTTTCTTCCTACTCGCGACTCCGTTTTCAATTCCGTCGATTGCTATGCGTAGACTGTATACCCCTCTCGGTGTCCATGCAATTCGCTCGGTGCATCGCGTCTTGTAGTGGTCGTACACCGCGATCCAAAACAGGAAAAAACAACGCCCTATTTTACCCCGGAACTGAGTCCGCCCCACCAAACGGGACGACTTGGTCGCACGTGGTCTTTACCAAACTGTGCGCGACGTTGATACGGTCGTGTAGGATTTCGCAGAAGTCGATTCGGAGGTGCGTGCACCCCGGAATCAACGCGTATCCGCCGACGACACCCCGTATCCGTCGATTCTAAAACATGCTGTAACTTCGTGTACACACGTCAGATCGAGACGAAACTTGCGCCATCGGATCCGTAGTAATACGCTGGTCCTGTGAGCCAAGTTTGGTTCGATTCTGAGAACGTTGACAAAATCACGTATCGTGGGCCCCACAGGCTCCACTCGACGGGTGATTTTGAGATCGGCTCATCGGAATCCAATTCTGAAAGTTCCGTTGGGTTCGTATCATCGTTCCTGACTTGTAGACACTGAGTTTGTGGAATTTGGAGACCTTTGACCCTGACACGCTTTTCGGTGCAAAATGGCCCACAGGTGGAACCCGCTTTGGCCCGAAAATGACCTTTTTGCCCCTGTGTCCAAATTGGACGTAAGGACAGACATTTCCAGCTATTTGACATCTTCTGAGACTGTTGGTGGTATTTATTACAGCTTTTGGAGTAGTACCTACCGGATCCACTGATACAGGGACAGTCGTTGGTTTTCGGACATCAGGCAAGTGTACCTTGCCACTCTATGCAGCTTAGTTAACTATTTTCCTTGCCTATTATATATATTGCTGTGCATGCTCAACCTAGGACCGTGTGACGTACTTAGTGTCCGATTATCAGTCGGGTGCCGACACTGTACGCAGTGTTGGGTACGGTCATCTAGAGATGGACATCCGTGACACTTTATTCTCGTACTTGTCTTATCAAGTACTCTATGACCCAGGACACTGGACACTATTCATGAGACAGGATTTTCCCGAGATATTCGTGGTGATTCTGTATAGGATATAGGACATGGACATTATACTATTAGATACTTTATGACTGGTTGCATTTAGCTATGATCGCGCTTGACATGGGCATGAGACGTTGTGGTCATGATATGCGTGGTTACATTGGGTGGGGAGAGACACACAGGCTACAGGCTGTTTATATATATATCTTCTATTATTGAGAGGTCGTAGACTCTCGTAGCAGAGCTAGACCCACTACCGGTTATTACCGCTACCGGCTCCCCGACACAGAGCTTGTAGTGGCTCAGCCTGAGACTAGTGATGCTCTCACTTGCATTTACACTTAGATGGTTACATATCTACCCCTTTGTTTCATTTAGTTATATATTGCTGCACTGCTTATCTGTATTTATTGGCATGAGCTTTCTTGTACCTTGCTATGTCCCCTGAGGACCTGGATCCGGATTTTTGTCCCCAGATTTTGCAGACGAGGTTTATCCCGAGGTTTACGGGACCGGAGCAGGAGCTGATCCAGGAGTTGTACCACCATCCGAGGATGAGGTCTTAGCTGAAGACTTCTCTTGAGCATCCTTATTTATGCTCAGCTTTTATTATTTTATTTCAGTCTTTCATATTCTGGTCAGATGAACCATTGTACTAGATATTTATCGGGTTGTTCCCCGAAGTACTATGTGAGACTGGATGATGATTTACATTCCTTATTTATTCTGTGGATCATGTTTATGTCTTGTGGGGATGAGATTAGTTGTACCATGATTGTCGTAGACTTGTTTTACAGCTTAAGTATGCCCTGATGGATCCATTATATTGAGTTGGTCCATCGGTGCGTACTGCTGGCCGTTGACACGCGTCTGGTCCCACGGTATTTTAGGACTGGGGCGTGACATGGTTTTTGTGGTGGCCCATGCAGGTCTACGACTAAATTGTTCAGTTTCAACTTAGGGACCGAACCAGCCTGCCCTAAGGATAGGATAAGTTCTAGGTTCTCATCCATTATTTAACCATTATTGAACTCTATACCGAACTCGAAATTGTCACTTGATTTGCATCCTGTTTGATTCCTCTGAGCGTTCTTACAGTTTATATTTTGATTGCAGAGCAATGGATTCCGGGAACAGAGACGAGATTCCTTTGGATACGCCACACGACGCTGTGGTTACTTACGGAGACGGAGTGACACCAGGGGATGGTGGACAAGCATCGCAGAGTGATCAAACCGGACAGCCTAATCCAAGGTTCCGGAGAAATGATATCCCACCTCCACCACAGTTCACTCCCCAGATGCCAGTATTCCCGCCAGGACAAGCCATGGACGGGCAACAAATGTTCCAGATGATGTATGCTATGATGCAAGCACAGCAACAGATTCAGCAGGAGGCCCATCGGCAGGAGGCTGAGTATCTGAGGACCAGCCTGGTATCCGCATTGGAGCAGGCAAATCCCCCAACGAGGCAAACAGCGACGGGATCTATCACTGATTTCCGTCACCTCAAACCTCGCACATTTTCTGGTAAGGAAGGGCCAACGGAAGTTCATGAGTGGCTCACCAATATTCAGCATCAGTTGGAAGCCGCTGAACTTCCGAGAGAGAAGTGGATGACTGCAGTTAGAATGCAGTTAACTGATAATGCGCATCACTGGTGACTAGCACAAGAAAGGAGGCTCGAACAGGACAGAGTCACATGGGAAGAGTTCTCTAGACTCTTCCAAGAGATGTACATCCCGGCAGTCGTACGGTCAGAGCTCAGAGACAGGTTCAACCGCCTTATCCAAGGCAGCATGTCAGTGGAGGAATATAATGCGGAATTTATTCGCCTGAGCCGCTTTGCCCCGACATTGATTTCGACGGAGGAAGAAAAAGCAGAGAAGTTCTTTGATGGCTTGAAGTTCGAGCTTCAGAGAGTGATTGGATCGGTAGCACCTACCTCTTATACCGATGTCCTTGCAGCAGCCCGACGCTTGGAGCGCGTCGCTAGAAGGGAGACTAACCTGAAGAGGCCTATCACATCAGCACCATCCAGGCCAGCACATGGGGATTCGACAAAGCGAACCCAGAGGGGTATGCCAGATAGAGCAGCACATAGAGACAGACCTCTTCCTACTTGTCACCACTGCGGCAAGGTAGGACACATTGAGAAGGAATGCAGGCGTAAGTTGGGACTATGTTTGAGCTGCGGATCCAGCCAGCACTTTTCCAGGGACTGTTCCGAACGCCGAGACGGAGCACCAAGACTAGCATTGCCTGCACCACGACCAGCTTATCCAGCAGCAGGAGCCCAGCAGACAGGAGTTGGTGGAGTCAGACCACCAGCCCCAGGAGGAAATCAGCAGAGACCACCACTGGCACCACAGGCAGCCCTATTTCAGCAGCAGCAGCAGAGAGGTCCAGCTCAGGGACGGGGACAGGCATTCCCATTAGCTGTTGAGGAGGAGGCTACAGCAGGCGAGGTCATCGCAGGTACTATTTTAGTAGCTTCATTACCTGCTGTAGTTTTATTTGATTCTGGAGCATCGCATTCATTTATAGCAGCTAGCTTTGTAGCCACCCATAGAGTAGCTACAACACCCCTCCCGAGGATGAAGAGGATTCTTACGGGAGGTGGTATTATTCTGGTTAGTGACGTCTGTAGATCATGTTCTGTAGTAGTTTGTGGTCGAGAGATGCGAGCGCAGTTTCTGATATTTTCTATGCCGGATTATGATGTCGTACTTGGTATGGACTGGTTAAGTCAGTACCATGCGACTCTTGATTGCCGACTTGGGCGGGTTATATTTAGACCGCCTGGACATCCAGAATTTGAGTTTCTCCGAGGAGCAGTAGAGCAAGGAGTTCAGCCTACTCTTAGGGTATTATCTGTAGAAGAGGAGACAGGTTACCCAAGAGTCATATCAGAATTTGTGGATATATTTCCTGATGATCTTCCAGGTTTACCGCCTGATCGGGAAATAGAATTCACAATAGACTTAACTCCAGGAGCAGAGCCAATCACTTCATCAGTTTATCGGCTAGCACCTAAGGAGTTAGTGGAGTTGAAGGAACAGGTAGATGATCTGTTGGAGAAGGGTTCCATTCGCCCCAGTGTTTCACCTTGGGGAGCACCCATCTTATTTGTGCCGAAGAAGGATGGAACAGTACGGTTGTGCATTGATTACAGGGCACTGAATGCTGTCACCATCAAGAACAGGTATCCCTTACCACGCATTGATGATCTATTCGATCAATTGAGTGGTGCAAGGGTATTCTCGAAGATTGACCTTAGATCCGGCTATCATCAGATCAAGGTGAGGAAGGAAGACATCCCTAAGACAGCTTTCAGGACGAAGTATGGGCATTATGAGTTCTTGGTGATGCCGTTTGGTTTAACCAACGCACCAGCAGTGTTTATGAGCTTAATGAACAGAGTCTTTCATCAGTTCTTGGATAAATTCGTAGTGGTGTTCATTGATGACATTCTCATATATTCCCAGAGCCCTGAAGAGCACGAGGAACATCTCAGAATCGTGTTAGAGACCTTGAGACAGGAGAAGTTATATGCCAAGCTCAGTAAGTGTGAGTTCTGTATGGACAGAGTGCCTTTCTTGGGATACATCATATCAGGAGAAGGACTTTCAGTGGATCCAGAGAAGGTTGCAGCAATTGAGACTTGGCCTACACCTACATCAGTCGCAGAGGTGAGAAGTTTTCTCGGACTTGCGGGATATTACCGAAGGTTCGTAGAAAATTTCTCAAGGATTGCAGAACCAATGACAAAGCTAACACGAAAGGATCAGGAGTTTGTATGGACAGAAGACTGCCAGAAGGCTTTTGAAGAACTGAAGAGAAGATTAACAACAGCACCTGTCTTGACTCTTCCTTCAGGGTCAGGAGGTTTTGTTGTTTATAGTGATGCATCAGGCAGTGGACTAGGATGTGTTTTGATGCAACATGGCAAGGTCATTGCTTATGCGTCGAGACAGTTGAAGGACCACGAGAAGAACTACCCGACACATGATCTGGAGCTAGCAGCTGTTATATTTGCACTGAAGATATGGAGGCACTATCTTTATGGAGAGAGGGTAGAAATCTTTACTGATCACAAGAGTCTGAAGTATGTGTATACTCAGAAGGAGCTTAACATGAGGCAGAGGCGTTGGCTTGAATTAATGGTGGATTTTGACATCGATCTGCAGTATCATCCGGGAAAGGCGAATGTTGTTGCAGACGCACTCAGCAGGAAGCCTACGGCGTATTTCTTGACGATGCAGCCCGAGTTATTGAGAGATTTACAGGAGCTACAGATAGAGGTTATCGTACCGGGACAGAATGGATTGATGGCTAACCTTGAGATTCAGTCATCACTCGTGGAGAAGATTAAAGAAGCATTGCCCACCGATGCTAGATTCCGAAGACTCAAAGAAAGGACAGAAGCAGGCATTCAGACAGGACTTCGCATTCTCGAAGACGGGACATTGAGGTTTGGAAATTGCCTGTATGTCCCAAATGGAGAATTGAGACAGGAGTTAATGACTGAAGCACATAGCTCTATGTACTCTGTTCACCCAGGAGGAACTAAGATGTATCGAGACTTGAGACAGTATTACTAGTGGCATGGAATGAAGAGAGAGATCGCGAGATTTGTGGCCAAATGTTTAGTATGTCAACAAGTGAAGGCGGAGCATCAGAGAACTGCAGGTATGTTACAACCGCTCCCGATACCGGAATGGAAATGGGAGCACATCACGATGGACTTTGTCACAGGATTTCCGAAGAGCCCCAGCGGAAGAGATGCAGTTTGGGTTATCGTGGATAGACTCACTAAATCGGCACACTTCTTGCCATTTAGAGTTGGACAGTCCACAGAGGTACTAGCTGACATGTATATGCGACAAATTGTCAAATTACATGGAGTACCTGTTAGCATTGTATCGGATCGAGATTCAAGATTTACATCTCATTTCTGGAGAAGCATGCAAGAGAGTCTAGGCACCAGACTCAAATTCAGCACGGCATACCACCCGCAGACAGATGGACAATCGGAGCGCACCATTCAGATCTTGGAGGACATGTTGCGATCATGTATGCTAGATTTCGGAGGATCTTGGGAAGATCATTTGCACTTAGTAGAGTTCTCCTACAATAACAGTTATCAGGCCAGCATTCAGATGGCGCCATTTGAAGCTTTATACGGACGGAAGTGCAGATCACCTGTGTGTTGGAGTGACGTTGGTGAACGTCAGATACTGGGACCAGAATTGGTAACGCAGACAGTGGAGAAGGTGAAGTAGATACAGAATCATCTACGAGCAGCTCAGGACAGACAGAAGCATTGGGCAGATACACACAGGCGTCCCCTAGAGTTCAAGGAAGGAGATCATGTGTTCTTGAGGATTTCGCCCACTCGTGGTACTATCAGATTCGGGAGCAGAGGCAAGCTGAGCCCAAGGTATATTGGGCCATTTGACATTCTAGAGCGCGTTGGTGAGGTGGCTTATCGTCTTGCATTACCTCCATCCTTAGAGGGAGTGCATGACGTATTCTACGTCTCACAGCTGCGAAGGTACGTGACCGACCCAAGTCACGTAGTCGATCATTCAGAGATCGCGGTAGGCCCGAGCTTGAGGTATGAAGAGCAACCAGTTGGCATCCTCGACGTCAGTGAGAAGACATTGCGGGGACAGACAATCAGACTGGTCCGAGTAGCATGGAAACATTATTCACCAGGCGAATCGACTTGGGAACGAGAAGATAGTATGCGCCAGCGTTGCCCCCACTTGTTCGAGGAGGCAGTTGAAAACTAGGCCACCTTGTATTTCCATAACCCTTCTTTAGTAGCTTATTCTTCGATTGCGAGGACGCAATCCTTTTAAGGAGGGAAGATTGTAAACACCCTAAATTTCAGAAATAAAAGTTAATACAATTTTTCTCGTATTTTTGGTGTTCTTCTGGAATTTAAAAGCTAAGGTGATTGTGGGTTAAATAATTTTAAGTGTGACCAAATGGAGTTAAAATATTCTGGAAATAGAAATTTATTGGGTAAAATGGAGAACCGGACGCATGGCATTTTTCGGTGAATTTATTGGACACCGGAGCAATGTATCGAGGACCTTAAGCTATTGGATTGGGAACCAAACCCAAATTCGAACCAACCCAGACCAAACCCGACCCGCTGCAAACCCTAGGCGGCCGCCAACACTGTAGCAGCCTATAAAACCCTCCTCGTTTTCCGTGCTCAGCCATCTGAACCCTAGCCGCTCATCCCCATCGCCCGCGACTCCCTTGACCCCGACACCGCCGAATCCCAGCCCCGCTGTCGACTCCAAGCCGAACTCCGACGCCTCCCATCAACCCCCCTGCTCGAGACGTCGCCGCCGCCGCCGGATCAACCTCCCTAGCCGCAGTTCATCCCCGACGCCGCGACTCCCCTCGACCCTGACTCGCTGCTGGGAACAGCAGCCGTCGACCTCCGTGTCCGCCGTATCCCCTCGATGTGCCGCCTACAGCCGTTCGACAGAGACCCCCACCCGCTCGTCGACCTCCGCCGCGAGCACAGCGACCCGAGCGCGGCTTCACCCCGCCGCCGAGTCGCACAGCAACCCCGAGCGCGGCCTCACCCCTCCGCCGCGAGCACAGCGACCATGAGTGCGACTCCTCCGCCTCACAGCGTCTCCGCAGACACGAGACACGAGCAGCAGCGCGCGAGGACACGACCAGGATACAGATTGGACTCTCGGTCACTTGGAAAACAGAATCCACGGAGCCCTGTACAGGTACTGTTTTCTTCCTACTCGCGACTATGTTTTCAATTCCGTCGATTGCTATGCGTAGACTGTATACCCCTCTCGGTGCCCGTGCAATTCGCTCGGTGCATCGCGTCTTGTAGTGGTCGTACACCGCGATCCAAAACAGGAAAAAACAACGCCCTGTTTCACCCCAGAACTGAGTCCGCCCTGCCAAACGGGACGACTTGGTCGCACGTGGTCTTTACCAAACTGTTCGCGACGTTGATACGGTCGTGTAGGATTTCGCAGAAGTCAATTCGGAGGTGCGTGCACCCCGGAATCAACGCGTATCCGCCGACGACACCCCGTATCCGTCGATTCTGAAACACGCTGTAACTTCGTGTACACACGTCAGATCGAGACAAAACTTGCGCCATCGGATCCGTAGTAATACGCTGGTCCTGTGAGCCAAGTTTGGTTCGATTCTGAGAACGTTGACAAAATCACGTATCGTGGGCCCCACAGGCTCCACTCGACGGGTGATTTTGAGATCGGCTCATCGGAATCCAATTCTGGAAGTTCCGTTGGGTTCGTATCATCGTTCCTGACTTGTAGACACTGAGTTTGTGGAATTTGGAGACCTTTGACCCTGACACGCTTTTCGGTGCAAAGTGGCCCACAGGTGGAACCCGCTTTGGCCCGAAAATGACCTTTTTGCCCCTGTGTCCAAATTGGACGTAAGGACAGACATTTTCAGCTATTTGACATCTTCTGAGACTGTTGGTGGTATTTATTACAGCTTTTGGAGTAGTACCTACCGGATCCACTGATACAGGGACAGTCGTTGGTTTTCGGACATCAGGCAAGTATACCTTGCCACTCTATGCAGCTTAGTTAACTATTTTCCTTGCCTATTATATATATTGCTGTGCATGCTCAACCTAGGACCGTGTGACGTACTTAGTGTCCGATTATCAGTCGGGTGCCGACACTGTACGCAGTGTTGGGTACGGTCATCTAGAGATGGACATCCGTGACACTTTATTCTCGTACTTGTCTTATCAAGTACTCTATGACCCAGGACACTGGATACTATTCATGAGACAGGATTTTCCCGAGATATTCGTGGTGATTCTGTATAGGATACAGGACATGGACATTATACTATTAGATACTTTATGACTGGTTGCATTTAGCTATGATCGCGCTTGACATGGGCATGAGACGTTGTGGTCATGATATGCGTGGTTACATTGGGTGGGGAGAGACACACAGGCTACAGGCTGTTTATATATATATCTTCTATTATTGAGAGGTCGTAGACTCTCGTAGCAGAGCTAGACCCACTACCGGTTATTACCGCTACCGGCTCCCCGACACAGAGCTTGTAGTGGCTCAGCCTGAGACTAGTGATGCTCTCACTTACATTTACACTTAGATGGTTACATATCTACCCCTTTGTTTCATTTAGTTATATATTGCTGCACTGCTTATCTGTATTTATTGGCATGAGCTTTCTTGTACCTTGCTATGTCCCCTGAGGACCTGGATCCGGATTTTTGTCCCCAGATTTTGCAGACGAGGTTTATCCCGAGGTTTACGGGACCGGAGCAGGAGCTGATCCAGGAGTTGTACCACCATCTGAGGACGAGGTCTTAGCCGAAGACTTCTCTTTAGCATCCTTATTTATGCTCAGCTTTTATTATTTTATTTCAGTCTTTCATATTCTGGTCAGATGAACCATTGTACTAGATATTTATCGGGTTGTTCCCCGAAGTACTATGTGAGACTGGATGATGATTTACATTCCTTATTTATTCTGTGGATCATGTTTATGTCTTGTGGGGATGAGATTAGTTGTACCATGATTGTCGTAGACTTGTTTTACAGCTTAAGTATGCCCTGATGGATCCATTATATTGAGTTGGTCCATCGGTGCGTACTGCTGGCCGTTGACACGCGTCTGGTCCCACGGTATTTTGGGACTGGGGCGTGACACAAGTTGCTTTAGTTAGCTAAGATATTATATGTATTATCTTATATATATATATATATAAATTACTATTTTTATATATAAAAACTTGTGTATCCTATGATACGGCCTTGGGTGTGTCTCAGTATCTTAGCTTAGCTAGTGTAGCCTAGTTTCATAGTGTTTGGATCCAATATCCTAGAGATAAACTCATACAACCTAGAAATAGCAAGTTTGACTAAGTTTGACTAGTTTGACATAGAGTTGACCTAGTTTGACTATTTTGAATTAGAAATGGCTTTATGACCTAGAAGTTGACTAGTTTAATTTATTTTTATTCCCAAAACCTTGTATTAATGCAATATTCCATATATAGGTCTGTGACACCAGTTCGGATACCGTTTCTTATTATTTGCTCTGGACCACAGGCGAATACATTCTCTGATAGATTTTATTATTTGATTACTACTATAATTCAAGTATTTAGAAATATTACTTATGATTCTTGACACGATGGTACATGGATTAGTATTGTTATTGGATCATCAGTCATGATATGTTACCTTGATTATTGAGATAGTATCGGATACTGTCATGTTATCGGATACTGTCCTTATTGGTATTGGATAACATTGAATATTGTAGATTAAAAATTAGATAAATTGGCTAGTAACGTGTCATGATTCGATCCATCGTATTAGTCGGGGTAGGGACAATACCAATTAAATATGTGATCAAGAACTATCGGCTAGTAGTGTAATCATTGGCTACTAACTAACCATGCAATTCACATATGGTTGAGTTAGCTCCTTAGTGTGAATCTTCCAGGCCGATCACATATTTAGTTAGTATCTCAAATCATAAAGTATATTGTAGTTTCCATATCCATTTCATTTATTACACTGTTCTATTCTAACATTATATTTTATCTCCTTCATTCTTGTACGAATTGATTTTATTTTCTGTTGCTAGTATTGCCTATTCTCTCATTGTTCTTGATCATCAGTTATATTCTCATCGTAGATAGCATCTTCTATTTTACTACTTTATAGTTTTTGTCAATTAATTGGAACTGCTATTGGGTTGTTCTTCGCTCCATTCCTGTAAACACCCAGATTTTTAAAAATTTTAAAAATAAAATTTTGAAATTTTCTGTAATTTTAATTATTTAAAATAAATGTTCTTCAAAGGATTAATATTTTTGTGTATTAAATTAAATATTAAAATATTATAAAAATTATATTTTTGAGTGTATAATTAATAGTATGATGTTGTATAATTTTTCTGGAATTTATTGGGCTCAAAAACTATTTTTAAATAGCTAAAAATCTTTTGTTTAGATAAACCAGACCGAACCCGACTTGAACCGAACCAAACCAAGCCAAACTGAACCCAATTGAACTGAACCCAACCCTAATGGGTCGGATCTGAACCCGACCCGACCCGTATCCGACTCGACCCACTAATACACAGTAACTGAAAATCCCCCCCCCGACCGTTACACCCGCGGCCGACGACCCCACGACCCCCGCGACTCCCGGCGACACCCCCGTGACTCCCGGCGAAACCCCCGTGACCCTCTCCCCGTAACCGCCTCCTCTCTCCCTCTACGAAATTGGGTCGTGACATAATGGTATCAGAGCACAGATTCAAGTTCCTTAGACTTTCGCATTGGAAAAGTTCCTTTAACGATCAAAATTCCTGTGCGAACTCTTGAACTCGCTAGGCCAAAATGAGATACATTCATGCAATAAGTCCATAATACATTATGATTCTAATATAATTTACCTTCTTTTGAAGGAATGGCACCAGCGTAATCTGCAACGCAAGCACCGAACGAAATACAAGAAAGTAGTTCGGGTACTTCGGGAAGCCCTCAGAGCCAGCGCGGCATATCTCAAGTCGATCCGCTTGAGCGGGTAATGCAAATGTTAGAATCGTAACGACAAAGAGATGATGCTCACCAAGCCAAGTTCGAAAGCAATTTAGAGACCCGATTTTCAGTCCAACAGAAGCAGGTAGATACCCTGCAACAGATCGTTCAGACTTTGGCTGTCAACCATTCCGCCGCAACAACAACGACTCCGGTGGAACAGCCCGTGCTTGAAGTAGAGACGCCGCAAATCCCAAGGCCGAGGGACGTGACTGTCTTCAACTTGGGCCACTTCAAGAAAGTCTGCAATACCCCATTCAACGGGACTGAGGACCAAGTGGTAGCTCTAGATTGGCTAGCTGAACTTGAAGATCACTTCGCTCTACTAGAGGTCCCCGAAGAGAAGTGCGTCGCCTGCGCGCAACTTTAGCTCTGCCTTAACGCACACGATTGGTGGAACGTACATCGACGATCTCTCCAATTTGATCACAGAGAGGAGGCGATCTCGTGGATGACTTTTTGTGCCGCGTTCGAAGAGGAGTTTATACCCCCTCCAGTACAACGTCAAATGGAAAACGAGTTCGTGCAACTGAGGCAGGGCAGCATGACGGTTAAACAGTACTCCGCCGAATTCAACCGACTCTCCAAATTCGCTAGGGCCTATTTACCTGATGCAGCGAGTCAAGCTAGAAGGTTTGAAGGTGGTTTGCACCCTGCCATCCATGCGAACGTGGTCAATAATCAGTACGGAACAATGCGTGAAGTTATAAATAACGCTTTATCACTTGAACCACAATATTCTCATATTGCTGCCGGCGATGTGCATACATCCAATCACAAACGCCAAAGCAACGATGGAGGGAACAATGCTGCAAAGCATCGAAACGACGGTGGTCAGCATAAAGGGAACCAGGAAAAAGGATTATGCTTCTATTGTAAGAAGCCGGGGCACACCGTAAATAACTGTCACATTAGAAAGGGTTTGTGCTTCAACTGTGGCGGTCCAGGCCACATATTTCGAGATTGTCCCCACCCCTCTAAGATTCTGCCTCAACGTAATATTCCTTAGAGGTAGGCTCTATTCCTAAGTTTTGGGATAAAACTTCCAATTGGTTGGGTAGGATGTAGCGCCCCGTTCTCCCGGTGAGGAGAGCGCGGCTAAGAAACACAAGACGGTATCGTTCGATCGGGATAGATTGAAACAAGAACTAGTCCTTGTTATGGATTTGTTTCTTCGGAATCGATTCCCATATTCAGTGAACCACGCCCCAAGGATCGGCTTAGCGGCAGAGTCAGGAGGGACCTCTCCGCTGCTATCTTTTATTGCTTCGATTTTCGATGTCGCTTGTTGCTTTCGTACTTTGAGTTGGTTTTGGGATTTGCTTGTTTTCCTTGAACGGTTTTGTTGGTTTTCATTGTTTTCGTTCATTGAACTGTACTTCAATTCCGAGATTGGAAAGAGAGGAAAGAATATTGATCGAGATGTTCGTGTTGCAGGTGAACGAGCAGTAGGCGGCTTGCAAGCGGAGTCGTGAAGCGCCTCTTTCCTTCTCCTTTCCTTCCAACCAAGTGAGTGGCTACCATCCCGATTAGCTAGCCCTGCTTCCAAGTCTTCACACCAAAAACTCTTACATTCTTGTTGCCCCAATCAAACGATACCAAATAATAATAAAAGATACCAAGATAAAAGAGAATAGACTTGGTAATACTGCTTGTCAATCAAACTTGTGAACGATTACTTGTATGCATGCTTGTTCGTTTGGAATATTCATTATATGCTTCAAGTTTAGATAGAATGCATATCTTCTATGAATATTATTATTTATATGGAACACACTTTTCTTTGCCATAGATGGATATTAAGACTATGCAAAGACTGTTGTGTATGGAACTTGTATCGTGCTAGAATTTATCTTAAAACGTGCATGGATTGATGGAAAACTTAACGAACGCTTTGATCACGGACAACTTGTGCACAAGATTTTGGAGGTTTCGCGGACGGTCGCCAGGGCGCTGGGACCGATCCGATCCGGACGGAACATATGGATTAGTCAATTGGAATTGAGGAAGTAAACGGCATGTGGCGGGGCTCGCCACATGAGTCGCATATCGTTTTCTATCCCGTGACTATAACTCGTCCCTTTGTGGCATCAAGCCAGTGATCTAAATTGTATATTTAAACCTGTTGCATACTAACTTATGTCTTCATGGCAGGGAAGGCATGGTAAGTATTGTGCAGGTCATTCAGACGGACAGGTAAAATCTCCCGAACGGTGGCACGTTTATTTCAGTAAATTCTATATGCTGCTTACTTGTAAATGAACTAAGTCAAGATAGAAACCCACAAAATATGCATGCTTCATTAAAACAACGTGTTGATTGGTATAGTTCGGTTAGCTCACCTTCACCAGTATGTTTCGACATACTGACCCTCGTTGAAACAGGTTCTCCGCACCAAGGCGAATCGAGCGAGGAGCCGAAGTCGTCTTCCTGATCCAGTCCAGCTGTAGACGCATCCTCTGATCGCGCCGCTTTTGAAGTACAAGAAGAAGAAGCTTATAACTTTCCATACACAATACAGCTTCGTGGCAAAGCCGTCCTCCAGCCCGGAGGTCTTTATCATTTTGAAGTTTATAAAGGGATGTAATGTACATGACTGCTATCTCATTTTGAGTCAACACTTTTGTAAGCCCGTGCGGCATATTAGCTAACTCGTTCAGGAGTTTGTAATAGATGTTCATTATCAATAAAGAGAACTTTTCCATATTTCAAATCTGTGTTTCAATTTATCTGCGTACTCTAAATATGTGCTTGCTATGCAAATCATTAAAGTCTTGTGCGGGTGCAACCCCAGGCCCGCACGGCGGTCTCGATTCGGGGGATGCCTCAAACGATTCTCAGAAATCGGGTCGTGACAGCTACTCCCTCGATATTTTGGGACTGGGGCATGACATGGTTTTTGTGGTGGCCTATGCAGGTTTACGACTATATTGCTTCGGTTTCAACTAAGGGACTGAACAAGCCTGCGATTAAGATATGATAAGTTATAGGATCTTATCCATTTGATTGATTCGTTCTTGACCTCTATATCGATTTCAAAATAATTTCTTGACTTGCATCCTGCCTTGATTCCCCTGTGCGCCTCTTATAGTTTATTTTGGATGCAGAGTAATGGATTCACAAGCAAGCGACGAGACTCCCGCAGGAACACCATAAGTTGCAGTTGTCACCTGCGATGATAGAGTGACACCTGTTGGTGGAGGTCAATCAGCTCAACAAAGCAATCAAGCAGGTCAACATATCTCAAGATAACAGCGATACGATATTCCACCCCCACCGTAGTTTACTCTACCGATGCCTATTTTTCCACCAGGACAGCCTATGGACGGATAGCAGATGTTCTAAATATTCTACGCAATGATGCAAGCCCAACGACAAATTTATCAAGAGGCCCAACAAAGCCGGATGGAGAAGTTCTTTGACGGACTTAGCTCTGAGCTACAGAAATTAAATAGCTCCGCTGCAAGTACTTCATACATGGACGTCCTTATCGCAACATGACCCATGGAGAGCATCACCAGGAGAGAGTCCAGCCAGAAGCGGTCGGATGCGTTAGCACCAGACCGAGTACAGCAGGAAGCTGCAAAGCGACCACAAATGAATCCACCACAGAGAGCATTTATACCACTAATACTAGTCCTTCCTACTTGTCACTACTGTGGCAAGGTAGGCCATCTCGCCAGGGAATGACGACGCAGATTAGGATTATGTTTAGCTTGCGGATCCAGTTAGCATTCAGTAAAGGATTGCCCAGAGCATCGAGAGAAAGCTGTCACGACCCGCACCCGGTGTAAGGGTAAAAGTCGGGAACAATGCCCAGCCTACGCCACAGAATCGACGGTAGAACGCTGTCTGGGTAATCTATCTAATAATATAAAGAACTACCAACAATAACAATATACTCAATCACAGATCTAAGATGGAACGAGCACGAATATGATAAAGAATAGAATAGTCATATACAACTCATAAGTCTAAAATAATACATCAATGAGTTTGAAAGAAGACTAACAAATAAGCTGGAGACAAATCCAGTACAAGAAATACTAAGAAGCTACTAAACTCGGGTCATCTGCCTCAGTCGGGATAAGTCCCTCTTGAACCAGGGTCTCAGACTCTAAATCCATAACATCCTAAGGTCCATAATATGTAGGGTACCAGTCCTCAGTGTCATCTGGGAAAAATATATCCAGTCAGGAAAGGAGCAGAGTACATCTCTAACAGAAGTTCTTATCCATGATAAAAACTATGTAATAGTAAATAGATGTGAATATACAAAATGCATAATAGATACAAGAGATACACAATAAGAAAATACTGGAATAAATACAAGAATGAACAATATGACAATGAACAAGAATACTAATGTCTAAGTGTGTGAGTACTAGCTTTAACATGTGATCGGCTTGGGAACTTGCACAAGAGTATAATGGCCTGGCTGATCATACGTGCGGTGTATGATAAACACTCACAAGGAACAAGACATGCACAAGGAGGGTATGATCACATATCTACACTAAAGTACTCCCCACCCCCAACTGTTATAATAGATCCAACCATGGTATGCTTTGGCACGGGATTCTCTAGGAATGTAGCAAATCTCCCCGAGAATCAGTGTCTGTACATGCACAAGATAATCAATGAAACAAGACTTGCACAAGATACACCATATACAAGAAATAACATCTCATGATGAGATTCGAATATACCAATCTGTGTAACCATCGTGTCAAGAAACATGTATATCTACACTAGCTACAATGAACATAGAGGATATCATAAACGAGAAACTATAAGAGAGTGTACTCGCCTGAAGTCCAATGAATAGCCTCACAGATGTCTGATACGGTGCCTCGAAGACCTAGATAGGGAATATAACCTCAATACAAGGTTCTGGAAAGAAAATAAATTAAACTAGTCAGCTTTTAGGTCAACAAGCCAGTTCTAAGTCAAAAGTGAAACTAGGTCAACTCTAAGGTCAACTATGGTAAACCATGGTCAAACTATGGTCAACTGTCTAATTCTAGGTTACAAAAGTCTACACAAGGATATTGGATTTAAATACTAAAGTCTAAGTCACAAAACCCATATCTTAAATACTAGGATACCGTATCTCCGGATACGTAAATCCATAGGTAAAATATCACATATAAATGCCAAAACAATATTATTAAATAAAATCTTAAAGACAAACATCGAATAGGTACCTTGATTTTGAACCAACTTGGTATCACAATATAAAACCATAATCTTGATACCCCAAACCCAATACCTTGGGTATTCCCAATTACCTTGGTATCTTAAGTTAATACCCCGAACTTGTTTATACTAACTACCCGTAATATACATATGCTATACTACTTATACTTATACTATAATGCAATTAGTAATTTAAGAATACATTTACTTATATATTAAATACCAAAATATATATATATATATATATATATATATATATATATATATATATATATATATATATATATATATATATATATATTATAGAAAATCTGCCAACTGTCACTAAAAATAGAGATAAACTGTCTCTAAAACTCTGATACTCTGATACGCTGCCCATTTAGTGACGGTTCTGCTCCGTTGCTAATCTGTTATCGCTGCTGCTGCTGACTATTCCTGCTGCAGCTGCTGCTTTGGCGACGATTGCGGCCGTCGTTAAACTGCTGTCGCCGCTACTGCTGAACGTTCCTGCTGCTACTGCTGCTTTGGCGATGGGCTGCGGCTGTCGTATTTGCTGTTGTTGCCTGCTACAGCGGCTTCTGCTGCTGTTGCGACTTCACTGCTGTCGCCTTTGCCGCTGTCGCTAAAAACCATTATATATATATATATATATATATATATATATATATATATATATACTCTTACACCTAATATATGCAACTATTACATATAAAATATATATATTATATATACATATATATATATATATATATATATATATATATATATATATATATATATATATATATACTTACACCTAATATATGCAACTATTACATATAAAATACATATACTCCTACTCCTCATATGCATATATATATGTAGTAACATATGTATATACATAACACCATATCTAATTACATATAGATATAGCTTATACTTATAAGATATACCTATATGTATATATATAACACCATATCTTGCCAAGGAATGCTGACGCAGATTGGGATTGTGCTTGGTATGCGGATCCAGCCAACATCCAGCCAGAAATTGCACAGAGCATCGAGAAGAAACACCGATGGTTCACCGACGAGCACCAATGGTTAACAAACAAGCTTTACCGGTATCGGAAGAATATCAGCTGAGGCCACCCTTGGCATCGCAGACAACACTCTTCCAGCAGGCCCAGCAACAGCAGAGGGCACCAACACAAGGACGCGGACAGGCTTTTGCAATGATAGTGGAGGAGGCACAGACTCGTGGAGTAGTGAATACGAGTAAGATTTAAGTTTAGCATAGCTATCTATTCCTAGTAATGCTTTAGCACGTGCCTGTTAGTTCCATTCCCTAGCCTAAGCCTAGTATTTTGCTAGCATGAACTTGTTAGTCTAGATTAGTAACTTAGTACCCAAGTTTTCATAAGTTGTAGTTGATCTTCGTTCTAACCAGACTCTTTTACTCTTGAGTTACTTATCTCTAAATTCCTAGGGAAAAGTTTTTTTATTCCTTTCCTACATGTTCTGCTTGAACAAAGCCCTCACCCTTCCTCTCGATTTCTCCTTGTTCATGATTCTTTATCCTTTATGTCGTGCTTCAAACATGTCTTGCAACCGTGCCATCTCTTCTGACCGGTTATGTTTTATTTTCTTAATTGCGAGGACACAATTCTTTTAAGGTGGGTAGATTGTAAACACCCAAATTTTTAAAATTTTAAAAAATAAATTTTTAGGATTTTCTGTAATTTGATTATTTAAAATAAATGTTCTTCAAAGGATTAATATTTTTGTGTATTAAATTAAATATTAAAATATTATAAAATTATATTTTTGAGTGTATAATTAAGAGTATGATGTTGTATATTTTTCTGAAATTTATTGGGCTCAAAAACTATTTTTAAATAGCTAAAAACCTTTTGTTTAGATAAACCAGACCGAACCCGACTTAAATCGAACCGAACCAAGCCAAACTGAACCCAACTGAACCGAACCCAACCCTAATGGGTCGGATCTGAACCCGACCCGACCCGACGCACTAATACATAGTAACTGAAAATCCCCCCCCGACCGTTATACCCCCGACCAACGACCCCACGACCCCCGTGACCACCGGCGACACCCCCACGACCCTCTCCACGTAACTGCCTCCTCTCTCCCTATATAAACCCGACCGCCACCCCCACCAACATCACCGCACCACCTTCACCATCACAACCACCGGCCGACTCCGACGACTACGATGACCCCGAGCTCCCTGTTGTGACCCCGACGGACCATTGCTATCCCGACGACGCCGCCGCCACTACTAGCACGACGACGACCCACCTCAGCAGCTATAGCAACCGCCGCCGCCACCGATGTCCCGCCCCGTCCATGCGTAGCACACCGCGGCCGACCCCTGTTCCGGTGAGTTTTTCTTCCTCCTCGCTGTGTCGATTCTCGAACGGCTTGTTACGACATATTCACTGTGTGACCCTCTCGAACCCTGTGTAATTAGATTGGGGTATCGTGTCCTGTGTCGTTCGCAAACTGTGACGCAAAAATAGGACAAACAACCCAATTTTGTAGTTCATAAACTATCATGAACCCCTATGTTCATGGCCGATTTACTCCCAACCTGTTTAATATTTTTAGATTCTGTTTGAATAGTTAATTAGACAACATAATCGATATTAAAATCCTATAATTAGTTTATTTTATTTTTAGATTCCGTTTGAATAGTTAATTAGACAACATAATCGACAAAAAACTTGGTTTTTAAAACCCAATTTTTTTTAAAACTGGGTGCGTCCCGCTAAACGAGGTAACTTCATCGTGTGTAAATTATATCGAAAGGTGCGTATCCTTAACGCGGACGTGTGAGATTTCACGAAAGTTGATTTGGATGTACATGTACACCGAAATCAACATGTATTCGTCGAAATATCCTATACCGGGTCAGTTCTGACACTCATTCTAACTTCATGTGTACTTGTTATTTCGTAACAAAACTTGCGCCATTGGATTTGTAGCGTTACGCTGGTCCTATGACCCAAGTTTGGTTCGATTCTGAGAACATTGACGAAATCCCGTATCGTGGGCCCCACGGCTCCACTTGACGGACAATTTTGTGATCGGCTCATCAGAATCCAGTTCTGGTGGGTTCGTATCATCGTTTTGGACTTGTAGACACTAAGTTTGACGAATTTGAAGAACTTTGTCTCTGGTACATTTTTTGGTGAGAAGTGGGCCATATGTGGACCCCGCTTTGACCAGAAACTGTCAATTCTTCCCCTGTGTCCAAATTGGACTTATGGGTAGTCAATCCTAGCTATTTCATATCTTTTGAGAGTAATGGTAATGTTTATTTCAACATCCAGAGGCATACCTGAAGATTTTGCTATTATCGAAGTAACTGTTGGAGTTCAAATCCCAAGCAAGTGTACCTTGTCAACTTGCAGTAGTTATGGAGCCTATAGTTTATCGCAGCCATATTAGCTGGCGTGGCAGAAACGTAGGAACCTGACTTCGGATGTATATATCTTAGTTATAAAATTTAGAATTTCTTGTATCTATACTAGTCGGCACAGCAAGGAAGATTGTTGTAACTGTCTCTGCTGCTGTGGTGCCTGAAGGTCTGGACTGAAAATGAGGATGTTTTGCAGATACTGTACTGGTGTTGGCCCCCAGAAGAGAATCACGATCTCTCTTGGGCTTCAAACCCAACTCCCGCTCAACCTTCCATGCCTCCACAAGTGTCTCCGAGTATGTCTCATAAAAAGACGGAATGAGGATCTTTACTTCCCAGTTTAGACCCTCACAGAAATGAATAGACCGAACCTCCGGCTCTCCTACCAAATACTCTGCAAATTGGCTCAACCTGCCAAACTCTACAGCGTACTCCTCCAAAGACATGCTCCCCTGAATGAGGCTCTCAAACTGCCTTCCCAAGTCTAGCCTGTTTGCCCGAACAAAAAACTTCTTCTTGAAGAGGTCCTTGAATACCTCCCAAGACTGTCCCGCGTCAACGAGAATCAGCTCATTCCTGAACCAAGTGCGAGCGACGTCGAATAATTGAATTCGTACCGCCTCAACCTTCAGATCCTCAGAAAGACGGGATACCCTCATAAGACACTCAATGTCCTCGAGCCAATCATCATCATAGACGATGCCCTCCGTCCCCTTAAAGACCTTAGTCTCCAGCTTCTTGAAGTCCTGAATATTGCCTGGCCGAAGCTGAGCAACCTGAGGAACATTCTGTTGCTGGACTGGAACTCCTCTCTCAACTACGGTACGAGCAAACTGATGAGCACTCTCGATGTCCTGCCATAAAACGTAGGTCTGCCTCTGATGTGCCTCTGACTGAGCCCTCTGTGCCTCGAGCATCTCACAAAATAGTGTAAACATCTATGTCGCCTCTGCTGGCACAGGAGGTAAAGGTGAAAGCCCCTTTGATACAGTTGGCACAGTCCTCTGAGTAGGTGGTGGACCTCCGAAAGCAGCTGACACTCCAATCACCGGAGAAGTGACTGGTGCAGGCCCTCGAGACATCGCAGACCTCTAAGAAACTACTCTCCCCTACTGCGATCTAGTCTTAGGCGGCATCCTGAGACAAAGCGAAAGAAAGAATCAATATGACACATGATGTAAGACACTCAAGGAAAGGACAGATTAAGAGATCAAGTATCAATATCAAAGAAGAATAGTTGAATGAATCAAAAGAATTTTCCCTAGATGTGATTGAGTATTCTCAGCCTACCACGATACTATATACTAAATCAGCCTACCACGATCCTATATACTAAATCAGGCTCGTAGTAGTACAACTAAGTCGTCGTACTACCACGATATCGCACAACTTGTGAAGCCTGGACCTGCATGGGCCACCACTAAAAAAATATGTCACGACCCGCACCCGGTGTATGGGTACAAGTCGGGAACAACGCCCAGCCTACGCCATAGAATCGACGGTAGAACAATGTTTGGGTAATCTATCTAGCAATATAATGAACCACCAACAATAACAATATACTCAATTACAGATCTAAGATGGAACGAGCACGAATATGATAAAGAATAGAATAGTCACATACAACTTAAGAGTCTAAAATAATACATCAATGAGTCTGAATAGAACTACTAACAAAGTAAGCTGGAGACAAATCCAGTACAAAAGAATACTAAGAAGCTACTAATCCCGGATCACCTGTCTCAGTTGGGATAAGTCCCTCCTGAGCCAGGGTCTCTGACTCTAAAGCCACAATATCTTGATATCCATAATGTGTAGGTTACCAGTCCTTAGTGTCATCTGGGAAAAATATATCCAGTCAGGAAAGGAGCAGAGTACATCTCTAACAGCAGTTCTAATCAAAGATAAAAACTATGTAATAGTAAATAGATGTGAATATACAAGATGCATAATAGATACAAGAGATACACAATAAGGAAATACTGGAATAAGTACAAGAATGAATAATATGTCAATGAACAAGAATACTAATGTCTAAGTGAGTGAGTACTAGCTTTAACATGTGATCGGCTTGGGAACTTGCACAAGAGTATAATGGCCTGGCTGATCATATGTGCGGTGTATGATCAACACTCACAAGGAACAAGACATGCACAAGGAGGGTATGATCACATATCTACACTAAAGTACTCCCCACCCCCGACTGTTATAATAGATCCAACCATGGTATGCTTTGGCACGGGATTCTATAGGAAGGTAGAAAATCTCCCCGAGAATCAGTATCTGTACATGCACAAGATAATCAATGAAACAAGACTTGCACAAGATACACCATATACAAGGAATAATATCTCATGACGAGATCCGGATATACCAATCCGTGTAACCATCGTGTCAAGAAATATGTATATCTACACTAGATACAATGAACATAGAGGATATCATAAACGAGAAACTATCAGAGAGTGTACTCGCCTGAAGTCCAATGAATAGCCTCACAGATGTCTGATACGGTGCCTCGAAGACCTAGATAGGGAATATAACCTCAATACAAGGTTCTGGAAAGAAAATAAATTAAACTAGTCAGCTTCTAGGTCAACAAGTCAACTCTAAGTCACAAGTCAAACTATGGTCAACTAGAAGGTCAACTATGGTCAACTATGCTCAAACTATGGTCAACTGTGGTCCACTACCTAATTCTAGGTTGCAAAAGTCTAATACAAGAATATTAGGTTTAAATACTAAAGTCTAGGTCATAAAATCCATATCTTAAATACTAGGATACCGTATCTCCGGATACATAAATCCATAGGTAAAATATCACAAACAAATGCCAAAACAATATTATTAAATAAAATTTTAATGACAAACATTAAATAGGTACCTTGGTTTTGAACCAACTTGGTATCACAACATAAACCCATAAACTTGATACCCCAAACCCAATACCTTGGGTATCTCCAATCCTTGGTACTTACCTTGGTATCTCAAGGTAATACCCAAATACTTATTATACTACTACCTGTAAATATATATATATATATATATATATATATATATATATATATATATATATATATATATATATATATATATATATATATATGCTACACTAATTATTATACATATACTATAATGTAATTAGAAAAAAGGAATATATTTACGTATATATTAAATACCATATATACATATATATATATATATATATATATATATATATATATATATATATATATATATATATATATATAATATTCAAGAAAACTGCCAAACTGTCACTAATAACTGCTGCTGACCGTCGCTGAAATATCCGATACTCTGATACTCTGCTATTTTAGCGACGTTTCTGCTGTTGTCGCTAAACTGTTGTCGCTGCTACTGCTGTGGTTCTTGTTGCTGCTACTGTTGCTGCTTTGGCCACGGTTCTGCTGTCGCCAAACTGCTGTCGTTGTTGCTGTTGAATGTTATTGTTGCTGTGCTGTTCTGTTGTGACGTTGTTGTTGTTGTCGCCTTTGTTGCTGCTGCTTGCTACAACTGTTGCTGTTGTGCTGTTGCGACGCTGCTGCTGTCGCCTTTGCTGCTGTCGCCAAAACACTTATATATATATATATATATATATATATATATATATATATATATATATATATATATATACACCTATAATTACTAATATATGTAATTACTACATATGAACAATACATACACCCATACATATATGCTAATATTTATATATAATTACACAAACATGCATATGTATATATAATATAGGATAATATGCATACATTTATTATATAAGTATATACATATAATATAACAACTTATATATATACATATACATAATTCATAACTACAACATATATATACTATAATATATTTACACTATTAAAGAGCTCCTACATATGTAGAATAATAGCTACATGTAATATACATAAATAGATACGTAGATCTAAGACACAAGAAACATATATATATATATATATATATATATATATATATATATATATATATATATACACCACCATACACATATACAAACAACAACCACATATGTATATACTATAACTAGTAGATCTTACATATGTAATATAATGACTATATATATATATATATATATATATATATATAGATCTAACACATAAATATATGTAACAACAATATATATAACAATATACCCTAAATAATTAATCCTGAAATAATACAAATTAAATTCATAACCCTATATTCTGGTCAGAGGTTCAACTAGTGGCTTCTAGGTCTAGTCTACTATCTCAAACATTAGAGAACACTATATATAATATATATATATATATATATATATATATATATATATATATATATATATATATATATATATATATATATATATATATATAAATACACATATTATGCAATTATTTAAAATAACTATACACAATATTAATAATATATAAAAAGTCAAAAATACCCCTATTTTTAGAACATGGTAGTGACAAGTCTACCCTCCTTAAAAGAATTTCGTCCTTGAAATTTAAGATCCTCAATAATTGTATTTATATTATTTTCTACCAAAATTTAAATTTATCAAAACATATAATCATGAAGTAATCCATATTGTTATTTTACAACTTTTTAAAATTCTGTAATTATCATATTCCTGAAAATCTTCGAAATAAAAATCAAATTCTATTTTTATCATAATTTCCTCCAAAACATAACCTTTATATGAGAAGTTTTGAAGTATAGTATCCTACTAGTCAATTTGGTGGTATCAAATTATTTGATCACAGTCAAGTTATACGAAGAGTTTGTCTTCTCGTTTGTCCTAACCTGGGCTTTGACTTTTGTTTGTGTTCTTCTTGAGGGAATAATATATATACAATGAGCTCTGGTGGTTTTTAATTTTTTTTCTTTGGAGCTTCTTGGTAATGCATGAGTATAATATTATAAATAAAGGCTGCTAATATGTGAGATTGAGAATTGAATCATGTTTTAAAAATAGTATAATTCTGTGTCAATGCAAATCTTTCTTTTTATGCATGAAAGAATGTCTAGGCAGTTTCAGACGTCCTTTTGGATATTGTTTATTTGGGTACTAGTTGTCACGTTTCGGTCCTACAGGAGGGCCGATCGTCCTCACTTGGGTCCCTACAGAACCGATCGTCCTCGCCTGGGCATGATGCCATGCAAGACTAAGCTGCACTTGCACAAGGCCAAAGCTTGAACAAGGACAAGTAAGCTATTCAATAAGGAAGCAGCGGCACATATTATAGAAAAGTAAAGAACACAATGGCATAAAGAAACAAGCTCTTTATTGATATTCAAAAGTGTTACAAGCGGCGCTTGGCCGATATTACAAATCGCTCAAGCACTCTCTCAAATACAATAACATCGTTCCATACATTACATCCCTTAATACGAAAGCAACTAAAAGTAAAACTCGATACGGCTCAAGGCATCGACTCCAGATTTTCGGATCCTGGAGATGAGATACGACTATCGCTTTCTCAGGTGATCTAGCACATAAGAACAAGCAAACTGTTGGTGGGTCGGCACTTTAGAGAAAGTACTGGTGAGTATAAAATCAACGAACAGAAGCAAAACTCCCTGAAACCCACACTAAGTAAGCATGTGGCAAAATATTACATTACTAGTGATCTTACTACTTTTATCTATGTTTATTTCATGCAGCTCAGGATTATAGTCAGTTTACATCTTTTCGAAAACATAGCTTTGAAACCAGTTTGCATATTCGATACATACAAGCAAGCTATAGAGATAGTATTCTATCGTGCAGTGCATAGCATGTATCATGAGCCATATTCAATCTCTTAGGAACAAAAGTTATCTTTAGTGGACTGTTCATCTCGAATCAAGACAAGTGCAACAAGTGGACTATATAATTCTATGCAACAGGGGCAGCAACATATTCAATATAAAACAGATGTATCACATTTAGCATAAATGATAAGGGACATAAGGAAATACAAGTGATCACTTATTCAGTGATCCTTACCCATGGCCGAACGGTTATCCTGCAGCAGACATACAAGTTAGCAACAATTTGCATAAAAATATATGTATAAGGTTCTCTTTCCCTGTCTGTCTCTGCATCAAACAGTTAGGTATGCAAGAAGGCTAGCCTAGCATGCGCCCTAACTATATGATGGTCTATGGGTAGCTCCATGATTAGCAGCGGTGACTCAAGGTTCAGCTCTTCACTAGCACACGCATGTGTCGGCAGCTGTGACTCAAGGTTCAGCTCTTCACCAACACACACGAGTACTATCAGCTGTGACATCATGGGTTCCGCACAACACTAATAGACCCATCACCCCACTAGGCCTCGTAGAGCCGTATCCTCAGGGTGAAACAAAAATCTCTTCCGAACCGAGCGATTTCCAGTGCCCCAGGAACCATTCGAGAGACAAGACCTTGTGTACAAGTTGTCCGAGACCAATGCAATAACATGAAGCATCTATAATGCAATAAAAAAATGATCAAGCAAAACATATATGGTCGAAAAAAATACATCTTGTCAAGCAAAGTACATCTTTCACATATCTAATAGCAAACCCCACTAGATCACAAAAACCGTAACTCAGGGTGCACTATTAGTCTTTGCTTATACGAATCAAGACTTATAGCAGTTCGATATAGCAAAATAGGCAAGCAAAATATAAAATAGCAAGCACGATTTTGATTTTATAACTAGCATGCAATATCTATCTCTTTTTTAGCATATTACAAAAGGGACTTGTTCAAGCGATTCCTTTATTTATCTTTTTAGCATGGCAAGGGTTCGTTCGATAGTTGTGTCAGCGTAACTAAGCATGCAATATTTCTTATACTTATTGACTTAGCATGACAGGGTTCTATCTCTTTTCAGACAAGCATACAAGTTCTCTAATTAAGCAAGCAGGTTTGTTTCAATGATAAGCTTTACGAGTTCTCTAATTAAGCATGCAGAGTCAGGTTCTATCATTCTTCTTATAAAACTATCTTCTTAGAACAAGCAATAGAAAACTCAGATTTATTATTAAGGCATGCAAGAATAAAAGAATGTAGTTCTGCCCACTCACTTAGATTAATCGTCTTGTGGTTCGATCAAAAACTCTTCGAGAAGACTTTCACTCGAGCAAGTAAAGCGATATCACTTGTACATAGTGCCTACTCGAAGTGGGGCACTACATAATAACCTACCAACAAAGAGTTTCGTCCTCGAAACTCCAAGGACAAACTTTCGATATCCTGAGAAGCGATAGTCCTCATCCCTCACCATCCTTAATTGAAAACTCTAGCAATCAGAACTCTCAATAAAACTCTAGCCATCAAAAATCACAAATCATATCTCAAGCAATAAAACAAATACCGAAAACTATTGCCGGCAACTTTGAGAATATCTTTGGACTTATTGTATGGAACGCTTATTGAGGCAACAATATCAAGTGGAAAGAACATCTTGAGTTGAAGCTAAGCAGCAAAATGGCCAAAGGATAGTCGCCCTGATACTATTATGTCATGCCCCGGTCCCGTAGGGGGGCCGATTGTAATACCCCATTCCGCTAAAGTGGACTGCCGATTCAAACGACAAAAGTGCAATTTCCTGACCCACTTTCCTCAGGCGAGAATACTCGTTTGAGGCAAAGGATATCCTAACTAGTCCCTTCAGGAGTTCAGCTTAGGCTTTCGGAGGCTCGCTCGGAGTATCGCTCAACCGAGGAGAATCATCACTAAGGTGGGTGGCTATGGTGAACTTGTCTTTGCTTAGACAGCACACTTAAAATATGGAACGATACATGCTAGTCGTTAAGTGAATCACCCCCTGTATGCTAATAAGAATATAACGCACCTAGCTAAGGGAATAATCCCAACTTGTATTGCTTATGCTAGAATATGGAAATAAAATATTGCTTATATTCAAACCCTCACATGCTACATTTGCCTTGTGCAACTAGACTCCGCCATGCCTCGAGTAGATCGATATGTGCACTGTTCACTTGTTTACATTGCACGACCCTAAGTAATGATGCTCGGTAAGCTCCTTTTACGGTTTTACTCCTCGGCTTACCTTCGGGCCTGAGCTAACGTGAATGGTTATAAATGAAATGCTTGCCTGCTTATATGTTAACTTGTAAATGTTGCTTTGCCTTAATGTTTACCACATGAAACTTATGCCACAAGCAAGTAACACTATCGTATATCATGCATGCATTGAGTCAGCCAGAAGACTATCGAATAGCCTTCTGTGCAATTGAACCTGCAAGTATCTGGGACCGTTTGATCGCTAAGGCAGCCCCCGCACCAGGGGAATGCATCAAGACAAATTATTAGTTGAGAAAGAATCCTGTCAAGTTTATACCTGAATGGTAATCGCATCAAGTTTACCTCTGAACGAGAACCCCTGTCAACCAAATCCAAAATCACAACTCGTGGAGCAATTACTCGGTTCAGAACAAGAATCATGGATTATCATATCAAGTTATGGATTTGGAAGACCCTGACCTGCATGTCATGGACAACTTGAAAAAGGTGATCTTCGGATCTCAAGTTTCACAGGCGATCACCGGGGCACCAGGGCCGATCCGATCCGGATGGAACTCTACTATTTAGTTATCCTGTGCAAAGACGAAATGGTGTACAGCGCATCCTGTGCTCTCGCTGTATACCATTCTCGTTAGAGACTAAAATTGGTCCTTTATGGCTATGCCAGCGACAATCGTTCATATAGATAAGTCATCCTCGCTTAGCGGCTATCCGCGTGCGAGTCATTGCATCGCATCAAGATTAATCTGAAACATCTGAACGATTGTGGTATAACAACACTTGTGCATAAAGAGCACTTAATCATCTTATGCAACACACCTGATAATCAGAGTAACTCATGCATCCGAAACATAGTCTCGTTCATGACACAGTATTTGCATATGTTATTGCCCCGAATGTCACATGCTCGTAATTGAATTAACTTGCTTTGCCTTGGATAGGGAAGGACAAATGGTAAGTTGGTAAGTCTCGCTGTATTTTCTCTTATATCGCACGATGCACTGCCACACGAGTTAAGTTATTCAATATTACCATAAAACTGATCCTAAGGCAACTAGAAAGGCAACATATTAGTTGGTGCACGGAACCTATATTATGTGTTTGGATTTGTCGAGCGGGCGAGTAGCCTCCCCACCAGTGCATTCATGTACTGATAATCCACCAGATTGTTTGTAGGGTGCGGAAGAACCTCATTCGGTGTAGATGCCTCCTTCGTGCGTGCTAAGGCGTTGAGTCAAATTCGAAGCCTTGGAACATTGCGATCTGGAACTGAAGCACGTATACAAGACATAATATTGGAACATCGCCTGTATATCAGTCCATAAATATAGCCACTTGACACATTTTTACTATTTCAGAGAGAGAGAGAGGCTTGAGCGAATTATAATTTTGGCCAAGCGCCGCCTATAATACTTGTTTATATCAAATAAAGAGTTTATTTTACTTCAACTTGTGTTATTCAATGCTTTCGCTATTGACGACTCAGTAAACTTGTTAGCAATCGCTTATGCGTTTATAATTCTGCTGCACTCGGCCAATCTGTGCGACTCTGTGGCTTAGACCTCTTACCACCAGCCAATAAACTACGACCTTGCACGGACGTAGCTCATGCTCATGCGACATCATGTCCAGATGGACCGAAGCGATCGTCCTGCGGGAGCGCTGGCGCGGTGATTCTCGCCTAGCAGGGACGGTCGATTTGCTTGTGGAAGATCGGGGCATGACAGATTGGTATCAGAGCTTGGCTATACGCTTTAGACTTCGTTTCAATTATCTCAGTTTCGAAAGCTCGTTCGTGGGTTATGTGTACACTTTCTCTCAATGTTCCAAACAAAATATTCCAATAATAAGTCTAAATACTTTCAAAAAATATGCATATGAATGATGTGATTGGTTGTATAAAATTGTGTTGCAAGGACCGTTGTGCCAACCTGTGCTAGACTTTGGATCTAGACTTGTGCTAAAATCGTGACTTATGTGCAAACCCGAATTGCCTATACATATTTGCCCAACTGGTTAGTACAAAATCGAATATTTCCCAAACGGTTAGATTTGCACACAGCCTTTCGGCTAAGTTGTATAGAGTATCGTGCGCCAAGACCCTTTTGTGCAAGCTAAGTTACAATAGATTTCGATATCATTCAGGAATAAGACGAGTCAGACTTAGAATGCCAACCGATAGAAATATTCTTGAATTTATCGCTTAGGCGAATATAGAGAATCATGCTTGGATTTTAAGGAATATCTCGAACGGTATTTCGTATCGGAAGATACAAATCGAATATGGATTTGATTGGATGACTCAATTCTGAGTGGTGTATGGATCATTTAGGAATGTCCAAACGAATTCATAGGTATAGTACGATAGTTAGATTGATCGATTTCATAATGTCTTCAACCAAATGATAAAGGCTTATATCGAATTTGGAAATCGATATCTTGGTTAAGGAAAACTTGTTGGAGACTAGATGATCGTACGAGTGATTTTGGATTGAAATAAATGGACTGAACTTGAATACAATATCGCTCGAATAGAAGTAAATCCTAAATAAATATCTTTGTTCGATGAAAGAGATAAACGATAATGAATTTGGCTTGAAGTTTGGAAGAACGGTCTTGAAATCAAGTTCGAAACGATAACTCTCAAAATCAGTCCTAACGAGAACGGTTATCCTGCGGGAGCGCCGGCTTGGTGATTTTACGTACGGCGGGGATGATCGAACTCACAAGAACGTGTTTGGTGATTATTCCAAACGAACTCGATGAATGGAACATATTAAAATGGATTAGACTTAGGCTTGAATATTTGAAACTAGTTTCTTGAGGGATGTTAGAGGTAGACTATGGATTTATCGAACGATAACAGTAAAGTTTGATGATTTTACTAGAAGAATTATAATCACTGCATGAACGGACTTGACTTGATGGATATATAACTTGCATGGAGTAAAGGTGAAATATAAGGCATCTTGATCGTTTCGAAGAAAACTATAATATTCAAACGTTCTTGTCTTGTGCGAGCGTAACTCTATGTTTGTACATGCGTCACACCCAGATTATGACGATTATCCAGCGTAAGCGTTGACATGAGGATCTCACGTTCAACAAGGGTGATCGAACTTACGGGAGACCGGAACGTGACAACTTTTGAATCGTTTTGACCTTTGGTTCGACATGATAAGACGAATTTGAAATGTGAGTGATCAAAAATGTTTTGATGGATAGAGTTAGCCTTGAACCTGGAATAAATCACGCTTGATGGTTTCGTGAACGAATACGTGAATCAGGTTGAACAATTTAAAGTTATAAACAAAAAGGTTTAGATTTGAATCTTGGCTTGGTGGACTAGACTTGGAATGGATAGGGATTCTATCAAAGCATGTTTGGAGAGATAGACTATGCAAATCACTAGGCTCGTCCTATAACTTGGATATATCATAGGATTTTACTGAATGGACTCGTCCCCCGTGCAAACGAACGTGTTATTGAGAGTAGGAAAAATCTGTGCTCGATGTTTAGAAATCTGAGTGAAACGAGCTTGGGTAGAATACCCCGTGCAAATGAATAATGGTTTGACCATAGGAATTAGGGCGAGCATCGTATGACGAATTTGCGTGATGACTCGAGTGCTTGAACCTGTACCTATGACCTTGTGATCTGACCTAGCAATTAGGCAGATGACCCTGTGCCGAGTGAATGAACCTACGTTACCGACTTTATCATATGGCTTGAACAAGCTATAAACTGGGGCAGCAAGACTTAGGGTTAGACTTGGAACGATAATGTGTACTGTGTTAACCCGAACGGATGAATGCTAGTCGGTAAATCGAATAGATCGTGCTTAACGGTAGTGCAAATACTTGTTTGAGTTGGAATAGAAAATGATATGGAAATTTGATTGACCCTGTCGGAAGTATCCTTGTGAATTATAAAGCGGACCCTTGAGATTTTTACAAGTAGCTTTTCCGATTTCACTATCTCTAAGTTTGGTTGAATGCATATGTTTGAGGGACGCCTTGAACGTGTGTATGATCCAAGACTCAATGAGATATGAAACTCGAGTGCTAAGACTTCGCTATTGCCAAGTTGGTTGACATGCATATGTTTGAAGGATGCTTCGAATATATGCATGATCCAGACTCGCGATATGCCGATCTCAATGCTAGTGCAAGTGAATATCCGCCTGAACAAGCATAACAACTTGTATAAGTTGCCTTAGCCTTAGATCGTTAAATCAAGATCGATTAAAATGTACTCCGCGTTAAGAAACATGTCCTACGCTAAGGTGCAAATGAGACTGACTCAGCATACACGCGATACAACGTAAGGATCAAGTAGGAGATTGTGTTCAAATGGATTCTAGTAGTACCGATTGCTACGCTTGGGTTAGACTCGATAATGCGATAGAACCGATTTCCCTCAGGAAGTCTCGAGGACGAGATTTTTTCTGAGTGGTGTATGATATAATATTCCGTTCCGCTAAAGCGGACTGCCGATTCAAACGGCAAAAGTGCAATGTCCTGACCCACTTTGCTCATGCAAGAATACTCGTTTGAGGCAAAGGATACCCAAACTAGTCCCTTCAGGAGTTCAGCTTAGGCTTTCAGAGGCTCGCTCGGAGTATCGCTTAACCGAGGCGAATCATCGCTAAGGTGGGTGGCTACGGTAAACTTGTCTTTGCTTAGCCAGCACACTTAAAATATGGAACGATACATGCTAGTCGTTAGGTGAATCACCCCATGCATGCTAATAAGAATACAACGCACCTAGCTAAGTGAATATTCCCAACTTGTATTGCTTGTGCTAGAACATGGAAATAAAATATTGCTTATATTCAGACCTCGCATGCTACATTTGCCTTGTGCAACTAGATTCTGCTATGCCTCGAGTAGATCGATATGTGCACTGTTCACTTGTTTACACTGCACGACCCTAAGTAATGATGCTCGATAAGCTCCTTTTACGGTTTCACTCATCGTCTTACCTTTGGGCCCGAGCTAACATGAATGCTTATAGATGAAATGCTTGCATGCTTATATGTTAACTTGTAAATGTTGCTTTGTCTCAATGTTTGCCACATGAAACTTATGCCACAAGTAAGAAACACTATCGTATATCGTGCATGCATTGAGTCAGCCAGAAGACTATCGAATACTCCTTCTGTGAAATTGAACCTACAAGTATTCGGGACCGTTTGGTCGCTAAGGCAGTCCCCGCACCAGAGGAATGCATCAAGGCAAGTTGTTCATTGAGAAAGAATCCTGTCAAGTTTATACCTGAATGATAATCGCATCAAGTTTACCTCTGAACGAGAACCCTTGTCAAGCAAATTTAGAATCACAACTCGTGGAGCAATTGTTCGATTCAGAACAAGAATCATAGATTATCATATCAAGTTATGGATTTGGAAGACCCTGACCTGGATGTCGCGGACAACTTGAAAAAGGTGATCTTCGGATCTCAAGTTCTACGGGCAGTTACCGGAGAACCGGGGCCGATCCGATCCGGATAAAACTCTCATATTTAGTCATTATGTACAAAGACGGAATGGTGTACAGCACATCCTGTGCTCTCGCTGCATACCATTCTCGTTAGAGACTAAAATTGGTCATTTATGGCTATGTCAGTGACAATCATTCATATAGATAAGTCATCCTCGCTTAGCGGCTATCCACGTACGAGTCATTGCATCACATCGAGATTAATCTGAAATACCTGAACGATCGTGGTATAACAACACTTGTGCATGAAGAGCACTTGATCATCTTATGCAACACACCTGATAATCAGAGTAACTTGTGCATCCGAAACATAGTCTCGTTCACGACACAGTGTTTGCATATGCTATTGCCCCGAATGTTTATACATGCTTATGCTTGAATTAACGTAGTTTGCCTTAGACAGGGAAGGACAAATGGTAAGTTGGTAAGTCTCGCCGTGTTTCCTATTATATCGTACGGCGCACTGCCACACGAGTTAGGTTATTTAATATTACCATAAAACTAATCCTAAGGCAACTAGAAAGACAACATAATAGTTGGTACATGGAACCTATATTACATGTTTAGATTTGTCGAGCGGGCGAGTAGCCTCCCCACCAGTGCATTCATGTACTGATAATCCACCAGATTGTTTGCAGGGTGCGGGAGAACCTCGTTCGGTGTGGATGCCTCCTTCGTGCGTGCTAAGGCGTTGAGTCAAATCGGAAGCCTTGGAGTGTTGAGATCTAGAACTGAAGCACGTATACAAGACATAATATTGGAACATCGTATGTATATCATTCCACAAATATAGCCACTTGGCATGTTTTTACTGTTTCAGAGAGAGAGGCTTGAGCGAATTGTAATCTCGACCAAGCGCTGCCTGTAACACTTGTTTATATCAAATAAAGAGTTTGTTTTACTTCAACTTGTGTTATTCAATGCTTCCCCTATCGACGACTCAATGAACTTGTTACCGATCGCTTATGCGTTTATAATTCTGCTACACTCGGACAATCTGTGTGACTCTGTGGCTTAGACCTCTTACCGCCAGCCAATGAACCACGGCCTTGCACGGGTGTGGCTCACGCTCGTGCGGTATCACGTCCAGATGGGCCGAAGCGATCGTTCCGAGGGAGCACTGGCACGTTGATTCTCGCCTAGCGGGGATGGCCGATTTGCCTGCGGAAGATCAGGGCGTGACTCCGATCGTCCTCGCTTGGGTCCCTACGAAACCGATTGTCCTCGCCTGGGTGTGATGCCGTGCAAGCCTAAGATGTGCATGCATAATGCCAAAGCTTGAACAAGGAAAAGTAAGCTATTCAATAAGGAAGTAGCGACACATATTGCAAAAAAGTAAAGAACACAATGGCATAAAGCAACAAGCTCTTTATTGATATTCAAAAGTGTTACAAGCGACGCTTGGTCGAGGTTACAAATCGCTCAAGTACTCTCTCGAATACAATAATATCGTTCCATACATTATATCCCTTTATAAAAAAGTAGCTAAAAGTAAAACTCGAACGGCTCAAGGCATCGAATCCAAATTTTTGGGTCCTGGGGATGAGGCACGGCTATCGCTTTCTCGGACGATCCAACACCTGAGAACAAGCAAACTATTGGTGGGTCAGCACTTTGGAGAAGGTACTTGTGAGTATAAAATCAACGAACATAAGCAACACTCCCTGAAACCCACACTAAGTAAGCATATGGCAAAATATTGCTAGTGATCTTGCTACTTTTACCTATGTTCATTTCATGCAGCTCAGTATTATAGTCAGTTTAAATCCTTTCGAAAATATAGCTTTGAAACCAGTTTGCATATTTGATACATACAAGCAAGCTATAGAGACAGTGTTCTATCGTGCAGTACGCAGTATGTATCGTGAGCCATATTCGATCTCTTAGGAACAAAAATTATCTTTAGTGGACTATTCATCTCGAATCAAGACAAGTGTAACAAGTGGACTATATAATTCGATGCAAAAGGGGCAGCAGCATATTCAATGTAAAACAGATGTATCACATTTAGCATAAATGAAAAGGGACATAAAGAAATACAAGTGATCACTTATTCAGTGATCCTTACCCACGGTCGAACGGTTATCCTGTAACAGATATACAGGTTAGCAACAATTTGCATAAACATATATGTATAATGTTCTCTTCCCTGTCCGTCTCTGGATCAAATAGTTAGGTATACAAGAAGCCTAGACTAGCATGTGCTCTAACTATATGATAGTCCATGGGTAGCCCCATGATTAGCAGCGGTGACTCAAGGTTCAGCTCTTCACTAGCGCGCCCATGTGTCGACAACTGTGACTCAAGGTTCATCTCTTCACCAACACACACGAGTATTAGCAGCTGTGACATCATGGGTTCCGCACAACACTAATAGACACATAACCCCACTAGACCCCGTAGAGCCGTATCCTCATGGTGAAACAAAAATCTCTTCCGGACCGAGCGATTCCCAGTGCCCCAGGAACCGTTCGAAAGACAAGACCTTGTGCACAAGTTGTCCGAGACTAATGCAATGACATGAAGCATCTATAATGCAAGCAAAACAAATGATTAAGCAAAACATAAAATAGTAAGCACGATTTTAATTTCATAACTAGCATGCAATATCAATCTCTTTCTTAGCATATTACAAAGGAAATTGTTCAAGCGATTCCTTTACTTATCTTTTTAGCATGGCAAGGGTTCATTCGATAGTTGTGTTAGTGTATCTAAGCTTGCAACATTTCTTTTACTTCTTGACTTAGCATGGAAATATTCTATCTCTTTTCAGACAAGCATACAAGTTCTCTAATTAAGCAAGCAGTTTTGTTTCAATGACAAGCTTTACGAGTTCACTAATTAACCATGCAGAGTTAGGTTTTATCATTCTTCTTATAAAACTATCTTCTTAGAACAAGTAGTAGAAAACTCATACTCATTACTAAGGCGTATAAGATTCAGAGATTGCAGTTCTGCCCACTCACTTAGATCAATCATCTTATGGTTCGATCGGGAACTCTCCGAGAAGACTTTTACTCGAGCAAGTAAAGCGATATCACTTGTACATAGTGCCTATGCGAAGCGGGATACTACATACTTACCCACCAACAAAGATTTTCGTCCTCGAAACTTAAAGGATAAACTTTCGATATCCAGAGCAGCGATAGTCCTCATCTCTCACCATCCTCAATCAAAAACTGTAGCAATCAGAACTCTTAATAAAACTCTAGCCATCAGAAATCACAAATCACATATGTAAACCCTCTAATTTTTTTTTAAATTTTATTTAAAGTATTTTTATTAAATTATTGAATTTTTTTAGAGTATTTTCATAGTTAATTAGAAAATAAATTTTATTAATTAATCTACTTACATAAATATCCATTTAGAATTATTTCATAAAATAATTTTTTTATTATTTTAGGAATCCTTGTCAAAGGGTGATAGATTTTTTAGAATTTATTTTTGGTGTACAAATATTTTTTTTATTTATACCTCATATATATATGTGAATAAATATAATAATAATAATAATAATAATAATAATAATAATAAAAAATAGAAAAGAAAAAAAACAAAAGAAAAAGAAAAAGAAAAAGAAAAGAAAAGAAAAGAAAAATCTAAAACTTAAACCTAAAAACTAACTAACCTAAAGCATTCTAATCCGATTCCTAACCCCCCTTCAGCCGTAACCCACACCCCCTCGAACGGACATCCCCCCATCTCTCTCTCTATATACTCTCTCCCTATATATATATATATATATATATATATATATATATATATATATATATATATATATATATATATATATTAAACTCAAACCCTAACCCTAACCCTAAAACTAACCCTAACCGCAGCAGACCTCAGCCCCGACCGCCGACCGACCGCAGCAGTGCCGGGCCCAGCGTCGCCGCAGCCGCCGCCGACCACATCGCCGTCCGCCCACCCGCGCGTCCGCGCGCGCATGTGCACAGTCCCGAGCCCATCTTCAAGGTGATGTATCTCTCTCATCTTTGATCCTTTTCTCGAGCGGTTTGTCTGTGTACGTTCACAACCTAACCTTCTAGGATTTTTTTTCAAGAGGAACGAGTTTTCGTGCCCGGGATTGGTCAAAAAATCGATCGGAAAACGGCCAAAAAACTGACCAAAAATAGTCCAGAATTTTAACCCAAACCCCCATGTTCATGCCCAATTTGCCACAACCTGTTTAATATTTTTAAAATCTAATTGAAAGGTTTTCTTCTCAATATAATCGAGAATTTTTCTGTTCTTTTAGTTTTTATTAGTTTGTTTTATTTGTTAAATTATTCGACCTCCAAAACGACCAAAAACTTGGTAATTTAAAATTGAGATTTTGTGATACGGAGTGCGCCTCGCCAAACGGGACCACCTCATCGCGTACCAATTGCACTGAAAGGCGCATATGGTATATCCTGACGTGTGGGATTTCGCGGAAGTTGATTCGGACGTGTCTGCGCGTCAGAATCAACCAGTATCCGTAAAAAGTCCTTATATCGCGACTTTTACAAAATAGCACCCCACTTTGTGTATGCTCGTCAGAATACGACAAAACTTACGCCATTATATTCATGGTATCATGTTGGTCGTGTGACCCAAGTTTCACGCGATTCTGAGACAGTTGACCAAGCCGCCTATTCGCGGGCCCCACGGTTTGACTTGAAGGGCGAATTTGTGATTGGCTCACCGGAATCCAAAATTGGATATACCGTTGATTTTGTATCTAATTTAGAATTTTTTTGACCTATAATTTGTCCCATTTAGAGACCTTTACCTCTCGCACGCATTTTGGTGCAAAGTGGGCCACATGTGGACCCCGCTTTGACCCAAAATTATCGTTTTGTCCCTGTGTCCAAATTGGACGAAAGGGTAGACTTTTCTGACTATCTCACTTTTTCTGTGAACGATGGTGATGTTTATTTTAGCATCAGGCGACGTTTATTCTGATGCCATAGTTTCTGATCCCTTGTGCTTGACGTCTAGATGCTTACACTTTGCAGTTTTCTTGCCAGGCAAGTATACCTTGCCAAATTATTTACAGTACTTTGCATGCTTATCATATTTTAATATATATAAATATATATTTTTTCAGTCATAATTATATATTATATATGTTGACACACACTTGACATATAGTATCATGGGAGGGAAGGATAGTCAGTAGGCGTACGGGCTACCCACTCTGGTAAACCGTAGTAATTAGCACGCACTACGGTAGTTATATCGCGATGGTCGCTACCCTCACAGTATGTCCATTGATGGTGTCACAATGGTCGCTACCCTCGCGGTATGACGGCTTCTGATGTTTATGGACGTGTGTGTGAGTTGTGAGATAGATAGAGTAGCCTACACATGCCCATACGTCAAAAAGTTGTCCTCATTATGCATTTTCATATAGATTGTCTAGTGCAGCATACTTATATATTTTCTGTCAATTATGCATGTTTTACTGTATTCAATTGACATGCTTCTATGTATCTTGTTACATCCCTCTGAGGACCTGGTCCCTTTCCAGGTGTAGACGATCTTGACTATTCGCAGGAGCACGGATCATGATTTGCTACTTCTTTCTCTTTCGAGGAGGTCTTCTCTTCGAGCCTCATTGATCATTAGATGTACTTATTTTGTTTCTCTTATATTCTAGTTTGGTAGTGGATTTGTCTCCACCCAACTACTTGTTCTTATCAAGCATTTTATACTTGATTCAGTTATATAGTTGATTGGTTATTCATTTCTATTTGATTCTGTGGATGAGATCTAGTTATGCCCTGTGACTTATGACATAAATATATACCACATATGAGTTAATATTCATATTATAACGTACGTGTGTATTATGGTATCCATATATTAGAGTTGCCATATACATACGGCTGGCATGCTTACGTATTTCTAGTCCTACGTATTTTGGGACTGGAGCAGGACATATTTTTATGGTGGCCTATGTAGGTCGAGAGCATATTGTCTCGGTTACATTATTGTACCAAACAAGACTGCGCATAGGATTAGAATATAGGATCTCATCCACTTATTTAATTACCTCCCTTGATTTTATTTCGCATTCTTATTTGATTGCTTGCATTGCATCTTGCTTGATCCTTTCACAACGTTAATCTTATCTTTTCTTTCGTGCTTGATAGGGGTTAGGAAGATGACTTGTACTAGGTATATACACTCTATTGTTCACTAACACTATTAGTTAAATTATTGTAAGTTGGGTAATATGCCTCATAACCTAATATCACATAGTCCTTTTGACCCATTAATGAAGTGTAATTGAAGGACATCAACTATAGGCTTGCATAAGAAGATAGTGTTTATCTAGACTGTAGAAATTAGATGCCCATACCCCATTTGGTTGACTAAAGACTTAGACAAGAAGTTAGTATGGCAACTGTAAAGGCACAACGCGGACGAGTCTTATCTTCTTTGTGAACTTGAATTATTTTGTACCTTCCTTCATCATAATCCAGCATACTTATATTTTCTGGACTACCTCCGCTTATGCTGCTATTTTATAGCCTAGTTTTGCAAGATTATTCTTTTATCGAGCTTGTTCATGACATATGTGTTATTGGGGACGCCTACTGATACATTATTTAAATCAGAATCAGTGTATTACGGTCTGATCAACCTTAATGCACTTGGTTCGCTCTTCGCATGACTACTTTACCTGGATTGAGATATATAGTTGACTAGTAAACGAATATACTTGTCCTTTAGAAATGTCCGAGCATATCTTATCGGTTATATAGCTGTACTGATATGAGCATGTGAATAAGAATTTACCAAAATAGATTTTAATCCACAACTGCCTTGACAACTCTCTTTTTGAATTCTTTAAATCACCTTGAACCCCGTACTTATATTCTATCACCTTCCCCTTGAATTTTTTTGTTTTTCGTCTTGCCCTATTTTCGGAAAGACGAACATTCGTACTTAGTATAAGTTTGATACACGGAGAGTACGAGATATACCCCATAGGCCAATCATATTACTTTGTGACTATCTTTTGTGATTAAGGGCATATCACAATGTCATATATTTGGTGTTAAAAATTTTGAGGATATGTTAATATTTTAACAAGATGGCGTACCCACGATGCTAATGGATGACACGAGTAGCAGTAGTAGTATTCTCTTTCCTATCACCATCTCATCCCCTTGGGTTGCTCATCTTCTCTTCCATATTCATTTCTTATCCCATGCTTAATTCTTTCTATCGTAGTTGCACCTTTTCATGCCATCATGAATTATTGATTTACTTCAATCTCACCATTTATTTTGTTAGTTAAAACATAAATGGGTTAGTAATAATTAATAACTAAAAAGATGAGTTCATAATGATAACCCTTATGTATTGCACTATAGCAATATCTGTATTCTCTTCTTATTATTTTTAAACCATAAGTAGCATCCTTTAGTCTAACAAAAATTAGTTGGATTGTTGAAAATGTCCATACTTCTAATAGTTTTATAAAGTTAGTCAAAACCTTAATTGTTGCCCTAAAACTTAGACTAAGCTTAGGAAAGAGTTGAATGCACTTGTTACGAACTGATGACTATGATAAATCATTGCCGAGGTAGCGACAGCTGCAGCTAGACTATTATAGTAGAGTAGTTGAGTTATTTGCAGACATACTGGTCAGGTGGCATGGCAGTATTAGACTACGATACTTGATGGTTACAGAAAAAAATTATGGTTATGAGATTCCAGAAAAGTATCCCAAAAATTTGGCCCAATGAATAAATTTGTCTTACAACCTAGACAATAGCCTCAAGAGACCTTGACTATTAGTGGAATTCTTGTAAGTTGGGTAGTGTAGATGAGTTAGAGGATAAGAGAATAGTGTATGGACAATAAGGGAGAAATGTGTTATGGTGGCTGAACATAACCTTTTAGGAAGCGCTGTAAGCTAGCAATGAAGTGTTAATATCTATAGTAATTTATTACGAATATGGGTTAGTGTTAATTTCGAGGACAAAATTATTGTAATTTTGGTAGAATGTAAGCCCCCTAATTTTTTTAAAAATTTTATTTAAAGTATTTTTATTAAATTATTAAATTTTTTTAGAGTATTTTCATAGTTAATTAGAAAATAAAATTTATTGATTAATCTACTTACATAAATATCCATTTAGAATTATTCCACAAAATAATTTTTTATTATTTTAAGAATTCTTGTTAAAGGGTGATAGATTTTTTAAAATTTATTTTTGGTGTACAAATATTTTTTTATTTATACCTCATATATATGTGAATAAATATATAGTATAATAATAATAATAATAATAATAATAATAATAATAATAATAATAATAATAATAATAATAATAATAATAATAATAATAATAATAATAATAATAATAATAAATAAAAATAAAAATAAAATAGAAAAGAAAAGAAAAGAAAAAGAAAAGAAAAAAAGGAAAGGAAAAGAAAAGAAAAGAAAATAAATAATAATAATAATATTTTATTTATACCTCATATATATGTAAATAATAATAATAATAAATAAAACAAAAAAAACAAAAAAAATAATAAATAAATAAATAAATAAAAATAAAAATAAAAATAAAAAGAAAATAGAAAAGAAAAAAAAAGGAAAGGATAAGAAAAGAAAAGAAAAGAAAAATCTAAAACTTAAACCTAAAAACTAACAAACCTAAAGCAATCTAATCCTATTCCTAAACCCCCCACCCCCCTTAGCCGTAACCCACACCCCCTCGAACGGACATCCCCCTATCCCGATCTCTCTCTCTACTCTCTCCCTTTATATAAACCCTAACCCTAACCCTAATCCCCGATCCCAGACCTCAGCCCCGACCGCCGACCGACCATAGCCGAGCCGGCACCGCCGCCCCGCGCTGCCGCAGCCGCAGGCGACCGCACCGCCGTACGCCTGCCCGCGCGTCCGCGCACGCATGTGCACAGCCCCGAGCCCATCTTCAAGGTGATGTATCTCTCTCATCTTTGATCCTTTTCTCGAGCGGTTTATCCGTGTACGTTCACAACCTGACCCTCTAGGATTTTCCTTCAAGCATGACGAGTTTTCGTGCCCTGGATTGGTCGAAAAATCGACCGAAAAATTGTCAAAAAACTGACCAAAAAATAGTCCAAAATTTTAACCCAAACCCACATGTTCATTCCCAATTTGCCACCAACCTGTTTAATATTTCAAAATCTAATTAAAAGATTTTCTTCTCAATATAACCAAAAAAATTTCTGTTCTTTTAGTTTTTATTAGTTTATTTTATTTGTTAAATTATTCGACCTCCAAAACGACCAAAAATATGATAATTTAAAATTGAGATTTTGTGATACGGAGTGCGCTCCGCCAAATGGGACTGCCTCATCGTGTATCAATTACACCGAAAGGTGCGTATGGTATATCCTTACGTGTGGGCTTTTGCGAAAGTTGATTCGGACGTGTGTGCGCGTCGGAATCAACCCGTATCCATAAAAAGTTCCTATATCGCGACTTTTACAAAACACCACCCCACTTTCTGTACGCTCGTCAGAATACGACGAAACTTGTGCCATTGGATTCGTGGTATCACGCTGGTCTTGTGACTCAAGTTTTACGCGATTCTGAGACAGTTGACCAAGCCGCCTATTCGTGGGCCCTACGGTTTGACTTGAAGGGCGAATTTGTGATCGGCTCACCGGAATCCAAAATTGGACATACAGTTGAGTTCGTAACGACGTTTAAATTTTGTTTGACCTATAATTTATCTCATTTAGAGACCTTTAACTCTGCCACATATTTCGGTGCAAAGTGGACCACATGTGGACCCCGCTTTGACCCAAAATTATCATTTTGCCCCTGTGTCCAAATTGGACGAAATAGTAGACTTTTCTAACTATCTCGCTTATTCTGGGAATGTTGGTGATGTTTATTTCAGCATTCGGAGACGTTCATTCTGATGCCATAGTTTCTGATCCCTTGTGCTTGACTTCTAGATGCTTACACTTCGTAGTTTTCTTGCCAAGCAAGTATACCTTGCCAAATTATTTACAGTACTTTGCATGCTTATCATATTTTAATATATATAAATATATGTTTTTTCAGTCATAATTATATATTATATATGTTGACACACACTTGACATATAGTATCATGAGAGGGAAGGACAGTCAGTAGGCGTATGGGCTACCCACTCTGGTAAACTGTAGTAACTAGCACGCACTACGGTAGTTGTGTCACGATGGTCGCTACCCTCGTGGTATGTCGATTGATGGTGTCACGATGGTCGCTACCCTCACGGTCTGACGGCTTCTGATGTACATGGACGTGTGTGTGAGTTGTAAGATAGAGTAGCCTACATATGCCCATACGTCGAAAAGTTGTCCTCATTACGCATTTTCATATAGATTGTCTAGTGCAGCGTACTTATATAGTTTCTGTCTATTATGCATGTTTTACAGTATTCAATTGGCATACTTCTATGTATCTTGTTACGTCCCTCAAAGGATCTGGTCCCTTTTCAGGTGTAGACGACCTTGACTATTCGCAGGAGCACGGATCAAGACATGCTACTTCTCTCTCTTTCGAGGAGGTCTTCTCTTCGAGCCTCATTGATCATTAGATGTACTTATTTTGTTTCTCTTATATTCTAGTTTGGTAGTGGATTTGTCTCCACCCAACTACTTGTTCTTATCAAGCATTTTATACTTGATTCAGTTATATAGTTGATTGGTTATTCATTTCTATTTGATTCTGTGGATGAGATCTGGTTATGCCCTGTGACTTATGACATAAATATATACCACATGTGAGTTAATATTCATATTACAGCATACGTGTGTATTATGGTATCCATATATTGGAGTTGCCATATACATACGGCTGGCATGCTTACGTATTCCTAGTCCTACGTATTTTGGGATTGGGGCGTGATAATATCTCAAGCAATAAAACAAATCCAGAAAACTTTTACTGGCAACTTTGAGAATATCTATGAACTTATTGTATGGAACGCTCATTGAGGCAACGATATCAAGTGGCAAAGAACATCTTGAGTTGAAGCTAAGTAGCGGAATGGCCAAAGGGTCGAGTCGCTCTGATACTATTATGTCACGCTTCGGTCCCAAAGGGGGGCCGATCATCCTCGCTTGGGTCCCTACGAAACCGATCGTTCTCGCCTGGGCGTGATGCCATGTAAGCCTAAGCTGCACTTGCACAAGGCCAAAGCTTGAACAAGGGCAAGTAAGCTATTCAATAAGGAAGCAGCGGCACATATTGTAGAAAAGTAAAGAACTCAATGGCATAAAGAAATAAGCTCTTTATTGATATTCAAAATTGTTACAAGCGGCGCTTGGCCGAGGTTACAAATCGCTCAAGCACTCTCTCAAATACAATAACATCGTTCCATACATTATATCCCTTTATACAAAAGCAACTAAAAGTAAAATACGATACGACTCAAGGCATCGACTCCAGAATTTTTGGTCCTGGGGATGAGGCCCGGCTATCGCTTCCTCGGACGATTTAGCACCTGAAAATAAGCAAGCTGTTGGTGGGTCAGCACTTTGGAGAAAGTACTGGTTAGTATAAAATCAACGAACAGAAGCAACACTCCCTTAAATCTACACTAAGTAAGCATGTGACAAAATATTACATTACTAGTGATCTTGCTACTTTTACCTATGTTCATTTCATCCAGGTTAGGATTATAGTCAGTTTACATCTTTTCAAAAATATAACTTTGAAACCAGTTTGCATATTCGATACATACAAGCAAGCTATAGAGACAGTATTCTATCGTGCAGTACGCAGCATGTATCGTGAGCCATATTCGATCTCTTAGGAATAAAAGTTATCTTTAGTGGATTATTTATCTCGAATCAAGACAAGTGCAACAAGTGGACTATACAATTTGATGCAATAGAGGAAGCATCATATTCAATGGAAAATAGATATATCACATTTAGCATAAATGATAAGGGACATAAGGAAATACAAGTGATCACTTATTCAGTGATCCTTACCCATGGCCGAACGGTTATCCTACAGCAGACATACAAGTTAGCAACAATTTGCATAAATATATTATGTATAAGGTTCTCTTTCCCTGTCTGTCTCTGCATCAAACAGTTTGGTATGCAAGAAGGTTAGCCTAGCATGCGCCATAACTATATGATGGTCCATGGTAGCCCCATGATTAGTAGCCGTGACTCAAGGTTCAGCTCTTCACCAACACACACGAGTACTAGCAGCCATGACATCATTGGTTCCGCACAACACTAATAGACACATCACCCCACTAGACCCCGTAGAGCTGTATCCTCAGGGTGAAACGAAAGTATCTTCCGGACCGAGCGATTTCCAGTGCCCCAGGAACCGTTCGAGAGAAAAGACCTTATGCACAAGTTGTCCGAGACCAACGCAATGACATAAAGCATCTATAATGCAAGCAAAACAAATGATCAAGCAAAACATATATGGTCGAGCAAAACACATCTTGTTAAGCAAAGCACATCTTTCACATATCTAATAGCATACCCTACTATATCACAAGGACCGTACCTCAGGGCACACTATTAGTCTCTGCTTATACGAATCAAAGACTTATAGCAGTTCGATATAGCAAAACATAAAATAGCAAGTACGAGTTCGATTTCATAACTAGCTTGAAATATCTATCTCTTTCTTAGCATATTTTAAAGGGACTTGTTCAAGTGATTCCTTTACTTATCTTTTTAGCATGGCAAGGGCTCGTTCGATAGTTGTGTCAGTGTAACTAAGCATGCAACAATTCTTATACTTCTTGACTTAGCATGGCAAGGTTCAATCTCTTTTCAGACAAGCATACAAGTTCCCTAGTTAAGCAAGCAGGTTCATTTCAATGACAAGCTTTATGAGTTCTCTAATTAAGCATGCAGAGTCAGGTTCTTTCATTAATCTTCTTATAAACTATCTTCTTAGAACAAGCAGTAGAAAACTCAGATTCATTATTAAGGCATGCAAGAATCAGAGAATGCAGTTCTGTCCACTCACTTAGATCAATCGTCTTGTGGTTCGATCGGGAACTCTCCGAGAAGACTTCCACTCGAGCAAGCAAAGCGATATCGCTTGTACATAGTGCCTACGTAAAGCGGGGTACTACACTAGTATTGATACTGCTATGGAGATTCCTTGTTATTAGCTTTGAACTTTTTTTTCAATGGTTATAGGTACCTGAACAATCTAACTTACCTAAGACATGTTTTCTAAAGGACTTCAAAAGAAGATATGTTACTTTTGGATGCTTAAATTCTGAAACACCACCAAAGTGAGATGTTTATAATATCATTGTTGATGAAATCTTTGATCGCAATGTGTATTTGCTTAAAGGAGATGGACAGTTTGAAGCCATTATGCTGGGTGATTTGATCAATTGACCAAAATAGTCCATTCAGTTAAAAAAGATATGAATATTAGCTCTTTGTTTTATTTTTGTAGTAAACTTCGTAGATGTTGTAAAATTCTATTACTTTTTTTTATTTGGATGTCATGTATGTAAACAATTGCAAGTACATAGATACTACAAAAGACAATAAGAATTTGTGCTATTCAATATCAATTGAGCTTCTTGACTGATTGGATATTATATTCATTTTGAATTGAGTGTATGTATTTTTAATTGAGTTTTTTTGAATTAGATTTAGATATATTAAGTGCATACTAATCTACAAAATGAACATGTCTGGTTAATTAAAAATAATGATAGTGAATATTTACAGAAATTCGATGGATATTGTTTGTAAAAAATGGGCAATAATGCAAAATTAGTTCAACGAGATAATTGACGGATGAAGTCCGCCGTTTATGATTTGACAGGCAAAATTCTTCGTTTTCTCTACCTACTTATCAACGGAATAAAACTAACATTTACAGAAAACTACAGTTTATTTTTTACGGACCAAAACCGTCGAAATATGCAATTTTCGACAGTTTTGGTCCATCGAGAAACACGAATTCTTATTTCTGAAGATTTCTTCAACCCGCGGCACCATCAGGTTCAGGAGAGGAGGAAAATTCAGCCCGAGGTACATTGGGCTATTTGAGATACTAGACAAGGTTGGCGTAGTCGCTTACAGGCTTGCACTACCGCCTAACCTAGAGGGAGTACACAACGTATTCATGTCTCCCAGCTCCAGAGATACATAAAAGACCCTAGTCATATGCTCGATCATTCTGAGCTTGAGGTAGAGGACCAAACCTCACATATTCAGAGCAGTTAGTAGAGATATTGGATCGCAGGAAGAAAAAGTTGCGCAACCAGACCATCCTCCTTGTTCGAGTTGCATGGAGGCACCATTCCCCCGGAGAGTTCACCTGGGAACGGGAAGACGAGATAAGGAATAAATACCCATATCTTTTCCAGGACCGATGTACACTATTCCATGTGTTTTATCCTTGAAATTTTGAGGACAAAATTTTCTAAGGGAAGAAGATTTGTAACTCCTCTTTTGTAACATATTGTAGCATTGACAGCCATGTAGAGGGTCTCCTCTCAGCAGCCCGTTCAGAAGAAGACAGGCAACATTATGGACTTCAAGAAAATGAACCCATGGGACTTTGTTACCACCGAGGGGATTTTGTACGCTGACGAGTGGCTGGGGGATATTGAAAGGATACTATGTATTACCCGGATTCTTGAAGATCTGAAGGTTGAGGCTGTCGGATTACATATTCATGATACTGCCCGCACTTGTTTCAAGAATGAGCCCAAGCTAGCATGTCGGACCTTACCTGAGATCAGTTCAAGGACCTCTTATAACTCCTCTTTTCTGGAGATTCCATAAAAAGTTCTCCATAGTAATACATTTTTTTCTAATAAACAGATAATATTTTACAATAATTTTAAATGAGTACTTTACTAAGTACTTTGTTTTTGCTAATATTTGTAGTACATTCCTTAACTAGATGATCAACTAATTCCAAATAACTCTAGACCTCGGCCTATCAAAACAACAATTTAAGTCAATACTTATATTAAGGAATTTTAACCTAGCTTTGAGCAAGCCCATTTGAAACAAACCAAACCCATTGGACTCGACCCAGTTAGGCCAAGCCCGCTTGGATGTACTGAATAATTTACCAAAGCCCAAAACCCTCAAGTTTAAAGCCCATTCGGATTCAACCCTCAACCCATTATTCAACCAGACCCGTTTACAACCAAACAGAGCCATCGCTCGGTTCTTTTTCCTTTTTCCTTTTTCCTTTCTTCTTCTTCTTCACTCAACGACCGATTTGCCACCGCCACCGACTCGCCGACTATTCGTGAAACTTCCAGACCCAACTCGACTCGCCGAGAAGTATCCGGCAGGTTCCCCACCGCTTCGACAACTGTCTCATCGACCTTTAATGATTCACGAAGCCACCAGAAATTTCCACTGCCACAGTCGACGGATCACGAAGTGCCCGGAAGCCTCTTCCACCGCCTTACTCCGTCTATTAAAGGAGCCCAACCCCCTAGTCTTCTCATCAGACCCTCTCCACGGCCAAACATTGATAAATTTCCCCACCTTTCTTTTTCCACCTGAGCTCTGGCCATGGCATCCCCGACAATGTTGGCGCCCTTCTGCGAGTATGGTACACGCAGTTCGATAATTCTCCACTGAAGGTCGACATTTCCCGACGATCTTCTTCTTCCACCTCTGACCTCTGATCCACCACGGCAAGTCCCGCGAAGCAGAGCTCAGCGCCAACGTTCTCTACCTCCTCGAACGGATTCCTCCGCTGCGAACTCAAGGCGACGTCACTCTTTTGATGATTGATCGAAAATCACAGTAAGTTTCATTCCAAATTTGTTTCGTTTCTTCGATTCGATCGGTTTCTTCTCTGATCTGCTTCATTTCGATCGTACAAATCAACTCGTAAAACCTCGTATCGATTGTGATCAAAGGAGTTCGATCAAATGTCCCATAAGATGTTCTTGATTCAAATCGAGCTTTCGCATCCCTGATCGGTAAGTTCTTTCACATGTTTTAATTCCTTATTTGTTTGGAATGATCACATGATGATATGCTTTGTTTAAACCTTATCGAAAGCAGACTACTCTTGGTGAAGTGACGTTCGGTCTTGACTCGATCGACTGGATCTTGGACATCTTCGACAAACCAACCCAAGATTTCAGTGAATGATTCAATTTCAGAATCTTCGCGTAGGTATCGCCTCCTTTCTTTCCTTAGTTTGTGGTTAAAATTCAACTCTGCATTCAGAGGACAAAGCACTCCCAATAATATGTTTTATGTCCATTATTCTATTTTGTGTCTGTGTCAGCTAGGGAAACCCAAAATTGATGGGGATAATTTATTTAACTCTGCAAGTACCTTCTCCGTTGTCAAAGAATAATTTTAATTTTCTGAGCTAAAGGAAGCTCTATAGGCGGGAAAAATTTGACTAAATATTCAAACTTGAATTGCACAATAACGTTCATATTATTTTTAGGATAGTTGAAACATGTAGTGTACTTTCAAAGGAATAAGAGCTAAACCATTCAAATTTAATGTTGGTTCGGTTTTAACTGGTCCATAAAGAGTAGTAAGTAAGCCTGTTGGACTTAAAGCCCAGGAATTGAGCCCAATAGGTCAGATCCTATTTAAAATCTGAAGCTAAGAAATTAGGAACTGACGCAATGAAGAAATAGAATTAGTGTTCTGGTAATTAGGTAATAAATTTATGACAAATTTAGTAATAAACAATAAGTCGATTAAGTAAAATATTAGAACATAAGAATGAGAATTTAAGGTTAGAGGTGATTAACAAATTTGGAATAATTATCTAAGGGGCAATTATGTCTTTTGAAACATAGCTAGCGAGGATTCACACATGACCTTCCACATATCACCGTTCAAAAGATTCAGCAAAGTACACTACGACTAAATTATACCTTGTATTTTTTGTTTTGCATGTCTTGTATATTGTACACCTATTAACACTACTATTGAGTTTATTGGGGATTGTGTAAGTACTTAGTTAATACGTGACCAAACTTAGTGCAATATTGTGTCGAGTTTAATTGCACATCGTACACGTGTAATTAAGCCGTACCCTTTTTATCGTACTATTGTGCTATTGTACTATTGTACCTACTAGCTGGTCACGTATTAGGCTAATACTTCAATCACTTGTGCATTTTTGTACTTTTCCATCATTCATCTATTGTACCATTGTCAAGACAACAACTGCTACACATCACTTGCATGCATTTTAAATTTACTTTGTATTTAGTTATTCGTAAGGTTGTACTTTGCTCCTTTTCTGATTGGATCAGTTGCAGGTGAGGCTGATGATGAATTATACACTAGTTTCTATGGCCTTTGTGATGACACAGTTGTGGAGCCCCTTCTGGAGGACACCCCTGTTCAGGAGTACCCCGTTGATGTTTGAGGAATTATATTAGGTATTTTCTTTTGTGCATTTGATGTTGTATTCTCTTGAGACTAGTGGATGTGTACGTATAGTGGTTATGCTTGCCTTTTGTTTTACCGGGTTTGTCCCCGGACATACATTTATGTAAAGGTATAATAATGGTGACATGGTGGTGTATTGTGCTTTTATACATGAGATTGTGATTAGATGTGATGAAGAATGATATTCCTTCATTGGAGGTTTAGACACTTGACTATCGCTGTCAACGACATCGTAGGCTGGACATGACCTATACCCGATTATTTGGGAGCGGGATGTGACACCTCTTTATGAAAAAAATCATTTCGGTAGTGGCGAAGGAAGTTCTGGGAAAGCAATTCCAGAACTTAGAGCAAGAAAATATCTCAGTGGATAAGTATGCTGTAGAGTTTCGAAGGTTAAGCAGATTTGTGGAGTATATGGTCAAGGGCCCTGAGGATAGAGCTTGTAGATTCCGACAGGGCTTGGCCAAGAAGATTATAATTCATAATGCCATACGTAAAGCCACGACATTTGCTGAGACCATATCTTTGGCTCATTGCTGAGACCATATCTTTGGCTCAAAGTGTTGAGGTGGACATAGACCTCAAGCCCAAGAGGGATCGAGATCCTTATGGAGGTGGTGGCAATAGATCCACACCTATGAAGCATCCCAATGTCCAACTGAGGACATTTCGGCATCATCAGCAGTACCACCCTTCAATTAGAGCCCCGATTTAGCACCAACGGTAGAGGTAGACCCAACAAATTCCTACATGTGGATATTGTCTGAAGAAGGGGCATATTTGGCAAGTTTGCAGGAAGATGCTAGGTCATTGCCTTATCTGTGGAGCATCGGACCATCAGGCCCAAGAGTGTCACTACTACATTTTCTAGAAAATAATATTTTGATCATTAATTAATTAATTAATTAATTATTGTGCATGTTAAATATTTATTTATTGTATGATTTATTTATTGTTAGATGTTATTATATTTTTGGACTTGTGTTAGTGGACCTAACTAGACTAGACTTGACTCATGGGCCAACATTTATGTTAGTTAGACTTGAGCCCAACCACAAGTCCAATTTATTAAGTTAATGATTTTATTATTCAAACCACTAGGAATATAACCTTCATACTTTTCTTCATGACTAACCAATAGGGGTAAAATAGATATTTCATATTTCTTGGATATGAAGAAAGGGGCCGGCCACTACATAAGGGGTTGGAGACTCTCTCTCCTCTCTTTTTCATTCCAAAATCTTAGATCTACAAATTTTCTTACCCAAATTCCATTCATCCCTACACCAATCCCTACCCAAATCCTCTTCCAATTCCTTCTCTACTCACCATTGGAGGCTATTGGAACAAGGAGGAGGCAAGGATCTACAAGAAGGTGAAGAGTGCACAAGTTGAAGGCTCTTTGCATCCATTTTGATACTTGCATTGTGAATTCATCTCCCAATAGGTAAAATTTAGTTTTTTTCCTTCTAATTAGACTATAAATTTGTAGTTTAGTCATTATGAACCCTCCCATATACTAGGACTACCTATAGGAAGAAGAATTGACTACTGGGGGCCCTTATTTTGTAAGTTATGATGTGTTTATGCCAATTTTAGAAAAATTTCGAGATTGACACATTATTTGTTTGTCAATAGGACAATTAGACCAAATTGACATGTGTTTGGTTGTGTAAGATTAGTGTCGTGTCCACAAATGGATACGTGTAGGCCGTATCATGACAATTTGGTGATACGGGTTATTTTGGAGGTTTTTCCTTCGACATGGGGGGTTGAGCATGTCATATTTTGACACGGGCACGTAGTTAAGTAGCTAGCTCTTCGTATTACTTCTAATTATGATTCTAAACTTGCTCGTGTCCTTCGGACTACATTTAATGATGTGTTGGAGCCGTATCGCAAGCGTATCATAGATTGAGTGTGATACGGGTGCAATTCACTCAAAGTGTTTATTATATTGTGTTCTACTTCATTTGGAGTTATTTTAGATATAATTAGTATTTCATTTGATATATATATATTGTAACGCCCGTAATCGCACGGTGCGTTACGCTGAGTCGGATTGAATGAAACAAATGCTGGTTACATTTGATTTGTTGGATTTTGGGAATAAGTATTGATTGAGTTGTTTCATGTGCAGATGGCTAGCGGGTTCGTTAGAAATCAGGTGTTCGTTCAGAGCAGTACTGAGATAGCTGAGTTGGAATGATAATGACATCTTCCTTAGTCCGATCGGTCGGATGATTTGTAGAGCACGGCATGCTCGCACGGTCATACCAGTTGAGTAGATCGCGCTTGCATCGGACCACGGGTTCAAGGGATTGGCCGTATCGGCAGGACAAGATGCTTAACGGGATCAAACATTGTGAGTGGGCTCTTTCCCTTCTCCTCTACTCCTTCATGCCTAATAATATGGAAAATACGTAAAAGGCTTGAACACTTGGATTGAAATATTGGGAATCACTACACTGAGGCGTGCATAGAGTATACATCGGTTGCTTGGTAGGATTGTGGCTTGAAATAATTTACGCGTTGGATAGTTGGAGCTAGAGTTGGATTATACATTTGAGGCAGTTGGTTGGATAATTGGGATTATGCTTGGACAGTTGGAATGACACATTGAGGCATTGGAAACATTAGGATTTGGGCGAGCGAGCGTGCATCGGTGCACGGGTATCACTTGGTCGCTTTGTCTTGCAAAGCGAGCAGTTGTGGTTCGAAACCGAACAACTGCATCGGCGCGGGCATTGTGCCTCTTTTGGGGCATTGTGCCATGGGATAGTTTGAGAAGAGTGTTGCACCATTTGAAACACTGTGTTGAGAAGAGGCATTGTGCCTATAAAAATACTTGGGATTTGGTGCCTTGGGCAATATGTTGGAAGAATGGTTATGGATTCTTTGGTTGGATGTTTTGGTTGGATATCGGTTGAACGAGTCTAGGATCGCTTGGTGGGGCGAGAATGTTCGATCCTTTCGTCATACCTACTTGGTGTCTGCATGTCACGGACAACCTGTGTTGCACAGGGTTTCGTTTCCTCGAACGGGATAGACTCCGGGGCACCGGGACCGTTCGGCCATGGAGGAGACATGGGCATCACGTCTTGGGCGCGGTGCTGGTAGTCCGATACCACTAGGAGGGAGTAGCTGCCCAGCCCTGGATCGGGTAGGACTGCCCTATTGATCTTGGTCCGATCAATGTCCTTTATGGCTTGGCCAGTGACTTCATATAGATTAGTGTTGGCTTGCTTTTCTTTTGTTGGTTTGGCTTCGTGTAGGCGCGGCCACCTTGCCTCGGCAAGAGTGTGCACTGTGAGATTTGGATTGTAAATGTTGGTTGAGGATGGATTTTGAGGCTTTGTTGATGGTTTGATGTTATCGTGCAAGCGATGGCATTGAGTAGAACGGGTTGCGTGTTAGTTTCCTTCGGGTTACTTATATATTTGCTTGTCGATTGGTTTGAGTTGAATGCTTGCATGCTTAAACTGCTTTACAGCTTTCCTTAACATGTCATTCATATGCCATGAAATGAATCTAGGATTCAACTAGAAAGATCACCATATAACTGTTTGCATTCACTATTTTACTTAGTGTCGGCTTAGGCGAGTGGGTTACCCTGCTCACCAGTACGGCTGTGTACTGACCCACGTTTGTGGACAATATTTCAGGTACGCAGGCATAGTGGCGCTGCTTGGATATACGAGGCATGATGTATGAACTGTAAGTACCTTTGTGGGCTAGAAAAAAGAGCAAGAGTTATTTCATCGCCTTCGTGGCATCGCCTTTGTGGCATTGCCTTCGGAGCATTTCATTTGGACCCTATCGTGAGCTTCGTTGCATTTTACTCTGATGTGTGCTTGGTACACAATACTTGACTTCCGCTGTAACTTGGTTGTTTCAATGATAACATTTGGTGTTTGACAACATCGTCTTGTACGAGCGCAACTCCAGGCTCGTGCGGCATCACGTCCCGATGAGAACGATTGTCCTGCGGGAGAGCTGCAACGTGGTGATTCACGTTCAGCGGGGACTATCGAGCTTGCGGGAGATTGGGGCGTGACAAATTGGTATCAGAGCGCCTGGTTCATTTCTTCGGACTTGGTCCTTTTGCTTCATCACAAACACTAAATAGCTTTCGCGTGTCGTCTAGCTCTTGACTCTACTCAGTGCCGCATTGGATGTTTCATGCAATAAGTCTATATATTGCTGGTTGTGGCTGCATGTTGTTCTTGGTTGTGTTGCTTTTGTTGGTTTTCGGTAGATCGCTTAGTATCGTTAGGCGTTGTTGCATTCGTGCAGCAAGTTGTTGGGCGTTGTTGCATTTGTACAACAAGTTGAGAGCTGTCGTTGGGTTGGCTTGGCTTGTCGTTCAGGGAGTTTCTGATTGCATCAGTGGATCAGTTGGTTGGCATACGAGATTGGTTATGTGGCTTATTTTGAGTAGAAGCATCGATTGAGAATGGATTGTTGCACGAGTTGCTCGTGTAGCGAATTGTTGGACGGAGTTTCAATTTTGGCTGGGTATATCATATGGCGCATTGGTTGAGCAGGTTTGAGTTTGACTTAGGAATATCAGGATGGTGTTGCGCGAGTTGCTCGTACAACAAATGTGTGGAACAGTTGGGTATTGGGTTGGATCACTTGGAAGAGAGCTCGATGCACGGGATTGCTCGTGTTGCGAAAGTATCAGACGGCTTTGAGAATAGCTAAAAGTATTGAGAACGGGATATAGCACAAGTTGCCTAACGAGATTGATGGTTAAAGAATTGGCTAAGTTTTTGTGTCAAACTCGAGTTGGGAAAGGCATGATCGAATATAAGGGATGGTTCGAACGGATTTTGGAAAAGTGCAAAGGAATCGTAATGCAAGTAGCGACTTGATTCGGGGTGGTATATGGGATACCACATATTGAGCAAGGCATTGAAAATATTTTGGTTGGATATCAATAGGAATTGCCTGAACGGACTCGGATAACAGAAATGTAAGTTGGTTGGTGCACGTCGGTTGAGTTAGGAAGAATGAAAAATAGAGCAAGCGAATATTGAGTTGAGCATAAGGAACGAACAGTTGGGATACGCTTGAACGAGCGATGGGTGAATTGAAGGATAGCGAGCACTGACTACGAATTTTGGGCCAACGCATTTGAGCTGTTGGTTGAGCAAGGAAACACGATCTTGGTTTGGAGGGACAATGCGATGGATTTGAACGAACATAAAGGATTTTGGATATTGCTGCTCGAGAAGTTTGACTCAGGTTTAGCGGAAGTGGAATTTTGGGCAAGATGTTGCAACAATGGTAGACGAATTTTTCGGAAGACGTGGACGGACTGTGGCAACAACGGAAGGCAAGGATTGTGGCAGGACAGACTTTTAAAGATAGCTAAATGATGGAGCAACGTCGGAACAAATCACCGTGCTGTTCGAGTAAGTTGGACGTGCATTGTGGAACGCGGCAAAAGGATAAGAATTTGAGCAAAGTCTTTGGTTTCGGAAATCATTGCAGTGGTAGTGCGAGAAGTCGAACATGGCAGTTCAGAAAATTTGATGGATTCCGGGCAGAACGACGTATTAATGGAAGACGGTTTCAACGAGCGCAGTTCTCGAACTATGGCTTGGATAGGTAGCAAGACTCTAGGTGGTTAAGCGACTTTGGTTGACAGATTATCAAGGTAGTGCATAAAATTTATCGGATTCAGAAGTTCGTTCGGATGGAATAGTTGGATTATGGGTCGGATTTGCAGATGAGGTATAGCATGGTTCATAGTAACTGTCCATCGTGATGATTACAATTATCGAGCGTAGCTTCGGGACAACTGACCCTAGCGGCTTGCCCGTCAGATCAGAGATTGAATATGGTAGACCCATAGAACGACCCTTGAGGCGGCGTATTTGGGAATGCGTCGAGGGCAGATGTGAGCGATTATATTTGGCTTATTGACCGAGTGTTGGATTTGAGAGACCCTTGGGATAGCCTTCAACTGAAGATGCAGCCGGAAGATCGAAGCGATGGTGGAAGTAGCCTAGTCAACTGATGCGATTCAGAGTCGCAGATTTTTATCGATGGCATCGCCTCTGACTCATCGTGCCCTGGAAGGGAATATCATTCATATGAATTGACGACTGTGAAACTAGCTCGTGAAGTTAAAGCAGCGGCTCGTTCAGATCAAATCCTTGCGAATACTGGAAGGGACAGATTTGCCTCAGATTTACAAGATGCATCAGAATTTAGTCTGGAAAGCGTGCTCGTTCAGAAGGAAAAGGTGATATCCTATGCTTCGAGGCAGTGGAAGCAGCGCGAAGAACTATTCCATGCGCAACCTAAGGATTGTGGCGAGTGTGTCCACGTTGAAATCGTGGCGACACTATCCTTTTGGCGTGGCAGCGAGATCTTCGTGGATCACACGAACCTCAATATAGATGTTCACCCAGCGAGGTATTGAGATTGAGGAAAAGGTGTTTGGTTGAGCTGATCTAAGCAAAGTTTGATATTTGGGTAAGTCGCCTAGCTGGGATAGTATCAGTTGTGATAATCGTTCAATGCATAAGATATATATTTGGAGATGTTGCTAGTGCGGATTCAGAGATAATTGGATGGATTGAGTTGGAAAACGAACCGATTGAGTCGGTGAAAAATTATCATATTTGAAAATAGTGCTCAATCGAATATGTTGGAATGGAAATCAGGATTGGTTCAATTGAGAGTAAAGTGAATGGATGCCTCGGACATAAAATACCCTTGTAACTTGTTCAAATTTGCTATCGCAAAGCTCGGCTGAAATGCATGTATTTTAGGGACGCCTTAAATATGTGTACGATCCAAAACTAAGCGATACGAAGAATTCGTATGGAGCTGCAAGAAGGATGTGGGAATTCATAAAATTTGTACGAGCGTTCATCAGAACGAGATGCGGAGTCAGGATCGTGAATATGTGAGTTGCATAGAGCAGATCTATGGAATTGGACTAGCGGCATATGAATGGAATGAGTACCAGCAAGGTTCGTGGACGAACCTGATTCTAAGTGGTAAATTATGTAACGCCTGCAACCGCACGGTGCGTTACGCTGAGTCGGATTGAATGAAACAAATGCTGGTTACATTTGATTTGTTGGATTTTGGGAATAAGTATTGATTGAGTTGTTTCATATGCAGATGGCTAGCGGGTTCGTTGGAAATCAGGTGTTCGTTCAGAGCAGTACTGAGATAGCTGAGTTAGAATGATAATGCCATCTTCCTTAGTCCGATCGGTCGGATGATTTGTAGAGCACGGCTTGCTCGCACGGTCATACCAGTTGAGTAGATCGCGCTTGCATCGGACCACGGGTTCAAGGGATTGGCCGTATCGGTAGGACATGATGCTTAACGGGATCAAATATTGTGAGTGGGCTCTTTCCCTTCTTCTCTATTCCTTCATGCCTAATAATATGGAAAACACGTAAAAGGCTTGAACACTTGGATTGAAACATTGGGAATCACTACACTGAGGCGTGCATAGAGTGTAAGTCGGTTGCTTGGTAGGATTGTGGCTTGAAATAATTTACGCGTTGGATAGTTGGAGCTAGAGTTGGATTATACATTTGAGGCAGTTGGTTGGATAATTGGGATTATGCTTGGGCAGTTGGAATGACACATTGAGGCGTTGGAAACATTAGGATTTGGGCGAGCGAGCGTGCATCCGTGCACGGGTATCACTTGGTCGCTTTGTCTTGCAAAGCGAGCAGTTGTGGTTCGAAACCGAACAACTGCAAGCCAAGGAGAAGAGATGGACGCGAAATTAATACTAACTCATATTCCAAGGAGAACATTTGCACATAGAATAAATTCAAAAAAATCTATCGCCCTTTAACAAGACTCTAAAATAAAAAATATTTTATGAAATAAGTCTAAATGAGTATTTATATAATTTAATTAATCAGTAAAAAAATTTATTTTCTATTTAAATATAAAAATACTCTAAATAAATTTAATAATTTACTAAAAATACTTTAAATATAATTTAAAATTTTATGGGGCTAACATTCTACCCAACTTACAATAATTTCGTCCTCGAAATTAATACTAACTCATATTCCTAATAAATTACTATAGCTATTAACACTTCATTGCTAGCTAGCAGCACTTCCTAAAAGGTTATGGTCAGCCACCCTAACACTTTCCTCCCTTATTGTCTGTACACTATTCGTTTATCCTCTAACTCATCTATACAACCCAACTTACAAGAATTCTACTAGTAGTCAAAGTCTTTTGAGACTATTGTCTAGGTTGTAAGGCGAGTTTATTCATTTGGTCGAGAATTTTGGGATACTTGTCTCGAATCTCATAGCCATGATTTTTCTCTGTAACCGTCAAGTATCGTAGTCTAATACTACCATGCCACCTGGCTAGTATGTCTACAAATAATTCGACTACTCTACTATAAGGGTCTAGCTGCAGCTGTCGCTACCTCGCCAATGATTTGTCATAGTCATCAGTTCGTAACAAGTGCCTTCAACTCTTTCCTAAGCTTAGTCTAAGCTTTAGGACAACAATTAAGGTCTTGACTAACTTTATAAAACTATTAGAAGTATGAACTATTTCAACAATCCAACTAATTTATGTTAGACTAAATGATGCTACTTAAGGTTTAAAAATAATAAGAGAATACATATATTGTTATAGTGCATATACATAAGAGTTATCATTATGAACTCAACTTTTTAGTATTAATCATTACTAACCCAGTTATGTTTTAATTAACAAAATAAGGGTGAGGTTAAAGTAAATCAAACAATTTATGATGGCATGGAAAGATGCAACTACGATAGGAAGAATTAAGTATGGGACGAGGAATGGATATGGAAGAGAAGATGAGCAACCCAAGGGGACGAGATGGTGATAGAAAAGAGAATACTACTACTGCTACTCGTGTCATCTATTAGCATCGTAAGTATACCTTCTAGTTAAAATATCAACATATCCTCAAAAATTTTAACACCAAATATATCATATTATAATATGCCCTTAATCACAAAAGATAGTCACAACGTAATATGATTGACCTATGGGGTATATCTAGTACTCTCCGTGTATCAAACTTATACCAAGCATGAGCGTTCGTCTTTCCGAAATAGGGGAAAACGAAAAACAATAATAAAGAATTCAATGAGGAGGTGATAGAATACAAGTACGGGGTTCAAGGCGATTAAAAAGAATTCAAAAATAGAGTTGTCAGGGCAGTTATGGATTAAAATCTTATTTTGGTAAATTCCTATTTGCATGCTCATATCAGTACATTTATGTAATCGATACGATATGCTCGAACATGTCTAGAGGGCAAGTATATTAGGCTAACAAGCTGAGTCAACTATATCTCAATCCACGTAAAGTAGTCATACGAAGAGCGAACCAAATGCATTAAGATTGATCAGACCATAATACACTGATTCTGATTTAGAGATGTATTAGTAGGCGTCCCCAATAACGCATATGTTATGAACAAGCTCGATAAAAGAATAAGCTTGAAAAACTAGGCTATAAAATAGCAGCATAAGCGGAGGTAGTCCAGAAAATATAAGTACGCTGGATTATGATGGAGGAATGTACAGAATAATTCAAGTTCATAAAGAAGATAAGACTTGTCCGGTGTTGTGCCTCTACAGTTGCCATACTAACTTCTTGTCTAAGTCTATAGTCGACCAAATGGGGGTATGGGCCTCTAAGTTCTACAGTCTAGATAAACACTATCTTCTTATGCAAGCCTATAGTTGGTGTCATTCAATTATACTTCATTAATGGGTCAAAAGGACTAGGTGATACTAGGTTATGAGGCATACTACCCAACTTACAGGAATTTAAATAATAGTATTATTGAAAAATAGAGTATATATACCTAGTACAAGTCATCTTTCTAACCCCTATCAAGTACGAAAGAAAAGATGAGATTAACATTGTGAAGGGATCAAGCAAGATGCAATGCAAGCTATCAAATAAGAGTGCGAAATAAAATCAAAGGAGGTGATCAAATAAGTGGATTAGATTTTATATTCTAATCCTATGTGCAGGCTTGCTCGGTACAGTAACGTAACCGAGACAATATGCCCTCGACCTGCATGGGCCACCACAAAAACATGTCATGCCCCAGTCCCAAAATATATATGACTAGGAATAAGTAAGCATGTCAGCCGTATGTATATGGCAACTCCAATATATAGAAACTATAACACATACGTACGTTGTATTATGAATAATAATTAACAAGTGGTATAGATTTATGTCATAAGTCACAGGGCATAATTAGATCTCATCCACAGAATCAAATAACCAATCAACTATATAACTGAATCAAGTATAAAATGCATGATAAGAACAAGTAGTTGGGTGGAGACAAATCCACTACCAACTAGAATATAAGAGAAACCAAATAAGTACATCTAATGATCAATTAGGCTCGAAGAGAAGGCCTCCTCGAAAGAGAGATAAGTAGCAAGTCCTGATCCGTTCTTCTGCGAATAGTCATTATCGTCTACACTTGGAAAGGGACCAGATCCTCAGAGGGACGTAACAAGATACATAGAAGCATGCCAATTGAATACAGTAAAATATGCATAATATACAAAAAATATATAAGTATGTTGTACTAGACAATCTATATGAAAATACATAGTGAGGATAATCATTTCGACGTATGGGTAGGTGTAGGATACTCTATCTATCTCACAACTCACACACACGTCCATGAACATCATCAGCCGTCATACCGCGAGGGTAGCGACCATCGTGACACCATCAGCCGACATACCGCGAGGGTAGCAACCATCGTGACACAACTCCCGTAGTGCGTGCTAGTTACTACGGTTTACCAGAGTGGGTAGCCCATACGCCTACTGATTGTCCTCTCCTCCCATGATACTATGTGTCAAGTGTGTGTCAACATATATATAATTATGACTGAAAGAAAACACATATATAATGAATATATAAAATATGATAAGCATGCAAAGTACTATAAGCAATTTGGTAAGGTATCTTGCCTGAGAAGAAAGCTGCAAAGTGTAAGCGTCCAGACGTCAGGCACAATGGATCAGAAACTATGGCATCAAAATGAACGTCTCCGGATGCTGAAATAAATATCACCAACGTTCCCAGAATAAGTGAGATAGCTAAAAAATACTACCCTTTCGTCCAATTTGCACATGGGCAAAACGATAATTTTGGGTCAAAGTGGGGTCCACATGTGGCCCACTTTGCACCAAAATATGTGCCAGAGGAAAAGGTAACTAAATGGGACAAATTACAGGTCAAACAAATTCTAAACATCGATACAAACTCAACGGTATGTCCAATTTTGGATTCCGGTGAGCCGATCACAAATTTGCCCTTCAAGTCAACCAGTAGGGCCCACAAATAGGCGGCTTGGTCAACTATCTCAGAATCGCGTAAAACTTGGGTCACAGGACTAGCGTGATACCATGAATCCAATGGCGTAAGTTTTATAGGATTCTGACTAGCTTACACAAAATGGGGTGGTGTTTTACAAAAGTTATGATACGAAAACTTTTTACGGATACGGGTTGATTCCATCGCGCACACACGTCCGAATCAACTTTCGTGAAAGTCCACATGTCAGAATATACCATACGCGTCTTTTGGTGCAATTGGTACGTGACAAGGCAGTTCCGTTTGGCTGGGCGCACTCCGTATCATAAAATTTTAGTTTTAAAAGATCAAGTTTTTGGTCGTTTTAGAGGCCGAATAATTTAACAATTAAAGTAAACTAATAAAAAGTAAAAGAACAAAAATATTCTCGATTATATTGAGAAAAAATTCTTTAATTGGTTTTTGAAAATATTAAACAGGTTGGTGGCAATTTAGGCATAAACATGGGGGTTTGGTGTTAAAATTCGGGACTATTTTTGGTCAGTTTTTCGGCCAACTTCCTGTCGATTTCCTACCAATCCAGGACACGAAAACTCGTCCCGCTTGAATGAAAATCCTGGGGGGTTAGGCTGTGAACGTACACGGATAAGCCGCTCACAAAAAAATCAAGGATGAAGGAGATATCATACTGGGAAGATGGGGACTCTGCTATTTGTGCGGCTATGCACATGCGCGAGCGGCGCGTGCGGATGGCGGGTTGTGGCGGTCGCCGGCGTGGTTGAGGGCGATCGCCGGCGCGACTGCGGCGTCGGAGAGTCTGGGCTAGGGTTAGGGTTAAGGTTTGAGAGATTAGGGTTAGGGTTTGGGAGGTTATAATATATATATATATATATATATATATATATATATATATATATATATATATATATATATATATATATATATATTAGAGAGGGAGAGAGAGAGATATATAGCCGTGGGGTTGTTGCTGGTTCCGGGGGGGGGGGGGAGGGGATTAGTCGTGGGTTGGTTGTGGGTAGTTAGGAATAGGTTTTAAGGATTAGCTTAGGGGTTAGTTGGTTTTAAGTTATGAGTTAGGTTTTAGATTTTCTTTTCTTTTCTTTTCTTTCTCTTTTTCTTTTATTTCTATTATTAATATTACTATAACTATAACTATAACTATTATTATTATTATTATTATTATTATTATTATTATTATTATTATTATTATTATTATTATTATTATTATTATCATTATTTCTATTTCTATTTCTATTATTATTATTATTATTATTATTATTACTATTATTATTATTATTATTACTATTACTATTACTATTACTATTACCATTATTATTTTTATTATTATTACTACTATTACTATTTTTATTATTATTGTTATTACTATTATTATTATTATTATTATTATTATTATTATTATTATTATTATACATTTATTCACATATATATCTACATATATAGATGAGACAATATAAAAATTCAAAAAGAATATTTGCACATAGAATAAATTCTAGAAAATCTATCGCCCTTCAACAAGACTCAAATAATAAAAAAATATTTTATGAAATAAGTCTAAATTAGTATTTATATAATTTAATGAATCAGTAAAAAAAATTTATTTTCTATTTAATTATAAAAATACTCTAAAGAAATTCAATAATTTACTAAAAATACTTTAAATAAAATTAAAATTTTGGGGGCTTACACTTGACGCAAATTATAAGAAGCAAAAGCTAATTCATTAGCAGGAGAGGAGTTATGTCAACTCTTTATAGGAGGAGTTTAATGAGTTCGTGACCTTCAGATCTCGATTGGAAGCAAATGTAGCTTCCAGAATCGTTGAGGTAGAGTAGCAAATCGGACAATGCTATAACACGCTCGACAGTCTTCGAGAAGAGATGAGGAGGCTTACTGATAAGGCTGTGGCCCTAAATTCCAAGGCTGCTCAAGTTAAGCAAGCTGATAAAAAAATTGAGGACTGAGTTAGATTTACTATGATGTACGAGGCCAAGATCCAGTTCAAGGATGACAATCTTCGCATAAATGAGGCACAAATTATAGCCTAGACCAAGAAAGACCTGGTGGCAAAGGAGATAGAGGAACTATGGAGGATAAATGATTTATTGACACCTTCTCACTAACTCGTGCAATATTTCCATCTTTTAACCTTTCGAAAGACTAATTCCAGTATCTTCCTTCTTGCATTATAGTGAAAAGTTAAATCTATTGTTGCGTCGATGTTTATTGGTGCATGTTGAACTCTTAAGAGTAGAAGATTTTGTTACAGGTATATGGATGTAACAAGCATAATGACTCTTTTAGGAAGAGTATAGAATATTCTACTTGGGAATGTCTATTCGGGTTGGTTTACTACCTATAGGATACCAATAAATAGGTATAGGTGGTAATAAGACGAAACTATCAGAGATAATATGGACATGTAGGTAAGCCTGAATGGCCTTTTTGCTTATAGGTAATATGGAAATTACTGAAAGTATTTGGTGTCAGGGTTGACACTCAAGCCAAGGAGAAGAGATGGACGCGAACCCGGCTCGTATGGTAAACCTAAACAGTTCTATTTACCACAATTTGCAAAGAAAGAAAAGATTTGTTATTCATCAAGAAGCTGCATCCGGAATTTGCTTCGTAAAGTCCAGTAAAAAATCTGAAGAGGACTGAAAGTTCAAGCATATACAGGTGTGTAGGTAAATCCGTTAGTTCGTTGACGAGAATGTGTATAATCGTATTGCCAATATAGATTATGCAGGAATAGTTTGCGAGAAGCTGAATCTTTGTGCAAAAATGATCAGAATAAACAAGTTATTCCTAAACCGAACGATGATGGGTCTATGGTACAAAGATAGTACGTCCATTACGAATCACCTGAGTGAGTTCCAGGGTATGGTTGACCTGTTATCCTCAATGGAAGTAAAGTTCGACGGCGAAGTTCTGTGAATATAGTTGCTTTGTACATTTTTAGACTTATGGAAGACCGTACGAGTGTCCATGATTGCTTATGCTCCAGAAGACATGGTTAGTCTGGAGTTTGCCAAGAGCAGGATATTAAATGAAGAGATGCGCATAAATTCACAGGGTACTTCAGCTCTATCTCTTTTAGAGGCACTTGTTTCAGAGAGCCATAGAAGGAGTTAAAGCTAGCAAAGGTTTGGACGGTGTTAGAGACAAGAGCAGAAGCAAGTCCAAGGGTTGGTATGAGAACTCCGAGTGCTACCATTATGGCAAGAATTGCCACATCAAGGAAATAGTTTTGGTTGAAAGATAGAGAAGAAGGGTGACAAAGGAAATCAAGGTAAGAACACAACAACAGTTGTCTCGGCACATGCAAGTAATGTGATCATTATGGGTGATGAGGTAGTCATAAAGCTCACATACGATAAGAATTTTTGGTTGGTGAACACGAGAGATTTAGCTCACATATCTCACAATAGGGCATTTTTTGCCACTTACACAATAAAAGAGTGTGGAGTATTGAAGATGGGCAGCGGAGATGTGTCAAAAACATGTACTATTGGAGATGTATCAAAAGTAGTTGTTAGCGTAGACTGTGGAGTATTACAAAGATAAGAGAAACAATACCAGAAGGCTCTGCCAAAGATACCTCAGCTCAATGGCGTAGCGAAACACATGAATAGGATACCGATAGAGAGGGTACGGTGTTTGTTGTTAGAAGCAAACTTATCGGACAGTTATTGGGGTGAGGCTATCAATACTGCTACTTATTTTATTAATTTATCTCTTAGTACACCTTTGTATGGTGATATACCTGATAGAGTATGGTATGGAAAGGAGCTATCATACATATTCCTTTGAGTGTTTGGTTGTAAGGCCTTCGTTCATGTACTGAAGAAAGAGAGATCCAAACTTGACTCGAAGATGAGGCAGTATATTTTTGTCGGCTATGGTCGGGATGAGTTTGGCTTTAGACTCTACAACCCAGTGAAAGAAAAGCTCTATAGAAACAGGGACATGATATTCATCGAGGATCAGACCATGAAAAATACTCAGGATTCCAAGATGCCTTTTGAGGCTGTAGAATTGTCTGAGTTAGAGTCATCATGCTTTGAGCTGTTTTCAGACGACACTACAAAAAAAATCTAGTTATGGGAGATCCAGTACATGAAGATGCTCTGAATCTCGATCATCATTCTACTGATGGTGGTCAAAGAAACCTTCAGGAGGAAGAGCATGCCAAGGAGGCAATTCCTGAAGAAAATGATGTTATCTGTATACAACCAACAATATATGTTCTTTCACTACCGCATTTCTGGATTATGATATTTTTGTCATTTAGCATAGTTTATATTTAGTGATTAAATATTTATATATTGTAGTACTAATTATTTATATTGTGTTGTGCTATTTATTTATTAGTTAGTGTGCTAGCATAATTATTGAACTTGTCATTAATGGACCCAATTAGATTATCATGACATATTAAACCCAACATTGGGTTAGGCCCATTAGACTCATTCTCTTTAGTTAATTAAGGAGATTAGGTTAATTTTTATTAGATTAGAAGCTTCCTAATATAGCCCACCCTAATTAAACCTCTTAACTAGCTAGTGGGTGGGCATTATTGTCAATATGAATTACTTGGAGGAGGGGCAAGAGGGGGTCGGCCAAATGAGGAGTCTCTCTCTCTCTCTCTCTCTCTCTCTCTCTCTCTCTCTCCTCTCATTAATTTATTTTAATTTGGATCCCAATTGTGTTTTTCTCTAAATTGCTTTATCCCTCCACCAAATTCACCCAATTCATTTCTATTTTCTTTTATTTATATCACCTAAGAAGCATTGGAGCTTGGATTGCAAGGAGCACTTGGAGAATGAGTCATTGCATAGGAGCTTGTGTCATAATTGTGTCCATTTGGATTTTGTATTGGGAATCTATGTCCCAATAGGTATAATTCTAAATTTTCTCCTTAATTAAACTCAAATTCATGCATTTGACCATTAAAAAATCTTACTTAGCTTAGGGCTATCCATAAGAACAAGAACTAGGTTTATATGACTTGTATTATAGTTTTTACATAGATTTGTGTGCCCAATTTGGGAGAATTTTGAGATGGATGTATCAAGTGTGTGTCATGAGACTAATTAGATCTAATTAGACTTAGATTGATGATATGGGACTAGGTACGTGTCTATAATTAGACACGAGTAGAGTGTATCATGGTATTTTGTGATACGCTATGATATGAGGTTCATTTTGGGTATTTTCCTTTGTACACTTGTGATACACATGTTAATTCCTTCACCCCACATTGTAATAACTATTGTTTGTGTTATTATACAATATTAGCTATTTGTGATGTGTTCTATGTGAGTGTAGCATGTTGATGCACACCAAGTGCTTGAGTGGAGTGGTTGTGATTTAGGTGTTTGTTTGAATGCCTATGTATATTTATATTAATGTATATATATATATATACTTAAGTGGTAGTGTGTGTGTACACTGAGATGTCAGTGTGTATTGGTGGTGCACAGGAAGGGGTATTAGTCAGGGAGCTGTTGCAATAGCAGCAATGGGGACTCCAGTTCAGAGAATGTGTAATGTGCATATCAGGTTGGGATTCATGGGGCAGTGATCCCTGCACCAATATATGGGGTATTGGTAAGTTTAGGTTTTAGTATCAGTAGGGTGCTCAGTTGTTTGGAGTTCTCAGTGTGAGCATTTGTATTGAGTGTGTGCTCTGATGTAGTATGAACACTCTAACAGGGTGCAAACCTGAGCACTGCAAATTAGACTAAAGAAGAAGGGAGTCGTGTCCAACTTGAGCAGTACAACTACTAACTGCAGTTGGACATTGCACAGACAATAAGTGGGTTGTAGAGTTTGATATACAGGCATCAATGAGATAACAACAAATTTAAAACAAGTAGAACAATAGTAGTATTTAGAGAGGGGAAGTCAGGGTATCGGGTTCAAGAACAGAAAGCAGCAATAGTAGCTATAAAGAAGGAAGAATAAAATCAGTAGCAGCAACAGTATCAATATGCAGTAGAGGGGTTATGAGTTAGTGTAGAAGAGTAATACAGGAGTGGGTGGACTGGAGGTAATATCTGGACCAATGTTCAGAGTGCATCTTATTATGAGTGCATTAGAGAGATGTGTGTATGTGTAAGGTAATGGTTAGAGTGTTTAGATAGGATTTAAGGTATTAGTTGACTGATACCTTACAGTATCAGATAGTAGGTCAGGTTGATGTGCACCTGATGAAGCCAGTATGTCTAGGCACACTTGATTCAGTGAAGGTTGGTATGGAACAATAGCAGTGGTAGCAAGCTTTAATGTATGTGTGCAGTGATAGGCAGAGGTAAGTGAACTGTGGTACAAGTGTATCAGAGGTGTTTGTGGCTTAAGGAAGCTGCTAGTAGCAGCTGATATTGCTATTATTGCATCAGGCAACATGGAGACTGAAGTGGCTCGAGTAGAGTATCAATGAGGAACTGATACATAGTATACCAAGTAAAATTGTGTATTGGACCGAGATATGAGGGTAAGGTATTAGCTAAGTAGTAAGTTTTTATATAAATAACTAAGGTTGATTTTACCTAAGAGATTAAGTGATGTATTACTTAATACTATAGATATAAGTTATATATATACTAGTAAGGCTTGGCTTAGCTAATACTAACTATGGATTTACTAGATATTTACTAGTATATGTTAGAATACCCTTATGGACCTAGAAACTAGGTATGACCTAGTAATACCTATTTTAGTCTTGTAATCAACCTAAACGCTAGGAATGAACCTAAAACCAAGGTAATAACCTAGTTTTGGCCTAGTTTGACTAGTGTGACCTAGTCTTAACTTAGAAGATCATATTAGTGCATTGTAGCATTTTTATCACTTCATTACACCCAATAATATGATATTTAAAATATAGGTCAATGTGACACTAGTCCAGACACAGATTGGTATTGTCAGCTCAGGACCTCAGGTGAGTACATTCTTTGACAGATTTTCATTTATGATATCTTCTATGTTTTTTGTATCTAGTGTAGATATCTTTGACTTCTTAACACATGGTTACACGGATTAGTATTTTTTGGATTCCGTCATGAGATATTATTTTTGGTAGTTCCTGGTGTATCTTGTACATGCCCTGTTGCTCTTATACTTGTATGGACACTGATTCCTGGGAAAACTAGCTACCTTCTTGGAGAATCCTGTATCGTAACGTGCCATGGTTGGATCCACTATACCGGTCGGAGGTTGGGAAGTATTAGTTAGATATATGATCATACCCACAATGTACAAGTATTCATATACAAGTACCATGTTATTGTTAATCATACACTTCACGTATAATTAGACAGGCCATGATTCCTGTACAAGTTTCCAAGCCAATCACATGTCGAAGCTAGTACTCACTCACTTAGTTAGTTATATTTTTTGACTCCTGTATATGATGCTCATCTCTCTTGTACTTTTTACAGCATTCTATATTCTGTATATTTTCTGCTCATGCTCTATTTATCTTGTATATTCTCTCTATTTACTGTTACATAGTCTTTATCATTAATTTGGAACTGTTGTTAGAGGTGTGCTTCACTCCAATCCTGACTAGATATATTTTTTAGATGATTTAGATGACTGGTGTCATACACACTATGGACCTCGGGACGTAGTGGGTGTAGAGTTAGAGATGGTGGCTCAGGAGGAGCCGATATCGGGGGATGATCAGATAGTTGCAGATGTTTAGATTATTGTATTGGTTATGTCCCAGTTTAGATATTTTTGACATGTATTATATTTGAGACTATTGTGCTAGTCTATTAGATTTGGATATGAGTTGTATTATGACTGTAATTCATTTCTTTCTTCTATTCCATATCATGCTACATCTTTCTCAAGTTTTATTGTGATTGAGTATTGATTATTATTTTGTCCTCCATTTGGAGTTGAGATATCTTGACAGGTACATATATATTATGTGAGATATTAAGATAGTATTGTTGACCTAGACAACGTTCTACCGCCGATGTTGTGGCGTAGGCTGGATGTACCCGCATTCTCGTACCCTTACACCGGGTGCGGGTCTTTATAGGTTCCATTGAGGAGGGACACGAGAGAGCGTTGACCATCCACGAGGTACTCGCCAGATAAGTATGTGTTATTGACTGTCAGAGGAGAGCCCAAAAGTTTCACAGACGTGATGAAAAACGAATACAGGATGAGTGGATGCATGCTATGCAAGAGGAGATGTATTCCTTACAGACAAACTCCATTTATGAGCTGGTGTGGTTGCCAAGAACAATAAGACTTAATCGATGGTTTTTCAGAGTGAAGCAAACATAAGATGATACTCGCCCTCAATACAAAGCGAGACTGCTAATTAAAGGCTACAGTCAGCGAATGGTCATGGATTTTGATATTATCATCTATTCGGGTGGTGCTAGCGTTGGCAGCTAGTTTTTACTTAGAGGTTGAGCAGATAGACGTAAAGACAACATTCTTCTAGGATAATTTATAGGAGGAGTTATACATAGAGCAACCAAAGAGGTTCTATGAGCAGGGCAAGTCATATTTAGTCTGTCGATTAATGAAGAGTCTTTATAGTCTAAAGCAAGCTCCGAACTAGTGGTACAGAAAGATCAAGGCATTTATGGGAGAGCATGGTTATGCACGGACGATGTTGTATCACTTTGTATCTGTGAAGTATTTTTTCGAGGATAATTTTATCATATTATTGCTCTATGTTGATGATATGCTATTGGGGGGTCAAAATGCCACCAGGATATTAGAGTTGAAGTACCAACTGGGCATGACCTTCTTTATGAAGGATTTGGAGGTAGCGAAGACTATTCTTGGGGGGGGGGGAGAGAGAGAGAGAGAGAGAGAGAGAGTCCAAGTTGCTTTATTTGTCCCAAAAGAAGTACATTCACCGAATACTTCAGCATTTCAGGATGGACAGGTAGAAGAAAATGAGCAATCACATTGAAGCTCACTTTAAGTTCACTAAGGAACAATGTCCATCTATCGAGAACGAAAAGGAAGATCCAGAGCAGGTTCCGTCGCCTTAAGCAATGGAAAGTCTCATGTATGTCATGGTGTGTACAAGGTCAGACATTGCTCATGTAGTTGGCATGGTTAGTAGGTATCTTTCAAATCCAGGAAGCGTACATTAGAGTGTGGTCAAGTGAATTCTACAGTACCGTCAGGACACTGTTGATTGGAAGCTTTCATTTGGTTGCGAACCGAAGCTGGTAGAATATACTAATTTTGATATGGTTGGAGATGTAGAGACGATGAGATCGACTTTCGACTATACGTTATGATGTTCACTAGTGGGACAGTTTCGTGGCAGTCGCGGTCGCAAAAGTGTGTTGTCTTGTCTACGATAGAGCCAAAGTTCATTCCGGCGACGGAGGCTTATAAAAAATTATTATGGAAGAAGAAGTTTCTGCAGGAAATGGAAGTTAAGCAAGAGTAGTATGTTTTGCTTTGTGATAGCCTAACTGCAATCTATCTTGGAAACAACCCGACGTTTAATAGTCGGTCCAAGCATATTTCTTATTCCATTAGTGGAAGTTTTTCAGTGTTGAACTCCGATCGTCCCGTGATTTTTTTCGCAAGGATTTTCTTCGTCAAAATCGTTTGTTTCAGCATTTTTTTTTGGCTCTTTATAATATTGGCGATTTGGTTTCTGCACTTTACTTCGGTCCTCTCGTAGCTTATTGGTTTGGGAAAACGGTTTCGACACTTCGTTCTCTTCAATTAGATGGATGCACTATGAACGGATGCTTGCAGCATAGGCCAATACCGATACATATAGGTTTATCACATTAGTTTTGGACTCTCGATTCAATATGAACCTCTACTAGCATTAGGCGAACCTGTACTGGTACAAAATACCGTTATTTGTTTTTTGTCAAGAAGAGAAAACCAAAGAGAAACCGCTAGTATCGACACAATGGTTAGTCACGTCCGAGATCTACATACTACACTGTGTGTATCATAATATATTTATAAATTTTTAACATTCATTCATTGTAATATTACTTCATAGTTGTTTGGTACACAAATTGTTATATTTCCGAGAATTCATATTCCTAGAAATAATATTCTCAGACATCAATCTATGGACATTCGATTATACAGTGTTTGATACAATACCACTTCCTGGGAATATGAAGTTCATGCGGTTGGTGTCATAAACGAACTACAATACATTTCTGAGCATAATTTTTTGAATTGTCCGTACCTCACAAAATTACATCATAATAATGTAATCTAGTTACGTTATATTTGGTTCTAGTCACGTTGGATCTGATTTCGATAGTCAAAATTGTTTCTTTGTTTAAGTCTAGCTGATTTGGATCGTGTTTGAGTTGGATCAAATTTGTGTTGATTTTGGGTCTAATTGATTTGGGTGATCGGAATTGGGTCCGGTAACGTTTGGGTCGGATAAGAACAAGTTTTAATCAAGTCATGTCCAAACCACGGTTTGATTGGGGTTAGTTTAGAAAATCTTAAAAATATCAGTATACACGTTAGGTGGAATTAAAAAAATATTCATCTCCTATTTTGAGAATAATATTTTCTTATACGGTGGAAATATGATGCTAAAGAAAATAAACTATTCCCAAAAATTTCATTGTGCCAATAGCAATTTCAGTGGCCCCTCAGAAAGTACCCCAAGTATAAATCAATTTTAATAATTTCTATTGCCGGTGAACAACGAGTGAACCCATCAATATTAAATATTCCTATTTCATCAAAGCTCGAGTACATTATTATCACCAAATGGTGGTCAGCATTATTTTGAATTTGTACTGATAATCGAACGAGATTTATTCGATTTCTCATTGCTTTAGTTTGGATTCAGTTATGAAAATAATAATAAAAATTATTCGTTTTGGATTTTGATTTCAGTCAAAAACAAAAAATTGAATAAGACTTACAAAATTATGTACATACATACAATTTTATGCACAATTTTAAATTTAAAATGTTTATATTTTTGAAAACATCAATTCTATATATTTATTTGGAAGTCCAATTTTGTTAATTTAACAAGTAGTCCAATTTTGTGCCCAATTTTAAAATATAACATTTATATGTATAAAAATTATAATTTTTTCAATTAATTTAACAAAAAATTTAACTTTTGGCTCGTCGTTAAACAATAAAAATAATCCAACAGAACAACCGAATAGATTATATCGGTTCGATTCGGTTTTTGTTATGATTAATTTCTGTTCGATTTTGAAATAAAAATTTAAAATTTTATTTATTCGATTTTATATATTTGTTTCGGTTGAAATCAAATAAATCGAATATATATTTTATATATTTGTTTCGGTATAATGTTCCACTGCTACACTATGCTAAGGTCAGACTACTGAATAATTTCTGTTTGTTTCCTTTATTTACTTTGTTCTCATCTCCTTTTATTGTTTGATTTTGGTTGGTGGGACAACGTGAAAAACGAACGGTAATAATTGAAGGTTTGAATTTATGTCGGCATGAGTTAATTTTGATGGTGGGACGATGTGAAAAACTAACGGTAACGTGAAGGCTAGGATTTATGTCGGCGTGAGTTTATTTGAGATCCACGTGTGCGGTCCACAAGAACTATGGTCCATCAATTTTAGATCCACGTGTGCGGTCCAAAAGAACTAAATGGTCCATTACTTCGTGATCCGTGTGCGCGCGTAACAACGTGTGCGAGTGTGGATATTTGGTATTTTAGCATATATTTACCATAAATTTGTAAATATTGCACTTAGAGAGATCAAAATTTAGTTAGTGATCTACTTCCAAGTTATATATTTTTCTTTTTCTCACATTCTGAGTTAATAATTGGTACTCATCTTAATTTTTCTTTTCAAAATGTTTCATAAATCGAATTATTGGTCTCCTTTTCATACTAGAAGACTATTTAGATTTATTCACCTCCTTGCTCTAATGTATACATGAATAAATGTAAGAGGGATAGAAAAACTATCTTCGTACCTCAATGATGTTCATATCAGACTAAAATTTAAGATGGTTATTCGAATATTGACAAAGTTTCACTATAAAAGATTAGCATACCTCTACGAGATGATAGGGGGGTCATTTATAGCTTGTAAAGAGAGAACGCTAACCCTTTGTTAATGCACAAGTTAAGAGTTTAATAAGTCGATATAATATAAGTAAACATCCTTGCCAATATTCATCTTATCTCTTAGGACCATGTTTAGTTGACTTATATATATATATATATATATATATATATATATATATATATAGAGAGAGAGAGAGAGAGAGAGAGAGAGAGAGAGAGAGAGAGAGAGAGAGCCCCGTCCGCGGAGCCCCGTGGGAGCCCCGTCGTTTTCGACCGTTGGATCGAGTGGGCCCCATGTGGACGCGAGCACGGGCCCTCCGATCCGACGGACGAGGGAAGGACGGGACTCGAGCAGGGCTCCGGAGGCGGATCTTTCGATCCGCCCCCATAAATATATATATATATATAACATGGGTGGGGCCAAAGGACTTAGTACGCTAGAGCCTGGGACTTTGGGCCTAACCCTCAGAATATGTCACCAAAAGCCTCAAGTCTTTATTCATTATCGAGCTACAGCTTTAGACGATAACTTTAATAAATACGCGCAAAGTGTTGTAATCTGCTGGTTTGCTGGTCATCTTCTCATATGAAGTCTTACACTCTATAGCCGGAGTTGGTGATCTATTAATCAAGTACCGTTTCATATGTATAGCATTCGCCCACCATTCCTTGCCTAAACCGACATTGGAGAGCATACATCTTGCTTTCTCAAGTAAGGTTCAGTTCATCCTCTCTGCTAAACCATTCTGCTATGGCGTGTTCTTGACAGTCCAATGTCGCATGTGCATTCTTGAGCACATAAATCTTTGAAAGGTCCATAGGCATATTCAGTACCATTGTTAGAACTTAATATTTTACCTTTCTGCATGTTTTGTTCCCCACCATTGCTTTCCACTGTTTGAACTTTTTAAATACTTGATATTTCATTTTGATGAAAAATAGCCAAACATAACGTGTATAATCATCAACAAAAGTAACATAGTACCTTGCTCCATTCTTGAAAGGAATCTTGAAGGTCTTCAACATCTGTATGTACATAGTCGAGAATACCTCATGTCTTTTGCTTTCTTGTACTGAAGGTCACCCTGTGCTGCTTGCCATAAACACAATGCTCACAGAAATTCATACTTGGCATCTTCAAGTTCTTTAGTAACCCCTGCTTGATTAGTAAGGTTGGGCCATTCTCACTCAAATATCCAAGCTGCATATGCCAAAGACGTGTGCTATCAAACAAATCAGATCTACTGACTGCTAAAGTCCCAGTCACAGTGCTTTCCAATAATATATAAAGGTTAACATATCGGTGACCTTCCATCACCATCAAAGAACCACGAACAGCCAGCAAGACTCCAACTTCGGCAACAAACTTGTTACCATTCGAGTCAAGCATACCAAGAGAAATAAAAAATTTCTTAAGGTCGGAATATGTCTGACATTGGCCAAAGTTCGCACAATTCTATCATGCATCTTCACCTTGATAGACCAAATTCCAACAACTTGACATGTGTTGTTGTTGCCTATCAACACAAAACCAACATCCGTCATCTTGTAGGAAGAAAATTACTCCATTTTTTGGCACATATGGTAGGAGCATCTAGAATCAAGAATCTAACGGTTACTCATGTTGTCATGTGCCACCGAAAAACAGACTCCGTCACTGTCTGCTTCTGAAGTACAGTTTGTTTCATCACCTTCTATTTTTGTCTTATTCTCATTTTTCTTGTTCTTCTTAATTGGACGATGACACTTATTTGCATGATATCCTTTCTTGTTACATCTGAAGCACTTCACCTTCTCAATAGGTATCTTGGACTTGGATCTTGACCTTCTGTTGGAAGATGCTCTATCATTTTCGTCCCTCTTGCCATCAAATTTTGGGCCTGGTCTCTACCGTTTTTGCCATTAGAAGCCAACATCCGTACCTCATTAGACAATAAGGCACTCGTAGCTTCTTCTATGGAAATTTATTCCTTCCCGTATAGTAATGTTTGAATAAGATTCTCATAAGAACCGGGCAAAAAAATAATAGGATTAGTGCAAATGATCATCATCTTCATATATGTCAACATCCTTTAAGTCAGAAATAATTTGATTGAATTTAGAAATATGATCTCGAATTGATGTACCTTCCTCCATTACCAGTTTGTAGAGCGACTTTATAATATAAAGTCGGTTGGTAAGAGTTTTTGTCATGTAGAGTGATTCCAACTTCAGCCAGAGCCCAGCGGCGGTGGTTTCGTCCTTCACAGAGTACATGACATCTCTTTCCAAACATAGATGAATAGCGACACATGCTTCGATATCCATGTAATCCCAATCATCATCGGTCATATCAGCAGGCATCTTCGACTTTTTCCGTAAAGCCTTGTGAATCTTTTGAGATATGAGAACGTCATTCAACTGGCTTTTGCAAAAGCCAAAATTATTCTTTCTATTGAACTTCTCAATTTCGTAATTCCCAATCTTGCTTAACAGAGCTATCTCAAGAATATACTCAATTAACTTTCTCTGAGAACTCCAAAGCTCTGATACCAATTATTGGTCTCACAACGAAAATAAATCCAGAAAATCATAGAACAGCTCAGAGAAAATTCATAACCACAAAGACAAGGATTAATGTGGTTCGGCCAAGATGCCTACTTCCATGGATGAGGGTGATTTATTTCCACTATGAAGAAGAAAATGAATTACAATTGCTCTCTTAACACTTCTCTCCTTGCTCTCAAGAAATCTCTGCAAAAAACTCTCTCAAAAACTTGTGTTGAACTTTTTCAACAACTTTACAATTTGAGATATCTTAAGGAGAAACCTTTGGCCAATTTATATATCATGTCATATGTCTATACATGGAAATCCGACATTATGTAGGAATAGGAATCCAATATTATGTAGTCTTAGAAATCTAATATTATTCTTCAAAGATATGGTCAAATATAAAATTTAATCTTCTTTAAAGATATGGTCAAATATATTTTCCTCCATAGATATGGTCAAATAAATTTTGCACCATAGATATGGTCAAATGGTCAAAGTCAATCTTTTCATGTGATCTACTTCCACGTGTGCGGTCCAAAAGAACTAAATGGTCCATTACTTCGTGATCCACGTGTGCGCGCATAACAATGTGTGCGAGTGTGGACATTAGGTATTTTACCATATATTTACCATAAATTTGTAAATATTGTACTTAGAGAGATCAAAATTTAGTTAGTGATCTATTTCCAAGTTATATATTCTTCTTTTTCTCACATCCTGAGTTAATAGTTGGTACTCATCTTGATGTTTCTTTTTAAAAGTTTCATAAATCGAATTATTGGTCTCCTTTTCATACTAGAAGACTTTTTAGATTTATTCACCTCCTTGCTCTAATGCATACATGAATAAACGTAAGAGGGACAGAAAAAACTCTCTCCGTACCTCTATGATGTTCATATCATACTAAAATTTAAGCTGGTTAGTTAATATTGACAAAGTTTCACTATAAAAGATTAACATACCTCTAAGAGATGATAGAGGGGTCATTTATAGCTTGTAAAGGGATAACTCTAACCCTTTTTTAATGCACAAGTTAGAGTTTAATAAGTCGATATAATATAAGTAAACATCCTTGCCAATATTCATCTTATCTCTTAGGACCATGTTTAGTTGACTTATATATATATATATATATATATATATATATATATATATATATATATATATATATATATATATATATATATATATATATAGAGAGAGAGAGAGAGAGAGAGAGGGAGAGAGAGAGAGAGAGTGCCCCGTCCGCGGAGTCTCGCGGGAGCCCCATTGTCACTACCACATTTTCTAGGAAAGGATATTTTCGTAATTTTATATTTAATTAAATATTGTGCATGATAAATAATTATTTGTTGTATTATTTAATTATTGTTAGATATTAGTTATTTATTTTGGACTTGTGTAGTGGACCTAACTAGTTTAGTTTAGACTCATGGACCAACATGTATTAATTGTTAGATTTTAGCCTATTTAGAAAGTCCATTGATTAGGAGGATGACTAATTTAATTAAACCATTAGACTAGAAGCTTCCCTCCTTAATTATTTCTTCATGAGAGGCCCCAAGGAGTATATTGGACAATTTATAGTAGCTTGAGAAAGGGAAAAGGGGGCCAACCTATTAAAGAGGGAGAAATTTATTTCTCTCTACTCTTTTTATTTGCAAACTAGATCTAGAATTTTTCTCAACCAAAGTCCTTTATTTCTACTTTATTTATCTACCAAATTTTATCCCAATTCCATCCCAAATCACCATTAGAGGATAGTAGAGAAAGGATCTAGAAGGAGGAAGCAATGATCTACAAAGAGGAGCTAGGATCTACAAGTTGGAGGCCAATTTTATCATATTTGGAGGTTTCATTGGAAATCCATCTCCCAATAGGTAAAATTTAGTTTTTTCCTTAATTTAGGCTCGAAATTTGAGATTTAACCATGATAAATCAACCCATATACATAGGCTACCCATAGAATTTGGTTTTGTATTCATAGGAGGCCTATTGAGAAAGTTATGGTACTTTTTATGTCAATTTTGAAAAATTTTCGAGATTAACATTTGTTGTGTGTGTCAATTGGTCATATAGATCAATTTGGAATGTATTTGTGTGTTTGGGGCTAGTGTCGTGTCCACAATTGGGTACGTGTAGGTCGTATCCCAACAATTTGGTGATACGTATTGATTTGGGGATTTTTCTTTCGACGCGGGACTTTGAACAAGTTACTTTTTGACATGGACATGTAAAATTATTTTTGACTCTTTGTATTATTTATAAATAATATATTAGACTTATTCGTGTCTTTCGGGGTACGTTTGGATGTGAGGTGGACTCGTGTCGCAAGTGTATCCTAGATCTAGTGGGATAAGGGATGATCCATTCCATGTGTTGTGCAATTTAATTTTAGATATATTTCTCTTGTGTTCTGGTCTTGGTAAGGTGTAATTATAAATATGTATATATGTATATTATGGTGTATTTATATTTATGTATTATTGTGTCTTAGATCTATGTATCTATTTATGTATATTGTATATAGCTATTATTCTACATATGTAAGAACTATTTAATAATGTAGTGTATGTATATGTATTATAGTATGTATATAGTGTATATGTTATGTGTATATATATATATATATATGATGCTATGTATATATGTTACTATATATATATGTATGTTATTGTTACATGTATTTGTTAGGTTCATATATCCTATATAGTTGTAACTATGTATATATGTGATACTATATTGTTATATATATTACTATGTCCACACACACACATATATATATATATATATATATATATATATATATATATATATATATATATATATATATATATTTTTTTTTTTTTTTTCTTATAGTTGTAAGTATATATAGGTAATTATATATATATATATATATATATATATATATAACATAACATAATATATATATATATATATATATATATATATATATATATATATATATATATATATATATATATAACACAATATATAATATATATAACATAACATAATATATATATATATATATATATATATATATATATATATATATATATATATATATATATATATATATATATATATATATATATATATATATATATATATATATATATATAATATATTGTGTTATGTTATATTGTGTTATATATATATATATATATATATATATATATATAACACAATATATAATATATATAACATAATATATATATATATATATATATATATATATATATATATATATATATATATATATATATATATATATATATATATATATATATATATAACACAATATATAATATGGACGCTTTCAACGTATATAATATTTGTTAGGTTCATATATATATAACACAATATATAATATTTGTTAGGTTCATATATATATATATATAACACAATATATATAACATAATATATATATATATATATATATATATATATATATATATATATATATATATATATATATATATATATATATATAAAAGTGTTTGAGAGAGCGACAGCAGCTATTGTGACGCTTTCAAAGTCACAAAAGGAAAACAACAGCAGCAGCAGCAAAAGCAACAACAGCGGTAACAATAGCGACAACAGCCGCAACAGCAACAATAACAGCAATGGCGACAGCTGCAGCAGCAACAGCGACAATAGCAGATCAACAGTAGCGACGGCAGCAGAAAACTGTCGCTATAATAGCAGGAACAACAGCGGTATCAGCAGCGTATTCGCAGTTTTAGCGACGATCAGCAGGGCTTCAGCGACACATATGTGGTTTTGAATATATATTATATATTTATATATATAGTTATATATGTGTATATATATGATATTAATATATATGTATATATGTTCCTAATTGATAATTGTATTTCAGTATACTATATGTATAATATTTAGTTGTTAGCATATATTATTATGGGTAGTTAGTATAAGTAAGGTATTAGATATTACCTTGAGATGCCAAGGTAAGTATCAAGGTAATTGGGGATACCCAAGGTATTGGGTTTGGGTATCAAGATTGAGGTTTAGTGTTGTGATACCAAGTTGGTTCAAAACCAAGGTATACATTTAATGTGTCATGCCCCAATCCTAAATTCTATGGGACCAGACACGTGGCAATGGCCAGCTGGTACGACTCCGTAGGCTTTCCAATTTAATGGACCCAACGAAGTGCACTTATGCTGTCCACGGTCAAGTGGTCAAACTAAATATCTAATTCTAACATGCAACAACTAAACTAAATCTTAATCCATGGTAAATAATCTCAAGAAAGAACGATACGCATCATTAGTTTGCAGCCCAATAATACATCTGTTCGATTAGACCAAAAGAACAACATAGGCCTATAAACCCTAGGCTATAAAAGTAGAATCAAAAATGGAAAGTAGTACATAACTGTAATAGCTGAAAATATAAGGATACCTACAACGATGTCCATGTTCCACTAAATCAAGCATCATACAAACTGCACAAATAATCTGGAAGGAAACCAGGCCCTTAGAGGGACGTAACAAGATACAAAAATATATGCCATAAAGTAAATACTATGAAAACTCAAGGGTAAACAAACCAGCTAAGTGAAATACACTTGAAGACAACCTTGGTACTTATGGGTAGGTGAAAGGTATAAAGTGTAGCGTCGAGCCAGAGGCTAAGTACCTGGCATTAGCTGTAAACTAGATGCCAGGAATATATGCTTACTACATCACCGATCATGATAGCGCACAACGAATAACCTCTGCCGGATGTATCAACAAGCATATATGCCCATAACCGAGTAATACTGAGCCCATAACCGGGTAACACATGGCCCATAACCGGGTAACACTGAGGCTTATGACCCCATAGTTTACTCTAAAACTATGGTAGCCAAATGTCTATCCCATACGCCTACTAATTGTCTTTCACGTCCAATGTCAATGTACAAGTCGCGAATACGACATGTACATCTTATACTATAATGCAAGCCATAAAAAATATACAATTAAGCTAAATACTGTCACACGTGTTGTTCACACTGATGGACAATCGAGTATGATACACGTGTCCCTACATGAACTCACTCTGTGATGCGTAATGATACGTGTCAAGGCCTGGGGAGTCATATTGATAATCCCACAACTTTAGGTGCGTCCACTACACACTAGGTCAGACACAAGTCCTAACGTCAATGCCTTCATTGACTGCACCCGAGTCTTTCTCGGACGCACATAGTTATATAATATTAAAATAATAAAATATGCAACTAAATAATATCTGAATTTAAACAGTACAATAAGGCAAGGTGTGCACAAGTAAGGATCCGAAACTCGCAGCCAAAGTAGAATCGTCTTGGATGCCCGTGTCTAGAGCTCGTCCATACGATACTCTCATGTCTGATTCAGTCATAATGGAGTATCACAACTCCTAAGGGACAATCAGTCAAGCACCTGTCGTACAAGAACAGAGAAGGTGATTTATGAGTTCGATTTGAATTCTGAATTGTTCCAAAAATTAACACAAGAACAGTAGATTTGATCAAAGCATCAATAAATTTAAATCATGAGGTGATCAATTTGAACGAATTTAATCAAGAACCAAGTTAAATTAAGAATTAGGTCAAAATAGTGAAGAACTCTGTTTTTGATTCGATCGATCGATCTAATTCGATCACATAGAACATAATAAAAAATAAATCAAACTAAGTTGACGATGGAAAGAAGAATGAAATCAAAATGTGCTAGAGTTGAGGGAGCTTATCGATCAGAAAAGGACACGTATCAATCGTGTTGATCGCCTCGTAGATGACAGTCACCATAATCGCCGTTGTTGGTGGATAAGTGGACCGCCACTCCCTGGTGCGGTTCGTCGCTACTATCGTCGAGAGGATCCGTCGATCGCCGGAGTCAAAGTTTGTCGGGCTTGCATGCGTCTAACCGCCTATTGATCCACCATATGCCGCCAAAGGTACTGCTACTGTCGATCACCGCCGGGAAGAGGTCGTTGTCGATCCGTCGAGAAAGAAGTCACAAGGGTCGTCGGTGATGATCCGCCGCCGCGAGGTGGTCGCTACGGTGTTGATCGCTACCGTGCTAGATGGAGGAAGGAGTGCCACTCCATGGAGAAGATCGACACCGCCATACACTATGCCACCGCCATGGCCATGAGCCGAGATCGATTGTCTCTCGTGTGGGGAAGAAATGGGAACAGAACAATTATTCTATGGTGAATTAGGTTTGAACGAGCGGGTTTGAGTTCTTGAAATAGGCTTTAACCCATGGAAAGGGGGTGGGTTTTAATCTACAGATCACTAGCTTAGAGGCTTACATTAGGATTAGGGCCGACTAGGTGTTTTCTTAGGGATGGGGGAGGGTTTTCACATGAAGGAATAAATGGTGGAGATGGTATGGATTTTAAATGGAGGGTGGAGATGAGGGGGAAAAGTTGCATATAGTACAACCAATGGGGGGGATTTTAGTGGACCCGTCAAAGAGGGGGGATGAGTTTCTTCATGTGTTGGGTCCAATAGGGAAGTGGACACCTCACTGCACTTTTGCATAAAAGTTTCCAATAATTAGAAAATTGCACAAAAGGTGGAATTTAGGATTGAATGAGAGAAAATATCATGTTTGGTATGATGTAGTGGTTAAAAAGGGTGTGTGATATTTAGTATGAACCTTGAGGGTGTGAATGGGGGATTGGCTTGGTGTTGGGTCTAGTTTTGGGTTAGGTTGGGTCCTTACATCAATTTAATTAAAATTAGTGTAAGTGGTGTTCTTTAATTAATTGAAAATACATAGGGTTAAAATTGGATGGGACACAAGTGTCTTGGACATAGTAGATTCAGAATAGAATATCATCATAATTTGGGTTGTACAAAACGGGTCGAGGTTGTGTCTCGAATTTTGATTGAAACGGACAAAGATGCAAAGTTAGATTTATTTGGATTTAAGAACGTTTTTAACGAATATTGTGCGACTAAAATAAAGTAAAAGGGAGGGTATTTATGAGTTACACAAATATCAGAATAAAAGGCTGGCATGTCTAGGAAAAGTGTTTAAAATTTATTTGGAAGCAAATGCTAGTATAGCACTCCAAATATCAAAACAACGGTAATGTGCACAAAGTGATACGAATATTGTGTACATTAATCTAAAATACTATGTTCTAATTCTAAATGGCTTAAAAATAACCCTAGTCTCTCTATCTAAGCCAGATGGACCTAAATTTGGTCGAGGGGGTTTACAATTTACCCAACTTATAAGAATTTTGTTCTTAAAATTAAAATAGACACATAATAAGCTATAAATTATCAAATAATGCTACGGACATACCTAGGACCGATGGAGTTGGCCTTTGCACTATCTGTTGGGCTCTATTGGCATACTGGGAACACTCCTAAATCTAATATTGGTTCAATCAGTACCTCAAACACTGTCCTAACCTTCTTCTACAACTGGGACGGTTAATATCTCAATATTATTTCATAGGTATAATATCATCATCCTATAATATCCATATTGAAATCATGTATCCTAACTTCTTACAATCGCTCTTAGCAGCAACAAGTCTAATCTAGCTAGTTAGTCATACCTAGTCTAGAAGCTCAACTCAAATAATTCCTAGAATAAGTATATATAATAAAATACAATATAAGTCACTACTCAATACATAGTAATAAGGATATATAGAAAGTATGTAATAAATATCTATTCAATCATTCTAAATACCCTAGAATAAAGTGTAACCAATAATAATAAGAATACTAATCCCAAAATCTAAAAATCCATCGGCTAAGATAATTTGAAAACATATTCCCATATAACCACCTACTACTAAGGATTAGGTTCAGCAAGCTCATGTCCTATTAGTCAAAAGTCTAAATCTCTATCCCTAAGTAGTTTATGTGTAATCCACAATATTCAGCTACCATTCATGTCAGACTTCTATCTTCTATTTATACTCCATACTCACGTGTCAATATATAATCTAAGAGTCTAGTGGTAATCCTCTACCAATTGGCCAATGAGTTAGCTTGTGATCTAAACCTGTATTTTATTCCTTGAAATAAGATCTCCTTAGACTGTCCAACTCTGAAAGGTAAAAAGTGAGCGGTCTTGGTGAGTCGATCCACGATCACCCATACCGCATTACGACTATTGGGACTCCTCGAAAAGCCCGTAATAAAGTCCATAGTGATGTGCTCCTATTTTCACTCAGGTATCGGGAGTGGATTTAAGCAAACCTGCAGACCTCTGATGCTCAGCCTTGATCTGATGACACACCAGACGCTTTGCTATAAAGCGGGCTATCTCCTTCTTCATTTCATGCACCAATAGTACTTTCTCAAGTCTTCGTACATCTTTGTGCCTCTTGGATGAATAGAGTATGTTGAACTGTGCGCCTCCGATATCATCTTGACAAAGTTCTCCGTTCGAAACATAGAGACGATCTCTACATCTCATAGTCCTGTCCTCGTGTATGCATAATCCTTCTGCATCTCAGCCTCTGTCCTTTGTCGAAGTCTCTAAAATCTGGCATCTGTTGGCAAGACAGCCTTGATCCTCTCAATCAATGTTGATTGTACCTGAAAACATCGACAACTAGCCGTCTGCTCTGGGCATGATGACCTCTATACCTAACTGCTCTAGATCTCTCAACATGTGTTGTTGGGTAGTCAAAAAGAATGAAATAGGCCTCTTGCTCAATGCGTCGGCTACTACGTTGGCTTTTCTTGGATGGTACTGTAGCTCAATCTCAAAGTCTGTCATCATCTCGAGCCAACATTTTTGTCTCCGGTTCAGGCCTTTCTCAAAATTTAAAAAAGAAACTCGAGGTCAGGTACTTATCGTAAATCTTATCTTATTGCCACTCTACCTTTTTACCTCGAACCTGAGGTTTCTTCTAGTTCACTCTATGCGTACTCTCCATCCAAACTATATGGGTACCATCTTGTTTATAATTGGCCATCCATTATAGGTAGTTTACGATATCCAACTCAAGGCTATAACATCTGTCGATACTAACTCAACTAATCGAGTTATCAATGGTAAAATATGAGCCTAATAGACACTGACAACTAAAATAACTCAAGTACATCTAATCTAGTTTAAAAGCTGTATTGTAGTACTAAAGTTATCTCATCATCCAAATATTGGGTCTAGCAATCTACGTCTAGCAATCTAACTATCTGTTTTAGCTTAGTTAATCATTATTATCTAAAGGGTAGAAAAATTTCTAGGTCTAGTATTGTAAGTCACAAGACAACTAAGGATTAACCACTATAATTGCCACCCTAAGTGCTATTTCATACCCTATTTTTATTAGTATCCGATAATCTTCTTCTAGATATGAGTCTAAAATTATGTCTTGTCATGTTCATAAGGTCGTTCCTTGTATCACTACCATAAGACTACAACTAATTTCTAGCATCTAGCTATATCTTTCCTAATTTATTCTAGAACCTTAAAATCAAACAATCTTTCTAGCTTCTAATACTTACAAATCTCTACTACCTTAAGTAAGGGTAGGGTCTAGTTTTAAGTCTCTACTTCTATGTCTAATTCATATGCCAACAGTCTATACTAGCTCTAGCAATAAGAAAGAACTTATCAACCTTCTATACCATGGTTAACCATTTACTCAAACATCCTATCAAATATGCCATCTTTGTCTTGAGGAGGATCTGCTCTTGGAGGAAATCACCGAGCGCGAGTATCCATCTTTTCAAAATAAGGAAGATGATAAACAATAATAACGATATCAACGGTAAATAAATGAATACAGTAATGAAGTCCAAGGGCGACAATCGAATACAAGAGGAGTTTTAAAATTAGTTATGGATTGAGATCGTATTCAACATTAATCTTAAGTTGCAGGCTCGTTCAGCACAGTAATGTAACCAAAACGATAAGCTCTGACCGGCATGGGCCACCACTAAAACTATGTCATGCCCCAATCCCAAAATCTATGAGAACAAATATGTGGCAATGGCCAGTTGGTACTACTCCGTAGGGCTTTCCAATTTAATAGACCCGACAAAGTGCACTTACGCTATCCACGGTCAAGTGATCAAACTAAATATCTAATTCTAATATGCAATAATTAAACTAAATCTTAATCCATGGTAAATAATCTCAAGAATGAATGATACGCATCATCAGTCTGCAGCCTAATAATACATCTGTTCGAATAGACCAAAAGAATAACATAGGCCTATAAATACTAGGCTATAAAAGCATAATAAAAAATGGAAAGTAGTACATGACTGTAATAGCTAAAAATATAAGGATACCTGCAATGATGTCCATGCTCCACTAAATCAAGCATTATGTTAACTGCACAAATAACCTTGAAGGGAACCAGGTCCTCAGAGGGACGTAACAAAATACAAAAATATATTCCATAATGTAAATACTGTGAAAACTTAAGGGTGAAATAACCAACTAAGTGAAATACACTTGAAGACAACCTTGGTACGTATGGGTAGGTAAAAGGTATAAAGCGTAGCGTCGAGCCAGAGGCTAAGTACCTGGCATATACGCCCATAACCGGGTAACATTGAGCCCATAACCGGGTAACATTGAGTCTCACGACCCTATAGTTTACTCTAAAACTATAGTAGCCAAATGTATGTCCCATACGCCTACTAATTATCTTCTCCACCCAATGTCAATGTACAAGTCATGAATACGACGTGTACATCTTGTATTATAATGCAAGTCACTAAAAAAATATACAATTAAGCTAAATACCGTCACACGTGTTGTTCACATCGATGGACAGTCAAGTATGACACATGTGTCCCTACATAAACTCACTTTATGACGTGCAATGATACGTATCAAGGCCTGGAGAGTTATATTGATAACCCCACAACTTTAGGTGCGTCCACTAGACACTAGGTCAGACACAAGTCCTAACATCAATGCCTTTATTGACTGCACCCGAGTCTTTCTCGGACGCGCACAGTTATATAATATGAAAATAATAAAATATACAGATAAATAATATCTGAATTTAAACAGTACAACAAGGCAAGGTGTGCACAAGTAAGGATCCGAAACTCGTAGCCAAGGTAGAATCATCTTGGATGCCCGTGTCTAGAGCTCGTCCACACGATACTCTCGTGTCTAATTCAGTCAGAATAGAGTATCATAACTCCTAAGGGACAATCAGTCAAGCACCTGTCGTGCAAGAACAGAGAAGGTGATTCATGAGTTCGATTTGAATTTCGAATTGTTCCAAAAATCAACACAAGAACCGTAGATTTGATCAAAGCATCAATGAATTTAAATCATGAGGTGATTAATTTGAACGCATTTAATCAAGAACCAAGTTAAATCAAGGATTAGGTCAAAACAGTGAAGAACTCTATTTTTTACTCGATCGATCGATCCAATTCGATCACATAGAACATAATCAAAAATAAATCAAACTAAGTTGACGATGGAAACAAGAATGAAATCAAATTGTGCTAGAGTTGAGGGAGCTTATCGATCAGAGAAGGACATGCGTCGATCGTGTTGATCGCCTCGCAGCCAGTAGTCACCACGATCGCCGTTGTTGGTGGATAAGTAGACCTCCACTCTCTGGTACGGTTCATCGCCACTGTCGCTAAGAGGATCGGTCGATCGCCAGAGTTGAAGTTCGTCGGGCTTGCATGCGTCAAACCACCTCTTGATCCGCTGTACGCTGCCGAAGGTATTGCTACTGTCGATCACCGCCAGGAAAAGGTCGTTGTCGATCCGTCGAGGAAGAAGTCACGAGGGTCGTCAGTGATGATCCGCTGCCGCGAGGTGGTCACTGCAGTGTTGATCGCTACCGTGTTAGATGGAGGAAAGAACGCCACTCGCCGGATAAGATCGGCACCGCCGTACACTACGCCACTGCCATGGCCATGATCCGAGATCGGTTGTCTCTCATGTGGGGAAGAAATGGGAATAGAGCAATTGTTCTATGGTGAATTAGGTATGAACGAGCGGGTTTGAGTTCTTGAAATAGGTTTTAACCCATGGAAAGGGGGTGGGTTTTAATCTACAGATTACTAGGTTCGAGACTTGCATTGGGATTAGGGCCAGCTAGGTATTTTCCTAGGGATGGGGGAGGGTTTCCACATGAAGGAATGAAGGGTAGAGATGGTGTGGATTTTAAATAGAGGGTGGAGATATAGGGGAAAAGTTGTATATAGTACAACCAATGGGGGGGAAATTTGGATGGACCGGTCAAAGAGGGGGGATGAGACCTCACTGTACTTTTGCATAAAAGTCTCCAACAATTAAAAAATTGCACAAAAGGTGGAGTCTGGGATTGAATGAGAGAAAATACCATATTTGATGTGATATAGTGGTTAAAAAGGGTGTGTGATATTTAGTATGAACCTTGAGTGTATGAATAGAGGTTTAGCTTGGTGTTGGGTCTAGTTTTGGGTTAGGTTGGGTCCTTACATCAATTTAATTAAAATTAGTGTAAGTGGTGCTCTTTAATTAATTGGAAATATATAGGGTTAAAATTGGGTGGGACACAAGTGTCATGGACGTAGTAGATTCAGAATAAAATATCGTCATAATTTAGGTTGCACAAAACGGGTCGAGGTTGTATCTCCAATTTTGATTGGAACGGACAAAGATGCAAAGTTGGATTTATTTGGATTTAAGAACGAACATTTGTAACGAATATTGTGCGACTAAAATAAAGCACAAGGGAGGGTATTTATGAGTTATACAAATATCAGAATGGAAGGCTGCATGTCTAGGAAAAGTTTATAAAATTTGTTTGGAAGCAAATGCTAGTGTAGCTCTCCCAATATCGAAACAACGGTAAGGTGCACAAAGTGATACGAATATTGAGTACATTAATCTAAAATACTATGTTCTAATTCTAAATGGCTTAAAACAAACCATAGTCTCTTTATCGAAGCCAGGTGGACCTAAATTTGGTCGAGAGAGTTTACATAATGTTTGTAAATAGAATCTTATATAATTAATATTGTTTGATATTGTATGAGTGTGATATTTTATATCCCTATTTTTCGTATCCTGAGATACGGTATCCTAGTATCCTGACTCTAGTGTTTAAACCCAATATCCTTGAGATAGACTCATGCAACCTAGAAATAGGTAATTTGACATAATTAACCATAGTTTGACCATAGTTGACCATAGTTTGGCTTAGAATTGACCTAGTTTGACTTTTGACTTAGAATTAACTTCTTGACCTAGAAGTTGACTAGTTTAACTTATTTTTCTTTCGAAACCTTGTATTAATGTTGTATTCCATATCTAGGTCTTTGAGGCACCATGTCAGACATTTGTGAGACTATTTATTGGACTTCAGGCGAGTACATTCTCTGATAGTTTCTCATTTATGATATTCTCTATATTTATTATATTTAGTGTAGATATCCATATTTTCTTGACATAATGGTTATACGGATTGGTATATCTGGATCTCTTCATAAGATATTATTTCTTGGTATATGGTGTATCTTGTGCAAGTATTATTTTATTATTTATCTTATATATATACAGATATTAATTCTTGGGAGGACTAGCTATCTTCTTGGAGAATCTCGTGCCATAGCGTACCATGGTTGGATCTATTATACGAGTCATTGTTGGAGAGTATTAGTATAGATATGTGATCATACCTTCCTGTGTAAGTATTGTTTTCCTGTGAGTATTGGTCATACATCGCACGTATGACTAACCAGGCTATTATTCCTATGCAAGTTCCTAAGTCGATCACATGTTAAAGCTAGTGCTCACTCACTTAGTTATTAGTATTCTTGTTCATTGACATATTATTCATTATGGTATTTATTCCAGTATTTTCTTATTGTGTATCTCTTGTATCTATTGTTGTATCTTGTATATTCACATCTATTTACTGTTATATAGTTTTTATCATTGAATAGAACTGCTGTTAGAGATGTACTCTGCTCCTTTCCTGACTGGATATATTTTTCCCAGATGACACTGAGGAGTGGTACCCTACACATTATGGACCTCAGGATATTGTGGGTTTAGAGTCAAAGACCCTGGCTCAGGAGGGACTTATCCCAACTGAGACAGATGACCCGGGATTAGTAGCTTCTTAGTATTCTTTTGTACTGGATTTGTCTCCAGCTTATTTGTTAGGATTCCTTCAGACTCAATGATGTTATTATTTTAGACTCATGAGTTGTATATGACTATTCTATTCTTTATCATATTTGTGCTCGTTTCTATCTTAGATCTATGATTGAGTATATTGATATTGTTGGTGGTTCATTATATTGCTAGATAGATTACCCAGGCAGCATTCTACCACCAATTTTACGGCGTAGGCTGGGCGTTATTCCTGACTTGCATCCCTAAATCGGGTGTGGATCGTGACATATTTTTAGCGGTGGTCCATGCAGGTCAGGCTTCATAAGTTATACGATATTGTGGTAGTGCGATGACTTAGTTGTACAACTGCAAGCCTATTTTAAGATATAGGATATAGGCTATAGGGTGAGAATACTCAATCATATCTAGAAAAAATTCTTTTGATTTATTCAACTATTCTCCTTTGATATTGATACTTGATCTCTTTAAACTATCATTTTCTTGAGTGTCTTACATCATATGCCATATTGATTCTTTCTTTCGCTTTGTCTCAGGATGCCGCCTAAGACTAGATCACAACAGGAGAGAGCAGCTTCTGAGAGGTCTGCGATGTCCCGAGGGCCTACACCAGTCACTTCTCTGGTGATTGGAGTGTCAAATGCTTTCGAAGGTCTACCAACTACTCAGAGGACTGTGTCCGCTGTATCTGAGGGGCTTCCACCTCCACCTTCCGTGCCAGCAGAGAGGTGACACCGATGTTTACACTATTTTGTGAGATGGTCGAGGCACAGAGGGCTCAGTCTGAGGCACATCAGAGGCAGACCGACATTTTACGGTAGGGCATCGAGAGTGCTCATCATCTTGCTCGTGCCGTAGTAGAGAAAGAAGTTCTGGTCCAGCAGCAAGTTGCTCCTCAGGTTGCTCAACTTCGGCCAGGCAACATTCAGGACTTCAAGAAGCTTGAGCCTAGGGTCTTCAAGGGGACAGAGGGCATCGTCTATGATGATGATTGGCTCAAGAACATTAAGCATCTTATGAGGGTATCCCGTCTTTCTGAGGATCTGAAGGTTGAGGTGGTAGGACTCCAACTGTTCGACGTTGCTTGTACTTGGTTCAGGAATGAGCCAATTCTTGTTGACGTGGGATAGTCTTGGAAGGTATTCAAGGACCTCTTCAAGAAAAAGTTTTTCTCTCGGACAGACAGGCTAGACTTGGGGAGGCAGTTTGAGAGCCTCATTCAGGAGAGTATTTCTGTGGAGGAGTACGCTGCGGAGTTTGGCAGGTTGAGCCAATTTCCAGAGTATTTGGTGAGAGAATCGGTGGTTCGGGCTATTCATTTTCATGAGGGTCTAAACTGGGAAGTGAAGATCCTCATTTCATCTTTTTATGAGACATACTTGGAGATACTTGCGAAGGCACGCAAGGTTGAACGGGAGTTGGGTTTGAAGCCCAAGAAAGACTGTGATTCTTTTTTAGGGGCCAACAACAGTGCAGTATATGCAAAATATCCTTATTTCTAGTCCAGACCTTTCCAGCAGCCACAGCAGCACCAAACTCCAGCTAGGGCACCTTTTTACTAGGCACCACAACAGTAGAGGCAGTTACAGCAATCTTCCTGCCATTTCTGTAATAAGCTCGGCCATATTTGGGAAGTTTACAGGAAGAGGTTGGGAGTTTGTTTGTATTGTGGTACTGAAGGGCATCAGTCGAGAGAGTGTCCTCATCGTACAGTTTAGGGAGCAGCTTCAGCTCTGAGGGCACAGACGAGACCACCTGTAGTACAACCGAGGGGACCGCTTTCGATACCGCAGCATCATTATGTCTAGCATCAGCAGCAGGGAGGTGCATGTCAAGGACAAGCATTTGCTATGACCATCGAGGAGGATGAGCCCACCGGAGATGTCATCGCAGGTTCTATTCTTCTTAATTCCATTCCAGCTTTAGCTTTGTTTGATAGTGGTGCTTCTTATAGTTTTGTATCTATTTCTTTTGATTTGAAGCATAGTTTGGTAGCTGAGTCTTTGCTTAGGACTTACAAGATCATGACCGGGGAAGGCATTATCCTGGTTAATGATATTTGCAATGATCAAAGAGTTACTCTAGGAGGCCGAAAGTTAAGTGTGTGTCTACTATAATGCCAGTTCTGAGCTACGACATTGTACTCGGGATGGATTGGTTAAGTAGGCACCGTGCTAGCATAGATTATAGAGGAGGTAGAGTTTTGTTTGGTTCGTCAGGAGAGCCAGAGTTTAAGTTTGCTAGAGGAGCTGCAGAGCAGGAAGAAGGCGTTATTTGTGGAGCTATAGTGGAAGATAAGGAGTTGTCGTATCCGTTGATAACAGAGTTCTTAGATGTGTTTCTTGAGAAATTGTCAGGGTTGCCGCCAGATCGAGATGTTGAATTCTCTATAGACTTGATGCCAGGTGCAGAACCAATTTTATAACATGTCTATAGAGTAAACAGCAGCGAGCTGGTCGAGATGAAGAAGCAGGTGGACGAATTATAGGATAAGGGGTTTATCAGATCGAGTTCTTCACCGTAGGGAGCCCCGGTATTGTTTGTACCAAAGAATGATGGATCGGTGCACATGTGCATTGATTACAGGGCTTTGAATAATCTCACTATCAAGAATAAGTATCCTTTGCCACTATTGATGATCTGTTCGATTAGTTGAGTGGTGCCAAGGTATTTTCTAAGATAGACTTTAGATCAGGCTACTACCAGGTGAAGGTGAAGCCGGTGGACATACCAAAGACTGCTTTTATAACTCAGTATGGTCAGTATAAATTTATGGTGATGCCGTTTGCGTTGTCTAATGCACCGATGATATTTATGAACTTGATGAACAAGGTATTGCATCAGTACCTTAACAAGTTTGTGGTGGTGTTCATCGACGACATACTCATATACTCGAAGACACCGGAGGAGCACAAGGAGCATTTATGGTTTGTGTTGGATGTGCTGAGGAAGGAGAAGCTATATGGAAAGTTGTCCAAGTGTGAGTTCTTCTTGGACAAGGTAGAGTTCTTGGGGCATATTGTGACTGGTAATAGTATTTCAGTGGATCCGAAGAAGATCGCAGCAGTAGAATCTTGGAAGATCCCAAGTTTGGTAGCAGAGATCAGGAGTTTCTTGGGATTGGCAGGCTACTACAGAAAGTTTGTACAAGATTTTTTAAGAATTGCCGAGCCGATAGCCAGACTCACCAGGAAGGATGTAGAGTTTGTTTGGATGGAGGATTGCTAGGTTATTTTTGAGAAATTAAAGCAGAGGTTGACGTCTGCTCCTATTTTGATGTTGCTATCATGGTCTGGAGGTTTTACTATTTATAGTGATGCATCGAAGAAAGGTTTGGGTTGTGTTCTTCAGTATAATAGGAAAGTGATGGCCTATGCATCCAGGCAATTGTGTCCTCATGAGAAGAACTATCATACCCATGATTTGGAGTTGGTTGCAGTCATCTTCGCCCTGAAGTTATAAAAATACTATTTGTACGGAGTGCGTATGGAGATCTTCACAGACCATAAGAGCTTGAAGTACGTTTTTACACAAAAGAAGTTGAACATGAAGCAGCGTCAGTGGTTAGAACTGATAAAGAATTTTGATATATCTTTGCAGTATTATCCTGGAAAAGCTAATGTAGTTGCCGACACTTTGAGTAGGTATCCGGTAGCTATGTTCTTGACGCAGGATCGATATTTGTTGGAGGACTTGGAGAGCTTGGGCATTGAGGTGATAGTTCCTGGTGGTATAATACAGATATGGGGATTGCAGATATATTTAGATTTAATAGACAGGATCAAGACAGCACAGTATGAGGATGCATCTCTAAGGAGCATCAGAGCTTAGGTGAGAGTAGGATTGGAGGATAATTTCACCATTGTCGAGGATGGATCTTTGTAGCAAGGAGTTCGATTGTGTGTGCCTAGTAGAGAGCTGCGTGAGAAGGTGTTGCAGGAAGCACATTACTCTCAGTATTCCATACATCCAGGTGCCAACAAGATATATCGGGATATACGAGAGAGTGTTTGGTGGTATGGCATGAAGAGGGAAGTAGCACAGTTTGTATCCAGATGCTTAGTGTGCCAGCAGGTGAAAGCTGAGAGGCAGAGGCCAGGAGGTTTACTTCAGCCATTACCCATTTCAGAGTGGAAGTGGGAGCACATCACTATGAATTTTGTGTCCGGACTTCCATGATCTCCAGGAGGGAAAGATATAATTTGGGTCATCGTTGATAGGTTAACCAAGTCGGCCCACTTTTTGCCTTTCAAGGTGGGTTTGTCTACGGAGAAGCTGGCAGAGATGTATGTGAGACAGATCGTCAGGATATATGGAGTTCCCGCCAACATAGTCTAAGATCGGGATAGCCATTTTACTTCTTATTTCTAGAGGAGTTTGCAGGCGAGTTTGGGCACTCAGCTCAAATTTAGTACTGTATATCATCCCCAAATAGATGGGCAGTCAGAGAGGACTATTCACTCTCGAGGATATGTTACACACTTGGGTACTAGATTTTGGGGATTTTTGGAAGGATTGTCTCCATTTGGTAGAGTTTGCTTACAACAATAGCTACCAAGCTAGTATAAAGATATCACCTTTTGAAGCTTTGTACGGTCGGAGGTGTCATACTCCCTTGTCATGGGATAATGTTGGAGAGAGAGTTTTGCTTGAGCCAGAGATGGTTGTGGATGCAGCGAAGAAGGTTCAGTTGATCAGAGACAGACTTCGAGTGGCGCACGACAGACAACGACATTGAACCGATAGCCACCGGAGACCTTTGGAGTTTGAGGTATAGTTTGGATTTTATTTTGTGCTTGTTATTGGGTGATTTTTATAGATTGAGTTCTTAAGGTGGTATTTTGTTCTAGGTGGGTGGTTTGGTGTTTCTGAGGATTTCTCCGACACAAGGCACGATTCTCTTCGGTGGAGGCGAGAAGCTTAGTCCGCGATTTATCGGACCTTTCACTATTCTAGAGAGGGCCGGTGCAGTTGCTTATAGACTAGACTTGCCACCTGCATTGGAGGAAGTTCACAACGTATTTCACGTATCACAGTTGAGACGGTACATGGCAGATCCTAGTCATGTATTGGATCACTCAAAGATAGAGGTAGGCCCTACTCTTAGCTATCCAGAGCAGCCAGTTGAGATTCTGGATCGGAGAGAGAAGGTGTTGAGAAACCAGACTATTCCTTTGGTATGTGTCGCATGGAGGTATCACTCTCCGGAGGAGTCTACCTGGGAGAGAGAGGATAAAATACGAGAGAGTTATCCCTATTTGTTTGTGCCTTGAGGTATGTTCTTCATAATTAATTATGTTCTTTAGTTCTGTTCATTGTTATGTTCTTTTATTTTCTGGGGATAGTTTTTGTCTTTGAATTTCAAGGACAAAATTATTTTAAGGAGGGTAGACTTGTCACTACCATATTTTCTAGGAAAGGATATTTTAGTAATTTCATATTTAATTAAATATTATGCATGATAAATAAATATTTGTTGTATTATTTAATTGTTGTTAGATGTTATTTATTTATTTTGGACTTGTGTTAGTAGATCTAACTAGTTTAGTTTAGACTCATGGACCAACATGTATTAATTGTTAGATTTTAGCCTATTTAGAAAGCCCATTGATTAGGAGGATGATTAATTTAATTAAACCATTAGACTAGAAGATTTTCTCCTTAATTATTTCTTCATGAGAGGCCCTAAGGGGTATATTGGACAATTCATAGTTTCTTGAGGAAGGGGTGTCACCACCCCATTTTCAGAGCCGAGTATTTTTTTATATTTTAATTTGGGTTAATTGTGTATTATTTATATTTAATTGTATTTATATTTAATTAATGATTGTATTATATTTTTATTGATTGTTTTAGGATTTTGGCTAGCCTGGACACATGTCAGACCCTAGTGGACCCATGTCCGACCCAGCCCACACCCCAGTGAGACTTATTTTGGGGCTTAGAAATATTTATTATATTTTTAGTGGGTTAGTTGGAGAGATTTGGAGTTAGTTTGAGTGCTTTTGGAACCCGAAACCCAAAACCGAGTTGCGGGAGGGCATTTTGGACCTTTGTACATGTAAACCCCCTTTATTTCTAGTGGCCGGCCCCTACCTACCCCCCCATTCCATGAGAATACAGCAGCAGCCCCCCCCCTCTCTTCATATTCTACTTCTTATTCACTTCTTCTTCTTCTCCACTTCTTCTTTCTTCTTTCTTCCTTCTTCCAAAGTAAGTTATCTTCATTTTCTTCTTTCTTTCTTTCATTCCTTCTTCTTTATATGAACCCTAACCTTGCATTCTTCCCCAACCTAGGTGGGTAGAGCTTAGATTTGGTGTTGGAGCTAGATTTGGGAGCTTGGAAGCTAGTTGTGGTGGATTTGGAGCTTTTGGGAGACTTTGGCTTGGGATTCCAACTCTCAAGAGGTAAAACATAATTTTCTCTCTTGTAATTATTCTTATATAGTTTAATTAATAGTTTAGAATCTTCCTAGACCCTTAGTCTACTCGTGGGAGAAAGTTGGAACTAGATTGGTAGTGTTTGGAGACTTTAACATTAGGTTTTGTGTCAATTTCGGGTAGAATCCGAATTTGGCCCAATTTTGGGTGATGCCCTAGGTTAGACAGACCTAGTTAGATGTTGTCGGATGTCTTAAGGGTGAGTGCATGTCTCCGTTTGGACACGGGAAGTCGTGTCGCGGAGAAACGGGCGTTTCGGGCGAATTTAGGGTTTTCGTCGTCGCCGGTTCTAAGTGCGTGCGCATTTTCGCCACGGGCCTAGAATCAACGAGTTAGTATTTTTTTCTAAGATCTAGACATCGTTTAGAATCCGTAGTTAAATTTTGGGCCGATTTCGAGTTGGTTTGGTGTGCGTTTCAGGAGGTTTTCCGAACCGCACACCGCATGTTCGTCGAAATGACCGAACGGCCATTTCGGCGTAGTTTTCTAGTTTTGGGCTTGTGCGCGCGTTGGGTTAGCTTCGGGGAGTGTGTGCTAGAATTCTCGGGCTATATTTTATATATTTATAGGTGTTTGTGCGTGTAGGGATCATTGGGCGCGCGTTGGTGGGCGTTGTGTGCGTTGTGTTGTGTGTTGTGTGTGTGTTGTGTTTATATATATATGTATATATATATATTTGTGTGTGTGTTTCTATATATATATATATTTATATATGTATGTGTGAATATATATATATATATGTGTGAGTGTGTTAGTGAGTGCTTGTGTGAGTGTGTGTTGGTGTTAGTGTATGTGTAGGTAAGTGTGTGTGTGAGTATGAGTGAGTGTTTATATATATATATATATATATATATATATATATATATATATATATGAGTTTGTGTGTGTGTGTATATGTATATATATATATATATATATATATATATATATATATATATATATGTATGTGTGTATGTGTATATATGTATGTATATTTGTGTGTGTGGTTGTGTGTTTGTGAGAGTGTGTGCTAGTGTGTGTGAGAGTGTGTGTGTGAGGGTGTGTGAGAGTGAGTGTGTGTGAGTGAGTGTATATATATATATATATATATATATATATATATATATATATATATATATATATATATATATTTGAGTGTATGTGTGTATATGTATATATGTGCTATATATATATATTTTCTAGCCTAGATTAATAAGTAGGAGCATATCTATTAGCCTAGATAGCTAACTAGAGGGGTAGTTAGAGGGGTATTGGAGAGTATCCCAATACCTTGAGATATCCAAGGTATTGAGTTTCGAGCGGGGTATTTGAGCAATAGCCTAGGATATGTATTGGAGTGATTTTTATATGCTTATGTGTATATATTTACGCATGCTAGCATAGGTTTTAGCGGGTATAGGTGGGGTGTGTGGGCTAGGTTGAGGTATCGGATACCGAGGGTATCCCGGTATCTTAAGGAGGCGAGTTTGAGAGTTTTCTAGCTTAATGAACTCGGTTTGACCTAGAATTTCAAGAGCACCCTAGTTTGACCTAGACTTGATCGTAGTTGACTCGGTTGACCGCCAAAGTCAACTTTTGACCTAGTTTTGACCTAGAGTTGACTTTTTGGACCTCGAGTTGACTTTTTGACCCAAATTTCACCGGTTTGACCCGTTTGACCTAGAACGACCCTAGAAGCCTATTTTTAGTTATTTTATATCTGTTTAACTCTTTAGAATCCTATTTAATCTTGTTTTTCGTATTAGGTCCTTGCGACACCGGTTCGGATCGCCAGTTGCTCAGGACGTCAGGCGAGTACATTCTCTGATAGTTTTCATTATCTGATGATTATTATGATTCAGCTTCTAGTATTGTATCATCTAATTATTCTGGCACAACACGGGATACTGACTGATATTTCTGGATTCATTTACTTGTGACACATATTTTTCATGTTTCTGGCCTCTATTCTGGAATCACTACAGGCATCACCTACAGGCATCACTCATGTTTCAGGCTGGACTCATACTTGATTTACGTATCGGTTCTTGGATTCACTTGTATTAGTCGGGCGGGGAAATACTCGAGTAGACATGTAAACATTTCCATCAGGAATCATCAGGAATTACTCTCTCTGGTCTAATATGGAATGATAGCAGCCGCGCACCCAGTGCACAGTGAGTCGTACTTACCCCTAGCCATTTATATGTCGAAACCAGTATTTCAAAGACACCGAGTTCATTCTTTCTAGTCTGGACTCTCTTGCATTTCTTGACTTGTCTCACTTACATGTTTCTGGACTTGACTTACTACATGTATTTCATGCTGGACTCACTACACGTTCATGTGCACGGACTTGATCTTAGCTTAGATTTCTTGTATCTTATAGTTACTACTATCTTGTTTCTGATATTCCTGCATCTTTACCTTTATGCACCAGTGATTTATATATTTTTTATTTCATACTTGCTTCATTCTTCTTGCTACTTGCTATAACTGTTTTATAGTTTTTATCATTTAAATGGAACTGCTGTTAGAGATGTACTTGCTCCAGTCCTGACTGGACATATTTTTCTGAGTATCCGGAGGAGTGGTGTCCGACATTTTATGGACCTGAGCCTGTCGATGGTGCAGACAGGGACCCTCTAGTTTCGGGACGATTTCTGGGTTGGTAGCCGGAATCACTAGGACCTTGTTGTTATTTTATTAGTTTTAGCACCGGATTTGTCTCCGGTTTTGGATTGAGACATTGTATTGTATATTATTTTGGATGATATATTATTATTATTGATGTTGTAGTTGTTGTAGTAGTTGTTGTTGGTTAGACCTTGGAGTTGTTAGTCTTCTTTGTTATCTTATCGTGCTTAGATTCATGATTGAGTACTTGAGATTATCATTATGATATTGCTCCTCCGTTTGGAGTTTAGATCTTGACTGGGATATATATTGATTGCGTGAGATTGTTCTAGATAGTTGACCTAGACAGCGTTCTACCGCCGATGCTGCGGCGTAGGCTGGATGTGCCCACGACTCATGCCAGATTTTTTGGGTGCGGGTCGTGACACATTTTTGGTGGCGGCCCTATGCAGGTCTCTATTCGCAATTAGTGCGATGTCGTGGTGGTACAACAATTTAGTTGTACTGCTGCGAGCCTGCTATAGGATCTAGGATGAGAGTGTACTCAATCACGACTAGGAACAATTTCAATCTAATTATTCTGAAATTGCTTCTTTTAAAATATTACTGTCCTTCTTTGATGATATCGTATCTTGTGCCGTATTGACTTTTTTTGATCTGTGTTCAGGATACCTCCGAAGACACGATCCCATCGTACCGTTCTATCAGTTGTCATCGAGAGGTCTGCTATCTCTCGTCCAGCTCGTATTCAGGCAGATGCTACCGCTCCACTCACCACTCCTGCGGCTGAGGGAGCATCTGCTTCTCTCAGGGATCCTCCTTCACCTATCGATCCGAGGACTACCCCAGTCGTTCCGGTGGTTCCTCCACTACTTCCTGCTCCAGTAGACGCCACGCAGTTATTTGCATTCTTCAGGGAGATGATAGACACGCAACACCGTCAGGTGGATATGATAAGGCTGGGCATTAAGAACGCCCACCAGGTGGCCATGACGGCAGTGGATAGGGTGGCTCAGATTCAGCCACAGGCAGATCAGATACAACATCCAAGGCCGGGCAGCATCATTGACTTTCAGAGGATGCGGCCCAAGGAGTTCCGTGGTACAGAAGGGATCCTGTACGCGGATGACTGGATATAGCAGATTGAGGGCATCTTCAGGCTGGCACAGATTCCAGACAGCATGCAGATAGAGGCAGCGGGCAGCCAGATGTTCGACCTCGCCTTGACATGGTATCGTACAGATACGAGGATCGCGGCACCAGGGCTTACTTGGGAGGCTTTTCAAGAAGAAGTTTTTTTCAGATGTGGCGCTCAATGCTTTGGAGAGCCAGTTTGAGGCACTCGTCCAAGGGAGCATGACTGTGGACGAGTACGCATCAAAGTTCTGCCGTCTGGACAGATTTGTGGATGGCTTGAGTGAGGCAGCAAAGGCGAGAAAGTTTCGTAAGGGCTTGGTCATGACGGTCAAGTCTTTGACCAGGAGCGATCGCGAGGCAACTTTTGAGCAGATAGTAGGAGATGCTCAGAGAGCAGAGGATAACTTGGAGCTCAAGTCCAAGAGAGTCAGGGATGATTCAGGCAGTGCGAGTGGCAGTGCAGGACCAGCTAAGCGTCCCTATGTGCAGAAGGCAGCACAGCAGGGTCAGGATCAGAGGGTGCCCACTTGTGCCTACTGCAGGAAGGCAGGACACACTTGGGATGTTTGTAGAAGGAGGCTGAAGGTGTGTTTGTTCTGTGGATCCGCTTCTCACCAGATGCGAGATTGCCCCACTGCACCTCCATTGGGTGGAGCACAGGATCAGAGAGTTAGAGCTAGGCCACCTGTGGCACAGCATCATGCCATGCACCAGCAGAAGAATACACCCTAGCAGGGCAGGGCTTATGCGTTGACGGTCGAGGAGGCTGATGCTACGGGTGTCGGGTTAGTAGGTCTTTCTCTTTGTTCTTCTTTCTGTCCTTTTTTATTCCTTGTGGTGTGCTTCATTAGTACCTGTTAGACTTTTCTTTGTACTGTGGTAGATAGTGTAGTGACCCTGATTGAGACTGTGATAACACGACCAGTAGGACCATGATCTTGTATGTTGTATAGGTAGGATTTCTAGACTGTGATTGTTGGGGGTTTGACCTAGAGTGAGTGTGATTGACTTTAAATTTCGAGGATAAAATTTTCTAAGGAGGATAGGCTTGTCACCACCCAATTTTCAGAGCCGGGTATTTTTTATTATTTTAATTTGGGTTAATTGTATATTATTTATATTTAATTGTATTTATATTTAATTAATGATTGTATTATATTTTTATTGATTGTTTTAGGGTTTTGGCTAGCCTGGACCCATGTCAGACCCTAGTGGACCCATGTCCGACCCAGCCCACACCCTAATAAGACTTATTTTGGGGCTTAGAAATATTTATTATATTTTTAGTGGGTTAGTTGGAGAGATTTGGAGTTAGTTTGAGTGCTTTTGGAACCCGAAATCCAAAACCGAGTTGCGGGAGGGCATTTTGGACCTTTGTACATGTAAATCCCCTTTATTTCTAGTGGCCGGCCCCTACCTACCCCCCCATTCCGTGAAAACACAACAGCAGCCCCCCCTCTTCATATTCTACTTCTTCTTCACTTCTTCTTCTTCTCCACTTCTTCTTTCTTCTTCCTTCCTTCTTCCAAAGTAAGTTCTCTTCATTTTCTTCCTTCTTTCTTCCATTTCTTCTTCTTTATGTGAACTCTAACCTTGTATTCTTCTCCAACCTAGGTGGATAGAGCTTAGATTTGGTATTGGAGCTAGATTTGGGAGCTTGGAAGCTAGTTGTGCTGGATTTGGAGCTTTTGGGAGACTTTGGCTTGGGATTCCAACTCCCAAGAGGTAAACACTAATTTTTCCTCTTGTAATTACTCTTATATAGTGTAATTAATAGTTTAGAACCTTCCTATACCCTTAAGCTACCCGTGGGAGAAAGTTGAAACTAGATTGGTAGTGTTTGGAAACTTTAACATTAGGTTTTGTGTCGATTTTGGGTGTAATCCGAATTTGGCCCAATTTTGGGTGATGCCCTAGGTTAGATGGACCTAGGTAGACGTTGTCGAGTGTCTTGAGGGTGAGTACGTGTCTCCGTTCGGACACGGAAAGTCGTATCGCGGAGAAACGGGCATTTCGGGCGAATTTGGGGTTTTCGTCGTCGTCGGTTCTAAGTGCATGCACATTTTTGCCACGGGCCTAGAATCGACGAGTTAAAATTTTTTTCTAGGATCTAGACATCGTTTAGAACCCGTAGGTAAATTTTGGGCCGATTCCGAGTTGGTTTGGTGTACGTTTCAGGAGGTTTTCCGAACCGCACATCGCATGTTCGTCAAAATGACCGAACGGCCATTTCGGCGTGGTTTTCTAGTTTCGGGCTTGTGCGCGCGTTGGGTTAGCTTCGGAGAGTGTGTGCTAGAATTCTCGGGCTATATTTTATATATTTATAGGTGTTTGTGCGTGTAGGGGTCGTTGGACGCGCGTTGGTGGATGTTGTGTGCGTTGTGTTGTGTGTGTGTTGTGTTTATATATATATGTATATATATATTTGTGTGTGTGTTTCTATATATATATATATTTATATATATATGTGTGAATATATAAATATGTGAGTGTGTTAGTGAGTGCTTGTGTGAGTGTGTGTTGGTGTTAGTGTATGTGTAGGTGAGTGTGTGTGTGAGTGTGAGTGAGTGTTTATATATATATATATATATATATATATATATATATATATGAGTTTGTTTGTGTGTATATATATATATATATATATATATATATATATATATATATATATATATATATATATATATATATATATGTATATATATATATATATGTATGCGTGTATGTGTATATATGTATGTATATTTGTGTGTGTGGTTGTGTGTTTGTGAGAGTGTGTGCTAGTGTGTGTGAGAGTGTGTGTGTGAGGGTGTGTGAGAGTGAGTGTGTGTGAGTGAGTGTATATATATATATATATATATATATATATATATATATATATATATATATATGTTTGAGTGTGTGTGTGTATATGTATATATGTGATATATATATATATATATATATATATATATTTTAGCCTAGATTAATAATTAGGAGCATATCTATTAGCCTAGATAGCTAACTAGAGGGGTAGTTAGAGGGGTATTGGAGAGTATCCCAATACCTTGAGATATCCAAGGTATTGAGTTTCGAGCGGGGTATTTGAGCAATAGCCTAGGATATGTATTGGAGTAATTTTTATATGCTTATGTGTATATATTTACGCGTGCTAGCATAGGTTTTAGCGGGTATAGGTGGGGTGTGTGGCCTAGGTTGAGGTATCGGATACCGAGGGTATCCCGGTATCTCAAGGAGGCGAGTTTGAGAGTTTTCTAGCTTAATGAGCTCGGTTTGACCTAGAATTTCAGGAGCACCCTAGTTTGACCTAGACTTGACCGTAGTTGACTCGGTTGACCGCCAAAGTCAACTTTTGACCTAGTTTTGACCTAGAGTTGACTTTTTGGACCTCAAGTTGACTTTTTGACCCAAATTTCATCGGTTTGACCCGTTTGACCTAGAACTACCCTAGAAGCTTATTTTTAGTTATTTTATATCTGTTTAACTCTTTAGAATCCTGTTTAACCTTGCTTTTCATATTAGGTCCTTGCGATACCGGTTCGGATCGCCAGTTGCTCAGGACGTCAGGCGAGTACATTCTCTGATAGTTTTCATTATCTGATGATTATTATGATTCAGCTTCTAGTATAGTATCATCTGATTATTCTGTCACAACACGGGATACTGACTGATATTTCTGGATTCATTTACTTGCGACACGTATTTTTTATGTTTCTGGCCTCTATTCTGGAATTACTACAGGCATCACCTACAGGCATCACTCATGTTTCAGGCTGGACTCATACTTGATTTACGTGTCGGGTCTTGGATTCACTTGTATTAGTTGGACGGAAAAATACTCGAGTAGACATATAAATATTCCCATCTGGAATCATCAGGAATCACTCCCTCTGGTCTAATCTGGAATGATAGCAGCCGCGCACCCAGTGCGCGGTGAGCCGTACTTACCCCTAGCCATTTATATGTCAAAACCAGTATTTCAAAGACACCGTGTTCATTCTTTCTAGTCTGGACTCTCTTGCATTTCTTGACTTGTCTCACTTACATGTTTCTGGACTTGACTCACTACATGTATTTCATGCTGGACTCACTACACGTTCATGTGCACGGACTTGATCTTAGCTTAGATTTATTGTATCTTACAGTTACTACTATCTTGTTTCTGATATTCCTGTATCTTTACCTTTATGCACCAGTGATTTATATATTTCTTGTTTCATACTTGCTTCATTCTTCTTGCTACTTGCTATAACTGTTTTATAGTTTTTATCATTTAAATGGAACTGCTGTTGAAGATGTACTTGCTCCAGTCCTGACTGGAGATATTTTTCTGAGTATCCGGAGGAGTGGTGTCCGACGTTTTATGGACCTGAGCCTGTCGATGGTGCAGACAGGGACCCTCTAGTTTAGGGGTGATTTCCGGGTTGGTAGCCGGGATCACTAGGACCTTGTTGTTGTTTTATTAGTTTTAGTACCGAATTTGTCTCCGATTTTGGATTGAGACCTTGTATTGTATATTATTTTGGATGATGTATTATTATTATTGATGTTGTGGTTGTTGTAGTAGTTATTGTTGGTTAGACCTTGGAGTTGTTAGTCTTCTTTGTTATCTTATCGTGCTTAGATTCGTGATTGAGTACTTGAGATTATCATTATGATATTGCTCCTCCGTTTGGAGTTGAGATCTTGACAGGGATATATATTGATTGCGTGAGATTGTTCTAGATAGTTGACCTAGACAATGTTCTATCGCCGATGCTGCGGCGTAGGCTGGACGTGCCCACGACTCATGCCCGATTTTTCGGGTGCGGGTCGTGATAAGAGGAAAGGGGGCCGACCTATTAAAGAGAAGGGAATTTATTTCTTTTTCCTCTTTTCATTTGCAAACTAGATATAGAATTTTTTTCAACCAAATTTCTTCATTCTCACTTTATTTTCCTATCAAATTTTATCCCAATTCTTTTCCAAATCACCAATGGAGGCTAGTGAAGCAAGGTTCTAGAAGGAGGAAGCAAGAATTTTCAAAGAGGACCAAGGATCAACAAGTTAGAGGCCAATTTTATCATATTTGGAGATTTTATTGGGAATCTATCTCCCAATAGGTACAATTCAATTTTTTCTCTTAATTTAGGCTTTATATCTAAGATTTAATCATGAGAAATCAACCCATATGTATATACTACCCATAGGATTTGGTTTTGTGTTCATAGGAGGCCTATTGAGAAAGTTATGGTACTTTTTGTGTTAATTTTGGGGGAATTCCGAGATTAACATTAATTGTGTGTGTCAATTGGTCCTATAGATTAATTTGGCATATGCTTGTGTGTTTGGGGCTAGTATCGTGTCCACAATTGGGTATGTGTAGGTCGTATCCCAATAATTTGGTGATACGTATTGATTTGGAAGTTTTTCCTCCGATAAGAGACTTTGAACATTTTATATTTTGACACGGACATGTAGAATTGTATTTGACTCTTTGTATTATTCATAAATAATATATTAGACTTATTCGTGTCCTTCGAGGTACGTTTGGATGTATGGTGGACTCGTATCGCAAGCGTATCCTAGATCTAGTGGGATACGGGATGATACGTTCCATGTGTTGTATAATTTAATTTTAGATCTATTTCTCTTGTGTTCTTGGTCTTGGTAAGGTATAATTATAAATACATATATATATGTATATTATGGTGTATTTATATTTATGTATTATTGTGTCTTAGATCTATGTATCTATTTATGTATATTGTATGTAGATATTACTCTACATATGTAAGAACTATTTAATAGTGTAGTGTATATATATATATTGTTGTATGTATATAGTGTATATGTTATGTGTATATATATATGATGCTATGTATATATGTATGTTATTGTTACATGTATTTGTTATGTACATATATCCTATATAGTTGTACTATGTATATATGTGATACTATATTGTTATATGTATTATTGTGTCCATATATATATATATATATATATATATATTCTTATAGTTGTAAGTATATATAGGTAATTATATATTATATTATATATATATATATATATATATATATTGTGTTATATATATTACATATTATGTTATTATGTTATATATATTATATATTATGTTATATATATATATATATATATATATATAAGTGTTTGAGAGAGCAACAGTAGATATTGTGACGCTTTCAGCGTCAAAAAAGGAAAACAACAGCAGCAGCAGCAAAAGCAACAACAGTGGTAACAATAGCGATAGCAGCCATAACAGCAATAGCAGCAGTAGTGGCGACGGCTGCAGCAGCAACAGCGACAGCAGCAGATCAGCAGTAGCGACGACAGCAGAAAACTGTCGCTATAACAGCAGGAATAACAGCGGTATCAGCAGTGTATCTGCAGTTTTAGCGACGATCAGCAGAGCTTCAACGACATATATGTAACACCCTGTTCCGCTCAAGCGGACTGCCATCTCAAACGGCAATCGTGCAGCTGTCCCGACCTGCTTTGCCTCGATCAAGAAGCAAAGGATATCCAGACTTGTCCCTACAGGAATCTGGCTTGGACTTTCAGAGGCTCGCTCAGACGTATCGCTCTACCGAGGCGAATCATCGCTAAGGTGGGTGGCTACGGTGAACTTGTCTTTGCTTAGCCAGCACACATAAAATCTGGAATGTTTATGCTAGTCGCTAGGTGAATCACCCCCTGCATGCTAATAAATCCAACGCACCTAGCTAAGGGAATAATCCTAACTCATATTGCTTGCTAGAACATGGAAAAGAAAATACTGCTTATACTCAGACCCTCGCATGCTAATTCCCTTAACGGTTTCAACTCTCGGCTTACCTTCGGGCCCGAGCAACGTGCCTGCTTATGTTCCTAGAAACGCATGCTTGTCTGCTTGATAGTTACCGTGTTTTCATCCAAACCTCGGGAGACTACTACGTAGTCGTTCCGTGCCTGAATGAACCCGCAAGTATTCGGGACCGTTAGGTCACCAAGGCAGTTCCCGATCCAGGGGACTATATCATGCCAAGTAAAAGAATCATGTTCCTGTGGCAAGACTCATTCAGGTATTTGGATCTCCCTGTAAGTCTCCCTCGTGTGCGGGCTTACAGCAGCCCAGGAGACTGTGCATTTCCAATAGCTAAATGAATCTCGTGCGCTCGTATGTAAATTAACAATCGTGTTCGATCATGGACAACTTGTGCACAAGGATATAAGTTCTGCGGACGGTGCTGGGGCACTGGCACCGATCCGATCCGGGCAGACTTCGTGTTTATAGTCAATCGTGTGCGGACTGGGTAACTTGCAACGCATCGTATTTTATGAGCTCCTCGTATTTTTCTCGTTGCATGTTATTCACGTCCTTGACTAGTCCATTATGGCATCAGCCAGTGATCATCGTGTGTATATGCTTGCAATGTCTCGTGTGATTATCATGTGAATATGGCTTACAATGCATCGTGTGTTTATCGTGTGTATTTAACCTGTTGCGTGCTTGCCTGTGAAACAAAAGATAACAAGTCATCCTCGCTTAGCGGCTATCCGCGTGCGAGTTATTGCATAGCATCAATGAATAACTTAACACCTGAACGATCATGTTATAAGAACCCTCCTGTCTGCATATGCTATGCCTCCTGAATGTTTATACTTGCCCGTGCTTGAATTAATCATGTTTGCCTTGGACAGGAGAGGAGAAATGGTAAGTTGGTAAGTCTCGCCGTGTTTTCTCAAACATCGCACGGCGCACTGCCCGACACGTTAAGCTGTTCAATATCTGCATGAAACTGATCCTAAGGCAACTAGAAAGACAACTTAATAGTTGTGCACGGAACCTGTATTACGTGTTTGGATTTGTCAAGCGGGCGAGTAGCTTCCCCACCAGTGCATTCAATGTACTGATAATCCACCAGTTTGATATGCAGGGTGCGGGAGAACCTCGTGCGGTGCGGACACCTCCTTCGTGCGTGCTAAGGCCAGGAGTTCCCTCTGAAGCCTTGCAATGGTGCGTCCGGGACTGAAGCACATATACAAGACATAAGTTGTGAACATCGCCTGACCATCGCCTGTACAAATCATTCCACAGTTGTAGCCACTTGGCACGCTTTTACTGTTTCAGAGAGAGGCTTGAGCGACTTGTAATCTCGGCTATACGCCGCCTGTAAAACATGTTTCATATCAATAAGAGATTACTTTACTTGTTTCTATGCTTCCGCTATATTTGTCGACTCAGTGAACCTGTTACCGATCGCCTATGCGTTCATGACTTCGCTGCACTCGGACAATCTGTGCGACTCTGTGGCTTAGAACTCTTACCGCCAGCCAATGAATCACGGCCTTGCACGGGCATGGCTCACGCTCGTGCGGCATCACGCCCGGATGGGTTAAGCGATCGTTCCGCGGGAGCGCTGGCGAGGGTGATTCCCGCCTAGCGGGAATGGCCGATTTGCCTGCGGGAGATCGGGGCGTGACAGGTTGGTATCAGAGCCTGGCTTCTACACCTTTGGACTTCGATTCGATATCTCTATTTCGAAAGCTCGTTCGTGGGTTATGTGCACGCTCTCTCTCAATGCCTCGATGGGATGTTCCAACAATAAGTCTAAATACTTTCAAAGTGCGTTTTGAATGATATGATTGCTTGTCTGGTTGTATGCTGCGAGTGGCCTTTGTGCCAACCTGTGCGAACCACTTGAGAGTATCGCTAGTAGCTTGTCCGAGATTTTCACTAACTCTAAGTTTGGTTGAATGCATCTATTCGAGGGACGCCTTGAACTAGTACACCATCCAAGACTTAAGAAAAAGGTGAAACTCGAGTGCTAAGACTTCGCTATCACTGAGCTGGTTGACGTGTTCACGCTAGAGGGTACCTTCGAAAGTGCGCACGATCCAGTCTAAGCGATATGCTGATTTCGAAGCTTGTGCAAGTGAAGATCCAAATGAACAAGTACAAACGACTTGTCTAGGATTGCCTCAACCCTAGATTTCTGCTTGTCCTTAGTAAGTCTCGAGGACGAGACTTTTCCTAAGTTGGGTAGGATGTAACACCCTGTTCCGCTCAAGCGGACTGCCGTCTCAAACGGCAATCGTGCAGCTGTCCCGACCTGCTTTGCCTCGATCAAGAAGCAAAGGATATCCAGACTTGTCCCTACAGGAATCCGGCTTGGACTTTCAGAGGCTCGCTCAGACGTATCGCTCTACCGAGGCGAATCATCGCTAAGGTGGGTGGCTACGGTAAACTTGTCTTTGCTTAGCCAGCACACATAAAATCTGGAATGTTTATGCTAGTCGCTAGGTGAATCACCCCCTGCATGCTAATAAATCCAACGCACCTAGCTAAGGGAATAATCCCAACTCATATTGCTTGCTAGAACATGGAAAAGGAAATACTGCTTATACTCAGACCCTCGCATGCTAATTCCCTTAACGGTTTCAACTCTCGGCTTACCTTCGGGCCCGAGCAACGTGCCTGCTTATGTTCCTAGAAATGCATGCTTGTCTGCTTGATAGTTATCGTGTTTTCATCCAAACCTCGGGAGACTACTACGTAGTCGTTCCGTGCCTGAATGAACCCGCAAGTATTCGGGACCGTTAGGTCACCAAGGCAGTTCCCGATCCAGGGGACTGTATCATGCCAAGTAAAAGAATCATGTTCCTGTGGCAAGACTCATTCAAGTATTTGGATCTCCCTGCAAGTCTCCCTCGTGTGCGGGCTTACAGCAGCCCAGGAGACTGTGCATATCCAATAGCTAAATGAATCTCGTGCGCTCGTGTGTAAATTAACAATCGTGTTCGATCATGGACAACTTGTGCACAAGGATATAAGTTCTGCGGACGGTGCTGGGGCACTGGCACCGATCCGATCCGGGCAGACTTCGTATTTATAGTCAATCGTGTGCGGACTGGGTAACTTGCAACGCATCGTGTTTTATGAGCTCCTCGTGTTTTTCTCGTTGCATGTTATTCACGTCCTTGACTAGTCCATTATGGCATCAGCCAGTGATCATCGTGTGTATATGCTTGCAATGCCTCGTGTGATTATCGTGTGAATATGGCTTGCAATGCATCGTGTGTTTATCGTGTGTATTTAACCTGTTGCGTGCTTGCCTGTGAAACAAAAGATAACCAGTCATCCTCGCTTAGCAGCTATCCGCGTGCGAGTCATTGCATAGCATCAATGAATAACTTAACACCTGAACGATCATGTTATAAGAACCCTCCTGTCTGCATATGCTATGCCTCCTGAATGTTTATACTTGCCCGTGCTTGAATTAATCATGTTTGCCTTGGACAGGGAAGGAGAAATGGTAAGTTGGTAAGTCTCGCCGTGTTTCCTCAAATATCGCACGGTGCACTGCCCGACACGTTAAGCTGTTCAATATCTGCATGAAACTGATCCTAAGGCAACTAGAAAGATAACTTAATAGTTGTGCACGGAACCTGTATTACGTGTTTGGATTTGTCGAGCGGGCGAGTAGCTTCCCCACCAGTGCATTCAATGTACTGATAATCCACCAGTTTGATATACAGGGTACGGGAGAACCTCGTGTGGTGCAGATGCCTCCTTCGTGCGTGCTAAGGCCAGGAGTTCCCTCTGAAGCCTTGCAACGGTGCGTCCGGGACTGAAGCACATATACAAGACATAAGTTGTGAATATCGCCTGACCATCGCCTGTACAAATCATTCCACAGTTGTAGCCACTTGGCACGCTTTTACTGTTTCAGAGAGAGGCTTGAGCGACTTGTAATCTCGGCTATACGCCGCCTGTAAAACATGTTTCATATCAATAAGAGATTACTTTACTTGTTTCTATACTTCCGCTATATTTGTCGACTCAGTGAACCTGTTACCGATCGCCTATGCGTTCATGACTTCGCTGCACTCGGACAATCTGTGTGACTCTGTGGCTTAGAACTCTTACCGCCAGCCAATGAATCACGGCCTTGCACGGGCGTGGCTCACGCTCGTGCGGCATCACGCCCGGATGGGTTAAGCAATAGTTCCGCGGGAGCGCTGGCGAGGGTGATTCCCGCCTAGCGGGAACGGCCGATTTGCCTGCGGGAGATCGGGGCGTGACAGGTTGGTATCAGAGCCTGGCTTCTACGCCTTTGGACTTCGATTCGATATCTCTATTTTGAAAGCTCGTTCGTGGGTTATGTGCACGCTCTCTCTCAATGCCTCGATGGGATGTTCCAACAATAAGTCTAAATACTTTCAAAGTGCGTTTTGAATGATATGATTGCTTGTCTGGTTGTATGTTGCGAGTGGCCTTTGTGCCAACCTGTGTGAACCACTTGAGAGTATCGCTAGTAGCTTGTCCGAGATTTTCACTAACTCTAAGTTTGGTTGAATGCATCTATTCGAGGGACGCCTTGAACTAGTACACCATCCAAGACTTAGGAAAAAGGTGAAACTCGAGTGCTAAGACTTCGCTATCACTGAGCTGGTTGACGTGTTCACGCTAGAGGGTACCTTCGAAAGTGCGCACGATCCAGTCTAAGCGATATGCTGATTTCGAAGCTTGTGCAAGTGAAGATCCAAATGAACAAGTACAAACGACTTGTCTATGATTGCCTCAATCCTAGATTTCTGCTTGTCCTTAGTAAGTCTCGAGGACGAGACTTTTCCTAAGTTGGGTAGGATGTAACACCCTGTTCCGCTCAAGCGGACTGCCGTCTCAAACGGCAATCGTGCAGTATCAAGGTAATTGGAGATACCCAAGGTATTAGGTTTGGGTATCAAAATTTAAGTTTAGTATTGTGATACCAAGTTGGTTCAAAATCAAGGTATCCATTTAATGTTTGTAATTAGAATATTATATAATTAATATTGTTTGATTTTATATGAGTATGATATTTTATATCCCTATTTTTTGTATCCTGAGATACGGTATCCTAAAATATAGCTTTTATGACCTAGACTCTAGTGTTTGAACCCAATATCCTTGAGATAGACTCATGTGACCTAGAAATAGGTAGTTTAACATAATTAATCATAGTTTGACCATAGTTGACCATAGTTTGGCTTAGAATTGACCTAGTTTGACTTTTGACTTAGAATTGACTTGTTGACCTAGAAGTTAACTAGTTTAACTTATTTTCCTTCTGAAATCTTGTATTAATATTGTATTCCATATCTAGGTCTTTGAGGCACCGTGTCAGACATCTGTGAGACTATTTATTGGACTTCAAACGAGTATATTCTCTGATAGTTTCTCATTTATGATATCCTCTATGTTCATTATATTTAGTGTAGATATCCATATTTTCTTGACATGATGGTTACATGGATTGGTATATCCGGATCTCTTCATAAGATGTTATTCCTTGGTATATGGTGTATCTTGTGCAGGTATTGTTTCATTGTTTATCTTGTACATATACAGATACTGATTCTCTGGAAGACTAGCTATCTTCTTGGGGAATCTCGTGCCATAGCATACCATGGTTGGATCTATTATACCAGTCGGGGTTTGAGATATTATTGTAGATATGTGATTATACCTTCCTGTGTAAGTATTATTTTACTGTGAGTGTTGGTTATAAACCACACGTATGACTAACCAGGCCATTATTTCTATGCAAGTTCCTAAGTCGATCACATGTTAAAGATAGTGCTCACTCACTTAGTCATTAGTATTCTTTTTCATTGCCATATTGTTCATTATGGTATTTATTTGCGCACGGGCCCTCTCATCCGACAGACGAGGGAAGGACGGGACTCGAGCGGGGCTTCGGAGGCGGGTCTTTCGATCCGCCCCCATAAATATATATATAACATGGGTGGGGCCAAAGGACTTAGTACGCTAGAGCCTGGGACTTTGGGCCTAACCCTCAGAATATGTCACCAAAAGCCTCAAGTCTTTATTCATTATCGATGTCACGCCCCGATCTCCCGCAGGCTATTTCGGTCGTTCCCGCTAGGCGGGAATCACCCTCGCCAGCGCTCCCGCGGAACTATCGCTTTGACCCATCCGGGCGTGATGCCGCATGAGCGTGATCCACGCCCATGCAAGGCCATGGTTCATTGGCTGGCGGCAAGAGTTCTAATCCACAGAGTCGTACAGATTGTCCGAGTGCAGCAGAGTCATGAACGCATAGGCGATCGGTAACAGGTTCACTGAGTCGACAAATATAGCGGAAGCATTGAACCACAAGTTAAAGTAAAGCAAGCTCTTTATTGATATAAATATGTGTTACAGGCGGCGTATAGCCGAGATTACAAGTCGCTCAAGCCTCTCTCTCTGAAACAGTAAATGCGTGCCAAGTGGCTACAACTGTAGAATGAATGTACAGGCGATGGTCAGGCGAGTTCGGGCTATGTTTACAACATTATGCCTTGTATATGTGCTTCAGTCCCGGACGCACCGTTGCAAGGCTTCAGAGGGAACTCCTAGCCTTAGCACTCACAAAGGAGGCGTCCGCACCGAACGAGGTTCTCCCGCACCCTGCATACAAACTGGTGGATTATCAGTACATTGAATGCACTGGTGGGGAAGCTACTCGCTCGCTTGACAAATCCAAACACGTAATACAGGTTCCATGCACAACTATTAAGTTGTCTTTCTAGTTACCTTAGGATCAGTTTCATGCAAACATCAAATAGCCTAACGTGTCGGGCAGTGCGCCGTGCGATGTTTGAGAAAACACGGCGAGACTTACCAACTTACCATCTCCTTCCCTGTCCAAGGCAAACATTGAGGCAAACATCGTTAATTCAAGCAGGAACATGTATAAGCATTCAGGGGCATAGCATATGCAAACACGAGGGTCGTTTTAACATGATCGTTCAGGTGTTTAGTTGTTCATTGATGCGATGCAATAACTCGCACGCGGATAGCCGCTAAGCGAGGATGACTTATCTATATGAACGTTAGTCGCTGGCATAGCCATAAAGGACCGTTTAGTCTTTGAACAAGGATGGAAAGCAACAAAGATTCGTTGTTGGCTGCAGACCATCCTGTCCGCACGTGAGACTATCGTGATGTTCCATCCGGATCGGAACGATCCCAGTGCCCCGGTGACCGCCCGTGGAACCGTTAAACCTTGTTTCCAAGTTATCCGCGACATGCAGGTCAGGGCCAGTTTCTCATCCATAACTTGATATGATAATCCATGATTCGTGATCTGAACGAGCGTTTGCTCCAAGAGCTGAAATACGTGGTTTCGTTACATGACGTGATTCTCGTTCAGACATAAAATTAATGTGATTATCATTCAGTTGCACGTGACATAATTCTCGTTCAGTATTCATTTGCCTTGATCCGTGCCCCTGGTTCGGGGATTGCCTTGGCGACCCAATGGTCCCGGATACTTGCAGGTTCGTTCAGGCACGGAACGACTACGTAGTAGTCTTTCGGGGTTTGGATGAAAATACTGTAACATTCAAGCAGACAAGCATGCGTTTCTAAGGAACATAAGCAGGCACGTTTGCTCGGACCCGAAGGTAAGCCGAGAGATGAAACCGTTAAGGAACTTAGCATACGAGGGTCTGAACATATAAGCAGTATTTCATTTATTTCCATGTTCTAGCATAGCAGTACAAGTTGGGATTATTCCCTTAGCTAGGTGCGTTGGATTTATTAGCAAGCAGGGGGTGATTCACCTAGCGACTAGCATAAATATTCTAGATTTTATATGTGCTGGCTAAGCAAAGACAAGTTCACCGTAGCCACCCACCTTAGCGATGATTCGTCTCGGTAGAGCGATACGCCTGAGCGAGCCTCTGAAAGTCTAAGCCGGATTCTTGTAGGGACAAGTCTGGATATCCTTTGCATTCTTGTTGAGACAAAGCGGGTCGGGACAGCTGCACTTTTGCCGTTTGAGACGGCAGCCCGCTAGAACGGAACGGGGTGTTACATCCTACCCAACTCAGAAAAAGTCTCGTCCTCGAGACTTACTGAGGACAAGCAATAATCTAGGGTTGAGGCAATCCTAGACAAGTCGTTGTACTTGTTCATTTGGATCTTCACTTGCACAAGCTTCGAAATTAGCATATCGCTTAGACTGGATCGTGCGCACTTTCGAAGGGCCCCTCTAGCGTGAACACATCAACCAGCTTAGTGATAGCGAAGTCTCAGCACTCGAGTTTCACCTTTTCTTAAGTCTTGGATGGTGCACTAGTTCAAGGCGTCCCTCAAATAGATGCATTCAACCAAACTTAGGGTTAGTGAAAATCGGATAAGCTACTAGCAATACTCTCAAGTGTTCGCACAGGTTGGTACAAAGGCCACTCGCAGCATACAACCAGACAAGCAAGCATATCATTCAAAACGCATTTTGAAAGTATTTAGACTTATTGTTGGAACATCCCATCGAGGCATTGAGAGAGAGCGTGCACATAACCCACGAACGAGCTTTCGAAACAGAGATATCGAATTGAGGCCAAAGGCGTAGAAGCCAGGCTCTGATACCAATATGTCACGCCCCGATCTCCCGCAGGCTATTTCGGCCATTCCCGCTAGGCGGGAATCACCCTCGCCAGCGCTCCCGCAGAACGATCGCTTTGACCCATCCGGGCGTGATGCCGCACGACCGTGATCCACGCCCGTGCATGGCCATGGTTCATTGGCTGGCGGCAAGAGTTCTAAGCCACAGAGTCGCACAGATTATCCGAGTGCAGCGGAGTCATGAACGCATAGGCGATCGGTAACAGGTTCACTGAGTCGACAAATATAGCGGAAGCATTGAACCACAAGTTGAAGTAAAGCAAGCTCTTTATTGATATAAATATGTGTTACAGGCGGCGTATAGCCGAGATTACAAGTCGCTCAAGCCTCTCTTTCTGAAACAGTAAATGCGTGCCAAGTGGCTACAACTGTAGAATGAATGTACAGGCGATGGTCAGGCGAGTTCGGGCTATGTTCACATTATTATGTCTTGTATATGTGCTTCAGTCCCGGACGCACCGTTGCAAGGCTTCAGAGGGAACTCCTGGCCTTAGCACGCACGAAGGAGGCGTCTGCACCGAACGAGGTTCTTCCGCACCCTGCATACAAACTGGTGGATTATCAGTACATTGAATGCACTGGTGGGAAAGCTACTCGCCCGCTCGACAAATCCAAACACGTAATACAGGTTCCGTGCACAACTATTAAGTTGTCTTTCTAGTTGCCTTAGGATCAGTTTCATGCAAACATCGAATAGCCTAATGTGTCGGGCAGTGTGCCGTACGATGTTTGAGAAAATACGGCGAGACTTACCAACTTACCATCTCCTTCCCTGTCCAAGGCAAACATTGAGGCAAACATCGTTAATTCAAGCAGGAACATGTATAAGCATTCAGGGGCATAGCATATGCAAACACGAGGGTCGTTTTAACATGATCGTTCAGGTGTTTAGTTGTTCATTGATGCGATGCAATGACTCGCACGCGGATAGCCGCTAAGCGAGGATGACTTATCTATATGAACGTTAGTCGCTGGCATAGCCATAAAGGACCGTTTAGTCTTTGAACAAGGATGGAAAGAAACAAAGATTCGTTGTTGGCTGCAGATCATCCTGTCCGCACGTGAGACTATCGTGATGTTCCATCCGGATCGGAACGGTCCCAGTACCCCGGTGACCGCCCGTGGAACCGTTAAACCTTGTTTCCAAGTTGTCCGCGACATGCAGGTCAGGGCCAGTTTCTAATCCATAACTTGATATGATAATCCATGATTCGTGATCTGAACGAGCGTTTGCTCCAAGAGCTGAAATACGTGGTTTCGTTACATGACGTGATTCTCGTTCAGACATAAACTTGATGTGATTATCATTCAGTTGCATGTGACGTGATTCTCGTTCAGTATTTATTTGCCCTGATGCGTGCCCCTGGTTCGGGGATTGCCTTGGCGACCCAATGGTCCCGGATACTTGCAAGTTCGTTCAGGCACGGAACGACTACGTAGTAGTCTTCCGGGGTTTGGATGAAAATACGGTAACATTCAAGCAGACAAGTATGCGTTTCTAAGGAACATAAGCAGGCACGTTTGCTCGGACCCGAAGGTAAGCCGAGAGATGAAACCGTTAAGGAACTTAGCATACGAGGGTCTGAACATATAAGCAGTATTTCATTTATTTCCATGTTCTAGCATAGCAGTACAAGTTGGGATTATTCCCTTAGCTAGGTGCATTGGATTTATTAGCATGCAGGGGGTGATTCACCTAGCGTCTAGCATAAATATTCCAGATTTTATATGTGCTGGCTAAGCAAAGACAAGTTCACCGTAGCCACCCACCTTAGCGATGATTCGCCTCGGTAGAGCGATACGCCTGAGCGAGCCTCTGAAAGTCTAAGCCGGATTCTTGTAGGGACAAGTCTGGATATCCTTTGCATTCTTGTTAAGGCAAAGCGGGTCGGGACAGCTGCACTTTTGCCGTTTAAGACGGCAGCCCGCTAGAACGGAACGAGGTATTACAATCGAGCTCCGGCTTTAGACGATAACTTTAATAAATACGCGCAAAGTGTTATAATCTGCTGGTTTGCCAGTCATCTTCTCATATGGAGTTACACTTTATAGCCGAAGTTGGTGATCTATTAATCAAGTACCATTCCATATGTATAACATTCGTCCACTATTCCTTGCCTAAACCGGCATTGGAGAGCATATATCTTGCTTTCTCAACTAAGGTTCAGTTCATCCTCTCTGCTAACCCATTCTGCTGCGGCGTGTTCCTGACAGTCCAATGTCGCATGTGCATTCTTGAGCACATAAATCATTAAAAGGTCCATAGGCATATTCAGTACTATTATCATAACTTAATATTTTACCTTTCTACATATTTTGTTCTCCACTATTGCTTTTCACTGTTTGAACTTTTTAAATACTTGATCTTTCATTTTGATAAAATATAGTCAAACATAACGTGTATAATCATCAATAAAAGTAACATAGTACCTTGCTCCATTCTTGGAAGGAATCTTATAAGGTCGTCAACATCTGTATGTACATAGTCGAGAATACCTTATGTCTTTTGCTTGCTTGTACTGAAGGTCACCCTGTGCTGCTTTCCATAAATACAATGCTCACAGAAATCCATACTTGGTTTCTTCAAGTTCCTTAGTAACCCCTACTTGATTAGTAAGGTCGGGCCCTTCTCACTCAAATGTCCAAGCCGCATATGCCAAAAATGTGTACTATCAAACAAATCAGATCTTCTGAATGCTAAAGTCCCAGTTACAGTATTTTCCAATAATATATAAAGTTTACCATGTCGGTGACCTTCTATCACCATCAAAGAACCATAAACAGCTAGCAAGACTCCACCCTCGGCAACAAACTTGTTACCATTCGAGTCAAGCATACCAAGAGAAATAAAAATTTCATAAGCTCGGAAATATGTCTGACTTTGGCCAAAGTTTGCACAATTCCATCATGCATCTTCACCTTGATAGACCCAATTCCAACAGCTTAACATATGTTGTTGTTGCCCATCAACACAAGATCAATATCCGTTACCTTGTAGGAAGAAAATTACTCTATTTTTGGGCACATATGTTAGGAGCATCTTATAATTGAGAATCCAATGGTTACTCATGTTGTCATGTGCCACCGAAAAATAAACTCAGTCACTATCGTCTTCTGAAGCACAGTTTGTTTCATCACCTTCTCTTTTTGTCTTATTATCCTTTTTCTTGTTCTTTCTAATTGGACGATGACACTTATTTGCATAATATCCTTTCTCGTTCAATAGGTATCTTGGACTTGGATCTTGGCATTCTGTTGGAAGATGCTGTATCATTTTCCTTCCTCTTGCCATCGAACCTTGGGCCTTGTCTCCACTATTTTTGCTATTAAAAGCCAACATCCGTACCTCATTAGACAATAAGGCACTCATAGCTTCTTTTATGAAAATTTATTCCTTCCCGTATAGTAATATTTGAATAAGATTCTCATAAGAACCGGACAAAAAAATAATAGGATTAGTGCCAAACGATCAACATCTTCATATATGTCAACATCCTTTAAGTCAGAAATAATTTGATTGAATTTAAAAATATGATCTCGAATTGATGTACCTTCCTCCATCACCAGTCTGTAGAGCAACTTTATAATATAAAGTCGGATGGTAAGAGTTTTGTCATGTAGATTGATTCCAACTTCAGCTAGAGCCCAGCGGCGGTAGTTTCGTCCTTCACAGAGTACATGACATCCCTTTCCAAACATAGATGAATAGTGACACATGCTTCGATATCTATTTCATCCCAATCATCGTCAGTCATATCAGCGGGCATCTTCGACTTTTCCTGTAAAGTCTTGTGAAGCTTTTGAGATATGAGAACGTCATTCAAATAGCTTTTCCAAAAGCCGAAATAATTTTTCCTATTGAACTTCTCAATTTCGTACTTTCCAATCTTGCTTAACGGAGCCAACTCAAGATTCTACTCAATTAAATTTCTCTGAGAACTCCAAAGCTCTGATACCAATTGTTGGTCTCACAACGAAAATAAATCCAAAAAATCATAGAACAACTCAAAAAAAATTTACAACCACAAAGACAAGGATTAATATGGTTCGGCCAAGATGCCTACTTCTATGGACAAGGGTGATTAATTTCTATTATGAAGAAGAAAAAGACTTACAATTGCTCTTTCAACACTTCTCTCCTTGCTCTCAAGAAATCTCTACAAAAAATTCTCTCAAAAACTTTTTTGTTGAACTTATTCAACAACTTTACAATTTGAGATATCTCAAGGAGATACCTTTGGCCAATTTATATATCATGTCATATGTCTATACATGAAAATCCGATATTATGTAGGAAATATAGGCCTAGAAATCTAATATTATTCTTCAAAGATATGATCAAATGTGAAATTCAATCTTCTTTAAAGATATGGTCAAATATATTTTCCTCCTTATATATGGTCAAATATATTTTCCACCATAGATATGGTCAAATGGTCAAAGTCAATCTTTTTCAAAGATATGATCAAATATATTTTTCTTCAAAGATATGGTTAAATATATTTTCCTTGATATTAAGGTTAGGCCCTTTATATAACATACCATATGTCTATACATGAAAATCTAAATTTATGTAGGAATAAAAATCCAATATTATGTAGGCTTAGGAATCCAATATTATTCTTCAAAGATATAGTCAAATGTCAAAATCAATCTTCTTCAAAGATATGATGAAATATGTTTTCCTCCATAGATATGGTCAAATATATTTTTCTCCATAGATATGGTCAAATGGTCAAAGTCAATCTTCTTCAAAGATATGGTCAAATATATTTTTCCTTCAAAAATATGGTTAAATATATATATTCCTTCAAAAGTAGAGGATAATTAATGTAAAAAAAACTAGCAACAATGGGACAAGAATATAATCTCTTTTATTCATTACTTGCAGCAAACTGAAAGACTTTTAATAGCCAAAAATATGCCAACTTGACTTACAATTTTTGAAATTAAAAAGAATTACAATGACTTCATTCCATACATTATATTCTTTTATACAAAAATAACAATGCACTTTAGTTCTACATTTCCATAGGATGAGGGTCTTCTTCAACTTCAGAAAGTCAATGAAAAATCCATTACCAATGGAGGTTGGGTCAGTTGATGGGAGATTACACTAGTAAGTGGCAAAATTAACTCAATTGAAAGCAGACACTAAGTAATCATGTGAGAAAATATTTATTTTAATAAAGGCATTTTTTCTATCTTTTACCTAGTTCTATTTTATGTTAATACGTAACCAAAAGCCATAACTTCCTTCGATACTAACTCAAACCTATGCTTTATTTATTTAAGCATTAGAGACTAGTGCATGAACAATATCCATTATTTTCTTCCTTTACCAAATGCAGCATTATTCATAAACAAAAATTATTTTATTTTAAGTGATATTATAGCAACATTAACATGATAGCATCATTTTAGTACTAAAAAATAGTAGTAACTTATCTTTAGTTAAACAATAAAAAAATTGCATTCTTGTAAACTAATATTAGAACTCATACTTATAGGCATCAGAAATTCTTTCATACAATAAATTATTAGGCTTGCAAAATAAATTTTATTAGCATACGACCTAACTACATGATGATCTATGGGTAAATCCCCATAATTAGAAGTTCCACATACAAGCCCATCTCTCTAATAGATATAACATACCTTGATCGCAAGGTCGTATAAGTTTCAGGATATCCCATTGTTGAGAACACATGCACTTTGATACCACGTGTTGGTCATGCAGCGTAAGAACCACTTGCCAACCCACCTGAGATAACCAACCAATCTACGAATATCAAGTACAGATGAATACAAGTATATGGCGGTGACTACGTCAACTGGACAAATTCCAACCTTTATAACTCTGATAAAATTACAAGATTGTAAAAACTAATGTTGAAATCCTTTGTCCTAATAGGTTCAACCCCCTCATCACACTCAAGAAGAAAAGTAGAAAATTACAATTGAAATCACTCACCAATCCGTAAAAATCTTCCTAACCAAAGTTGACGACTCCTCGATTAGTTCTCTTTCTTCCTTCTGTCTTAGATGGCGAAGTCCTAAGAGCAAAGCACGAGATTTCTCTTAGATTTTCTATGGATGAGCACCCTGAATCACACCTTTGTGCTTCTTCTTTGTGCCTCCATGTCACGACCCGCATCCGAAATTTGGGCATGAGTCGTGGGTACATCCAGCCTACGCCGCAGCATCGGCGGTAGAACGCTGTCTAGGTCACAAACATAGTATATCCTGTCAATAGTCTCAACTCCGTACGGAGGACAATGATAAATAAACCACAGTTCTATAATATACTTAATCACAAGCTAATAGAAAATAATGGCACGATGAGAATAGAAAAGAGTTCTAATAAAACAACCACAATAATCCAACTCAAATCCTGGGTCTAAATGACCTCACAAAGTCACAAAATAGTAAGTACAACTCAGTCTCAGTCTAAAACAATAAATGCAAAAAATAATCTAAGAACAGCCAGGTAAATTCTCCTCTAGGCTAGGCAACTCCTTTGGGATTTCTGGAGTGAAATCACCCTCTACTCCTGGGCCGTAATGAGTGGGGCAAAGATCCTCCAGGTCCTCTGAAAAATGTTATCCAGTCAGGATTGGAGCGAAGCACAAGCACTAACAGCAGTTTCATTAAATTGACAAAATCTATAAACAGTGTGAGAAATACAAGATGGAAATAAATGCTGAAAATGAGAAGTACAGGAGAAATGAAATAGACAATAGAGCATCTAGAAATGAACAATAAACAGTGAATGCTAGAACAAGTAAATCTGAATAAAGATAACATCTAGCTAAGTGTTTGAAATATCAGTTTATTATGTGATCGGCTTGGGACTAGATCAGGCTGGTTATATATGATTAGCTATGATTCTTGAAGGTCAGGCTAACCATATGGTTAGCTATAATGCATGATAATGGTCAGGCTAATCATATATAACAGCTATGAGGCATGATGATGGTCAGGCTGCACCCGACGTGAGAAGTGGGGTGAGCTATGATGCACGATAAGTTTGGATATGATCACATAATCTACTAATAGTTCCCCATCCCCCAGCTAGCACGATGGATTCTAATCACAACTCCTCATGATGGGGATCTAGGGTGCTAACCCGTGTATCCATAGTGTCGGAATCAAGTATGTAATGCACTACAATTTATAGAAGTAATCAACAATAAAAACTGTCAGAGAATGTACTCGCCTGTGGTCCTGAGCAAGGTGTGAGGATCGATGTCCAAGATGAAATCACAGTGACCTATTTGTGAAATATAAATGTCAAGTACTGAACTAAAGAAATAACAAGTTTAATTAATTAAGAAGATGAGGCTTCTAGGTCATGGATCAGTCTATACTAGGTTAATTCTAAGGTTTACTAGTCAAAACTAGGTTAACTAGTCAAAATCTATATCATACTAAGTTATCTAGTATAATCTAGCTACTATTATACACTATGTGTTATTAATTAGCAAGTTTCATAAATTGCAAGATATACACAAAGAAGACTTTCTGTGATCATGATCTTAGAACTAATTAGAGGAGATAAAAATACTATAGGTAATATTTCTAACTGGTTTACACAGGTTTTGAGATAAACACACACTAGAGTTCACTGTACAGTCCAAATACTGAGACAATAGATACTGCTACTGAACTACACCTAACTCACATACACAGTCATGCATACTGATACCTCACTGCACTTACAGGCCCCATCTCAACTATTGCCTTGAGTACTTACTCCAGTACAGAGCATTTGGTGCACTGCAACAAACCCCAATGTCCAACACACACTGGACAGGAAACACAGTCATGCTCCTCACCTAACTGCCACACACACACTTGCACAAGTCACTGATACATAATTTCCTAGACCCCCCCTGAGAACTTCCTCAGTATACACATGCTTTAGTTTATGCATAACGGCACACTGATACACATTGCACACATAGAGATCTCATACACTGCAGCTTACACCCAGATTACATAGACACTGCTCAGAATTACACCACTGACCCCCAAGTTACTGACACAGTTCACTATCTGAACACACTCAGTGCTAGTACACACACACATCCATTCACACTGATGTTCACACAGGTAATACACACTAGTGATCTGGGTACACACAGCCACTGCTTACTGATGCACACAGGCATCTAACACACAGGTATCATAACACTAGTTAATACACAGGAAAACACTTACTGAGACACTGATACACTAAGACACACACTCATAATTTCACCTAGACTATACACTGATAACCCAACACATCATAACTCCCTCATATGTATATATGTATATAACATATGACATCAATTAACCCCCAACTCCTAAACTGATACCTGACTGCACATAATCCACCTTGCACAGACACAAACTGAAACTGCTACACAGCCAGGAAATAAACACACACAGACACAAGTTGCAATATACTGATAACAAATCCCCCAACCAAGAATACCTCTACACACACCCAAAACCTAGACTATAATGCAAGGACACTGGTTTACTGAATCAGGGAGACACTGCCCTGAATTCCCTCAATGCACACTCATATATATACTCAAATTAAAGACACAGCACCCTGAAACATACAGGTAAACACTGATACATAAATCTGGGTCTGACTCTATACTCTAATACACATCCTGCATTCACACACATGACATTGATGCACAATATCAGTTTACTCACCCATGTGTACACAGCACAGCATATGAACTCAGGTCCTCCCTCTGAAAAGAAACCTCCTGCACACCATAACACACAGTAGTGAACCCTCCCCCAAATCTGATACACATGGAAATCAAAACCCGACTGAACAGTAGGATACCCTTTCCCCCAATCTGCTGCTGAACATGTTCAATTGGATACCCGACTGCACAGTACACAGTCTTGACTACACTGTGAACCATTCACAGTTTATTCCCCTCTTCAAATCACACACACATCTACCACATAGATATATATATAAACATACATCAAATCTATATACATATGTATAAATATATATATACACATCATACATCAAATTAGATATTTTTAGGGTAGATTAGATAGGTGTTCTTCCTTCTTGGCATAACAACAAACACCTAGCATGTGGAAATAGAGTTTCACCTAGTTTACTCATAAACCCAACTTAAAACCCTAAAAATCAAGATCAAAACTAAATGTAGGAGATGTAAACATGCCTACACGAAATTCCTAGGTTTAGGGTTCCAGAGATTTGGGGAGAACACTCGAAAATTCACCAAAACCCTAGATCTCCTAGGTTTACATGTAGAATCCCTAAAATTTTGAATTCCAAACCTTAGGGTGGGTTCCTAATGGCCATTAACATCTGAAAACAGAATTTAAATGAATACAAATAGGGTTTTTACCTGCAGGGATGGTTTCTTCAATAAGGTTCTTCTTCTCCAAGGCTTCCTGACCCACGTTCCTTGCTTTCCTTGCTTTGGAGGAGGAGAAAATGGAAACCTAGGGTTTGATCTCGAAAATTGGGTGGGAAGATGGTTTCTCTTGATGGAGGCTAGGGTTTCTTTTTTCTACATGAAGGAAGAGAGGGTTCCCTTTTATATTAAACCTAATTAGGGTTTTAATGCATTGTTTAGGTTAAACCCTCTATGGTAGGTCATGTAAAACCTAACTGACTCAGGTTTAGGTCTGCTAGAGTTTGAGGGTTTACCCTAAAATTTGTATTCTAGGGTTTCACTAGAACTGGTTTACAATTAGGGTTGACTCACTAGGGTCTATCCTAATGAGTTCTAGGGTTTGACCTAAAACTAAACATTACTAATAATAATATAATTAGTTACAAAACTCAACAATTAATTAAATTCATAATTATTTAAAATAGTTAAATTACACAAATGCCCTTATATGGAAAAGTGGTAGTGACAAGTCTACCCTCCTAAAAGAAATTTCGTCCTCGAAATTGGACTGAACTAGAACAAGAGTGAATCTGAAAAGGAAATATACCTCAAGTCTAGAGGAGATACGGGTATTGCTCGCGCATCTCGTCCTCTCTCTCCCAGGTCAACTCCCCTGGAGAGTGATGTCTCCATGCAACATGAACCAAAGGAATAGTTTGGTTCCGCAACACCTTCTCTCTGCGGTCCAAGATCTCTACGGGCTGCTCAGGGTAGCTGAGCGTCGGACCAACCTCAATCTTCGAGTAATCAAGTACGTGACTAGGGTCGGCCACGTACCGTCTCAGCTGCGACACATGGAACACATTATGCACTCCCTCCAATGCAGGCGGCAAGTCTAGTCTATACGCCACTGCACCTATCTTCGCAAGAATACCGAAGGGTCCGATGTAGCATGGGCTAAGCTTCCCGCCTCTACCAAAATGAATCATTCCACGCGTCAGAGAAATCCATAGGAATACTAGATCGCCAACCTAAAATAAAACAGTCTCAGCACGCAGTCTAAACAAACAACACAACCCAGAAAATTAATAATTTATACCTGAAACTCAAGGGGTCTACGGTGGCTGTCGGCCCAATGCCGCTGTCTGTCCTGAGCCACTCGCAGTCTGTCTCTGATGAGTTTCACCTTTTCTGCTGCATCCACGACCATTTCTGGTCCTAGTAAAGCTCTCTCTCCAACGTCGTCCCACGATAGCGGTGTACGACACCTTCGTCCATAAAGAGCCTCAAATGGTGACATCTCGATGCTGGCCTGGTAGCTGTTGTTGTAAGCGAACTCTACCAGGTGCAGATGATCCTCCCAAGAACCTCCGAGATCTAAGACGCAAGTGCGTAGCATATCCTCGAGAGTCTGAATAGTCCTTTCAGACTGCCCGTCTGTCTGGGGGTGATATGCGGTACTGAACTTGAGCTGAGTGCCCAAGCTAGCCTGCAGACTCCTCCAGAAGTGGGAAGTGAAATGACTATCCCGATCTGAGACGATGCTCACAGGAACTCCATGAAGCCTAACAATCTGCCGCACGTACATCTCTGCGAGCCTCTCTGTCGACGTGCCCACCTTGAAAGGTAAGAAATGGGCTGATTTGGTCAACCTGTCCACGATGACCCAAATCGCGTCCTTCCCTCCTGGAGAACGTGGAAGCCCTGAAACGAAATCCATGGTTACGTGCTCCCATTTCCATTCTGGAATCGGTAAAGGTTGAAGCAACCCACCTGGCCTCTGCCGGTCTGCCTTTACCTGCTGGCACACTAGACACCGAGATACGAAACGTGCTACCTCGCGCTTCATTCCATACCACCATACGTGCTCCCTCAAGTCTCGATACATCTTGTTGGCACCGGGATGCATCGAGTACTGAGAGCGGTGTGCCTCCTGCAAAACCTCCTCGCGCAGCTCCCCGGTAGGCACACATATCCTCGTGCCGTGCCATAAAGAACCGTCATCTGCGATAGTAAAGTCGTTCGACAATCCTATCTGAACCTGTGCTCTGATACTCCTCAGAGCCTCATCCTCGTACTGTGCAGCTCTGATCCTGTCCATCAGTTCGGACTGTATCTGCAATCCCCACATCTGAATCTCAGTACCGGGAACTAACACCTCAATCTCCAAACTCTCTAAATCCGCCAACAAATGTCTATCAGTCGTCAAGTACATAGCCATCGGATACCTGCTCAAGGCATCGGTGACTACGTTGGCCTTCCCTGGATGGTACTGCAATGAGATGTCAAAGTCCTTCATCAACTCTAACCACCTCCTCTACCTCATGTTCAGCTCCTTCTGTGTGAATACGTACTTCAAGCTCTTGTGGTCTGTGAAGATCTCCACACGCTCTCCGTACAAGTAATGTTTCCACAGCTTTAGAGCAAAAATAACTGCTGCCAACTCTAAATCGTGGGTGGGGTAGTTCTTTTTATGAGGGCGTAACTGCCTGGAAGCATAGGCAATTACCTTTCCGTGCTGCTGAAGAACACATCCCAGACCCTTCCCTGAAGCATCACTGTAGATGGTGAAACCACCTGTCCCTGATGGCAACGTCCAAATTGGAGCTGTCGTCAGCCTCTTCTTCAGCTCATCAAATACGGCCTGGCACTCCTCCGTCCAGACAAAATCCACATCCTTCCTAGTCAGTCTGGTCATCGGCGCTGCAATCTTGGAGAAGTCTTGTACAAACCTCCTGTAGTATCCTGCTAGCCCGAGAAAACTCCTGATCTTAGCTATCGAACTGGGGGTAGCCCACGACTCCACTGCCTCGATCTTCTGTGGGTTAACCGAGATTCCGTCACCCGATACCATATGCCCAAGAAATTCGACCTTGTCAAGGAAGAATTCATACTTAGAGAGTTTCCCGTACAGCTTCTCCCTCCTGAGAGTCTCTAAGACCAACCTTAGGTGCTCTTCGTGCTCCTCCGGGGCTTGGAATACACAAGAATATCGTCAATGAATACCACCACGAACTTGTCAAGGTACTGGTGGAACACCTTGTTCATCAGGTTCATGAATACTGCCGGTGCATTGGTTAAACCAAATGGCATCACCAGGAACTCAAACTGGCCGTATCTGGTCCGAAAGGCTGTCTTTGGCGTGTCTTCTTTCTTCACCTTCACCTGGTGATAGCTCGACCTCAAATCTATCTTTGAAAACACCCTCGCCCCGCTCAACTGATCGAAAAGATCATCTATCCTCGGCAGCGGGTACTTGTTCTTGATGGTGATATTGTTCAAAGCTCTATAATTAATGCACATGCGCACCGTGCCATCCTTCTTCGGTACGAACAATACCGGAGCTCCCCATGGTGATGAAATGGATTTGATGAAGCCTTTGTCCTGCAGCTCCTCAACTTGCTTCTTCAGTTCTGCCAGCTCGCTGTTGTTGACTCTATAGACATGTTGTGAAATGGGCTCCGCTCCTGGAACCAAGTCTATAGAGAATTCAATATCTCTGTCTGGCGGCAAGCCTGGCAACTCCTCCGGAAATACATCCAGGAACTCCGCTATCAGAGGATGTGGCAACTCCTCTTCTTCTGCCCTGGCTCCGCAAAATGTGCCCCTGCTCTGTTCCGCTGCTCCTCTGACGACCTCAAATTCTGGCTCTCCTGGTGGTCTAAATAATACTCTGCCTCTATAACAGTCTATAGTAGCATGATGCCTACTCAACCAGTCCATTTCGAGTACAATATCGTACCCCGGAAGTGGCATGACGAGTAAGCTCACGCTCAACTCTCGACCTCCTACTGACACTCTCCGGTCCTTGCAGTGATCACGGACTAGAATAATACCTCCACCAGTCATGATCTTGCAAGTCCTAGCTAATGGTTCTGTGTCTAAATAATGTCGAAGTGCATATGATACAGACACAAAACTATGGGAAGCGCCAGAGTCGAATAAGGTAAATGCGGGAATACAATCGAGAAGAACCGAACCTGTGATCAAGTCTCCTGCTGGCTCGATCTCCTCGACTGCCATGGCGTACGCTCGCCCCTGGGGTGCACCTCTCTGCTGCTGATGCTGGGCAAACCTCTGATGTTGCGGTGGAAGTGGTCCCCTCTGTTGTTGGCCTCCTGGTACGGCAGGTACCCTGTCTGGTCCTCTCTGGGCGGCTGCCCCACCCTGACCTGGACGAGTCCGAATGGTAGGGCAATCCCTCAGCTGGTGTGTCGTCGATCCGCAGAACAGACATGAGCCCAACCTCTTCCTGCAGATCTCTCTGGTATGTCCCGTCTTCCCGCAGTACGCACACTGGATGGCGGGCTGAGTCTGCCTCTGCTGCTGTTGCTGGACCTGCCCTCGGGCTGGTGCCTGGTGCTGCTGGTGCTGCTGCTGAAAGTGTGGACGCTTGCCCGGTCCCGCACTACTGTTTGCTCCTCCGGAGATATCGCGTCCCCTTTTGGGCCTGAGTCCCAAGTCGTCCTCGGCTATCTGGGCATCCATCAATATGCCCTCGTAGGTAGCGGTGCGACGTCCCGACGTGCGAGACTTGATCTCCCTTGTCAGCCCCTTTCTGAATTTTCGGGCCCTGTCCCCCGGATCTCCAATCATCGATGGCGCGAAGCGGCTCAGACGGGAAAACTCCGCGGTATACTCGTCGACGGACGAGCTCCCCTGGGCTAAATCATGGAACTGACTCTCCAAAGCTCCCAGGGCGACATCAGGAAAGAACTTTTCTTTGAAGAGCTCCTTGAAAGCTTCCCAAGTGAGTCCCCTGCGCAAAAGTCTCGGCTCCGTGCGAAACCATGTCAAGACAATATCGAACATCTGGCTGCCGGCGGCCTCGATCTGAAGGGCCTCTGGAAGCTGCGCCAAACGCAAGTTTCTCTCGATGTCCTCTAGCCAATCATCGGCGTAGATTATCCCTTCTGTCCCTTTGAACTCCCGAGGCATCATCCTCTTGAAGTCCACAATGGTGCCCGGCCTCTGTTGTTGCTGACCAGGATGTTGCTGCTGCTGAGTGACCCTCTCCACAGCCTGGAGAGCCACTTGGTGAGCATTCTCCATGTTCACCCTCATCATCTCTATCTGGGCCTGATGTGCCTCAGCCTGCACTCTCTGGGCCTCTGCCGACGTCCTCTGGGCATTGACCATGCCCTGAATCAAGGCGAACATCTGTGCCCCATCGACGGGCACACCTCCTGGATACTGAACTGGTGGTGGTGGTGGTGGTGGTGCCGTCGTAGCTATGGGGACCCTCTGAACAGGTGGTGGAGGACCCCCGAATGCTGCAGACGCTCCCACATGTACTGGAGATGTAGGAGGTGCTGCGGATGTCTGTCCGGCAGGGCGAGAGGTGGCAGACCTCTCTGTATCTGCTGCTCCGAGTCTCTGGGACCTTCTTGGCGGCATCCTGAAGACAGATCGAAAGATTCAATTAAGGTAATAGATACGATATCATCAAGGAAGGACAGTAAAAATTTCTAAAGGAATTAATCATTAAGAGTAGTATTATAAGAATCAGAAATTTCCTAATTGTGATTGAGCATATCCTCGGCCTAATTCCTATTCCCTAAAACAGGCTCGTAGTAATACTCTAAGCGAGCACCACTACGATATCACTCTAATCTGAATCTAAGACTCGACCTGCATGGGCCACCACTAAAAACGTGCCACGACCCGCACCCAGAATTTGGGCATGAGTCGTGGGTACGTCCAGCCTACGCCGCAGCATCGGCGGTAGAACGCTGTCTAGGTCACAAACATAGTATATCCTGTCAATAGTCTCAACTCCGTACGGAGGACAATGATAAATAAACCACAGTTCTATAATATACTCAATCACAAGCTAATAGAAAATAATGGCACGATGAGAATAGAAAAGAGTTCTAATAAAACAACCACAATAATCCAACTCAAATCCTGGGTCTAAATGACCTCACAAAGTCACAAAATAATAAGTACAACTCAGTCTCAGTCTAAAACAGTAAATGCAGAAAATAATCTAAGAACAGCCAGGTAAATTCTCCTCTAGGCTAGGCAACTCCTCTGGGGTTTCTGGAGTGAAATCACCCTCTACTCCTGGACCGTAATGAGTGGGGCAAAGATCCTCCAGGTCCTCTGAAAAATATTATCCAGTCAGGATTGGAGCGAAGCACAAGCACTAACAGCAGTTTCATTAAATTGACAAAATCTATAAACAGTGTGAGAAATACAAGATGGAAATAAATGCTGAAAATGAGAAGTACAGGAGAAATAAAATAGACAATAGAGCATCTAGCAATGAACAATAAACAGTGAATGCTAGAACAAGTAAATCTGAATAAAGATAACATCTAGCTAAGTGTTTGAAATATCAGTTTATTATGTGATCGGCTTGGGACTAGATCGGGCTGGTTATATATGATTAGCTATGATTCTTGAAGGTCAGGCTAACCATATGGTTAGCTATGATGCATGATAATGGTCAGGCTAATCATATATAACAGCTATGGGGCATGATGATGGTCAGGCTGCACCCGACGTGAGAAGTGGGGTGAGCTATGATGCACGATAAGTTTGGATATGATCACATAATCTACTAATAGTTCCCCATCCCCCAGCTAGCACGATGGATTCCAATCATGACTCCTCATGATGGGGATCTAGGGTGCTAACCCGTGTATCCATAGTGTCGGAATCAAGTATGTAATACACTATAATTTATAGAAGTAATCAACAATAAAAACTGTCAGAGAATGTACTCGCCTGTGGTCCTGAGCAAGGTGTGAGGATAGATGTCCAAGATGAAATCACAGTGACCTATTTGTGGAATATAAATGTCAAGTACTGAACTAAAGAAATAACAAGTTTAATTAATTAAGAAGATGAGGCTTCTAGGTCATGGATATGTCTATACTAGGTTAATTCTAAGGTTTACTAGTTAAAACTAGGTTAACTAGTCAAAATCTATATCATACTAAGTTATCTAGTATAATCTAGCTACTATTATATACTATGTGTTATTAATTAGCAAGTTTCATAAATTGCAAGATATACACAAAGAAGACTTTCTGTGATCATGATCTTAGAACTAATTAGAGGAGATAAAAATACTATAGGTAATATTTCTAACTGATTTACACAGGTTTTGAGATAAACACACACTAGAGTTCACTGTACAGTCCAAATACTGAGACAATAAATACTGCTACTGAACTACACCTAACTCACATACACAGTCATGCATACTGATACCTCACTGCACTTACAGGCCCCATCTCAACTATTGCCTTGAGTACTTACTCCAGTACAGAGCATTTGGTGCACTGCAACAAACCCCAATGTCCAACACACACTGGACAGGAAACACAGCCATGCTCCTCACCTAACTGCCACACACACACTTGCACAAGTCATTGATACATAATTTCCTAGACCCCCCTGAGAACTTCCTCAGTATACACAGGCTTTAGTTTATGCATAACGGCACACTGATACACATTGCACACATAGAGATCTCATACACTGCAGCTTACACCCAGATTACATAGACATTGCTCAGAATTACACCACTGACCCCCAAGTTACTGACACAGTTCACTATCTGAACACACTCAGTGCTAGTACACACACACATCCATTCACACTGATATTCACACAGGTAATACACACTAGTGATCTGGGTACACACAACCACTGCTTACTGATGCACACAGGCATCTAACACACAGGTATCATAACACTAGTTAATACACCGGAAAACACTCACTGAGACACTGATACACTAAGACACACACTCATAATTTCACCTAGACTATACACTGATAACCCAACACATCATAACTCCCTCATATGTATATATGTATATAACATATGACATCAATTAACCCCCAACTCCTAAACTGATACCTGACTGTACATAATCCACCTTGCACAGACACAAACTGAAACTGCTACACAGCCAGGAAATAAACACACACAGACACAAGTTGCAATATACTGATAACAAATCCCCCGACCAAGAATACCTCTACACACACCAAAAACCTAGACTATAATGCAAGGACACTGGTTCACTGAATCAGGGAGACACTGCCCTGAATTCCCTCAATGCACACTCATATACATACTCAAATTAAAGACACAGCACCCTGAAACATACAGGTAAACACTGATACATAAATCTGGGTCTGACTCTACACTCTAATACACATCCTGTATTCACACACATGACATTGATGCACAATATCAGTTTACTCACCCATGTGTACACAGCACAGCACAGCACATGAACTCAGGTCCTCCCTCTGAAAAGAAACCTCCTGCACACCATAACACACAGTAGTGAACCCTCCCCCAAATCTGATACACATGGAAATCAAAACCCGACTGAACAGTAGGATACCCTTTCCCCCAATCTGCTACTGAACATGTTCAATTGGATACCCGACTGCACAGTACACAGTCTCGACTACACTGTGAACCATTCACAGTTTATTCCCTTCTTCAAATCACACACACATCTACCACATAGATATATATATAAACACACATCAAATCTATATACATATGTATAAATATATATATACACATCATACATCAAATTAGATATTTTTAGGGTAGATTAGATAGGTGTTCTTCCTTCTTGGCATAACAACAAACACCTAGCATGTGGAAATAGAGTTTCACCTAGTTTACTCATGAACCCAACTTAAAACCCTAAAAATCAAGATCAAAACTAAATGTAGGATATGTAAACATGCCTACACGAAATCCCTAGGTTTAGGGTTCCAGAGATTTGGGGAGAACACTCGAAAATTCACCAAAACCCTAGATCTCCTAGGTTTACATGTAGAATCCCTAAAATTTCGAATTCCAAACCTTAGGGTGGATTCCTAATGGCCATTAACATCTGAAAACAGAATTTAAATGAATAAAAATAGGGTTTTTACCTGCAGGGATGGTTTCTTCAATGAGGTTCTTCTTCTCCAAGGCTTCCTGACCCACGTTCCTTGCTTTCCTTGCTTTGGAGGAGGAGAAAATGGAAACCTAGGGTTTGATCTCGAAAATTGGGTGGGAAGATGGTTTCTCTTGATGGAGGCTAGGGTTTCTCTTTTTTACATGAAGGAAGAGAGGGTTCCCTTTTATATTAAACCTAATTAGGGTTTCAATGCATTGTTTAGGTTAAACCCTCTATGGTAGGTCATGTAAAACCTAACTGACTCAGGTTTAGGTCTACTAGAGTTTGAGGGTTTACCCTAAAATTTGTATTCTAGGGTTTCACTAGAACTGGTTTACAATTAGGGTTGACTCACTAGGGTCTGTCCTAATGAGTTCTAGGGTTTGACCTAAAACTAAACATTACTAATAATAATATAATTAGTTACAAAACTCAGCAATTAATTAAATTCATAATTATTTAAAATAGTTAAATTACACAAATGCCCTTATATGGAAAAGTGGTAGTGACACTCCACCCTTCTCCCTATTTTAGTGTTAGAAAACCCTAAAAATAGCCAACCATCAGATTCAACTGTCCACTAGCATCCAATGGTCCAAAATATAACCTAAAAACTCTAAAATCCTAGCAACAGCTGCCGACATCGAACTCGGACCCAGTTCGGTTCAAAGGTTCTGGAATACCACACCGAGAACTCTGCCCCCCTTCAGCAGACTTGATTCCTAATAGTCTTCCCCTCCAGTCTAATGAGAGGTGTTGGCTCCATGGCTCCTCAACTGGACTCTATGCATGTTGCCCCGTGATAGAAAACCTGCTCCCCTATACTATCGATCTCCGATCCCCCGAGATACCTTGCATCTCCTGTCCTCTTCAACTCCTTGACCATTATTTCGATGCTAGCTGCCATTCATAGCACCTCTTGTACTAATGGAATTCTGCCGATATCGATGACACGGCCAAGACCGAAGTCTCTGACGATCAGCCTCACCGTAAGTCTTGGCTGCATGTCCCCAACTTCCATCTTCCACCAGAATGTCTTAACATTCCGACGAGCTTCTTTACCCTTCGCTAGCCCAACTAAGAAGACTGTAAACTCCCTCGACCAAATTTAGATTTACTTGGCTTAGAGAGAGAGACTAGGGTTAGTTTGGAGCTATTTAGAATTAGAATATGGTATTTAACTTAATGTACAAAATTTTGTATCACTTGGTGCACCTTACCGTTATTTTAATATTTGGAGCGTTATTCTAGCTTTTGCTTTCAAACAAATTTTACACACTTACCATAGGCGTACCAGGCTTCCATTCTGACCTTTGTGTAACCCATAAATACCCTCTCTTGTGCTTTATTTTAGTCGCACAATATTTGTTACAAATATCTATTTTTAAATTCAAATAAATCTAAATTTGTATTTTGTCCGTTCCAATCGACCTCGACCCGTTTTGTGCAACCCAATTTATGACAATAATCTACTCTGAGTCTACTATGTCCATGACACTTGTGTCCCACCAAATTTTAATCTTATGCACTTCCAATTAATTAAAAAACACCTTTGACACTAATTTTAATTAAATTGGTGCATAACTCAACCTAACCAAAAACTAGACCCAACACCAACCCAAACTGCCACTCACACCCTCATGGTTCATACAAAATACCACAAACCAATTTAATCTACTACAATCACCAAACATGGTAATTTTTCTCATCCAATCCCAATTCTACTTTACTTGTGCAATTTCTAAATCGTTGGGGGCCTTTGTGCAAATAAACAACTAGGTATCCACCTCCCATTAGAGCAAAATAATAAAGAAAACCCTTCTTCATACCATGACTGGTCACACCCCTATTTCCCCCCATTTTTGTATGTACTATGCAATACTTTACACCCATATTTAATCCCCACCCTCCATTCAAATTTAACCTCAATCCAACCACTCATTCCCTCATGAAAATCCTTCCCACGTTCCTAGAAATAGGGATATAGCTGGCCCTAATCCCTATGCTCACTACTTCCTCTCTTCTTCATTAACTCTCTTTCCCTCTCTCTCCAAAAATTTTAGTTACCTCCCCTCAAAACTAAAACCTTTATTACCACTACCTCATTCTTCCTCTTCTCCTCAACCACCACCATCAACTTCCTCGTCGATCACCGCCATCATCAGTCGACCACCACAACCACTGCCTCCAGCTTCTTTACGACAACCTCCGCCACCACCATCATCCCCACGGTCACAGCCACCACCACACCATAATCACCTTCACTATCATCCATCACCGCCATCACCATCACTCGAGTCCCCTTCTCCTCCTCCTCCACTCGACCTCCTCTCCTAGCAACCGACCACCACTACCACATTCCCCCATTACCTCCAACCTTTTTGCCATCAACCATGACCTCCTCCTCCATCCGACCATCAACCCACGACCTCCTCTTTCCTCATCCGGATTACCTCACCACCGCCACCACCGAGCTTCCCGACCTTCTCCTCCTCCTCTAACCCATCAACCTCCACCACCATCACCTCACCACCACCACCACCACCTCCCTCACAAGCCGCTGTCGTTGTTGCTGCAAGCTGCTGCTTCTGCTGTGCAGCCTTGTACCTCCGGAGCACCCCCCACCCTGCGAAGACAGGCCGTCCACGGGCCACAGGTCGAGCACCCTCCCCCCTTCCTTTTCAGAACTAATCCTAGGTATATTCACCTCCTTCTCCTACTTCATTTTTATGGTTGTATGAACCCATGAATGTAATATAAACCTTATTATCTCCTTATAATTTCTTATATATATGTTAGAATAGTATTTAGTAATATTAAATATTTTATGAGCTAGGTTGTTTAGTATGACACTTGTATTTATGTAGTACCTAGGTTCTTAGACTAGTTTATCATATATACACCATAACATAATAGTTAGGACACATGATTAGCATATTAGTAGTATAGTAGCTAGCTGACTTATTATGCACAATATTTGAGGACATTTTTCATACTTGTGCATGGAGAACTAGAGGGTTAACACTATCAAACTTGTGTTAGAGAACAACTTAGCACCTATATGAAACTTATTTGACCTTGGTTATAATATTTAAGAAATGTATATTTAGAGGGACATGACACTTGTGCATTTTTAGACACTTGTACACTCGACCCTTCTAGTTGACCAATTATAACCCCTACTTACATTAACTTCTAAGTGCAGTATAGTTGTACTTTTGTGCGTATACTAGTATAATGACTGATGGTTATTATATTATATATATATGATCATTGGATCGTTCGGGCGAGGTTTCGGGAGCAGGACTTTGGCATTCGCAGCTTGAGAATTCAGACAAGTATACCTTGTCTTATTTACTATTTAATTAAGTTATTAAATATTACATGAGATATTATTGTAAATATTATATATAACTGTGCGCGTCCGAGAATGACTCTGGTGTAGTCGACGATTGCATCGATATGTAGTGTATTGACTTAGTCACTAGTAGACTCACCTACTATTGTGGAGATATTCTGATATCTTTCAAGACCCTAACACTTCTTACACTCATCACGATGACAAACTCATTTTGGTATATGAGTTGCGTACCCGACTAGCTATCGGTGCGTGTGACATGCATCACAGTTTAGTGAGTAGTCAGGTTATTCTAGTTATTTGAGACCTGGCATGTTATTTACGTAGTATGCACGTCGTGTATTCGACTTATATATTTGTATTGGGCGGGGAGGACAAATGGTAGGCGTATGGGATACACACATTGGAATCCGTAGCGTCCAGAGGAGGCACAGATCCAATGACCCTCTTTATTCAGATTTTACGTTCTACGAAATGATATGGATATTATACTATACAGATTCCACGTTCTACGGAATGATATGGATGTTATATCACGCAGATTCTATGTTTTACAGAGCGATATGGATGTTATACTATGTAGATTCTACGTTCTACAGAACAATATGGATATTACATAATTATGCCTTCACCTATCCATACGTACCAAGGTTGTCCTCATATTACACTCACTTAGATGGTTAGTACACTCCCTTTACTTATTTAGTATTTATATTCGGTATGTATTTTTATATCTTGTTACGTCCCTCTGAAGAACTGGTTCCCTTCCAGATTTGAACGAGAGATATTATCCGACCGTGTACGGGCCCAGACAAGAGACGAGGTACGCGACTAAGGAGGATCTTGAGGTGTTACCTTCGAAGTTTTCCTGATTACTGGTAGGCCTTCCGCCTAGGACTGGAGCATCTTTATCTAGTTAGTTAAAATTCTAGTCTAGTATTCATATATGTACTTCTGTACTCTTATTTCAGTATTATAGTGGGTTTGTTCCCATCAGACTTATTTGGGTTGTATTATAAAATTCAGACTCCGTACTTATTTCCAGTATTTATTTTAGCACTTCTTAGTTATATTCTGTATATGAGATTAGATATTTACCTACTGCTTGTTAGCATATTAGACTTGATAGTATTTTAGGACAGCGTAGTATGCTTCGTCGGGTCCATTAAATTAGGAAATTCTTAGGAGTCGTGTTAGCTGTCCATTGCTATGTGGCCTAGTCCCATGTATTTTGGGAGTGGAGCATGACATAATTTTAGTGGTAGCCCATGCAGGTCGTTCTTTATCACTTGTGGTATGGTATCATGCCCAGCGAGCCTGCAATAGGATAAAAATTATTAGATCTCATCTACCTTGACTACCATCTTTGAACCTCTTTCGTATTTAATTATTTAAATATCTGCATCCTGTTTGTTTATTTTTGTACATATTTAATATAGTTCTATCTCTTGTAGGGAGATGAACTTGCATAGCAGATGCGAAGCATACGGTGTCATTGTGCTATCAGCCACCGTACAGAGGGAGGATATATCCCTGGGACCACCCGAAGAGCAGCCACCACCACAGGTCCCGGTGATACCACAGGCCCCGATGATACACTGGCGTCAGACTTCTCAGGTTGATACGATGCAGTAGCATGAGGACCAAACTTCACAGACTGTCTCGACATAATACCTCGAGGGTCAGACTTCGAGGGCCATATCGATGCCGTAACCCGAGAGGCCAACATATAAGGAGACACCTACTACACAGCCGGTGGTTCCATTGCCACAACCTTCATCCTTTCTACCTCAGATTCCATATTCAGAGGGACAGCCGCAGATATTCTATTTTTTCTAGGCCATGATGCAGGCGCAGTGGCATCAGGCCGAGACTATGAGACAGAGCTTGATGGCAGTTCTGGAGAGGTCACATACCCCATCACCAGTACATGCACCTGTTCAGCCAACTGGTACTATTTTAGGGTTTTGTCAAATGGGCCCGGATACCTTTTCGGGCAGCAAGACAACAAAAAAGATCTTCGATTAGGTCGCCAACACAGAGATGCTGCTGGAGGCTTCTCAACTGCCTTCGGACCTTTGGATGATTGCAGTGAGGGCTCAATTGAAAGACAATGCCCATCACTGGTGGGACTCTATGGAGCACAGTATCGATAAGAAGCAGATATGGGAGCAGTTTCTAGAATACTTTAATGTGAATTACTTTTCTGCTACTGTCAGGAATGCACTATACTCTCAGTTCCTGCACCTGGAGCAAGGAAACATGACTGTAGATGTGTATGATGCAGAGTTCAGTCAACTTAGTGGATTTGGTGCCACCCTGATACCTAATAATCTAGAGAAGGCCAGGAAATTCTATCATGGTATGACTTACGAGCTATAGAGGTACACTACCATCCAGGCGAGGATCTCTTACGAGGAGGTTCTAACAGAGGCCAGGATCCAGGCGGCTATTGGTAGAGGATTGAGATGTCCCAGTGTGGCCGTACCAGCTAGAGCACAGCCTAGAGCGGAAGGATCGATCCGTCATTCCGGAGCACAGCCACAGACGAGGAGCATACCTTATCAACAGAGGGAACTTTCGTATTGCCACTACTGTGGCAAGCGAGGGCATATTCAGAAGGACTGTCGAAAGAGGCTGGGGACATGTATAATTTGTGGAGTGAACTATCACCAGGCCCGAGACTGCCTATAGCACAGGGATACAGCACCGCAGACAGGACATAGGCCAGCAGCCCCAGCCCAGAAGATACCACCCCAGACAGGAGGTCAATGTCCACCTGCACCCAGCAGATTTAAGAGAGGAGCACCCCTGGCACCACAGGAGGCACAGTTTGATCGAGCCAGACAGCAGGTCGGAGGGCAAAGTCACGGGCAGGCCTTTACACTAGCAATGATAGAGAAGAAACCAGAAGGGGAAGCTATCACAGGTACTATTTTAGTTACATCATTACCTGCGACTACATTATTTGATTCTGGTGCTACACTATCTTTCATATTTATTAGTTTCGTAGCTATGCATAGAGTAGCTACTTCTCCCTTACCTAAGAGTTGGAAGATTCTTACCGAAGGAGGTATCGTACCGATTACCAGTACTATTAGAACCTACTCGGTAGTCGTGTGTGGTCAGGAGATGAAAGCTCAATTTTTGGTATTTTTTGATGCCAAATATCGACGTTGTGCTAGGTATGGACTAGTTGAGCCAGTACAATGCCTTACTGGATTGTCGGAGGGGTAGTGTCATTTTTAGATTGCCAGATCACCCAAAGTTCGAGTATATGCGGGGGACTATCGAGCAAGGAGTAGGCCAGACAGCTGGAGTTTACATGGCTATGGAGACGACACCCCCACCGATAGTTTTAGAGTTCGAGGATATTTTTCTAGAGTAGTTGCCAGGCCTACCACCGGATAGAGAGGTGGAGTTCACTATTGAGTTGGTACCTAGAGCAGCGCTAGTATCTTCAAATGTGTACCAGTTGGTGAAGAGAGAACTGGATGAGCTGAAGCTACAGTTAGAGGAGTTACAAAGCAAAGGATTTGTCTATCCTAATGTATCACCCTGGGGAGCACCAGTATTGTTTGTACCAAATAAGGATAGAAAATTTCATATATGTATTGATTACAGAGCCCTTACTGCTTTGACTATCAAGAACAAGTATCCCTTGCCGCGGATTGATGATTTGTTCAACCAGCTGACAGGAGCAGTGGTGTTCACGAAGATCGACTTAAGATCGAGGTATCATCAGATGAAGGTGCGGAGAGAAGATATTCCAAAGACGGTATTTAGGACTCGTTATGGCTACTACGAGTTCTTGGTAATGCCTTTTGGACTGACGAATGTGCCTGTAGTATTCATGAACCTAATAAACAGAGTCTTCTACTAGTATTTGGACTAGTTCATGGTAGTCTTCATCGACGACATCCTGGTGTATTCAAAAAGCAACGAGGAGCACGGGGAGCACTTGAGGATAGTGTTGGAAATACGGAGGCATGAGAGGCTCAATGCCAAGTTGAGCAAGTATGAGTTCCTCCTAGACCGTGTCTCTTTCTTCGGACACGTTATCTCAGAGAAGGGTATTTTAGTAGATTCAGCAAAGATTTTAACAGTAGAGATATGTTCGGCCCCTACCAACGTCTTGGAGGTAAGGAGTTTCCTATGACTTATCGGATATTACCGGAGGTTCATAGAGAACTTCACGAGGATCGTAGAGCTGATGACCCGCATGACCCACAAGGAGCATGAGTTTATTTAGACAGAGGAGTGTCAGATGGCGTTCGATGAACTGAAGAAGTGTCTGACTACGACACCTATTTTGACTATACCTTCTGGACCCGGAGGATTTGTGAACTACAACGATGCGTCTGGAAAAAGACTAGGATATGTCTTGATGCAGCATGGCAAAGTTGTGGCCTATGCCTCTAGGCAGCTGAGGGCCCATGAGAAGAACTATCTTACTCATGACTTGGAGCTTGCCGCAGTAATCTTTGCCCTGAATCTTTGGAGGAACTACCTATACGAAGAGCGGGTGTAGATATTCACAGGTCACAAAAGCCTGAAGTACGTCTATAATCAGAAGAACCTGAACCAGAGATAAAGATGTTGGCTCGAGGGATGACAGACTATGAGATTGAGCTACAGTACCATCCAAAAAATGCCAACATGGTAGTTGACGCATTGAGTAGGAGGCCCATAGCATTCTTTTTGACTACCCAGCAACACATATTGAGAGATCTGGAGAAGTTGGGTATAGAGGTCATTATGCCCGAAGTAGACTGCCAGTTGTCGAGTTTTTAGGTATAATCGGTATTAGTTGAGAGGATCAAGGCTGCGTTGCCAACAGATGCCAGATTCTAGAGACTTCGACAAAGGACAGGGGCCGGGATACAGACATGATTGTACATGCATGAGGACGGAACTGAGAGATATGGAGATCGTCTCTATGTTCTGAATAGAGAACTTCGTCAGGAGCTGATATCGGAGGCACACAGTTCAGCATACTCTATTCATCTAGGAGGCACAAAGATATACAGAGACTTGTGGCAGTACTATTGGTAGCATGGAATGAAAAAGAAGATAGCCCGCTTTGTGGTGAAGTGCCTGGTGTGTCAGTAGGTCAAGGCTGAGCATCAAAGGTCTGCAGGGTTACTACAGCCGCTCCCGATACCTGAGTAAAAATGGGAGAACATCACTATGGACTTCATTATAGGATTTCTGAGGAGTCCTTGTGGTCATAATGCGGTATAGGTGATCGTGGATTGACTTACTAAATTTGCTCACTTTTTACCTTTCAGAGTTGGGCAGTCTATAGAGGTCTTAGCAGAAATATATATGAGGGAGATTGTGCGACTGCATGGGGTGCCAGTCAGTATAGTATCTGACAGGGATACGAGATTCACATCTTACTTTGGCGAAGCATGCAAGAGAGTCTCAGTACCTACCAGAAGTTCAGCACATCATATCATCCACAGACGGATGGCCAGTCCGAGCGTACCATTCAGATATTAGAAGACATGTTGAGGGCGTGCATGCTTGATTTTGGTGTATCATGGGAGAACCATTTAAATTTGTTCAAGTTTTCCTACAATAATAGCTATCAAGCAAGCATTCAGATGGCTCCCTATAAGGTATTGTATGCCAGAAAGTGTCATTCTCCAGTGTGCTAGAGTGATATAGGCGAAAGGCAGATTCTTGGACCATAGTTGGTTGTTCGTACAGTGGAGAAGGTAAAGCAGATCCAAGGGCACCTGCGAGCAACACAGTACAGGCAAAAATATTAGGCAAACGTGTACCGACGACCCCAAGAGTTCCAGGTTAGAGATCATGTGTTTCTAAAAAAATTGCCTATCTGAGGGACCATCAGGTAATTTTCCTCATCCAAACATGGTTCATATAAAATATCATACACCAATTTAATCTACTACAACACACCAAACATGGTAATTTTCCTCATCCAATCCTAATTCTACTTTACTTGTGTAATTTCTAAATCGTTCGGGTCCTTTGTGCAAATAAACAACTAGATGTCCACCTCCGATTGGAGCAAAATAATAAAAAAAATCCTTCTTCATGCCATGATCGGTCATACCCCCATTTCTCCCTATTTTTGTACGTACTATGCAACACTTTACACCCACATTTAATCCCCACCCTCTATTCAAATTTAACCTCAATCCAATCACTCATTCCCTCATGAAAATCCTTCTCACATCCCTAGAAATAGGGTGTAGCAGGCCCTAATCCCCATGCTTACTACTCCCTCTCTCCTTCATTAACTCTCTCTCTCTCTCTCCAAAATTTTTTAACCACCACCACCTTGCCTCAAAATCAAATCCTTCATTACTACCACCTCCTTCTTCCTCTTCTCCTCAACCACCACCATCAACTTCCCCGTTGATCATCGCTATCATCAGTCGACCACCACCACCACTGCCTCCAGCTTCTTTATGACAACCTCTGCCACCACCATCATCCCCACGGTCACGGCCACCACAACCACCTTCACCATCATCTATCACCACTATCACCTGAGTCCCCTTCTCCTCCTCCTCTACTCGACCTCCTCCCCTAGCAGCTGACCACCACCACCACAGTCCTCTATCACCCCCGACTGACTCGCCATCAACCATGACCTCCTCCTCCATCCGACCATCAACCCACGACCTCCTCTTCCCTCATCCGGATTACCTTACCTCCGCCACCACTAAGCTTCCCGACCTTCTCCTCGACCTCCAATCCATCAACCTCCACCACCATAACCTCACCACCACCACCACCTCCCTCATAAGCCGCTGTCGTTGCTGCTGTAGGCAGCTGCTGCTGCTGTAAGCTATTATTACTGCTGTGCAGCCTTGTACCGCCGGAGAACCCCTACCCCCAGACACAGGTCGTCCACGGGTAGCAGGCCGAGCACCCTCCCTTCCTTTTCAGAACTAACCCTAGGTATATTCACCTCCTCCTCCTTCTTTATTTTTATGGTTGCATAAACCCATGAATTTACTATAAACCCTATTATCTCCTTATAATTTCAGAATTTATACATGTTGGAATAGTATTTAGCGATATTAAATATTTTATGAGATAGGTTGTTTAGTATGACACTTGTATTTGTATATTACCTAGGTTCTTAGACTAGTTTATCATGTATACAACTTAACCTAATAGTTAGGACACATGATTAGTATTACACGATATTTAGAGTTATAAAATAGTAGCTAGCTGACTTATTGTGCACAATATTTGAGGACATTTTTTATACTTGTGCATGGAGACCTAGAGGGTTAACACTATCAAACTTGTGTTGGAGAACAACTTAGCACCTACATGAACCTTAGTTGACCTTGGTTGTAATATTTAAAAAATGTACATTTAGAGGGACATGACACTTGTACATTTTTAGACACTTGCACACTCGACCCTTCTAGTTGACCGATTATAACTCCTACTTATGTTAGCTTCTAAGTGCAGTGTAGTTGTAATTTTGTGTGTATACTAGTATAATAACTGATAATTATTATATTATATTATATATATATGATCGTTGGATCGTTCGGGCGAGGCTTCGGGAGCAGCACTTTGTCATTCACAGCTTGAGGATTCAGGCAAGTATACCTTGTCTTATTTACTATTTAATTTAAGTTATTAAATATTGCATAAGATCTTGTTGCAAATATTATATATAACTGTGCGCGTCCAAGAATGACTCGGGTGTAGTCGACGATTGCGTTGATGTGTAGTGTATTGACTTAGTCACTAGCAGACTCACCTTCTATTGTAGAGATATTCTGATATCTTTTAAGACCCTGACACTTCTTACACTCATCACGATGACAAACTCATGTTGGGATACGAGTTGGCATACCCGACTAGCTATCGATGTATTTGACATGCATCACAGTTTAGTGCGTAGTCAGGTTAGTCTAGTTATTTGAGACCTGGCATGTTAGTTACGTAGTATGCACGTAGTATATTCGACTTGTATATTTGCATTGGACGGTAAAGACAACTGGTAGGTGTATGGGATACACACATTGGAATTCGTAGCGTCCATAGGAGCCACGAATCCAATGATCCCCTTTATTCATATTCCATGTTCTATGAAATGATATGGACGTTATACTCTGCAGATTCTACGTTCTACGAAATGATATAGATATTATATCACACAGATTCTATGTTCTACAGAGTGATATGGACATTATACTATCCAGATTCTATGTTCTACGAAATGATATGGATGTTACATATTTATGCCTTTACCTACCCATACGTACCAAGGTTGTCCTCATATTGCATTCACTTAGATGGTTAGTACACCCCCTTTACTTATTCAGTATTTATATTCGGCATATATTTTTGTATCTTGTTACGTCCCTCTGAGAACCTGGTTTCCTTCCAGATTTGGACGAGGCGTATTATCATACCGTGTACAGGCCCAGACAGGAGATTAGGTACTTGACTGAGGAGGAGCTTGAGGTGTTACCATCGGAGTTTCCCTGATCACCGATAGGCCTTTCGCCTAGGGCTGGAGCATCATTATCTAGTTAGTCGATATTCTAATCTAGTATTCTTATATGTCCTTCCGTAATCTTATTTCAGTATTGTAGTGGATTTGTTCCCATCAGACTTATTTGGGTTGTATTATGACATTCAGACTCTGCACTTATTTCCAATATTTATTTCAGCACTTATTATTTATATTCTGTTGATAAGATTAGATATTTACCTGCTACTTGTAGCATATTAGACTTGATAGTATTTTAGAACAGCGTAGTACGCTTCGTCGGGTCCATTAAATTGAGAAATCCTTCGGAGTCATGTTAGCTGGCCATTGCTAAGTGGCTTGGTCTTGTATATTTTGGGACTGAGCGAGACAAAGACGGTACAATTATTCTGAGATTCAAACTCATAAATCTTTCTACCTTCGTGTCCGAACCTGAAACTCCCCCATACACATGCGTCCTCGAACAGAACATCACGTACTATGCATGTCGTCGATGACCCACAACTTTTCCTGAATTATGTGAATGATGATGCTCCTGCCTCAGATTGAGTTTGCTGTAAATCTTGATCTTCTCATTGGTCTCGAACTGCTGAAACCAATATCGCTCTGTGAAGTTTTGGCAAACTGCCAGTCACCAAAATTGGATGCGTGGAATAACCCCCACCTGAAGACCGACCAGCTGTCATGGGACCGATAGACTGACCTTTAATATTTGAATCATTAATATTCGTCGCTTTGTCTCGACGAACCGAATCCTTTGTATCCCTCAAAGTATCTCAAAGCCCCACAAAGACAAATTTTTGACGATCTACCTCATGTCGAATATCCCTCGAGACACAATCCGGTGTCTGTGGCCTGCATGTACACCTCAGCGACTTGAGCCTATACATGCCATAACACAAATTTTCTCGAGCCAGCTACTGGGAACCCTTAGTAAGCATCTAATCTTTTCCCCCAAACAAACTGCGATAGCCATTATTCGCCAGCCTCCCTACCGAAACCAAGTTATAGCGCAAACTCGGTACATGTCGCACATCCTTGAGAACGAGCTTCTCACCAAGCTCCGTTGTCAAGTGCACATCACCAATGCCTACAACTATAGCCGTCCCCATGTTGTTCATCTTCATACGTCCAAACCTGCCATCGTGGTATGACATAAAGATCCTCCTATATGAAGTGGCGTAATATGATGCCCCCGTATCCATGACCCAATCATCTTCATGACACATGCCATAAGGTTCCTCTGCGTCGGTTGCTGCGATGATGAGATCTCTCATAGTTGTGAGATCCTCATGATCATCCTTACCTTTAGCATTCTCAGCTTTGAGCTTCATGCAGTTCCTCTTGATATGACCCCTTTCGCCATAGTGATAGAAGTCCTTCTTGCGGGCCACAGTCATAAAATCCTGAGAACTCCCTCTTGTCCTCGCCTATGACTTGGGTCTTTTCTTCCCGTAGAAAGCCACCAGAGCGTACTCCTGAGATGATTTCACTTGCTTATGCCGGATCTCCTCGTTCAACAAGCTACTTTTGACTACCTCCATCGTGACAACTCCATCAGGAGTAGAGTTGCTCACCGACACCACCAACGTCTTCCAGCTTTTCGGTAGAGAACTCAAAAGTAGAAGGTCCTGAAGCTCATCCCCAATTACCTTTTTTATTGCAGACAACTGATTGATGATGCCCTGAACCTCATTCAGATATTGTGCCACCGGTGTACCCTCCGTGTACTTTGAGTTGATGAGTTAGCAAATTAGAAATGCCTTATTGCCAGCCATCTTTCTTTCGTACAATGAATGCATCTTCTCCCACAATGCTTTTCCAGAACTCTCCATGGACATGTGGTGAAACACCGAGTCATCCATCCATTAGCGAATGAATCCAACAGCGTTTCGATCAAGTCATTTCTAGTCATCAGCACCTTTGTCTATCGGCTTTGCACTATCACACTCCAACGGACCATGCAAGTCCTTGCACCAGAGTAGATCCTCCATCCTTGGCTTCCAAATTGCCCATTTTCCCCTTGTGAGGGTGATCATATGAGTGCTCATATGCTCCATAGACATAGTTGTACCTTTTCTCTCGAGATGAACCTAGCTCTGATATGACATATTGAGAAAATGTGATCTCTGATACCACATGTTGGTCGCGCAGTGAAAGAAGCGCTTGCCAACTCACCTGAGATAACCAAACAATCTAAGAACACCAAGCACAGATGAAGACAAGTACATGGCGGTGACTATGTCACCTGAACAAATCTCAACCTTTATAACTCAGATAAAATTACAAGATTGTAAAAACTAATGTTGAAACTATTTGCCCTAATAGGTTCAACCCCTTCACCATACTCAACAAGAAAAGAAGAAGATTACAATTGAAATTATTCACCAACCTGTAGCAATCTCTCTAACCGAAGTTGACGACTCCTCGATTAGATCTCTTTCTTCCTTCTGTCTTGGATGACGAAGTCCTAAGAGCAAAGCACAAAATTTTTCTTAGATTTTCTGTGGACGAGCACCCCGAATCTCCAACTTGTGCTTCTCCTTTTTGCCTCTACCCTCCTCCCTATTTATAGGATAAGAAACCTATTTTAGGGTTAGAAAACCCTAAAAATAGTCAACCATAAGATCCAGCTGTCCACTGGCATCCAACGGTCCAAAATATAACATAAAATCTCTAAAATCTGAGCAGCCGCCGTCGACACCGATCTCGGACCGAGTTTGGTTCAAAGGTTTTGGAACACCAAACCGAGTTCGGACCGAACTCTGCCTCCTTCAGCAGACTTGATTTCCAACACCCATCTCTCTTAGGTCGATACGATCTCGTTGCCCTGGTTCAGGAGACTAAACCTTATCACAAGTTGTCCAAGATCAATGCATGATATACAACTTCTATCAGATAAAATAAGACGATATAATAGCTAAATGCTAACTAAATATTTCTTTCTTCTTTCTTTTAGACGGTCGATCCATAAACCATAGAGTCGTAGCTTTGTTCTTCCTTTTTTATTATTCTGACAGCCATACCGTATTTTTTCTTTATTTTTTCGTATCGTTTTCTTACAAACTGTACCAAAAAAATTATATGCTTCTATCTTTATTTATACAAAAAAGAAAAAGAAAATTATCGCCTTTCGTTAGTACGTATAGAAATAATTTTTTTTAATTGTATTAACATTCTATAATTCAAGCATGTAATTCTTCTCTTTTAATAGCATACGATACAGAGTTTATGAAATCGTTCTTTCTTTATTTAACAAATGAAGAAATAATTCATTATTAATACAGATTCTATGCAACCATTATGTCTTCTTTCTTTATCAAGTATAGCAACAGTTCTTTCAATTGTATTCACAGTCTATAACTTAATCAACATCATTTTCTTGTCAAAAGCATACAAATTTCATGTAATTATTACATACATGGGTTCGGTCCTCCAAGGCCTGTTAGAGCTCTCTTCAACCTGCTCATGGCTAGATCGATCGATTTTGGGTCAAATAGGAAGAACTATCATCTTCTACCTTTGGAAAGCGCCTATACCTAATGGCTTAAGCCGTTGTTCCTATTTTTTGCTGACCCATCATGCGAAAGGTACGCCGTTAGAGTGAGTGCGCCCACGCTTCGCTCCTTCAACTAGCTAATCAGCTAGCATCAGTAAGCTATCGATGCGGGCTAAACTGAGCTACTCACTACACGGAGACGGACAGATACACCGAGCGGAGGATGCTGAGTTTTAGTGATTTCAAACTCTATTATTAGAAGCAAAGCATATATCCATTCTCTATGAGTTCATTATTAATCGTAAAAGAATCAGAAAGTGAAGTCTTGTCCACTCTTCTGAAAAGAATACAATATTATCACTGGGAGTGGGACATTACAACATGAACTAGGACACGATAAAATACATCAATAACAAAGGGAATGTCCCTTTATCTACTTTTGCTACCCTAAAGGTAAAGGTAAAAATAAGAGTGCTGGTAAGGATAGGGCTAGTCTCCGAACCATCAGATAACCACTCACGTTTCTTATGAAGGATTTAACCTTTGTCAGACCGTCGAGTCAGTACACGGAGATAAAGGAGAAGCACATTTCCTTTTAGAGAAGATAGTATGATATTTTGGAATACTTTGTTTTGGTGGCTCGGGGGTGCAAATAATCTGTGGACCATGCGACAGAGGGAACAATTATCGTGTACCAAAATTGGTTATATGCATTACTTTATTTCCTCGTCCATCCCTATATCCAATCTATTTTGAATATCTATTCTATATCGATCAGTCGCCTGGTCCAGAATGCCATTTAGTACAAATTAGAATTTGTGTCTCTCTGTTGAAGAGGAAGGTGGAGGCTCATTCGAACTATTCTAAGCTTGTGCTTGGTTATGCCTTTAGTAAGAGGAGCGGGAAGTCGAATGCTAGCTTTTCTGTGCACTTCTATTAAAAAATGGAAGAAAAAGTTTTTTTTATCTAAACAAACATGGAGGGTGGCCCTAGGCATTCCTATAATCTAGAGACCACTATGCATGTTATAATGGTTTTCTTCGCTCTTCAACCTTTTCTATACGCCAAATGGTCCAAAAGGGAGTCACTTCAAGCTATCATTTTGAGTTCTACTAAGGATACTAGTAAGTTGAGTTAAGAAAACTTATTTAGTCCCACATTAGATAGAAAGTAAATACCTCATTCTATATATATGTATCCTCTTTGAGAAATAAATCAATTAAAATTTTCTATATGGTATCAGAGCCAAAATTTTGAATATCTTTCTCCACAATAAATTTTTCCTTTCTTTTCTTCTTCTCCATAACCATCCCTCTTCTCCATCGTCGATGTCCCCTCAGTAGGTATTGTCAAACCTGCGAAAAGTAGGGTACGCTGCTGCCAACTTTGTCCTTATCATACGTTGGCATAGGCGAGTTGTTCGTTGGATTATGGATAATCAGATAGGAACTCTTGTGTGATCCTCTGATTTCAATCTCAACATGGGTTCTGAGATTAAAGAGCATACTTCCTAAAAAAAATTGCATAGATCTCTATTCTGACCTTTTTTTCGACAAGTTCTACCTATCGTGTACCTCTCCTGCCATATGAACTTGGAGGTGTACAGATAGATGGAGAAAGTCATGATCTCATGTAGGCACATAACTCATGTTTGAGTTACGTTTGATCTTGTTCCTGTGTTGAGTTTGTGATAAGAGCAACTTTGGAGACGGGAACACCTATGACTAGTCAGAAGCTGAAGGAGATACTGGAGGGGGTGGTCAGGGTGTTTCAGACCAAATTAGAGGAGACCTCATCTAGTAGGACAGTCGTGCCTACACTAAAACTATCGCAGGTGATGAAGAAGATAAAGTTGCTACACAATGACATCAAACTTGAGGGGACGAGAAACTACCTAAGTTGGTCTAGGAGGGTATTATTGAACCTTCGGACCAAGGGACTTAAAAAATATGTGAAGGGAGAGTGCACTGAACCAGAGGATAAGATGAGTGCTGAGTAGAGCATATGGAGTCACCTTAATTCTCTGGTGGTTTCTTGGCTGATGACTTCTGTGTCTCTATCCATAGTTAGGATGGTGGAGTCAATCTGCAGTGCAGCTTAATTTTGGAAGATATTGGCTGGGATATACTATAGAACTGGAAGTGTCATATTGATGAAAAAAGTTAAGTAAAAAATTAATGCTACCATATAGGGGGAGAAGACAGTACTCCAGCATGCATCGGAGCTACGTCGCTAATAGGCGGACTTGGATCACTATGATCCACTATCATTATAAAATTTGATAGATATTCTCCTTGGAAAATAGTACCTTGAGCATAAGCGTGTGGCTCATTTTCTCAACGGTCTGAACCTACAGTTTGAGACTATGAGGGAAGTAATATGTCATCTGCCATCTTTCTCATCCCTGGATGAGGCTGTTTCATCGATAAAGCAAGAGGAGATCAGACAAAAAGTGATAAAAGACGAGACCTCACCCACTGTCCGCTCGATATTGGTGATTCCTAGTGCTCCCATCAACAATGACAGGAAGTACTACAATTACAGGAAGAAAGTTCACCTCAGCTACTACTGCCCTCAACCTCACAATTATGGTCATGGTCGAGGACGAAAAGGACAAAGAGATGGACGTACAGGTCAAGGAGGCAGGGGACATGGAGGCCAGGGAGTTGCTCACCTAACTGTGCCAGAGGAGACCACTACTAAGATGACTGGAGCCAAGATGACAGAGCTGGAGGAATTATGTCAGTTCAAGCTTCAGGTTCAGAGCTCCAAGGACAAAGGATAGGCCACTCAGGATCTGGTTGACACTACCTACCTTATTTACTGGTTACGCTGATCATATGGGCAATAGTATCCCGGTTCAGGCACTTGCATCCACTAAATATCATACTGATTGGATCATAAACTTAGGTACATCTAGGAATATCACTAGTGCATCTAGTGAGTTTATATTATATTATTCGAGCAAACATATGCATTCCGAGATAGTTCAACCTGCTGATTGGATATCCTAACCCATCAGGGGTACTGGCTCGGTCCATTGTACTTCATATGTTACCATGTCATCTATCTTGCATGTTCCTTTATTTTTGGTCAAACTTACTTTCTGTTAGCTCTCTCATTGATCAATTAAATTGTACTGTTCTTTTTGATCGGGATATATGTTTTTTCTAGGAGAAGGCCATGGGGAAGAGTCTTGGGACTGGCATCAGGCGTGATGGCCTTTGGTACCTGGACAGAGAGGCTGCAATGCTCGCTACTATAATTAGCGGAGGGCCAGAGACAGAAGTAATTGTTCAACACTGCAGATTGGGATATTTATCTTTTGATTGTTTGAATAAGTTAGAACCTGAGATAATGCATAAAGTAGACAAAAAGGTTATTTTGTAATGCTTGTGAACTTGGGAAGCATACACATTCTACTTATAAAATGGTTGGTCTTCAAAGTCTTGAGTCATTTGTACGTATTCATTCTAATGTTTGGGGACCGTATCCTACTACTTCTATCAGTGGATTTATATAGTTTTTTATCTTCATTGATTGCTACTCACATATGACCTAGATCTACATGATTAAGCAAAAATCTGAGGTATACAAATGTTTGCAAGACTTTTCGACGTATATGAAGACCCAGTTTAGAGTAAATATAAAGATTCTTTGAATAGATAATGGGACCAAGTACACCAACAAGGAGTTTGCTAATTTTATCTCTAATCAGGAAATTCTTTATCAAACCACTTTTCTAGACACTCCTTCTCAGAATGGGGTAGTTGAACGCATGAACAGGCATCTACTAGAAGTGGTACATTGTTTGATGCTAATAATGAATATGCCAAAGTTTTTATTGAGTGAGGCTTTTATGAAAGCAACTTATCTAATTAACAGGATGCCGTCAAGAGTATTAGGGATGAAGACACCATGTGAGATACTCTTGGACTCTAATATTTTTATTGTTCCACCCAGAGTGTTTGGCTGTACATATTTTATGCGAGATCACATAATGATGTTGAGTAAGCTAGATCCACAGGAAATTAAATATATCTTTGTGGGCTACTCATCAAGTCAGAAATGATACAAGTATTGGTGTCCCACTGAAAGAAGGTTGTTTGTCAGTATGGACGTGACCTTCCAGGAGTTTGAACCATTTTTTTGGGAGAATACGAAGTTAAGTTCCTTGTTCAAGAATGGCTCTACTAATGCAAGTAGAGAGGGGGATAATGAGAGTGGAATTATGGTTGGTATGATTCCATATCCTTTTGAGTCACTGAGAAGTGATGGTGTCTCATGGGGAGCCGACAGTCAGGGAGAGTTGGGAGTATATAGGGAGCAAGAGCAGCATGAGCTTTCTCCTTCTGTGCCTAGGCCAGTACACACAAATATTGAAGTCCCAAGTCCCACTTCTCCAGAACCTTCTTCAGCCCATCCACCTGAGTCACCGGGTAACAATTCCTCCGCTGATGCTTCTAATACCTATGTCTTTCTTTATAGAACTTCTAAAATTAATGCTAGAAAACCTCCAGTTAAGTTTGGCAGTTGGAATTTTGACATTGCATATTATATTTCATATGCATCCACTCTACCTACATATAAGTCTTTTCTTGCATCATTAGATTCAATGCTTGTACCTAACAACTGATAGGTAGCAAAGCAAGATTCTAGGTGATTGAGTACCATGCAAGAGGAACTTTAGGCCTTGAAGAAGAACGACACATGGGAGCTGGTACCACTGCCAGCTGGAAAGCGTATTGTTGGATGTAAATGGGTTTATACTGTTAAGCAGACTCCAAAGGAAAAAATTGATAGGTACATGGCCAGATTGGTTACTAAAGTCTATAGACAAACTTATGGTATCGACTATGATGAAACATTTGCTCCAGTAGCAAAGATGAGCACTGTGCGAGTGTTGGTGTCATGTACTGCCAACTTCGATTGGCAACTACATCACCTAGATGTCAAGAATGCCTTTTTGCCTGGGGATCTCCAGGAGGTGGTATATTTGGAGATTCTATCAAGCTTCGCTAATTCACAAGCAAAGAAAAAGGTATAGAAATTGAAGAAGTCTTTGTATGGGATAAAGTAGTCTCTGAGAGCATGGTTTGATAGATTCAGGCTTGCAGTCTGAGGTATGGGGTATAAGCATTGCAATAGAGATCATACTATATTTTACAGGCACTCCAAGACTCTTATCACTGTTCTTGCATTCTATATTGATGATATTGTATTTATTAGAGACGATACTGAGAAGATCATACGGTTGAAGTAAAGACTTGGAGAGAAATTTGAAGTTAAGGATCTGGGGCAGTTGAAATACTTTTTCGGAATTAAAATTACAAGGTCACAGATGGGTATAGTGCTTTCTCAGCGAAAGTACGCTCTGGACCTTCTTTAAGAGATAGGAATGCTGGATTATAGGGTTGCTTCTAATCCTATCGCGCAGAATCATAAGTTGTTTGGTGAGGGCAGTGATCCGGTGAGTAAGGAACAATATCAAAGATTAGTTGGTCGTCTTACATATCTATGTCATATGAGACTTGATATTACTTATGTCGTAAGTGTTCTGAGTAGATATATATATATGATACCAGATAGCAGCATATGGAGGTAGTTCGCAGAATTCCCAGGTATATTAAAGGAATCCCAGGAAAGAAATTATGGTTCATAAGTTTTGGACATCTGAGAGTGTAAGGCTACTGTAATGCCGATTAGGCGGGTTGTATGGACAATCGCAAGTCCACTACATATTACTGTATTTTTGTTGGAGGCAATCTTGTATCTTGGCGCAGCAAGAAGCAAGATGTAGTGGCTAGGTCTATAGTTGAGGCCGATTATAGGGCTATGGCAGTTAGCCTGTGCTAGATGATGTGGATGAAGAGTTTATTGGTTGAGATATATTTGTTTATAGGAGACTCCCTGCAACTTTGGTTGACAACAAATCAACAATTTATTTTGCAAACAATCCAGTTCAGCATGATCTCACCAAACATAGGAAGATTGATCGGTTCTTTATCAAGGAGCAGCCGAATAGATAAGTTTTGACTTTGAGCTATGTGAAATCAGCGGAGCAGTTAGCTAGTTGTTTAACTAAAGGTTTAGTTTCGAGAGATTTTGACATCTTTTATAGCAAGATGGGGATGATTGATATGTATTTCCTATCTTGAGGGGGAGTGTTAAGTTATGGGAACTTATTTATACATGGTATGTTTTGCATCTCCTATTTTTAACTATTTAGTGGGGGCATAATCTAATACATGTATATTAGGTTTGTAGCTGCTTCTTCTTCTTCTTCTTCTTCTTCCTCTTTAGGAAGTTATTGCCCACATAAAACTCCAGAAGGAAAATGCGGAGGTGACAAAGGACCCGACAATTCTTTCCCTAATTGTAAGTACAACTAGGATATAGTCTACAGCAGGGCATACATGAAGGAATCATGGATAAATCCATTTATCAAGTTTTACATAACCAGGTCGAGGAGGAGATTCTTTTGTGTGACCTAAACAAGTTGGACAAAGAGGTCCCAAAAAAAGCTATCTTGAACACAATCGGAAAGGTTGTAGACCGTTATTCATTGTTGGCTCATACTCTTCTAAGTATCATTCATATCCTTCCAGATTTAGAGCCAGATCATGGTTTAATGGTAACAAAAATCAAAGACTCCTTGGAAGCTTAAAAATAAGGCATTATAATGTCCAATTCGGCCAAGGGTTTTAAGGAAAAAACAACCGAGGACTAAAGAGTCCATGCAGGAAATTAATTTGCACTCGACATACATCAGGGAAATTCTGTTGATCCCTTGGTTCAGGATGATGGTGATAAGGTGGGCTCTGTAGTGGACCGATGATCATGCCAAAGAAACTACCATAGGTGTAGAAAAGCCCCGTGCATCCTCTGCCACATTTACTAAGAATTCAGATTATAGATCCTTTAGTTCATTGTACCTGAATTAAGGTTCAGTAAAGATGGTCGAATTTAATAGGATGACATCCCTATTGTCACGTCCCAGTTCCGCAATACCGAAAGTTGTGATTGGACATATTGACGTACAAGTCTAAATTGTACTTGTATAAGAGAAAAACAAAGACAGTTGATAAAAATATCTCAAAAAAATAAAGTTATTAAAATAAAAATAAGCATAAAAGTTAATAAACACAAGATATATGAAAATAATTGTCTTTGTTGATAGTATGCAACAGAATTAGCCAAAAGAACAACATGACTATGATAATTGACCTTATTATAATAAATGATGCCACAAGCCTTACAACTCGTAAAACTAATACAAAAATAATGTTCTATATATTATGCCCTTTATAAATAAAAGATAACATCCCCCAGCTGAATAGCTTTAAGTTGACAAATGAGCACAACACTTCACTAAGTACCCCACACATAAGGAGGAGGGTATCAATATATTGGGGAATGCACTTGTGAGCGATCTTAACCCGACTCACCTAAACCAACACGATAATAATATGAGAACATATAAAATAATTATGTGGTCTTTCTACTTACTCTAGGATCAATTAACAATTCACGCACACACACACACACACACATACACACACACACACACACACACACACACATATATATATATATATATATATATATATATATATATATATATATATATATATATATATATATATATGAGACTCAGATAGTAAAAAAATTAGAATGGCCCATTGTCGTAACAGACTTTAGGTGACCATCCATCTTGCAAACATTAGGCAAGTTTTTACCCCTCATCATATCTCATTTACTATATATATATATATATATATATTGTCACTAAAACAGTGAATCTTATTAAAGGATACTATCCTTCCCGGCAAAATAATGTTACGGGATACAATATTTATTCGATTGAAGAAAAATAATTGAATTACTTACAAAAAGAAGTTGTATATACTGGGATAGGAATTAGGATTTCAGAAGGTCATTATGGATTTTGATACTTTCATTATTCCACAGTTGATTATTTTTTCTAATATGCATGAAGCTATTATTCTAGGAAATAGTTTTATTCATATTGTCTATCCATTTGAAATAAATTTAACTTATATATCTTTTTAGAATATAAGAATTCCTAGGCTAAAAGGACATACTTTTTTAGCTCATAAAGAGTTTAAGTTAGCTAAAAAGCACACAGCTTATTTGAAATGTATCGTGAGTTCGTCCTTACAAATAAGTTGTTAGGCCTGCAAACAGATGTTATTAGCATGCAACCTAATTATATGATGGTCACTAGTGACACACCATCTTGGAATATACATGATATTACAACATGCCCTTCCATTCCAGGTAGCTAGTCTAATTAAAGGTTCTGTAATACCTTGTGCGTGAACCATGTTCCACATAATTTACTCCTAAGTCGAATTGGTCGCGGTACCTCGGACCCCATTCGAGAAAAGTCAAACCTTGTGCATAAGTTATTTATGACCATGCATGCATATGAAACTTAGAAATTAAAATATAAAATGCATAATAATAGAAATTAAGATAAACCGATGCAATTTTGTAGTTATATAACAAGTCATTCTCGTGATATCCAAATCTTCCTTGGATATTCCGATTGGTGATCTATTGGTCCCAAATCATTCCGACTATTATGTGGTACCATGTCACATCTATACCACTTTTTAATCCAGGAATTACCATACTAGCGACTCAATAATCCAAAAAAAATTCCATATTTCTTTTACTATATAACAACAATAAAATATTCTACATATCTATATCAATAGTATAATATTCTACTACTTTCTAACTACAGTACAATATTCTATATAGCAAATTAACAACAATCAGATTACTCCCTTACATCTTGGTTGTTTTACTTATCATTAACAATCGTATGGAATATAAAAAGCAAATACTAAGAAAACTTATTTTTATTTAAGTTTAAAGGTAAAAGAGAATCAAAACTACCCATAATTGATAAATAACCTTTTGTTCCGCTGAATGATTCCTCAAAAAAGTGATTTGATATGATTGATAATTTTTATAATTGGTATAACCTTAGAAGCAAGTCCTTCTCAATAAACCATCCAATTCGACCAATTTAAGCCAGTCTGCATCACCACTCAAATCTCTTAATTTCTCACACAACTTTTATCCAACCAATATATTCAATTAAACAAGCCAACACAATGCCTCCTCTTGAAGTAGGGTATTACATCGATTATATAGATCTTTGAATAATTTATCTACATAAATCTAAGTCCTGCCAGGCCCTTTGAGCAAATAAATCAGTCCAATGCACCGCACAAAATAGGGCATAACATAATATACTAATCAGAAAAAGTTTCATCCATGAAACTTAAAGAATATACTCCTCCCTCTTTATCAACTAATCAATGAAAAAAACTCTGTACTCAATCTCTGATTCAAACCCCCATGATGATCCTTGATTGAATGACCACTAAAGTACGCAGATTAAGACCTAAAATAAATAAGAAACACCTTCCAATTTTTATCAACACATGAGAAAATCCTTCGGCAACAACAAATACACTTATAGAAACTATCTCCTCAAATTTCTATGCCTACTCTCTCAATCCATAGCTACACCAAAATACTCGAACAAATGAACTTAATGAACTCCACAAAGACTCTTCCTTCTTGAACAACTTTGAAAATATCTTTTATAAATTATAGGCTACTCAAGCACAATATTTAATCCTTTTTCAATAAATAATAGCTTACTCATGCCTTGGCCAAATACATCGAACAACTTATACCACCAGGTTCGATGCAACTTCTAAAACTTTACCGACATTCTTTGCCTCCATCAATAGCATGCCTCACAAAACCATACTTCTAAAACTCACTAGGAAGATATCACAGGAGAACCTAAGCTGCAAAAACAAGCATTAAGAAAATACTTCAGACTAAGGTAAACCTACCCAAGAATTTAACTATATTTTATTCTGAAACAAAAGCAACATATCCAAAACCAACCAGATTCAATTTTCAATGGGCCTTCCATATTGTAATTATATATCAATATCAATCCATCTCAAATTCTTATAACCATTCCAAAAATTAATCATACCGTCTAGACTTATCCATCTAACATTAATATACCTGAGGTCAAAACCAACCAATATCTTTATTCAAATCATAAGCATTGCACCCTACACGATCCAAACTATTCCCAAGAGATAAAATTTAATTATTTGACAAATTATAGACCTGACTACATTAAAGTTTCAATTATAATTATACATCAATGCTCAGTTATGGAAGAATCTTACTGTCTCAAAAATTATGATTGAATCAATCCATGTTCTATCTCCAAAGAATTTTCTCAATCCAAGAAAGCAGTTACCAAATCTGAATCACTTTGCTACGTATACATCAATCGTAGTCTTCTAAATTGATCTCAATCTTTGTTAACATTGTTCAATTTTAGTCTTGTTTCAAATTCTAGATAATCCATCTAAAAATAAAGTTAGTTCCAACTATGTCATGGTCCAACCAACGAATGTCAATTTTTTTTACCGATAAAAGTCCACCAACACTCAAAAGAACTACTATTCTGTCAAGACTGATCTACCTAAAATACTTACACCAAAGATCTCCAAAATTTTAGCCAAATATAAAGTCATCATCAATTAATTTCCAATGTCAATATCAATTTTTTGCAAGTTTGTCATCATGCAAAAATATATATCCATCTCAATCTGAGTAAAGTTAAATAAGACAATTCAACAATAAGAAATCAAACAACTAAATCCAAATATAAATTATTCTTCCAACTACAAGTAATCAATCAAAATTGTTAAGAGCCAAATCATTTCCTAAGCTTATCTCAAAATATTCACTATCTTATCTCTATTCTTATTATAGTCTACTTAGGCAAACTCTTTTTAAGATCATCATATCGATTCCTAGAACTAAATATTGGAACGTCTGTGTAACCACTAAAACTAGCTAAGTCATCAGTCATACTTAAACATTATGATAACCTATCTCCAACTGACAATTTTTATGTCCTAAGGCCAAACATTACCTAGTAATCAAAGGGATTCTAACCTAAACTTGGGAAAAATGCTTCTAACTTAAAATAGCTTAGAACCAACTCATACCAACCAGCTAGCATAATCATAATCGAAGATCCAAAGGTCAAAGCCTATCTAGAAAAATATCTTTTCTAGGATAACTACACCCGATAATTATTCTCGAAAACATCTTAATAAAAAATCAATCCATGAAACTCTTATTATCCAAATTCTAACTTTGTACGAGATTACCAATCCCAAGCCGTAAATCTCAATTTGCCTATCTTAATTATTCATCACCAACTTACTCCCAATTCCAATCTAACTTGTTCTCAAATCATATGCATTCAACTCACTTGTATAGTCAAACTCAACTTAAAACCAATCAATATATCAATAAAAATTCTTACAGCCAGCAATTATTTCAAACATACATATACATTCCATCCAGATTATAGGTCGACTAAAAAATCATCATATTTAATTAATTTTACCACTCCAAATTTATTTAGTTAAACACGAGGAATTCTAAGTCAAGTTTAAGCAATATCTATTTATTTCATGCTTAGGGTTACCTAACCAAGTCATAGGAAAATCTAATACTACTATTCAATCCATCTATAGTCCATATAGCTAGAATCTAATGAGATACTAAAATTTAATGATTTAATAGGTTGCACCATCATCATTCATCCAGCTGCAATATACAAGAGTAAATATTAGTCGATCTTTGATACTCCTCAGTCTCATCAAATATATGTGTAACTAGGAAAACATTCATTCGCTAAACTAAAATTTGTTTTAACCAATGATATATATCAAACTAGATATGAGATTAACTTATTCTACACTTATGACTAAATCTGCTTTAGACTGTCTTAGGTCGAATAACAATAAAATTCTTAAATCTTAAGGTCATTCATATATTCTCCAACTCAACTCCTAATTGTACCATATTTTGCACTCAACATAAGTTTTAAATCGATTTAAGCTACAGTTTAATAAATATTCCAAATTTTTTATCCAACCAATCCATCCATTTCATAAATTTGAATTCTTATATAATATTATCTTAATCTGCTAAAAAATATCATTGATCATCTAAACCAATTCAACAAAGGATAATTAAAATCATATCTAACTAGGAATAAAATTGAGACCTCGCACTACCTTCCATTAGCACATAAATATTTATTCTTTACACATTTTATCAACGTCCATTTTGGATAATCCTTACCACGGTAGTCCCAACAACCACAAACATAATATCCATTTCCATGCCTCGACAATCGCTTGAAATCAAATTATAACCATTCTACTTGGAGATCTTAATTCATTTTCATTCGTTAAAGTTTTGACATCCTTCCTTCCTGACTTGCATCAATAATGCTCATAGCTTACTACAGTCCCTCTATTGATATCCTGCTGACCATAAAATATTCAAATTATCCTTTTTCTACACATCATATCTTACAATCAACTCAAATTATTTGCTTCTTTCTTCGAAGGCAACACTAATCAGCAAACTACCCATATTAGAATCATAATATATCTAGACTATTATATACAAATCTCAATAGAGCATCAACAGAAGTCAAAAGACTTTGATTATGGAAGTAACTCAGAGTTTAAGAGAATCAATTGAGGGTCCAAGAAAGTTAACGGGGCTCGCAGAATCAAAAGTCGTTACTGGACGTAATATCATACAAGTTCGAATTACACTTTTATAAGACAAAAATAAATAGTATTGATAAAATATATCAGAAACAAAGTCATTGCAGTAGAAATAAGAAAAAAAATTGATAAAAACAAGATATAAGAAAGAAATTCTCTTTATTGATAATATGCAGCATAATTATAACAACTCCTACACCAAAAGAACAACTCGAGTACAATAATGGATCTTATTACAATAAATGATGTCGTAAGGCTTACAACTCACAAAACTAATAAAAAATAATGTTCCATATATTATGTCCTTTATAAACCAAACTTCAAGTTGTCTAACGAGCTCCAATGCCCCCCACCCCAACACATGCAAACGACTCCCCGCACTTGTGGAGGAGGGGGTCAACACATTGGCGAATGTGCTAGTGTGCTATCTAACCCGACTCACCTAAACTAATACGATAATCATGTGAGAAGAGGTAAAATTATTATGTGATCATTCTACTTTCTCTAGGATTAATTAATAATCTATATATATATATATATATATATATATATATATATATATATATATATATATATATATATATATATATATATATATATATATATATATATATATATATATATATATATATATAACCAGAACCTTTTTTGTATAATCGCCAAAATGAAAATGATTAAAAAGATGGCTCTCTTAAAACTAAATCCAAGAGAGGGAACAAAAGTATACCAAAAAAGGAAGATATGCACACCCCTATTATTGACTAACTACCTTGCCCCTGCCACATGCAGACGCTGATCCCCTCTCATCGAATGAAGCAAGGATACTCCCTAATGGGTGAGAACAACTAATCCTGGCTTTCCCCACCAGCCTTACCACCTCCTTAATGAGTTTGATCAATGAATAAGAATATTCTTCATACCTCTATTTGTTTATGTTTGTCCAGAGGATCCAAACAATGGCTCTGCACACAATCTGACCATTATGGTGATGCCTTGCCGCCCTCCACTGAGTAATACGCTAGATAAGGCTCCCCTCTACCAGTCCAACCTTGTAGCGCAAATGAAAAAAGTTTCAGACCTCTGTCGCGCATTCCCCCCCCCCCCCGATAGTAAATAGTCGATCGATTCGGTAGACAGCTCCTGACAGCAGAGGCAGCTGGACGCCAGATAGATACTCATTTGTTGAAGAACATTGTCTACTAAAAGCTTATTATCGATCGCCATACACGTGCGATGTACAACAATTAGCTATCGCCTCATTCAGATGAATGTGTTATCCAAAGTGACTTCTGAATCTGAAGCCTCCACCACAGTTGAACCAAAAATACCTCTACTACTTTCATGAATAGTCGAACCCCCAATCCTCCCCCATCCGTTGGACGACAAATGTGGTGTCATATTCCCCCTATTCGGGGAGCACGGCTAAGAAATACAAGACGGTATCGTTCAATCGGGATAGATTGAATCAAGAACTCATCCCTATTATGGATTTTCTTCTTCGAAATTGCTTCTCATATTCAATGGACCATGCCCCAAGGATTGACTTAGCAGCAGAGTTAAGAGGGACCTCTCTGCTGTAAATTTTTTCGTCTGGTTTTCGATATTGCTTTTGTTGCTTTCGTTCTTTGAGTTGGTTTTCAAATTTGTTTGCATTTTCTTGAACGGTTTTGATAAAATTTATTATTTTTGTTCGTTGAACTGTACTTTAATTCCAAGCTTGGAAAGAGTATAAGAGGTATTGATCAGCTATTTGTGGCAATGCAGGTGAACGAGCAATAGGCGATGCGCTAGTGGAGTCTTAAAGCACCTCTTTTCTTTTCTTCTTCCAACCAACTTGTGAGTGGCTTATATTCGATTCAGTTGGCCCTTCTTCCAAGTTTTCACTTCTAAAATCTTGTCTTCTTGCTTGTCCCGATCAAACGATATCAAGTAATAACTAAAAGATGTCAAGATAAGAAGAAATAGACTTGGACTAATTTATGCTTGTCAATCAACTTGTGAAAGGTTATCTTATTGCATGCTAGTTTGCTTAGAATGTTATATACATGCTTCAATTTTAGATAGAATTGCATACTTTTTCTATAAATTATACTAAACATGGAACACATCTTGTTATGTGATAAATTATTCAGGAAGACTATGTAAAATAATTTATGCCATGTTACTTGACCCATACTCGTGATGCCTGAATTGTAAGATAAATAACTTAGTATAAACGTCGTTTGATTACGGATAACTTGTGCACAAGGTCATAGTTCCTATAGACGATCGCTGGGGCACTGGCACCGATCCAATCCGAGCAAAACTCTACTATGTAGTCTACTGTACTAGACGTAATGGTCTGTGGCGCACCATGTACTCTCATTGCACACCATTCTCGCCAATGACCATTGTTAATTATGGCATCTTGCCAATGATCACCACATATATTTAAACCTGTGCAAGCTAACTTGTATCTTCGTGGCAGAGAAGGACATAGTAAGTATTGTGCAGGTGGTTCAGACGGACAGGTAAAAAGGAACCGAACAGTGGCAAGTTTATTTCAGTAGTTTATATATATATACTGCTTGCATGTAAAATAAACTAAGGCAAGATAGAAAGATCACAAATAATATGCATGCTTCATATAAATAATGTGTTGATTGGTATAGTTGGGTTAGCTTTCCTTCACTAGTATATTTTGATGTACTGACCCTCGTTGAAATAGGTTTCTCGCACGAAGTAGACCCTGCGAGGAGCTGAAGTTACTGCCCAATCCAGTCCAGCTGTCGGTGTATCATGATCGTTCCATATTTTGAAGCATTTTGAAACCCATGAGCTAGCAATCAGAGGAAAAGCCCTTGTCCCGCCTGGACGTCTTTACATTTTAAAGTTTTAGTAAAGAATATAATGTACAGGACAACTATCTCATTCTGTGTCAACTTTTGTAAGCCCATACGGCAAACTTCTGACTCATTCAAGAGTAAATAAAAGATGTTCATTATCAATAAAGAGAACTTTTTCATGTTTCAACTTTGTGTTTCAATTTATCTGCGTACTCTGAATATGTGCTCGTTATACAAAATACCTTGACCTTGTGCGGTGCGCAACCTAGGTCCGCACGGTATCACGCCCGGGAGACAAATATCGATTCCACGAAATCGGAGCGTGACATATTGGTATCAGAGCTCAGCTTCAAGTTTCTTTGACCCTCGTATTGGAAAAGTTCCTTTAACGATCTAATCCATGTGCGAACTCTTGAACTCGTTAGGCCAAAATAAGATATGTTCATACAATGAGTCCATAATACATTATGATCCTGATGTAAGTTACCTTTTTTTGAAAAAATGGCACAAGCACAAGCATTATCGCTAGCGTCGGGTGAGACACAAGCCCAAGAAAGCAGTTTTGGCACTTCAAAAGTTCTCGGAGCCAGCGAGCCATGTCTCATGTCGATCCCATTCAGCAGATGATGTGGATGTTAGAGGCTAATCAACAAAGGGACGAGGCTCATTTTGAACGGGCTAAGAAGTGAGCGAAAGAGATGCAAAGCAAGTTCCAAGACAATCTAGAAGCCCAATTTATATTCCAATAAAAGCAGGTAAATACCCTACAACAGATCATGCAGACCTTGGCCTCCAACCATTCCTTGGCAACGGTAACGACACCGGTGGAGCAGCCCGTGCCTGAAGTTAAAATACCGCAAACTCTAAAGAAGAATAATGTGACTACCTTCAACTTTATCGACTTTAAGAAGGTCTGCAATATGCCATTTAAAGGGACTGAAGATCCAATCATGGCTCTAGATTGGTTGGCCGAACTTGAGGATCATTTCAAACTTCTAAAGGTACCCGAGCAGAAGCGTATCGCGTGTGCCCAACTACAGCTTTGCTTGAATGCACACGATTGGTGGAACGTGCATCGAAGATCTCTTCCAGATGACGATGAACAAGAGACGATTGCATGGGCCACCTTCCGTGGCGTATTTGAAGAGGAGTTCGTACCCCCCTTTCGTACGTGCTCAGAAAGAGAATGAGTTCGTGCAACTACGCCAAGGAAGCATGACAGTAAAGCAGTATTCCGCCGAATTCAACCGGCTGGCCAAGTTTGCAAGTTCCTATTTTTCTGATGCAGCGAGTCATGCTAGAAGATTTAAAAGTGGTCTACATCCTGCCATCCATGTGCACATGGTCGTTCCTCAGTACCAGATGATGAGAGAAGTCCTGAATTATGCTCTTTCTCATGAACCACAGTATCCTTCCGTTTTTGCCGGCGCTGTGTATACCTCCAATAACAAACGCCATAACAACGAAAGAGGAAACAATGCTGCAAAGCATTAAAATAACGACGATCAACATAAAGAAAATGCAGACAAAACATATAACTTCTGTAGGAAGCTAGGGCACGCCATAAGCAAATGTCATTTAAAATACGGGTTATGCCTCATTTGCGGTGATCCAAATTATACAATATGTACCTGTCTGTTGCGTCACGCTAATCGCCTCCCTCAACATCCAAATCCTGCTCTAGCATCCCAGGCCAATCGAGCTATGCCTCAGCCAGAGCATCGCCAAGCTCAAGGTTGGGTCTACACTATGATACGAGAAGAAGCTCTGGCCTCGAACACCATTGTGTCAGGTATATTAATTTTTAATAACATATATGCACATGTGCTATTTGATTCTGGTACAACGCATAGCTTTATATCCATAAATTTTTCCATAGAAAATAATATAAAATGATACCATTGTATCTAGACCTTAGTTTTAGTACCCCGTCGGGCATGAAAATACATGTCTGTTCAGTATGCCAAGGTGGTTACGTTTGTATCGGAGGAAGAAAGCTATTGTTAGATGTTTTAATCCTAGATGTTCAGGATTATGATATTATTTTGGGGATAGTTTAGCTCGGCACTTGCTCGATAACTATCGAATGTGCAGAAAATTGAGTCATCTTTCGTCTACCTAGAGAAGCCAAATTCTGTTACACGAGTAGTTCAGCAACTGATACGTCTAGGGCCTGGATGGTGATTTTGATGATATCTGCTCGGCTGATGCTATACACTGGCTGCGAAGGATACCTAGCATCGGTTCGGGATACACAGTTGGATTACATAAATGTTGAGTCTTCTTCCATTGTGGTGGAGTTCTCTGATATATTTTCGAGAGAACTACCCGGCATGCCACCTGACCGAGAGATCGAGTTCACCATTGACACATTCCTGAATACTCAACCAATTTCCAAGGCTCCGTACAGAATGGCCCCTGCTGAACTGAAGGAGTTAAAGTACCAACTTCCAGAATTGCTGGATCGTGGGTTCATCCGTTCGAACGTGTCTCCATGGGGCACGCATATGCTCTTCGTAAAGAAGAAAGACAGAACATTATGACTTTACAATGGTTATTGGGAGCTTAACAAGGTCACCATCAGAAATAAGAATCCTCTGCCCAGGATAGATGACCTCTTTGATCAGCTGCAAGGCGCAACAGTATTCTCAAAAATTGATCTTTACTCGGGCTACCACCAGCTGAAGATTAACCCTGAGGACATGCCCAAGTCTGCTTTCCGAACCCGCTATGGATACTACGAGTTTTCTGTCATACCGTTTGGTATGATGAACGCCCCTGATGCTTTTAAGGATTTGATGAATCGAGTGTTCCAACCATTTCTCGATAAATTAATAGTAATTTTATAGACGATATCTTAGTGTACTCAAAGAATAGGGATGAACACGCAGGACATCTACGGATGGTGCTTTAGACCCTTTGAGACAATAATTGCATGTCGCTAAGTAAGTGCGAGTTCTGGTTAGCATATCCTTTCTCGGGCATATTATTTCTGTAATGGGTATCACAGTTGACTCGAAGAAAATAGAAGCCATCGTAAACTGGAAATGGCCTGAGTCAGCTAGCGATATTCGAATTTTCCTTGGTCTGGCGGGCTACTACAAAAGATTTATTAAAGATTTTGCTAGAATCACCTCATCTTTGACTCAGCTCACTCAGAAGGGTATGACGTTCGCGTGGATGGACGACTGTTAAGCTTCGTTTACGGAGTTAAAGCAACGTCTCGTCTCAACACCAATTCTTACCCTTCCAGACGGACCTGATGATTTTAAGATATATAGTGATGCCTCAGGTAAGGGATTCGGATGTGTCCTGATGCAAAAGGATAAAGTGATAGCCTTTGCATCGAGGAAATTAAAGCCTCACGAGAAGAATTACCCAATACATGATCTGGAGTTTGCAACGGTGGTGTTCGCACTGAAGTTGTGGTGCCACTACCTTTATAGTATGCCGTACGAGATCGATACGGATCATAAAAGCCTAAAATATCTATATAAATAAAAGGATTTGAATCTTTGCCAACGATGTTGGCTTGAACTCCTTAGCAATTTTGACCTGATGATCAGATATACCCCAGGCAAGGGTAATATTGTAGCTGATGCACTGAGTCGAGTATTCATGGGAAGTTTGGCTATTGATGACAAGCTACGTTTGAATATAGAAGCTTTAGGTATTACACTCATAATTAAATACAAAAAGGGGGCACAAGTGGCTCAACTGTGCCTTGAACCCGACTTGTTAGAAAAAGTCAAGTTCGCTTAAAAGGATGACATGTTCCTGCAAAAGATACAAGGTCTTATCTCAGCAGAAAAGGCAACCGACTTTGCGGTGGGCACAGACGAGATGATCCGAGTGAAAAAAAGATTGTGCGTTCCAAATAATGCAGCCCTCGAAAAAGAGATACTCACGGAAGCCTATTATGCTAGTTATACTTCACATTCGGGTACCACAAAGATGTATCAAGATCTTCGTACGACATTTTGGTGGTACAGCATAAAATGAGATATGGTGTTGTTCATGTCGCAATGCATGGCTTATCATAGGGTAAAGGCCGAGCAACAGAAGCCAAGCGGAGAGATGCAAAATCTCGTTATACCAGAGTAGAAATGGGAACATATAATAATGGATTTCATTGTTGGTTTGCCAAAGACGCAACGGAGGAATAATGCCGTCTAGGTTATCGTCGATCGACTCACCAAGTCAGCTCACTTTCTGCCTATCAAAAGTACTTAGAGTGCTGACCGTTTGGCTCAGATCTACCTCAATAAAATCTTTCAGCCCTACGGCATCCCCGTATCTATTGTCTCTGATAGAGATGGTTGATTTCTATCGCGTTTCTGGGAAAGCCTGCAGTCAGCAATGGGAACGAAGTTGAAGTTCAGCTCCGCCTACCATCCACAGACAGACGGTCAAATAGAATATGTTAACTAAATTCTCGAAGACATGCTATGACTCTGCGTCTTGGACTTGAAGATGAGTTGGGACATGCATCTACCGTTAGCCAAATTTGCATACAACAATAGCTTTCAATCCAGTATTCAGATGGCACTTTATAAGGTATTGTATGGGCGGAAGTGCAGGTGGGCGGAAGTGCAGGTCCCTGATCTGTTGGGATAAAGTTGGCGAACGACAAATTCTTGGCCCGGAGCTCATGGAGCAAACCGTCCAGAAGATTCGCTTGATTCGGGAACGGCTAAAAGTAGCTCAGAGTCGCTAGAAAAGCTACTCAGACACGCATCAACGTCCACTTAAGTTCCTTGAAGGCGATCGAATATTTCTTAAAGTCTCGCCCATGCGAGGAGTCACCGGATTTGGAGCAAAGGGAAAGCTAAGTCCAAGATTTGTCGGTCCGTTCGAGATACTAAAGCGAGTCGTCTCAGTTTCATATCAGATTGCCCTACCACCGTCACTATCTGAAGTGCATGATGTCTTCCATGTTTTACAGCTTAGGAAGTATGTGTACGACCCGAGTCATGTAGTAGATCTTAATTAATTGGATCTTAAGGTAGACTTGACTTATGTTGAACACCTGTGCAAATCTTGGATCGCAAGGAGAAGCTGCTTCGAAGTTGTTCGGTTCCTCTTGTGCGCATGCTTTGGCAAAATTATTCGGTCGAAGAATCTACTTGGGAGCTTGAATCTGATATGAGGAAAAGGTTTCCTTCATTGTTTCCTAGTCGTAGGTTCTATTCCTAAGTTTCGTGGATGAAACTTTCAATTAGTTGGTTAGGATGTGGTACCCCGTTCCCCCTATTCGGTAGCACGACAAAGAAATACAAGACGGTATCGTTTGATCGGGATAGATTAAATCAAGAACTCATCCTCGTTATGGATTTGCGTCTTCGAAATTGATTTTCATATTCAGTGGACCATACCCCAAGGATCGACTTAGTAGCAGAGTCAAGAGGGACCTCTCCGCTGCAAGTTTTCTTGCCTGGTTTTCGATGTCACTTTTTTTGCTTTCGTGCTTTGAGTTGATTTTCCAATTTGTTTACGTTTTCTTGAACAGTTTTGATAGATTTTATTGTTTTCATTCATTGAAATGTACTTTAATTCTGAGCTTGGAAAGAGTAGAAGAGGAATTGATCAGCTGTTCGTGGCAATGCAGGTGAATGAGCAATAGGCGACGCGCTAGTAGAGTCTTAAAGCACCTATTTTCTTTTCTCCTTCCAAACAACTTGTGAGTGGCTTATATTCAATTCAGTTGGCCCTTCTTTCAAGTATTCACTTCTAAAAACTTGTCTTCTTGCTTTCCCCGATCAAATATAACAAATAATAACTAAAAGATGTCAAGATAAGAAAAATTAGACTTGGAGTACTTTATGCTTATCAATCAACTTGTGAACGGTTATCTTATTGCATGCTAGTTCGCTTGGAATGTTATATACATGCTTAAATTTTAGTTAGATTTGCATACTTCTTCTATAAATTGTACTAAGCATGGAACACATCTTGCTATACGATAAATTATTCAGGGAGACTATGCAAAATAATTTATGCCAAGTTACTTGTCCCGTACTCGTGATGCCTGAACTATAAGATAAATAACTTAGTATAAACACCGTTTGATCATGGATAACTTGTGCACAAGGTCATAATCCCTACAGATGGTCGCAAGCGCACTAGCACCGATCTGATCCTGGTGAAACTCCACTGTGTAGTCTACTATACTGGACGTAATGGTCTATGGCGCACCCTGTACTCTCATTGCAACCATTCTCGCCAGTGACTATAGTCCTTTATGGCATCTTGCCAATGATCACCACATATATTTAAATCTGTGCAAGCTAACTTGTGTCTTTATGGCAGAGAAGGACATGGTAAGTATTATGCAGGTGATTCAGACGGGCAGGTAAAAAGGTACCGAATGGTGGCAAGTTTATTTCAGTAGTTTATATATATACTGCTTGCTTGTAAAATAAACTAAGGCAAGATAAAAAGATCACAAATAATATGCATGCTTCATATAAATAATGTGTTGATTGTTATAGTTGGGTTAGCTCGCCTTTACCAATACATTTTGATGTACTGACCCTCATTGAAACAGGTTTCCCGCACCAAGGAGACCCTACGAGAAGCTGAAGTCACTGTCCAATCCAGTCCAGCTGTTGGTGCATCCTGATCGTGCCATATTTTAAAGCATTGTAAAACCCAGGAGCTAGCAGCTTAGATCATACAGCTCAGAGGAAAAGCCATCGTCCCTCTTGGAGGTCTTTATATTTTAAAGTTTTAGTAAAGGATATAATGTACAGGACAACTATCTCATTTTGTGTCAACTTTTGTAAGCCCGTACGGCAACCTTCTGACTAGTTCAAGAGTTTGTAAAAGATATTCATAATCAATAAAGAAAACTTTTTCATGTTTCAATTTTGTGTTTTAATTTATCTGCGTACTCTGAATATGTGCTCGTTATGCAAAATACCTTAGCCTTGTACGGTGCGTAACCTAGGTCCGTACGGCGTCACACCAGGGGACGACTATCGATTTCACGGAATCAGGACGTGACAATAAATCTTGATCTAGCTAGACTAGTATCTTGTGAAAATCCCTTCTTTCTGCTCCCAAAAGAAAGAAGCGAAGCTTCGCTCAATCTGATGTAGCACCTTCTTCGGGGGGGAGCAAGAAAAAAAAGTGTAAATCAGAATCGAGGATAGCATATGTCTGATAAGAGTGAGCTTCCCAGCTGGAGAAAGGAGGGTGTTGTGCTATCCGTCAATCAACTTTCTAACCTTTTTAATCAGTTGCTCGTACATCAGCGAATTGGGTCTGCTGTATACAATTGGGCATCCCAAGTACATTATCGGGGGGGCCTTCACCGCGTATCCGGAGATAATGGACAGCTTGTCTCTGATCTTTGGATCAAAAGTATCTTGAACAAACATATTACTCTTGCTTGGGTTAACCCTCAACCTCGAAATATCTCATACCTGTGGAGGACCTTGTTAACAATGTATACTGAGCGCTTATCTCTGGACATACAAATGATAATGTCGTCTCCGTACGCTAGATTTGTCACAAGCGGGCAGTCGCTCTTAGCGTGAAACCTGCTAAAACAGGAATAGATCCCATCAGAGAGAGATTGCAGCTGAGAGCTTCTACCGCCAGAATAAATAAAGCAGGGGATAGAGGATCTCCCTAACAAATACCCCTCAAAGATTTGAAGAACCCTGAAGTTCTCCTATTAATAACAACGGAGAAACTACGGGTGTGAGACCGCCCTCCAAAGAATATCAATCCAAATCTCAGAAAACCCAAAGCGGCGCATGACCTATATAAGCATCTGCCAGTCGAGCCTATCAAATCCTTTCTCCATGCCCAGTTTGATAAGAGTATTTTAAGGCACCTGTCACTACCATATTTCTAGAATAGAAGTATTTTTATTATTTTATATTATTCATATATTGTGCATATTATTTATTTATATATAGTAATTATTATTTATTTGATTAGTAGACTAGGGTACTTATTAAATATGACACTAGTGGACCTAACTAGACTTAACATGACAACTTGGACTAATTTATTAGACTAGTCACATTGGACCCTAATTAGCTAACAATTCTCATTAATTAAGGATTTGACTTAACCTTCATTAGAAAAAGAAGCTTCCTCATAAATTAATTTTTTTATAACAATCCACTAGGGGCATCCTTGACTTTTTATATTGCTTAGGAGTAGGTTATTGTTGCCAGCCCTAATTATAGGGAGGGGTTCTCTCTCTCTCTCTCTCTCTCTCTCTCTCTCTCTCTCTCTCTCTCTCCTCTTATTCTTCATCCAAAATATTTCCTAATTAGTGTTCTTTTCCAAATTGAATCATCCCTCCACCAAATTTCGCCAAACCACTCTCAATTATTTCTGTATTCATCATCTAAGGAGTATTAGGAGCTTGGATTACTAGGAGCATTGGAGAAGAAGGAGTTTGGCTAGAAGCTTGTATCCAAATCATATCCTATTGAGTTTTCAATAGGAATCCATCTTCCAATAGGTAAAATTATGAAATTCCTATTTAATTAGGTTCTAATTATTGTATTTGAGCATTAGAAATCTACCCATGCATTAGGGCTATCCATAGGAAGAAGAACTAGGTTGATATGACCCCTATTGTGACTTCTACATTGAGTTTTATACTCAAATTAAGAAAAATCTGAGATTGGTGCACTAAGTGTGTGTCATTAAGTGAAATAGGTTTAATAAGACATAATTGGATATTATTGTCAAGCCCCAGTCCTAAAATACTGAGGGACTAGCCATGTGGCAATGGCCAGCAGCATAACTCTAATGGGCAAACCCAATTTAATAGACCCGTTGGAGTGTACTTAAGCTGTAATAAATATAAATGCAGTCTATACCATCTATCATAGAATAATTCTAATCTCATCCATAGAAAGAAACATAACTAAATATGATAGACTAATCAAGATAATAGATAAAGAAAATAGTCCATCATTAAGTCAACATTTATAGTGTCTCGGGGAACAATCCGATAAAATAAGTTAATATATAAGTCCATGAGTCAAGATATGAAATAACTAGAAGCAAAAATAACTGAGTATGTCACAGAATACTCAGGAGAAAATCTCTAGCATAACCTCATCCTCTGGTGCCAGTACTGCTCCAGCGTCAACTCTTGTCCCGTATATCTTGGGGTAATCATTCTCTGTTGTACCTAGGGACATAATCTGGATCTAGGTCCTCAAAGGACATAGCAAGGTACAAGAATAACTCAAGCCAAATAAAATACAGTAAATAAAAATAGATCCTTAGGACAAACTATGTAACCATCTATGTGAAATGCATATGAGTGCATCACTAGTACTCAGGCGGAGACCACTACAAGCTCTGTGTCGGGGAGCCCGTAGCAGCAAGAATATCACATAATGGGCCAAGCTCTGGAACAGAAACTAAAGCACCTCAATAATAAAGTATATATCTATATAAAAGCAGCATGTAACTTGTGTGTCTCTCCCCACCCAATGTAATCTCACGTCTTATATCCACAACGTCTTATGTCCATAACATACAAGATGGTGACCTCTAGCTAGTACAACGAGTCATAATAATATCTATATATATGCAAGTCTCATGTCACGAATCCTGTAAGCCTATACAGAATCACCATGAATAACTCAGAAAAGATTATGTCATATAAATAGTATCAAGTATCCTATGGTATGACGTACTTGATAAATCAAGCACGTAAAAATATATAGGATCATGGTATCAACTCTCTAAGTAGCGTTACACGACTCCGCGTACGGCATCGACACTCGAATCTTGTTCGGATGCTAAGCAACTTCTCACGGTCCTAGGTTGAATAGGTATATCATATATATATATATATATATATATATATATATATATATATATATATATATATATATATATATATATATATATATATATATATATAACTTAAGTAAATAATATAATGGGAACTACTGCAAGTTGGCAAGGTATACTTGTCTGTGTTCTGAGCTCCGTCAGTTGCTCCGATATAAGTAGAATCTCCAGGTACGCCTTCGGATGCAGAAATAAACATTACCATTGTTCTCAAAACAGATAAAATAGCTAGGATTGACTACCCTTAAGTCCAATTTGGACACAGAAGCAGAATTTATAGTTTTTGGTCAAAACGAGGTCCACATGTAGCCCACTTCGCTCCAAAAAATGTGCCAAAGACAAAGGTCTCCAAATTCGTCAAACATAGTGTCTACGAGTCCAGAACAATGATATGAACCCAACAGAATATCCAAAACTCAATTCTGATGAGCCGATCATGAATCGTCCATCAAGTGGAACCGTGGGGCCCACGAAACGGTGTTTCATCAATGTTCTCAGAATCAAACCAAACTTGGGTCACAAAACCAGCGTAACATTAAGAATTTGATGGTACAAGTATTGTTGTGAAACGACAGGGACACACAATATTATGATGAGTGTCAGAACAGTCTGATACGGGACTTTTTGACGTATACGCGTTGATTCCGGTGTGCACGCACATCCAAATCAACTTTCACAAAAACTCACACATTCGTGTTGATGATACGTACTTTTAAATATAGTTCGCACACGACAAAGTTACCTCGTTTAGCGGGTTGCACCCGTTTTAAGAAATTTTGCGTTTAGAAAACCAAGTTTTTGGTCAAATTCAACAGCGAATAAAACACAGCATACAACGAATTAAAATAAACTAATTAAAGATATTAAAACTTGTTTATGTTGTATAAATTACTGTTCAAGTAAAATTTAAAAATATTAATTAGATTGAAAGAAAATTAGCCATGAACATGGGTGATTGGAACAGTTTTTGAACTACAAACTGGATCATTTTTTTCTTGTTTTACGTCACGAATTACGATTGACACAGGACACGATACACCAAAATAATTACACAGCGTTCAAGGGGGTCATGTGGTCTTCGTAAAGTATTCGACGGTTCAATATTTTTAACTGTGCAGAGAGATACAGGGCTAGAAGTAGTGTACCTCGCTGTGTGTTGTGCTCGGAATTCTGCCGGCTGTGCGGAGGCATCTTGCGGCATGCGACGGCGACAGTCCAGCGGTCACCGACGGCTGTGGTTGGTCGGGGTGGTAGAGAAGATAATAGTGGTGGTTGTCGGCTAGGCTAGGGTTTAAATAGGGGATGTGAAGGGAGTTACTGGGAGCTGAAGAGAGGGGGTTCGGTCGGTTTAGGGAGGGGAAGTGATGGAGTTGGGCTTAGTAGTTACAACAGAGGAATGGGTGGTTCGGGTTTCGGGTTACGGGTTTGGGTATGGGTTTAAGGATCCGAGTTCGGGTGGTTTCGTTTGGGTTGGTTTGGTTTAGGTTGGTTTGGATTGGTTTATTTAAAACAATAAATATATATATATGCATATATGGCCATAAAAAATAGTTTTGGACCTCAATAAATTCTAGAAAAATTACACAATACTCTATTATTTATTTTTTACCCAAAAATATATTTTTTGTACTATTTTAATAATTAATTAAATACACATAATTATAAATCCATGAACGAACATTTATTATAATTAGCTAAAAATTACAAAAAAATCTCCCTTAATCAAAAATTCATAATTCTAATAAAATTAAATTCTAAAAAAAATCAGGGTATTTACAATCTACTCACCTTAAAAAAATTACGTCCTCGCAATTAAGAAAATGAAACATAACCGATCAAGAAAAGGTTTGCTCCAGAAAAGATAACGCGGTTGCAAGACATATTTGTTGAAGCACGACACAAAGGATAAGGAACCATGAACAAGGAAAAATTGAGAGAAAGGGTGAGGGTTTTGTTCAAACAGAACACGTAGGGAAGAAATAAAAACTTTTCCTAGGCAATGAGAGATAAGTAACTCAAGAGTAAAGGAGTTTGGTTAAAACGAAGATCAACTACAGCTTATAAAAACTTGGATACCATTGACATATTACTAATCTAGACTAACAAGTTCATGCTAACATAATACCAGGTATAGGCTAGAGAAAGGAACTAACAGGCACATGCTAAAGTATTACTAGGAAAATTCTTTATTTAAGCTAGCTATGATAAAACTAAATCTTACTCATATTCGCTACTCCTCGAGTCTGTGCCTCATCCACTATCATCGCAAAAGCCTGTCCAAGTTTAGCCGCCTCTTCTGTCAGAATCATAGTAGGGGTGAAGTGACTCAAACAGATGAATACAGCATTGTACTCTTCTACTGCCATTTTGCCTTGAATAAGGTGGTTAAACTTATCCCTAAGTATCGCTCTGGCAATGGCTGAAATGTACATCTCCTGGAAAAGTCCAGAGAACTCCTCCCAAGTGACTCGGTCTGGTCCGAGCTGTCTCTCCTCAGATAGCCACCAGTGATGTGTATTGCCCGTCAACTGCATCCTAACGGCAGTCATCCAATGCTCCCTCGAAAGCTCAGTCGCTTCCAATTGGTGTTGAGTGTTTGTGAGCCACTCATGAACATTAGTGGGCTCCTCCTTGCCAGAAAAGATATGGGGCTTCAGTTGGCAAAAATCAGTGATAGATCTCGTCGATGGTCGTCTAGCTGGGGGGTTTGCCTACTCCAGTGCTGTCACTAGGCTATTTCTTAAGTTCTCCGCCTGGCGTTGCTGGGTCTCTTGATTAACTTGTTGTTATGCTTGCATCATTGCGTAAAAATATTAACTAGATTGGAACAGTTATTGGGAATCAATCTTCCAATAGATACAATTTAGTTTTTCATATCTAATTAGACTATAAATCTATAATTTAATCATTAAGAACCCTTCTATGTACTAAGGCTATCCATAGGAATTAGAATTAGATTCATAGGAGGCCTATGAAGAAAGTCATGTAGTATTTTGTGTCAATTTTGAGAGAATTCTGAGATTGACACATCTTGTGTTTGTCAATAGGTCAATTAGACTAAATTGAAATGTGTTTGATTGTGTGTGACTAGTATCGTGTCCACAATTGGATACATGTAGGCCGTATCACGATAATTTGGCGATACGGGTTGATTTGGGGGGTTTCTTTCGACGCGGAAGTTTGAGCATATCATATTTTGACACGGATACGTAGACGAGTAGCTAACACTTTGTGTTGCTTCTAATTATAATTTTAGACTTGCTCATATCCTTCGGAGTATATTTGGTAGTGTGGTGGAGCCATATCGCAAGTGTATCATAGATTGAGTGTGATACGGGTGCAGTACACTCCACGTATTTGTTTCCTTGCATTTTAATTCAATATACCTTGGTTATAGCTATTAGAGTATTATAATTGTTATATAATATATATGTATAGATATAATTATGTGTATGTTCTATATTTTATTTTGATGTGTTGGTGGTCATGGAAGAATAGGAGAGTGCATGTGCATCAATAGTGTGGGTATGTGTTAACATGTATATATATATATATATATATATATATATATGTGTGTGTGTGTGTGTGTGTGTGTGTGTGTGTTAGATGTGTGCATGTGAGCTAGAGGAGGATATTATAAGCAAAATTAGGCCGGAAAGCAGCAGTAAGCAGCAGCAAAAACAGGCCGGAAAGCAGCAGCAAAAGCAGCAGTAAGCAGCAGCAAAAGCAGCAAGAAGCAGCAGTAACGATAACTAGCAGTAGCAGAAAGCAATAAGCAGCAACAGCAACAGAAAGCAAAAGCAATAAGCTGCAGTGTGTAGCAGTATTTAGAAATTAAGTTGTAGATAAGTTTAGTAAGCTAGTTAATAAGCTAAGTTAGTTTATATTGATAAGTATATATATATATATATATATATATATATATATATATATATATATATTGGTTAGTATTATTTCTAGTTTACCTTGAGTTACACCAAGGTAATAAGAGTTGAGGTATCTTGGGTATGGGTATTGAATATCCATTGGGTATGTTAGTTATGATAGTTGGCATAGTATTGTTATAAGTTTAAGTTCATGTTAGTGTATAGTGAGGTATGTTGGTTAGTTAGCTATGTTAGATATTGTAATACCTTGTGATACCAAAATAATGTCAAGGTATTAGTTTTTACTTAAGGTATTGAGTTTGTATATCAAGATGGGTGTGCAGGTGGTGTGATACCGCATTGGTTCAAAGCCAAGGTATCCACTTAGCATTAGTTTGGCTATGAGTACTATATATTTTATCTTGTATATATATATATATATATATATATATATATATATATATATATATATATATATATATATATATATATATATATATATATATATATATATCTAATAACTTGTGTATCTTATGATACGGTATTTTGTTGGTATCCTAGTATATCCTAGTTATATAGTGTATGGACACAATATCCTAGAGATTGACTCATACAACCTAGAAATAGCTAGTTTGACCAAGTTTGATTAGTTTGACCTAGAGTTGACCTAGTTTGACTGTTTTGCCTTAGAAATGGCTTTATGACCTAGAATTGAACTAGTTTAATTTTTTTTATTCCAAAATCTTGTATTAATATAATATATCATATATATAGGTCTGTGTGATATCAGCTTGGGCATCGAGAGACACACCTTGCTCAGGACCTCAGACGAGTATATTTCTCTGTTAGTTTTTATTTTATGATAGTGTATATATCATATATTATAGAACTGTATACTTGATTTCGACATAGTGGTTTTACGGACTGGTACAACATGGATCCTGTCAGAAGATATTATCCCTTACCGTGTTCAGTGGTACTCCTTCACATATATTTTATCGTGTGTATCAGGTATTGATTTAGTGTACTTTGTATTCACATACTGCTCATATTCAGTATGCTTATATTCGTGTACACACACTGCTCGTGTTCAGTGTGCCCATATTCGTGTTCGTAACGTGTCATAATTGGATCCATTGGTATTAGTTGGGGATGGGGGAGTAGGAGTTGATTATTTGATCAAGCACCAATATATTTGTGTACATGTCGATTATATATCACACTTATAATCGAGTTACCTTATTATATTCATGTTCAACCTAAGCCGATCATATAATAAACTTGTAGTCCATGGCACATTAGTTAGATTTTAGTTATTTATATTATATTGCAGATATTCTATTGTATGTTCTTCATTCCAATACATTACCTGTTCACTCTAGTTTATTTTATTCTGTTGTTTAGTTATCTTATATTATTTTCTATTATCTGTTATAAATGCTCGATTATGTATTTAAAATTGCTTTCAGAGGTATGTACTTCGCTCCAATCCTGACTGGATATATTTTTCAGATGATTGGCTCATAGACCAATATTCCACATACTACGGACCGCAGGACAGTGTACCATTAGAGGATACTCCGGTAGACCAGGAGGACTTAGTACCAGTCCCCAGGAGGTTTAGTTTATTTTGGTGGACTTGTATTAGACTTTTATTGAGACTTATGACATGTATATTTTATTTCAGATCTGTGGTTATATTATGACTCTTTCTTTCGTTATTCCTTCTCGTGCTTTATCTTTCCTAGTTTGCATTATGATTGAGTATAGTTACATTTATTAGAGACCATATTATTCCTTCGTTTAGAGTTAAGATGATTGACATATAACATATATATATTATTGTGGTATTTAGATAGTAGAGTTGACCCAAACAGCATTTTACTGTCGATATTGTGGCGTAGGCTAGACGTACCCACGTACTCGTGCCCGAATATATGGGTGTGGGTCATGACACATTTTTAGTGATAGCCTATACAGGTCTAGAGTCACAATTAGAGAGATATCACAGTAGTGCTCACCAAGAGTACTGCTACGAGTATACTCAATCACAACTGGGAAATACTTCCAATATCAGTTTTGCTATCCTTATCTATTGAATGTTTGCTTTGAATAAAATATGTCCTTCCTTGATGATATCGTATCTTACTAAATATTGATTTCTTTGTTCAATCTATCTTCAGGATGCCGCTGAAGATACGTTCTCAGCGCTCAGGCGCAATGTCAGTGAGGTTGGTCACTTCGTCGCCTATGAGGGAAATACCATCAGACGTTATTCCAGCAGCTACATTCCAGATGTCTATTTTACCGATCCAGGTAGTCATTTCTGCAGCAGCTTTTGGAGATGCTCCACCTCCGGTACAGAGGGCAACGCGAACATTTTTAGGGGATCTTCCACCCCCACCATCCGCAGTCAATCAGATACAGATATTTGTGCTCTTTAAAAAGATAATGGAGGCATGGTAGCGTCAGTCCGAGGTTATGAGACAGGGCATTGAGAATGCTCATCAAATTATGCTCATAACAGTTGAGAGAGTCACCATAGTCCAGCCACAGATGGTACCACCTCAGTTTACCCCGCAGCAGCCGAGGCTGGGGACTATCATAGATTTTAAGAGGATAGAGCCGAAGCACTTTAAAGACACTGAAGGGATCATATATATTGATGATTGGATAGAATATATTGAGCGAAACTTGCGGCTGATGCAGATTCCAGAGAGGTTGTAGATAGAGGCCACAGGGAGCATGATGTTTGATATTGCATTGACTTGGTTCAGGACGGACCCCAAGATCTCAGCACTAGGACTTACTTGGGAAGATTTCAAAGATATCTTCATAGAAAAGTTCTTTCCAGATGTAGCTTTGACATCTCTAGAGAGACAATTTCGGTACCTCGTTCAGGGAGGTATAATGGTAGATGAGTATGCAGTAGAGTATTGCAGATTAGACCACTTTGTGGAGGGGCAGAACCCCAAAAAAAGATTTAGGAAGTTCAGGAAGGGCCTGAACAGGGTGATCAAATCACATACAAATAGAGATCCTACCGCTACTTTTGAGAAGATTCTAAGGCAGGCATAGAGGACAGAGGATGATCTACAGCTTGGCTCTAAGAGACCGAGGGGCATAGGAGGATCCAGTACCAGCACAGGTCCAAAGAAGAGGCCTTATTTTTTAGCAAAAGCACCAAAGGCACTTTTATCAGTCGCGGCAGCAGTATCATGGACCAGCTAGAGCGCCAATACAGCAGATGCACCAGATCCAAAGGACAACTATTTCTTGTACCTTCTATAAGAAGCAGGGACATGGATGAAATACATATAGGATAAAATTGGGCTAGTACTTATTTTACAGATCAGGAGACCATAAGTTAAGGGCTTGTCCTAAAGTTCTAACTCGTCCAGCTAAGGGCGAAGCTCAGGCACAGAGAGCACCCGCGAGACCACCAGCGGGATAGCAGAGAGGACCTCCTCTACCACCACAATGCCCCAGTCCTAAAATACACGGGACCAGGCTATATGGTAATGGCCAGCTAATACATCTTTGAGGGATTACCAAATTTAATGGACCCAACAAAACGTACTACACTGTCCTAAAAACTAACAAGTCTAATACTATCATACATTAGGTAAATCTCTAATCTCGTCCACAATATAAACAAGAAGTACTAAAATAAATACGAAAAAATAAGTGCAGAGTCTAAAATGTTATAGTACAATCCAGATATGTATGATGGGAACAAACCTACTATAAATGATAAAATAAGAGTATTGAAAGATAGAATAAAGAGTACGACTAGAGCATCGGCTAACTAGATAAGGAAAGCTCTATTCCTAGACGGAAGGCCTATCAATGATCAAGAAAACTCTGATAGAAGGACCTCTAGCTCCTCCTCGGATGCGAACCTCATCTCCTGCCCGGGTCCGTATACTGTAGGATAGTAAGCCTCGTCCAAATCTGGAAGAAAACCAGGTCCTCAGAGGGACGTAACAAGATGCAAAAATACATGACATATATAAATACTGAATAAATAAAGGGTATGCTAACCATCTAAGTGAATTCAATGTGAGGACAACCTTGGTACGTATGGGTAGGTATAGGCATAACGTCCATACTCCGAAGAGCATAGAATCTGTATAGTATAACGTCCATATCATTCCATAGAACATGGAATCTGAATAGTATATCGTCTATATCGCTTCGTAGAACGTGGAATCTGAATAAAGAAATTTATTGGATTCGTGGTTCCTCTGGATACTACTGGTTCCAATGTGTGTATCCCATACGCCTACCAGTTGTCCTCCCCGCCCAATATAGATATACAAGTCAAATACACGACGTGCATATCACGTAACTATATGATAAGTCTCAGCTAATTAAATAACCCTGATTCTGTGCTAAACCGTGATGCATGTCACACGCAACGATAGCTAGTCGGGTACGCGAACTCGCATCCCAATATGAGTTATCATCATAATGCATGTACAAATGTCAGGGTCTAGGAAGATATCAGAATATCCTTGCAATGGCAAGTGAGTCTGCTAGTGACTAAGCCAAGTACACTACTAATCGACGCATTCGTCGACTGCACCCGAGTCAATCTCGAACGTGCACAGTTATATGTATATTGCAACAAGATATCATAAAATAGTTTATAATTTAAATTAAATAGTAAATAAGGCAAGTTATACATGCCTGGGTCCTCAAGCTGCGAGTGCCAATAGCCTGATCCTGAAGTCTCGCCTGAACAGTCCAGCGACCCTATATATATAATATAATAATACGATCATCAGTCACTACAATAGTATGCACAGGAAATACTATGTTGTAATTACGAACTGACGTAGGGGTCATAACTGGCAATTTAGATGGGTCGCGTGTGCACGTAGCTAAAACGTACACGTGTCGTATCCTCAATTTTTGTGTACACAAAAAAAATGAATTAACAAGATACGCTATATAAAACTAATCCGTATAATATAGAAAATACCATGTCCTAGCTAACATGCTATAAAATATATTACAAATTAAATGACGTATAATACTACATTAATAATCCTAGCTAACATATTTGTGTGCAAGAACCCAATATTTAAACCTTGGTCAACCCAGTGCTCCTTATTAAAAATAATCATAATTTATTATGAGGTAATTATTAACATAATACATATAATAAAACATTAATACTTAAACACAACACATACACTACACTACGTGGGTCTACATAATAATATGTCGACATATACGAAAGAGGAATATAGCTAGTCGACGATCGTGTCCGGGAGGGTATGTCCAATGCACGAGGTGGCCGGCCTCCGGCGTGCACAGTGATTCCGGTGACTACGGGTCAGAGTGCGGTCATAGCAGCATGCAATGGCAGGTGCTCCGGCAGCAGCTGCAGCGACAGCAGTGGTGGTCGTGGTGGTTACTGACAGGAGGGGGATGGTCGGGGTTTCTAGCTAAGGCGGTGGTGGTGGTGGCCGGATCACTGTGGTAGCAGTGGGGGTGATTAGGGATGATGATGATGGTATTGTGATGGAGGTGCTGGTGACGTCGGGGAGTGGTAGAGATGATGGTTGTGGCGGTGATGGTTGTTGGTGGTGGTGGAGCCGGTGAGGAGGGGGTGACGGTGGTGGAGACGGGGAGGTCAACGGTGGTCGAGGGGGGTAGAGACGAGCAGGGGGAGTCGGGTCGAGGGGGGAAGTGTCGGGTGATAGTGATGGTGATGATGAACGGAGGTAGAGGTGGTGGTGATGGCTGCTAGTGGGGATGTTGGTGGTCGAGGGTAGGGACAGGAGGAGGAGATGGTGATGCTGGTAGTGGTGGAGGTGTGCAGAGGTAGGGTGACAGTGGTGGAGACGGGGAGTCGGGGGAGGAGGTTGGCCGGAGAAGAAGAAGTAGAGTGGGAGGGCTGCTATGGCGGCCTATCGAGACGGAGGCAGCTGCTGGCGGAGGCGGCTGCTGGCGGTGGCGGCGGTTGGTATCGGGGAAGAAGGAGGTGATAAAAGGTCGGGCTGGTGGTGGTAGAGGTGTGCAGAGTTGGCCGAAGGAAAGGGGAGGCGGTCGGAGAAAAGGATGCGGGTGGGTAATGGTGGTGGTGAAGTTGTTTTCTTAGGGTTTTCCTTGGTATGGCTGTTGGTTTGTTTAGAGAGAGAGTGTATAGTATATCTAGGAGAGAGAGAGAGAGGGGAGGCTCTCCTTGGGATTAGGGCCGGCTGGAAAATATTTTGGGGGAGGTGGGAAACCTCAACATGATGAAGGAATGGCTAGGATTGAGGGATTTTGAAATGGAGGGTGAGGATGTAAGGAGAAAAAGTTGTAGGAAGTACAACAAATGGGAAGGAAATAGGGTAGACCGGTCAAGGAGGGAGGATAAGGTTATTTATGTGTTGGGGCCAATGGGACGGGGATACCTCATTGCATATTTGCATAAAGTCCCTTAACAATTAGAAAATTGCACAATTAATGGAATCTGGGATTGGATGAGGCAAAATACTATGTTTGGTGTGATGTAGTGAGCTAAAATGGTGTGTGGTATTTAGTATGAACCTTGAGGGTGTGAGTGTAGGTTTGGGTTAGAGTTGGATCTAGTTTTGGGTGAGGTTGGGTCCTTACACCAATTTAATTAAAATTAGTGTAATTGGTGCTTTTTAATTAATTAGAAATACATAGGATTAAAATTGGGTGGGACCTTTGTCTATGACACTTGTGTCCCACCTAATTTTAATCCCATGTACTTCTAATTAATTCTAGAACACTATGTGCGGTATTTTAATTAATTAAAACCTAATTTCCATCTTTGTGCAATTTTTTCAATTATTGGACATTTTTATGCAAAAATGTATTGAGGTGTCCACACCATTGGACAATGCATGAAGAAAATCCAATTTCCCCTTCACATGAATTTTTTCCATAATTTTTTGGAATGTGCAAACGCACAACATCGCCCCCTCAATTGAACCTAGCATTTCAATTTAAATAATGCAAATTATAGCCCTCACAAATATTTTCCTATGAGCCCAAGGCCCAACCCAAGAGGATGTTGACCAAAGTCAACTTTTTTTAGGTCAAACTAACCCCATTACATGTGTATAAATTCAATTCCTCCTCTCTTTATTTATTTTCTCATCAACTAACCCCAAACCCTAGCCGAACACCCCCTTGCCCGACTCCCCTTCTCCTTTCCCCACCGAACAGAACCACCATCACCGCCTCAACCACCACCTCCTCCGCCTACCCTTGCCGTCGACGCCGGACCACCCTCCCCCGGCCGCCTGCACAAACTGCCATCGCCATCAACCACCATCTTTACCATTATCAAACCATCCAACCCGACCCCCTCTATGACTTCCCTCACCAACCCGACCACCCTGCCATCTTCCTCAGCCCGTCGCCACCGCCACCAGCATTGTCCCCATCACCAACACTACCACCAGGACCACCGCCACTACCACCACGACCGCCACCCTCCTCCTCTTTCTCGTTGTCACATCCGCACCAACACCACCAGCGCCAACTCCATCCAACCCGACTCTGACTTCCCTCAACCACCTCCTTAACTTGCCTGACTACCATCTCCACCACCCCAACGCCATCAGCACCATCACCTACACCACTGTCAACCACCTCCCCATCACCACCTGCGGCAACCCTCAACTACACAACCAACATAAGTCGCACCTCAACCAACCCGAACACCCCAACCCGACTGACCACCGCCAACTACCACTGCCCGGTTGACCGCCGCCTTCCCCACAACCAGCACCACCCTCCCCATGGCCCTGACCACCATCCCCAACCGCCTGCAACCGCCAAATCATGCTGCCATGGCTGATGTTGCCGTTGCTGTAACTACTGCCACTGCTACTGTTGTTTCCCGAGCCCCCGTCGGAGCTCCGTCGCCCCCTCGTCGGCGACGACCGTATGGCGGACACGCACCCCCAGTAGGTACGTATATATAATATATATATATATATATATATAATATATAATTGTATATAATATATATATAAAATATAGTGTATATAATGTATATATATAAACTATGTATAATGTATATATATATATATATATATATATATATATATATATATATATATATATATATATATATATAGTATATATTTATATATATTGTATAGACTGTGTATAATGTATATATATAGTATATATATTTGTATATAGTATATAATTGTGTATAATATATATTTATGTATAAGGGTATACTTGTATATGTATATAAATGTATTTATGTATGTGTGTGTATATATATATATATATATATATATATATATATATATATATATATATATATATATGTATATGTATGTATAAGGTATAATGTATAATGTATAAGGTATAATGTATAATGTATAATGTATAATGTATAATGTATTATTACTAAATATATAAATATATGTGAATTGTGTATATATATGTAATTGTATATATATGTAATATATGTATAAAATATAGCTATCATATTTATGTTATATACTTATGTATATTTAAATGTGTATTTTATGTAAATACATATTTATGTATATATTTATGGACATATGTTGTTATTTTATATATTATGTACATGTATATGTATTATATTAGTATTTATGTATATATATGTACATACGTATTTTAATTATATGTATATAGGTATATAGTATTATACTATATATATATTTATGGTTGTTTATATATATATATATATATATATATATATATATATATATATATATATATATATATATATGTATAATGTATAATGTATAATGTATATATGTACATATGTCTATATGCATAATTGTATATATATGTATGTATGTTATTAAATTATCTAATGTATATATATATATGTATATGTGTTATGTATGTATACATGTACTATGTTAGCATAGGTAATTAAGCATATTGTAATGTAGTGATTTATAATTTTGGGTTATCTGTTCGTAGGCATCCGAGACGGTGCTACCTTGACTGCTGGTTCTGGAGCATTGCTTGCGCTCACCAGAGTTCCAGGCAAGTATACCTTACCTTATTGTACTGTTTAAATTTTGTATTATTAGCTACATGTTTATTATTTTAATTGTGCACGTCCAAGAGAGACTCGGGTGCAGTCAACGAAGGCGTTGACATTAGGACTTGTGTCTGACTTAGAGTCTAGTGGACCCACCTAAAGTTGCGGAGTTATCGGTATGACTCTCCAGGCCTTGACACGTATCATTACACGTCACAGAGTGAGTTCATATAGGGACGCGTGTCTTATGACTGACTGGCCATCAGTGTGAATAGTACGTGTGACAGTATTTAGCTTAGTTGGTTATTACTCTAGAGACTTGTATTATAGTAGAAGGTGTCCACGTCGTGTTTACGACTTGTACATTAATATTGGACGGGAAAGACAATTAGTAGGCGTATGGGATAGATATTTGGCTGTCGTAGTTTTAGAGTAAACTGCGGGACCGTGAGCCTTAGTGTTACCCAGTTATGGTATATGTGTTATCCGGTTATGGGCTCAAGTTACCCGATTATGGGATCAGTGCTACCCAGTTATGGGAGTATATGCTTGTCGATACATCTGGTAGAGGTTACTAGCTGCCTGCTATCATGATCGGTGATGTAGTCATCATATACATCTGGCATCCAGTTTACAGCTGTCACGCCCCAGTCCTAAAATACACAGGACCAGGCCACGTGGCAATAGCCAGCTGACACGTCTCCGAAGATATCCTAATTTAATGGATCCACGAAGAGTGTTACGCTGTCCTAAAATACTAACATGTACAATATCAGTCCATAACAAGTAATCTAATCTCATCCACAAATAAAGAGCAAGATGTACTAAATAAACTGCTGGGTAATAAATACCAGTCTCAAGATATCATAGTACAACCAGTAAAGTCTGGTGGGAACAAACCCACTACTATGACAAAATAAAAGTACTAAAATGGGATATAAAAGATAATGACTAGGGCATCGGCTCTAGATAATGATGCACCCAATCTAGGCTGAAGGCCTACCAACTGGTCACGGAAACTCTGACGGCTGCACCTCTAACTCCTCAGCTGTAGCGAATCTCGTCTCCTGTCCGGGGCCGTATATTGTGGGGTAGAAAGCCTCGTCCAAATCTAAAAAGGTACCAGGTCCTCAGAGGGACGTAACAAGATACATAGAAGTATGCCATATATAAATACTGAATAAGATAAATACAATAAAGGTGTGCTAGCCATCTAAGTGAATGTAATATGAGGACAAGTGTGAGTATATGAGAAGGTGTAGGCTATACATATGCTGACGTAATTCACCCGTCGTGACAACCGGCTAGTATATACTACACATGCCCCCTATAACATGGGCGCAGAAATACAATAACGTCCAACATTCTATAGAGTGTGGTATCTGCAATGTCATCAAGTAACATCCAACACTCTACAGAATGTGGTATCAGTAATATATAAATACGTCTGTATCACTCCATCGAGTGCGGTATCAGTGTAAAGGAATGGGGTATGCCTGCTAGTCTTCCTCCCCTCCCAATGTAGATATGCCTGTCAAATAATCGACGTACATATCTCTTATCTAGATGCCAAGTCTCTATGCTGAGATAGTCCTAGATTTCTTGCTAACCGTGATGTACGTCACACACGGTGATAGCTAGTCGATCACGCGAACACGTATCCCAATATGAGATTTATCACTATGAATACGTGTAAAAGTGTTAGGTCTTGGAAGATAACAGGATATCCTCCCATAGGTGAGTCTACTAATGACTAAGTCAATGTATACTAATCATCGACGTACCCGTCGAATGCACCCGAGACAATCTCGGACACGCACAGTTTGTATAAGCAAAACAACAAGCATACAATTCAGCATTTGCATAATTAAAATAGACAGTAAAATATAGCAAGGTATCTTGCCTGGGTCCTGAAGCTGTGAATGCCAGAAGCTGGTTCCTGCAGTGTCCTCCGGTTGATCCAAAGGTCCTAAATACAAATATAATATACAATCTAATATCAGATGCTAACATTAATTGCACACGACTACAATGCGTTGCTTGAATATTATCGCAAGTTCATGACTGTTCGGATACCGCATCACATGTGCGCTTAGCTAAGGTGCACACGTATTCAGTACTCGAACATCCTGAGCCTTGAGACAATAATTTTAAGTTATGGTCTGACCACGATTGTTATTCTGTGCAAACACGTTCCTTGGTTACTATGTTCATTACACGTGGTCTATGTACAGGTTTTAGGGTGGAGATGCAAGTCCTTGGTGTTATGCCTCATGATTTAGGGTTTGCTAGTAAATACACAGATTCCAACCCTTATTATTCATTGATCCAAATTTGCACATATTTAGGGTGGTGTCGGATATTAACAATTACAGACACATCGATATAAAGCTACGATATTCACATGAAGAATCAGGGTTTGATGTGGTTACCTCTACGTGGCTTTGCTCGGACAAGGTCTGCTCTCGTCGTGGCGCACTCCGGCGAGACTGTAGCAACGATGGCGGGACTGTAGCAAGTGCAGCAACAGCAGCAATGCACGGGGTCAGGTTGGCCGGCTGAAGGGCAGCGGTCGGGCGTGTATGGGGCAGTGGTCAGGGTGTATATGGCAGCGGTCGGGGTGTATATAGGGCAGCAGTCGGCTGAAGTATGGGGACAGCGGTCGGCTGAAGTATGGGGGCAGCGGCGGCTGAAGTATGGGGTGTAAGGTGGCGCCGGTGGTGGTAATAGATTGGTTGTGAGTCAAAAAAGAGGAGGGGTGGTGCTAGCAAGGGTTCGGCTAGGGTTTGGAGAGGGTGGTGATGGATTTCTTAGGGTTTCAAGGGAAGGAACTTCATATATATATGTAGGAAATTTGTGGGCTGGCCTCGGCTTGGGCCTGTCTAGTCTCATTGAGATAGGCTGGTCTAATGTGAAAGAGTATAGGTGGGCTCGGTTAAGTGTTGCTTGAGGTAAAATTAGCCTTAGTTTAAAAGGTTTAAAATACAGTGCACCTGACGATCCTTTTACTTGAATAACGTGTAGCTAGGGAGTGATGGAGGGACAAGCATCTAAGGTTACACAATGGTCCAGGGGTACCTATAATTATCTCACATAAATTCTAATAAAATCTAATAAATTCTAGTCTCTTGATTTACTTCAGATTAAAACCCTAAATTGGTCGAGGGGGTTTACAATCTACCCTCCTTAGAGCATTTCGTCCTCGAAATTAAACGCATACGCATGGTAAGAGCTACTGACTGAAAAATGCTAAAATGTACCTAGTCATTCAAAGAGATGGGGATAACATTGTCTAATGTCCTCCTCACATTCCCAAGTTGACTCGCCTGGTGCATGATGTCTCCATGCGATACGAACTAAGGGAATAGTCTATCCTCGCAGTACTTTCTGCCTCCTATCCAGAATCTCGACAGGCTCCTCTTGGTATGATAAGATCGAGCCAACTATGATCTCTGAGTGGTCAAGTATGTGACTCGGATCCGATATGTACCTCCTCAGCTGAGATACATAGAAGACGTCGTGAACTCCTTCCAAGGTCTGCGGTATGGCTAATCTGTAAGCAACCTCTCCGACGTGTTCCAATACGTCGAATGGTCCGATGTACCTCGGACTCAGCTTTCCTCTTCCTCCGAATCTGATAGTCCCTCGAGTACGTGAGATATTCAGAAATACGTGATTTCCAACCTGAAATTCTAAGGGTCGACGATGTGCATTCGCCCAATGCTTCTGTCTATCTTGTGCTGCTCGAATGTGCCCTTGGATCTTCTTTATTTTTTTTACTGTACGAATAACCAACTCTGATCCGAGAATCTGTCACATGCCTATATCACTCCAGCATACTGGGGAACGACATTTTCTTCCATACAACGCTTCATAGGGAGCCATCTGGATGCTCGCTTGATAGCTGTTGTTGTAGGAAAACACGACCAGATGCAAATGGTCCTCCCATGATCCTCCGAAGTCAAGCATGTACGCTCTCAACATGTCTTCTAGCGTCTGAATAGTGTGCTCTGACTGACCATCTGTTTGTGGGTGATATGGTCGCTAAACTTTAGGCGAGTACCGAGACTCTCTTGTATACTCCGCCAAAAGTAAAACGTAAACCTCGTATCCCTGTCAGACACGATGCTAACTGGCACTCTATGTAGGTGTACAATCTCTCTCATGTACATATCTGCTAAGGCCTCCGTTGATTTGCCTAACTCTTAAGGGTAAAAACTGTGCGAACTTGGTGAATCTATCCATAATTACCCATACTGCATTGCGCCCACTAGGACTTCTCGGGAAGCCCGTAATAAAGTCCATGGTGATGTGCTCCCATTTTCACTCTGGTATAAGTAGTGGTTGAAGCAATCCTGCAGATCTCTGATGCTCAGCCTTGACTTTCTGACACACCAGGCACTTGGCCACAAAGCGTGCTATCTTTCTCTTTATTCTGTGCCACCAGTAGTACTGTCTCAAGTCTCTCTACATCTTAGTGCCTCCCGGATGAATAGAATAGGTTGAACTGTGTGCCTCTGCCATCAACTCCTGATGAAGTTCTCCATTTGGAACATAGAGACGATTTTTGCATCTCAAAGTTTCATCTTCGTGTATTCTCAGTCCTGTCTGTATTCCAGCCTCTGTCCTCTGTCTAAGCCTCTGTCCCTGTCAGACACGATTCTAGTTCGGTAGTGGATTTATTACCATCCGACTGTCATCTTGAGATACTTTATATTGAGATCTAGTTTCATAGATATTGGTTATTTATTTGTATTTGATTTTCATGGATGGAATTTAGATTATATCCTGTAACTTGTGATATATTTACCACTTGTGAATTATTGTTCATTATACAGCATACGCATGTGTTATGGTTTCCATATATTGGAGTTACCATATACATGTGGCTGGCATACTTATGTTTTCTAGTTCTACGTATTTTGGGACTGGGACGTGACACACGATCTCCTTGGACTCCAATGGCAGTCATAGCAGAATCTCTCTTGTTTTCTTAATTTTTGAATTAAATCCTCAAATGGGCTACAAAGAGAGTATTTATAGGCATAAAAAAGAAATCCTAGTCCTAGCCACACATCAATTACCAAAATATTGAAATAAATTTAATTCATATCCTACAAGATTAGAATAAATATAATTCAAATCCCACAAATATCGAATTTAAATTAATGAATCAATCTTTCCATAACTAAAATCCCGCAATCAACAGACTCATGTGTCAATCACGTTGTATGTGCATATGCGCGCAGCAACGTAGCGGCCCAAGTGCGCAGTAGCTCATGCACGCATATGCATATAGCCCACTCATAATATGCACAAGTGCGCCAACAAAGCACCACTTTACGCCCTTGAGTCCGAGCCCAAGTTTGAGTCTGAGTCACTTAGCCCCTAATAGAATTTTTCCAAGAGAATGAAAACAAGCATAAATACTTTCTTTGAGAAGTTAATCATTTTTTTCTCCTAGAAAAACACTCCCATATGGCACCCACAGGTGCCCCACCAGACCCCATGTGCACACCTCAATACAAGCAAAGCATTATATTAAGATACCCACTAGGTAGTGTAGAAGCATAAAAAATTATACAGTCCGCATAAAGGTTATGCCCCCTCAACAAGCCGTAGAGAATCCACATGCGGCTTGAACAATCAAGCCACAGAGAAGCCACATACGGCCTGATTAGTCAAGCTACAGAAGAGACATATGCATCCTGATCAAACCAAGTCGTAGAGAAGCCACGTAGTATACTATATGTGGCCTGAACGACCACAGAGCAGGAAGGCCACATAAGGACCTCCGGACATAGATTTTGATGTATGTCAGAAGCTTTGACACATCACTTATCACTCTGAGACACTTAGAGTCTCGTGAAGATGATGGATCAAAAAAAGATAATAAGTCACATCAATGCATTAATTGCTTCGACAAATATGACATGCTACGTGTCCTACGTATGCAGCCTCGTCGCCATGCGGCTTAAGTGTCCATTCGACCAAAGCCCGATGAGAGCTTGCATAAGGCCACAATGCCATACGGCCAGAGTGTCCATCTGACCATTGCCAAACAAGAGCACGTATGTAGCTATAAGACCCATACGGCCTTGCCATCATGCGGCCAAGATGTTATACGGCCTCCAGCTCACAAGATCTTCCCGTTACAACTGTAAAGATCTTCACAAAGTTGGTGCTGACCATGTATCCATCTAACCAATTCATGCACATAATGGGTTGAAAACAACCCCAAGATCTCTTTAAATAGCATATCTCAACGAAGACCACGTGGCAATCGGCCCATGGCATGCGGTGACAGTTGCAATCGCATTCTTTTGAAGGAGCCTTATGCGGCCACCAAATAGAGGAATATATGGCACTCATAGCCCATCAACACGATGGCTATAAATAGGAGAAACATGAACGTTCTAAAGGGTGGCTTTTTTTCTGCTTTAGAGAAAGCATATCACCCCCGGCCAATACAGAGAGGGAGCATACCGAGATGAGCGAAGAGAAAACCTAAGCTTCCTCACCTAGCATCGAATCGTCCATAGAGTAAAGGAGATGCCATAGAACTCCTTGTTCATTGCCATACCCCAGAATCAAATATATTATACTTAGATTGTTCATCCCGGACCCCTTTGTACTTTCTTTTATTTGTTAGTTAAATCAAGCTCTTTTTAGAACTTTTGAATTTAATGGCGAACAAGTTAGTGACTTTGTGGGGACGTATTTCTCCACTAATGAAAAAATTATGGCACAATCTAACGCAGCCAAGCTCGGGTCCACTCGAAGGAAGCTAGTGGTCCACTTTGATCAGCAGGCCTTCGAGGACATGCTTTCTAGGGATAGTACAAGTCCTTCTTCGAGGCAAGCAAATCTCAAGAAGATCTGCAGGACACGGGTAGCAAAGGCTGTCATGCCTCACCCAAAATCGGAGCATATGCTCCTCGTCTCACTCCCAGTCGCAGGGACCGCACATCATGCGTTCACTACCTATGCGGCAGCCTCTTCCAACCATAAGGGTGCTCACCACTCGAAGACTAGCAAGATGGGGGCAGTTAAGGCCACCGTGCCTCGCCCAACTGTGGCATCCTTGGCATGTCTCTCTCTCTCTCTGTTGCTGAAGGCGCTCGCTAGGCGTCCCCTCAGGCTATCCATGCGGTATCTTCACCTAACACAAAAAATGCTGAGCACCCAAACTCTGGCAGAGGAAAATACTATGATAACAGACGTTCGGACGTTGATACAAACTTTATGCTACTAAGGAGAGGACCACATAAGACTCACTATACGAAATCGGTTGACGGTCGCAGGCAGATGGCCGCATGCGACTCTGGCAGCAGTCGAACCTCTATTTTTGATCGAATCTCATGTAGCGCTGGCCTTATACACCATGCTGAGAATAGTAAAAACCCAAACTTAGACTCTTCGTACTATGCGTCTATGGGTGACAAGTCAAAGAAGTCTGGGACGGTACGAGCTCGTCATGCTCAAGCAACTGTCCATTCAACTGACCGTCGGAGGGCACCGCTAACTATTATACGGCCCCAGATGGAAAGCTATATAAGACCGACCCGTACGTCCAGTCCTTAGTGGCAAATGGATATGGTCCATCCGCAAAGACTTTCAATGATGATCTAGGGAACATTCTTGTACGAACCCTAGATCAGGGAGCAAAAATAATACCCATGCACCCATACACTCGGTCTACTCGTATTCACGAAAAGGGTACAAAGATGAGTCAGCCCTCGCATGACTTGCGCAATATGTTTAATCACAAGCGCAAGGCGAGAAAGACAGCTTCGGTATGTGAAGCTTCCTCCCCAGGATATCACTGTGCCAAAATCATCATCAACTGCTGCTGTAACAAAGTGGTAGTACCTACAAGCAAGCAGTCGATATTCCAACGACTGCACCCGACGGCACCTATCCGACAATAATCCAAGGATCATGTGAAAACACCCGAGGAGGATGATATATCATTCACCTCATGTTACACTACTCAGAAGGACCCCTCCACCGTGCAGGGAAGGAAGCCCAGCACCTCCATCATATTAATCTTAATCAGCACATTGAGACAGCGATTACCAGAAGGACCAGCAGAGGGACCTAAAGAAGGAGTTTTCCAGGGAAACCACTCGAGAAAGAAGCTATAAGATGCCAGGGGTAGCTCTCCTTCAGAACCTCTGGGGGTTACACAAGCTAGGGGTAGTAATCCTGGACCTATACGATAATCCGGCATTCCGAGGAGATGAGGATTCCCAAGGAACGAATGTTGAAGCCCCTGGGGGTAGCCACCCACAGAAATAATATGCCACCTCTTATGCTGGGGGTAGTACTCCCTCTGAGTCCGAATAGGGCACGACACAGCTAGCCTTCCCTGACAACTATTTATTACAAGAATCCAAAGCAGAAAGTCTACATCTACTGTCACATCCATCTCTCCTCATGTAAGAATGGTGTATATGACAGGGGATGAGCATGATGACCCTAGTAATCGGCAGTGCCTCGAGGCCCTCGAGGCTATGATCATACCATAAGATAATTAATGGAAGCCTTGACCCAAGCTGTGCTAGACATCAAGACAAGTGTAGCCTCCTAGCCACCAAGGGCCTCAGAATAAGCAAGCTTGGACCCGGGGACCAATGCAGATTCTGACGCAACCGCTCCGCCCATAGGCCAAAATCATACTATGCCTGATTCATCTATCCCTTCTGCGGGAGACAAAGCCAAAGACGTAATGAGGGAAATCCATAAAATCTGGGAACTCTGGGCTCGCCTAGATTCTATGGGCATCCGGGATTCACTGCGGGAGCTAGGGATACAACAACCGTACCCCACGAGTGGAGGGTTGTTCCGTACCTGCCAAAGTACAAGCCCTTTAACCTAAACCCATTCGTCGGGAAGACTTTCTATCGTCAATTCATGAGCTATTTCAAGACTACAATGGGGCACCTACCTCGTAGTGATGCACTCCTCACTAAGCTCTTTGTGGGGACATTGTCTTGGATCGCATTCGACTGGTTTTGCAGCCTACAAGACAACTATATCTCGTCGTTTTATGACTTTAAGAGTCTTTTCCTCAAAAGATTCTATGATGAAGGAAGCGACATAACGATGTCTTCCTTGATAGATGTCACCCAAGGGGAAAGGGAACTCGCCCAAAATTATATCAAGCATTTTCGCCAAGTAGCACTGAGGTTGCCTCCAGGAAATCCTGAGTCCATACTCATAGACATGTGCCGTAGGAACCTACTTCCAACAGTCAGCCTCTGGATGGGCGACAGTCAATTTAAAGACTGGACATCGTTCATCATCAACGCAGTCGGCACTGAATAGAAGGTTAAAGATGCCCGACTCCTGGGAATACAGATCCTTGTCCCAAACGATAGGGGAAAATATCCCAATAATAGCAATAGCAGCAACCGTAACCGTGAGGGAAAAGAGAAGCAGGCCCTGGTAGCCAACTTAACCAAGAAGTCTGAGCAAAAGTCGGCTGAGGTTCCAAAGCCCCAGGAGACTTACTCCTTCGAAGATGATGATGTCATGCCCATATTCGATATGTTGATAAAGGTTGGCAAGCTTTGGCTCCCCGGTATCAAGTGTCCTGTAGAGGAAGCCGAGATGACATATCCAAAATACTGTCATTACCATCTCTACGTCCACCATGCAACGAAGGACTGCTACACCCTCAAGCAGTATATACAGCGACTACTTGACACCAAGGCCCTTACCTTGGACTTCAATGACAAGACAGTTGCCGCTAATATGGTGTCCCTCCAGTTTAATAACTTTCTCGTGAAGGAGGCCTAGGACGGAGTCATCCTGATCCCGAGGGCAAGAATGGAGGTAGCCAATCTTCCACCAGCTCGCGACCAAGCAGTCGGGCTGATACCTCTTACTATACCTTGGGACGAGATCATATGGGTCCACCCAGATCTTGTTCCAGACTTGATGCAGCAAGCAGCACCTTTAGCCGTCAAGTCTAAAGCACAAAAAATAACTCCTGTCATATGGTTTCTCCTATCGCTGAAGGACAGGGACAACCAGGTCGGGCCTTACCTACCAGCGAGATTATAAAGCTCCCGGCGTCAATGCACCTCCAACTACTACACCTGTCATGTTTGATCCGGGTCTATCCCATCCTCCACCAGCGGACATGTCCAAACAAAAAGAGGGACACTTCGATAAGCCATTGCATAAAGAAATGGCTTAAGGACTGAAAAAGCTCTACAACTTTGACGTCTTGACTAACCTTGCCAATACCTCGGCAAAGTTGTCACTATTTGAGCCTCTCCGGCTCACCAGAGACACCCAGAACGCTCTGAGTGAGGTATTGCAAAATGTCGATGCCTACCTGACGCAAGTCAAGCCGTCAGTAGAGAATCCTGCCGCATGCCCCCACTAAAACAATGTGACGGAGGCGGTGCCCAACATCATATTTTTGTAACAGGATATGTTGCTAAAAATTAACTGACATGATCGTCCCATATACTACACAGGGTATATTGGTGCCATCAAGGTGGACCGGATGCACATCAATCTTGGTTCATTAATCAGTATCATCCTACAGAGTCTGCCTCAGACCTTAGGCATTTCGATGTATCGCCTGGTAGCAACTAATACTGCCATTAATTATTGGCTTTAACGTAGGAATAAGCTACCCTCTGGGCAAGACCTGCCTGAAATATTAAATTGGCGACTTAAAAACCGAGGTCACTTACAACGTCATAGACGTGGACGTATCCTATAATATCCTGTTGGGACAGCTAGGGATACACGAATACATGATCGTGCCATCAACCCTATACCAATGTCTAAAGTACATGGACGATCATGGCACGATCAAGATAGAGTTTGCAGATGTCGATCCTTTCAAAGGGAGTACATAGTTTCTCATGTAGATGTCCCTTCCCTCAACAATATAATTCCTGGAGAAAAGATACCTTACTTTATAAATAAAGGGTTATCTTTGAACTACTTTGAAGTTGCACACATAAGCATACTGTACTCAATGGAGCACGGTCTGGGTCTATACCTACAAACACAGGTGACTACCACCCATGCTATAAACCAGGTTCTTTCCATCCAAATCTCTCACTTCCTAGTCCCAGCCAGGAAGAGGGAAGATGGACTCATCATCTTCTATAAAGTAGAAGGCCCTCAATCCTTCATCCCTGAAAAACTAGATTTAGACTCCGATACCGACAAAATGTTAATCCACCAGTATAGCTCTCAAGCCAAGCAACTTATCGAGAAGATGGGGTACGATCTGAAGGCCACTAAGAGCTTAAACTACGGCAAAGGCTGAAGGCTGCCTCTTCATCTACCTGCTCCTGTAGGCAAATTTGACAACTACTACCATAAGACCAAGCATAACTTAGGGTATATAACGTCTCCCATAACCCCCGAGGGTTCAAATGAAGGAGACGAGGTGTACTCTCACTCTTCTCAATCTTTCGCTTGGGACTTCGATATCAGTATCGGAAAGATGCTCAAGCAAATATTATTGGCCAATATGGTGTCAACTAATCCTGAAGAAGACGACGAGAACCTACCGAAACTTTTTGAAGTTTAACCGTGGGTCCAATGCCTAGACGCACAATGGGAGATGTGATTCAAACAACGAGAACCTCCTACCAAGGATAAAGTCGTACAAATCATTATGGGCAATGAATCCTCCCTCAAACCTATCTTCATCAGCAAAAGTCTGACTGATGAGGATTGGGAATCCCTGCTATATCTAGTCAGAAAATATATTGATGTCTTTTTTTGGAGCTACGAAGACATGCCAGGACTGGACCCCCAAATCATGGTCCACAAGCTCAACATCTTGCCGAACGCTAAACCTGTCAAGCAGTAACAATGGAGGTTTCGTCCAGACATAATGAAAGCCATCGAAGCCAAAGTCAACAAACTGATAGCTAGTGGCTTTGTCTGTGAAAAACAACATCCAGACTGGGTAGCCAACATCATACCCGTCGTTAAAAAGAACATGAAGATCCGAATCTGCATTGACTTTCGTGATCTAAACGTGGCCTAACCCAAATACAAATTTCTTCTTCTGATCACAGGCATAATGATCAACAACACTTGCGGCTTCGAGTGCATGATGGATGAATTCTCAGCTGACAATCAGATCAAGATATCCCCTGACGATCAGAAGCATACATAATTCTGAATACTGATAGGAGTGTACTGCTATACAGTCATACCCTTCGGTCTTAGGAATGCAGGTGCTACATACCAGCAAGCTATGAGCACCATCTTTCATGAGCATCTACGCAAGATGGTCGAGTGTTATATCGATGACATCCATTAAAAGTTACTCCAAAGAAGATCACCTCAGGGACTTGAAGACTGTGTTCGACCTTATGTGTACGTACCAGCTCAAGATGAACACTACTAAATCTATCCTGGGAGTCTCTAGTGGAAAATTCCTGGGCTTTATCATCACTTCTCAGGGTATTCACATAGACCCCCGACAAAACTAAAGCAATCCTCGAGATAAACTCACTGAGGAACCTCCAAAAGCTCTGCAGCCTTCAAGGGAGGCTGGCATACATTAGGAGGTTCATATCAAACCTCTCTAGGCATTGTCGGCCATTCACCCAGCTCATAAAGAAAGGTGTCTTATTTGTATGAAATAAAAAATGCCAACGCACATTTGACGACATTAAGAGATACCTATCAAACCCTCCAGTATTGGTAGCCCCGGTCTCAGGAAGCCTTTTTCTGCTTTATGTACGTGCGATGGATCACTCCCTCGGTTCTTTATTAGACCAGAATAGTGATACATGGTGATACAAGCCACGGTCAGGCCATCTATTATCTTAGCCGGATGATGGTTGGCACAAAGAATAGGTACACACCCGTCGAGTAGGAATACCTTGCTCTAGTATTTGCTGTCCAGAAGACTCGGTATTACGTGATTGGACAGACCATCCATGTGATCTCATGAGTCAATCCTCTCAGAGTTCTCATGACCAAACTGGGGCACTCAGTTCTTGCCTAACTACCTGGGCGATACTACTATCTTCATATGACATGGTATTTATCCCACAGAAAGCCGTCAAGTACTGGCTGACTTCTGGGAAGCACATCTGATGCCAGAAATCTTGAAACTCTATGTCGAGATAACAGACAAAGTAGCAGACTCAAATGTAACTTCATGCGAGGCTGTTTAGTGAATGTTCATTGACGGTGCTTCAAGAACAGGGCCCAAGGACGATATCATTGTGGGGGTCGGGATAGTGCTAATCTTTCTATACGGTCTGGTCATCAACCATGCCTACTATCTCACAAACTCGTGCTCCAATAATGTGGCAGAGTATAATGCCTTGGTCATTAGGCTCCAACTTACCAAACAAGTAGGAGTCAAGTATCTGGAGGCCTATGGTGATTCAAATTAATAGTTAGTCAGGTACGGAATGAGAATAAAGTACAGCACGAAGATCTGATTCCTTACCACCAAGCTGCGTTTGGAATCATCTCAACCTTCAAGGGATTCTTCATTGAGTACGTCCCTCGATTGTAGAACGTCGAGGGTGACGCCCTGGCTGACCTTGCTGCTTTCTTGGAAGTTTCAGAGAATACCTATCAGATAATCATAGTGATCGGTCGAGAGCTGCTCTGCCCAAAGAATAACCTCTATCTATGTCTGAGTTATGCGATGGATGTACACACTGACGTCCAGGACTAGAGGCTTCCATTCATTGACTACACGGTCTATGGAATTCTTCCAGAGAACCCAAAGGAAGCCACATTAATCAGAAGATGTTCCCTCCGATTCTATTATGATACAGCTACCAAAATATTGTATCTTCGGTCCTACGACTGCCTTCTGTAATGATGCCTATCAAATACAGAAGCAAAGCGGGTGCTCCACGAAGCTCACGATAGTGTCTGCGGTGTACACCAATCCCGCCCAAAGCTACAGGACCATCTTCAAAGAATGGGGTATTACTAGCCGGCGATGGTAGCAGAGGCCATTGATTATATAAGAAAATACCAGACGTGCCAAATCTACGCAGACTTCATCCACCAGGCCTCAGAATTCTTACACCCGACGGTCGCATCTTGGCCGTTTGAAGCGTAGGGGATGGATATTATCGGACCAATTAGTCCACCTTCTTTTAAAGGGCATCGGTTCATCTTGGTATAACCAATTACTTCTCCAAATGGATAAAAGTTGTTCCACTCGCTGAAGTAAAAACATCAAACATAATTAGCTTTATCAAGCATCATGTTATATACTACTTCATCTTGCCATGAAGGATCATCCATAAAAATGGTCCACAGTTCGCAAGCGTGTTCTACCGGTTTTGCGATAAAAATAGAATTCGGAATATAGCATCAACCGCCTATAATTTGACAGCAAATGGTCTGGCAGAAGTCTTCAACAAGACCATCATAAAGCTACTCAAAAAGTTTGTGTCTTATAATAAGTGAGACTGGAACAAGAAGCTGAGTGAATGTCTCTGAGCCAACCACACAACAGTCCAAACAGCTACTAGCAATACGCCTTTCTCTCTGGTGTACGAAAGTGAAGCGGTCCTCCCGCTCGAGATCCAAATCCCTTCACTTTGAGTAGCCCTCTCCAACCAATTAACCGTCGACGACAATCATCGTCGATGGCTACAAGAGTTAGAAGCACTCGACGAGAAACGTCTCTTAGTTCAGTAGTGCATTGATCTAATTATGCCTATCAATGGCAAGTTCCTAAAAAAGTACTATGTCTAAACTAGACTTGTACCCCCCTTATCCCCAGATGGGCAATCCAGATGTACAATCTTCACACTATTGGTTCTCTATCCCAAAGGCCTATGTACGACATTTTCCTTTCTTTACAAATTCCTGTAAAAGTTATTATCTGTATCCAGGAGTCCTGGATACGCAACTGATGATGGATCCTTAAAGTCTCTCCAGCGGAGCAGTCCTCAGGTCCACTTGTACACTCTTGCAGTGACCACTCAAAAACTAATTTTGTTATACGCTAGCCATGTTCATATTTTCACTGAGCTATCGTCCCACCAATATCTCCAACGGAGCAATCCTTAGGTCTATCCTCATTTTTGGATAGACCACACTCGAAAAATCACTCCTCAGTAAGTTTTTCGGGCATGGTTCACATCCATATTACCTCTGAACTACTGTCCTAATATTTTCTCCGACTGAGTTTGCCATATCCATATTACCTGTGAGCAAACCTCCCGGGTCTTGGCTATCAATCATCATATCCATATTACCTCTCATACCGGTTGTCATTCCCACTTATCATCAATCCTCACCAAGGTACACCAGCAGTGTTAAGTCCAAAAAAATTACCACGTCTATATCACCTCTGGCAGGGCTTATCTCAAACCTATCACTTGCACTAACGTGTGTAAAAAGTAATGGGTCCATAAAAACTTTATGTCCATATTACCTCTGGAAGAACTTGTTCTAAAATCTATTACTTGCACTAACGTGCACAAAAAGTAAAGGGTCCACAAAAATAGCTATTTCCATACTACCTCTGGTGCGCTTTCTTCTCCTTCCACAAAAATATTAGGATCGTACCTAACCTCTCGGTATGGCTATTGATCAGCTCATGTCTACAACACCTCTGAGCTATCGTCCCCATATCCTTCCCCGAGAGTGTGCCATGTCCAAGTGACCTCTGAGCAAACATCTTCCTATGACTATCACCAGTCGTCATCTCAACTTATCACCTGCTCTTAAATTTAAGTGCGCCAACGGTGCTAAGTCCACCAAACTTGCCACGTCCATATCACCTATGGCAAGGCCTATTTCGAACTTAGTACTTGCACCCTAGTGCACAAAAAGTAATAAATCCACCAAAGATCCCCTAGCGGGATATCCTTAAAAAGTTGCGGTATTGTATTACATTCATATTACCTCTAGTACAATACCCAAAAGTCCACAACATACAAAATTCAAAAAATGAGAGACTTTATTGATTAATATTCAAGATCAAGAGTACATATGATGGAAATCTATTATATTTAAGAGTTTTTTATTAGTATTCAAGGTCATGAGTGCATATGATGGAAACTTATTTTAAAGGGTTTCCATGAAGTTTTGCTGATACAAATATTTTTATTAGAAGCGCCCCTTCGTGTTGTCGTTGCTATTGACAAAAGTCGAGCCCGTAGCAGAACTCAATACTTTTTGGATCATCCATCCACAGTGCAAACCTCAGTTTATGGAAAAGAATCCATACCGACAGATATCAAGAGAGGAGCAGGAGCAGGCACTCTATAATCATGCTGGAAGATCGACGACATGAATGACAATTATTCCAAATTCTGTCATCGATCCCGCAGTCTCCCAGCCGATAGCAAACGCATAAAAGGGAGAAACGCAGCTAGAACGCTTCATGAACAAGGACAGCTCAGTGCACGATACGGGATATTCATCCTCGTCTCCTGGATTAGTTCCTACCAAACTGTCCTCATCTCCTAGATCAGTTCTTGGCAAATCGTCACATAAAGTCGGTCTTTACCCCGAACAACGGGTGTTATGATATCCTTCCATGCTCCATCATGAGCCATACGAGGGGAGGGGGAACAAAGCATGCACAAGGAAAATATATGACATCAACATACAAAGACAAAGTTGACATCCATGCGGCAGAGCCTAGTCGACGCATGAGGTAACTTCCATGCGGCAAAGCCACGATAGTCGCATATCCGGATCGAACTTCCATCCATGCGACAGAGTCATGGTTGTCACATGTCCAGGTTGAGCCCTTATCTATGCGGCAGGATCTTAGTTGCCGCATGATGGTTTTCCATCCATACGACAGACTGATGAAGAAAGCCTGCACAAGTTCGTGATGATATCCCATCCATGTGACAACGCTAAGTAAAAATTTGTGCGTGTTATAGACAATTTTTCTTTTACGCAGCAAGACTATGCATGGGTGTCTCTGTGTCCATAAAAGTTTAACACGAAGAACATGGTACTCCCCTACCTCTGAGTAAAGCACCAAAATTAGGGGACCAAGGATCAAGACTGCCCCTGACAAACTCCTCGGCGAGAAGGGTCACAGCCTGCGGCATCCTTTGCAGGAAAAAGGGAAAGAAAGCAAAGAGATAAAAGTTCTCTCTCTCCCCCTGACAGCCTATTTATAGGCTCCAAAACCATGTGAAGGGATCAAGGCAATAAATTGAGCGATTAATGAGATAAACATGATACCTCAATCCTTGTGATCCTCTTTAATCTTCTCAAAAATTGATGCCTTGAACCTCGTGTCAGGAGATGGCATAAAATCCTAAGAGATCTGGTTAAAGATAGAGTAAATCTCCTCATTTAATGATCGGATAGCCTGTTAGAGACAGCTATGCGACAACGAGACTATGCGGCATGCCCTATATATGCGGCCAAAAGTACTCACCCATGCTTCTTTCAATGTATTCCAAACTTATCATTTTAGAAACTTTGAAGGGGGTCTTGTAGACCGCATAAAGGTCATGCTCCCTCAACAAACTGCAGAGAAGTTACATGCGGCCTGAACAATCAAGCCATATTCGGCTTGATCAGTCAAGCCGTAGAAGAGCCATATGTGGCATGATCAAACCAAGTTGTAGAGAAGCCACATAGTATAATATATGCGGCATGAATGACCACAGAGCAGGAAGGCCACATAAGGACCCCCTGACACAGATTTTGATGTCTGTCAGAAGCTCTGACACATCATTCATCACTCTGAGATGCTTCGAGACTCGTGAAGACGGAGGCTCAGAAAAAGATAACAAGTCACATCAATACATTAATTGCTTCAACAAATAAGTTATGCCACGTGTCCGACGTATGCGACCCCGTTGCTATACGACCTAAGTGTCCATTCAACCAAAGCCCGACAAGAGCTTGCATGCGGCCACAACGCCATGAGGCTAGAGTGTCCATCCGACCAAGGCCAAATGAGAGCACGTATGCGGCTAAAAGACCCATACGGCCTCGGCATCATACGGCCAAGATGTTATGCGTCCTCTACCTCATAAAATCTTTCCGTTTCAACTGCAGAAATCTTCACAAAGTTGGTGCTGACCATGTGTCCAGCTGACCAAGTCATGCACATAACAGGTTAAAAACAACCCCGAGATCTCTTCAAACAGCATACCTAAACCAAGACTATGTGGCAATTGGCCCATGTCATATGGCAACAGTTACAACCGTATTCTGTTGAAGGAGCCTTATGCGGCCACCAAACAAAGGCATATGTGGCACCCATAGTCTATCAGCACAATGGCTATAAATAGGAGCAACTTGAACATTCTAAAGGCTAGCATTTTTCTTCTGCTTCAGAGAGAAAGCATATCACTGTCGGCCAATACAGAGAGAGCATACCGAGATGAGCAAAAAAAGAACGTAAGCTTCCTTACCCTGCATCGGATCATCTACAGAGTAAAAAAGACCCCATATCACGACCCGCACCCAGAATAAGGGCACAAGTAGTGAGCAACACCTAGCCTACGCTGCAGCATCGACGATAGAACGCTCTCGGGGTCAACTCTATTATCTAAACATATCATACAATATATAAATATGGTACTTTCCAACCATCTCAACTCCAAACGGAGAAATAATATGGTATCTGATAAAAGTAAACTATACTCAATCATAATACAAGCTAAGAAAGATAAAGCACGAGAAGGAATAACGAGGGAAAGAGTCACAATACATCCAAGAATCTGAAATAATATATATATACATGCCAAAACCTCAATAAAATCTAATACAAGCCTAAACAAATAATCTAAGCCTCCTGGGCCTCTAGTACTAGGTCCTCCCACTCTAAAGGAGTATCCTCTAATGGTACGTCATCATGTGGCCCTTAATAGGTAGGACAATGGTCCACAAGCCAATCATCTGAAAAATATATCCAGTCAGGATTAGAGAAAAGTACATACCACTGAAAGCAGTTTCAAATACATAATTGAGCATATATAATAGATAATAGTAAAGAATATACAAGATAACTAATCATCAGAATAAAATGAACTAGAGTGAACAGGTAATATACTGGAATAAAGAACAGGCAATATGAATATCTACAAGTAGAAAAAAATAGATAAACTAACTACTGTTGCATAGAGTACAAGTTCATTATGTGATCGGTTTAGGTTGAACACGAATACAATATGGTAATTCGATTACACGTGTGATATGTAATCGACATGTATACGAATACACTTGGGCTTGATCGCATAATCAACTCTTACTCTCCCATCCCCAACCAATACCAATAGATCCAATCATAACACATTACGAACACGAATATGGGCACACTGAATACGAGAAGTATGTAAACATGAAGTACATTAAAATTAATATCCAATATACACGATAAAATATATGTTAAGGAGTACCCGCTGAACACGGTAAAGGGATAACATCTCCTGATAGGATCCATATAGTACTAGTCCGTAAAACTATTGTGTCAGAATCAAGCATACAGTTCTAGAATATACAATATATACAATATTATAAAACAAAAACTAGTAGAGAGATGTACTCGCCTCAGGTCCTGAGCAAGGTGTCTCTCGATGCCAAAGCTGTCACATAATCCTATTTAGGAATATTATGTCAATTTGGGTGCAATGAATGATAAATGAGTAAAATAATGCACTAATATGCCTTTTAGGTCGATGCTAGGTGTCACATCCCAGTCCCAAAATACCGAGGGACTAGACACGTGGCAATGGCCAGTAGTACACTCCAATAAAAAACCTAATTTAATGGACCCATTAGTGTGTACTTAAGCTGTAAAACAATAATAAAGGTCTACGATACATGTCACAGTCTAATTCTAATCTCATCCACAGAAGATAATCACAGTTCAAATATCAGAATAATCAAGATAAAATATAATTCAACAACAAGTATCAATAAAATATCTCGGGGAACAACACGATAATGAGTTTAATACATTAATCTACGAGACAGGAAATAAAGTATCAAGAACAAAAATAGTTAAATAATAAAATACTCAGGAAAAATCTTCTGGCATCACCTCATCCTCTAGTATTGGTACTACTCCAGCGTCTGCTCATGTCCCGTATACCTCGGGTCGATCTCCTTTGCTAAACCTGAGGACATAATGCGGATCCAGGTCCTCAGGGGACATAGCAAGGTACAAGAATAACTCAAGCCAAATAAGTATAGTATATAAAATGTATCAATAGGGCAAACTATATAGCCAACTATGTGATATACAAATGAGAGCATTAATCATACTCAGGCTGAAACTACTATAGGCTCTCTGTCGAGGAAATCTATAGTAGCATTTTATATCTCGAAGGCCCATTGCATGTGCCATAGCTCTGTTCAGAGTCTAAGGCACCTCCAATTATCTATATATATAACATAATCAGCCTTTAGTATGGTAAGACTCTCCTCACCCAATGTAATCTCACGTCTCATATCTATAACACGCAAGATCATGACCTTTAACTAATGCAGCGAGTCACAATAATAACTATGCATATGTAATATCGATGTCACAATTCTTGTAATCCTATACAGAATCACCATGAATATATCAGGAAAGATTCTATCATATAAATAGTATCAAGTGTCCTATGGTATGACATACTTGATAATGCAAGCATAAATATAGGATCATAATATCAACTCTCTAAGTGATGTTACACGACTCCGCGTACGGCGTCGACATCCGAATATTATTTGGATGCTAAGCAATGTCTCACGATCCTAGGTTGACTAGATACATCATAAACATAAATTAAAAAATAATATGAAGCAAGTACTGCAAGTTCGGCAAGGTACACTTGCCTGGGATTTGAATTCCTTTATTTGCTTCGGTAACAGTGAGATCTTCAGGTACTCCCCCGGATGATGAAATAAATATTACCATCACTCTCAGAAGATATGAAATAGCTATGATTGCCTACCCATAAGTCTAATTTGGATACAGAAGCAAAATTGACAGGTTTTTGACAAAGCGGGGTTCACATGTGACCCACTTCGCACCAAAAAATATGCCAGAGACAAAGTTCACCAAATTTGTCAAACTTAGTGTCTATAAGTCCAGAACGATGATACGAACCCAACGAAATATCCAGAACTAGATTTTGATGAGCCGATCATAAAATTGCCCATCAAGTGGAGCCGTAGGGCCCACGATACCGAATTTTGTCAACGTTCTTATAATCGAACCAAACTTGGGTCAGAGGACCAGCATAACGCTACGAGTCCAATGGCACAAGTTTCGTTACAAAATGACAAGCACACACGAAGTTACAATGAGTTTCAGAATAGGGTCGATACGGGATAATTTTGACGGATACGTGTTGATTTCGGTGTACACGCACATCCAAATCAACTTCCACAAAATTCCATAAGTCCATATTGACGATACGCTCCTTTCGATGTAATTTGTATATGATGAAGTCGCCTCGTTTAGCGGAATATACCAGTTTCAGAAAAATTTAGATTTTAAAAACTAAACTTTTGGTCAACTTTACCCGCGAATAAAATACGACATACAACACCATAAAATAAACCAATTATAGGATTTAAAACTCGGTTATATTATCTAATTTATTGTTCAAGTGAATCTTAGAATTATTAAACAGGTTGGACGTAAAATGGCTGTGAATTTGTGAGTTTGGGACAGTTTTTGAAATCCAAAATTGGGATATTTTTCCTATTTTTGTGTCGTGGTTTACGATCGATACAGGACACGATACCCCAATCAAATTGCACAGGATTTGAGAGGGTCACACAAGGAACGTATCGCAATAGTCCGTTCAAAAATCAATGTGACGAGGAGAGAGAAAGACTCACCGGAATAAGGGGTCGGTATCGACTGTACTGTGCGTACACGGGGTGGCACGGCGGTGCTCGGTCGGTCGGCGACGGCGGGTTATGGCTGCTAGTGGTCTTTATTGGCGGCGGGGTCATCGCCGGAGAGGTTGTCGGAGGTGAAGAAGTCAGAGAGGGCCGAAGGTTGCCGGAGATATGGCGGAGGCAGTGGTTGGTGATGGCGGTAAGGGGTGGTTCGGAGGTTTTTATAGGGTGGTCGGCCGACCGTTAGGGAGGTAGAGAGTTGGCGGGGAGGCGAGCAATCGCGGCGATCAGAGTCGTCGGTGGTTGGGAACGGCTGGGAGGGGAGTCGACGAGGCGGCGGGTCGGGGAGTTGATGGGTCAAGGAGGCGGAGAGGCGTACGGTCGGCGGCATCAAGATAACGGCCGCCAGCGAGAAGTCAGAGGGACGGGGGAAATTAATTCTCTACAGTTACTGTAGATTAGGATTCGGGTCGGGTTAGCGGGTCGGGTCTAGATCCGACCCGTTAGGGTTGGGTTGGTTTAATTTGGTTTATTTAGGCTGGTTCGGTTCAGGTTGGTTTAATCCGGTTTATTCTAGTTTAATTAGAAATAATATTTTTAGCTATTTAAATTTTAGTTTTTGGGTCCAATAAATTCCAAAAATATTACACTATGTCCAATTATTTATTTTACACTCGAAATATAATTTTCATAATAATTTAATATTTAATTTAATTCATAAAAATATTTAATTCCTAAAGAACATTTATTTTAATTATTTAAAAATCATAAAAAATACCAATATTTTATATTTTAATTTTAAAAAAATAGGTGTTTACAATCTACCCTCCTTAAAAGAATTACGTCCTCACAATTAAGAAAAATAAAACCTAACCGGTCAGAAGAGATAACTCGGTTGCAAAATATGTTTGAAGCACGACACAAAGAATAAAAAATCATGAACAAGGAAAAATCAAAAGAAATGGTGAGGGTTAAGCAGAATACATAGGGAAAAAATAAAAATATTTTCCTAGGCAATGAAAGATAAGTAATTCAAGAATAAAGGACTCTGGTTAGAACAAGGAAATCAACAGCTTAGGAAAACTTGGGTATCAATTACTAACAAGTTCATAATACTAGGCTTAGGCTAGGGTAATGATCTAACAGGCATGTTAAAGCATTACTAGGAATAGATAGATATGATAAAACTTAAATCTTATGCGTATTCGCTAATCCTCGAGTCTACGCATCCTCCACTATCATCGCAAAAGCCTATCCACGTCCTTGCGGTGGTGCCCTCTGCTGTTGCTGGGCCTGCTGGAAGACTGCTGCCAGGGGCGCCAAGGGTGGCCTTGGCTGATATCCTCCCGGTGCTGATAAGGCTTCTCGTTTTACCATCGGTGCTCCTTCTCGATGCTCAGGGCAATCCCTTATCGAATGTTGACTGGATCTGTAAGCTCAACATAAACCTAATCTGCGTTGGCATTCCTCGGCGAAATAGACTGCCTTGCCACAGTAGTGACAAGTAGGAAGGACTAGTGCTAGTGGTGTAAATGCTCTCTGTGGTGAATTTATCTGTGGTCACTTTGCAGCTCCCTTTTGTGCTCGATCTGGTACTAATGCATGTGACCGCTTCTGGCTGAACTCTCTTCTGGTGATGCGCTCTATACATCGTACTGCAATAAGGACGTTCGTGTATGAAGTAGGTACAATAGAGCCAATCCGTCTCTGTAGCTCAAAGTTTAGTCCTTCGAAGAACTTATCAGCCTTCTCCTCTTCTGTCGGGATCAGGGTAGGGGCGAAGCGACTCAGACGGATAAACTCTGTATTATACTCTTCCAATGTTATATTATCTTGAGTGAGGCGATTGAACTTGTCCCGAAGTTCTGATCTAGCAATAGATGGAATGTACATCTCCTGAAAGAGTCTAGAGAACTCTTCCTAAGTGACTCAGTCTAGTCCAAGCCGTCTCTCCTCAGATAGCCACCAGTGATGTGCATTGCCCGTCAACTATATTCTGACGGCAGTCATCCAATGCTTCCTCGAAAGCTCAGCTGCTTCTAATTGGTATTGAGTAGTTATGAGCCACTCATGAACTTCAGTGGCCTCCTCCTTGTCTGAAAATGTGTGGGGCTTCAACTGGCAAAAATCGGTGATAGATCCCGTCGATAGTCATCTAGCTAATAGGTTTGCCTACTCCAGTGCAGTCACTATACTATTTCTCAGATTCTCTGCCTCATGACGTTGAGCCTCTTGTTGAACCTGCTATTAGGATTGCATCATTGCGTAGAATATTTAAAACATCTGTTGTCCGTCCAAAAGTTGTCCTGGTGGAAAGATAGGCATTGGTGGAGTAAACCGCGGCGATGGTGGAATGTCGTCTCGCTGTAATCTTGAGGCGTGCTGATCTGCTTAATTAATTTGGTGAGTGGAGGGATCTCCACTTAATGGCATTACTCCATCTTCGTAGGTGACAACTATAACTTGTGGTATTCCTGCGGGAGTCTCGTCGCTTGCTTATGGATTCATTATTCTGTATCCAAAATAAACTATAAAAGGCGTACAGAGAAATCAAGGCAGGATGCAGGTCAAGAATTTATTTGAAGTCGATATAGAGGTCAAGAACAAATCAATCAAGTGGATGAGATCCTATACAGGCTTGCTCAGTTCCTTAGTTAAAACCGAAGCAATCTAGTCGTTGACCATAGTTGTAGACCATAGTCGTAGACCTTAATGCTCTGACCTGCATGGGCTACCACAAAAACTATGTCACGCCCCAGTCCTAAAATACTGAGGGACTAGACACATGGCAATGGCCAGCAGCACACTCTAATGGGCAAACCTAATTTAATGGACCCATTAGTGTGTACTTAAGCTGTAAAACAATAATAAAGGTCTACGATACATGTCACAGTCTAATTCTAATCTCATCCACAGAAGATAATCACAGTTCAAATATCAGAATAATCAAGATAAAATATAATTCAATAACAAGTATCAATAAAATATCTCGGGAAACAACCCGATAATGAGTTTAATACATTAATCTACGAGACAGGAAATAAAGTATCATGAACAGAAATAGCTGAGTAATAAAATACTTAGGAGAAGTCTTCTGACATCACCTCATCCTCTGGTATTGGTACTGCTCCAGCGTCTGCTTCTGTCCCGTATACCTCGGGGTAGATCTCCTCTGCTAAACCTGGGGACATAATCCGGATCCAGGTCCTTAGGGGACATAGCAAGGTACAAGAATAACTCAAGCTAAATAAGTACAGTATATAAAATGTATCAATAGCACAAACTAGGTAACCAACTATGTGATATGCAAATGTGAGCATTAATCATACTCAGGCTGAAACTACTATAGGCTCTGTGTCGAGGAAACCCATAGTAGCATTTTATATCTCGAAGGGCCATTGCATGTGCCATAGCTCTGTTCAGAGTCTAAGGCACCTCCAGATATCTATATATATAATATAATCAGCCTTTAGTATGGTAAGACTCTCCCCACCCAATATAATCTCACGTCTCATATCCATAACATGCAAGATCATGACCTCTAACTAATGCATCGAGTCATAATGATAGCTATGCATATGTAATATCTATGTCATAATTCCTGTAATCCTATACAGAATCACCATGAATATATCAGGAAAGATTCTATCACATGAATAGTGTAAAGTGTCATATGGTATGATGTACTTGATAATACAAGCATAAATATAGGATCGTAATATCAACTCTCTAAGTAACGTTACACGACTCCGCATACGGCGTCGACATCCAAATATTATTCGGACGCTAAAAAATATCTCACGGTCCTAGGTTGAGTAGATACATCATAAACATAAATTAAAAAATAATATGAAGCAAGTACTGCAAGTTCGGCAAGGTACACTTGTTTGGAGTTTGAATTCCTTCAGTTGCTTCGTTAACAGTGAGATCTTCAAGTAATTCTCCAGATGCTGAAATAAATATTATCATCACTCTCAGAAGATATAAAATAGCTATGATTGCCTACCCATAAGCCCAATTTGGACACAGGGACAAAATTGACAATTTTTGGACAAAGTAGGGTCCACATATGGCCCACTTCGCACTAAAAAATGTGCCAGAGATAAAGTTCTCTAAATTTCTCAAACTTAGTGTCTATAAGTCCAGAACGATAATATAAACCCAATGGAATATCCAGAACTGGATTCCGATGAGCCGATCACAAAATTGCTCGTCAAGTAGAGGCGTGGGACCCACGATACCGAATTTTGTCAATGTTCTCAGAATTGAACCAAACTTGGGTCACAGGACCAGCATAATACTATGAGTCCAATAGCGTAAGTTTTATTGCAAAATGACAAGCATACACAAAGTTACAACGAGTTTCAGAATAGGGACGATACGGGATAATTTTGACGGATATGTGCTAATTTCGGTATGCACGCACATCCAAATCAACTTTTACAAAATCTTGCATGTCTGTATTGACGATACGCTCCTTTCGGTGTAATTCGTACACGATCAAGTCGCCTTGTTTAGCAGAACGCACCCAGTTTCGAGAAATTTTAGATTTTAAAAACTAAGCTTTTGGTCAACTTCACCCGCGAATAAAATACAACATACAGCACCATAAAATAAACTAATTACAGGGTTTAAAACTCGGTTATATTATCTAATTTACTGTTCAAGTGAATCTTAGAACTATTAAACAGGTTGAACGTAAAATGGCCGTAAACTTGTGAGTTTGGGACAGTTTTCAAAATCCAAAATTGGGATATTTTTCCTGTTTTTGCGTCGCAGTTTGCGATCGACATAGGACACGATACCCCAATCAAATTATACGAGGTTCGAGAGGGCCACACAACAAATATGTCACAACAGTCTGTTCAAAAATTAATGCGACGAGAAGAGAGAAAGACTCACCAGAATAAGGGGTCGATATCGACTGTACTGTGCGTACACGGGGCGACGCGGCGGTGTTCTGTGGGTCGTCGATGGTGGGTTGCGGCTGCTGGTGGTCGTCGTTGGCGGTAGGGTCATCGCCGAAGAGGTCGCCGGAGGTGGAGAAGTCGGAGAGGGCCGAAGGTTGTCGGAGATATGGCAGAGGCAGCGGTTGGTGATGGCGGTGAGGGGTGGCTCAAGGGTTTTTATAGGGTGGGCGGTCGGCCGTTAGGGAGGTGGAGAGTTGGAGGGGAGGTGAGCGATCGCGGCGATCAGAGTCGTCGGTGGTTGGGAACGGCTGGGAGGGGAGTCGACGAGGCGGCGGGTCAGGGAGTTTATGGGTCAGGGAGGTGGAGAGGCGTACAGTCGGCGGCGTCGGGATAACGGCCGCCGACAAGAAGTCAGGGGGACGGGGGAAATTAATTCTCTACAGTTACTGTACATTAGGATTTCGGTTGGGTTAGCAGGTCGGGTCTAGATCTGACCCATTAGGGTTGGGTTAGGTTGGGTTGGGTTGATTGGTTTAATTTATTTTATTTAGGTTGGTTCGGTTCAGGTTGGTTTAATCCGGTTTATTCTGGTTTAATTAGAAATAATATTTTTAGCTATTTAAAAAATAGTTTTTGAGTCCAATAAATTCTAAAAAATTATACTATGTCCAATTATTTATTTTACACTCAAAATATAATTTTTGTAATAATTTAATATTTAATTTAATACATAAAATATTTAATTCCTGAAGAACATTTATTTTAATTATTTAAAAATCACAAAAAAATAACAAAAATTTATATTTTAATTTTTAAAAAAGACGGGTGTTTACACTAGGTTTACTTCTAAGATTTTAGGCTCATATGAGCTATTAGATGGTTATTATAAGCCAATACTAGCTATCTTAGCTAAAATACTACTGACTATAAATTAAGATACTCTATGCATCTATATATACTAACTAACACTTATATCCCAACTGACATTTACTGCAATTAACTGATACCATCCTAACTTACTAACTGCCACTCAAGTCTAACACTAACAACTAATTACTGATACATACCAAGACTCAATGTTAAACTCTAATACACTAACTGATGTCTCAGTTATTAACTGACACTAATTGCTAACCAATACACTATTGATATCTTTCTAACATACATTAACTATTACTACTCTAGCTAATAACTGACACCTACTTACTAATTAGTACACTTGGTATCTAAGCTAATTACACAACCCATAATGACTATCTTAGTATCTAGCTTACTAATACTTACCTAGGCAGCAGCTGTCATGCTTCCTATTACCTACATCTACCCACAAGTAGGTAATTGAGATACTTAATTCACCCTTCATTATTTTTACCAATCTTAATATCACTGACATCACACTCAACACACACACAAACCAAAATATGAGCACAGCATCTTACCTTGCTGTTCTCTAAACATCTGCACAATAAAATACTTGATACCATATCTCCCACACTGCTCACAGAGTTTACTGTTGTTGTTGGTCTTGAATACCATCATCAAATGCCCGAGCCACTCTCACTTTCTTCCATATTTTTACTTGTTGCAACTGCAACATAATGCAACCCAATTTCAGTACTGATTCTGTTGTTGCACCTGCAGTACCTTACCTTCACTGCATTTAATTCTTCTACAGCATGTTAATGCTACAAAGAAACATCTAGCAATATGCCATGCTCAAATCCTACTCCAGTTGCTGTTATGAAACCACAAGATGAGCAGCATCTTTATGCTCCCTGTTGTGCACTACACAGCATGCATCAACTTTCCCCATCCTTATCTTATGCATGGAGGCTATTACTACTACGGTTTGCTCTTGACATTGCTGCTGCTACTGCTCGGGTTGCTCTTGACATTGTTGTTTTGCACACACCCACAATTTAATACTGGAAACCACTTCTTAACACCCGAGCACCCCTCTACTTCACTCATAACACACCAACAGTCAACAACAACTAATAACTGCTGCTATCTAGTACCATTCCTGATGTTAACCAATATATGATCTAATACACACACACACACACACACACACACATATATATATATATATATATATATATATATATATATATAAGAAATCTAAATATAATTACTAAGATAAATAACTAAGCATTTAATCAAGTACTTGGTGTGTATAATTATGATACTCAATGATACGCACTCCACTAAAGTGCCAAATCTCCCAATTTCCTATAATTATCAATCATACATCTTAATATCACTGACATCACACTCAACACACACACAAGCCAAAATATGAGCACAGCATCTTACCTTGCTGTTCTCTAAACATCTGCACAATAAAATACTTGATACCATAGCTCCCACACTGCTCACAGAGTTTACTGTTGTTGTTGGTCTTGAATACCATCATCAAATGCCCGAGCCACTCTCACTTTCTTCCATATTTTTACTTGTTGCAACTGCAACATAATGCAACCCAATTTCAGTACTGATTCTGTTGTTGCACCTGCAGTACCTTACCTTCACTGTATTTAATTCTTCTACAGCATGTTAATGCTGTAAAAAAACATCTAGCAATATGCCATGCTCAAATCCTACTCCAGTTGCTGTTATGAAACCACAAGATGAGCAGCATCTTTATGCTCCCTGTTGTGCACTACACAGCATGCATCAACTTTCCCCATCCTTATCTTATGCATGGATGCTATTACTACTACGGTTTGCTCTTGACATTGCTGCTGCTACTGCTCGGGTTGCTCTTGACATTTTGTTTTGCACACACCCACAATTTAATACTGGAAACCACTTCTTAACACCCGAGCACCCCTCTACTTCACTCATAACACACCAACAGTCAACAACAACTAATAACTGCTGCTATCTAGTACCATTCCTGATGTTAACCAATATATGATCTAATACACACACACACACACACACACACATATATATATATATATATATATATATATAATCTAAATATAATTACTAAGATAAATAACTAAGCATTTAATCAAGTACTTGGTGTGTATAATTATGATACTCAATGATACGCACTCCACTAAAGTGCCAAATCTCCCAATTCCCTATAATTATCAATCATACACCTATATAACATCTATATATAACCAATATAACTTATTACAATAGGAATTTAAGAGAATTATGCAAAATACCCAAAATTTGGTCCCGTGTCATACCGTATCACAAAATACCATGATACAGTCTATACGTATCTATATGTGGACACGTACCTAGTCCCATAACCCCGATCTAAGTCTAATAGATCTAATTAGTCTCATGACACAATATTTATGTGTCAAACTCGTAATTCTTCTAATATAAACACAAAATACCACATAGAACTCATAATACATAGCCAATTAGCCTAGAACTCGTTCCTATAGGTAGCCCTATGTCATAGGGTCATTCCTATTGGTCAAATACATGATTAAGAAACTATATAAAAAAAATCAGGAATTACCAATTGGAAGATGAATTCCTAATGAAAATAAAATTGGACACGATCCAGAAACGATCTCTAGCTCCAAAGCTCCTCCTCCCCATGCTCCTTGCTTCTCCAAGTTCTAAATCTCCAAGAGTAAAGAATTTAAGAAAAAAATGGAGGTGAATTGAGTAGAAAATCAATGAAGGAAAAATAGAAAATTAGGGATCTAGAATTTGGGAGCAAAATACAATGAATGAAAATGAGGGAGAGAGATAGAGGCTTTGTATGGCCGACCCCTCTACCCCCTTCTCCAAGTTACATGCTAAGGTCCAAGTTACGCTTACATGATGAATTATGAGGAATAATTAAGGGTGGGTATTTTTGGAAGTCTCTAACTAATTGTAATTAAACAAATTCTCCTTAATTAATTAGTAGAAATGACTAATGGGCTTGGGTCCAAGTTGGGTTCACTATTTGTCATGACAAGTCTAAATAGGTCCATATGTGTCAAGTCTAAATATTGGTCTAGTCTCTTTAACTAAACTAAATAACACAAGTCTCTAACTAAATAACTAATACTAGTCACAAATAATTATAGCTCTACATAATTAAATAATTAATACAATTATCATATTAATATTTAATATTATATTCCTAAAATTAAATACCCATGCCAAATTATCAAACTACCCCTAGCTAGAAAAGTGAGGGTGATAATCCTTCCCACCTTAGAAAAAATTTATCCTCGAAATTAAGGAAGAAACTAACTACCAATAGCAATCAATACAAGCAAGACAGAATTATACCTCACGGCTCAAACAGATAAGGATATCGCTCGTGCATCTCGGTTTCTCGCTCCCAGGTGCTCTCTCCTGACGAGTGGTGTCTCTATGCGACGCGAACTAAAGAAATCTTCTGGTTTCACAGCACCTTTTCCCTGCGATCCAGAATCTCCACGGGCTGCTCTGGGTAGCTGAGAGTCAGACCAACCTCGATCTTCGAGTGATCTAGTACATAGCTAGGATCTGCCACATACCATCTCAGCTATAATACGTGGAACACGTTATGCACTCCCTCTAATGCAGATGGCAAGTCTAGTCTGTAGGCCACAGCATCGACCCTCTCAAGAACACCGAAGGGTCCGATGTTCCGTGGACTAAGCTTCCCGCCTCCACCAAAGTGAATCATGCCCCGTGTTAGAGAAATCCTTAAGAACATCATATCACCAACCTAACATAAAATACAACCTTAGCACTCTAACTAAAACAAGCAATCACAAGTAATGTAAAACAAAATTTATACCTCAAACTCCAATGGTCTCTGGTGGCTATCGGCCCAATACCGTTGTCTGTCCTGCGCCATCTGAAGTCTATCTCTAATAAGCTTTACCTTCTTAGCTACATCTACGACCATCTCTGGTCCCAATAAGGCTTTCTCACCAACATTATCCTATGATAACAGAGTACGGCATCTTCGTCTGTACAATACCTTAAATGGTGACATCTCGATACTGGCCTGGTAGTTGTTGTTTTAAGAAAACTCTACCAAGTGAAGATGATCCTCCCGAGAGCCTCCAAAATCCAAAATGCAAGTGCGTAACATTTCCTCGAGGGTCTAGATAGTCCTATTCGACTGTTCGTCTATTTGAGGGTGATATGCAGTACTGAACTTGAGCTGAGTGCCCAAGCTAGTCTGGAAACTCCTCCAGAAATGGGACATGAATCGACTATCCCGATCCGAGACTATGCTTATAGGAACTCCATACAATCTGACTATCTGACACACATACATCTCTGCGAGCTTCTCCGTACACATATCCATTTTAAATGGCAAATAGTGGGCTAATTTGGTCAACCTGTCCATGATAACTGTCATGCCCCAGTCCCCAAAATACCAAGGGACTAGCCACGTGGCAATGGCCAGCAGCACAACTCCAATGGGCAAACCCAATTTAATGGACTCTTTAGAATGCACTAAATTTGTAATACAACTAAAATAGTCTATAATATATGTCATAGTCTATATATCTAATCTCATCCACAAATTCATAAACAAGAGGCAAGATGATAAACTAGTCCAACCATCAATACCATAAATAAAACTGTCTATCACAATATAATAAAAAATATTATGGAGAACAACCCGTATCAAAATAATGAGAGAGAAAATATCAAAATCCATAACTAAGAATCACAAGACATCATACATAAAGATAATCTGAGAACTCAAGAGAAGTCCTCCAGTACTACCTCGTCCTCAGCTACTGGTACTACTCCGATATCAGCTCCTGACCCGTAAACCTCGGGATAAACCTCATCGTCAATACCTGGGGATATAATCCATATCCAGGTCCTCAGGGGACATAGCAAGGTACAATAAACGTTTAAGCCAGAAGTAAACAGTATGATATTATAAAAATGGGAAAAGCTACAACACCCAACTATATGATATGTAAATGAGAGTATGGCATCGTACCCTAGGTTGATACTCATGGAAGATCTCAAGGGATACTTCCGTAATCTAATAGTACACTCAAGGCTCTGTGTAGGGGAACCAGAAGGAAGCTGTGTATATATATATATATATATATATATATATATATATATATATATATATATATATATATATATATATAATACCTTAGATTCTGTATAGGAAACCTAAAGCCTAATACACAATAAATAGTAATAAGTAAAATATACCCAGAGCACGATGAAGATTCTCCCCACCCAATGTAACATCGCATCTCAATCAAGACACGCAAGCTCATGACCTCTAACTATCAGTACAAGTCATAGTCAATATGTATAACTATAATTATCACTATAGCATGCATCATGTAGTCCTATCCAGAGTCCAAGTACCACGAACAAGTCGAGAAAGACTCTGCCACATAAAAATCGTGTCCAGTGTCATATGGGTGGATGTGCAAATAATGTTTGCACCAACATGGGTTTGTAACGACGACTCTCTGACTACGCTACTCGACTCCGTAGAGGATGTCGGTACCAGAATCTTGTTCGGACACAAAGTATCATATAACTGCCCTAGGCTCAATAAGTACATCAACCAAGCCACACAAATATAATATCTAATGCATAAATAATATCAAATAAATAATTTAGAACTATAAATATCTTGGCAAGGTACACTTGCCTGGTTCTGTAGTCAGTGATGGTAAAGATAATCTCGCGTCCACTCCTTCGGGATTCAATTGACCTATCAATCAATTAATATGCTTAAGGATCCAATCTCAAATTCTTATAATTATGACTTAATTATAATTTACTCGATGCCATGCAAAACTAAGCCAGTTATTATTTCTAACAACTTTGCTTACTTTTACTGGGTATCGGAACCTAGTTCTTGATTTTTGACTTCCAAAATTTAAGTTTAAGTCCCCAGTCAAAATACAAGAACATAAATCATAATAAGTCATATATTCTAGATTTAAACATAATTTACATAAATTTTTAGCAATAAATTCTAGATTTGATAAAATCAACATATTTCAAAATTTTGGCCACTTTAGGTTGACTAGTTTTGTCCGAAACTTGTTCGAGACATTGCCAGTCCATTAGTATGGTTTATATTTATAAAAAATTATTTTATATCATATTATATTCTGATCTAATCTCATAAAATATTCACCTCTTTATTTCTTCCAAAATAATCCCTATTTATGGGCAAAATTATGTCATAAAATCACCGAAAAACCTAGGCTAGTGGCCCTTATTTATAGTATTTAGATTTAACATTAAAATAATAAAAAATAAATTTAAAATTACTTCAATAATTAAACATCTATCAATTCAGTTTTAATAATTAATAATAATTTTCTCAAGTAATCGCATTAAAAGTCTCAAACTAGTTCTACCGACAAGCGAATTATCACCAAACTATCATGAAAAAATTATATTTTCTAATATGAGAACAATATAAAAAAGTATGGGTTCTAAATCAATAATTTTACATAACCTAAAAGGATCATGCCATGGAATTTGAGAAAGAAAGTTTTAAAATTTACCAAAAATTTTGGAGGATTGGATGATGGTGCTTCTTCTTGTCCAAGAAACACTCCTCCTTGCTTGTGTTTGGCTTGCTACTCTCTTTGTAATTATCTGTTGATGATGAAAATGGGTTCTTGATATATTTATGAGGAAGATGGGATTCTTCTTGGAGGTTTAATGGTGTTTGGATGGAGAGATGGTGGAAGGATGATAAAAAGTTAATTGGAAGAGATGAGGGGATTTTTTGTGAAGGAGATGATGTTGTGAGGGAGAGATGTCAAGGGAGGGTTGTTCTCACATGTAAGGGAGAAGGTAGGGGTCGGCCAACTTAGGACAAAGAGATTTTTTATGGTTAGGGTTAGGGTTAGGGTTAGGGTTTGGTGATAAGTTAATATATATATATGGGCTTTTTAAATAGATTTAAATATAGGAGGGGGATTTCCTAATGCTAATAAGGTTCGATAAAACGGGGGCTTCTCTTGGCCAAAAATGAGTAGGAGGTTCGTTGTTATGGTTAGGATTTGATAATATTTGGTTGTTGGGTTGGTTAGAGAATTGGTTAGGTAGTTATTTGCCAACTAGGATGCCACATATACCACTTTCTATAGATAAAACTCCTATAAATAGAAATAAATTAATTTAAATATTATATATATATAATATATTTATATAGAGATATTTGGTTGCACTACATGCCTACATGTGTTTGGATTATGTTTGGGCCAAGTTCTAGTCAAAAGGAATAATTTTACGGTAACCATAATTCTAGATGTTCGTCAATATTTTTGGAGCATGGAGGAGATCAAATAAATGTAACATCTATGTTCCAACTATATTAGACTCAGTCAAGATTAATATTATAAATTTTTTGGGAAGAAAAAAGATCGTACATTACTCAAAATATCAAAGCCAGGACAAAGGGTCATATATCTAAAAGAAAGTTTTAGAAATTACTACTCTAATCTATTAAATTAAATTAAATTAAATTAAATTAAATTAAAAAATACCAAAATAATTCTATTCAAAAATGAGGGAGCTTATAATCTATCCACCTTAAAAGAATTGTGTCCTTGCAATTAAGAATAAAGCTACTCAATGAAGCTATAAAGACATAATAACTAAGGCAGTTCTGAGGCCATACCTACATCCTCGAATAAGTGAGGATAACGTTGTCGTACGACATCCTTTCGCTCCCAAGTGAATTCACCTAGAGAGTGATGCTTCTAAGCTACACGAACCAGTCTAATCGTCTGACCCCACAACGTCTTCTCACTAGTATCCAGTATCCCCACGGGATGCTTCTCATATCTCAAACTCGGACCTACCGCAATCTCGGAATAATCAACTACGTGACTTGGGTCGGTCACGTACCTTCTCAGTTGTGAGATATGGAATACATCATACACTCCCTCTAGAGATGGGGGTAATGCAGGATGATACGCCTCCCCACTAATACGCTCTAAGATATCAAAAGGCCCAATGTACCTTGGACTCAGCTTGCCTCTATTTTTGAATCTAATGGTGCCTCCAGTAGCTGAGATCCTCATAAATACATGCTCGCCTTCCTTGAACTCTAAAGGTCGACAGTGTGTATCTGCCCAATGCTTTTGCCTATCCTGAGCTACAAAAAATTGACTCTGGATTTTCTTCACCTTCCCAACTGTCTGTGTCACCAACTCTAGACCGAGTATCTGTCGTTCACCTATATCACTCCAACATATAGGAGACCTATACTTTCTACCGTACAGTGCCTCAAAAGGTTCCATCTGGATGCTCGCCTGATAGCTATTATTGTAGAAGAACCAGATACAAGTGGTCTTCCCAAGACCTTCTGAAGTCTAAAATACAAGATCGTAATATATCCTCTAGGATCTTGATCGTACGCTCTGACTGGCCATCTGTCTATGGATGGTACACAGTGCTGAACTTGAGTCGAGTACCTAGACTCTCTTATATACTCCGGTAAAAGTGGAATGTGAATTTAGAATCATGACTGATACAATACTACCTGGCACTCCATGCAACCTTACAATCTGTCATATATACATAGCGGCCAGAATCTCTGTGGACTGTCCGACCCTGAACGGCAAAAAATATGCCGACTTTGTGAGACTGTCCATAATAACCCATATTGCGTCCTTCCCACTGGGGCTTCTCAGAAATCCTGTAATAAAATCCATGGTGATATGTTTCCACTTCCATTCAGGAATGAAAAGTGGCTGTAACATACCCACGGTCCTCTGATGCTCGGCCTTAACTTGCTGACAGACCAAACATTTTGCCATAAACCGCACGATCTATCTCTTCATCCTATGCCACCAGTAATATTGCCTCAAATCTTAGTACATCTTCGTACCTCCCGGATAAATAGAGTAAACAGAGCTATACGACTCCTTCATCAACTCATGTCTCAACTCTCGATTCGGTATATATAGGCAATTTTCATACCTTAGTGTTATGTCCTCATGGATTTAAAGTCCTGTCTACATACCGGATTCCGTCCTTTCTCTAAATCTCTGAAATCTGGCATATATCGGCAAAGCCGCCTTGATCCTCTTAACTAATGAAAAATGAACCTCAAGGTTAGCTAACTGTCCACCCTGTCCTGGCAGAATAATCTCTATCCTAAGCTCCTGAAGGTCCTCTAACAGCTGGAGCTGCATCATCAAGAAATAAGTTATGGGCTTCCTGCTGAGAGTATTTGCTACGATGTTTGCCTTGTCCGGATGGTAATGCAAATCTATATTGTAATCAACCATCAACTCTAACCATCGCCTCTACCTCAAGTTAAGCTCCTTCTGAGTGTAGACATACTTTAGACTCTTATGATCAGTAAAAATTTCCACTCGCTCTCCATAAAGATAGTGTCTTCATATCTTTAATGCAAAAATTACTGCAGCTAGCTCAAGATCGTGCGTCAGGTAAATCTTCTTATGCACCTTCAACTGTCTTGATGTATAAGTGATAACTTTACCATTTTGCATCAAAATATATTCCAATCCACTACCTGATGCATCACTATATACTATAAATCCTCTCGATCCTGATGGAAGGGTCAAGATCGGTGCAGTCGTTATCCGCTTCTTCAACTCTTTAAATGCCTTCTAATACTCCTCTGCCTATACAAACTTTTGGTCCTTATACGTCAATCGTGTCATAGGCTCTGCAATCCTCGAGAAGTTTTGCACGAACCTCCAATAATATTTGGCAAGTTTGAGAAAACTCCTAACATTTGCAACTGATGTAGGTGTAAGCCATGTCTCAATTGCAGCAACCTTCTCCGGATCAACTGAATGTCCTTCCCCTAAAATTATGTATCCAAGAAAAGGTAATATGTCCAAGAAGAACTTATATTTGTTGAGCTTGGCATACAGCCTCTCCTACCTTAGCGTCCCCAACATGATTCTAAGATGCTTTTCGTGTTCTTTGCAGTTTTTGGAGTATACCAAGATGTCATCAATAAATACGACCATGAACTTGTCCAAGTATTGGTGGAAGACCTTATTTATTAAGCTCATAAATACAGCTGGTATGTTGGTTAAACCAAATGGCATAACTAAGAACTCATAATTGTCATACTTGGTCCAGAAGGCTATTTTTGGTACATCTTACTTTCGTACCTTGATCTGATGATAGCCTGATCTGAGATCAATTTTTTAGAATACACAAGCACCACTTAATTGATCGAACAGATCATCAATACGCGATAAAGGATACCTATTCTTGATTGTTACAGTATTCAGTGCTCTGTAATCAATACACAAATGTACCGTCCCATCCTTCTTTGGTACAAACAGGATAGGTGCACCCCAAGGTGAAATAATGGCTCGAATAAATCCCTTCTCTAAAAGATCATCAACCGGTATCTTCAGTTCTACTAATTCTTTTGGTGTTAATCGGTACACATATGAGGTAATGGGCTCTGCTCCTAGAGTCAATTCTATAATAAATTCTATTTTTCGATCAGGTGGTAAGCCTGGAAGACCGTCGGGAAATACATCCATAAATTTTGATATAACCTTCGGGTATTCTGGCTCCCCTTCAGCAGTTAGTGCCTTAAAAGTAGGCTGGGCACCCTGCTCTCTGGCTCCCCGAAGAAACTTAAACTTCGAATTTCCTGGCGGTCTAAATATAACACATCTATGTCGGCAGTCTAAATTTGTATGGTACTGACTCAACTAGTCCATACCAAGTACAACGTCATAATCTGGCATAGAGAAAATCAAGAATTAAGCTCATATCTTATGACCACAAACTACTACCGAACAAGATCTATAAGTGTCATAACTGGGATGATACCGCCTCTTGTAAGAATTCTCATAGTCTTCGGGAGAGGTGAGGTAGCTACTCTATGTGTGGCTATAAAACATGCAGCTATAAATGAATAAGATGCTCCTGAATTAAATAATATTATAGTAGGTAACGAAGCAACTATAGTACCTGCAATGACCTCTCATGCAGTCTCTGCCTTCTCAATAGTCATGGCGAATGCCTGACCTCATCCCTGAGCTGGTGCTCTCTGCTGCTATACTTGCTGAAAAAGTGTTGTCTGTGGTGCCAAGGGTGGCCTCGGCTGATATCCTCGAAGAGTTGGTGGTATGGATCCTCCAAATCCCATCTGTGGTGCTCCGACTTCTGGATAAGCTGGTCTCTGTGGCTGCTGGACTGGCCTCGGTACTGGTAAAGCGGGTCGGTGTTCCATTAGCGCTCCTCCTTGACGTGCTTGGCAATCTCTGGATGTATGCTGGCTGGATCCGCAAACTAGACAAAGTCCCAACTTACATCTACAATCCCTTGCAAGATGTCCTGCCTTGCCATAGTAGTTACAAGTAGGGGTATTTGGCGCTGGTGGTAGGGCGCTCGTTGTGGTTGAGGCATCGAAGGTCGCTTTCCTATACCTCCCTATAGTACTCGAGCTAGGGCTATATATGGGCACTTCAGGCTAGACTCCCTCATGTGGATGTGTTCCATACGTCGAGTTACAGCAAGGATGTCCGTATAAGAAGTGGGTACAACAGAGCCAATCTGTCTATGTAACTCAAACCTCAATCCGTCAAAGAATTTCTTCGTCTTTTCTTCTTTTGTCGGGATTAGCGTAGGGGCAAAGCGGCTCAACTGTTACTCTTCTACTGTCATATTACCCTAAGTGAGGTGATTAAACTTTTTTAAAAGTTTTGCTCGAACAATAGATGGAATATACATCTCCTGGAAGAGTCTAGAGAACTCATCCCAAGTAACTCGGTCTGGCCCAAGTCGTTTCTCTTTATAGAGCCACCAGTGATGTGCGTTATCTGCCAGCTACATCCTAACGGCAGTCATCCAGCGCTCCCTCGGAAGCTCGGCTGCTTCTAATTGGTGTTGGATGTTAGTTAGCCACCCATGAACTTCGGTGGGCTCTTCCTTGCCCGAAAAGGTACGTGACTTCAGTTGGCGGAAGTCCGAGATGGATCCCGTCGATGGTTGTCTAACTGGTGGGGTTGCCTGCTCTAGTATTGTCACTATACTCTCCCTCAAGTTCTCTGTATGGTGTTGCTGGGCCTCTTGTTTAACCTGTTATTGGGCTTGCATTATTGCATAGAATACCTAAAATAACTGATGTCCGTTCATAGTCTGCCTGGCAGGAAAGTTGGTAGCGGTAGTATTGGGGAAGTGATTTACGATGGTGGTGGAATGTCGTCTCTCCAGAACCTCGAGGCGAGCTGATCTACATGGTTGCTTTGTAGAGTGGATGGATCTCCACCCCCTAGTGTTACCCCATCATTGTAAGTAACAAAAGCACCTGGTGGTATACCCACCTGAGTCTAGTTACTGGCTCGTTGATCCATTTCTTTGCACACAAGTAATTATAAGGACCACACAAATGAATCAAAGTATAATGCAAGTCAAGAGATTAAATTCGAATTTGATATAGAGATCAAGAATGTGTCAACTTGTGGATAAAATCCTATAAGTCTATCTTATCCTAATTGCAGGCTTGCTCGGTCCCTTAGTTAAAACTGAAGCACTATATTCTTGACATGCATGGGCCACCACAAAAACTATATCACGCCCAGTCCCCAAAATACCAAAGAACTAGCCACGTGGCAATGGCCAGCAATAAAACTTTAATGGACAAACCCAATTTAATGGACCATTTAGAGTGCACTTAAGATGTAATACAACTAAAATGGTCTATAATATATGTCATAGTCTATGTATCTAATCTCATCCACAAATTCATAAACAAGAGGCAAGATGATAAATCAGTCTCAACCATCAATACCATAAATAAATATTATGGGGAACAACCCTTATCAAAATAATGAGAGATAAAATATTCAAATACATAACTAAGAATAATAAGAAATCATGCATAAAGATAATCTGAGAACTCAAGAGAAGTCCTCTGGTACTACCTCATCCACAGCTGTTGGTACTGCTTCGATATCAGCTCCTAACCCGTAAACGTCGGGATAAATCTTCTCGTCAATACCTGGGGACATAATCCATATCCAGGTCCTCAGGGGACATATCAAGGTATAATAAACACTCAAGCCAGAAGTAAACAGTATGATGTTATGAAAATGAAAAAAGCTACAACAACCAACTATGTGATATGCAAATGAGAGTATGGCATCGTCCCCCGGGCTGGTACTTAAGAAAGATCTCAAAGGACACTTCCGTAATCTAATAGTACACACAAGGCTCCATATGGAGGAACCAAGAGGAAGCTGTACATATATATAATACCTTAGATTTCACATAGAAAACCTAAAGCCTAATACACAATAAATAGTAATAAGTAAAATATACCCAGAGCACGATGAAGACTCTCCCCACCCAATGTAACATTGCATCTCAATCAAGACACGCAAGCTCATGACCTCTAACTATCAGTACAAGTCATAGTCAATATGTATAACTATATTTATCACTATAGCATGCATCATGTAGTCATATCCAGAGTCCAAGTACCACGAACAAGTCGAGAAAGACTCTGCCACATAAAAATCGTGTCCAGTGTCATATGGGTGGATGTGCAAATAATGTTTGCACCAACATGGGTTTGTAACGATGACTCTCTGACTACGCTACTCGACTCCGCAGAGGATGTCAGTACCCGAATCTTGTTCAGACACAAAGTTACGTATAACAGCCCTAGGCTCAACAAGTACATCAACCAAGCCACACAAATATAATATCTAATATATAAATAATATCAAATAAATAATTTAGAATTATAAATATCTTGGTAAGGTACACTTGCCTGGTTCTGCAGTCAATGGTGGTAAAGATGATCCCGCGTCCACTCCTTCGGGATTCAATTGACCTGTCAATCAATTAATATGCTTAAGGGTTCAATCATGAATTCTTGTAATTATGATTTAATTATAATTTACTCGATGCCATGCAAAACCAAGCCCATTATTATTTCTAACTTTGCTTACTTTTACAGGGTATCAGAACCTAGTTTCTTGATTTTTGACTTCCAAAATTTAAATTTACGTCCCTAATCAAAGGACATGAACATAAATAATAATAAGTCATATATTCCAAATTTAAACATCATTTATATGAATTTTTAGCAATAAATTCCAGATTTGACCAAATCAACATATTTTAAGATTTTGGCCACTTTAAGTTGACTAGTTTTGTCTAAAACTTGTTCGAGACATTGCCAATCCATTAGTATGGTTTATATTTATAAAAAATCATTTTATATCATATTATATTCTAATCTAACCTCAAAAAATATTCACCTCTTTATTTTTTCCAAAATAATCCCTATTTATGGGCAAAACTATGCCACAAAATCGCCCGTAAACCTAGGCTAGTGACCATTATTTATAGGGTTCAGATTTGACATTAAAATAATAGAAAATAAATTTAAAAATACTAAATTTTCAAAAATTAAATACCTATCAATTTATTTTTAATAATTAATAATAATTCTCTCAAGTAATCGCATTAAAAGTCTCAAACTAGTTCTACCGACAACGAATTATCACCAAACTATCATGAAAAAATTATATTTTCTAATATGAGAACAAGATGGCAAAGTATGGGTTCTAAATCAATAATTTTATATAACCTAAAAAGATTATTCCATGGGATTTGAGAAAGAAATATTTAAGATTTACCAAAAAATTTGGAGGATTGGATGATGGTGCTTCTTCTTGTCCAAGAAACACTCCTCCTTGATTGTGCTTGGATTGCTACTCCCTTCGTGATGGGTTGTTGATGATGAAAATAGGTTCTTGATATATTTATGGGGCTTCTTGGAGGTTTAATGGTGTTTAGATGAAGAGATGGCGGAAGGATGATGAAAAGTGGAGTTTTGGAAGATATGAGGGGATTTTTGGTGAAGGAGATAATGTTGTGAGGGAGAGATGTCAAGGGGGTGTTCTCACATATGAGGGAGAGGTTAGGGGTCAGCCAACTTAGGAGAAAGAGATTTGTTATGGTTAGGGTTAAGATTTGATGATAAGTTGATATATATAGGCTTTTTAAATAGATTTAAATATAGTAGGGGATTTCCTAATGCTAATAAGGTTCGGCAAAAGGGGGGCTGCTCGTAGCCAAAAATGAGAGGGAGGGTTGGTTGTTATGGTTATAATTGGATAAGATTTGGTTGTTGGGTTGGTTAGAGAATTAGTTAGGTAGTTATTTGCCAACTAGGATGCCACATATACCACTTTATATAGATAGAACTCCTATAAATAGAAATAAATTAATTATATATATGTATATATTTATATTTATATTTATATTTATATTTATATTTATATGGAGATATTTGGGTGCACTACATGCCTACATGTGTTTGGGTTATGTTTGGGCCAAATTCTAGTTAAAAGGGACAATTTTACGGTAACCGAAATTCTAGAAGTTCGTCAATATTTTTGGAGCATGGGGGAGATCAAATAAATGTAACATCCATATTTCAACTATATTAGACTCAGTCAAGATTAATATTATAAATTTTATTGGAAGAAAAAAGGTCGTGCATTGCTTAAAATATCAAAGCCATAGCAAAGGGTCATATATCTAAAAGAAGGTTTTAGAAATTACTACTCTAATCTATTAAATTAAATAAAATAATTAAAATAAATTAAAAAATACCAAAATAATCCTATTCAAAAATGAGGGGGCTTATAATAACCCAAATTGCATCTTTCCCTCCTGGAGAATGCGGAAGCCCCGAAACGAAGTCCATAGTCACATGCTCCCACTTTTACTCTAGAATGGGTAAAGGCTGAAGCAATCCACCTGGCCTCTGTCTCTCTGCCTCTACCTACTATCATAACAAGCATATGGATACGAAGCTAGCCACTTTCTTCTTCATACCACCAGATATGCTCTCTCATATCCCTATACATCTTGTTGGCACCTGGATGCATAGAGTACTGAGATTGATGTGCCTACTGAAGAACCTCTTTGCGCAATGCTCCACTCGGCACATACAATCTGGCACCGCGCCGCAATGATCCATCATCTATAATACTGAAGTCCTCTGTCACTCCCATCCGGACCTATGCCCTGATGCTCCTTAGAGACTCATCCTCGAACTGTGCGGCTCTGATCCGATCCATCAACTCTGATTATACCTGAAGTCTCCATATTTGTGTCACAACTCCAGGAACTAGCACTTCAATACCCAAGCTATTAAGATCAGCTAATAAATGCATGTCCCTCATCAAATACATAGCCACTGGATACCTACTCAAGGCATCCGCGACTACGTTGGCCTTCCCTGGATGATACTGCAAGGAAATATTGAAGTCCTTCATCAACTCTAACCATCGTCGCTGCCTCATGTTGAGCTCCTTTGTGTGAACACATACTTCAAGATCTTGTGGTCTGTAAAGATCTATACTTGCTCTACATATAAGTAGTGCTTCCACAGTTTAAGAGAAAAAATAACTACTGCCAACTCCAAGTCATGGGTAGGGTAATTCTTCTCATGCGGGCATAATTGCCTAGAAGCATAGGCAATCACCTTTTTGTTCTGTGGCAACACACAACCCAAATATTTACCCGATGCATCACTATATATAGAAAATTCTCCTGCCCCTGATGGCAATGTCAACACTGGAGTTGTAGTTAACCTCTTCTTTAACTCCTCAAAAGCAGACTGACAATCTTTATTCCAAACGAATTCTATATCCTTCCTGGTTAGTCTAGTCATTGGCTCTACAATCCTAAAAAAAATCCTGAACAAATCTTTGATAGTAGCCTATAAATGCAAGCAAACTCCTGATCTCCGCCATTAAACTCGGGGTAGACCATGACTCCACTACTGAAAACTTTTTCGGGTCTACTGAGATTCCATCTCATGTAATCACATGTCCGAGAAATTCAACCTTATCAAGGAAGAACTCACACTTTAAAAGCTTACCATAAAGCTTCTCCTTCCTTAGGGTCTCCAGAACTATCCTCAAGTATTTCTCATACTCCTCCAGGGTCTTCGAATAAATAAGTATATCATCAATGAATACTACCACAAACTGATTCAAGTACTAATAAAATACCCTATTCATCAGGTTCATTAATACCGTCAGGGCATTGGTCAACCCAAACAGCATCACTAAGAACTCAAACTGCCCATATCGAGTCCTGAAAGATGTCTTCGAAATATCCACCTTCTTCACTTTTACCTGGTGGTACCCCGACCTCAAGTCTATCTTTGAGAATACCTTCATTCCGCTCAACTGATCAAAAAAATTGTCAATCCGCGACAACTGATATTTATTCTTAATAGTGAGGTTGTTGAATGCCCTGTAGTCGATAAACATACGTACCGACCCATCCATCTTTGGTACAAATAATACCGGAGTACCCCATGGTGATGAACTGGAGCGGATGAAGCCTTTGTCCTGTAACTCATCCACCTGCTTCTTCAACTCTACCAGTTTGTTGTTGTTCACCCTATAGATGTGTTGTGATATTGGCCTGCGCCTAGCATCAAGTCTATAGAGAACTCCATATCTTGGTCTGGTGGTAACCCTGGTAACTCCTTCGAAAATATGTCCATATACTCTGTAATTAATGGATGTGCCGGCTTCTGCTCTTTCACCAAAGCTCCATAAAAATCTTCCTCGTTCTACCCTAATGCTCCTCTTACGAACTTAAATTATGGCTCTTCTAGCGCCTGAAATAAAACTCTGCCTCCACGATAATCAATACTAGCATGGTGCCTACTCAATCAAACCATCTCGAGTACTATTTCGTAGCTCAGAAGTGGCATTACGAGTAGACACACACTTAACTCTCGACCTTCCAAAGAAACTCTTCGATCTTTGCAAACATCATTGACCAGGATAATGGCACCCCTGGTCGTGATCTTGCAAGTTATCACCAACGGTTCAGTCTTAAAGTGATATTTCAGAGCAAAAAATACAGATACAAAACTATGTGAAGCACCGGAATCAAATTAAGCATGAGCTGGAAAAGAATCAAGATAGATTAAACCTGAAATAACATCACCGACTGGCTCCTCTTTCTCGATGGTCAAGGCGAAAGCTTGCTCCTGTCGTTGTGCACCTCTCTACTGCTGCAGGTGCTGAGCGAACTATTATTGTTGTGGTGGTAACGAAGGTCCTCTCTGCTGTCCCGCTGGTGGTCTCACGGATGCTCTCTGTGCCTGAGCTCTGCCTTGAGCTGGACGAGCTGGAGCTTTAGGATAAGCTCTCAATTGATGGTCTTCGGATCCACAGAATAAGTACTGGCCCAATCTTATCCTGCATATATCACATCCATGTCCCTGTTTCTTACAGAATAGGCAAAGAATAGCTGGCCTCTAGAGTTGGTACGTCTGTTGTACCGGCGCTCTAGCTGGTCCATGATACTGCTGCCTCGGTTGCTAAAAGTGCCTCTAATGCTGCTGCTAAAAGTGATATTGCTTCATTGGACCCGTGTATATACTGGATCCTCCTATGTTCCTTGGCCTCTTAGATCCAAGCTCTAGATCATACTCTGCCCGCTGTGCCAGTCTCAGAATCTCCTCAAAAGTAGCGGTGAGGTCTCCATTCGTATATAATTTGATCTCCTTGTTCAGGCCCTTCCTGAACTTTCTGGCCCTTACTTTGGGGTTCTGCCCCTCCACAAAGTGGCATAATCTGTAATACTCTGCCGCATACTCATCTACCGTCATCCCTCCCTAAACGAGGTACTGAAACTGGCTCTCTAGAGACGTCAGAGCTACATCTGGAAAAAACTTTTTCTTGAAGACCTCTTTGAAAGCTTCCCAAGTAAGTCCAGGTGATGAGATCCTGGGGTCCTTCCTGAACCAAGTCAATACGATATCAAACATCATACTTCCTGCAGCCTCTACCTGTAACCTCTCTGGAATCTGCGCCAGTCGCAGGTTCCGCTCGATGTCTTCTATCCAATCATCAGCATAAATAATCCCTTCAGTACCTTTAAATTTCTTCGGCCCCATCCTCTTAAAATCTATGATAGTCCTCGGTCGCGGCTGCTACGGAATAAACTGAGGTAGTATCGTCTGTGGCTGGACTAAGGCGACTCTCTCGATTGCGGCGAGCGTAATCTGGTGGACATTCTCAATACCCTGCCTCACAACCTCTGACTGGCATTATTGTGCCTCCATTATCTGCTAAAAAGTACAAACATCTGTGTATGCTCAACTGCAGATGGTGGGGGTGGAAGATCTCGTAAAACTGTCGGTTATGCCCTATGTACCAGAGGTGGAGCACCTCCAAAAGCTGCTGCAGAAATGCCCACTGGATCGGTGAAGCAGACCTTTGGAATATAGCTGCTGGAACAGCATCTGCTGGTACTGCTCTCATAGGCGACGAAGTGACCGACCTCGCTAACATTGCGCCTGAGCGTTGGGAACACGTCTTCGGCAACATCCTGAAGATAGATAAAAATAAAGGAATCAATATTGAGTAAGATACGATATCATCAAAGAATGACAAAATTATTCAAATTAAAGCAAACATTCAATAGATAAGGATAGCAAATAGATATTAGAAATTATTCCCTAGTTGTGATTGAGTAAACTCTCAGCCTATATCCTATATCCTAAAACAGGCTCGTAGCAGTACTCTAGGTGAGCTCTACTACGATATCACTACTAATTGTGACTTTTAACCTGCATGGGCCACCACTAAAAATGTATCATGACCCGCACCCAGAATACGGGTACGAGTGGTGAACAACGTTTATCCTACGCTGCAGCATCGATGGTAGAACGTTGTTTGGTTCAACTCTACTATCTAAATATTTTATACAATATATATACATGGTACCTGCCAATTATCTTAACTCCAAATGGAGGAACAATATGTATCGGATAAAAGTAAACTATACTCAATCATAATGCAAACTAAGAAAGATAAAGCACGAGAAGGAATAATGAAGGAAAGAGTCATAATACATCCACGAATCAGAAATAATATATATACATGCCAAAACCTCAATAAAATCTAATACAAGTCTAAACAAATAATCTAAGCCTCCTCGGCCTCTAGTACTAGGTTCTCCTGCTCTAAAGGAGTATCCTGGTACGCCTTCATGTGGCCCATAATAGGTGAGAAACTGGTCCACAAGCCAATCATCTAAAAAATATATCCAGTCAGGATTAGAGCAAAGTACATACCTCTGAAAGTAGTTTCAAATACATAATCGAGCATATATAACATATAATAGGAAAGAATATATAAGATAACTAATTATCAGAATGAAATAAACTAGAGTGAACAGGTAATGTACTGGAATGAAGAACAGGCAATATGAATATCTACAAGTAGAAGAAAAATAGATAAACTAACTACTGTGTCATAGAGTACAAGTTTATTATGTGATCGGTTTAGGTTGAACACAAATACAATATGGTAATTCGATTACACGTGTGATATATAATCAACATATACATGAATACACTTAGGCTTGATTACATAACCAACTCTTACTCTCCCATCCCTAACCAATACCAATGGATCCAATCATAATACATTATGAACACGAATATGGGCACGCTGAACACGAGCAGTGTATGAATATGAAGTACACTAAAATTAATATCCGATACATACGATGAAATACATGTGAAGGAGTACCCGCTGAATACGGTAAGGGATAACATCTTCTGACAGGATCCATATAGTACTAGTTCATGTAACCACTATGTCAGAATCAAGTATACAGTTCTAGAACATATGATATATACACTATTATGAAATAAAAACTAACATATAGATCTACTCGACTCGGGTCTTGAGAAAGGTGTCTCTCGATGCCCATGTTGTGTCACACAATCCTATTTAGGAATATTATATCAATTTGGGTGCAATAAATAATAAATGAGTAAAATAATGCACTAATATGCCTTCTAGATCGATGATAGGTTCATTTCTAAGATTTAGGCTTATATGAGCTATTAGATGGTTACTATAAGCCAATACTAGCTATCTTAGCTAATAACACTACTGACTATAAATTAAGATACTCTATGCATCTATATATACTAACTAACACTTATATTCCAACTGACATTTACTGCAATTAACTGATACCATCCTAACTTACTAACTGCTACTCAAGTCTAACACTAACAACTAATTACTGATACATACCAAGACTCAATGTTAAACTCTAATACACTAACTGATGTCTCAGTTATTGACTGATACTAATTGCTAACCAATACACTATTGATATCTTTCTAACATACATTAATTATTATTACTCTAGCTAATAACTGACACCTACTTACTAATTAGTACACTTGGTATCTAAGCTAATTACATAACCCATAACGACTACCTTAGTATCTAGCTTACTAATACTTACCTAGGCAGCAGTTGTCATGCTTCCTATTACCTATATCTACCCACAAGTAGGTAATTGAGATACTAAATTCACCCTTCATCATTTTTACTAATCTCAATATCACTGACATCACACTCAACACACACACAAGCCAAAATATGAGCACAGTATCTTACCTTGTTGTTCTATAAACATCTGCACAATAATATACTTAATACCACAACTCTCACACTGCTCACAGAGTTTACTGCTGCTGCTAGTCTTGAATACCATCATCAAATGCCCGAGTCACTCTCACTTTCTCCCACACTTCTACTTGTTGCAACTGCAACATGATGCAACCCAATTTCAGCACTGATTCTGTTGTTGCACCTGCAGCACCATATATTTACTGTATTTGATTCTACTATAGCATGTTAATGCTACAGAGAAGCATCTGGGAATATGCCTTGCTCATATCCTACTCAAGTTGCTATTGTAAAACCATAACATGAGAAGCATCTTCATGCTCCCTGTTATGTACTACACAGCATGCATCAACTTCCCTCATCCTCATCTTGTGCATCGATGCTACTACTACTACGATTTGCTCTTGATATTGCTGCTGCTACTGCTCGGGTTAATCTATACATTGATGCTACTACTTCTCGGGTTGCTCTTGGCATTACTACTGCTACTGCTCGGGTTGCTCTTGACATTGTTGTTGTGCACACACCCATAATTTGATACCGAAAACCACTGCTTAACACCCGAGCACCCCTCTACTTCACTCATAACACACAAACAGTCAGCAACAACTAATAACTGTTGCTATCTAGTACCATTCCTGATGTTAACCAATCTATGATCTAATACACATGTGTGTGTGTGTGTGTGTGTGTGTGTGTGTGTGTGTGTGTGTGTGTGTGTGTGTGTGTGTGTGTGTGTGTGTGTGTGTATATATATATATATATATATATATATATATAAGAAATCTGAATATAATTACTAAGATAAATAACTAAGCATTTAATCAAGCACTTGGTGTGTGTAATTGTGATACTCAATGATATGCACTCCACTAAAGTGCCAAATATCCCAATTTCTTACAATTATCAATCATACACCAATATAACATCTATATATAACCAATGTAACTTGCTACAATAGGAATTGAAGAAAATTATGCAAAACATCCAAAATTTGACTCCGTGTCGCACTGTATCACAAAATACCATGATACGACCTACACGTATCCATATGTGGACACGTACCTAGTACCATAATCCCGATCTAAGTCTAGTTAGATCTAATTTATCTCATGACACAATATTTATGTGTCAAACTCGTAATTCCCCCAATATGCACACAAAACACCACATAGAACTCACAATACATAACCAATTAGCCTATAACTCATTCCTATAGGTAGCCCTATGTCATGGGGTCATTCATAATGGTCAAATGCATAATTAAGAAGCTATAATGAAAGAAAAATTCAGGAATTACCAATTGGGAGATGAATTTCTAATAAAAATATAATTAGACACGATCCGGACACAATCTCTAGCTCCAAAGCTCCTCCTTCTCGTGCTCCTTGCTTCTCTAAGCTCCAAAGCTCCAAGAGTGAAGAATTTGAGAAGAAAATGGAGGTGAATTGAGTAGAAAATCAATGGAGAAAATTTAGAAAATTGGGGATCTAGAATTTGGGAGCAAAATACAATGAATAAAAATGAGGGAGGAGAGAGAGGCTTTGTATGGCCGGCCCCTCTACCCCATTCTCCAAGTTACATGCTAAGGTCCAAGTTACCCTTACATGGTGAATTATGAGGAATAATTAAGGGTGGATATTTTATAAAGTCTCTAACTAATTATCCTTAATTAATTAGTGGAAATGACTAATGGGCTTGGGTCCAAGTTGGGTTCACTATTTGTCATGACAAGTCTAAATGGGTCCATATGTGTCAAGTCTAAATATTGGGCTAGTCTCTCTAACTAAACTAAATAACACAAGTCTCTAACTAAATAACTAATACTAGTCACAAATAATTATAGCTCAACATAACTAAATAATTAATACAATCATCACATTAATATTTAATATTATATTCCTAAAATTAAATATCCATGCCAAATTACCAAACTACCCCTAGCTGAAAAAGTGAGGGTGACATGCCATAGCACTTCTTGTCCGTCGCCATACCCCAGAATCAAATATATTATACTTAGATTGTCCATCCCGGACTCCTTTGTACTTTCTTTCGTTTGTTACTTAAATCAAGCTCTTTTTAGAACTTTCGAATTTAATGGCGAACAGGTGGTGTAGCCAATGTGGGGCTATTCTTCTTAGTCTAAAGGCAAAAATACCAACATTCTATTCAAAGTTGTCCACAAATTTGAGCATAGCAGTTTCCATGGAGAAAACACAATAGGTCAAAAGTTTATCTTAAGAGATTTGTGTTTCAATTGGTAAAAAATCTGATGAAACTTTTAAGTGTTTATGTAGAATCGAGATCATACTTGTATAGGATCAAGTTTCTATTGCCTCCACCAAACATAGCTGTCACCCCCACTTTTTGGATTAAGGGTATTTTCGTCTTTCCGTAATTAATGTGTAGATGATTTGCATGATATTTAATTATATTTAATAATTGAGGATGATTATTTGATTGTTGTAATTTATCGTTGCTTCGATAATTAGGACGCTATGCGAGCACTCATTTTCCAACTGATGTCGCAACCCATTGTAGTTAATCCTCAATAAATTCAATTTTGTGCAATTTTTCCCTATTGCTGGACACGACACGCGAATAAATCTATTTTTCCTTTATGTATATTTTTCCATAATTTTGGGACTGTGAAATTGCAACATCAATCTCCATTAAACCATGGTCTCAAAAAAACCTTGGTACTAATGCATCCTAGCCTACCATTTTAATTCTATTAAATCTTGGCCCTTGAAACATCTCCATAAGAGGCAAATTCCAAGAGAGTTGACCAGTCAACCCAATCCTAGGTCAACCCTTACATAATACTATATATATAAACCGATTTCCTCTTTTTCTTTTTCCTTCCCAACCCACAGCAGACCGAGTACTCCTCCATCCCTGTTCTCAAACACGACAGCCCCGACCTTCCAATTGATCCCTCGAGCACCCCGCCGAATCCCGACCACGTTCGCCTGCACGCTGCTCACGTCGTAGCCCTGCAACTCGATGACGACCAACCGAAGTTGGAGAGCCGCAGTACTTGAGCGGCTGAGATCCCGTCGGACACCTGCTCCCCGCCCTCGTCTACTGGAGCCGACCGACAAAAGCGCTGCCATCACCAACCGGCCGAACGACTCGAGCGCTCCGCCGAGTCCTCATCCGTTCGAACGGAGGCCGCTGCCCGCGCGGACCGACTGCACCGAGAGCGCCGGAGACCATCGACCGAGACTCGCCTACACCCCGCGCTGACTGCTCGACGACGCCGTTGACCGAGAGTTCCCCTGCCTGTGTGCTGCCGATCGGAGAAGCCCGGAGTTCGACGACAGACCGTGCGCCCGACCGGCCTCCCCCTGTTCGTGACCATCGCCTCATCGTTATCATCGTCATCGTCTCATTTCCGCACGCAGGTTCGACGTAAACCTAATCTCGAATATGTATACCTACGTATATCGTATGTTAGTATGTGTGGATATCGGTATATGCATGTATGTACGTAGTTGCATACGTATAGGTATATAGATATTATATGCTCTCAAATAATATCTATACGTACATATATATATGTATTACAAGTATCATAGTATGGATATTAAATATTGTATAGGTGGTATAAGTTTTGATAGTATATATATATGTACAAAGTATAATTGATTAGTATGTAAACTCTATTAAGTAGCTAAATGCACATATCTATTAAAATTGTAATTAGTAGTAGTGATGTTTAGGATACATAATAATAGGCATTATATGCCCGTGTACTAGGTGACCCTAACAAAATTATGGATACCCATAGCTATCTTGACCGGTGATCCTGTAGCATGATAAAAGACTGCCATATGTAGATCGACGTACTGCTAGACCGTACCATTTACTGTCTGTTATGCACAGCAACGACAGACGTGACCATCCTAGCGTAGTCCCTAAGATCATAGTGTTGTTTGTGTATTAGTGTAATATCTGATGAAGTATTATATTTATGATATATCTATAGGGCTGTTGGATCATTCAGACGATACCTGGGAACCTGGACAGTGGTATTGCCAGCTAAGGACCTCAGGCGAGTACATTCTCTGACAGTTTCCATTATGTTGATTATCTCTATAATTCTTGTTGTATAGCGTACATGACTCTGACACTGATCTTTACAGGAGTTGGCATCATTGAGACCTGTCACGAGGAGTCGTGATTGAAATCCATCGTGCTAGCTGGGGAAAACGGGGAAATATTAGTAGTTTATGTGATCGTACCCAACTTACATGCAGCATTAGCTCACCCACATTTCACGTCGGTGCAGCCTTACCCTTACATGCCTCATCGTTGTTACATCTGGTTAGCCTGACCTGTTGGGGATGACCGCTAACTAATGTAATGAGTCATATAGTCCCAAGCCGATCACATGATATACTGATATTTCACACACTTAGATAGATGATTCTTGACATGTATCTTGATAGACTGATCTTGTATTTTCCATATATTCTAGTTGTTGTCTTATACACACTTACATACCAGTTCTTTGTACTTGCGCACATTTGTAGTTCTATTCCTTCTCAGTTGCATGTTGATGATGATGTTCCAGTATTATTCCAGTATTTCTTATTGCCAGTATTTCATTCTGTCTTGTATTTCTTTACACTGTGTTATAGTTTTTATCAATATATGTGGAACTGCTGCTAGAGGTATATTTCGTTCCAATCCTGACTGGATATTTTTTTTCAGAGAATCTTGAGGATTTCTGTACCACGCACTACGGACCAGGTATAGATGCAGACTATGTACCAGAGATCATATAGGAGACCATGCTTCTAGATGAGGCATTGCCTACAGCTACCTAGATAGTATTTATTTTATGCTTGAGACTTATGAAGGATATTTCAGTTTATGGTTAGACTTATGTTAAGTTTAATTGGAGACTTGTGTTGGACAGCTAGACTGTGAGTTATCTTTATGTTGGGACATGGTGTTTAACTATGTTATTTCTTTTATCTTTTATCGTGCCTTATAGTTGTTGTGATTGAGTTATATTGAGAGATTTTGGAGATGGATATCATTGACAGGTGTTTAGCTATATAGTGTTACTGAGACCTAGACAGCATTCTATCGCCGATGCTGCAGCGTAGGCTGGACGTACCCACGCTCTCGTGCCCCTATACCGGGTGCGGGTCGTGACACATTTTTAGTGGTGGCCCATGCAGGTCTAGTTTTGCAAGTTATGCGATATCGTGGTAGTGCGACAACTTAGTTGTACTGCTGCGAGCCTGTGCTAGGATATAGAAAACAGGATCTAGGATGAGAATATGCTCAATCACACTAGGAAATTCTGAACTTCATGGATTGCTTCCTTTAGCACTTTAGTGTTCTTCCTTGATAATATCATATCTATCACCTTAATTGATTCTTTGATCTATATTCAGGATGTCGCCGAATACTAGATCCATGAGAATGGGAGCAGCCAATTCAGAGAGGACTGCCACCTCTCAACCTGACGAACAGATACCTGGAGATTCTCCTATATCTCCTGTTCGTATGGGAGTGTCTGCAACTAACGGGATTCCTCCTCCACCTATGCAGAGGATTGCCCCAGCTATGACAGACAACCTTCCACCACCACCGACACCGATTTTTGGAGGAGTGCCCGCTGACGGGGGACAGATATTCGCACTGATGCAGGGCATGCTAGAGGCCCAGAGAGTAACAGCAGAGGCTCAGCGTGTTCAAGCTGAGGCTCAGAGAATGCAAGCAGAAGCACACCAGGCGCAGACCGAACTGATAAGAGAGAGCATAGAGAATGCTCATCAGGAGACTCTCCAAGCTGTGGAGAGGGTAGCACGACAACCGCAACATCAAGGTCAACAACAACAGAGGCCCGGTACCATAGTGGACTTTAAGAGGATGATGCCTCGAGAGTTCAAAGGCACAGAAGGAATACTATATGCTGACGAATGGTTAGAAGACATAGAGAGGAATCTGCGCTTATCACAGATTCCAGAGATTCTTCAAATAGAGGCCGCTGGCAGTCAGATGTTTGATATCACACTGACGTGGTATCGTACAGAGCCGAGACTCGTCGCTGAAGGACTTACTTGGGAGGACTTTAAGGAACTCTTCAAAAAGAAATTCTTTCCTGACATAGCCTTGGGAGCATTAGAAAGTCAGTTCCATGACTTAGCCCAATGAGGCATGTCAGTCGACGAATATGCTGCAGAGTTTTGTCGATTGAGTCGATTTGCGCCATCGATAGTTCGAGACCCAGGAGATAGAGCACGGAAATTCAGGAAGGGATTAAACAGGGAGATCAAGTCCCGTACTTCGGGATGACGTACTGCTACATTTGAGAGTATTCTGATGGATGCCCAGATTGCCGAAGACGACTTGGACCTCAGGCCCAAGAGAGGACACGATACATCCGGAGCAACAGGAGGTAACACAGGACCAGCCAAGCGCCCACACTTTCAACAACAACATAGGCCGTACCAGCAACAACACCAGCAACAACACCAGCAGCAACACCAACAACAACACCAGCAACAGGCACCAGTTCGAGGACATACTCAACAACAGCAACCACAAAGACATAATCAACTCATTGTCCCATGTTCGTATTGCGGAAAGATGGGACATACAAGAGACATCTGCAAAAAAAGGTTGGGCACTTGCTTATCGTGTGGATCAGCAGCACATCAGCTGAGGGACTGCCCAGCTATTCAGACTCGCCAAGGAGGAGGAGCAGCTCAGAGAGGACCAGCCAGAGCACCTATTATACCAGGAGGCCAGCAGAGAGGACCTCCACTTCCATCACAGCAGGAGAGGTTTGCTCAGCAGCAGCAACAACAGAGAGGAGCACCACAAGGACGAGCTTACGCCATGACCACTGAGGAGGCCGAGCCAGTAGGAGACATGATTTCAGGTTCAGTTATACTCGATTCTATTCCAGCACTTGCATTATTTGATTCTGGCACTTCTCATAGTTTCGTATCTGTATCTTATGCCCTTAAGCATCATTTAGAAATAGAACCATTAGATAGGACTTGCAAGATCACGACAGGAGAAGGCATTATCCTAGTCCATGATTGTTGCAAGGATCGGAGAGTATCATTGGAAGGCCGAGAGTTGAGCGTGTGTTTACTCGTCATGCCATTTCCGGAATACGATATTGTACTCGGAATGGACTGGCTAAGTAAACACCATGCTTCTATAGATTATCACGGAGGTAGAGTAGTATTTCGACCACCAGGAGAGCTAGAGTTTAAGATTGCCAGAGGAGCAGAGGAGCGGAGCAGAGGCACTTTTTGCGGAGCCAGGGTGAAAGAAGAAGAGATATCGCATCCACTTATAGCGGAGTTCCTGGATGTATTTCCAGAGGAGTTGCCAGGTTTGCCGCCAGACAGAGATGTTGAGTTCTCTATAGACTTGATACCAGGAGCAGAGCCTATTTCACAACATATGTATAGAGTTAACAACAACGAATTGGTAGAACTAAAGAAACAAGTTGAGGAGCTGCAAGACAAAGGTTTTATTAGATCCAGTTCATCGCCATGGGGAGCACCGGTATTATTTGTACCCAAGAAGGATGGCACGGTACGTATGTGTATCAATTATAGAGCTTTGAATAACCTCACTATCAAAAACAAATACCCGCTGCCGAGAATAGATGATCTTTTCGATCAATTGAGCGGAGCGAAGGTGTTTTCAAAAATAGACTTGAGGTCAGGCTATCACCAGGTAAAAGTGAAGAAAGAAGACATACCGAAGACTGCCTTTCGAACCAGATATGGCCAGTTTGAATTTACAGTAATGTCGTTTGGTTTAACCAATACACCAGCAGTATTTATAAACTTGATGAATAAGGTGTTCCACCAGTACCTTGACAAGTTCATAGTGGTGTTTATTGACGACATTCTAGTATATTCAAACACCCCAGAAGAGCATGAAGAGCACTTGAGAATAGTCTTAGAAACTCTCAGGAGAGAGAAATTATACGGGAAGCTTTCAAAGTGTGAGTTCTTTCTTAAAAAGGTTGAATTTCTTGGACACATGGTAACGGGTGACGGAATTTCAGTTAACCCAAAGAAGATAGAGGCAGTAAAGTCATGGGCTACCCCCAGTACGGTAGCTAAAATCAGGAGCTTTCTCGGACTAGCAGGATACTACAGAAGATTTGTACAAGACTTCTCCAAGATTGCGGAGCCAATGACTAGGCTGACCAAGAAGGATGTGGAATTTGTCTGAACAGAAGAATGCCAAGCCGCATTCGATGAGCTGAAAAGGAGATTAACGACAGCACCAGTTTTGACGTTGCCATCAGGGACAGGTGGATTCACTATCTACAGTGATGCTTCAGGAAAAGGGTTGGGATGCGTTCTTCAACAACACGAGAAAGTAATTGCCTATGCTTCAAGACAATTACACCCTCATGAAAAGAATTACCCCACTCACGATCTGGAGTTAGCGACAGTTATCTTTTCCCTAAAGCTGTGGAAGCACTATCTGTACGGAGAGCGTGTGGAAATCTTCACAGACCACAAGAGCTTAAAGTACGTGTTTACACAGAAGGAGCTGAATATGAGACAGAGAAGGTGGTTAGAATTGATGAAAGACTTTGATATCTCATTACAGTATCATCCAGGAAAAGCCAACGTAGTCGCGGATGCCTTGAGCAGGTACCCAATGGCTATGTGTTTGACTTCGGATAGACACTTATTAGCTGATCTTGAGAGCTTGGGAATCGAGGTATTAGTTCCAGGAGCTGAAATTCAGATATGGGGACTGCAGATTCAATCAGATCTGATAGACAGAATTAGAGCTGCGTAGTATGATGATGAGACTCTAAGAAATATTAGGGCACAAGTTCAGGCAGGATTGATAGATGATTTCACTATTGCGGATGATGGATCCTTACGACGTGGCACGAGGATGTGTGTGCCAAGCGGAGAGCTGCGCGAAAAAGTTTTACAGGAAGCACACCGCTCTCAGTACTCGATGCATCTCGGAGCCAACAAGATGTATCGAGATTTGAGGAAGCATGTATGGTGGTATGGTATGAAGCACGAAGTAGCACGCTTCGTATTCCGATGTTTAGTGTGCCAACAGGTGAAAGCAGATCGACAGAGGCCAGGGGGATTGCTTCAACCTTTATCCATTCCAGAATGGAAGTGGGAGCACGTGACTATGGACTTCGTTTCAGGACTTCCTCGTTCTCCAGGAGGAAAGGACGCAATTTGGGTCATCGTGGATAGGTTGACCAAATTAGCCCACTTCTTGCCTTTTAAAGTGGGTACTTCGACGGAGAAGCTAGCAGAGATGTACGTACAGCAGATTGTCAGATTACATGGAGTTCCTTTGAGTATTGTCTCAGATCAGGATAGTAATTTTACTTCCCATTTCTGGAGGAGCCTGTAGTCTAGCTTGGGCACTCAGCTCAAGTTCAGTACCGCATATCACCCTCAGACAGACGGGCAGTCTGAAAGGACTATTCAGACTCTTGAAGATATGCTACGCACTTGTGTATTGGATCTCGGAGGTTCTTGGGAGGATCATCTATACTTGGTAGAGTTTGCTTACAACAACAGCTACCAGGCCAGCATTGAGATGTCACCATTCGAGGCTTTATATGGACGGAGGTGCCGTACCCCTTTATATTGGGATGATATTGGAGAAAGAGCCTTGTTAGGACCAGAAATGGTCGTGGATGCAGCAGAAAAGGTAAAACTTATCAGAGACAGACTACGAGTGGCACAGGACAGACAGCGACATTGGGCAGATAGTCACCGTAGACCCCTAGAGTTTCAGGTATTGTTTTGATTTGTTTTGTTTGGTTTGTGATTGCTTTATTTAGGTTGCATGTTAAGATCGTTGTTCTAGGTTGGCGATTTAGTATTCCTACGGATTTCTCTGACACGGTGCACATTTATTTTGGTAGAGGAGGAAAGCTTAGTCCACGATACATCGGGCCCTTCAGTGTTCTTGCAAGGGTCGGTGCAGTGGCCTATAGACTAGACTTGCCGCCTACTCTAGATGGAGTGCATAACGTGTTCCACGTGTCGCAGCTGAGACGATACGTGGCAGATCCTAGTCACGTATTAGATCACTCGGAGATCGAAGTTGGACCGACACTCAGCTATCCTAAACAACCGGTGGAGATCTTGGATCGTAGAGAGAAGATATTGCGGAACCAGACTATTCCCTTGGTTTGTGTTGCATGGAGAAATCACTCTCCAGGAGAATCAACTTGGGAGAGAGAGGACAAAATGCGCGAGCGGTATCCATATCTCTTCGAGACTTGAGGTATAATTCATTAATTGATTGCTTGTTCTAGTGATAGTTATTTTTTTTAAATTTCGAGGACGAAATTCTTTAAGGAGGGTAGACTTGTCACCCCCACTTTTTGGATTAAGGGTATTTTCGTCTTTCCGTAATTAATGTATAGATGATTTGCATGATATTTAATTATATTTAATAATTGAGGATGATTATTTGATTGTTACAATTTATCGTTGCTTCGATAATTAGGACGCTATGCGAGCCCTCGTTTTCCAACTGATGTCGCAACCCATTGTAGTTAATCCTCAATAAATTCAATTTTGTGCAATTTTTCCCTATTGCTGGACACGGCACGCGAATAAATCTATTTTCCCTTCATGTATATTTTTCTATAATTTTGGGACTGTGAAATTGCAACATCAATCTCCATTAAACCATGGTCTCAAAAAAACCTTGGTACTAATGCATCCTAGCCTACCATTTTAATTCTATTAAATCTTGGCCCTTGAAACATCTCCATAAGAGGCAAATTCCAAGAGAGTTGACCAGTCAACCCAATCCTAGGTCAACCCTTACATAATACTATATATATAAACCTATTTCCTCTTTTTCTTTTTCCTTCCCAATCCACAGCCGACCAAGTACTCCTCCATCCCTGTTCTCAAACACGACAGCCCCGACCTTCCCATTGATCCCTCGAGCACCCCACCGAATCCCGACCACGTTCGCCTGCACGCTGCTCACGCCGTAGCCCTGCAACTCGACGACGACCAACCGAAGTTGGAGAGCCGCTGTACTTGAGCGGCTGAGATCCCGTCGGACACCTGCTCCCCGCCCTCGTCAACTGGAGCCGACCGGCAAAAGCGCTGCCATCACCAACCGGCCGAACGACTCGAGCGCTCCGCCGAGTCCTCATCCGTTCGAACGGAGGCCGCTGCCCGCGCGGACCGACTGTACCGAGAGCGCCGGAGACCATCGATTGAGACTCGCCTACACCCCGCGCTGACTGCTCGACGACGACGCCGACCGAGAGTTCCCCCGCCTGTGCGCTGCCGATCGGAGAAGCTCGGAGTTCGACGACAGACCGTGCGCCCGACCAGCCTCCTCCTGTTCGTGACCATCGCCTCGTCGTTATCATCGTCATCGTCTCGTTTCCGCACGTAGGTTCAACGTAAACCTAATCTCGAATATGTATACCTACGTATATCGTATGTTAGTATGTGTGGATATCGATATATGCATGTATGTACGTAGTTGCATACGTATAGGTATATAGATATTATATGCTCTCAAATAATATCTATACGTATATATATATATGTATTATAAGTATCATAGTATGGATATTAAATATTGTATACATGGTATAAGTTTTGATAGTATATATATATGTACAAAGTATAATTGATTAGTATGTAACTCTATTAAGTAGCTAAATGCACATATCTATTAAAATTGTAATTAGTAGTAGTCATGTTTAGGATACATAATAATAGGCATTATATGCCCGTGTACTAGGTGACCCTAACAAAATTATGGATACCCATAGCTATAGCATGATAAAAGACTGCCATATATAGATCGACGTACTGCTAGACCGTACCATTTACTGTCTGTTATGTACAGCAACGACAGACGTGACTATCCTAGCGTAGTCCCTAAGATCATAGTGTTGTTTGTGTATTAGTGTAATGTCTGATGCAATATTATATTTATGATATATCTATAGGGCTGTTGGATCATTCAGACGATACCTGGGAACCCGGACAGTGGTATTGCCAGCTAAGGACCTCAGGCGAGTACATTCTCTGACAGTTTCCATTATGTTGATTATCTCTATAATTCTTATTGTATAGCGTACATGACTCTGACACTGTTCTTTACACAAGTTGGCATCATTGAGACCTGTCACGAGGAGTCGTGATTGGAATCCATCGTGCTAGCTGGGGAAAACGGGGAAATATTAGTAGTTTATGTGATCATACCCAACTTACATGCAGCATTAGCTCACCCACATTTCTCGTCGGTGCAGCCATACCCTTACATGCCTTATCGCTGTTACATCTGGTTAGCCTGACCTGTTGGGGATGACCGCTAACTAATATAATGAGTCATATAGTCCCAAGCCGATCACATGATATACTGATGTTTCACACACTTAGATAGATGATTCTTGACATGTATCTTGATAGACTGATCCTGTATTTTCCACATGTTCTAGTTGTTATCTTATACACACTTACATACCAGTTCTTTGTACTTGCGCACACTTGTCGTTCTATTTCTTGTCAGATGCATGTTGATGATGATGTTCCAGTATTATTCCAGCATTTCTTATTCCAGTATCTTATTGCCAGTATTTCATTATGTCTTGTATTTCTTTACACTGTGTTATAGTTTTTATCAATATATGTGAAACTGCTGTTAGATGTGTATTTTGTTCCAATCCTGACTGGATATTTTTTTCAGAGAATCTTGAGGATTTCTGTACCATGCACTACGGACCAGGTATAGATGCAGACTATGTACCAGAGATCCTAGAGGAGACCATGCTTCTAGATGAGGAATTGCCTACAGCTACCTAGATAGTATTTATTTTATGCTTGAGACTTATGAAGGATATTTTAGTTTATGTTTAGACTTATGTTAAGTTTAATTGGAGACTTGTGTTGGACAGCTAGACTGTGAGTTATCTTTATGTTGGGATATGGTGTTTAACTATGTTATTTCTTTTATCTTTTATCGTGCCTTATAGTTGTTGTGATTGAGTTATATTGAGAGATTTTGGAGATGGATATCATTGACAGGTGTTTAGCTATATAGTGTTACTGAGACCTAGACAGCGTTCTACCGCCGATGCTGCGGCGTAGGCTGGACGTACCCACGCTCTCGTGCCCCTATACCGGGTGTGGGTCATGACAACAGCCATCAAATCTCACGGTACAGAACTCTGATAATGGTCAGATTCTTATGGGGCTCCCAACTCCCTACACAAGAACCCATCCACGCATGAGCCTCCAATACAAGTGTATATCTAGGGGGCTCAAAGGAATCTTTTATTAAAACAACAAGTATGGATGGGGGCTCAAAGGAAACTCCTATTATAACAATAAGTATGGAGGGGGTTCCTTAGTATCTTTCAAATACGCAAATATTACCAACACAATTACTATGCTAACGATTTGATCACATGCCAATCATGTTCCTATTCATTTACTTGAGCATTCATTGAATACCACACCTAAACTTTGCATAAAAATCAATTCTCAAGTGTGTGCAACATTATAGGTTTCCTAGTGATTCTTGATCCTACTATTTGGTTAATCATCCATTTCCATTTGGTCATGCCCAGTCCTCATTAGTTTCTTTTCTTTTCTTTTCCTTTTTAAACAATCTAATATGTCGTTTCTTAGTTGACACATAAAGAAGTGAAGGAAATTTGATATGAAAACACAGCATATAAAGAGTGGTGTCGAGGAGTGAACATACTAAGGACCCCTCCATACTCTCACCAACGCCTGAACCTAACCAATGCCTTCTTCAACTCATGAACCCTAAAGAGTGGTGTCGAGGAGTGAACATACTGTGTACAGGAGGGGTCGAATACTGGGAGAGGATTAGGGTTTACCTGATGGTGGTCGGAGGGGAGACGGAGCGTTGGAGATGAGGAGAGCCAGAGCGTCAGAGGGGAGGGGAACTGGAGGCGAGCCAAATTAGGAACCAAATTTTTAATTTAGGAGAATGAATGGGGGAAGTGAATTCTGAATTGGTATATTAAAAATATTAACGGCACGTTAAGTATACGTCGCTAAGTTCCTAATAATAAATATTATCGACGCGAGATTAAATATATCGCTAAACGAAAAAATAGCGATATTTAATGACTCATAGTGTCACTCTTTTTAAAGAACCTAACAAGAGTCGCTACTCGTTGTAATGCATCGCTACCTACGATGTTTTGTGACGTTAACTTTACGCATCGCTAAATTCTATATATATAACGACATACCGTTACTTCTATTTCTTTGACTTATTACATGAGTATTCCTATTGACAGTTTATAGACGAGATACACGGATTATTATGCATTGCATGCTAGGTGGCTCCTATTTTACTTACATATGTGATTGGCTTGACCTGTTACTTAGTAGAGACCGACTTGACGTGTCGTGGATTCGACCCAAACAGTCATATTGGGTAGGGAGGACAGTTACTAGGCCTAGGGGCTACTGTTTAATTTTTTCAGCACCCGTTGGCTGATAGTGACTCGGATGAGCGCTAATTGTGGCCGTATATTTTTATTACTTATTCGGAAAGCCCCTGCATAACATTATCCTCAACTGCATTCACTTAGGCTAGTTAGGAGTGGTAGACGTGAGTTACTTGTTGTTCACTTGTTGGTAATTACTGTTTATCATTTATGGCATATATATTATATATCTTGCTATGTTCCTCTGAGGACCTGGTTTTCTTCCAAGTATATCCTGAGATCTCCTTGTAGAATAGATGGATATTTGGTTATTCGTCTCCAGAATTAAGGTATATTTATTAGATATCTTTCTTGTATTTATTCGTTGTTATACTTCGCTTTCAATTTGATATATTCTGCTTTATAGCCTAGTATTTTTAGACTCATTTTATTTATTTTGAGTCTATTTGGACAAGTATAGTATGGGGTGCACACCATGATATCAGTTATCCATTCTTATATTTTATATTCTTGTGGATTGAGATATAGAGGTGATTATTGAGTTATATAGATAGTTGACCCTTACTTAACAGCGTATATGTATTTGAGCTAGACTAGAATTCACTTGATAGGTAGCTAGTCATTGTCACGTACTCTGGTCCTATGTATTTTGGGACTGTGGCGTGACAATGTACTCGACGATGATAAGTGACTCGAGGACGGGGTTTCCATCGTGGAGGAGGATGGGGATCCTTTTATGCAACTCACCCTTGTCGTCCAGGTTCTCCTCCCTTTACTCGTACTCCACACCTTTCTTCGCCTCTGCCCAAATTGGCTCACCCAGAAATCAAGCAACGCAACTCCACTAATTCTCGCTCTCTCTCTCTCTCTCTCTCTCTTTCTCTCTCTCTCTCTCTCTCTCTCTCTCTCTATATATATATATATATATATATATATATATATATATATAATGTTACCCTTTCTTCTTCTTCTTGATTGATTTTATGTGGATTAATTCATTTGGGGTTATGGTGCACGGGCCAATTTGGAAATTCTTTAGGATAAGAGGGTAGATTTTGGAGAGTGGCGGCTGGAAAGAAAGCTAGATTAGGTTATTAGCTAGCAACTGAATGGGGATAGGAAAAGCTATGAAAAATTGTACAATTCCTTGTATGCTGCCTACTTGACGCTGGACGATTGCGGGATAGCGAGCAATTCGGGCCTGTCGTTGGAAATAGTCTCTAGTTTAGCATATTTTTGTAGTGTTAGGTTGCATGCCAATGGAAACTATTTTTCAAGCCTAACCAATGAAAGGCTGACTTATTATGATTGGACTTGGATAAGATTCATTGTGTCAACTACATATTATGCTTTATATATTTGTTTATGAAATTGTTAACAGACCCTAGAGAAAGTAAAAAAGATCACATAATAATTTTACTTGTTTTCACATGATTATTGTGTTGGTTTAGGTGAGTCTAGTTGAGACTGTTAACCAGTGCATTCTCCAATGTGCTGACCTCCTCCTCTACGTGTGCAGAGAGTCGCTTGAAAATTTTGAGGCGTTTGGAGCTCGTTTGGCAATTTGAAACTGTTCTTCTAGAAGATGTTATCTTTTATTTATTAAGGGCATAATTTATAAAATATTATAAATTTTTTGTATTTGTGATTTGTAAACCATGTAATATCGTTCATGGTAATAAGATCCGTTCTTTGTAGTCGAGCCGTTCATTTGGTCCAAGAGTCATTGTAATTTTGCTGCAAATTATCAATAAAGATAATCATTTTCATATATCTTTTGTCTATCAATTTTTTGCTTATTTTCGTTGTAGCGACTTTGTTTCTAAGATGATTAATCAACCATGTTTGTTCTTGTCTTGTACAAGTATAATTTATTCTTGTAGGTCATTATGTTCAGTAGCAATTTTTGGTTTTGCATAACTAGGGTGTGACATAATGGTATAACTTTCTTGGACTCTCAATTGATTCTCTTCAACTCTTGCTTCCATGATTCAAAGACTTTTGACCCTCCTTGATGTTCTACTAAAATTTGCATACATGTAAAAGCAAGATGTTTGGAAAAGGATAATTTGAATATTGGGGTATCAATAAATATCAGTAGAGGTACTGCAGTAAGCTGTGAGCATTGTCATTGCACGACATGAGGGAAATATTTCTAAACTAGGCCGGGCTAGATTTGCATTCAGAAACTCTGGGTTCGATCCTGACCTGACACCTACCCGAGCTAGCCCGACCCGACCCAGACTGATCAAAATCTGGCTTGGACCGACCAAGGCTGATCCAATACACACCTTGTGATAGAACATAACCGACCCGATTAGGTACAATACACACCTTGTGATAGAACATATGACCACGACAGGGACGTATTTTAAAATATTGCCAGTGCGTCAATCGTCTATGTACTCTTAAATATATGAAAATAAAAAACTTGTTTTTTGGAAAAACTTATAGGATTATTTAGACTTTGGGTCTCGAAACAAGTTATGAGATTTGTATTTAGGTCTCCATAATCGATCTAATTAGTATTTGGATCTTGGACCAACGGTTGACTCGACTGACTGGGTTGCGTTGTTGTATGAATCCTCATTATTTGTGTATTATAGTGTCACGCCTCAGTCCCAAAATACGTAGGACTAGGACACGTAAGCATGCCAGCCGCATGGATATGGCAACTCTAATATATGGAAACCAACACCCACACGTACGCTGTAGTATGAATATCAAATCCACAAGTGGTATAAATCCATCACAAGTCACAGGGTATAACCTAGATCTCATCCATAAAATCAATATAAATAAATGACCAGCAGCTATGAAACTAGATCTCTATGAAAAGTATCTAAAGGTGACAGTCGGATGGAAATAAATCCACTGCCGAACTAGAATATGGAATAAACAAGATAAATACAAAATAAGAATGTCAACTACCAATCATGGGCTCGATGAGAAGACCTCATCGCAAATGTGTAGCAAGTCCGAATCTGTGCTCCTGCGAATACTCATGAACAATACACCTGGAAAGGGACTAGGTCCTCAGAGGGACATAACAAGATACATAAAAGCATGCCATAAAGTAAATACTGAATAAATAACTCTGGGGTGACCTAGCCATCTAAGTGAAATGCAATTTGAGAACAACTGTGAGTATATGGGAATGTGTAGGCTAGACATATGCTGACATAATTCACCAGTCGTGACAACCGGCTAGTATATGCCACACATGCCCCCTATAACACGAGCGCAGGAATACAATAATGTCCAACGTTCTATAGAGTGTGGTATCTGTAATATCACCAAGTAACGTCCAACACTCTACAGAATGTGGTATCAGTAATATATATATATATATATATATATATATATATATATATATATATATATATATATATATATATATACGTCCGTATCACTCCGTCGAGTGCGGTATCAGTATAAAGGAGTGGGGTATCCCATATGCCTACTAGTCGTCCTCCCCGCCCAATGATCTAAGTATGTTGTATCCACAACACGCGTCAGCTACTATGCCTCGGCGTCGTAACTCTGGCTCATAGACTATCGTTAGAGCAAGGGTCCATCCTTACCACCAAACAAGGACAAGGATGGGACCATCGTACCACGCTAGTCTATGCTCCGCCTACTAATAACTGCTAGGTCTTCTAACATGCATCACTATTAGCAGTTATACCCTATCCGTCGCACGACTTACACGTACAGGTGGCCAACCACATACGCAAGTCCGTGTCCTACATGAGACTCACAACAAGTGTAAGAAATGTGTCAAGGCCTGGGAGTCATACCAATAACTCCACAACTTTAGGTGGGTCTACTAGACACTAGGTCAGACACAAGTCCTAATGTCAACGCATTCGTTGACTGCACCCGAGTCTCTCTCGGACGCGCACAATTAAATAATAAATATGCAGCTAATAATATAAAATTTAAACAGTACAACAAGGCAAGGTATACTTGCCTGCCAAGAAGGCTGCGTGGTACCAATATCCGGCTCCTGAAGTCGTACAGATAAATCCAACAGATCAGCGTGCACAGGTACGGAAAGTGGGGTGACTGCTGCGTGTTGTCTGGCAAGGGGGACAGGTCTATGATAAACACGAGGACGAGGGTTATGACGAGGGTGATGACGAGGACGATGATCGGGATGATGGTGATGACGTGAATGATAATAGTGAAGGGGTGATGATGTGGTGGTTGATAGGAGGATGACTAGGACGATGATGTAGATGATGGTGATGACGAGGGTGAGATATTGATGATGGAGTAATATTGATGATGATGATAACGACGATGACGATGATGGCAATGATAGTTAGGGTGATGATAACGATGATGACGATGATGGCGATGACTATAACGACGATGATAGTGATGACGACAACGATGATGATGGTGGACGAGGATGATAGTAATGGTGATGGTGATAGATAGTATGATGATAATGGTGTTGATGTTTGTAATGGTGATGGTGTTTGATAATGTAGGTGGTGGTGGTGATAATGTAGGTGGTGGTGGTGTTGAGTGCTGCCAGAGTCCGGCCAGTGGGGGGATGTCCGGCCGGAGGAGGACAGGGACACAAGAAGGAGGACATATGGACACAGGGAGGAGAAAGGAGTTCAGTGGCTCAGATGAAGTCGTGAATCTCCGACGGATCTCCGGCCGACGAGGATGGTGGAAGGAGAGGCGGGGTCGAGCTCCAGGCGAGCGGGACTGGAGGAGAACGGAAGGAGGTTCGGTTGGCCGGTCGTGCAGGCGATGCTGCGGGTGGAGCGGGGCACGGCGGAGGGAAGGAGATGTCGACGAGAGGTCTCAGGCGAGGGAGGAGGAGAATGGCGTTGGCTGGGAGAAGTCCGTGCTCAGGCGGAGGGGGTTGCTCCGGCCAGTCGAAGGAGGAGGAGGGGTGGAGTTCAGTCGGGTAATTTTGATGGCGGGTCGGGGACGATGACCGGCGTTGGTGCAGCGACGTTCAGGCGGCACGGGAGGAGGACTGGGAGGTGCAGCGGGGTGACGCTGCTGGGTCTGCTCCGGCGGATGACTCGCCGGAGGAAGGTCGGCTAAGAAGAATAGGAGATGGGTCATGGGGAGGTCGGCTGGGAAGTGAATTTAGGTTTAGGTGTTTTAGGTTTTGGTTTTTCCAATGGAAAGAGAGGAAAACTTTGTATATAAATACATGGAAACTAGGGTTTTGTTGACCTAGGAGTGGGCTTGGTCAATGCTCCTTGGGCTTGGGCTTCGGCTCTCATGGGGATGTTGGGAGGGCTAGAATTTGCATTAATTAAATGCAAGGGTAGATTTAATATATGGGGCGAAGTGCGCGCGTTGCAAATCCCGAAAAATTATAGAAAAATCCACGTGAAGGAAAAATTGGGTTTCTTCACGTATTGTCCAAGGGTGGGGGCACCTCGATACGTTTTTGCATAAAAGTGCCCAAAAATTAAAAAAAATTTGCACCAAGATGGAAATTAGATTTAATTAATTAAAATTACTACGCACGATGTTCCGAAATTAATTAGAAATACCTGGGAATAAAATTAGGTCGGACACAAGTGTCTGGGGCATAGAAGATACAGTGTAGAATATTAATAAAATTTGGGTGGTACAAAACGGTCAAGATTGTGTCTCCAATTTCGATTGGAACGCACAAGGGTACAGAGTCATATTTATTTAGGATTAAAATAATAACGTCCGCAACGTTTATTGTGCGACTAAAATGTAGCACAAGAAAGCAATATTATAAGTTACACAAAGGTCAGAATAGATGGTTGTCAAGTCTAGGAAAGTGTTTTGAAATTTGTAGACAGACAGTGGCCAGTGGAGTGCTCCAATTATCGAGGCAACGGTAAGGTACGCTACACGATAAAATAATGTACAGTTAAATCAAATACCGTGTTCTAATTTCTAATTAGGTTCAAACTAGCCCTAATTCTACTATATTAGCCAAGTAAACCTAATTTTGGGCGAGGGAGTTTACAATCTACCCAACTTAAAATAATTTCGTCCTCGAAATTAAAATAAGGCATAGCCTGATATTCCTTTACCTACATAGGGCAAGTTGATCGCAACATCTTTGCGATAACTAAAATTCTAATCAATCCTTTGTAACCACTTCAAAATTTAGATGGTCACTGTTCGAATCAAACTTCAACCTATCGTACTTCCTCTTCATCATCCAAATTTTAATTCGTACAGCATCTTCACATATCAAATTTTATATCGCGATCTTCAAAAATCTCTTTTAGAAATGATTCTAATCAATTTTTCTTCCTATTTTTTAACTTATGAACTTTTGTACTCTTCCAATTTAAATTCAATTTATATCCTCAATAGTTCAAATAGGTAATCCTGCAATCAAAAATTTCTTTTAATTTAATCCTCAAATTTGAAATTTAATCCGTCCATGTCCATGTTTAGAGTTCTATTTATTTCCTCGAGGATTTAAATCGTTGATTCAACCTTTAATATTAAATTTTTAATCATATGCTCACGTATCGGTATTTGGTTTGCCATATCCTGATTTTTTTTAATTCATCAATCATTTATCATATTAATCATCCTCCTAGAATTCTCAATTTTATAATGACTTGAACCTCTACATCCAATTTTTCTCGATCACAAGCTAAGAGAAGTTTCTCTTGAGTCGACAATGCAACTGCTACCCAACTTAGGATCTACCCCTCTATCACATAAGGCTCTTATATTTCGAAAATCTTATTCCTCAATTTTACTTAATCTTGTGACTCAATCCTCAAAATTTTAACACCAAATATATTACATGTGATATGCCCTTGGTTACAAAATAATCGTCAAATAATATAATTGGCCTATAGGGTATATCTAATACTATTTGTGTATCAACTTATGCTAGGCACAAGGTTTCGTCTTTCCGAAATAAGGGAAGACGGAAAACAATAATAAGGAGTTCAAGGGGAGGTAATAGATTAGAATTATGGGGATCAAGGCGTTTGAAGAATTCAATGGAAATTGTCAAGGCAGTTGTTGATTGAAATCCTAATTTGGTCATTTTTATTCACATGCTGGCATCAGTACAGTTATGTAACGGATACGATATGCTCAGACATATCTAGAGGGCAAGTACATTCGTCTACTAATCACTATATATCTCAATCCGCGTAAAGTAGTTATACGAAGGGCGAACCAAGCGCACTATGGTTGATCATACCGTAGTACACTGATTCTGAAATATATTAGTGTACGCGTCCAATAATACATGTGTCATGAACAAGCTCGATAAAGGACTGAGCTTGCAAAATTAGGCTGTAACAGCAGCATAAGTCGAGGTAGTACAAAAATATAAGCACGCTAGATTATAATGAGAGAAATTACAAAATAATTTAAGTTCACAAAAACCAAACAAGATACAAAATTAAGATTCTACAATCTCTACAGTTGTCATACTCACTCCTTGTCTAAGTCGCTAGTCGACTAAATAGGGGTTTGAGCCTATAATTTCTATAGTCTGAATAAACACTATCTTCTTATGCAAGTCTAAAGTTGTGTCATCCTAGTATACTTCATCAATGGGTCAATAGGGCTCTGAGATACTATGTTGTGAGGCATACTACCCAACTTAAAATAATTAACTAATACTGTGACAGTCTTAAGGGGATCCTACGAATTAATAAGGTTCTTGTAAATAGAGTACAAATTCTTATTGGGCTATACGAGGAGCGGATCTTAGTACTTATTTGGGTCTCCTATTGTATCATGTAGGTCACGGTCATCTTAAATCTTATTCATCGTGTTCATAGAATACAAGTGTCAATGGTAAGAATGGAAGCGTTAATGACCTATAAAAGAAAAGGGGAATATAACTCGTATCGAGTTACAGATACAAATTATGCGATTTAAAGCTAAGAATAATCGGATCATAATCTAAAGGAACAACTCAACTATCAAGCTCTAACTACCAAGCACATAATTCAAAGTTCGAATTACCAAACTATAACCCTAGCAAACTATCATAGAATAAGATCACTTGGCCTTCAATCATAAGAGTTATGTGGCACGGGTTAAAAGATGGAGAAAAGAAGAATCATACTGTAATCGTCGCGTAATTAGCGAACGCTAAGGTTTTGGAGGAACAAGATATGAAATTACAATAGAGGGACTCAAGATAATATCATGGTTTCCTAAAGGTAAGGTGGTGAGCAAATCTCCGTATTTGAGGTGTGACCAAGGGGAATGTCATACTCGTTGCTCTGGGCTTCCTGAGGTACTGTCTGCTAATATCAAGATAAGAATCTATATCCTAATATTATCTCACTATACAAATTAGGGTTGGTCCTAATATTCCACTTTGGAGTTCTATTGGTTCTTCAATGCTAGGGTAAAACAGTATGGTCAACTTTCTAACTAATCCTAGGAGTGTCAATACTACTCTCAAGTCATTCATAATTATATCAAGGGATAATGGTAAGCCATTCTTTTAGATAAGGATACTAGGGTTTACTTAAATATTCTAAACTTAGTGACGTATCAGGGTTTTAGTTACTCTTACTAGGAAGGTTACCCTACTTATTATCTAACAATAGGGACTTCTATATTCTAGGAGAAGGCTACACTCAAGGAACTAATGGGAAGGCACATGAATCAAGCAGGATACAGTCATTCAAATAGAATGGATTAGAAGGAAGATGAGTCCTAGTCAATTGTGGATGAGATCCTATACTCTAATCCTAGGTGCATGCTTGCTTGGCACAATAACGTAACCGAGACAATATGCTCTTGACCTGCATGGGCCACCACAAAAATATGTCACGCCCCAGTCCCAAAATACGTAGGACTAGGACACGTAAGCATGCCAGCCGCATGGATATGGCAACTCCAATATATGAAAACCAACACCCACACGTACGTTGTAGTATGAATATTAAATCCACAAGTGGTATAAATCCATCACAAGTCACAGGGTATAACCTAGATCTCATCCATAAAATTAATATAAATAAATGACCAGCAGCTATGAAACTAGATCTCTATGAAAAGTATCTAAAGGTGACAGTCGGATGGAAACAAATCCACTACCGAACTAGAATATGGAATAAACAAGATAAATACAAAATAAGAATATCAACTACCAATCATGGGCTCGACGAGAAGACCTCATCGCAAATGCGTAGCAAGTCCGAATCTGTGCTCCTGCGAATACTCATGAACAATACACCTGGAAAGGGACCAGGTCCTCAGAGGGACATAACAAGCATGCCACAAAGTAAATACTGAATAAATAACTCCGGGGTGACCTAGCCATCTAAGTAAAATGCAATTTGAGGACAACTGTGAGTATATAGGAAGGTGTAGGCTAGACATATGCTGACGTAATTTACCAGTCGTGACAACCGGCTAGTATATGCCACACATGCCCCCTATAACACGGGCGCAAGAATACAGTAACGTCCAACATTCTATAGAGTGTGGTATCTATAATATCACCAAGTAACGTCCAACACTCTACAGAACGTAGTATCAGTAATATATATATATATACGTCTGTGTAGAAGCATGAAAAATATGCCGGATGACTATACGCGGCATATTGGTGCAGAGCAGCGTAAGCAGAGGCCTTCAGAGCCATCAAGCGTACAACAGAGCTCTTTCTGCTAAAATGCAGCATGAAATATGAAAGCTCAAAGGACCATCTGCGTAAGGCAGTACGTCCAAGCCGCTTCAGCGTAAACAGGGTACTTCATCACCTCCAGGGCGTAAAACTCATCCTCTTTCAGACGCAGCATTGAGGTATACAAGAGACGCTTCGTATTCTCTGAAGTGAACCTGTCAGACCCTGCAATGAAGATCCTACAATGAACCTGACGTCTGGACTTCTAACAAAGGGATACGGCTCGACTACCCAGACGACGGCTATAATGATGGCGCAGCACTGCGACCCAGGCTGTCAAATACCGCCATCCCTTTTGCATAAATTGCTTTTACAAGCACGAAGGGATACGCTGCCTTGTTTTACACAGGCAGACACGAGCTATTTACGTTCTGCAGTAGACAAACCGCCTGCCACATCAAAAACTGCACTCCGTACGGGGTCGAGGCACGTCTCTGCGTCCAATACACAGAGCGATGACAGTTGCTCGAGGCACGTCTCGACTTCTAATGCACAGAGCGGTGACAGTTTCTCAAGGCACGTCTCTGCGACTGATACGCAGAAGGGGTTACAGACCTTCAAAAATACGCCTCCACATTTAATGCACGGGATGGTGGCAAATCTCGACATTTAATGCAAGAGATTTGATTATATCTTCAAAAGTCGTAATTTTGGCTAAGACGTCCCCATCAGCACTCTGGCACGGTACGTAGCGACTTCTACGCCCATCCAGCTCCTGTGCTCACTCGGTCTCTATGACCACTCGGCTTCTACGCCTGCTCGACTTCAATGCCCATTCGGCTTCTACGCCTGCTCGGCCTCTATGACCACTCGGCTTCTACGCCTGCTCGGCCTCTATGACCACTCGGCTTCTACGTCTATTCGGCTCCTACGCCTATTCGACTTCTATGCCGGTTTGATAACTATTTGGCTTCTATGCCATAGTGACAGACATTTGGCTTCTATGCCAACCTCTTCTACACAATGGATACCTACCTACGTGGCTTCTACGTCATGATCTTCGTAGCGATTATACGCATTTTGTCCCTTAGTTGGACCCGCGTCACACGCTCATTCAAAGGATCATCTATACACAGGCATTGGTTACTTTAACCGTTGTGTAAAAGGGTGCTGTACTTTCCACTCCTCGGTTTCTACACCGACGGAGTGGTCACTGTCACTAAAACTCTAAAAATAGAGACCTCTATCAATGAGGAACAAGGTCGAAAGATTGGAAGGTCGAAAGATTGGAAGGTCGAAAATTGGTCAAGAAAACCAATATCAGATCCAAGGTCAAACTTCCAAGAAAGATCGAACCAGAGGTCAAGAGAGAGAGAGAGAGAGAGAATCCGGAGCTCAGGCAGAGAGTAGGGATCGACGACTTTGGCATCGTGCATCTACCCTCTTTTGCAACCTTCGAAGCTGCTTCCTGTCTTTCTACGGCACTTCTTCAACATCGTGTGGTCCAAGGGCTAAAGTGATCGACTGCAGATCAGACACCTATAGCAATATTTACCCAGATTAAATAAATTGTACTCCCATATCCTCGTATAGGATCAAATTGTACAAGTTTGTTTGTAAACCAAAGAAGGCGGATTTCGTATAAACCCCATCCTGAATATATTTTTCATTCTTTCGTTTAATACCACAAACAAGATGGCGACTCTGCTGGGGACATCTTTCTCTTCTGATGAGGAAGCAATTGCTCAACACGATGCGGTATCTATAGGAACCGTGAAGAAGGCACTGGTCGTCCAATTCGACCAGTCTGCCTACGAAGACATGCTTCGAACCGGGGGCAGCTCTCACCCTCTCTCCAACCAAGACAACAGGAAGCTGCGCAAGGTCTGGATGCCCAAGACATCCTCTACCATTCCTGTGGACTCTCCGATCTCTCCGACCTCTCCGACCAATGAGGTTGTAGCATTGCTCCCTCCGTGCCCTGCACGTAAAATTCAGTTTCCCGCTGCGCGCGGTACAGACAAAACTTCGAGCAAAGCCTCAGCGCTAACCCAGAAGTATCTACTGCGCTCTACGCGTAGGAACTAGTCTCCCGCTACGCACGGTATAGACGAAACTTCAGGCAAAGCCTCAGCGCTAACCCAGAAGTATCCACTGTGCTCTACGCGTAGGAACCAGTCTCCCGCTACGCGCGGTACAGACGAAACTTCGGGCAAAGCCTCAGCGCTAACCCAGAAGTATCTACTGTGCTATACGCGTAGAAACCAGTCTCCCGCTACGCGCGGTACAGACCAAACTTCTGATGATGCCTCAGCGCCAAATCGGAAGTACAAATCACTCTCCATGCGCAAGACAACATCTGGCCTCTATGGGAAACCAGATGAGCGCTATAATTTCTGCAAGGGGAAGCAAGCGGCAGAGTACTCAACTTCTCGGCTGTTACGTCAGCGAAGAAGCAATCTGCCTACCCTCCGGATTATGCGGGAAGTCGACGGCCGACTGAGGACCTCTTCAGCTTTACGCCAGTCTGAGCAAATCTCCAAATTACGCCAGGCGAAGTCCCACGACGTAAAGCAAGCTCAGGTTGTGGAAAGACACCCTCCCCGGGGATTATTCGCTACCCAGATGGCCAACCTGTTGTACACAGGTGGCATAGGGAAAACCATGGTGCCCAATCTCCGCATGTCCACTGATGGGAACAGAAGGAACAAGCCGTCATCTTCTTCCTCTACTCCTCCTGACTTGCGCGAATATCTAATCCAGAAGCGTAAGGAGAGGGGACCTTCCAACATGTCTATTACGCCCCCTAGCGAGCAATGTTATAATAGTCATAAAATTGTGATTGACTGCTGCTGTTCTAAAGCAAAACGGTCGGTTTTCGACCGATTGAGCTACTCTCAGTCTTTTCAGGAAGAAGAGCCCGCGCATGCATCCGTGAATATGGCTTCACACATACCTAGAGGAGGGTCGAGCTCAAGACGTCATCCCTCTAGGCCTCCGAGCCGAAGAAGATTCGAAGACCTCCTCAGGAACACTGAAGCTGGGGTGTTCCAAAACACCCGTGCAAGATCACAGCAACCAGCTTCGTACTCGTCTGATTCCGACACTGGGGGTCGCCAATCTCACAGATCAGATGCTGAGAGTATAGAGTCGACTTCTGCAGCGACCTATACTAATCCTTCGATGACACCCAGGGAAATGGGAGTTTACGCCGATGAAGATGAACGCGAGGAAGCTTCGCCGTTAGGAAACACAGAATAACGCATCACTGTGCTGGAGACATCTCTGAAACAAATGCAATCCATGATGGAGAACATGCACCAGATGATGCTAACTCAGCACGCAGCTGCCATGGCTCAAGCGTCGGTCCCGCCAACTCAGATACGTGTGGGGGTGGACTTACCACCATCCAACCCGAGCCAAGAGCCTGCTCTAGATCAAGAGTTAGCAGTTTCTCCGCTTCCTCACTCGGAGTATATATTACCTCCCGTTGGAGTCACGATACAACCAACTCCGTGCTACACCGTAGTCCCACTTCCAACTGAAAATCCGATGCAGGCAGTACGGGAGTTGAAAGCCCAGTTCGACGCCTTGAAGCACAAAGATCAGCTCAAGAAACTGGGAATTAACCAGTCTTACCCAGCTATCTGGGAAGAAGTCCCTTTCCCTCCGAGGTACAAACCTCAGACTATGGCTCTGTTCGAGGGAAAAACATCACCAAGTCAGTACATGAACTATTTCAGTATGATGACGGTGTTGCTACAAGGGAACGACCCCTCCTCACTCGGGTGTTCAAAGGCTGCCTCTCAGGAGTAGCCTATCAGTGGTACCGTAGCTTGGCGGACAACTACATTACTTCCTTCGAGGACTTCAAAGCTTTATTCTTCACGCGATTCTACGAGGGTGGAATGGACATGTCTATGTCCTCTCTCATCAAAGTCAAGCAGAGGGAAAAGGAGGACGTTCGCACCTTCGTCGAACGTTTTCGTCAGGCCACCTTACAGATGCCTCCAGGAGTTCCAGACTCTGCGTTAGTAGACATTTGCAGGAAGAACCTCCTTTCCGTAGTCTCGGTGTTTACAGGACCATATCAGTTCCATGATTGGCCCTCGTTCATCATCTCGGCAGTGGCGGCCGAAGACAACAGTCACAAGGCGCGCGACAATGGCATTATGATCTCCGCCTCTGATAGAGGCAAGAGGTCATCTCCCAGCAGCGACCATCCTCACAGCTCCACGGGAAAAGAAACTCTGGCGGTCAATATGTCCAGACAAAAGACTGCGACGACCACGCAGACGAGACCCGGGACTTCCAGGCCCGTCGAAGTCTACTCTTTTGACGACGACGATATCCTAAGTATATTCGAGTGTCTCGTCAAGAGTGGCAAGATCACCCTTCTGGAGCTAAGGCAGCCCCAAGAAGTCGACAGTACTGACGACCCCAAATACTGTATCTTCCACAGATACGTACACCACCCAACGAAGGCGTGTTACATACTGAAAAGGAAGATCCAGGGGTTAATCGATGCTAAGGCCATCACTCTGCACAACACCGAGAAGACGGTCACGGCCAACATGATCTCTCTGCGGTTTGGCGATCTGCCTTCCCAAAAAGTCTCGGACGGTGTCACACCCATTTTCCGGACCACGATGAACATCATCAATCTCCCTCCAGCTAGGGGTCAAAATCATGACCTGGTACCCCTAACCACCCGGCAGGGCGAGATTATGTGGGTTCATCCGGATTTGGTGTCAGAGCTCGAGGAGGAGACTAAAGCTACCAAGGCTACATATAGAAAGAGCTCCAAATGCAAACCATGCCATATGGTCGCAACTTCTTCGCTATCAGACGAAGATGAGGTATTTGCTGTAACCCGTTCAGGGAAAGCCTACCTCAACGACTACGGAGCAAGTCAGGAAGATGCACCGGCGGACGCTTCGGCTGCCAAACCTTCAGGACCAGGCCCCGTCGTACCAGATGCCAGCCCTTCAAAACTTACTCCGGCGGACAAGGGAAAGCAAAGAGAAGTGCGCTTTGATAAACCTGTGAAAAATATTCCAAACAAAGATTTTGAGAAGCCCTACAACTTCGACATCCTGGCCCAACTGGCTAATACACCAGCCAGGCTCTCCATCTTTGAGCTACTCAGGCTCTCCCAAGACACTCGTCTAGCCCTGAGTGAAGCGCTGATGCAGGCGGAGGCATGCTTGACCCAGCTCAAGTCCCCCGACGAAGAACCAGTGGCGTGTCCTCAATGCCACAGTGTGATGGAGGTGGTCCCAAATATCACTTTCACCCAAGACGACATGTTGTTAAAGCATAACAAGCATGACAGGCCCCTCTATTACACCGGGTACGTCGGTTCCATGGAGGTCGATCGGATTCACATAGATCCGGGATCGTCGATCAGCATCATCCCTCACAGTCTGCTCAGACCATTGAGGATTCCTACCAGCGAATTGGCTTACACCTCCACTACAATCGTGGGTTTCAACGCCGGAAAGAGTAAGCCATTGGGGAAAATTTGCCTGAGGATCCAGATTGGCAACCTCAGATCGGTGGCCACATGTTACGTCATCGATTCAGAGGTGTCCTACAACATTTTGCTGGGAAGATCGTGGATCCACGACCACAACATCGTTCCTTCAAATCTACATCAATGTCTTAAATATGTAGACCCCCAAGGAACGGTACAAACGGAGGTTGCCGACCTAAACCCGTTTAAAGGAGTAGAATCCTACTATTTTGATGCCGTGTTGTACTCTCAAGACCACACGGAAGAAGTGTCGGGCGAGACAGAGAAGGAATCCCACCAGGAGCCAGGAGAACCCTCTGCCGCACTACCGCTGTCAATCAGAGTGAAAGAACGAACCACTCGTCCAAAAGCCATGGAGCCTATGGCTATTCACCTGAACAAATCCAGGTCAGGAAAAGGGAGTGATCCTCTAGTGGTCACTCTGAACCAGAAGCCTCCACCTTTGGTTGTCAACCTTCGGCGCAACAGGCAGCCGACCGATGTAAATGCGACCAGGGACGGAGTTCCAGATGATAATAAACACCCTCTTTTCCAGTACGTTAACGCTCAAATTCCAAATCAGGAATCCACTCCCCGTGACGAGGTAGAACCCATAGCATGAAAATTCTTGGAAGTTATGAACTCCTACCGTCCGTATGTCTGGGAAGTAGCATCATCATCCAACGTCGTCATGACATATGGACCACATGAGGATTCTATCTTCATTGTCCTGCCTACCTGCAGCAGCCAGCGTTCAATAGTCTTCGGCCGCATGCGTAATCAACCGGCTATCCAGGAAGATTCTTTCAATGACGATACTGGAAAAATGCAAGTTCACCAATATAGCCCGCAAGCGTTGAGGATCATGCAAAACATGGGCTACGACTTGGAGCGGAAGCCAGGCCTCAACTACGGAAGAGGCAGAAGAAGGCCGCTGCACGACGACCCCTACTATCAACGAACTCATTTCGGGTTGGGATATGCCACCTTCTCTAAATCGGACGAGGATATCTTTTCCTCTTCTCAGAACGGCTCGTCGCCCTCCGACTCACCTGAAGCTCTCAAGCAAGCATTATCAGCAAATATGGTGGTGGCAGATCCCTTTGAAGCAGACGAACAGGATTCTGAGCCGTTTGAGAATGACTCTTGGGCTCAACAAATGGATACGCAGTGGGAATTCCGTTTCGAACAGAGGAAACCTCCCACCAAAGACGAAGTTATCCAGGTTGATGTTGGGGGTGAACTTTCGCCAAAACTGATATTCATCAGTAACAATCTTTCCCCAGCTGAACGGGAAGAAGTTATCAGCTGATAAAAGAATATATCGACGTCTTTGCGTAGAATTATGAGGACATGCCGGGCCTTGACTCGAAGGTGGCTACTCATAAACTCAATATATTGACCGACTCGAAGCCTATGAAGCAGCACCAACGCCGGTTCCGCCCGGACATGATGGACGCCATCGAAGCTGAAGTCAAGAAGTTGATAGCCTGCGATTTCATCTGGAAAGAACAACATCCCGACTGGGTCGCCAACGTTGTCCCAGTCATGAAGAAAAATAGGAAAATACGTGTCTGCATCGATTACCGAGATCTAAATGCAGCCTGCCCCAAGGATGAGTTCCCTCTTCCCATCACGGACATCATGATCGACAACACCTGCAATTTTGAACGCATGTCTTTCATGGACGGATTCTCAGGATACAATCAGATCAAGATGCATCCTGAAGACGAGAAGCACACTGCCTTTCGGACCCCGTTGGGAGTATATTGCTATACGGTCATGCCCTTCGGATTGAAGAACGTTGGGACTACATACCAACGGACTATGAGTAGCATATTCCATGAGCATTTACGCAAAACAGTAGAATATTACGTGGATGACATAGCCGTCAAGAGCCGCCTCAAAAATGATCACATTCAAGACTTGAGGACGGTATTCGAGTTAATGCGCCAACATTAACTCAAGATGAACCCTACGAAGTCCTTTCTGGGTGTATCTAGTGGCAAATTCCTGGGATTTGTCATTACCGCCAAAGATATCCAAGTGGACCCTGACAAAGTCCAGGCCATCGTAGAAATGTGACCGCCCCAGGACGAAGTTGCAGAATATAATTCCGCAATAGAAAATGACGCATGGCAACTGTTCTTCGAAGACATTCCCGACGAAGTTGTAGAATGTAATTCCGCAATGGAAAGTGACGCATGGCAACTGTTCTTCGACGGCGCCTCCAGGACTGGTCCCCAGGGAAACGTAGTTTCAGGGGTAGGAATCGTCCTGGTCACTCCTAATAAACTCGTCATCTACCGAGCATATTCTCTTAACGAACCATGCTCCAACAATGTGGCAGAATACAACGCTCTGTTAATCGGGCTCCAAGTCGCTAAAGAGCTGGGGGTCGAGTCCCTGGAAGCTTTTGGTGATTCTCTGCTTATCGTCAATCAAGTCAGAGGAATATATGAAGTCCGAAATCCAGACCTCATCCCCTATCACCAAGCAACGGTTGAGATAGCCATGACATTCAAAGGGTTCTTCCTAGAGCATGTACCTCGATCTCAGAATCTGGAAGCTGATGCCCTAGCCAGTCTAGCTGCGGATTTAGCCACTCCTATAAGAAGGCAGGATTCGGTAATCCTTCTTAACAGAGATTTATTCTGCGTGAAGAACAACTTTCACATAGAACGCAGCTACGCTGTGAACACGGATCCCCCTAGAAGAGACTGGAGAAGTCCCTTCATAGATTTCGTCGCATACGGGATCTTGCCGGAGGACCCCAAAGAAGCAGTATCCGTCAAAAGACGATCATTACGCTTCTACTTCGATGCATCTTCACAATGCCTATATCGCCGGACCTACGACGGACTGCTATTAAGATGTCTCTCTGACGACGAAGTACAGCAGATTATCCGGGAAGCTCACAACGGCGTATGCGGAGCGCATCAGCCCGGTCCTAAGCTACAGGATCGTATCAGGAGAATGGGCTATTACGGGCCCACTATGATCACAGACGCGATCAACTATGCAAGACAATGCAGAGCCTGTCAGGTTCATGCAGACTTCATACATCAACCGTCTGAATATCTACATCCTACGGTTGCATCCTGGCCATTCGAAGCATGGGATATGGATATCATTGGTCCTATTCACCCGTCTTCTTCCAGAGGTCACCGGTTTATACTGGCCATCACAGATTACTTCTCCAAATGGGCAGAGGCGATCCCTCTTGCTGAGGTAAAGGCGTCTGACGTAATCAGCTTCATCAAGCATCACGTCATTTATCGCTTTGGGATTCCCCGAAGGATAATCCATGACAATGGGCCTCAGTTCATCAGCCAAGCGTTTCATCGATTTTGCGATAAAAATTGAATACATAATATTGCCTCTACGGCATAATATCCAGCTGCTAATGGTTTGGCGGAAGCTTTCAACAAAACCATTATCAAACTCTTGAAGAAGTTCGTCTCTTCAAACAAAAGAGACTGGAATGAGAAGCTGGGCGAATGTCTCTGGGCATACCGTACAACGGTACGGACACCGACAGGTTGTACCCCATTTTCACTGGTCTACGAGAGCGAAACAGTTCTTTCCATTGAAATCCAGATCCTGTCGCTCAGGATAGCCATGACTAATGAGCTGACTCAAGAAAAGAATGACATGTTAAGGCTTCAAGAGCTAGAAGGATTAGACGAGAAACGCCTCCAAGCTCAACAGTGCATCGCGCTCTACCAAGCACGCATTTCCAGAGCTTTCAATCATAAAGTAAAGGAAAGAGTGTTCAAAGTCGGCGAGCTAGTTTTAGCCGTAAGAAGGCCGATGATTCTTACTCACAGGAGTAAAGGCAAATTCCAGCCCAAGTGGGAAGGCCCTTATGTGATCGAGACAACATTCTCGAACGGCGCTTACAGGTTAGCCCAGCCTAATGGAGACCTGTTAATGGCTCCTATCAACGGTAAATTCCTGAAGAGGTACTATGCTTAACCTCCTCTGCTCAAGTGGAATATAGCGAGAATCTCAAAGTCTGACCAAACTACTTCCAGAACGAAACTAGTTAGGTCATATTCTATCATGTCCGTATGACCTCTGAATAGATATATCTTGCTAGAAGTTTATCGAGAGTCTATCACGTCCATACTACCTCTGATATCACTCTCGTCCAAACCTGTCATTTATATTCCGAAATGATGGATCCACAAAGTCAGAAAAGATTCGCTTTATTTATTCCCGAAAAGAGCAGAATTACATTAGGGAAGCAAAAAGAAGAAAGGGCACATCATTGTGGGAGAGCGGTCAGATCGCGAATCAGCTTCGCCAGTGCAGCTACCCTCTCGTCCCTGGAAACCAAGGCATCAGCGCGGGCCTGTTCCAGCCGTGCCTCGGGATTGTTCGTAAAGGACAGTTCGGCCCTTGCCCGAAGAGAGCCAGCTCGGGCAGCTTCTGCACGCTCCAGGTCCCGTCGTGCTGTGCTCAGTCGACCAGTCGCTACGTCTAGACCTGCCAACGACTGAGAAGCCCACTCCTCTGCTAGAGCGAGTTTCTCCTTCAACTTGCGAGCCCTCGCTACATTCCCTTCATGCTCGGATTGGCACTTCGTCTGAAGAGCAAGAGCCTCCTCCACGACAGCTTTTCTTTTATCCATCTCCAGCTTATGTGCTTTGATGGAGTTATCTAGGCTCTCCAGCTGTTTGGTAAACCGCGCAGTCATGAAGTTGTATCTGGCCTGGACCTCAGCTTCAAAACTGCCCTGAGTCAGCTGCAAGTATTCGTTAATAGGTTGCTCCAACCCATTAACCATCGCCTCCAGGGCGTCAGCTACCCCAGAATCGCCGAACTCCCTGACCGCCCCAATCAAAAACTGGGAAGCCTTCTTCAGACGCTCAAAATCCAGATTCTTCGCCAACACCATGGATATCAGCATTTTCAAACTGGTGTAAAAGAGGCTGGTATACAGCTCGGTCAGCGCAACCAGATCTGGTTGAACGCCAGGAGTGGCCGCGATATTGGCGAGTTCTCCTCCAGGAATGATTGCAGACGAGGTGGCCACAGCCGCCGCCTCGACGGGTGGTGCGACCGAAAAAGGTGCGACAACGACGGTCGAAGTCATCGGCATACTCGCAAGAGGCGAGGTCACGATAACGGGTTCGTCCTCCTCTTGAGGTGACGAAACTACTCCGGGCGAGCTGGCCCCCGAAAGTATTTTCTCCTCGAAGTCGAACGCCTCTGTATCATCGTCAGGAGCCCGAGCAGAGCCAGAAGGCGCTTCAGCGCTATACTTCCCGTGGATGCCATCCCCTGAGAAGAGGACAAGAAAGTTGATATCAATATGATAGTAATCTTTCTAAGAGGAGACATAAAGATGACCTTTACCCGTAGCCAACGGTATATATGCCGCGTCTGCAGCCGATGTAGCTATATCACGCCTTAATGACGCAATACGAACTGTCATACCTGGAGAAGGAGGTGGGCCAACCGACATCGCCAGGAGCTCTACCAAGCCTTCACCAAGACGCAGTCGAGGTTCGTCAGCTGGAACCTCGCTGGTCATGCTCACGAACGCGGCAGGAGTTTCATCCGTTGCTGGTCTAGGGAAAGATTCTCCCATTTGCCTCGGCCACGCAGGCGATTTCATTCCACTACCGGAGGCAGTGGCAGCAACGACAGCCTCAAGCAGGAGTTCTCCGGCACCGCCAGCCGAAACTGAGGGTCCCTCTCCGAGAGGCGGGGAACCTCCAATCAAAGAGACACCCCCAACAGGAGAGACAGCAGGTTCCTCTCTAGGAGCCTCAATGCCAGGAATCCGGAGAGGGCGATTAACCGTCTTCTTCTTCCTCTTGCGAGGGGAAGTCTGCTTCGATGCAGGATCCCTTCGCTTCCTAGAGACCGCCAAAGCCCCCGCAGGCGGAGGCACTTCACACCTCGGCACCGACACCAGAGGCTCATCCGAAATGACGGACTCCTCACCCTCGTCAGATAAAACCGAGGGGACTTCGATTCTTCCCCCAGGCTTGGGAGAAGGCACCCTAAAGCTTCCACGCATGTCAAAATCGCGATGGAAGGTGTTGATCGCCACGTAGAACTGAGCGTACAAATGGAGGATTCGCAGCTCCGTGGAGAGGGTGACGACCGGCACGATAAAGATTGCTCTCGTACAACCCATGATAAAATATCGCCATCCTCTGGCTCCATCAATGAGTCCGCTCCTGGACCTGAAGCTGGTGACGGCATTGCCCATATGCAGCTGATCGTACCCAAACTGCCTGGCAAACTGACTGGGCAAATAAGGCTCGAAGAAGCAATGATCTTCGCTTCTGTACAGCAAATGGGAGGGTCTGATGCAGACCAACCAATTAAAAGCTTCCGAAGAAAGATTGGTCTTCTCTCCACCTAAATCCTCAAGCCTAGTCCCCGACTGATTGCGATGTACAGAGGGGACAGTGCAGAGGAGCTTCCAGCAATGACTGAGGCTCAGCACCAGCCGACAGTCTAAGACTGTGTTCACGTTCCAGAGGGAGTCCTTGTAGTTCAGCAAGAAACTACCCCCGCGCTACTACCAGGGCCGGGAGACATCACCCGGGGGTTGTGGAGAATTAACCATCCCATCAAGTACAGGTATGGTAACTCTACCCGGGGAAAGCTATCACGTTGAGCTTCATCGACGAGCAGTCTGTCAGTCATGGCTCTCAGGCCAGCCTGTATACGGCACACCATGGCAGGGAGCAAGCCCAGTCTTGCCCCGAACACCAGACGCACGGCAGGCCACAGGATGTTCTGGTGGATGCGGTCCGCGGATGCGATGTCGGGCACCACTACTCGACGCAGCCATAGGGAGAGAAAGCCAGCCAGCCTGGCTTCCTCAGACAAAGGCCTGCGATAGTGCCTCAAGTAACTATAGGCCTTAGTGCCTTCAGGATACTTTCCTACCCCGTCAGTGAGAAACTGATCTGGAGCTTTAGCCTCCTCCATAAGATCCTCGACGACCTGGGCACTGAGCACGCCCAAACAGTTCACGGGCTCATTCTTGCCCCCCGAAACCTTCTCCGACTTGACGACCCTGGCCCGGTGGAAGAAGAGGTAGGACATCCACTTAGTGGTGTGAGCCAAATCAGAAGGCTCATTATAAAAAGCAGTGCACGCGAAGTAGTGGCACATCAGCTCCTGATACACCTCCACAACCTGAGGGTCCGAGTCCTCCAACTTCCGGTTGGTGGGAACATACTCTTCATACGGGGTATCCCCCATCGACAGTCTCGAGATCACTGCCATTTCGTGGAGGGCCAACCCCAACTCCCCCAGTGGAGTGGCGAAGGTCCCGGTGAGCGAAATGTATCGCTCCATCAGTGCCAGAAACAGGTTAGGGTTGGGAGGCAACCCAACACTCGTCGCGCTCACGGCAGCATACAGTCCTATGACCTCCAGCTCTCTCCGAAAATGCTTCAAAGCCCAGTCAACTAGGCAAGTCCATCGGAGGTTTGCTGGGGTGATCCACCCATTGCACCGAGGATTCTCCTTGGGGTATACCCCCCCTCGCACCATAAAGTCGTTGCAGAAAGTCGGCAATTGGACCGGCTGGATCACTGAACTGTCTTCACTCGGGATGCTGCCCGGGCACAGTCCCCTGAACAACGTCACGACGCCAGAAGGACGGCTGACAAACGACCCCTGGTCAGCTCCTTTCAGATGAAAGATCTTCCCCGACTTGCCGTGAAGATCGGGAGTCAGCGTCCACGACATCCTCCTGGAATGTGTGGAATGGAAGAAAGCCGAGATGGGATAATCTCTCGGCATCGTGGGCAGTACAAGACCACACTCTCGACAGGGAAAACCCAGGGTTCTCTCTTGGGCTTCGTCTGGGACTGTTTGTCAATCATGTCCCCAAAGAGAAAGGCTGGCTTGATGTACTGGTCCCCGTCTATGTACGTCAGAGGCTCTCCGTTAATCATGTTCAGCAATGTCCGCTCGTCCTGAGCCGATATCAAGATCCCTCTTCCTTCAGGATACTGGGGTCCGGAGATAGGAAATGTCACATGCGACAGATCCTCCAGATAGTTCGAGTACAGCATCCCGGCAGCGGAATCCATTACCTCGGCCAGTGGAGACTCATGCAAGTTAACTGCGAAAGTGCAAGGAAAACACGTCATTACAAATCTTGCAACATAAAGACCAAGAAACGACAGTCTGTGCTTTACGCCAAGACTGTACAAAATTTGGTCATTTTACGCCGGAAGTCACATCCTGAAACGTAATTGGCGGTATACAGTCCGTGCTTTACGCCAGACTGCCAAAATTCTAGTTATTACGCCGGAGGTCCCATCCAAAGCGTAAAACTAAAATTTTATAGTATACACCAAGTTTTCGGCAGTCAGAGCTTTTACGCTCAAAACTGCGAAAATATGGAGTTTTTACGCTAGCACATTAGAAATGTGGACGTAAAAGATGAAAACGTCTCCGTGTGTCATCTTCCTCAAAGAGGCTATCAGCACAGAAGACGACCTAACGCGGTCACGTTCAACGTGTGCGAAGGATTTTTTGTCGTTCTTTATCATCCCAAAGGCTATACCTCTAAGGCCGGGTGCGCTACTCGTCGGCAGGATACTTCGCTCAGAAGGAAGTTCACCTTGTCCGACCGAAGACTCTCTCGCTGGGGCAGAAGAACAAGAAGAAGAGCCTGCACTCTTTCCCTTGGTAGAGGGGGTTTGTTTCGGCGCCATTTCTGAAAGCTCGGAGTGCTCGGAGAAAGAACGAGGGGAAAAATTTAAACAATCGAAGGCTCTCTTTCGCAGAAGACGGATAAAAAAAAATTCTCTCAAAAGCTTGGGATATTTATAGAGTTCGGGTCGACTCCTCGAATCCTCAGACGGGCTCCTCGAAACCCCAACCAAATCTCACAAATTAAATATTTGGTTATGATTGGGTACTACGTCAGCCCACTACTCTCGAAAGACGGACAATCAGCAAATTCGAAGAGTTTTTCGTGCAAAAGCAGGTCAGCGGTTCCTATGCTAAAGAGCTTTCTACGCTCGACAGCAACAGATCTACGATTTTACGCTCGCAAGCTACAAGTCTATGGTTTTATGCCCGGATGCCTTTGTGCTCGGTAGCTTTTATGCTCGAGAGGCTACAAACCTACGACTTTACGCTCAGCAGATACCAAATCGATGATCTCACGCTCGATGGCGTTTAGTTTACGCTCGGAGGCAACAGATCCGCAACCTTACGCTCGGAAGATTTCTTTTTTTCACAGGCTACAAATCTACAGTTCTACGCTAAGGAGCTTTCTACGCTCGACAGCAACAGATCTACGATTTTACGCTCGCAAGCTATCAGTCTATGGTTTTATGCCCGGATGCCTTTGTGCTCGGTAGCTTTTACGCTCGAGAGGCTACAAACCTACGACTTCACGCTCAGCAGCTCCGAATCTATGATCTCACGCTCGGTGGCTTTCTACGCTCAATAGACTACGAACCCAGGATTTTCAGCTCATCTACACTACGGATCTCTGACTTTCCGTATATCCGAACAGCAAGGCGGTCGATTACAGGAGTTTACACAGAAGATACTCCTTCTTGACCTCAATATATCCCAAGTACCCGAAGCATACAGAGTTCAAACATTGAGAAATTACTCTTCTCGGGTCAAATGGAGGTTCATCCAGGCTCCAGTCTGAATATCTCGTCTGTCAAGATGGCAAACTCAGTTTGACAGCCATTCCTCGACCCTGTTCCAAGAGATTTACGAGAAGTCATTCTTGAAGATGAAGTCTGAACAAAAATTCTGTTCATCAGAAGTAAAAAGCTCTATGCGGTTCCTCAGTCCTAGCAGCAAGACAGTTCTAAATGTTTAAAATGCTCAACAGCGTTCTATGGACTATTCGCTATGCACAAAGGACAGGACCTAGCACTCTTTCTAAGTAGAGTCGGCGTAAAAAATCAGACGTATCGAAGCTACACATATTCAGACTTCACAGCAACGTATGGCAAAACGATCATATGCAGAGAAGAAAGACGATTTTTTATTAAAGATTAAAGTCATGATTACATATGAGAGAAATCCTGTCTACAAGGGGTTTTTTTCTTCATTTTCATGACTACATATGAGGGAAATCCCGTCTACAAAGGGCTTCCTCATCATTGTCGTCGGAAGATCATACCCAGAATCTGTTCTACGAGGTTCTCGCATCGGTGCAGGTCTTCCTCTTCTTCCATGGCAGTTCATCGACCACCACAGTCATGAACAAGAAGATCGATGGTGGGAGGATACAGAACTGGGCCTGCATAAATGATGCAGATCCCATGATCCGTACGCCATCCGATCCAGTTGAGGCTTCTTTAAGACCCAACTCGATCGAGGACAGCAGTTACAGTTTGTCTGCTCTTGCCCGCAGAGGTCTCTGGGGAAAATATACAGCTTGCAAGCCGTGTGGTCAAATACGACCCTTTCCCTCTCCCGGAGAACAGCCATATAAAGTTGCTGATTATCCCGAGCAAATGAGGCTAAGATATCCTTTCATGATCCATCGTTGCAGTGGACACTTGCTCGAAGACACCGTCTTTTTCGGCTCCTTATACGCTGGAAGAACATGATCTCCTTCTTTCTCAGGTCGACCCGGCGAACTCCGGCGATCATCTCTACGTGGTGATGGAAATATGGGGAGAATGGGTTAACTCCCCCAGCCTTTTTATAGGCGAAAGAGGTCACACCGGTCCCCAATAAATCTGCCATAAAGTCAGCATCGACCGTTTCAACGCTCCATTCAGAAACGTTTCGAGTTACAAGGAGCGGTTCATGCTTCATTCAAAGCGTTCCAAATTCCGAGGAATTTGAAAGCTTTGAAGGGGGTCTTGTAGAAGCATGAAAAATACGTCAGATGACTATAAGCGGCATATTGGTGCAGAGCAGCGTAAGCAGAGGCCTTCAGAGCCATCAAGCGTGCAACATAGCACTTTCCGCTAAAATGCAGCATAAAATATGAAAGCTCAAAGGACCATCCGCGTAAGGCAGTACGTCCAAGCCGCTTCAGCGTAAACAGGGTGCTTCGTCGCCTCCAGGGCGTAAAACTCATCCTCTTTCAGACGCAGCATTGAGGTGTACAAGAGACGCTTCGTATTCTCTGAAGTGAACCTGTCAGACCCTGCAATGAAGATCCTGCAATGAACCTGACGTCTGGACTTCTGACAAAGGGATACGGCTCGACTACCCAGACGACGGATATAATGATGGTGCAGCACTGCGACCCAGGCTGTCAAATACCGCCATCCCCTTTGCGTAAATTGCTTTTACAAGCACGAAGGGATACGCTGCCTTGTTTTACACAGGCAGACACGAGCTGTTTATGTTCTGCAATAGACAAACCGCCTGCCACATCAAAAGCTGCACTCCGTACGGGGTCGAGGCACGTCTCTGCGTCCAATACACAAAGCGATGACAGTTGCTCGAGGCACGTCTCTACGTCTAATGCACAGAGCGGTAACAGTTTCTCAAAGCACGTCTCTGCGACTGATGCGCAGAAGGGGTTGCAGACCTTCAAAAATACTCCTCCACATTTAATGCACAGGATGGTGGCAAATCTCGGCATTTAATGCAAGAGATTTGATTATATCTTCAAAAGTCGTAATTCCGGCTAAGACATCCCCATCAGCACTCTGGCACGGTACGCAGCGGCTTCTACGCCCATCCAACTCCTGTGCTCACTCGGTCTCTATGACCACTCAGCTTCTACGCCTGCTCGGCTTCAACGCCCATTCGGCTTCTACGCCTGCTCGGCCTCTATGACCACTCGGCTTCTACGCCTATTATGCTCCTACGTCTATTCGGCTTCTATGCCGGTTTGATAACTATTTGGCTTCTATGCCATAGTGACAAACATTTGGCTTCTATGCCAACCTCTTCTACACAATGGATACCTACCTACATGGCTTCTACGCCATGATCTTCGTAGCGATTATACGCGTTGTGTCCCTTAGTTAGACCCGTGTCACACGCTCATTCAAAGGATCATCTATACGCAGGCATTGGTTACTTTAACCGTTGTGTAAAAGGGTGCTGTACTTTCCACTCCTCGGTTTCTACACCGACGGAGTGGTCACTGTCACTAAAACTCTATAAATAGAGACCTCTATCAATGAGGAACAAGGTCGAAAGATTGGAAGGTCGAAAGATTGGAAGGTCAAAAATTGGTCAAGAAAACCAATATCAGATCCAAGGTCGAACTTCCAAGAAAGATCGAACCAGAGGTCAAGAGAGAGAGAGAGAGAGAGAATCCGGAGCTCAGGCAGAGAGTAGGGATCGACGACTTTGGCATCGTGCATCTACCCTCTTTTGCAACCTTCGAAGCTGCTTCCTGTCTTCTACGGCACTTCTTCAACATCGTGTGGTCCAAGGACTAAAATGATCGACTGCAGATCAGACACCTATAGCAATATTTACCCAGATTAAATAAATTGTACTCCCATATCCTCGTATAGGATCAAATTGTACAAGTTTGTTTGTAAACCAAAGAAGGCGGGTTTCGTATAAACCCCATCCTGAATACATTTTTTATTCTTTCGTTTAATACCACAAACAAGATGGCGACTCTGCTGGGGACATCTTTCTCTTCTGATGAGGAAGCAATTGCTCAACATGATGCGGTATCTATAGGAACCGTGAAGAAGGCACTGGTCGTCCAATTCGACCAGTCTGTCTACGAAAACATGCTTCGAACCGGGGGTAGCTCTCACCCTCTCTCCAACCAAGACAACAGGAATCTGCGCAAGGTCTGGATGCCCAAGACATCCTCTACCATTCCTGTGGACTCTCCGATCTCTCCGACCTCTCCGACCAATGAGGTTGTAGCATTGCTCCCTCCGTGCCCTGCACGTAAAATTCAGTCTCCCGCTGCGCGCGGTACAGACAAAACTTCGGGCAAAGCCTCAGCGCTGACCCAGAAGTATCCACTGCGCTCTACGCGTAGGAACCATTCTCCCGCTACGTGCGGTACAAACGAAACTTCGGACAAAGCCTCAGCGCTAACCCAGAAGTATCCACTGCGCTCTACGCGTAGGAACCAGTCTCCCGCTACGTGCGGTACAGACGAAACTTCGGGCAAAGCCTCAGCGCTAACCCAGAAGTATCCACTGCGCTATACGCGTAGAAACCAGTCTCCCGCTACACGCGGTACAGACCAAACTTCTGATAATGCCTCAGCGCCAAATCGGAAGTACAAATCACTCTCCATGCGCAAGACAATATCTGACCTCTACGGAGAACCAGATGAGCGCTGTGATTTCCGCAAAGGGAAGCAAGCGGCAGAGTACTCAATTTCTCGGCCGTTACGCCAGCGAAGAAGCAATCTGCCTACCCTCCGGATTACGCGGGAAGCCGACGGTCGACTGAGGACCTCTTCAGCTTTACGCCAGTCTGAGCAAATCTACAAATTACGCCAGGCGAAGTCCCACGACGTAAAGCAAGCTCAGGTTGCGGGAAGGCACCCTCCCCGGGGATTATCCGCCACCCAGATGGCCAACCTGTTGTACACAGGTGGCATAGGGAAAACCATGGTGCCCAATCTCCGCATGTCCACTGATGGAAACAGAAGGAACAAGCGTTTTGTCCCTTAGTTGGACCCGCGTCACACGCTCATTCAAAGGATCATCTATACGCAGGCATTGGTTACTTTAACCGTTGTGTAAAAGGGTGCTGTACTTTCCACTCCTCGGTTTCTACACCGACGGAGTGGTCACTGTCACTAAAACTCTATAAATAGAGACCTCTATCAATGAGGAACAAGGTCGAAAGATTGGAAGGTCGAAAGATTGGAAGGTCGGAAATTGGTCAAGAAAACCAATATCAGATCCAAGGTCAAACTTCCAAGAAAGATCGAACCAGAGGTCAAGAGAGAGAGAGAGAGAGAGAGAATACGGAGCTCAGGCAGAGAGTAGGGATCGACGACTTTGGCATCGTGCATCCATCCTCTTTTGCAACCTTCGAAGCTGTTTCCTGTCTTCTACGGCACTTTTTCAACATCGTGTGGTCCAAGGGCTAAAGTGATCGACTGCAGATCAGACACCTATAGCAATATTTATCCAGATTAAATAAATTGTACTCCCATATCCTCGTATAGGATCAAATTGTACAAGTTTATTTGTAAACCAAAGAAGGCGGATTTCATATAAACCCCATCCTGAATACATTTTTCATTCTTTCGTTTAATACCACAAACAATCTGTATCACTCCGTCGAGTGCGGTATCAGTGTAAAGGAGTGGGATGTCCCATATGCCTACTAGTCGTCCTCCCCGCCCAATGATCTAAGTATGTTGTATCCACAACACGCGTCAGCTACTACGCCTCGGCGTCGTAACTCTGGCTCATAGACTATCGTTAGAGCAAGGGTCCATCCTTACCACCAAACAAGGACAAGGATGGGACCATCGTACCACGCTAGTTTATGCTCCGCCTACTAATAACTGCTAGGTCTTCTAACATGCATCACTATTAGCAGTTATACCCTATCCGTCGCACGACTTACACGTACAGGTGGCCAACCACATACGCAAGTCCGTGCCCTACATGAGACTCACAACACGTGTAAGAAATATGTCAAGGCCTGGGAGTCATACCAATAACTCCACAACTTTAGGTGGGTCTACTAGACACTAGGTCAGACACAAGTCCTAACGTCAACGCATTCGTTGACTGCACCTGAGTCTCTCTCGGACGCGTACAATTAAATAATAAATATGCAGCTAATAATATAGAATTTAAACAGTACAACAAGGCAACGTATACTTGCCTGGTAAGAAGGCTATGTGGTACCAATATCCGGCTCCTGAAGTCGTGCAGATAAATCCAACAGATCAGCGTGCACAGGTACGGAAAGCGGGGTGACTGCTGCGTGTTGTCTGGCAAGGGGGATAGGTCCATGATGAACACGAGGACGAGGGTGATGACGAGGACGATGATCGGGATGATGGTGATGACGTGAATGATAGTAGTGAAGGAGGTGATAATGTGGTGGTTGATGGGAGGATGACTAGGACGATGATGTAGATAATGGTGATGACGAGGGTGAGATATTAGTGATGGAGTAATGTTGATGATGATGATGACGACGATGATAATGGCGACGATGGCGATGATAGTTAGGGTGATGATAACGATGATGAAGATGATGGCGACGACTATAACGACGATGATGGTGATGATGACAACGATGAAGATGTTGGACGAGGATGATAGTAATGGTGATGGTGATAGATAGTATGATGATAATGGTGTTGATGTTTGTAATGGTGGTGGTGTTTGATAATGTAGGTGGTGGTGGTGGTGATAATGTAGGTGGTGGTGGTGATAATGTAGGTGGTGGTGGTGTTGAGTGCTGCCGGAGTCCGGCCAGTGGGGGGGGTGTCCGGCCGGAGGAGGACAGGGACACAGGAAGGAGGACACATGGACACAGGGAGGAGAAAGGAGTTCAGTGGTTCAGACGAAGTCGTGGGTCTCCGGCGGATCTCCGGCCGACGAGGACGGTGGAAGGAGAGGCGGGGTCGAGCTCCAGGCGAGCGGGACTGGAGGAGAACGGGAGGAGGGTCGGTTGGCCGGTCGTGCAGGCGGTGCTGCGGGTGGAGCGGGGCACGGCGGAGGGAAGGAGACGTCGACGAGAGGTCTCAGGCGAGGGAGGTGGGGAATGGCGTTGGCTGGGAGAAGTCGGTGCTCAGGCGGAGGGGGTTGCTCCGGCCAGTCGAAGGAGGAGGAGGGGTGGCGTTCAGTCGGGTGATTTTGATGGCGGGTCGGGGACGATGACCGGCGTAGGTGCAGCGGCGTTCAGGCGGCGTGGGAGGAGGACTGGGAGGTGCAGCGGGGTGACGCTGCTGGGTCTGCTCCGGTGGATGACTCGTCGGAGGGAGGTCGGCTGAGAAGAATAGGAGATGGGTCATGGGGAGGTCGGTTGGGAAGTGAATTTAGGTTTAGGTGTTTTGGGTTTTGGTTTTTCCAATAGAAAGAGAGGAAAACTTTGTATATAAATACATGGAAACTAGGGTTTTGTTGACCTAGGAGTGGGTTTGGTCAATGCTCCTTGGGCTTGGGCTTCGGCTCTCATGGGGATATTGGGAGGGCTAGAATTTGCATTAATTAAATGCAAGGGTAGATTTAATATACGGGGCGAGGTGTGCGCGTTGCACATCCCGAAAAATTACAGAAAAATTCACGTGAAGGGAAAATTGGATTTCTTCACGTATTGTCCAAGGGTGGGGGCACCTCGATACGTTTTTGCATAAAAGTGCCCAAAAATCGAGAAAATTATACCAAGATGAAAATTAGATTTATTTAATTAAAATTACTGCGCACGATGTTCCGAAATTAATTAGAAGTACCTGAAAATAAAATTAGGTCGGACACAAGTGTCTGGGGCATAGAAGATACAGTGTAGAATATTAATAAAATTTGGGTGGTACAAAACGATCAAGATTGTATCTCCAATTTCGATTGGAACGCACAAGGGTACAGAGTCATATTTATTTAGGATTAAAATAATAACGTCTGCGACGTTTATTGTGCGACTAAAATGTAGCACAAGAAAGCAATATTATAAGTTACACAAAGGTCAGAATAGATGGTGGTCAAGTCTAGGACAGTGTTGTGAAATTTGTAGACAGACAGTGGCCAGTGGGGTGCTCCAATTATCGAGGCAACGGTAAGGTGCGCTACACGATAAAATAATGTACAGTTAAATCAAATGCCGTGTTCTAATTTCTAATTAGGTTCAAACTAGTCCTAATTCCACTATATTAGCCAAGTAAACCTAATTTCGGGTGAGGGGGTTTACATATAGTGTCTCTTTCATCTTTTGTGTACATAAATGACGAGACAACCGGTGGTCCAATATTCAAATACTAATTAGATCGATTATGGATACCCAGATTCAAATTTTATAACTTTTCGAGCCCCAAAGGCTAAAAACCCCTAAATTATGAGGAGGATTAGAGAAGTGGCTTGACAAAATTGCAAATCACAATTTCCCATGCAAAAGTTGACATGTGAAAAGGTTGTGAGTACAAAATTAACCTTTTACTTGTCCTATAAATACATAGCCCTTCCCAACCAAGTATATACTCAAAATCCACACTTCTTCTTCGAAGAAAGATTCCATTTTCACAAGAGAGGAAGAAAAAAGGAAGCGAGAAAAATCCATGGCGGTGGCAGCTTCTTGCAACCTCTTCACCATCAAGACCCTCCCAAAACTATCGGCCAACCTCTACCGCGGCCAACTCCCGCCGACCTCCGTCAGCTTCCCATGGCCATCCGCAAAGAAAGAACTAGCTCCGGCGCTCCTCCTGAGGGACCAGAAGTCCTCACTCTTCGTCGTTCGCGCGGATGGCGAAGACGAGGAGAAAGCGAAGGTGGAAGAGGTGGCGGAGGAGCCGGCCGGAGGGGTTGCGGTGGCCGTGGAGGAGGAGGAGGAGGAGGACGTGACCGAGGTCGGGAAGCTGAAGAAGAAGCTGAAGGAGGCCCTGTGCGGGACCGACAGGGGGCTGAAGGCGTCGAACGAGACGAGGGCGGAGGTCGTCGAGCTGATCACGCAGCTCGAGGCCAAGAACCCGACTCCGGCGCCCACCGAGGCCGTGACCCTCCTCAACGGGAAATGGATCCTTACGTAATACTCTTGCTCCTCCGAGTAGCTTACTTATCGATTTACTTCAAGAATGATGACAATTTATGATGATTAAAAGTATGAAGAACAGTAGAGCTGACGCGACACGGATAGGACACGATGAGATGGACACCGCATCGGAGGATTTTGATGCATAATGGTGTCTGTTGGAATGTTTGTCTGGAATTATGATTAACATCCGACTCGAGACCAATGAAGTCCATATAAATCCTATCTTAGCTGAGATAGTACTAGAGTTTAAACATACTTAATAGGAATTATAGAATTTTAGTGTATTTATATATACTATAAGGAGGCAAAGCCTCCAAGACTCTAGTGGTCAGCACGTATGCGGCTTGGTGGATTCAATCCCATGGAAAGCGGATTATTCCTTTCATTTAAGGAAACACTCCAACCGAAAGCTTATACCGGTTTGATTTGGATCCAAACCTGGATCCATAGGACTAACGGTCTAGACTAGCACTACCCGGACACGACCCAAGATGATAACAGTCCTGTCTTATACATGTCCGACACAGGGATGGACCTATATAGAAGCGAGTGGAGGTAATTGTCCTAACTGAATTTTTACTTTCAAGTTAATTATTCTTATTCTTTTTTATAAAAAAAATCATCAATTTTATATTTTGTCCCATCCGAAATTTGTAATTTTCAATCTCTATATACATATTTACGCTAGGTTTTACTTTTTTCTTCATAATTTTTATTTTTTTTTCCTCCTAAATTTTTATTAAACTTGAGACGCGACTGGATAGATATGAAAAAAATAGTTAAGATTATTTTATGCATCAAATCTAAATTTAATAATATTATGCAAGCTTATGCAATCACGTGACAAAATATCTAATTCCTTAATAAAAGATATTTTCAGCTAATATTTGGTTAAAAAATTATATTTTCAGTGTGCCAAAATATCAAATCGCTCTAAGATATTTTCAAATCTACGTCTCTAAAATATATTTAGGTTTATAAAATATTTTGCAATAAATCTTTTGAATAAATTTTATCTCCATATTATAAAATTGTAGGAACGAAAATTAACTTAAAATAATATTAAGCTCTTCCAAATCATTTTTAAGTTATCTAGAAATTTAGGATTCTAAATTTCCTACGGTACCAAAAAATTGATGGAGCGAACTTTATTTAATAAAATTTTGGATTTTTTTTTACATTTGAGGTTGACTTTCCTTTTTTTTAATTTATGTGTCCACCTCTGGTCCCACATGCCACCACAACAGGACATGATCCATTTTTCCAGAGTGCTTCCTGCCTAAAAATCAAAATACATTCAAGGATAATATCGTTAGAAAGTTAGAAACTATGAAGGCTTGTGGATGTTGAAGCATGGCTTTCAAAATCACTTCATTTTCAACAAAACTATAAAGTTACCCAGTAATCTCCACAACATTTAGTTTGTTCAAATTCACTAGTTTTAAATAGCAAAACATATATGTATTTATGATATTTATGTGTGTGAAGTATCCAGGCTTCTTAATGTTCCATTCATAAGCTTTGTGTTTGCTAAACCACATGCTTTTAACCAAATTGACAGAGTTAATCTACAATCTATAGACTCCATCAACACCTAAAATGTGAACCTGGTGAATCTAGGATATTTAGACTCCATATCTAGGATACCGATACAATGCAATTATAACTCATGATGGTATTAATGTAATGTGTAGGTATACATCATTCTCTAAGCTGTTCCCACTCTTGGGATCAGGGTTGCTGCCAGAGCTGGTGAAGGTGGATGAGATATCGCAGACTATTGATTCTGAGGCGCTCACGGTGGAGAACTCAGTGACGTTTGCAGGGCCGCTCGCAACTACATCTCTCTCGACCAATTCCAAGTTCGAAGTTCGCAGTCCTAAACTTGTTCAGGTAAATTTATCTTTCTACTGTCGATGTGGGTTCGGGTTACCAAATCTATTTTACCTTGAATTTGCCTTCAGAACTGAAGGGGGAAAAAATATTATTTGTCTATAGATAATACCTGTTGAACCTTTAAGTTCAAGTCTCTTCTTTTGTAATGTGCATGCAGAGTGTACATAATAGATACAGGGATAGAGTTATGGTTGCCAAACTTAGTGGTAAGTTGTCCATATCAGATGGTTTGCCTCTATGTTGCATGGATACTCCTCAGGAGGACCTTGCATCCGTATCAACGTATTGGAGGCAATATTTCTTCTACACTCCTTTCATATATCACTCTGCACATAGTTGAAAGTGATTTTTACTGATCGTGCCACGTATAATTGAGATATAAGATATTATAATACTCCTTTGAAATAAGTTCCTCCTAGAACATTTTGTAACTTAGTTACTAACAAAAACATGCTCAACTTCTAATCCATATAAATGTGTTTATATAACCATATCCAATGGCGTATCGTTATTCCAAATTCCTAATTTTCTTCCAAATCCATTTTCATGAATCTGTTCTCAGAATCATGCCCTTGTCTATACAACCTAGGTTCACACCAATCATCAAAGTCTGCATAATGTGAACGCATCATGTTTATGACAAATTGAACAAAAGCTTTGTCAATCCTCCATGTTAAGGCAAGAAGACCAGCATATATGTTTTTAATTTCTACATGTGTTAATTGTTAGGATTTGGCTCATATTAGTAATCCTAATAATAATAATAAGATTACTAGTTACTTTATGTCATGTCTATTTAGGATTAGATTTTCTATGTATAGACATATGGCATGCTATATAAAGGGGCCTAGGGTTCTCTGTGTATGAGATAATTATTTTCAAAAGAAAGGTGTTGGGTAGCCACAAGAGCAGAAGCAGAAATTCCAATTGGGGTGAGCTGGGATGGACTAGGGTGGGCTGGACGTGGACTGATTTACATTAAAAAAAAATATATGAAAAAAAGAAAGAAAATTTTGGTGGGGGTGGGCTGGAGCCAATCCCTGTCCACTACTTGGGTCCGTCCTTGGGTAGCCACCAATAGGTTGAGAGAAAGAAATAGAGAGGTTAAAGAAGAGAGAAATTTGGTTTCTTAGATCTTCTTGGTTGTAATCTTTGGAGATTTTTTGGATTCTCTTTGTGTGCTTTCGATGTTAGTGGAGGTTACGAAGTTGTAGCGATCCTGTAAACCATTGTAACCTTATTTAGTAGTGATCTCGCTATTCTGGTGGGGTTTCTTACCGGTTAGGATTTTTCACTTAATTCTTTTGTCTGTCTTGAATTTTGTGATTTTTAGGCTTGCAAGTATTGGCTCTGTCACGGACGCTAATATTGGGGATTAGTTTTGTTGCTTTTATTCCCAACATTTAACATGTATAGACTACATGCGGAAGGATTTTTATGAAGCACTGCTACATAATTTAGGATATCAGAGAAGGAAGGGTAACTAGGGAAGCTTGAAAGTAACACTGATTCCCAGCTTGAAAGTAACAACATCTTAAGGGAAAAGAAATAGGAGGCTTTTGCCATCCAAATAATTGGATTTAAGCTTGATATTGTTATTGTGGATATTAGCTAAGTCTTCTCAATGGTAGAAAAGACGAGCTAGAAAAGTTTTTGCTTGCTTGTATCCGTTGCTTGATGCTTCTATATTCTTGATCATGCATGCCCGTCCCGATCTAACATTAGTAGGTGGATTTTAGCTTAGTTGTGAACTAATACCTCTTTTTTTAATGACAAGCATGCCAAAGGTTAGGACATTGCTAGCTAGAGGTGTGTGACCTTGCCCTAGCTAGGGCTAGCATTCTACCCAGAGGAGGTAGAAGTAGAAGTAGAACTCCGGGAAACAACTACTAGTATTAGGCAGATGCTTTCAGCATTCAATGATTCTGAGACAAGAATGTAGTATATATTTTATCAAGAACAAAAGAAAGTTGTTTGTATTCACGGATCGATGTGATGTGCATCCATGCATGAATTGTTTCTCTCTCTTTCCTGCTGCACTGCAGATGAAGTTAGACGAGGGCGTCATCAGGACCCCACAGTTGACAGATTCCATTGTGGTCCCCGACAAGGTGGAGTTCCTGGGACAGGACATCGACTTCTCCCCCCTGAAGGGCCTCATAACGTCCATAGAGGAATCCTACTCTTCGGTCGCCAAGACCATCTCCGAGCAGTCGCCGATCAAGATCCCCATCTCCGACAACGCTGCCCCCGAGGCTTTCCTGGTGACGACCTATCTGGACGAGGAGCTCAGGGTTTCCAGAGATGGAGAGAACGTCTTCGTCTTCGCCAAGGAAGGAAGCAAACTTCTCAACTAAGAAGAATGAGACTCTTCTTCACTCTTCTCTGCTTTGGCAGCGCAGCGGGAATATGTAACTATAAATACCTATGTATTGTTTTACCTCAGCTACGTACGTATATGTTGGTGTTGTAGACATGTATTAGAGCATGCCTCGGCATGAAATTCAAGGACCAGCGCCAAAAATAAATTGAGGTGTATTTTCATATCGCATTTCTGTTCTGATAATTTCCTTTTAGAAATTCAATTATCATCGACGGAGAAAAACTATTCAACTACAACAATTTTTCAATTGAGATGGAACCTACCATTTACCTATAATTATATTTTTTTTATTTTTCTATAATAATTGGGGTTGTGCAATAGTGATGGTAACAAAGATTTACGTGGTCGTGGTTTGTTGGTTACGATGGGGGAGGCTCCCGTAGGGATGGACAGAACATGGTTCGAATTCTTCTTGAAAACTTAGTTCTTATTCAGGTGGAAAGGATACATATATAAAAAAATAAAAATAAAAACTTAACAAAATATGGACCAAAAGTTTAATTTAACTATTTCTTTTTCTATATATAGCTATATAAAAATAAATGTAACTATATAACATATACATTTTTTACAACCACCCTGTAGTAGAGGATGAAGTACTTTATGTACTTTATTAGAGCATCATTAGTAGTTGGGGTTTGTATGAGAACAGTAGGAAATGATAATGTGAGCTTCAGTCCCATAGATTGTGTGATCAAAAATTGAAGTAGAAAAAAAATAATGTAAAATCTAGAATTTAAAAAGTTGGTCTTCAAATTAGGACTTACTATTCTACAAAATGGATTCTCTTTAAATGGGTCCAGATCTTAGCACTTATCAATTAGATACAATTTAATTTAGATAATAACTAATAATTATGGGAACTCTCTCATTAATCTCAAGCAACTCTACAAATTTCATCCAAATACACTTCATTAAACTACTATATAATAATAATAAAAGTTGGCTTCACCGTAAAAATTTTTTCTTCCAAATATTTCTTTATCTAATTTTATTAATTAAAATTGATCATTAAATTTATTGCTGACAGCTAAGTAATTATGTATAAAAAAAATTAAGTGAAATATAATTTGTTTTTGTGGTACCTTTTTCTATAAAAAAAGATTAAATTATAACTTGATACTCTCAACTTTGAAAGGTACTAATTTAATACATGCATCATTGTCCTAACAGTGTTAATCGAAATAGTAAAATGACAAAAATGTCCTCCCTTTTCCTCTCTCTCCCGCGTCGGCAGCCGGAGGAGGTGGGGGGAGACGTAGCAGCAACAACTATGGTGCAGCACTGGACGGGACGGGGCCGGCGCGGCGCTGGACAGGGCTGGACGGGCGCGAGGTGACGCATCTGTCAGAGGGGGGGACGTAGCAGTAGTGGCGTGGCGTGGTCTGGGACGACACAGGGCTGTGTGGGCGCAGAGCTGCCCGACTGCCGGAGGAGGGCGCACAGCAACTGCGCAGGGTAGCGAGGAGGCGCGGGGGGCATGGTGTGCACGGGCGGTGCGAGGGCGGGGGTCGCAGGCGGCGCAGGACGGTGCATGTGTGCACAAGCGATGCGAGGGCGGAGGGTCACAGGCGGCGCAGGGGGGTAGGGGACGGCAGCGGGTGCAGAAGGGGATAGGGGGATGTGGAGGGAGGAAGAGGGTAGTATTTTAGAAAGAAAAAAAATAATGAAAAACTGAACGCTATATTGACAGAGGGTACCAAGTTGAAAATATTAGTTTGAAGAGAATATTAAATTAGTATCTATCAAAGTTAAGGTTATCAAGTTGAAATTGAAAAACTCGAATAGTTGAGGGTATCAAGTTACAATTTAGTCTAAAAAATATTAATGAGAAGCTGAAATAGATGTAATACACTTGCATATATTCAACTAATGCTATTTGCACCTCCAAATTATTCCTCCAATCTATTCCTCATTTTGTGGCTGCTGACGTGACATGTTAAATAATATTATATGGTATCTAACATTGTAGCTGACATGACAAATTTTAAATCCAAAAATTTATAATGTTAATATTAATGTTAATTTTAATATTAATATTAAAATAAATTTTAATTTTAATGTTAATATAAATTTAAATATTAACATTAATTTTAATTTTAATTTTAATTTTAAAATGTATTATATCAATGTCACATTAACAGACACGTCAAATATATTGGAGGAATAATCCAGAAGTGCAAATAGCATTATTCATTGAGCTATATAGTTGAGATCAAGTCACGTTGGTCCGACCATTGAGATCGTTGAGCATTATTCATTGAGCTATATATATTGAGATCCACCGTTGGTTCGACCAAAAGTCACGTGCTCTCCTTTAACTCGATATTTTGAACCACGGGGTCTCCGAGTCCACGAGATACACGTAGTCTTACGGAGTGCCATGCCTCGGGCCAACCCCCCACCCCACCTCCCCACGAACGAATGAAAGATGAGTCCATTCACAATATTCAATTGAAGATGGACATATGTTGGCATTTATTTAGTACAGCCTCGGTGCTACCATAACCACATGCTCACAAGAGGGGTTTGAATAATGGCTACAAAAGGGATCCCTATACAATGCAGCACTACCATCACTAGGCAAATCGATTACTGCTTTCAAAACCAGCTGTTCGGCATGGTCACTAAGTATTTGCTGAAATGTCTCAAGCCAAAATCCCGAGTCCAAAACCCAGGTCCTCATCCAACCCGGACCCAAGGAAGGGAAGATGAGGACTCATCCTATATTCTAGCTGTTGATTACTAGCATCTTCAAGTTATTTTTCGTATGTTTTATATACGTGTGTCCAAAGACAGGATAAATTATTCAGCGGCCAATATGTCCACGTTGCAATAGTAGTGAGAGACGAGACATTGTTCTTCTTCAATAACAATATATATACTATGAAAAGAACAAACAATATCACACTACAAAAATAATATCATATTGTTATTAAAGAAACATAGTAAGACCGGCCCACTGAATAGCATCTCCCAAAAAGTGAATAGCATCTCCCAAAGAGGAGGCGCACGATGAAAGATAGCACGAACCGAGCCGTTGAAACATTAAATAAATAAGTTAACAATTGGTGACCACTAGACTAGCTCTCCCATGAGCTGACCACGAGTCTAGCCACAATGTGTTCGTAGAAATGCTTCTACAAGAGCGTAAAGAACATGGAGCTCCCCAACGACATGCTCGTTCATCCCCGTCTTCATCGTGACCATGCTCGTTCACAAAGCCCAACACATCTCAGTGGTCGGCCTCGTCAATGCTCTATGAATTAAGAGAAATAACTAAGTTCCTCTCTGAAGTATAAAGCCAGCTGAGCCTTGCTCTCTCTCTCACTAAATCAATTGAACTCCTTGTTAACTACTAGATTTCACACTTAATCATATATGTTCCTCCTAAACCTACATCCTCAAATCAAACAGCAACCAAAAAATAAATAAATAAATAAATAAATTCCTTCTGAAGTGGTACTCTCTGCTAAGCACAAGGAGACGATGAGTTCAATGTTTCTGCATACAACCCTGTGTATTAGGGGTTGTTTGGTTGGTAGGATTTGGATTCAGATTTGTTTTTGCTTTTCCAAATTCTGGAATTTGGACCAAATTCAGAATTTGGATTTTAAGAAATCTTGTTTGGTTCAGTTAGATTTGAGTAAGGATTTGAACTTAATCCAAGTTCTTTGTTTGAATAAATCAAGAGAAATTTGAGCACGAAAGACGCTGTGCACGACGGTCAGCGAAGGAGGGGTTGAGGAAGTCGGAGGGGTGGCAAGAAACAGAGCTTACATCGATCCGGAGGTCCTTTGGGAGTTTGGCGAGATAATTCGGAGGCAGTTTGAAGCTCTCCTGCAACATTCAACCCCCAAAATAGAATCCTAACCCTAGAAATCCATCGGAACAATAGAAATCAAGCAAAAAGATCCATTCTTTACCCCCAAATCAGAACCCTAACACTAGAAACCGGTTGGGTTGACTAGAAATTAAGCAAAATGATCCATTATTTACCGCGAGTTCTTGGAGGGAGAGAATGTCGCCGTTGGTGTCGTCAATAAATTTAGCTGAATCGAACTCCGCAAGCACAAAGGAGACGGTTAGGGTTATGGACCATCATGGACATGTTCTACCCAGAACAAAACTCAAGATGTGAATTGGGCCAGCCCGGCCTGGCCCGAGGTCCGGTTTGACCGGGTTCAGATCGGTCCGGACCCAACTCGGTGGAGAGAGCGGGTCAGTCCGGTCCGATCCGGTTCGGTCGGATTGGCACTCGACCCAGTCCGGAACCGTGATCCGGTCTGCGGTGGACCAGGTCAAACCGGTCTGCGTTCGGACATGTTTACGGTCGAACCGGACTGGTCAGATTTTAAACAAAAAAAAAATTTTATTTTTACGTTTATTTATATATATTTATTATATATAATCTATATGATATAACTTATATGTTAATAAATTAAAGTTAAAATTTATAGGTTTTTTGTTACTAAGTTAATTTGTACAATTTAAAATTTATAATTATTTGTTAGAAAGTTTTTTTTTTTTAATTTATGTAAAAATTTATATAAACATTAAGTAAGAAAATTTTATTTGATTTATTTACATCAATATTTATATAACTTTAAGTATAAATTAAAATCTAAATATTTAGACGTAGAATTTTTTTTCAATTTTTATTTGAATAACTTATAAAAAATGTATAAACCTTTTTTTTGAATTTAAATATAAATTTTTATCTTGAAATTTAAAGAAGTTATTTATATAGACATAAAGAAGTTAAACGTAAACAACTAAGAACATTAAGTAAGAAAAAATTGAATTTTTTTTACTAATTGTAATAAAATTATAAATGTATTATAACATTAAGTAACCAAAAAAAATAAAAACTTGTAAATGATATTTTATTTGCATAAAGCTTGTAAAAAATGTACGAGTCTTTTAAAAATAATCGTCGTCCGGTCCTTCTTTCGTTAAAGTTTATTGCTCAACTCCTCCTTCAGTAGCGTCATCCATAGTAAGAGATTAGAAGTCCAGCTTTGAGATATCTGCACTTTCATCTCTTGAGTCTTGAGTTCTTTTTTCAGCACGAGTCCAATCTTGAACGCAGACACAAACTTCCAAAATATATGGCAGCAACCGACTCCTCTTCTTGGTTAGCATCCTTGAACCTGTACTAAAACAAGATTCTGATGCTACCGTGGACACCGAGACCATTAGAATATCACGTGCTATAAAAGAAAGTACAGGATAAGTTTTTTCGTGTCTCTTCCACCATTCTAAAATTAAATAATAAGATGAAGAGTCATCTTCATCTTCTTTATAAGAATTTAGATATAAGGACAATTCTTGAGTGGGTTGGGAAGAATTTTTTTTGTTTCTTCTTTTGCAGTACACTTTTAGCATATGATAATTTAGACATAAAATCAGAGCTACTTGTCACGCCCCGATCCCGTAAGGGTCATTCGTCCTCGCTGGATCCTTTACGGAACCGATTCGTCCTTGTTGGGGCGTGATGCCGTGCGAGCCTGGGGTTGCGCTCGCACAAGGCAAGAACTTGCAGTTTTAGGAACCCATTTTGAAACACAATTTATAAAACACATTCACAGAGATTTGAACACAAGTGCGGAAGAAACATGCTTTTTCATTGATAATTCAGAGTAATTTACATAGAGTTTACATTGATGCACCTTCTCGGCTATTGAATTGCATTACAAAAGGATAACTCAAAATGCAGGGCGCGCTCCGTCAGATAGTCCACATCGTTTGTACATTACGCCCTTGTATAGATTGAAGTCTATGCTTCCAAAATGAACTGACTCTAGTTATACTTCAAAATAGAGGTACTCCTAACGCCTCCTCGCTATTGCACTAGCGTTGCACCGTCTGATTGCCTGAAATAGTTGCCCACAACGTGGGTCAGTACTCAACTTGTACTGGTGAGCGGGATGAACCCACTCGACTAAATCGACACTAGCTTGTTAGGGGCGAGCATGCATTAAGATAACTTCTATAAGGAAGCAAGTAAAATCAATTCATATCAGTTGCATGTTTTGATAGGAATGAAAATAGCATCGAATCCAACCAGTACACCGATTGCTTACTCAATCGATGCACGTCTTCCCTGAAACGAAACACAAGTATACTTACCATCTGCACAAGACAATAAGTTAGCATGCGTTCTATTCTATGCGGTCATTGGTGTGATCGATACCTTAGGGACATATTTCAAGCATTAGCGGCGCGCCCTATCAGCCCGGGTAGCAAGCCCTGCTGGAGGTCCCGCTATGCATCGTGACGAGCACGAATCAAATATTTTCCTCCGGATCGATACGGTTCTAGTGCCCCGGAAAGCCGTTTCGAGAAAATGCCAAACCCTGTGCACAAGTTGTCCCAGACCATGCAAATGCATGAATAATTCATATTACATACAATGCATCAAAATAAACAGAAGAAGTAAAGCAGCAACATATATATCTCATGCAATAGTTCATATTTTCTCAAGCGGTATTCCGATTCAGTTATCCCATAAGTCCAAACTCTATCCGAGGCACCAGGCCGCCACCAACAACCAACTTTCCTTATAAACAAGCTCAAATTATAAGGTGTGCAAGTATATGATAAATTAGTCTACAAATCCCATGTTCCTTTCTTAGTGGTTGGCATGCCTGTGGCTAAGGATTTCCTAGGCGTCCAACCGGACATCATCGAGTGAACGTTTGAAACTTAGAGATATTGGCATGAAGAAGTAGGAAAGAAGGGACCAAACCACTCACTGGTTAAGGGAAAAGAGGTTGAAACTAGGAATCCCGCTTAGCGACGATCAAACGTCAGTTACGCGGACCTGAAACAGCACGAGCACCGAGTTAGAAATCTTGTCTATCCTTCCTTGCCGAACTCCCCAAAATCCAAGCTCCAAACGATAAAACCAGCAGCGAAAACCAAGCAAATCGAAAGCAACACCAAAACAAAATCCCAAAGCGGCAATCAAGAAAACCAAGCAACCAAAACACGAAAACTATCGGACTCGTTTCAATAGAGGCCTTTCCATGAGTTGGAAAGGATCATCGCATTTCGTTCGTGGCAAGAAGATGCCGAGATCTAAGTTATGACTCAGACGGACTAGCCACAAGCCCAATTACATAGTGCTCGTCCCGGTCGGATCGGGATTTGAGGCACTACATAATATACCACTAAGAAAAAGTTTCGACCCGAAACTTAAGAACAAGTCTTACCTCCGACTAAAAGAACAACGAAGGATACTTCTCCTTCATCTCCGATTCGACTTCCCAGGTTGATTCCCCAACTGTATGGTTCTGCCACAGCACGCGAACCAAGGACATCGTACGGTTGCGAAGTACTTTTTCCTTACAATCCAAGATCTGCGCCGGCTCCTCTGAGTATGACAAATCCGTGCGCAATTCTAGCTGTTCGAAGCTAACTACATGACTCGAGTCATGCACATACTTTCGAAGTTGAGAAACGTGGAATACGTCGTGCACTCCAGCCAAGGCGGGAGGTAGTGCAATCCGATATGCCATAGCTACCACCCGTTCTAGTATTTCAAAGGGCCCGACAAACCTGGGACTCAGTTTGCCCTTCACGCCGAAACGCATCACTCCACGCATCGGCATCACTTTCAAGAAGATATGATCCCCGACCATGAACTCCAAAGGCCTACGATGAGTATAGGCATAGCTTTTTTGTCGGCTCTACGCAGTGCGGAGTCTTTCCCGAATCAAGCGAACTTTCTCGACTGCCTGCTCCACCAGCTCTGGCCCGAGTACCTGCCGCTCGCCGACTTCGTCCCAACAGATTGGAGATCGACACTTGCGTCCATAGAGTGCTTCGTACGGTGCCATCTGGATGGTCGATTGGTAGCTGTTGTTGTACGCAAACTCCGCCAACGAAAGGTGCGTGTTCCAACTAGTCTTTAAATCGATCGTACACAGCCGTAACATATCTTCAAGTATCTGATTTGTCCTCTCTGTTTGGCCATCAGTCTGGGGGTGGTATGCGGTACTGAACTGTAGCTTGGTTCCCAAAGCAGACTGTAGGCTAGTCCAGAAACGAGATAAGAAACGTCTGTCACGGTCAGAGACGATAGAAGCAGGCACTCCGTGTAATCGAACAATCTCGTCTATGTAGATCTGTGCTAACCGATCGACGCTCCACGCAACTTTTATAGGCAGAAAGTGGGCTGAATTGGTCAAACGATCAACTATGACCCAAATCGCATCATGCCCCCGTGGCGTCTTCGAAAATCCCACAATAAAATCCATAGTGATATTGTCCCATTTCCACTCGGGAATAGCGAGGTTCTGCATCTCCCCGCCGGGCCTCTGATGTTCAGCTTTCACCTGTTGACAGACCATGCACTGTGACACAAAGGTCGCCACATCCCGCTTCATACCTTGCCACCAGAAGGTACCGCGTAAGTCCTTGTACATCTTAGTGCTCCCCGGATGCAAAGAATACTTCGCGTAGTGTGCTTCTGCCATAATTTCTCTTCGGAGTTCAGGGTCGCTAGGGACGCATAGCCTTCCTTTCATCTGTAAGGCCCATATTCGCCTGCCACAAAGTCAGACGTCTTCCCCGCCGAGATCAATCTGCGTACCTTCGCTAGGAACTGATCGCCCTCCTGAGCTGATTTGATTATATCACGTAAACTCGGTTCAAGATGGAGTGGTGCCAGCTGCACTCCTTGATGCCGAACTCGAAACTCGATGCCCATCGCCTCAAGATCTCGAAGTAAATGGTTGTTTATAGATAACGAGCCCACGTGTTTTCGACTCAGAGCATCAGCAATGACGTTTTCCTTGCCCGGAGTATAAGCGATCGTTAGATCATAGTCCTTAATAAGTTCTAGCCAACGCCGCTGCCGGAGGTTCAATTCCCGTTGGGTGAATAGATACTTGAGGCCCTTGTGATCTGTGAAGATTTTGCAAGCAACACCATAAAGATAATGCCTCCACAACTTCAGTGCAAATACAATCGCCGCCAATTCCAAATCGTGTGTCGGGTAGTTTTTCTCGTACGGCTTCAGTTGCCTGGAGGCGTACGATATTACCTTGTCCCGTTGCATGAGTACACATCCCAATCCGAGTCCTGAAGCGTCACTGTATATCTGAAACTCCTCTACCCCATCTGGAAGTGCAAGAATTGGAGCTGAAATAAGACGCCGCTTAAGTTCACTAAAGCTGGCTTCGCATTCATCACTCCATTTGTATACAATCCCTTTCTGAGTAAGGCGAGTCAAAGGCGAGGCCAGTTTAGAGAAATCTTTCACGAACCTACGGTAGTATCCTGCTAGGCCGAGAAAGCTTCGAATTTCGCTGGCTGACGTAGGTTGTTTCCAGTCCACCACCGCCTCTATTTTCTTCGGGTCTACGGCGACGCCTTCGGCCGAGACGACATGACCAAGGAACGCCACGCTGTTCAACCAGAACTCGCACTTGCTGAGCTTAGCGAACAACTTATGTTCTCGTAATGTCTGCAACACGATCTTCAGGTGTTCCTTGTGTTCCACCTCGTTCTTGGAATATATTAGAATGTCGTCGATGAATACGACGACAAACTTGTCTACGTACGGCCGAAATACGCGGTTCATCAGATCCATGAAAGCTGCAGGGGCGTTCGTTAAGCTGAACGACATCACGAGGAACTCATAGTGTCCGTAACGGGTCCAGAACGCAGATTTTTGAATGTCTTCTGGTTTGATTTTCAACTGGTGATACCCTGACCTGAGATCAACTTTAGAAAAAATTGTTGCACCTTGCAGTTGATCAAATAAGTCATCTATCCTTGGCAAAGGGTACTGATTCCGAACGGTCGCCTTATTTAATTCTCGGTAGTCAATACACAGCAGCATGGATCCATCTTTCTTTTTTACGAACAGTACCAGAGCACCCCACGGAGAAACGCTTGGACGTATGTATCCTCGGTCCAACAGATCTTGTAACTGAACCTTAAGTTCTTTCAGCTCTGCTGGGGCCATTCGATAAGGTGCCTTTGATATCGGTCGCGCATCCGGAAATGTGTCGATGCTGAATTCGATCTCATGATCAGGAGGCATTCCAGGCAGCTCGTCCGGGAACACGTCGAGGAAATCTGCTATGACATCAGCCTGAACTGCATTTGCACTTTACTGCCGGGTGTCTCGAACTGAAGCTAAGTACCCTTCACAACCCGAATGCAGCATACGCCTAGCCGAAATTGCTGATATCACCATTGCCGTCTTCGGTGCAGTGCTGCACGAATAGTAGAAGTCTGCCTCGCCGGGTAGACGAAATACGACTCGCTTCTCCGCGCACTCGATTGTTGCATGGCAAGCACCCAACCAGTCCATCCCGAGAATAATATCGTAATCCTTAATGTCTAGTACAATGACATCTAAGGAAAGCTTCCTTCCTCCGATGCAAATATAACCATCCCTACAGATCGCATGGGCGGGCATATCGACTCCCGAAGGTGTGCTTACGCAAAGATTCATAGTTAAGGGAGTAGAAGCTAATTTATGCTCAACAGTAAAATCAGCAGATATGAAACTATGCGTAGCACCTGAATCGAATAAGACTCTAGCGGGCAATTCTCTGAAAAGTAATGTACATGTCACGACCGTTTCAGAGACAGATGCCTCATCCCGAGTCAAGGCATAGACTCGGCCTTGAGCACCCTGACGTTGCGGGTTTACTGGCACAGCATTGGCATCACTTGCTGGAGGCCCCTTGTTCTGATTCCCATTGTTCTGATTCGGCTTACCCTCCCGGCAGTTAAATTGTTTATGGCCCAGACGACCATATTTAAAACATCCAGTAACCCGACATTCGTTTACTTAATGCCCTGATTTGCCGCACCTGCTACAGTTCGGTGCCTGAGATTGACCCCTGTGGTCAGACGTGTGCGGACGCTTTTGTGCTCCAGACCCTCCCGTTTCCTGAGGTCGTTTATTGTTGTTGGTACGGGGGGTTTGCACCTCGGCCTTTGGGGGATAGCGCCCAAAGATTCGCTCGCTGCCCAGGGCTGCTTCGTAGCATTTCCTGTAGGTTTGACATTTCTGATTGATGACGTCCCTACGCAACTCATCATTCAAACCTTTTTGAAAGCGATAGCACCACGCCTGCTGGTTAGGCAGGAAGTGCCCAGCAAACTTAGCCAGTTTAGCGAACACTGAGTCGTAATCGTCAACAGACAAACTTTCTTGCACCAGATTGCTAAAGTCGTCTTCCTTTTGTTGACGCACGGCTCGGGGAATATATTGTTCAATGAAGGCTGATTTGAACATTTTCCAAGTAATTTTGCAGTTGGGATTGGCATCGTAAATCCCTTGCTTAGTTGCCTCCCACCAATCATGCGCACGCAGTTCCAGCTGAACCGATGCACAAACCACTCGCTTGGATCCCCGGATGCCAACCAGATTGAAGAGTCCCTCCAGCTTAGCAATCCATCCCAACACAACGTCCGGTTCCGCCCGTCCGTTAAACGTTGGTGGATGCATTTTTGTGAACTCCGCGGCACGACAGGTGTTCCTAGCTGAAGGCTGAGTTTCTTCCGACTCATCCTCTACCGCCACAGCCGGCGGCGTCGTTGTAGCTCCTCCGTTGTTGGGTACCAATGATGCAATCAGTTGCATCATAGTATCCATCTGCTTTTGTTGAGCAGCAAATTGGGTCTGAATATTTGCCTGCTGAGTAACAGCTTGTTGTTGCTGCGCCTCCATGAGGTGCATAAGCCGTTCTGACATCCCGTTTGAACCCGCTCCTCCGGATTCTCCAGAACTTGTCGGATCGCTCTGAATAGGCTGAGCACTGCTTGCAGCGGCAGTATTTTTCTTAGCCATTGCTACAAAAGAGAGTAGCTTGTTAACACTCCAAAATCGATAGATTTTATATCTATGGGCTCGTTGTATAGGCGACTCATCTCATGCAGCGGACGCCGAACGCAACTCAATTGAGAGGCGCATCAAACTCCTTTATATTCTTTTGAAATCCCAAGGAAGTACAGCCGTGCTCTGATACCAATATGTCACGTCCCGATCCCGTAAGGGTCATTCGTCCTCGCCGGATCCTTTACGGAACCGATTCGTCCTCGCTGGGCCGTGATGCCGTGCGAGCCTGGGGTTGCGCTCGCACAAGGCAAGAACTTGCAGTTTTAGGAACCCATTTTGAAACACAATATATAAAACACATTCACAGAGATTTGAACACAAGTGCGGAAGAAACATGTTTTTCATTGATAATTCAGAGTAATTTACATAGAGTTTACATTGATGCGCCTTCTCAGCTATTGAATTGCATTACAAAAGGATAACTCAAAATGCAGGGCGCGCTACGTCAGATAGTCCACGTCGTTTGTACATTACGCCCTTGTATAGATTGAAGTCTATGCCTCCAAAATGAACTGACTCCAGTTATACTTCAAAATAGAGGTGCTCCTAACGCCTCATCGCTATTGCACTAGCGTTGCACCGTCTGATTGCCTGAAATAGTTGCCCACAACGTGGGTCAGTACTCAACTTGTACTGGTGAGCGGGATGAACCCACTCGACTAAATCGACACTAGCTTGTTAGGGGCGAGCATGCATTAAGATAACTTCTATAAGGAAGCAAGTGAAATCAATTCATATCAGTTGCATGTTTTGATAGGAATGAAAATAGCATCGAATCCAACCAGTACACCGATTGCTTACTCAATCGATGCACGCCTTCCCTGAAACGAAACACAAGTATACTTACCATCTGCACAAGACAATAAGTTAGCATGCGTTCTATTATATGCGGTCATTGGTGTGATCGACACCTTAGGGACATATTTCAAGCATTAGCGGCGCGCCCTATCAGCCCGGGTAGCAAGCCCTGCTGGAGGTCCCGCTATGCATCGTGACAAGCACGAATCAAATATTTCCCTCCGGATCGATACGGTTCTAGTGCCCCGAAAAGCCGTTTCGAGGAAATGTCAAACCATGTGCACAAGTTATCCCAGACCATGCAAATGCATGAATAATTCATATTACATACAATGCATCGAAATAAATAGAAGAAGTAAAGCAGCAACATATATCTCATGCAACAGTTCATATTTTCTCAAGCGGTATTCCGATTCAGTTATCCCATAAGTCCAAACTCTATCCGAGGCACCAGGCCGCCACCAACAACCAACTTTCCTTATAAACAAGCTCAAATTTTAAGGTGTGCAAGCATATGATAAATTAGTATACAAATTCCATGTTCCTTTCTTAGTGGCTGGCATGCCTGTGGCTAAGGATTTCCTAGGCGTCCAATCGGGCATCATCGAGTGAACGTTTGAAACTTAGAGATGTTGGCATGAAGAAGTAGGAAAGAAGGGACCAAACCACTCACTGGTTAAGGGAAACGAGGCTGAAACTAGGAATCCCGCTTAGCGACGATCAAACGTCAGTTACGCGGACCTGAAACAGCACGAGCACCGAGTTAAAAATCTTGCCTATCCTTCCTTGCCGAACTCCCCAAAATCCAAGCTCCAAACGATAAAACCAGCAGTGAAAACCAAGCAAATCGAAAGCAACACCAAAACAAAATTCCAAAGCGGCAATCAAGAAAACCAAGCAACCAAAACACGAAAACTATTGGACTCGTTTCAATAGAGGCCTTTCCATGAGTTGGAAAGGATCATCGCATTTCGTCCGTGGCAAGAAGATGCCGAGATCTAAGTTATGACTCAGACGGACTAGCCACAAGCCCAATTACATAGTGCTCGTCCCGGTCGGATCGGGATTTGAGGCACTACACTACTACCTTGAACGGTTGCACCGGGTCGGATGGATACAACTATTTCTTCATATAAAATAATTAAAATATCTAAAACATCAATAATCTCTACTTTCAAGCTACCTACGTCAACTCTCATATTTTCTTCAAATTCGTCTAATAAAATATATACACCATCTAATTTAATCTTGGGATCAAAAATCGAAGCCAAACAATATAGTAGAGGTATATTACCCCAATATTTTTTAAATTTGCTTCCATTTTGGAAACTACATAATCAAAACCAGGGACATTTTTATATCTAGAAAATAAATAAGACATGTTAAGAATTTATATTAAAGCTAAAGGAGAAGTTGGATAATAAACTCCAGATAGAATGGTTGTAGCATTGTAAATTAATTCTAAAAATTCAAAAATAGAAGTAGCAATTAACCAATCATTCTCAGTTACTTGATAATCAAAACTAGGATTAGCATTACAATAATGTGTAATAACATCTTTAAAGTTCATGGAAAATTTTAACATTAAATAAGTAAAATTATATCGATGTGGTGCATCATTAACAAATCGTTTAAAAGTAACACCATATTGTGTACGTAAAGTTTTAAAAGCTTATTGTTTACTTGCAGAAGTGTTCAAATTCTGTAAACATAATCTAGCATTTTCTAAATTTAGTTGAAAAAATTCAAGACATTCTTGTACAATTAAATTAATAATATGACAAGCACATCTAACATAAAAAAATCTACCTTCTAACATAGGCGTTGTCACGCCCCAGTCCCAAAATACCGAGGGACTAGACACGTGGCAATGGCCAGCAGCACACGCCAATGGGCAAATCTAATTTAATGGACCCATTAGAGTGTACTTAAGCTGTAAAACAACAATACAATGTTCTACGATATATGACAAATGAATAAAACTAATCTCATCCACAACAGATAAATCAATATCAAAATAACAACATATAAACCAATATCAAGTCTCAAATAAAATATATCGGGGAACAACCCGATAATGTGTTTGATACAGCAGTTCAATAAACAGAAAACAAAAGAGTCTAACAACAGCAAAGACTGAGTATAGATAAAGCAGATACTCAGAAGAAATCATCGGCCATCACCTCGTCCTCTGGTAACGGTACTTCTCCTACTTCTGCTTCTGTCTCGTATACCTCGGGATAGATCTCCTCTGCTACACTTGGGGACATAATCCGGATTCAGGTCCTCAGGGGACATAGCAAGGTACAAGAATAATTTAAGCCAAATAAATGCAGTATATAAAATGTATCAATAGGACAACTATGTAAACATATATGTGATATGCAAGTGAGAGCATCACTAGTACTCAGGCTGAGACCATTCTGTATCGGGGAGCCGGTAGTAGTAATATCACGTAATGTGCCTAGCTCTGCTGTAGAGTCTACGGCATCACAATAATAAATATATATATAAAATCAGCCTGTAGCCTGTGTGTCTCTCCCCACCCAATGTAATCACACGTCTCATGTCCACGACGTCTCATGTCCATGTCACACAAGATCATATCTAATGCAGCAAGTCATATGATAGCTATGGGTATATATAAAGTCTATGTCACAAATCTTGTAGCCTATACAGAATCACCATGAATGACTCAGGAAGATTTTGTCTCATGAATAGTGTCAGGTGTCATATGGTATGACGTACTTGATAATGCACGCACGAAAATGTATAGGGTCGCGATATCCATCTCTAGGTGACGTTACACAACTCCGTGTACGGCGTTAGCACCCGAATATTTTTCGGACGCTAAGCAATGTCATACGGTCCTAGGTTGAACATATATATCATAGAAATAGATCAAGAGAATAATATAAAATAATTTACTGCAAGTATGGCAAGGTACACTTGCCTGGGATTTGAACTCCAACAGTTGCTCCGGTAACAGCAAGATCTTCCGGTACTCCTCCGGATGCTAAAACAAACATTACCATCATTCTCAGAAGATATGAAATAGCTAGGATTGACTACCCATAAGTCCAATTTGGACACAGAGACAAAATTGATAGTTTCTGGTCAAAGCGGGGTCCACATATGGCCCACTTCGCACCGAAAAATGTGTCAGAGATAATGTTCTTCAAATTCGTCAAACTTAGTGTCTACAAGTCCAGAACGACGATATGAACCCAACGGAATGTCCAGAACTGGATTTCGATGAGCCGATCACAAAATCGCCCGTCAAGTGGAGCCGTAGGGCCCACGATACGGGATTTTGTCAACGTTCTCAGAATCGAACCAAACTTGGGTCACAGGACCAGCATATCGCTACGAGTCCGATGACGTAAGTTTCGTTTCGAAATGACGAGTGTACACAAAGTTACAACAAGTTACAGAACAGGCCCGATACGGGATATTTTTCACGGATATGCGTTGATTCCGGTGTGCACGCACATCCAAATCAACTTTCGTGAAATCTCACATATCCGTATTGAAGATGCGCACCATTCGGTGAAGTTCGCACACGACCAAGTCGCCTCGTTTAGCGGGACGCACCCCGTTTCGAGAAATTTTTGGTTTTAAAGACCAAGTTTTTGGTCGATTTCACCCGCGAATAAAACACAGCACATAGCAAATTAAAATAAACTAATTACAGAGTTTAAATCTCGGTTATGTTGTCTAATTTACTGTTTAAATAGAATCTAGAATATTTAAACAAATTGGGAGAAAAATGGCGGTGAACATGAGGCTCCGGGACAGTTTCTGAAGTACAGAATTCTGTGTTTTTTTTCCTGTTTTGCGTCACATTTTGCGACTGACACAAGGCACGATACCCCGAACTAGTTGCACGAGATTTCGAGAGGGTCAAGTGATCTTCGCATAGGATTCGACAGAAGTAAATTTGAATCAATACACAAGGAGATACGAGAGCTAGAAGAATGGTACCTTGATGTTGTTCGAAACTGGATAATTACGCGGCGATGTTGGCGGTCGATTTCCGGCGGCGTGCGGCGGAGACCGGAGTTGGACGCCAGGTTTGATTGGAAAAATGAAATAAGGTTTGAAACAAACAAAACGCATAACAAGGATTTAACTTTCAAGACATCAAACAAGGTGCCCATGCAAGCAAATATGACAAGTGGTCTGTATAGAAACAAGAAACAATTTCATTCTAACTGACATTTATTCAACACACCTCGTGTATAAGATTTGGAAAAAGGAAAATGTGTTTTTGAATCCAACTTCAAGAGTTTTGAATCCTTTCTCAAGAGAAATATACAACAATCCGCAAAATAAAAATAATTTAGCAGGAATTTGCATCTTCACCTGCAACTTTTATTCAACAAAAAAGACCTGGGAAGGGCCTAGCCACCAGTCATCCACAAGCCTATATATACCTTCCTCATAACCACTGAAGTGACTCCAGATAACATAGCCGCGGACAAAAAGACAAGACAGGAAGCCGCACCAAAAATTTCCATTCAGGAACGAACCCAACATGGACGAAAATTAAGTAGTAGTGACAAATATTTTTATCAGAGTGGGATTTTGGGGGACTCAGACGAAGGCACGGTATGAGATGATGCAGAGGTCTGGAGTTGCAGTGGATTATCACAGTGCTCATTGTTGTTTTGAGTGTCATTCAGTTCTGAATTGCTCGTCTCCTCATATTTCAATAGGCTGTCAGCTAACTTTGTTGTTTTGATTGGTGAAGTATCTGTTACTGCAGTCCATGTCACTAGTGGTGAACACCTCTCATTAGGAGGAAAGGGCGTTGATGGGTCCGGAGCAGGAAGAACAGGCACCGCATAGTTGTAGTATCCCACCAAAGGGTGATCGAATTTGCAAGCCGAACCATAACAACAACCCCCATAAGTACTGTAGAACGTGCATACAGCACGACCCTTGCAATAAAAATGACATGAGACAGGAAACAAAGAAATAAAACTGAAATCAGGATTACTTCTAATGAATGATGCAGATTGGATTTTACATCTTGACTATGACAGGATTACTTCTCATGAAACTGAAATCAGGATTACTTCTCATGACTTGTATAATTCCTTCCATTTATAAATGGTGGGAGTTGGAGGCAGTGGGCCCAAAAAGCATGCAACGCAGCTTGCGCAAAGTCCCGAACGTTACGTCGGGCATCTAAAAAAAAGACTGACAAATAGTAAAAAAGAACTAAAACTTACTGGTCTTAGAGGAAGCCCAAAGGGTCCAAGAGTGGAAGAAGTTTCTAGATTCCTTCTTGGGTGGTCGTACTTGCAAGTTGTTCCATATTTGCATCTACCAGTTTTCATGTAATATTGGCATTCAGGTTGGTTGGGCCTCTCAGGGAGACTGGTTGTGGTGCTCGAACCAGATTGAGCATAAGGCTTGGTGCTGGATGTCGGAATTGGTACAAGGACATCACTAGATGGAAGGTGGTCCATGTTGCCCTGATTTACATAAATATTGCTTGGATTTGTTTGCATGGTACACTAATAGAAGTTTAAGATAATCAAAGTAAGAATCAGAGTTCAGCAAGTTTTATCAGATAAATTTATCATTAAGGAAGATTAAACCATAACAAGCATGTGTGTTCTGAACCTGCTGCAAGTATATCAATGAAGTGCATTTTTCTAGACAAAACCAACAAATGGACACCAGCCAAATAAAGCTTTCCAAGTTGATCTCAGGGTCCAGAATAATATAAATATGTTGCTAAAAGATTAAGGAGATTAGTCAAGGCTTAAGCAAGTAAGCAACATTTTCTATTAGAGATACTATTATGTGATCGATTAAAAGGTGAAATTACCACTAATAAAGGCACAAGATATGAACCAGCAAATATGATGAAAGCAAGACCCAAATTGGTTTTCAAAGTGTGACAAATGTACACCAGCCAAATAAAGCTTTCTGATCTCAGGGTCCAGAATAATATAACTAAGTTGCTAAAAGATTAAGGAGATTAGTCAAGGCTTAAGCAAGCAACATTTTCTATTAGAGATACTAATATGTGATTGATTAAAAGGTGAAATTACCACTAATAACGGCACAAGATATGAACCAGCAAATATGATGCAAGCAAGACCCAAATTGGTTTTCAAAGTGTGAGGAACTACATAGTAGCAAACAAACTCTCAATAACCTAAAACAAATTCAGCTCTTTCTCCAATTCCTAAAATAAAGCAAAACGGAAGATGATAGCTTTATATAGCCTAACTAAACTGACGATGAAATTAAAATAAACATGTCCACGTCACTACCATCAGAAATAGTTAAGTCTGGTCAAGTAAACCTTCCCAATTGTAGGTTGATCTCTGTCTCCAAAATAATTGTAATATTAGGAAGAAAAATATATTTCTCAAGGCAAGCATGCAACGGTTTCTATAAAATATACCATGCCTAGAAGCCAAGAAGGTGAACATGCCATTGGTACAGGCACAAGATTTCTATTTGCAACCTTCAAATATGATGCAAAGGAGACCCTAATTACTACTATTGAACTGAAGCATTATGACCCATGTCAATAGCAAGGTTAAAAAACAAATGGGCCTATGAAAGAGCTCTCAAAACTAATGAAGAATAATTGCTGGTGACAACTTTATGAAGTCCAACTAAATGTCTACCCTAACTGCAATTAAAACTTCTAAAAGCCTAAATAGTCAACAATAGATAGCCAGGTGTTCCCAATGAGGATATAGACATGCTCATTGAACTCATATAGAAGACATAGCATCAATACTGCAACTGGTTGTAGATGGAAATAGGCGATGTGTATCTATTGCAGTTACCACATATTAAAGATAAAACAAATGGACTTTTTATACAGCATAGTACTAATAATATATGCTGTTGTTCAATAGCATCAAGGCATTGATGGACAAGAATTCTGACTTCATTGTTTGCGAAAAATATAGAAAAGGCAACATTTGTCAGTCTTCTGACAAGAAAATCCCAATACTAGATAGACATCAGCATGGATACACAACATCAATTTTGAATTCCTAATTCTTCCTTCCAAGATCTAAATGCATGAAAAGGTTCCAATAATTCCAGAAATTTAAGCAATTCTTCCATATAGTAGGATGCCATTTAAAACAGTAATGTCGTACTAATAAGTATTCTAAAAGCAATAATATAAATAAGCAATGGTTTGAAGATAGCACATACATTATAGAATTAATACTCAGAAATTGTAGCCATTTGACAACCAGAATTATAACAGATCACCATGATGCTATTATAATATAATTGCAACAAGTTTGTGGATAGAAGATTAAGATTCTACTTTCCAATGTAACAAGCATATTCACCATTGAATAGTTAAGACTAATGCTTCCTGTACAAAGTAACTAGGAAAGGAAATAACATCAACATTTGATGACTTGATTTTTTTTTTTTTCAAGTTTCACTTTCAAGGGATAGATGCTGACCATGTAGGTGCTCCAACCTTGCTGGATAGGCATGGTTCCTTGAGAAGGTGGAAAAACAACAGGCATGTATGCTGGAAGGCTTTGCATATGTGGACTTGATAAGTAAAGGGGTCTAGCTAAAGGCCATGTTGAAAGTCCACCGATTAGAGGTACACTTGATGAAGGTACCGTGGAGGAACCTAAAGATTCGTAGGTTGGGGCTCCAGTTGCGGGAAATGCAGCACCCATTGCAGCAGGTTGGGGATGGTTGAACTTGCATGCAATTCCAAATTTACATGTTCCATTTCTCATGTAATATGGACATGATTTTTCATCCTGTATAAAAAGTTAATAGTAAAGCATTGTTCCATCAAGTACCTCATGAAAACACTTCTAAATGTGAATACTGAATAGCCATCAAATAGACCAATTTTCTGGAACGTGGTTGAGCGATTCAGAGATCCTGAAACTCAAGCAAGGATGGAGCAGGTACCTGATGCAATGGTAGACCCATAACATTCAAAGCCACGGGTCTTATGACATGCCTATCTCGTGGATGATGATATTTGCATGTAGCTCCAAATTTGCATGTTCCCGTCTTCAAAAAGTACTGCATGAGTAATGTGACAAAAGAATCATGAACTATAAATACAAATGCTAAACTGATCCAGGCATCATTCAACATATAATATACAGTACCAAATCTCATAATTAATATCAAGGATGCAAGTGCAACAATCAATTGGATTCCTTCAGCTAAACTAAATGCCTGGACTAGTTCTAGCTCGAAGTTGAGCAGTGCTTAACAATTTTGTCAAAAAGATGAAAGAACTGAATCGAAACTTTCAAAACAAAATAGAAGCAACATATGTGCGAAGGAGAATACCTCGAAGTGAGGTAATATACACAATGTGCATTGTCAATATGATGTCAGTGTTAAGTGGCAAATATTGGTGTTGGCTGAATGCCTTCCCTTGAATCATTTCCTGCTCAACAACAACTACATCAACATCGATAATAATGATAAATGCAATCCAACTTTACCTATTGTTACTGGATGGGGCTTCATCTTCCATGTCCTAGTATCCTATGTAAACTCTGCTTTGGTTCTTCTTACCAGCTTTACCCGCATAAGATTAGCAAAGGTCTTTAGTAGTTTTATACAATCATGGCATACCTCTTTGAAAAAATTTAGTAGAAAAGAGGGCATCCTTGTGCCACAAGGCTCCAACTTATGCAAAGTCTGGGAAGGAGGGTCAAGATGTACATAGCCTTACCCCCACATATATGAAGAGGCCATTTCCGTGTCTATGAAAAATATTTGTCATAACAGAAAAACCTCGCACAAGTGGGAGCAAGAAGCAAGATAATTTATTCCATCATCATCTGTAGGAGAGTACAAGAGATCCTAAACACTATTTGAACTATCAATCAAAGCTGATACGTAACAACAATTTTGTTCTGGTTTTGGCGAGACCAATACAAAATCTAGCTGGGATATCGGTCTTGACAACCCCCCACCAACCCCCCCCCCCCCCCTCCCCCCCAAACACACACACACACACACACACACACCCCACCACCACCACTGTCAATATAGCATCACATATAAAGAATGTACCAAAATTAAGTTTCCTGGCTACTGTGAAATGGACCAAATAAGTGATCAGAGTATCCAAGCAAGCAGCATCATGTGAATTTTAGGTAAATTTTAAAATAAAACTATGGGAGAACCAAGACCAATACCAAAATCGAATTTTAATCCGTTGTTGCATGGATACAGGGATACAACTCAAGGGAACAGTATCCATTGTGTTTGTATTCGACACATATCCAACGACACTTCCTCGGCGCTCATGTTGATATGATATGGCTCGCCGTAACTAGGCTCCAAGGAGACCAAACATGGTTGAAAGTGATTTTGCATGGTCATTATCGTGCCAAACAAAATTGAGGTATGAAAAATTAACAATTTCTTATATCAAATCATTTCTACAACTAATTGAAACCTAGTTACTGTTAGTCCCGAAGCTTAATCAAAAGATGATATAACGAGCCAGGAACAGAGGTTCAAGCAAGCTTTACAGTCTACCCTATATTTGATCATGAAGCTGTAGTCGAGACTCAGAAGTTCGTGCAAATGAGTTTGCCCTCTGAATCCTCGATTCCAACGAAGAACTATAATATATATTTCTGATTACAACTTGCATACAAGATAACAATAATCAGAATCAAACTCCGTTCTTCCTTGCAAACGCAGTTGCAATTGAGACAGAACGAGTTACACAGAGAGAAGTGGAAGGAGAAGAAGAATTAGAAAATAGATCTCTGCTTGCTGGGGTGATAATGATCATCGTTGCTCAAAGCAAGATTCGCCCCACCACGATCTGCTTCCAGGAACCAACAAGTTCTCGAAGAACTTCTGGAACGCTCGTTATCACCTCCTTTCTGAACTTGCACGAACTCTCTAGACTCCAATGACGGCAACAACAACAACTCTCTTCGTCTCTCAATTTTAAAGTAAGTTCTAAGGGAGCACAAAGAGAGTATTTATAAAGGAGGGTGGAAACCCTAACCCCAATCCTGGCCGCCAACTGATTACGGAAAAATAGGAACGAATTAATTCAAATCCCACAAAAATCGGATCTGAATTAACGATCCAATCTTTCCATAACAGTTCAAATTCCGCATTCAGTGGGATTATGCGCCAACCGCGCTCTCTGCACATATGCGCAGCAGCTCAATCGAACTGCCACTGCGCATAAGCCAGCAGAGCAGCAGCCCATGCGCGCAGCAGCGCAGCAGTGCAACATCGCATACACGCATAGCTGCGCATAGCCACGAATGGCCTGCGCCTATCCCGCGCATACGCCCGTGCATGCATCCGATCATGCGTCTGATCATGCGCCCGCGCATGCAACATGTGCATAAAACGAGCGCACGAGCGCAACTAATGCGCACAAGCGCCATACGACGATGCTGACGTGCTAAGTGCAAAGTGCGCCAACAAAGCGCCACTTTGCACCCTTGAGCCCAAGTCCGAGTCGCAGTTCCTAAGGAAATTTTTTTAAGAGAGTGACAAAAGTATAAATGCTTTCTTTGAGAAGTTATTCATTTTTTCTCCTAGGAAAACACCCCCACATGACACCCACATGTGTCCCATCACACCCCATGTGCATACCTCAACATAAAAAAAGTATTATATTTAGATACCCACTTGGTGGTATAGCCAATGTGGGACTATCTTTCACTAGTCCAAAGACAAAACACTAACAATCCCCCATATATCTCAGTATATGGGTTGAGCGTACCCCACAGTGACTGCCCATCATGCATTAGGATAGATGTCGTTTACGACTTGAATCTTCCAGCATGGGTCAAATAATAGTATGATACAAGAATGGACTAAGCTTTGAATTATGCACCATATCTGCAATTCTTTCCACTCACACAATGACATTAGTTGTGATTCTGGTTGCACATTAAAGGCCATGTGCTCGTCTGGTTTCGGTGTATGTATATTGGGTGTCTACAAGCTTACCCTCAAGAGACGGACTATATCTCTTTCCATACACTCTAGGTGAGTTCTTTTAAAGAGTCCTGGCATAAAGCCTTACGCTTCCTTGCGGTGCTACGCTGCTATGACATGGCCCAAAGCCGAGACTATACCTCATCGTGGGGTCATATCATTGTAGCATGAGGATATAATCCTCTTTGTAGTGCCATACTATCGAGCATGAAACATTGCACTTTCTTGCGGTGTTACTTCGTTGTAACATGACCTGCGTAGCCGAGGCTTTATATCTTTTACCTCTTTGTGGGGTCACACCACTGTAACATGACCCGCGTAGCCGAGGCTTTATATCTTTTACCTCTTTGAGGTCACCGGCCTCTTTATAGTGCTGCCTACCACTCTTTATTCTACAGCATTAGACTACCTGCTTATGTGCGGTGTTACCCCGATGTGAAATGGCCCGAAGTCAAGACTTTACCCTCTCAAGGTACCTCATATGGCGTCACCCCACTATAACATGGAGTACTATGCTCCTTTGTAGTGTTGCGCTATCCGTGCTTCTTGTAAAGCACGCCGAATATTCAAAATGTCCGATAACTCATTAAGGCGTCTAAGCCATCCTTCCACATGACTTGTTCTACACCAAGAACAAATAGTAGACAACAGTAGTTCTGGGTCCGTAATCCCTCAATGTCTCAAGGACTACCCACTGCTTCTGTTATTCTCTCAGTCAATGATCCTTCTTTGAACCAAAAACTAGATGCCTAGTAGATTTTTCTTTAAACCAATAGCATAAAACTTTATGGTAAAATTACAAAAACACAATATCAGAATGCCTTCAAGCCCATTTTGATTGTTGTGTCATCGACCAGCTGACGCTTGAAACCTTTGGTGAACGGATCTGCCAGATTCTCCTGGCTCCGAACATCAATCACGGCAATTACTCCAGTCTTGATAAGATCATTCACTGCCATGTGCCTGAGTTGCACAGTCCTCTTCTTACCATTGAAGAGATCATTTGATACCACTGTTGCAGTTGCCTGGTTGTCGCAGTAAATCGATACCGTCGGAATCTGCACATCAACCAATGGAAGATCATACATGAGCTCCTGAAGCCATTATGCTTCATCCGATGCAGCCGCCAGTGCATAAAACTCAGATTACATAGAGTAATGAGAGAGCATAGTCTGCTTCTTCGACTTCCACGATATAACAGCTCCACTCATGGAGAAGACGTATCGTCATGTGGACATTTCGTTCTCTACTTCTGAGCACCAGCTTGCATCACTGAAGCCTTTCACTAATGTCGGATAACCGTTGTAGTGCAGTGCATACTTCTGAGTCCTCTTGAGATATCTCATCACTCTCTTCACAGCTTTCTAGTGCTCAACACCTGGATTGCTCGTGAACCGACTCAGCATCCCCACGGCGAAAGCTATGTCAGACCTTGTAGCAGTTGTTGTATACATCAAACTCCCGATGATGCTTGAATACTCCAGCTGCCTGACACTTTCCCTTGGATTTTGCTTCAACTTCTTGTCGCACCTGTACGGAGTACCGATCCCTGGAATATCCTGATATCCATAACGTGTGAGCATCTTCTCAATGTAATGAGATTGTGACAGCGCCACTCCAGTGTCTGTCCGGATGATCTTTATCCTCAGGATAAAATCAGCTTCCCCCGAGTCCTTCATACTGAACTTGGATGAGAGAAATTTGTTTGTCTCAGTGACATACGCTAAATATGTACCCAGGATTAGCATGTCGTCCACGTACAGACAAACGATAACTTCTCTCCCGTCAGCGAACTTTGTGTAAACACACTTGTCTGTCTTACTGACCCTGTAGCCGTTTGATCTTATGACTTAATCAAACTTCTCATGCCACATCTTGGAAGCTTGCTTCAGACCGTATAATAATTTCACATACTTGCAGACTTTGTCTTCAAATCCTTTGACGACAAATCCTTCTGGCTGTTGCATGTAAATCTCTTCGGTCAACTCTCGATTCAGGAATGCTATTTTAACATCTATCTGATCTATAACTAGCTTATGAATTGCACTTAGAGCAATCAATATCCTGATAGTTGTCATCCACGCTACTGGAGAATGTGTCAAAGTAGTCGATCCCCTGCTTGTGAAAAAACCCCTTGGCTACCAGTCTTGACTTGAACTTGTCAACAGTTATATCGGTCATCATCTTCTTCTTGAAGATCCACTTGCATCCAATTGGTTTAGCTCCTTCAGGTAGATCGACCAACACTTAAATGTTGTTGGAGATTATTGAGTCATACTCATCATTGATAGCCTCCCTCCAGAAGACAGCGTCTCTGGTCTTTATCGCCTCATCATAGGTAAGTGGATCTACTTCCACATGATAGGTGACGAAATCCTCTTCGAATTTCTTCTGTCTCCTCACTCGCTTAGTTACCGGTTCTGGAAGTTCTGGTTCGAACGTTGTCTCTGCAATGACTTCTTCTTGGACTACATCTTCATTGGAAACATTAGCCTCATGTGCACTCACATTATTCTCCGGAATATCCGCGATAACAATGTACTTGTGCCTTGCAAATTTATCTTCGAAGAATTTTGCGTCGCGAGATTCGATGATATGATTTGATTCAATATCAAGAAACCTTCGAGCATCACTCTTCTCAGCATAACCCAGGAAGATGGTCTTTGTAGTCCTCGTACCCAGCTTCTGAATCTTCAAGTCCGGAAGCTTCACATACGCCAGGTACCCTCCACACTCGAATGACATTCAAGCTGGGTCTGACTTTGAACCAGAGTTCATAAGGAGTGACATCAGAAGTTGCTTACGGCACTCTATTCAGAATGAAAGTAGTCGTGAGAGCAGCTTCTCCCCAGAAGCAGTTTGGAAGACCCGCAATCAACAGCATTGAGTTCATCATCTCTGTCAAGCGTCAACGTATTGTTCTTCCTATGAGCTACTCCATTAGATTGAGGAGAATACGGAGCAGTCGTCTCATTGACAATTCTATGTTCTTTGCAGAACGATGTGAATTCAATAGACCTATACTTTGCGCCTCGATCACTTCTGAGTATATTGAGTTGTTGTCCAGTTTGAAGTTCAGCCTCAGCCTATAATCCTGGAAGTTCTTCTGGGAAGACATCTAGGAATTCCTTGACTATCTCGGGAAGTTGTTCATTTGCTATTGCCGCCACTGCAATCCTTTCTTCATGCTGGTCTCCCACAGACCCTCCATGCCCGGGATACTAAACAATATCCTACCCCTATGGCAATCTATCGTAGCCTGAATGTCTCTCAGCCAGTCCATGCCTAAGATAACGTCAAAGTTACTCATAGGGAACTCGATCAACCGTGTAGGTAATGAACGCCCGCACACTACGACCGGACACGCTAGACATACTCTACTAACTTCTACGAGCCCATTACCAGTGAGTATATTCAACCTCTCTGGCAACGCCTCGAACTCCAATCCAATGTGTCGCAAATCGTGCAGATATAAATGAATAAGATACACCAGAATCAAACAATGCTACTGCAGGAAGAGATGCAACAGAGATGTTACCTGCCACTACGTCGTCCGATGCCAAAGCTTCCTCCAAGGACAAAGTGAATGCTTGTACTTTGGCCCTGCTGCGCTTCTCGTTGTTGCCTCCCTTGGAAGCGTTGTTGTGGCCTCTGTTGGCCCTGCTGTTGTTTCTGCTACTGTTAATACATCTGAGATTACGTCGGTAACGGACGTTGAGCTAATGGCCGTATTGTTACTGCTGGCCCTCTGTGCTGAACTGTCCATGGTACTGGCAGTGCTGGTAGCTGTTGGACTGGCCCTCCTGGCCTCTGCATTATCGGACAATTGGCAATCCGGTGATCTGGACTACCACACCTCATACACAGTCCATTGGTCGTCCTGCACACATCTCTAGTGTGGCCTCCCTTACTACAGTAAGTACAACCCACCGGTGCTCCCTGGCATTGCTGTTGTTGTTGCTTCCTCGGTTGCTACCGAGCCAGTGCTGTCACTGTCGAAATTGTCGCCCTCCTCGACGCTGAATCATGAATACGAACGTCAGGTGATGGAGCTGACGTTCGGGGTACTCCTCCACCTCCTCCTCCACTCTGAACATGCGACCTCTTCTGGCCTCCCGTCCTTGCTGACAACCTTTGCATGGTAAGCTCGTGCCTCCGAGCTGCTATTAGTACTTCTTCATAAGTCTGGTAGTCGTGTCCCTCTACCAGTTGTAAAATCTCCAGATAAAGTCCTTGCTGAAACCTCATCGCTCTATCCGACTCTGAATCCACCATAGTCGAACCGAATCTACTCAGTCTGCAAAACTTGGCTGCATATCCATCTACAGTCCTACTGGCCTGCTTGAGACCGATAAACCTATGTTGGAGCTCGTATTGTGCGACGACTCTAAAATACTTAGCCCGGAATCGAGTCATGAAACTGTCCCAAGAGATAGGACGCCTCAAGCCAACCTCCACTGACGTCCACCAGTCACGGACAAGGTCTTGAAGCTGCAATCGGACCTGATCAACTTGTTCCTCAGCCGGAACCTTTGATGCTGCCAAGATAACTTCGATGTCTTTGAGCCAAGCATTTGTCGTGATAGTGTCATCCGTGCCGTCAAAGTACCTCGGGTTAAGTCGGCAAAACCTGACCGATACCCCTGAATCAGTCCTCCCGCCTCTCTCCAGAGTCGCCTGTAAACCCTGACTCAACAAGACATTCTGCTCTTGTTGTTGAAACTGCTGATGTTGTTGCGTAGCCATCATTCCCGGAGGATCTCTAATAATGCCGGAGTGTCAAGTACCGTTGGTACTGCTGGTACTACTGGGGGTTACGAGAATTTCAGGGGTTGGTTGCTCATCATGTCCAACTTCCGGTTCCACTGTGCCAACTTGCTCAACTACTAGCTCTATCCGAATCTGACTCTGAGCAGATACTACCTCGCGTTGTTGCCCGGGGGACCCTGTCCTGCCAAGTCTGCTGCTCTAGCAACTGAGGAAGCCCTAAAGGAAAGGACAAGAACATCAAGAACAGGACGGGAAGGATCAAGTAGGCAAGCAGTTTTAACAGTTCAAGCATTGGTATTGAGAAAGACGAAGCAAGATAGCAAAGGGGACATGTTTGATTGAAACTCCTATGACCATAACACTTCACAAGTCTGAAAACACAACCCTGCATGGGCCACCACTAAAACCTGGTTACGTCCCAGTATCAAAATACGGAGACGGATATGGCCAGCTCCCCAGTACAAGGTAAAGAACGTCGTACGACGGTCATGGCTGTAGAAAGACAAGGGGGTGCATGCTACAATCAAGTCACTTAGGGCCACACAGAACATCTATTGTCTCAATCAGTCAACTAAGGAAAGTAAACACAGAACATATATGACAAAGAAGTAAGGCGTCTCAAACGCTCTGCCAAAACATTCTGGAAACCAGCTGTACAAAATGAGAATTTGGTGTAGTAGCTGGTGGAGTAGCAAAAGTACATGACCATGATCAGCTGTAGTATGATTTAATTACAATCATGTAAGAAAACTAAATGTCCAGATTTACGTCTAACAAGTGCCGGTGGCTAAACGTCCAAAAGAGTAAAATGCACAATAACGAGCAGGAAAGAAGAAACTCACTTGTGTCCCTCAACGGCCATCCGTCTGGTGCACGCCATTGTTCAGGAGAAAGTAAGATGGATCCTCGGGTGTTGGTTCTAAACCTGGCCATGCAAACCAGTGGGGTTAGACCCCAAATAGCAAGTACCATAAAGGAGGCACGAATAAAGAAACAAAACCAGTAAGAATAAGCATATATCTATATAATTTTGTCTCGTAGTTCGGTCCATGGCCTATCATGACACTACGATCTAACACTACGATCTAACCCTACAACCAAACAAGAACAAGGGTTAGACCATCGCACCATAATAATCCATGTCCCTAGGCTACTTAGCAGAAGATACAACCACAAACAAGTTCAGTTACAGAATCGGCCAATCACTTTTACGGCTTACTAGGTGGAGTCTGGGTTATCCCAGAGATATTATGCATATAGTAAGAATCCTCAGATCGAGCCATGTGCTAGCAGGGCTAGCCGAGCCATGAACCGCGTAGCACATAGTATTATGCACTGGTCCCTCGTAAGGCCACCGTACTAAGATCGTATAGAACACATAGTACAATATAATAGTCGGATATTACCATCCATTAATGAGGATTTAAACAATATCCATGGGGCCAGCCTGCACTCCCCAGATAAATATTTGAGGGTGGCTAATTAAGCACGATCTAGGGATTCCGTCCCTCCCAATGCTCTACAAGTTTTAGTTGCCTAGTTAATCCTACGGTTATTCGGATTCACATAGCATGGTCACATGTTCATTCCCCTATATGTCGTACCGTAGTACGGGCGCGCTTGATACGAATCCACTTTGTCACTTGGCAGTTCAATTTGGATTCATCCAGCGTGATGCAACAATCAACACAAGTCCTAGCCACGCTTGGTTATTGACCAACTATTACTTTCATGCTGGAGGAATCGTATTATATCACGTGTCGTATAGCACATAGGTACACACAGGTGTAAAACATGTAACAACATAATCGCGTAGGAACACTTAGCACATAGGAACACACAGCACATAGTAAATGTATCAGCACGGATACCAATAGTTATGTCAAGTTACCAATCATTGATAAATCACATGAGTTCTAACACATAGCAACACATAGGTTGAGTCAGGCATATAGGTAGTCAGTCACTTAGCGCATGGTCTGTTTCTACACATAGTTGGGTCAGACGCATAGTCAGGTCCAACACATAGTCACTTAGTTCTCATATACTTACAATCATCAAAATCACACATGAAATCACAAAATCCAATAACATGTCCAAACCAGGGAAAATCAACAAACGTGAGTACGGGGCCGCATGAGAATCAGGGGCACATGAGTCAATTTGGCGCATAGGATCAGGGACGCATAGACTATCGACCGCATAAGAAGTTGCCGCATGCTCCGAGCAAAAGTCCACTTTTCGGATTAAGTGCCGAAGTGATGGACAATAAATGCGTGTCAGAGAAGTAACTAAAGTGATGGATGTGAGAAGCCATAAAGTGTGTCAGGGAGATAAGACAAAAGTCATAAAAAGATTTACCAGGCGGGGCAGAGTCATGCGTCCAAAAGAGTAGGTGCATAGCTCATTGCCGCATGGCACTCAACCGCATGGATGTTTCTCGAACTTAGTAAAGTTTCTCATTCGTTTAGCAAATAAAACACAAGGAGTTCCGTCATTAGGACTTTTCCAAATACTTAGCTCCAGAATGCATGTGTAGCAATCAGTCATGCATCCAACAAGATGGACGCATGATGGTATATAACAAAGAGTTCAGACCGCATAGCATTCTCTGCCGCATATGGTATTGGCCGCATGAGCACTTCATCTTCTCCAAAACATCAAGTTTCAGCCATGGAAAGGCTCCGAAAACCCAAAGTTTGTTTCTTTCATAGAAAACTCATACGAAATCCAAATCTGACAAAGTAAAGTTCTAAATCACTTAAAATCAAATGCTCCACATTATAGAACAATAAGTTTTCGAAAATAACAAGTTTTTAGATATCAAAACCAAGAAAACTCATAAAAATCCATGAAATGCTTCTAACTAAAAATGTAGATCTACTCATATCTATCCGTCAAAACCAAAATTTTCAAGTATTAAAATTACTTATAATCATAATATACACATATTAGACTAATAAAATGCAAAAGAAAAGCAAGAATTAAAATTTAAGGGTTTCTCCATGTGATGCAAGGTGTACTTGCCTAAATGAAAGGAAGAGAAATGAGAGAATGAAGGAAGAGAGAGAAAGAAGCTAGCTTATATAGCTAGGGGTTGAGGTTTAGACCATGGGTTCAACTCATTACCAAACCAACCCATACAAATAAACCATGAATCAAGATAAACCAAAGAATGGGTCTAGTCTCCATGCAACCTAATAAACATGCAAGCAAGAAATAATGTCCTAAATACGTATACCGGAAACGGGGAGTGACATATCTACCCACTTTAGAAAATTTTCGTCCTCGGAATTCAAACCCAAGGATAGCTATAGAAATCAGAACAAGCACTATGCTAACTACAAGCACGCACATCTACACATGCAATCAACAATCAATCATATAATGAAGAAAAGGCAATATCAAACTGCATGGGTAACGAATCACGAGATTCGAGATTCGAAGGCACAAGAACAAATATTCCTTCTAAGTCGAAGAGGTGCGAATACCGAGACCGGATATCGTCCTCGTGCTCCCACGTCGACTCTCCCAAAGGGTGATGATGTCACGTCCCGATTTCCGCTAGATCGATAATCGTCCTCCGGATGTGATGTCGTGCGAGCGTAAGGTGCGCCCGCACAAGACCTATGCATAATGATATACTTTAGAAACATATGCAACAGAGTACGCAAATGGAATATCACACATTGGAATGTAGAAAAGTTCTCTTTATTGATAATGAATATCTTTGTTACAAACTCTTGACTCAACAGTAAAGGAGTGCCGCGCGGGCTTACAAGATGGACGCAAAATGAGAGCCGATCCATACATTACATCCCCTACAAAAATTCAAAAGACAAACCGCTTTGGGTGCGTGTTTGCACCATCGCCTAGGAGCTTCAAAAGGGTATGTGTGAGTTCCTTGAGAATATGTATTTGCGCTCCAAAAGTTACGAACACGAACGCGTCAGACCAGTGAAAGGTTGGGGGGAAGGCTTCAGCTCCTCGCCGCGTCGCCTTGGCTCGGGGAACCTGCTGCAACGAGTGTCAATACTTCGAAAAGTACCGGTGAGGACGAGCTAACCCAACACCAAATCGACACAGTATTCATGTGAACATGCAACATTATTATTATGTGATCTTTCTATCTTGCCTTAGTTCAATTTTACAACATACGATAGTTTGAAATGACATAACAAAAATGTACCACCGCTTGGTGACTTTTACCTGCACCATCTGAACCACATGTACACAATTTACCATGACCTTTCCTGCCACGAAGACATAGTTTGCACAGTATATACATAAGGATCACTGTCATGACAAGCCATCATGGACTATAGTCTGGATAGACGGCGATGCTTGCAGCGCAGGTAGCGAGCCCCGCTACAAACACCCACCTCACCCGTGCTAAGTTGCTAGCACGACTAACAATTGTTTCGCCCGGGACGAATTGGCTCTGGTGCCCCGGCGACCGTTCACAGAAAACCATATACCTTGTGCACAAGTTGTCCATGACCATTGACGATCTAAACACTAAGTTAACATATAAAGAATTTCAAGACATCAGAATAAAATAACTACTTTAGCACAGTGCAATGACATAGTCTACATGCTGATGTGATCATATTACAAGTTATGTACTACCCATTGAACAGTTATTGATGAATAAGTTATAGCGACACTGAAACATAAATAGATACATGCATAGCGGACAAGCACGCAATAATATGATCGTACAGTGATTTTATGTGACAAGCATCAAGTGTTTCTAAGTCTACTTTTTATCTTGACTCAATTTTATTATTATGGTATCGTTGATCGGAACGCACAAACAAGTCAGATTATTAAGAATGAAAACTTGGAAGAATGGCGCTAATCGGAAGTAAGGCCATTCATAAGTTGGAGAATCGGGAAAGAGAAATGGGAGATCTTCAAGACTCCGCCCGCGCGTCGCCTACACGATCATCTGCACGCACCAACAGATGATCAATATCTCCTACCTCGGTCTCCCAGAGTTCGATACGAAATGCGAAGTTCAAGGAACGAAGACAAGGAGTTCGTTCAGCAAGTAAAACACAAGGAGTTCCGTCATTAGGAGTTTTTCAAGTACTTAGCTCCAGAACGCATGTGTAGCAATCAGTCATGCGTCCAACAAGATGGACGCATGATGGTATGCGGCAAAAAGTTCATGCCGCATGGCACTCTCTGCCGCATATGGTGCTGGCCGCATCAGCACTCCATCTTCTCCAAACAGCAGGTTTCGACTATAGAAAGGCTCTGAAACCCAAAACTCGTTTCTTCCCTAGAAACCTCATATGAAGCCAAAATCTGATAAAGTAAAGTTCTAAATCACCTAAAATCAACTGTTCTACATCATAGAACAACAAGTTTTCGACAACAATAAATTTTTAGAGATCAAAACCAAGAAAACTCATAAAAAAACCCATAAAAAGCTTCTAACTAAAAATGTAGATCTACTCATATCTATCCATCAAAACCAAAATCTTCAAGTATTAAAAGTGCTTAGAATCATAATTTACACATATTAGACTAATAAAATGTAAGAAAAAAACAATTAAAATCTAAGGATTTTTCCATGTCATGCAAGGTGTACTTGCCTAAATGAAATAAGGAGAAATGAGAGAATGAGGGAAGAGAGAGAAAGTAGCTAGCTTATATAGCTAGGGGGTTGAGGTTTAGACCATGGGTTCAACTCATGACCAAACCAACCCAAACAAATAAACCATGAACCAAGATAAACCAAAGAATGGATCTAGTCTCCATGCAACCTAATAAACATGCAAGCAAGAAATAATGTCCCAAATACGTATATCGGGAACAGAGAGTGACAGTTTTCTTGTGATCTTTGTCTGCGCACAGACCTCACACTTCTCTACCTCCTTACCCCTACATTTGGAGATAAGCCCTAGACTAGACATCTTGTTTATCCTTTTACAATAAAGATGTCCTAGACTATTATGTCATAACTCAAGAGAATAACCAGAAGAAGATACTGCATTAACATTATTAGCATGAGTTACAAGTTAAAGTTTGAACATCTCTTCGGTGCAAAATGTTTTACCGAAGTATGTTCTGTTATAAGACATCACCATCTACCCAGCATTGATGTCCATCCTCAAGCCTGCGTTGCAGAGCAGACTTCCTGAGACCAGATTCTTGGCAATCACCGGCACGTGCTTCACATCTTGAAGCGTCAGCGATTTCCCCGAAGTCAGATTCAGTACCACCGTTTTGGTCCCAAGTACTTCAGCTTGTGCCTGGTTCGCCACCATAACCTTTTCAGAGATAGGCTTATATGTGGTGAACAACTCCTTCTTTGAGCAAACATGGCAGGGTGCACCAGTGTCCACCCAGCAGTCAGTGTCGACACCAGTTGAAACCACATACGCAATCATAGCAACCTTATTAGACTTATCTTGCTCTGTCTGTTTGAACATGGATCTGCAGTCTTTCCGGTAGTGTACCTTCTTGCCACAGTTGAAGCAAGTCACATCTGACTTGGACTTTGGCTTGAACGAAGTCGACTTCACCTTCAGATGGTTGAAGTCCTTATTGTGAGAAGCCTTATGCTTCCCCTTGGAGTCACCACTATGCACCAAGTTGGCCTTGGTCAATTGTTTGGACAACGTATCCACCTTTTTTTGAGCCTTCAGCTCATCTTCAACGTGGATCCAATGCAGTAGAAGATCAAGGTTGACCTCCATCTTCTTTCGGTACATGTCCGAGATAAAGTTACTCCATCCAGACGGGAGCTTGGCAACAATACCCCCCACGACGAAAGCGTCAACCATGGACATGCCATCATCCTCAAGTTTTTGACGTAACTTAAAAAAATCCTTGACTTGAGGCAACATCGTCTTGTCGTCCTCAAATCGCATCTTTCAGACCTTTTCGGTCACATGAATCTTGTTCCGGTTCTCATCAACCTTGTAATGCTTTTCTAGTGACTCCCAGACGACCTTTGCATTGTTCATCTTGTTGTATGACTCTGCCAGAGTATCTTCTATGGAGTTTAAAATCAGCAACTTGCAGAGGTTGTTCTCTCTCCTACACTTGTTCCGCGCAGTAGTTGCACTAGCAGTTGTCCGAGCATTGTCACCCTCCAGAATAATAGGTTCGGGATCTGTCAACACGTAATCCACGTTTATGAGTTGAAGATTAAGACTAACATTTCTCTTCCAAATGTTGTAATGCTCCCCGTCAAACTTCTCAAGTTTGTTAAAACTTATGTCGAGAAGATTTGCACGGTTGTTCTCCATCTTAATCGGATCTTGCTTTGAGATTGTTAGTCCCGAGGCTTAATCAAAAGATGGTAGAACAAGCCAGGAACAGAAGTTCAAACAAACTTTACAGTCTATCTTCCGTTTGATCCTAAAATTGTAGTCAAGGCTCAGAAGTTCGTACAAATAAGTTTGCCCTATGAATCCTCGATTCCAACGAAGAACTATAATATATATTTCTGATTACAACTTGCATACAAGATAATAATCAGAATCAAACTCCATTCTTCCTTGCAAACGCAGTTGCAATTAAGACAGAACGAGTTACACAGAGAAAAGTGGAAGGAGAAGAAGAAGAAGAAGATAGATCTCTGCTTGCTGGGGTGATAATGATCATCATTGCTCAAAGCAAGATTCGTCCCACCACGATCTGCTTCCAGGAGCCAGCAAATTCTCGAAGAACTTCTGGAACGCTCGATGTTACCTCTTTTCTAAACTCGCACGAACTCCCTGGACTCCAATGGCGGCAGCAACAACAACTCTCTTCGTCTCTCAACTTTGAAGTAAGTTTCAAGGGAGCACGAAGAGAGTATTAATAGAGGGTAGAAACCCTAACCGCAATCCTGGCCGCCAACTGACTACAAAAAGATATGAACGAATTAAATTCAAATCCCACAAAAATCGGATCTAAATTAACGATCCAATATTTCCATAACAGTTCAAATTCTGCATTCAGTGGGATTATGCGCCAACCACGCTCTCTGCACATGCGCGCAGCAGCTCAACCGAACTGCTCCTGCGTATAAGCCAGCAGTGCAGCGACCCATGCATGCAGCAGTGCAGCAACGCATGCGCGCATACGTGCATAGCGTGCGCATAGCCCGTGTATGCGCCAGATCATGCGCCCGCGCATGCTCCAGCGCATGCAACTCTCGCATAAAATGAACGCAACTAATGCGCCCAAGCGCCATGCAACGATGCTGACGTGCTAAGTGCGCCAAAAAGTGCCATTTTGCACCCTTGAGCCCGAGTCCGAGTCGCTAAGCCCCTTTAGGGCTTAGCTCCTAAGAAAACTGAACGAAAATACCAATTAACAAGAGTGAAAAGCATAGTAAGGTTGTAATAGCATGTAAATGAAGAAAATTTATTTATCGCAGGTAAACCAATCTCATTCAATTTAACAACTACTAAGAAACAACACAGAAAATACTTAAAATTATGCATAAATGTATAAAGTATTTTTTCTAAATGTTTAATAATTTATTAATAATTATTTGCTTTCCAATACCATAAAATCTGATACTCCGATCCGAACCGCCGATACTACTAATACCGCAGTTCAATCCCGATTCTGATACCGATACTACGAACCTTGATATGTTATAGATGTCTTAGTATGTCAGGTCTTTGGTTGTTTCCAGTGTCAGACGCTTTATGGCACTCGAATACGTGACACGCTCATCAAGTAGTTATTTCTACTAGTAATCCATAGCTCAAACACAAAACTGAATATATAGATACACATAAAAAAGCTTATGTCTAACCATCGGTTTAAATAGTTTTATGGACTATACATTCCTTATAAGTGTTAAACACCATACCCTCTTTGAACTATAGTAAAATTAAACTGATTTATGTGCTTCTACTTTAAGTGTTCAATAATTACAATTAAAAAATATGTCCAAAAAACTATCATAGTTGAAATAGGCTTGTGGAAAAGCAAGATTTGTAGTGTCGGTATTGTAATCGGTTTCAGACCCTTCCTATGAGTATCGGTATCGGCAATTTCGACGGTTTCTTATCCTAGTATCGGTTTCTTCATTTCGAATAGAAAAATAGTATATACATATTTAGACATAATTTTATTATATGTTGTATCTCGTTAGTTTTAAATGGAATAATATTCGACATTGCTAAATCGTTTACCCGTATTGAATATTATTGCTTATTGCTTGCCTTTAAACATTGTACAACCATAAGAAATAGTTATGAAGGGACTAATATTAAGATGGATAAATATTATGACTTCATAGATACACAATTTTGACGTATGGTAATAATTACATTATGTCGATAAGGAATCTTGTCGACCCACTGGAACATTGTCGAACTTTGGCACAACCGAATCATTATGTTGATGCTATTTTTCCATCCTCTTTTTCGTTCAGTTTTTCTCACTGAGATTGAATGGGAAAGATATTTCCTACACATCGGTATCAACTGGTATCGGTAACGGACGGTAATGGATTGTCGGTATCTTTCGATATTGCAAAGCCTGGTGAATGTTGGAGATGGTGCCAATTAAGGATAAGATAAAAAAAAATTGGATGGTTTGGGGTTTGGATATGTGCGACATAAAACAATAGATGCAACATTAGAAGGGATGATAAGATATTATCAAAGGATCTCTTAAACGAGGGAAAAGGCTAAATGAAACTGGATTGAGGATGTAAAGAAGAAAATAGTTTTGTTCATGTTACAAAGGACATGGCCCTTAACATAGATGAATGGAAGAAAGGGATTCAAATAGTCAACCCAAAATTTTGGGATAAAGGCTTCGTTGTTTTAGAATATTAGGTATGGAGAACAAAAGACAACAACAAAAATGAAAGATGGTTTTTGCTTTTTGAGAAGTTCTAGCATTTTCTTCCACAGTAATATTTAGAGGTCAATTTATGGTATTACCTTACATTTAGTAGCCGTTGACAGTTGACATCCCTTCTTCATAAAGGTAAATGCTGGTTTGAGCATAGAGAGAGAGAAAAAAAATGTCGTTTAATTACTGTATATCATTACAAATCTTATTTACAGCTACTAGTTGACATTATTTCTTTCCTTGACAGGTGTAATTCAACAGTATTTTTCTTTTAGAAGTCAGAGATATGGTATACACATTCCCCCTTTATATATTTCCAAAACTGTTACAAATATATAAGAGAGAGAGATTAAATTTCATTGAACCAGGCAACTTAATATAATGCTTCAATCATGAACAAGAAATGAAAGCCTTGATAACATTCTAAACCAAGAAAAAATGGATTATATAAATCCCAAACACATTTGCGATTATATACAAGTTACTCTATCCAGCAGGTACCCGATGTTTCACATGAGAATCTTGAGAAAATCAGAAGAGTTGATCCAAATCTTGGCCAACTTCTCTGGCCATCATGTCTATATAAATAGCTTTGATTTTCTCACCATTGTGCTGGCTTTGTTAAATTCTTATTTCTCCACTATTCTTCTAATCCTTTTCCAACTTTATCCAATTCTTCATGTGTTAAAAATAAAACAGCATGTTCGTGGAATCTAACTATTTCAAAGAAAATCCATCTTTGAACAATTTTGACATGTTATAACACAATTACTTAATTAGCAACAAATTGTAATGTGAGATAACAGTGTCAGCTGTTCTCAGAAATTTGAGGTTTAAATCTTCCATGTACAAGAATATAAGAGTTTACAGAATCTGTTTAGACATCCATCCACTCAAAAAGATACCAAAAGAATACATAAACAGTGCATAACAACCACTCTCCCAAGAACTAGTGTTGGATCCATGTTGTACCTTGACGTGTCAGACACATAACACTCCAAAATACAATTAGGTCACAGCAAAATCAATTTGTTACCATGTTGCCATCGTGCCATATTCATGTATGTGCAACACATACTTATACATTATCTCAAGTAATAACCTCCTTGGTAGCAGTAAACTCTACAAATTCCAAGTTTGTAACAAAATAAGGTTGTTCAGACCTAAATCCAAAGTAGCAAGTATAAACTTCATGACCATTTACAAAAAGAAAATGCAAGGGAACACAGTCTACCTGGCAATTGGGTTGACCGACTCGTTCCGGAAGCTCGCCACTGTCCAAATACATCTACATAACATTACAAAGCCTATAAAATTGACCTTCGCCAATTGATCAGACTATAGCAAGACAACCGCAACAGAAAATCTCACCTGTCCATCGTAGGTTGGGTGATTGTACCGGCAGTTGCTCCCGAACCCGCAAACCCCCATCCTCATATAATATATGCAGTCCGCCGCTACCGGATGGTCGGGATAAGGGTTGTTATGACCATCCACCAGTTCTTGATTATCGGTATTGTTATTATTATTACTATTTTTGTTGCTATTTTCCTCGCCATGCGCTTTGAGCCTCCACATAGCGTCTATATAACCATCAAAACTCCATTAAAAATATAGACACGACACCGACACTCCAAATTACACTCGCACACACCAAAATCGACGCCGTGTCCGTGTCTCCGTGTCCTTATGTGAGTGATTAGACTGAGAAAATGATCAATTTAGAGCAAGAAAACGCACCTTGGAGATTGCTCACGGAGGCATTGGAGGAACCCGAGACTGCATTGCTGGCGACCTCCCGGTTGTTCGCCATCGACGGGGTCTCCGAACCCTAATTCCGGTCGAAACCGATCAAATCACGCTCGATTTTCCTCACGGAACCGACCGATTCCAGCTCCGTTCAGCAGCGTCTTTGCGTTCGGCGACCGGATATCAACGGATCAACCGATCATCGACCGCTAGTAGCTCTTCGAGCTCGATCGGGAGAAATTTGGGTTTTTCTTTTCTTTTCTTTTCTTTTCTTCTTCTTCTTCTTCTCGATTTGAAATATTATAATTTTTATTCAGACAAAGATTTCTTTTTATTTAATTTTTTTACCAGAAAAAATTACGTAGAAGAACAAAATTTTGTGGACTATTTCAAGTTTATGAAATTAGTAGGAGAAATCTAAAAAGAAAACGTCACACCGCTTGGCATTTTTTTTGTATAACAAACTAGTAAATTCAACATAAAATTTTCTAATATGATTAAAAAATAAATTAATATTTGAATATATTTAAATTTATATTTGTTGTATATATATTTATTGAAAAAAATAGAACAAATTTCTAAAAAAATAGATAAAAATATAATTTTAATAATTTTAATATAATTTAAATATATTTTAATTAAAATATGTTTATAAATATTATTGTAGAACTTTGGATATATATTTAGATAAAATCATAATTTTTTAATTTAAATATAATCTAAATATTGAATATATTTTATTTTAGGTTTATTATATATATATTTATAGAAATTTGGTTATATATATTCATGTAATTATAGGATTGAAGATTTTTTTACGTGAGAGATATACATATGGTGGTAGGTTGATTTTTTTTTATTAATTAGTGGCTCAGTTTTGAAGTATTTTCGACCCGCATTATAATAATTTTATTAATTAATTGAGGATATACAAACGACTTAAACGAAAGAGCTGTTTCCAAGCGCATTAAAATAGTAGAAATTATTTTTTTGCAAATAAAAGTTTACTACTCTTTTTGTCTATTTTTTCCTTCTTATTTTTAGCTTCTTATTTATAATAATAATGTTGAAATGTCTTGAATCATGATCATTCTGTATGTAACTAGATAGTAATCTAATTAGCCAACAACGATATTTCTAGATTTACCACGGGGGTCAAGGGGTAGCGCCTATAGTGAGATTAGTTTTTTGGGTATAGTTTAACTGAATTTTTATGTGTGTATTTTGTCTTAAGTGCATTTTAGAAATTTCATCTATAAAAGAGTATGTATATAAACTCCATTTGTTTTAAGGTTGGGTTGCAAAAAAAAAAATACAATTGTCTCTTCTTATTGAATTCTATTTATTCATTTATTGAAGATCGATTTGTTGTTGCCCATGGAAGTAGCCTAATTCAAATACCCAAAGGGTGAGGGCTAGGTTTATTTTCTTAGTTTTTATTTATTTTATTTTTGATTAGTCATAAACAAATTTTGCAAATACACACTACAAAAACGTGAGTTTTTATTTATATAAAAAAAAAATTAGTGTAAACACTAGACTGTCTCACGAGCTTGACTTATTTAACTAATTTTGACAAACTTGAGATCCCCCCACATAATTTTTAAAAATGGAAAAGTTTTTGTAGTTATTTTATAAAATTAATTCTGATAATATAGATGATGAAGGGGTTAATTATGTATTAATTAAGCAAAGTACTATTTGGTTTGTGGGAATAAATCTGTACTATTATATAATAAGAAAAGTTAGGCTTCATCGTAGAATTTTTTATTTCAAAAATATTATTACTTATGTTTACTAACTAAAATTATTTATTAAATTTAATATAGATAAATAGATAATTGTGTGTAGAAAAAAATTAATTATGTTTTTTCTTCCCCAGTAGTAAATGTAAACTCCCTCACCCAAAATAGGTATTTGTGTATATTTTATATTATTATATTTATTATAGATGTTGAATTTATTTAGAGTATTATCTTAGTTAATTAGAAAATAATTTTTTTAGTATATTTACTTATATAAATATTTATTTAGAATTATTTTTAGGCTATTTTAGATTATTGGGATTTTTCCATAATTTTTAGTTAATTAAAAACTAGTAACACTAATTTTTGAAGATTTTAAAGAATTTATTTTATGTTCAAACTTAATTAAAAAAAATCCCAAAATTTTATTTTAGGTTCTAAATAATAAAATATATTTTCTAGAATTTTTTGGGAATTTTTTGATTATTTTTAGCATTTATTTCGAGTTAATTATGAAAAACTGAATTAAAAACTAATTTTTGAAAAATATACATATATATAAGCATGGAATGTAAAATGCAGAAAACCAAAGTTGAACATATTTGATAGGAACAGAAAATACTTTCTTTATTGAAAACTTGAATATTGAATTACAAAGTACTTGCTTGGCTGATTACAAAATATGCCATAGATGGCTTACAACTCTTTTTATAAACACAAAACTAGCCATAATGTCTAAACATCATATCCTTTTAGTAGGACAAAAATAAAACACCTAACAAAAGAGCTTGCCCCAGTAGAGGAAAGTAATGGGAGCAGCACGAGTACGATTTCGCTTGAAGTGATGCGCTTCTAAAGCTTCAAAATGCTCGCCAAACTCTCGCTACCAGAACCTGAAGATTTTCCACAAACGTAGGTCAGTACTACAACATGTACTGGTGAGTGACCGTGGACAAACTCACCTAAAAGTCCACACTAAGTATACAAGTGAAGCTAGTATTATTAGGTGATCTTTATAATTGTCTAGATTTTTTTAACAATTTGCAAAGAAACTTAAACAAAAGAGTAGGCCATGCATGCGATAAATCTTACTCACGACCAAGCGGTTATCCCTGCAGCAGACACACGAGTTAGCAACAAGTTGCATATATATAAACTCATGCATCAATCCTTGTATCAAACAGTTAGACTTGCAAGAAGGAAAATTAACATGCGTCCTAACTATAGGATGGTCCATGGGTTGTCCCATGATTAGCAGCGGTGACTCAAGGTTCAGCTCTGCACTAGTACGCGCGTGTATCGGCAGCTGTGACTCAAGGTTCAGCTCTGCACCAACACACTACTAGCAGCTGTAACATCATGGTTTTACTCTTCACTAATAGACACAATACCTTACTTGATCACAAGGACCGTACCTCAGGGTGCTCTCAAAAATCTCCTTCGGACCTATTGCACTATCCCCGAGATCAACCTCGGGAGGCACAACCCTTGGGATTTGCTCGGTACGTCTTCTAAAAAATCAAAACTTACCTACATAGTTCTTTTCATTCTTCTCTGCTACCTATTTCATGTCTGTCTTAATTGCGTGGTAGTTACTAACACGCAGTCATACAGACACGAAATTTCTTAACATATCGTGCATCGAGTTTATTGTGATTGTCTTAACGACTGTCTTTTTTTCTTGTTCTTCTTTCTTTTTCTAGGCGGGTGTAAGGAAGAAAGGTACTTCTTCAACCTTCGGGAAGCCAAGTATGCGAACAGGAGCCGGTCGAACCGTGCCACCGGATCGGGGTACTGGAAGGCGACCGGAAAGGACAAGCACGTCGTGAGCTCGAGATGCAACCGGGTGGTGGGGACAAAGAAGGTGCTCGTGTTCTACCAAGGGAAGGCCCCCGGCGGGGAGAGGACTGACTGGATTATGCACGAATACCGTCTCGCCAGTCCGACCCACGTACGTGAGCTTCCGCCTCTCTCTTGCGCGCGCGTTGTAAGGGTCTGCTTGGTAACGATATTTTCATCGGGTTTGGAATATTTTTGAACCGACCGTTTATGAAAATTCTTGCTTGGTAATTTTTATGAGGCACTGGTTTTGGTCAGCTCAAAAATTCTCTAAATCCGGTATAATGTAATTTTGGATGACTTTATAAACACCCAAAATCGATAGATTTTGAGCGATTTTATTAATTTTATTTTATTTATTTGACTTGATGGAACCTAGATCCTAACTTGACTACTTGTATCTGTACTGATACTTATTGATATTGCATTGAGGTGCTACTTGTTCCTGATATTGCACTTGTCACTACTATATTTCTAGAGTAGGGACATTGTTGTCCTTTGCAATACTATATATATTGTATTGTAGTTATATGATATGTATAATATATTATATTATTATTATTAATGATATGGGTTAGTGGACTAGACTTGATGTGACCATGGACTTTACATTAGACTAGTCATATTTGAACCCACTAATTAATCCCTTTCCTTTTTAAAATTAGAATCTAGTTAAACCCCTCATTAGGAATAACAGCCAATTTTTGGAGAATTGTCATCTAGGGTTCCTTCATCTTCCAGAAGCCATTGTGCATAGCTCTGGACTCCAAACGAGGCCTAGTTTTTTTGTTAGAACGATAATGAGGTTAGCTTTCTGATTATATAAATTATTTTTCTAAATTATTAGTATTAAATTCTGGAAAATTCGTAGAGCACAGCATGTCCGAAAATAGACGTATTTTGATGTTTTCGCAATTTCGGGAGAACCCAGAATCAGAATCACGAACCGTTTAAAGTTTCGGAAAGTTAATGTCGAGATTATCGACATATATTTTTTCCATAATTTAATTCGAAGTATTTACATACTGTTAATTCTGTAGAACTTCTAGGTTAGAATTTAACCATCGGTGCACAATACAAAATTTGTATGTGCCATAATTCCCAAACAAATTTGAATTCGGACGAGCCATAAATTCCAGCATATTTTTGACGCTGAAATCTACAGAAAATCATGCATGAAAATTGAGTTTGTGTCGGTTGACTTTTCGGTCAACAGATCGCCTCGATTTGCGTGCCATGAGTCTCGAGTTGATAAAATTTAGTTTCTTTGGAAAAAATTTAGGAATTAACATAAAAATCAGAATAATAAGATTAAAATAGAATTTTAGAGTAATTATTCCAGAATTAAATAAATTAAAATAAATTATCTTTTGACGTGATAAATTTGTAATACATAGGCTATTTGGACTGTGACTTGGACTCTGATTCATACCAGCAGCAGGACCCCAGGCAAGATACCTTGCCAAATTGTTTACAGTACTTTGCATGCTATTTATATTTTTTTTTATTTATTTCATTTCTGTATAGTTCTTGCATGTGTAGTTTTTCTCCAGTCATTACTATGTATTAGATATGTTGACACACATATGGCACCTAGTATCATGGGAGGACAATCATTAGGCGTATGGGCTTTTAATTACCACTCTGGTAAACCGTAGTATATAGTTCGAATTACGGGCGTGTTTCGCGCTGGACGCTACCCCAGAGGTATGTCGATTTCTGTAGAGTCGCGCTGGTCGCTACCCCAGAGGTATGTCGATTTCTGATGTTCTAGACGGGTGTGTGAGTTGTGAGGCTTAGATCGAGTAGACTACCCTTGCCCATACGTCAAAAAGTTGTCCTCATTTGCATTCATATAGATTGTCTTGTACAACGTACTTATTTATTTTCAAATTATATGATGTTTACTGTATTCAAGTTGGCTCGTATTTTCTGTATCTTGTTACGTCCCTCTGAGGACCTGGTCCGCTGCCAGGTGTATCTGTTCTTGAGTATTTGCAGGAGCAGATTTGGATGGTTGTATATGCTTAGTGGATGTCTTCTCTTCGAGCCGTGATCGATAGCTGGTATACTTATATTGGGTTTAATTGTGTTGTACTTATATTGTATTTACCTTTCCTATTCGAGTTGGTAGTGGATTTGTTTCCACCCAACTATCATCCTAGATACTTCTTATTGAGATCTAGTTTCATCGATACTGTTTATTTATTTCTATATGATTTTGGTGGATGAGATTTAGATTTTACCCTGTGACTTGTATTACAGTTATACCACTTGTGGATTTGATATTCATATTACAGGGTACGTGTGGATTTGGTTTTCATATATTGGAGTTGCCATATCCATGCGGCTGGCATGCTCACGTGTCCTAGTCCTACATATTTTTGGGACTGGGACGTGACATGTTTTTGTGGTGGCCCATGCAGGTCGAGAGTATATTGTCTCGGTTACGTTACTGTACCAAGCAAGCCTGCACCTAGGAATAGAGTAAAGGATCTCATCCATATTTGACTATGACTCATCCTTCCTTCCAATCTGTTCTATTTGAATAGCCGCATCCTGCTCGATTCATGTACTTCCCTAATAGTTCTTTAAGTATAGCCTTCTCCTATAATATAGAAGTTCCTGTTGTTAGATGATAATTAGAGTAGCACACCTATTAAGAATACAACGAGAATATAGACACACCACTAAGTTTAGAATATCTAGTGAACCCTAGAATTCCTTATCTTTAGATTGGTATACCATTACCTCTTGATGTATTAAGAAGACTTGAGAGTAGTATAGACACTACTAGAGTTAGTTAAAAGTTTTACCATAATGTTTGACACCTAGTATCACATAGTCTTTTGACCTATTAGTGGAGTGTGATTGAACAACATTAATTGTATTCTAGCAAAAGACGACAATGTTTATTCAGACGATAGAATTTAGAGGTCCTTGCCCCTATTTGGTCGACTAGCGACTTAGACAAGGAGGTTGTATGATAACTGTAGGGATTGTAGAGTCTTTTATTATTGTTGTTTAGTTGTTTTTGTTTTTGTGAACTTGAATTAAATTGTACCTCCTTTCATCATCATCTAGCGTACTTATATTTGCTGTACTACCTTGACTTATGCTGCTATTATAGCCTAGTTTTTGCAAGCTTATTCTTTATCGAGCTTGTTCATGACATATGTATTATTGGGGAGGCCCACAATAATACAATTCAAAATCAGTGTATTACGGTCTGATCAACCATAGTGCGCTTGATTCGCCCTTCACAATAATACTTTACGTGGATTGAGATATATAGTTGACTAGTAGACACCTGTACTTGCCCTCTAGATATGTCTAAGCATATTGTATCCGTTACATAACTGTACCGATGCGAGCATATGGATAGGCATTACCAAAATAGGACTTCAATCCACAACTGCTTTGACAATTCCTATTTGAATTCTTTAAACGCCTTGATCCCGATACTTCTATTCTATTACCTCGCCCTTGAACTCTTTATTATTGATCTCCGTCTTCCCTTATTTCGGAAAGACGAAACCTCGTGCTTGGTATAAGTTTAATACACAGAGAGTACTAGATATACCCCGTAGGCCGATCACATACTTGAGGATTATTCTTTTGTAATTAAGGACATATCATATATGATATAATCGGCGTTGAAGTTTTGAGGATTGAATGACATGAGTAAATAAATTAAGGAATATTTTTCTTAAAGTATATAGCCTTCTGTGATAGATGGATAAATTCTAAGTTGGATAGCAGTGCATTGTCAACTTGAGAGGAATTTCTTTTAGATTATGATCAAGTAAGATTAGATTGGGAGATTCAAGTCATTTTAATTTTGAGAAATTTTAAAAGAAGGATTAAGATAATGAGGATTTAACGAATTTTAAAATCTTCATATTGCGGACCAAATATTTATACTTTGAGCACAAGATTTAAATTTTGAATATTGAAGGATGAATCATCGATTTAAATTTTGAGGATAAATATAGAATTTTAGACTTGAACAATTGGTTAATTAGATTTAAATTTTACAATTTGATGATTTGAATTAAAAGTTCAATTTTGATTGTTGGTTCACCTATTTGAAATATTAAGGATGTAAATTGAGTTCAAATATTTGAATAGTACAAAATTCTTAAGTTAAGAATAGGAATAAGATTTGATTAGAATTGTTTATTGTTCAAAGTCTAGAGGAGATTATGATAGTTGGAAATTATGATATAAATTTTGATGTGAGATGTCATATAGACTTGAGTTAGATTTGGATGTTGATTATTTAAAAATCGAGAAGAGATTACGACAGGTTGAATTTTGATTTAAACAGTGGTTATATTAATTTTGAAGTGATCGCGATATATTTGAATAAATTTTGTTATTTAAATTTTTGGAAGAGATTGCGATTGACGTACCTTATGTACGAATGTGAAGGATTTAACAAATTATGCCTTATTTTAATTTCGAGGACGAAATTGTTTTAAGTTGGGTAGATTATAAACTCCCTCACCAAAAATAGGTATTTGTGTATATTTTATATTATTATATTTATTATAGATGTTGAATTTATTTAGAGTATTATCTTAGTTAATTAGAAAATAATTTTTTTAGTATATTTACTTATATAAATATTTATTTAGAATTATTTTTAGGCTATTTTAGATTATTGGGATTTTTTCATAATTTTTAGTTAATTAAAAACTAGTAACACTAATTTTTGAGGACTTTAAAGAATTTATTTTATGTTCAAACTTAATTAAAAATATTCCAAAATTTTATTTTAGGTTCTAAATAATAAAATATATTTTCTAGAATTTTTTGGGAATTTTTCGATTATTTTAGCATTTATTTTGAGTTAATTATGAAAAACTGAATTAAAAACTAATTTCTGAAAAAGAAAACCCAAAAAGTAATTAATTCTGTCCAGTCAGCAAACAGGGGGCCCACCTGTCAGCCTCCAGCAGTGAACAGTGCCGGGCCCGCCTGTCAGTGACCGCTGAGTGGGTGCGAGCCGAGCCGAGCCGACCTCGAGCCGAACCGAGACCGAGTTCGACTCGGACTCAGCTGAGCCGAGCCGCATCGAACTGCGACCGTTCGATCTGGGCGAGCTGCACGGATGGCTGCCATGTGGCGCGTTGTGAGCCGCGGCTGCACTTTCTCTCTCCTATATATATATATATATATATATATATATATATATATATATATAATAGTTTAGATATTAATTTCTAGGATTTTTCTTCAGCCGATTTTTGGAGAATTGTCATCTAGGGTTCCTTCATCTTCCAGAAGCCATTGCGCATAGCTCCGGACTCCAAACGAGGCCTAGTTTTTTTTTTAGAACGATAATGAGGTTAGATTTCTGATTATATAAATTATTTTTCTAAATTATTAGTGTTAAATTCTGGAAAATTCGTAGAGCACAGCATGTCCGAAAATAGACGTATTTTGATGTTTTAGCAATTTCGGGAGAACCCAGAATCAGAATCACGAACCGTTTAAAATTTCGGAAAGCTAATGTCGAGATCATCGACATATATTTTTCCCAGAATTTAATTCGAAGTATTTACATTCTGTTAATTCTGTAGAACTTTTAGGTTAGAATTTAACCATCGGTGCACAATACAAAATTTGCATGTGCCATAATTCTCAAACGAATTTGAATTCGGACGAGCCATAAATTCCAGCATGTTTTTGACGCTGAAATCTACAGGAAATCATGCATAAAAATTGAGTTTGTGTCGGTTGACTTTTCGGTCAACAGATCGCCTCGATTTGCGTGCCATGAGTCTCGAGTTGATAAAATTCAGTTTCTTTGGACAAAATTTAGGAATTAACATAAAAATCAGAATAATAAGATTAAAATAGGATTTTATAGTAATTATTCCAGAATTAAATAAATTAAAATAAATTATCTTTTGACGTGATAAATTTGTAATACATAGGCTATTTGGACTGTGACTTGGACTCTGATTCATACCAGCAGCAGGACCCCAGACAAGATATCTTGCCAAATTGTTTACAGTACTTTGCATGCTATTTATATTTCTTTTTATTTATTTCATTTCTGTATAGTTCTTGCATGTGTAGTTTTTCTCCAGTCATTACTATGTATTAGATATGTTGACACACACATGGCACCTAGTATCATGGGAGGACAATCATTAGGCGTATGGGCTTTTAACCACTCTGGTAAACCGTAGTATATAGTTCGCACTACGGACGTGTGTCGCGCTGGTCGCTACCCCAGAGGTATGTCGATTTCTGTAGAGTCGCGCTGGTCGCTACCCCAGAGGTATGTCGATTTCTGATGTTCTAGACGGGTGTATGAGTTGTGAGGCTTAGATCGAGTAGACTACCCTTGCCCATACGTCGAAAAGTTGTCCTCATTTGCATTCATATAGATTGTCTTGTACAACGTACTTATTTATTTTTAAATTATATGATGTTTACTGTATTCAAGTTGGCTCGTATTTTCTGTATCTTGTTACGTCCCTCTGAGGACCTGGTCCGCTGCCAGGTGTATCTGTTCTTGAGTATTTGCAGGAGCGCAGATTTGGATGGTTGTATATGCTTAGTGGATGTCTTCTCTTCGAGCCGTGATCGATAGCTGGTATACTTATATTGGGTTTGATTGTGTTGTACTTATATTGTATTTACCTTTCCTATTCGAGTTGGTAGTGGATTTGTTTCCACCCAACTATAATCCTAGATACTTCTTATTGAGATCTAGTTTCATCGATACTGTTTATTTATTTCTATATGATTTTGGTGGATGAGATTTAGATTTTACCCTGTGACTTGTATTACAGTTATACCACTTGTGGATTTGATATTCATATTACAGCGTACGTGTGGATTTGGTTTTCATATATTGGAGTTGCCATATCCATGCGGCTGACATGCTTACGTGTCCTATTCCTAGTCCTAGTCCTAGTCCTACGTATTTTTGGGACTGGAACGTGACAGTAAATTATAAAAATATTGTTTGTTCTTTCTAGGTAATATAAAATATGTGTAACTAATATAAAATACGTACAAGTGAAAGAGAATATATAGTAGTAGTGTTTAATATAGAAAGAAACGAGGAACTAATTGCGCGGGAAAGTCTCTGGAAGGGTGACGTCGACCAGGGTGTGTGTGTGGTGGGTCCTGCTATGTATGGAAGTATGTGGTAGGGGAGTGCGACGTGTTGCTAATTTATGGAGGATTTATACAGTTATGCTTTTCTAATTCTTTTTACATATCATAACAAATATTTTCATAAAAATGGATTTTTAATTTTCACACATCAGCGACCGAGACTCTACCGGGAATTTAGCACCTATTACATGGTGCGGTGACACACACATAGGCATGTGTGCGGCATCCCAATAAACACATAGGAACCATACGGAAAAGTCCAATAATAGTATATAAAATTACAATTTTTTGAATATTCGAATCCTCTTTAAACGATGAGATTTTAACACGGCTCGCAAACTGGTCTTGTAAATTAAAGAGTTACACAAGCATCGTTTATGTCTATAAATTTGTGTGACAAGCTAAAAAAAATACAAATAAATGCCATTATATATAATTTATAATTCTATTTCATGCTTATAATTATTATCTGAATTGACTAATAAATGTGTATATATGAACAATATTAATCATCTAAGGTAGAAGGCTACACCTCTTTATAAAATGAGAAATTTTGACTTATCCCCACTTTATTTATCACAAATAATGGTGCACCCCACATTTTTTCATAATGTATAAATCCTCCTACTTTTAACGAAATTCGTCCATGGATGACGGTCAACCAATTTGACCCAAATGTTTTGACAAAAATACTCCTCCCCTCATGTATTATCTTCTCCCCCCTCCCCTCGTTGCCGCCCTCCCTGCCTCGTCGGGTCGCGTGAAGCAGACCCGCCTCCCTGCCGTGTCGTTGACCTCTTCCCCTCGCCCCCATGCTCTCCCCGTGCCTCCTTGCTCACCCCTCCCCCTCGTCCCCATGCTAGCCCACGCGTGCCGCTCAACCCCCATCGCCAGCCGCCATCCCCCTCCACCACCCCTTCCCCTCTCCCGCTCGCTCCCCCCCTCCCCTCCCCGCGCTTACTGTCACGCCCCGCACCCGAAAATTCGGGTACGAGTGCGTGGGTACGTCCAGCCTACGCCGCAGAGTCGGCGGTAGTACGCTATCTAGGTCAAATCCACAGTTAACTAATCTAGCTCATTCACAAATAACATAGGCAAGATAATAATGGAAAACAGATACTTAAGATTTCAAATGAAATAAATGCGACAACAGATTCAAATGTTTAGTACAGAAATCAGAAATGAAATCGGGGACAAACCCGATTACTAAGATAAAAGAGCAATAAATAAAATAGCCACTGCTATCTACTCTGCAGCAGGGGTCTCCTGAGTGGGATCTAGCTCCTCATAAGTGTCATCTGTACCCTCATAGGGACCATAATAAGTAGGGGCAAAGTCCTCATCATCGCCTAAATCAACGGATCCAGTCAGGAAAAGAGCAAAGTACACAATGCACAACAAGATTAAACTAAATATTTATGACAATTAAATTGAGTATCATGTTGAGAAACTGCACAAAAGAACATCAATATCTCAGAGTTAAAGCTATAAACAGGAATATGAGAAAACAGGAATAAATGAGACAGGAAATGAAACTACAACAGTCAGCAATAACTATAACAAGACCAGAAGCTATCTGTGTGAAACTTGTGTTTGTTTTAGAATACTTAGTTGGCATGTAGGGGTTTATAAGGCTAATCCGTCCGTCATAAACGGCTATTAAACAGGAATAATCGAGATTCGGCTGAGAGTACAGTCGCGTACCAACAGCTATTAAACATGGCAGGGGAAAGGGTAAACTACATGCCTTCTAGTATTCTCCCGCCCGACATGAAAAATAAGACATGAATTCCAATATTCAAGACATGAATTCCAGTATTCCTAACACTAGGTGTAATCATCAAGGGTACTAGTAAAGCAGGGAATTAATTATCACAATATAAAGATTTAATTTGAAGTGCAGGTACTTGCCCGTTGTTTGGATCCGATAATTGTACTCGGAGAAAAATTACAGAGATAAGTCCAAAAGTTGAAATAGACATTACCATCACGCTCAGAAGATGTCAAATAGCTAGAAACGCCTGTCCTTGGGTCCAATTTGGAGACAAGGACAAAAACGACAGTATCGGGTCAAAACAGGGTCCGCTGGTGGGCCCGCTTTGCACCGAAAAACGTGTCTGGGTCAACGATCTCCAAATTCACCAAACTTAGTGTCAACAGGTCAGGAACGCTGATACGAACCCAACAGAACTTCCAGATTTGAATTCCGATGAGCCGATCACAAAATCGCCCGTCGAACGGGGCCTGTGGGGCCCACGACATGCGATTTTGTTAACGTTCTCAGAATCGAACCAAACTTGACCCACAGGACCAGCGTATCGCTACGAGTCCGATGGCATAAGTTTTGTCTCGATCCGACGAGTGTACAAGAAGTTAGGGCAAATTGCAGAAAAGTCGGATACGGGGCGATGTCCGCGGATACGCGTTGATTTCGGTGTGCACGCACACCCGAATCAGCTTTCGCGAAAACTCACACGTCCGTATCGACGACGCGCACGTGTCTGTGAAGACCGCACGCGACCAAGTCGTCCCGTTTGGCGGGGCGTACTCAGTTCCGGGGTGAAACAGGGTCTGGTTTTTCCTGTTTTTGGATCGCGGTGTGCGATCACCACAGGACGCGATGCCCCGAGCGGTTTGTCCGGGCACCGAGAGGGTCATACAGGCTTCGCAACGTAATTTACGGAATTGAAATCCGAGCTACGGGCAAAAAACTACACGCACCTGAACAGGGTCCAAAAACCCGAAATTTACTGTGTCTGTGTCGTGTCCGACACGCCGACACAGGGAAGGATTAGGGCTAGGGTTAGGTCTGGACGGCGGGGGCCGGCCGGAGACGTGCCGGAGGCGGCCGAGGATTGTTCGCCGGGGCGAGGCGGAGCTGCTGGCGATCGGGCGGCGCCGGATGCTGAGGGCCGGATCGTGGGGAGAGGGTGGGGGAGAACGGGTCAGCGGGTCGGGTAGGCGGGTCGGGTCTCCGGGCAGGCCCGCCCGACCCGCAAGGGAGACGGGCTGGGCTGGGCTTCGGCCCACTGGGCCGGGCCGGCCCAGGAAAAATGAAAAAAATAAAAATAAAATAATAATAATAATAAAAATAATAAAATCATTTAATTAAGTAATTAATTAATTAAAAATAGTTTTGAGGCATTTAAAAATAGGTCTGAGGCTCAGAAAAATCCAGAAAAAATATCCTAAGTCAAGTTTTTTATTTTACACCCAAAAATATTATTTTTATAATATTTTAATATTATTTATTAACAATTAAAAATTATTTAATAATTAAGAACCTTGATTTTAATTTTAGAAAATTCCCAGAAAATTCCAGAAAATTGGAAAAAATCCAAGTTTTAATAATTTTGAAAATTTAGGGGGTTACAATCTACCCAACTTATAAAAATTTCGTCCTCGGGATTTAAAAAATAACAATGGCACGAAAAGGAAAGGCCGAGAATTAAATATACCTCAAGGTTCAAAAAGATAAGGGTAGCACTCTCTAATCTCGTCTTCTCGCTCCCAGGTGGATTCGCCGGGAGAATGGTGCTTCCAAGCTATGCGAATCAGGGAAATAACCTGGTTCCGTAGAACTTTCTCCGATCGATCCAGTATCTCCACGGGTTGCTCTTGGTAAGTCAAACTTGGGCCTACTTCGAGCTCTGAGTGATCCAAAATATGGCTGGGGTCTGACACGTACTTTCTCAGCTGCGACACGTGGAAGACGTTATGGACTCCATCCAGAGAGGGCGGCAATGCCAGTCGGTATGCCACTTCTTCGATTTTCTCCTGAATGCCAAAAGGTCCAATAAATCTTGGGCTGAGTTTTCCACTCCTTCCGAACCTAATGGTGCCACGTGTCGGAGAGATCTTCAAGAATACCAGCTCTCCAACCTTTAATAGAGTCATAATCAAGTCTTAGTTCCATAATCAAAATATTTAAATTGACTTGAATTTCATAAATTTAATTACCTCAAATTCCAAGGGCCTTCGGTGGCTATTTGCCCAATGTCGTTGCCTGTCTTGAGCCACTCGAAGTCGGTCCCTTATTTGTTTTACCTTCTCAGTTGAATCGATCACCTCTCTGGTCCCAGTAGGGCTCTTTCTCCAACGTTGTCCCATGATAGCGGGGTACGACATCTTCGGCCATACAGAGCTTCAAATGGAGTCATCTCAATACTTGCTTGGTAACTGTTATTATAAGAGAACTCCACAAGATGTAGATAGTCTTCCCAGGATCCTCCAAAATCCAGAACACATGTACGGAGCATATCTTCAAGTGTCTGGATTGTACGTTCCGATTGTCCATCGGTTTGGGGATGATAAGCTGTGCTAAATTTGAGTTGAGTCCCCAAGCTGGCTTGTAGGCTCTTCCAGAAGTGAGAGGTGAATCTTGAATCTCGGTCGGAGACAATACTCACTGGAACTCCATGCAACCTAACAATATGTCTGATATATAAATCTGCCAGCTTCTCTGTAGATAGCCCTACTTTGAAAGGTAGAAAATATGCAGACTTGGTTAGTCTATCTACTATCACCCAAATTGCATCCTTTCCACTAGGTGTCCTTGGAAGTCCGGAAACAAAATCCATTGTAATATGTTCCCACTTCCACTCCGGAATGGGTAGTGGTTGAAGCAATCCTCCAGGTCTTTGTCTTTCTGCCTTGACTTGTTGGCACACTAAACAACGAGATACGAACTTGGCTACTTCTCTTTTCATGCCATGCCACCAAACATGCGTCCTCAGGTCCTTGTACATCTTGTTGGCTCCTGGATGTATAGAGTATTGTGATCTGTGCGCCTCTTGCATAATTTCTTCCCTTATGTCTCCTTGAGGTACACACAATCTATCGCCATGCCTCAGTGATCCATCTTCATGAATTCTGAAATCTTCCACTAATCCAGCTTGCACTTGACCTCGAAGGCTTCGCAGGCCTTCGTCTTGAAACTGAGTCTCCTTGATCTTGTCTATTAAGGTAGACTGAATCTGCAAGTTCATCATTTGGCCTTTTTTTCCTGGGATAATTACCTCAATACCTAAACTTTCCAAGTCCTCGAGCAAGTGTCGGTCCATAGTCAAGTACATCGCCATAGGATATCTGCTTAGAGCATCAGCAACTACATTGGCCTTCCCAGGATGATATTGAAGGGTGATATCAAAATCTTTCATTAGTTCCAGCCACCTTCTTTGCCTCATGTTTAGCTCTTTCTGGGTGAAGATATATTTTAGACTTTTATGGTCTGTAAATATTTCCACCTTTTCTCCATAAAGATAATGCTTCCATAGTTTAAGAGCAAAAATGACAGCTGCCAATTCTAAATCATGAGTTGGATAGTTATTTTCATGGGGTCAAAGCTGTCTAGAGGCATATGCTATTACCTTCTTGTTCTGCTCCAATACACAACCTAGACCTTTTCCAGAAGCATCACTATAAATAGCGAAACCTCCGGTTCCAGAAGGTAAGGTCAGAATAGGGGCAGTAGTCAGCCTTTTCTTCAATTCTTCAAAAGCATGCTGACATTCATCAGTCCAGGTGAACTCTTCATCCTTTCTTGTTAATTTTGTCATGGGTTCAGCAATCCTAGCAAAGTCCTTCACAAACTTCCGATAGTAGCCAGCTAGTCCCAGGAAGCTTCTAATCTCTGCTACCGAGTCTGGAGTGGGCCATGATTCTACTGCCGCTATCTTCTTAGGGTCTACTGCTATTCCATCTCCAGTCACAACATGTCCCAAGAATTCTACTTTGTCTAGGAAGAAAGCACATTTAGATAATTTTCCATAAAGTTTTTCCTTCCTCAAAGTCTCCAATGCTAACCTCAAATATTCTTCATGTTCTTCGGGGGTCTTGGAGTAGATCAAAATATCATCAATAAAGACCACTACAAATTTGTCTAGATATTGTTGAAAGACTCTATTCATTAAATTCATAAAAACTGCTGGAGCATTCGTCAACCCGAACGGCATTACTAAGAATTCGTAGTGTCCGTTCCGGGTATTGAAAGCAGTTTTAGGGATGTCTTCCTTCCTCACCCTTACTTGGTGGTAGCCAGACCTCAAATCAATCTTTGAAAATACCCAAGCTCCACTTAATTGATCAAATAAGTCATCTATCCTGGGTAGGGGATACTTATTTTTAATTGTTAAGGCATTCAAGGCCCTATAGTCAATACACATTCGGGATGTTCCGTCCTTCTTGGGCACAAATAATACTGGAGCTCCCCAGGGTGAGACACTAGACCTAATGAAACATTTGTCTTCTAGCTCTTTGATTTGCTCATTTAGTTCTATTATCTCCTTCTTGTTGATTCTGTAGGGATTTTGAGATACTGGCGCTGCTCCAGGCACTAAGTCAATAGAGAATTCAACTTCTCGGTCTGGGGGTAATCCTGGAAGATCCTCAGGGAAGACATCAAGATATTCGGAGATGATAGGTAGTGGCAATTCTTCTGTTACTAGGGCTCCACAAATTTTGTTACTACCCATTTATCTAGAACCTCTAGCAAATTCAAATTCTGGCTTGTCAGGGGGCCTGAAGATCACACTACCTCTGTGGCAGTCTATAGTGGCATGATGTTGACTCAACCAATCCATACCCAGTATAATGTCAAAACTGGGCACTGGTATTACGAGTAGCCTAGCATATAGTTCTCTTCCACATAATGTAATAGGGCAATTGTTACATGCATCACTAACCGGGATGATTCCTCCACCGGTAATGATCTTATAACAATTCCTAAGGGGTTTAGTGATTAAGCTATACTTCATAAGGAAATCTACTGACATGAATGAATGTGAAGCTCCAGAATCAAATAAAATAATGGCTGGTATTGAATTTATAAGCACAGAACCTGTGATCACGTCTGCTGTGGCTTCAGCTTCTTCCAGAGTCATTGCATAAGCACGGCCTTGCTGCGGTGTACCCCTCTGTTGCTGCTGTTGGTGCTAAGCAAAGTGTTATTGTTGTGTTGGAAGCGGGGGTCCCCTCTGCTGTGCTGCTGGGGGCCTGGCCTGGCCTGGAGCCTTGGGTGCAGCGGTGCGTCCTTGAGCAGCAGGACAGTCCCTCATTTGATGCGCTGCTGAGCCGCAATAGAGGCAGGCACCTAGCCTCTTCCTGCAGACTTGCCAAGTGTGACCTGGTTTTTGGCAAAAGTTATAAGCAGCAGCTTGTTGGTTCTGTCCTTGAGCCTGGTGTTGGGGTGCTGGAGCTCGAGGGAGAGGACGTTGAGTTTGCTGCGGGGCCCTCTGCTGTTGTTGTTGTTGAAAAGGGCGTTTGTTGGGTCCCGTATTTCCGGTATCTCTCTCTCGTTTTAGTTTATGCCCCATGTCTCTCTCAACGCCTTGTGCCACGCTCAAGATTTCCTCATAGGTGCGAGCTCGGCTGGTGGTGACAGCAAGGCGAATATCCGGAGACAGCCCCTTCTTGAATCTACGGGCTCTGTCCTCCGGGGTACGAACCATGTACTCCGCAAAGTGGCTCAACCTGCTAAATTCAGCAGTATACTCATCAACAGATAGGTTACCTTGTTCCAGTCTCTCGAATTGGCTTTCGAGAGCTTCCCGAGCCACTTCGGGGTAGAATTTCTCCTTGAATAGCCTCTTGATGTCCTCTCAGGTGAGGTCAGGAGAAGATAGTTGGGGTTCATCTCTGAACCAGGTTCGAGCTATGTCGAACAGTTGCAGGCTTGCGGACTCCACTTTGAGATCATCAGGGACCCGAGCAGTCTTCAGGAGTCTCTCGACATTCTCTATCCACTCATCGGCATAGAGAATGCCCTCAGTTCCGTAGAATTCCAGGGGTCTAAGGTTCTTGAAGTCTTTGGCACTCCCTGGCCTCTTGAGTGGCGACTCCTGGGACCTAAGAGCTTCTGAGAGGCTGGTCCGCAGAAGTGCAGTCTGTTCTTTCTGGGATTCTACGAGTCCCTGGAACACTCCGAGTAGCTGTGCCCCATCTAGAGTAACTGCTGGAGTAGATGAAGGCGGCGGGAGTGCAAGAATTTTGGCCATATTCTGCTCAGCTGGTTCTGATGTGCCTCCTACTGTGTTCCTTGTCTGGACCATTCTGAAAGATTAAAGGGATAGGAAGATCAGAATAGATTACTTGGAAATCAAGGGCGATAGGAAAATTGAGCAGAAATGATATCAAGAATTGAAATAAGGACCCTATACTGTGAATGAGCTTTTCCTAGAATCCTCAATCTTATTCCATACCCTGTCCTAGGGTATTACCCTATTTAAGGATCGACCTGCATGGGCCACCATAAAAATGTGTCACACCCCGCACCCGGAAATTCGGGTACGAGTGCGTGGGTACGTCCAGCCTACGTCGCAGAGTCAGCGGTAGTACGCTATCTAGGTCAAATCCACAGTTAACTAATCTAGCTCATTCACAAATAACATAGGCAAGATAATAATAGAAAACAGATACTTAAGATTTCAAATGAAATAAATGCAACAACAGATTCAAATGTTTAGTACAGAAATCAGAAATAAAATCGGGGACAAACCCGATTACTAAGATAAAAGAGCAATAAATAAAATAGCCACTGCTATCTACTCTGCAGCAGGGGTCTCCTGAGTGGGATCTGGCTCCTCATAAGTGTCATCTGTACCCTCATAGGGACCATAATAAGTAGGGGCAAAGTCCTCATCATCGCCTAAATCAACGGATCCAGTCAGGAAAAGAGCAAAGTACACAATGCACAACAAGATTAAACTAAATATTTATGACAATTAAATTGAGTATCATGTTGAGAAACTGCACAAAAGAACATCAATATCTCAGAGTTAAAGCTATAAACAGGAATATGAGAAAACAGGAATAAATGAGACAGGAAATGAAACTACAACAGTCAGCAATAACTATAACAAGACCAGAAGCTATCTGTGTGAAACTTGTGTTTGTTTTAGAATACTTAGTTGGCATGTAGGGGTTTATAAGGCTAATTCGACCGTCATAAACGGCTATTAAACAGGAATAATCAAGATCCGGCTGAGAGTACAGTCGCGTACCAACAACTATTAAACATGGCAGGGAAAAGGGTAAACTACATGCCTTCTAGTATTCTCCCGCCCGACATGAAAAACAAGACATGAATTCCAATATTCAAGACATGAATTCCAGTATTCCTAACACTAGGTGTAATCATCAAGGGTACTAGTAAAGCAGGGAATTAATTATCACAATATAAAGATTTAACTTGAAGTGCAGGTACTTGCCTGTTGTTTGGATCCGATAATTGTACTCGGGGAAAAATTCCAGAGATGAGTCCAAAAGCTGAAATAGACATTACCATCACGCTCAGAAGATGTCAAATAGCTAGAAATGCCTGTCCTTGGGTCCAATTTGGAGACAAGGACAAAAACGGCAGTTTCGGGTCAAAACGGGATCCGCCGGTGGGCCCGCTTTGCACCGAAAAACGTGTCTGGGTCAACGGTCTCCAAATTCACCAAACTTAGTGTCAACAGGTCAGGAACACTGATACGAACCCAACGGAACTTCCAGATTTGGATTCCGATGAGCCGATCACAAAATCGCCCGTCGAGCGGGGCCTGTGGGGCCCACGACATGCGATTTCGTCAACGTTCTCAGAATCGAACCAAACTTGACCCACAGGACCAGCGTATCGCTACGAGTCCGATGGCGCAAGTTTCGTCTCGATCCGACGAGTGTACAAAAAGTTAGGGCAAATTACAGAAAAGTTGGATACGGGGCGATGTCCGCGGATACGCGTTGATTCCGGTGTGCACGCACACCCGAATCAGCTTCCGCAAAAACTCACACGTCCGTATCGACGACGCGCACGTGTCTGTGAAGATCGCACGTGACCAAGTCGTCCCGTTTGGCGGGGCATACTCAGTTCCGGGGTGAAACAGGGTCTGGTTTTTCCTGTTTTCGGATCGCGGTGTGCGATCACCACAGGACGCGATGCCCCGAGCGGTTTGTCCGGGCACCGAGAGGGTCATACAGGCTTCGCAACGTAATTTACGAAATTGAAATCCGAGCTACGGGCAAGAAACTACACGTACCTGAACAGGGTCCAAAAACCCGAAATTTACTATGTCCGTGTCGTGTCCGACAGGCCGACACAGGGAAGGATTAGGGCTAGGGTTAGGTCTGGACGGCGGGGGCCGGCCGGAGACGTGCCGGAGGCGGCCGGGGATTGTTCGCCGGGGCGAGGCGGAGCTGCTGGCGGTCGGGCGGCGCTGGATGCTGAGGGCCGGATCGTGGGGAGAGGGTGGGGGAGAACGGGTCAGCGGGTCGGGTAGGCGGGTCGGGTCTCCGGGCAGACCCGCCCGACCCGCAAGGGAGACGGGCTGGGCTGGGCTTCGGCCCACTGGGCCGGGCCGGCCCAGGAAAAATGAAAAAAATAAAAATAAAATACTAATAATAATAATAATAATAAAATCATTTAATTAAGTAATTAATTAATTAAAAATAGTTTTGAGGCATTTAAAAATAGGTCTGAGGCTCAGAAAAATCCAAAAAAATTACCCTAAGTCAAGTTTTTCATTTTACACCCAAAAATGTTATTTTCATGATATTTTGATATTATTTATTAATAATTAAAAATTATTTAATAATTAAGAACCTTGATTTTAATTTCAGAAAATTCTCAGAAAATTCCAGAAAATTGGGAAAAATCCAATTTTTAATAATTTTGAAAATTCAGGGGGTTACAATTACTCCCCCCCTCCACCCACCCTCCCTCCCAATCGGCGAGCAGCAGCGGCACTCGCGCAGCGGCTGAGGAGCACGCGCAGCAGGGGAGGCGCGCCAGCGCGCAGCAACGACGACGAGCGATGACGCACGAGCAGGGGCTGCTGCTACTACTGCTATTGTTGTTGATGCTTTGGGGCAGGGAGGGGGGAGGGGTGACGGGGAGGGGTGAGCGGGGGAGGTGGTGGCCCGTGGTGGGGAGGGGGTGGGGGAGGCCCGGTGGGGGGGAGGAGGGGGATCGGGAAGAAGACACTAGGGGTATTTTAGTCAAAAAAATTGAGTCCAAGATGTTGGCCGTCAGATATAGACGATTTTTGTCAAAAGTGGAAGAACTTGTACATTATTCTAAAATATTGGGATACACCCTTAATTACAGTAAATAAAGTGGGGGGGTAAGTCAAAATTTCTCTTATAAAATTCGGTAAATATCATGTCCTGCTTCCAGAATACAGTGAGTCTAGTACGTAATATATCAAAATGGTAACGCCTTTATCTGCTTCAGCTCCGGACGCAATATTCTAAGGCTCCAGAGAGAACTCCATACCTTAGCACGCGAAAAGGTCTATGCACCGAACGAGGTTCTCCCGCACCCTACAAGCAATCTGATGGGTTATCAGTACATGAATGCATTAGAGGGGAGGCTTCTCGTCCACTCGACAAATCCAAACACGTTATATAGGTTCCATGCACCATCTATTCAATTATCTTTCTAGTCTTGCCTTAGGATTAGTTTTATGGCATAATGTAAAGCCTAACTCGTGTGGCAGTGTGTCGTACGGTATTAGAGTAACACGGGAGAACTTACCAACTTATCATTCTTTCTTTCCTATCCAATGACACAACCAAGTTAGACAAACATGAATATATATATATATATTAAAATCCAAGGAATCAGATAGCGAACACATGTATGTTACGAGCGTGTTTCTAAATCAGGTGCACGAGTTTGCTTATATTGTGATACATAAGTTACTTTGTTACTAAGATTCAGACGTGTTACTCAGGTTATTCAAATTCAGATTTCTTAGACGCAATGCAATGGCTCACACGTGGATTGCCGTAACCGAGCCTGACTTAATCTATATGAACGGGTTGCTAGCCTACACGCCATTTTGGACATAGTCGCAATAAGACGGTGGTCCCGGTTGTCACGCCCCGATCTTCCGTAGGTTATTTCGGCCGTCCCCGCTAGGCGGGAATCACCCTCGCCAACGCTCCCGCGGGACGATCGCTTTGACCCATCCGGGCGTGATGCCTCACGAGCGTGAGCCACGCCCGTGCAAGGCTGAGGTTCATTGCCTGGCGGTAAGAGTTCTAAGCCACAGAGTCGCACAGATTGTCCGTGTGCAGTGGAGTCATGAATGCATAGTGATTCGGTAACAAGTTCTCTGAGTTGACAAATATAGCAGAAGTATTGAAACACAAGTTGAAGTAAAGCAAGCTCTTTTATTGATATGAACAAGTGTTACAGGCGACGTATAGCCGAGATTACAAGTCGCTCAAGTCTCTCTCTCTGAAACAGTAAAAGCGTGCCAAGTAGCTACAACTGTGGAATGATTGTAGAGGCGATGTTCAGACGAGTTCGGGCTATGTTCTAACATTATGTCTTGTATATGTACTTCTGTTTCGGACGCACCGTTACTTCGGAGTATTGTCCACGCCTTAGCACGTACGAATGAGGCATCCACACCGAACGAGGTTCTCCCGTATCCTGCATACAAACTGGTGGATTTGTCACGACCCGCACCCGGATATTCGGGCACGAGTGCGTGGGCACGTCCAGCCTACGCCGCAGAATCGGCGGTAGTACGCTGTCTAGGGCATGACCACAAGCAATAAATCTAGCTCATTCACAACAAAAATAGGCAAGAAAATAGCAGGAAAGGAATGCTAAGATTTTATAACCAGAATATGAAAATCAGATCCAGAGTTTATTACAGAACCAGAGATTTATATCGGGGACAAACCCGATTTATAAGATAAGAAATAGAAATAAAAGATAGCTACGGCTAGCTACTCTGCAGCAGGGGTCTCCTGGGTAGGATCTGGCTCCTCCCAGGTATCAACTGTATCCTCATAGGGACCATAATAAGTAGGGCAAGTTCTCATCATCACCTAAACAACGGATCCAGTCAGGAAAGGAGCAAAGTACACAGTGCACAACAAAATTAAACTAAATATTTATGATAATTAAATAGAGTATCATATTGAGAACATTGCATAAAGGAAACATCAATATTTCAGAGTTTAATGTTATAAGCAGGAATATGAGAAAAGCAGGAAATAAATGAGACAGGAAATGAACTACAACAGTCAGCAAGAGATATAACAAGACTAGAAACTATGTGTGTGAACTTGTGTATTTAGAATACATAGTTGGCATGTAGGGGCTTATAAGGCTAATCTGGCCGTCCTAGACGGCTATTAAACAATGCAATCGAGATCTGGCTGATGGACAGTCGTGTGCCAACAGCTATTAAACAATCCTTAGGGGAAGGGTAAACTACATGCCTCCTAGTATTCTCCCACCCGATATGTAAACAAGACATGAATTCCAATATTCAAGACATGAAATACAGTACTCTAGCACTACGTGAAATCAGCAAGGGTACTAGTAGAGCAGGGAATTAATTATCACAATATAAAGATTAACTTGAAGTGCAGGTACTTGCCTGTTGTTTGGATCCGATTAATGTTCTAGGGGAAGTTTCCACAGATGAGTCCAAAAGCTGAAATAGACATTACCATCACTCTCAGAAGATGTCAAATAGCTAGAAACGCCTGTCCTTGGGTCCAATTTGGAGCCAAGGGCAAAAATGGCAGTTTCGGGTCAAAACGGGGTCCGCCGTTGGGCCCGCTTTGCACCGAAAGACGTGTCCGGGTCAAAGGTCTCTAAATACAACAAACTTAGTGTCAACGGGTCAGGAATGCTGATACGAACCCAACGGAACTTCCAGATTTGGATTTCGATGAGCCGAACACAAAAATCGCCCGTCGAGCGGGGCGAAACAGGGTCTGATTTTCCTGTTTTTGGATCGCGGTGCGCGATCACCACAGGATGCGATGTCCCGAACAGTTTGTCCGGACACCGAGAGGGTCATACAGGCTTCACAACGCAATTTGCAGAATTGAAAAAGGAGCTACGAGGCGAAAGTTACACGCACCTGAAGGGGGCCCGAAAACAGGGTCAAAATCGAGTCCGAGTCGTGTCGGACACTGTGTCCCGTGTCCGACACAGCACAGTGTTAGGGTTAGGGTTCGGTCGGGAAACGGCGGCACACGGCGGAGGGCGGCCGGAGGGACGTCGGCGAGGGCGGGGGTTGTTCGCCGGAGCGAGGCGCGCCGACCACGGGGCGGCGGCGGCGCTAGGCGGCCGGCAGCGGCGGCTGCGGCTGCTGTTTGCTGCTGCTGCTGCTGGCGGGAAGGAGACGGCGGGCGGCGCTCGGGCGGAGCGTGGCGGCGAGGTCGGGGAGGCGGGTGGTTGCGCACGGCGGCGAGGGTTGACGGCGGTGGCGGTGAGCGGTGGTCGGAGTAGGGTGTGAGGCGGAGGAGGAAGAGAGAGGGGAGGGTTTTATAGGGTGTGCGGGCGGTTGCGGGGGGCCGAGGGGAGCGGCGGAGCGGGGCGACGTGGCCGCGGGAAGCGCGGCGCTGCGCGCGGCGGCCGGCGCTGGACGCGGGGCTCGCCGGAGAAGTCGGGGTCGTGGGGGTACTGTTTACGCGGGCGGGTCGGGCTGCGGCGGGTCGGGTTCGGCTGAACCCGACCCGACCCGATAAGGGGCTGGGCTGGGCTAGCGGGCCGGGCTGCGGCCCAACGGGCCTGGGCCGAAAAAAGAAAAAAATAAAATAATAAATAATAATAATAATAATAATAATAATAATAATAAAAATAAATAATTAATTCAATTAATTAATTAGTAAAATTGTTTTTAGGCATTTAAAAAGTAGGTCTGAGGCCCAGAAAAATCCAGAAAAAATTGCCCTAAGTCCAATTTTCTATTTTACACCCAAAAATGTTATTTTCATAATATTTTAACATTATTTATTAGCAATTAAAAATCATTTATTAATTAAAAGCCTTAATTTTTAATTACAGAAAATTCCCAGAAAATTCCAGAAAATTGGGAAAAATCCAAGTTTTAATAATTTGAAAATTCAGGGGGTTTACAACCTACCCAACTTACAAAAATTTCGTCCTCGAAATTTAAAATTATAGCAGGGTTCTCTCTGTCCAATCTCACTTGATTGCGGTCGCTACCCAACTTAGAATGTACCCATATATCCTCTAAGGCTGTACAACTAGTAAAGCTAGGTCCCAACTTAATAAATCATGGTATGAAATCTTTTAAGTCTGCAACAAAATACACCACCTATGGTATTCCCTTAGTCATAGAGGTTATCATCAATTTGACCGGTCTGAGGGGTACATCTAGCACTACAGATCAAATTTATACCAAACACAGGATTTTGTCTTTCCGAAATAAGGGAAGACGAGGATCAAATAAAGAGTTTAAGGGCGTGGTGGTAGAACAGAGGTATAGGGATCAAGGCGTTTTAAAGAATTCTAATGGGATTTGTCAGGCGGGTATGGATTGAGATTCTATTCTGATAGTCAATTATTCGCATGCTCGTATTAGTTCAGTTATATAACTGATACGATATGCTCAGCATGTCTAGGTCAGGTATATTTGTCTACTAATCACTACGTATCTCAATCCACGTAAAGTAGTCGTGCGAAGTGCGAATCAAAATGCACTAAGGTTGATCAGACCGTAATACACTGATTCTGAATAGACACTGGTATTAGTGTACGCGTCCAATAATACATGTGTCATGAACAAGCCTGATAAAGAGTAAGCTTGCAAAACTAGGCTATAGAATAGCAGCATAAACAAAGTACGTCAAAATCAAGTGCGCTAGATGATGATGAAAGGAGGTACAAAATTTAAATTTCACAAAATAAGCAAAATAACAGAAGATTCTACAATCTCTACAGTTATTAAATATAAAAGCATACCAGGTTATTAGCAAGTTCAAAATTTCTAGGTTGGGGCTGAGGTCACGAACCAATAGGCGCGAGCTAAACAATAATAGAAAGGCAGCTAAAAGAAATCACTTACGCGCATTAGTGACTCTAAGAGTCTGCACGTTCTCCATGATCATCGCGTAAGCTTGGAATAACGGCACAGTCCTTCACTCGATGTGCTGCTGATCCACAATACAGACAGGTACCTAGTCTCTTTCTACAATCCTTCCAAATGTGACCCTGTTTTCGACAATAGCCACAAATGGGAACTCGTTTGTTCTGCCCTTGGGTTGGATTCATCTGGGGTCGTTTTGCAGCTCTTTCCTGTTGTGCGTGGTCGGGTGCTGACGCATACGGCCGCTTCCGGCTGGACTCGATCCTTGTGGTGCACTCCACAGGTTGCGCTGTAGTAAGAACGCCCTCGTCGAAGGTAATTGCATTTGAACTGCTTGGCTTCCGTGACTCCGAGTTAATTTTGTCGATGAAGTTCTCCGCCTGGCGTTGTTGAGATTCTTGTTGAACCTTCTGATAGGCTTGCATCATTGCGTAGAACATGCGGAACATCTGTTGTTCGTCCATAGTCGGTCCCAGTGGGAAGGAAGGCATCGGTGGAGTAGGCTGACTTGCTTGACTGCCTTGCGATGATTGGACGACTGGTATCACATTGTCTTCTTGGGTAGCCACAACGGCTTGTGGTGTTTCGGTGTGAGCCTCGTTGCTGGCTGGTGGGTCCATTTCCTGCATTCACAATAACCGATAAGAGGCGCACAGAAATCAAGGCAGGATGCAAGTCAATAAAATGATTCGGAACCGGTATGAATATCAAGAACGATTCAATCAAGTGGATGAGCTTTTCCTAAAATCCTCAATCTTATTGCAGGCCTGTTCGGTCCCTAAGTTGAAACCGAACAATTTAGTCGTTTGACCTGCATGGGCCACCATAAAAACGTGTCATGACCCGCACCCAGATATTCGGGCACGAGTGCGTGGGCACGTCCAGCCTACGCCGCAGAATCGGCGGTAGTACGCTGTCTAGGGCATGACCACAAGCAATAAATCTAGCTCATTCACAACAAAAATAGGCAAGAAAATAGCAGGAAAGGAATGCTAAGATTTTATAACCAGAATATGAAAATCAGATCCAGAGTTTATTACAGAACCAGAGATTTATATCGGGGACAAACCCGATTTATAAGATAAGAAATAGAAATAAAAGATAGCTACGGCTAGCTACTCTGCAGCAGGGGTCTCCTGGGTAGGATCTGGCTCCTCCCAGGTATCAACTGTATCCTCATAGGGACCATAATAAGTAGGGCAAGTTCTCATCATCACCTAAACAACGGATCCAGTCAGGAAAGGAGCAAAGTACACAGTGCACAACAAAATTAAACTAAATATTTATGATAATTAAATAGAGTATCATATTGAGAACATTGCATAAAGGAAACATCAATATTTCAGAGTTTAATGTTATAAGCAGGAATATGAGAAAAGCAGGAAATAAATGAGACAGGAAATGAACTACAACAGTCAGCAAGAGATATAACAAGACTAGAAACTATGTGTGTGAACTTGTGTATTTAGAATACATAGTTGGCATGTAGGGGCTTATAAGGCTAATCTGGCCGTCCTAGACGGCTATTAAACAATGCAATCGAGATCTGGCTGATGGACAGTCGTGTGCCAACAGCTATTAAACAATCCTTAGGGGAAGGGTAAACTACATGCCTCCTAGTATTCTCCCACCCGATATGTAAACAAGACATGAATTCCAATATTCAAGACATGAAATACAGTACTCTAGCACTACGTGAAATCAGCAAGGGTACTAGTAGAGCAGGGAATTAATTATCACAATATAAAGATTAACTTGAAGTGCAGGTACTTGCCTGTTGTTTGGATCCGATTAATGTTCTAGGGGAAGTTTCCACAGATGAGTCCAAAAGCTGAAATAGACATTACCATCACTCTCAGAAGATGTCAAATAGCTAGAAACGCCTGTCCTTGGGTCCAATTTGGAGCCAAGGGCAAAAACGGCAGTTTCGGGTCAAAACGGGGTCCGCCGTTGGGCCCGCTTTGCACCGAAAGACGTGTCCGGGTCAAAGGTCTCTAAATACAACAAACTTAGTGTCAACGGGTCAGGAATGCTGATACGAACCCAACGGAACTTCCAGATTTGGATTCCGATGAGCCGAACACAAAAATCGCCCGTCGAGCGGGGCGAAACAGGGTCTGATTTTCCTGTTTTTGGATCGCGATGCGCGATCACCACAGGACGCGATGTCCCGAACAGTTTGTCCGGACACCGAGAGGGTCATACAGGCTTCACAACGCAATTTGCAGAATTAAAAAAGGAGCTACGAGGCGAAAGTTACACGCACCTGAAGGGGGCCCGAAAACAGGGTCAAAATCGAGTCCGAGTCGTGTCGGACACTGTGTCCCGTGTCCGACACAGCACAGTGTTAGGGTTAGGGTTCGGTCGGGAAACGGCGGCACACGGCGGAGGGCGGCCGGAGGGACGTCGGCGAGGGCGGGGGTTGTTCGCCGGAGCGAGGCGCGCCGACCACGGGGCGGCGGCGGCGCTAGGCGGCCGGCAGCGGCGGCTGCGGCTGCTGTTTGCTGCTGCTGCTGCTGGCGGGAAGGAGACGGCGGGCGGCGCTCGGGCGGAGCGTGGCGGCGAGGTCGGGGAGGCGGGTGGTTGCGCACGGCGGCGAGGGTTGACGGCGGTGGCGGTGAGCGGTGGTCGGAGTAGGGTGTGAGGCGGAGGAGGAAGAGAGAGGGGAGGGTTTTATAGGGTGTGCGGGCGGTTGCGGGGGGCCGAGGGGAGCGGCGGAGCGGGGCGACGTGGCCGCGGGAAGCGCGGCGCTGCGCGCGACGGTCGGCGCTGGACGCGGGGCTCGCCGGAGAAGTCGGGGTCGTGGGGGTACTGTTTACGCGGGCGGGTCGGGCTGCGGCGGGTCGGGTTCGGCTGAACCCGACCCGACCCGATAAGGGGCTGGGCTGGGCTAGCGGGCCGGGCTGCGGCCCAACGGGCCTGGGCCAAAAAAAGAAAAAAATAAAATAATAAATAATAATAATAATAATAATAATAATAATAATAAAAATAAATAATTAATTCAATTAATTAATTAGTAAAATTGTTTTTAGGCATTTAAAAAATAGGTCTGAGGCCCAGAAAAATCCAGAAAAAATTGCCCTAAGTCCAATTTTCTATTTTACACCCAAAAATGTTATTTTCATAATATTTTAACATTATTTATTAGCAATTAAAAATCATTTATTAATTAAAAGCCTTGATTTTTAATTACAGAAAATTCCCAGAAAATTCCAGAAAATTGGGAAAAATCCAAGTTTTAATAATTTGAAAATTCAGGGGGTTTACAGGATTATCAGTACATTTAATGCACTGGTGGGGAAGCTACTCGCCCGCTCGACAAATCCAAACACGTAATACAGGTTCCGTGCACGACTATTAAGTTGTCTTTCTAGTTGCCTTAGGATCAGTTTCATGCAAGATTTGAATAGCCTAACTCGTGTGGCAGTACGTCGTGCGACATGAGAGAAAATACGGCGAGACTTACCATTTGGCCTTCTCTGTCCAAGGCAAACATTGTTAATTCAAGCACGGGCAAGTATAAACATTCAGGAGCATAGCATATGCAAACACGAGTACTATTATTTCAAGATCGTTCAGGTGTTCAGTTGTTCATTGATGCGATGCAGTGACTCGCACGCGGATAGCCGCTAAGCGAGGATGACTTATCTATATGAATAGTTGTCGCTGGCATAGCCATAAAGGACCAGTTATAGTCTTGAACAAGGATAAAAAGCAACAAAGATGCAGTGGTGGTTGCAGACCATCCTGTCCAGATGCAGTAGACTATCGTGCAGTTCCATCCGGATCGGAACGGTCCCAGTGCCCCGGTAACCGTCCATGGAACCGAAAGACCTTGTTTCCAAGTTGTCCGCGACATGCAGGTCAGGGTCTCGGTCTGGTACAGGAACAAGTTCGATGCAGTATGTGTATATATTGAACAAGTCCGGTATGGAATAAGTTCGAGGCAGTATATATACAGAACTTGTTGAGGCAGTATTCAGTGATTCAGTAGTGTTTGCCAGGCCAGTTGATTCAGTAGTTTGCTCCACGAGCTGTGATTCGGTGATTTATTCAGTCAGGGTGCAAATTCTCTGGTTCGGGAATTGCCTTGGTGACCTAACGGTCCCGGATACTTGCAGGTTCATTCAGGCACGGAACAACTACGTAGTAGTCTCCTGGGGTTTGGATGAAAACATGGCAACGTACAAGCAGACAAGCATGCGTTTCTAAGGAACATAAGTAAACATGTTTGCTCGGACCCGAAGGTAAGCCGAGAGATGAAGCCGTTAGGGACTTAGCATGCGAGGGTCTGAATATAAGCATTATTTCAATTTCCATGTTCTAGCATAAGCAATACAAGTTGGGATTATTCCCTTAGCTAGGTGCGTTGGATTTATTAGCATGCAGGGGGTGATTCACCTAGCGACTAGCATGTATCATTCCAGATTTTATATGTGCTGGCTAAGCAAAGACAAGTTCACCGTAGCCACCCACCTTAGCGATGATTCGCCTCGGTAGAACGATACGTCAAGCGAGCCTCTGAAAGCCTAAGCCGGATTCCTGTAGGGACAAGTCTGGATATCCTTTGCTTCTCATTTGAGACAAAGTGGGTCGGGACAGTTGCACTTTCGCCGATTGAAACGGCAGTCCGCTAGAACAGAACGGGGTGTTACACCGGTGCCCCGACGACAGACCGAACTTATTCGTGCTAGCTACAACTAGCGCGACTAACGGATTTCCCCTAGGCCGGATCGGTTCTGGTGCCCCGACCGTAGGAATCAAGCTTGTGCACAGGCATCCGCGACCAAGAGAGTCTCTTTTCATTGGTTCTTTCTTTATCTTTTGATATCTTCTTCTGAGTAAACGGCAATGGTTATAGGCGCAGGTAATGAGCCTCGCTACAAGCCATCCCAGGCCGTTCCTGACTTATTGGTTCTTTGCATATTTTCTTTATTGTGGGCTCCCCGAGCCATTCTTTTAGTGACATTCTCTTAGTGCCATTCATTTTAGTCATTCTTTACTTGCATCTATTTTTATATTTTTTTATCATCTTTGCAGCTCCCGGTACGGGAACTGTCTTGACGACCCAATGGTCCCGAAGTCGTTCCATATTTTCTATTACTTGGCTCAAAAAGATTATTTGGATAGTCTTCCTGCCTTAGCTGAGTGAATCATTTTAAGTGAAGTACTTTAACTCATGCCATAGTCTAAGTGGAGTGCGTTGCAACAGTGCACAAGATAATACTACTGAGGCATACGGAATGATTTCTACTTCAACGGTGAAGCGCATAAAGAAAACTCTATCGAGGTATACGAGTACTTCCATCTCTAACAGCAAGTTTATCTTTTCAAGTTATATGCAAGTAATACAAGATGGGATTATTCCCTTAGCTAGGTCTGTTGAACTTCTTTTATTAGCATGCAAGGGTGATTCACCTAGCGACTAGCATGTATCGTCCATATTTTTAAGTGTGCAGGCTAAGCAAAGACAGGTTCATCATAGTCACCCACCTTAGCGATAATTCGCCTCGGCCTAACGATACTCTGAGCGCGTCTTTGAAGGTCTAAGTTTGAACTTTTAAAGGGCCAAGTCTGAATCATTTGCCTCAACCGAGTCTTCTCGCCGAGTAAAACGGGTCGGGTCGTCGCACTTGTGCCTTTTGAATCGGCTATCCATATTGATGCGGAGCGGGTCGTTATATTATACACCACTTAGAACAAGTCTCATCCTCGAGACTTCTTGAGCGAAATACGCACTATCGCACACTATCGAATCTAACTCAAGTGTATTACTCTGTATCACTTAGACCCATTTAAACACAACTTCCTACTGGTTTTTCTCACTTCGTGTCGCATGCGTGCTGGATCTGTTTTATTAAATGACTCTATAACTCAATTCGAGCTGGCTATAATACACGAACGACGTATTCTCTGACTTGGTCTCTTCTGTGCCATAGCGCAAAACTTATATCGCTTAACATGGGGCATGATTTATCGTGTACGATGATCTTAGGCTAAGGCTAACTTATCCAAATTGTTATACTCATCCATGCGAATCTAACATATTCACTTGCACTAGCATTCGGGATCATCATATCGCCAGTCTGGATCGTGCACATATTCAAAGCGTCCCCCAAACATATACATGTCAACCAACTTAGCGATAGCAAAGTCTTTGCACTCAAGTTTAATATATCACTGAGTCTTGGATCGTGCACACGTTCAAGGCGTCCCTCAAACATATGTATTCAGCCAAACTTAGCGATAGCGAATTCGGATAAGTTACTTGTTAAAATCTCAAGGGTTCTTGTTTATGAATCACCATAATACCTCAAGCGGGGCTAATCAAAATCTAAGTCATTTTCAATCCAACCAAAAAATTAAGTATTGTACTACCGTCAAGCACGATCTATCCGACCGACCGACTAGCGTACAAGTCCTACCGTCCATTACGTTCGTGTCAAACACAGCGTACACTTATCGACCCAAGCCTAACTTTAAGTCTTGTTGTCCCAGTTCCATGGCTTGCTCAAGTAATACTCTAAAGTCGGTCACACAATTTTTTTCACTCGGCATAGGGTCGTCTGTCTAATCGCTAGGTTGGCTCACAAAGTCATAGGTACAGTTCATGTTCACGATTCTCATCATGTCAATTCGTTGCACGATACTCATCCCAATTCCTAAGGTCAAACCATTGTTCTTTCGTACGAGGTATTCTACCCAAGCTCGTTTTACTCAAAATTTTAAATATCGAGCACAGATCATCCTATCTATATCAACATGTTCGTTGCACAGGGTCCGGGTCTATTTTAATAAAGTCATCTCTAAGACATGTTCATTCAACAGAATCCACGATATATATCCACATCGCATATCGAACCTAACTACTTTCATAGTCTCTCTCCTCGAATATGTTTTGATAGAATCCACATATCCAATCTATTCTAAGTCTAGACCACCAATCATAAACTCTAAGTCATCCAACATGATTCACGTATTCGTTCACGAAACCATCAGGCATACTTACTTCACGTTCTAGACTAACTCCTCCTCAAAATACTTTGATTCATTTGCATCCTGAAACTTATCTTATCATGTCAAACCACAAGTCAAGACGATCCTTCAATTATCACGCTTCGGTCTTCCGCAAGTTTAACCATCCCCGTTGGACGTGAAATCATCACACCAATGCTCCCACGGGATAATTGTCCTAATCCGGGTGTGACACATGTGCGAGCATGGAGTTGCACTCGCATAAGACAAGAACGTTAAACGTTATGGTTATCTTCGAACGATCAAGATACCTTATCTTCATATTTTGTTTCATCCAAGTTATATATTGATCCATCAAGACATGCGCATCTAGTAACCGTTCATGCAGTGATCATAATTTGTCTAGACAAATTATCCAACTTTAATGTTACCGTTCGATCAAACCACAGTATACTTCTAGCATTCCTCAAACAACTAAGCTCAAATCCCAAACCAAAGTCTATTCACTTTTGATACATTCTATTTTATCGAGTTTGTTTGAATAATCATCGGACATGTTTCTACGAGTTCGATCCAGCGTTCCCGCGGGATAATCATTCTCAGTTAGGCCTGATGTCGAGTGTTATCTTTCGAACTAGATTCAAGATCGTTCGTCCAAATTCGAGATCAAATCCGTTATCGCTTACCTCAATCATCGAACCATAGTATTTGTTAACTTGTATCAATCCATGCTATCTTCCAACTTATCGATATCGTATCAACTCTTCCAAATTCGAAACCATAACATATGTACTCAAGCTAGATTCTATCGAGCAATATCCTACTCAATCCAAATTTCCCATGTGCCCTATCATTCGTTCGTGCAATTATTCCAAATGCACTAACTCCGATCGCATCCACGATTATTCTATCTCAAACTCAAGTTTTAATCCATTTGACTCAATTCAAAATTGCTCGTACGATCCACTAGGTTTCCCTCGACCTAAATATTGATTTTATTGTCCTGAATCCCCATTCTATATAAGCCTTATCACTTATTCCACATATTCTAACTCGTTTGAATCAAATCTCGCATGATTCCTTCGAAATCACTTACTTTCTAGAAATTATTTATACTGAGCCTTATCACAATCACGTCGTTTGCTTCTAGACTCGTTTACTATCCCAATTTTTTTGATTCGCTCGAACATTTCTAAGACAATCAATACACTATTCAGGGTTACCAATTCATTGCTTAGAACTCCTGTATGATCTATATGCGTCACCTCGATAAATTTTATTCTCGTATACACCTCTATCGATAGTCATCCATACAATCTATGTTTTGAGTTGTAACTTATCGATACGAAAAACCGTTTTAATATATCACAAAATCCAGGCACGACTCCCTAGATTTGCCTTAGCGATAGTCCGATAACGTTTCTATCGATAGTCATTCTAAGTCTGACTTATCTTATCCGAATGATATCCCAATCTCGCTCGCAACTCACTAGCACCAAGGGTCTTGGCTTGTGATACTCAATACAACTTAGCCGAAATGTTGTGTGCATAGCTATCCGTCCGAACGATATTCTATCTCGTCCACTAACTTGCTTGGTAATCACGTATAGGTATTCTAGTTCGCACATGTAAATTTTGTGCACGAGTCTATTCCCACGAAGTTTGACATAGTTCGGCATAAAGACCTTCACAATACCATCCCGTTCAAGCAATCATATCATTTACATGCACTTTCAAAAATACTTAGACTCATTGTATAGAAGATCCCGTTGGAATATTGAGAAAGAGCGTATTGTAACATAACCCATGAACGAGCTTTCGAAACCGAGAGAATCGATAAGAAGTCCAAGGATGTAAAGCCATATTCTGATACCAATATATCACGCCCCGATCTCCTGCAAGATTGGCCGTCCCCGCTAGGCTCGAATCACCGTGCCAGCGTTCTCGCAGGATGATCGTTCCCATCAGGACATGATTGCACGAGCATAAGCTGCGCCCGCGCAAGGCCATGATCCGAATAGATGGAGAAACAACTAAGCTACAGAATCGCACAGATAGTCTCCAATGCAGCAGAATTTTGAACGACATGAGTAAACGGCCGTTCAATAACTAGTTCACAGAGTCATATAGCGGAAGCATAGAATAAACACAAGTATGAAACAAAAGCAATATCTTTATTGAAAATCAAGAATTATTACAAGCGACGCTAGGCCGAGATTATAAGTCATTCAAGCTCTCTCTCTCTCTCAAATAATAAAGGCGTGCCAAACGGCTTACAACTTGGGATGATACATAGGCGATGTTCCAACATTATGCCATGTATATGTGCTTCCGCTCCGGACGTAACACTCCAAGGCTCCAGAGCGAACTCCATGCCTTAGCGCACACGAAAGGGTCTCCGCACCGAACGAGATTCTCCCACACCCTGCAAGCAATCTGGTGGATTATCAGTACACGAATGCACTGGTAGGAAGGCTTCTCGCCCGCTCAACAAATCCAAACACGTTATATAGGTTCCGTGCACCATTTATTAAGTTATCTTTCTAGTCTTGCCTTAGGATCAGTTTTATGACATAATGTAAAGCCTAACTCGTGTGGCAGTGTGCCGTGTAACATTAGAGTAACACGACAAAACTTACCAACTTACCATTCTTTCTTCCCTGTCCAATGACACAACCAAGTTAGCCAAACATAAATATATATACATATATTAAAATTCAAGGAATCGGATAGCGAACACATGTATGTTACGAGCGTATTTCTAAATTAGGTGCACGAGTTTGCTTAGATTATGATACACAAGTTACTTTGTTACTCAGATTCAGACGTGTTACTCAGGTTATTCAAATTCAAATTTCTTAGACGCAATGCAATGGCTCGCACGTGGATTACCGCAACCGAGCCTGACTTAATCTATATGAACGGGTCGTTGGCCTACATGCCATTTTGGACATAGTCGTAATAAGACGATGGCCCCATGCCCCGACGACAGACCGAACTTATCCGTGCTATCTACAACTAGCGCAACTAACGGATTTTCTCCTAGGCCGGATCGGTCCTGGTGCCCCGGCGCTCCGTCCATAGGAATCAAGCTTGTGCACAAGCATCTACGACTAAGCGAGTCTCTTTTTATTGGTTCTTTCTTTATCTTTTGATATCTTCTTCTTTTGAGTAAATGACAATGGTTGTAGGCGCAGGTAATGAGCCTAGCTATAAGCCATTCCAGGCCGTTCCTGACTCATTGGTTTCTTGTACCTTTTCTTTATTGCGGGCTTCCCGAGCCATTCTTTTAGTGTTATTCTCTTAGTGTCATTCATTTTAGTCATTCTTTACTTGCATCTATCTTTTATATTTTCTTATCATCTTTGCAGCTCCCGATATGGGAACTGCCTTGGCAACCCAGCGGTCCTGAAGTCGTTCCATATTTTTTATTACTTGGCTTAGAAAGACTATTTGGATAGTCTTCCTGTCTTAGCTGAGTGAATCATTTTAAGTGAAGTACTTTAACTCATGCCATAGTCTAAGTGGAGTGCGTTACAACAGTGCACATGATAGTACTACCGAGGCATACAGAACGATTTCTACTTTAACGGTGAAGCACATAAAGAAAACTCTATCGAGGCATACAAGTACTTTTATCTCTAGCAGCATGTTTATCTTTCCAAGTTCTATGCAAGTAATACAAGATGAGATTATTTCCTTAGCTAGGTGCGTTGAACTTCTTTTATTAGTATGCAAGGGTGATTCACCTAGCGACTAGCATGTATCGTCCATATTTTTAAGTGTGCAGGCTAAGCAAAGACAGGTTCATCGTAGCCACCCACCTTAGCGATAATCTGCCTTGGTCGAGCAAAACTTCGAGCACGTCTTTGAAAGTCTAAGTTTGAACTCCTGAATGGCCAAGTCTGAATTTTTTGCCTCAAGCGAGTCTTCTCGCCTAGTAAAACGGGTCGGGTCGTCGCACTTGTACCTTTTGAATCGACTATCCGCATTTATACGGATCGGATCGTTACATAATATCCCATACAAAGAAGTCATAACCACCTTTTAAATCATAAACGGCCAATTCGCAAACAAATACTCTTCTATATGAAATATATTTTAGAGAACATTAGGGGTCAAACATGGCTATGTTCTCAGTAATAATCCCATTTTTTGGGATTGGGTTGTTGTTAGGATGGCATGGGATACACAAGTGAAACTGATTCTCAAGGCATAATTATATGGAATGCAAGGTTATTCACTCCGACGTATATTTCTTAGTATGGTGTTTTCCTATCGTGTTGTGACTTCAGTACACTTGGATCAAAACATGTATACCTTGATTCTTGTATGGAGTATTCGGATTGTGAGGTGAACGTAGTGCACGAAAATTAAAACTTAATTCCAAGTATTGACTCCTATATTTTAGGGTTCCCACGAGTCCGTCGCTAACCTAGCATAATTCGATTTCGAATACACGACTATACCTAATTTTTGGGTGAAATTGCATTTAATAATTTTCGAGTCGAGAAATTGTTATATTTTGGAATTTTGGAAAGATTTGACAGTGCCAATTGCATTTCTTGCTCGGGAAATAGTGTAAATAAAGTTTATCACTACCCGGAGCAAATCTTCTTAGAATTCTTCATCAATGGACTCGAAATAAATAAATAAATAAATAAATATATATATATATATATATATATATATATATATATATATATATATATATATATATATATATATATATATAATGTATCATGAGTTATGAAATTACAGAAGAAATCATAATAATTTTTATCTAGGATACTTACCTTGTTATATCGAGCAAAATACATGCAATGTCATGCTCCAAAAACAACATAAGAGAGGTAAAGGATATCTAGGTTAGCTAAAAGTGGAGAGAATGTATCATAAGCAAGTAAAAATTGTGAGATTTTAAGTCATACGGCCTTCTTTAGTTAGGTCTACGTCTTAGAATTAAGTCGGTGATTCATTAATAATTCACTAAACAAAGTTTTGTGCTGATTTTTATTTAAAATTACTCAAAAATGAGCCGAACATTCATATATAGGGTTTCGGAGATATCGACCGAACCATACCAAGCATTATGTACGTATTTAGGTTAGGTGATACCTATTAAAACATGATCCCACATTTATAACCATGGTTTGGGCTGGATTGTTGTATTTCTTTGCATGGGAAAAAAAATCATGTTTAGTCCCACATTGGCTAGAAAAACATCTTTTTTAGTCTTTTTTTTATTACTTCTTCTCCCTTGCTCACTTGTAAGTTGTTGTGGACTAGATCTCATACACACGCACCGTCATTGCCGTCGGCTCGGTTCGATTTAGTTTGCGTAACATGTGCGAATACGCATCCATATCTGTGTGTGTCGAATGTTGATGCGAATTTCACTTCCGGATTCGGATTTAGACCAAAAATAACTTTTTATTTGTTCTTTATCTTTTACCGTTTTAATTTTTATTATCATGTTCGTTTGATTTTATTGGCCTTGATTAATTCTCAAATGACTAATTATTTTTCGTTAATAGTGTTAAACTCTATTAGTTTTGTTGGGTTGAGGGTTGCCTATATATTCATATGTTTCCTTTGTTTTGCATAGTCTCTTTATAAGAAATAACAACAGAAAATTTTGTCTCTCTCTTCCTCATTTTCTTACCAGAAAATCATCTTTTCATTCTACTACCTATCGTATATTCTAATTATGGGCAATGCTAAGTTCGAATCGTTTCTTCCAAAGTTGTGTGTAGTGACGGAAAACCGATAATAAGAATTTTTTTTACCTTTAAGAAAAATTTGAGAGAAGTCTGCACATAAACCTCGAATGATCTCTTAGGACGGTACTTCGTACACGACTCATCTCGTATTCTATTGTGTTTCTTGTTTCTTTACAAGAAATAAAAAATTGTACAACACAAATTTCATCGCAAAATGACCAAGATCCATCCATAATTCTACGAAATCATCTATAAAAAAAAAGGATAATTTATGTTAACTATCCCTTTGTTTTATACTTATTACACTAATCATTCCTATTTTGAAACTAATTACATGGACCACTCCTATGTTTTATTTTTTCTATAAAGAGTTATAACGCTAACTACCCATATTTCAAAAATAAAACATAAAATAGAAGGAGTAGTCCGTGTAATTATGCTCAAAATAGGGGTGGTCCATGTAATACCCAAGAAACATGGAGGGAGGGGTTTAATGTTTTCTTTTTGCGATGTCCGGCGATACGCACGGGACTTTATGCACACTGTATTAAATGCCATTTGGGTCCACTGTTTCCACAATTTTCATACACACTTTTTCGCGATTTGATTCCGAGATCATCCGTCTAGCCCAGAGGTTTAATGTATTTATTTCTTAAAAAAAATGTGTATATGCTTACAAACATAGAATAAGAAGGTAACCGAAGCTGTTAAGATCTCTTAATAGTATCATCTCTCTATTTCTCCCTATAGTCCCCCCCCCCCCCCCCCCCCCTCTGCCCCGCAACACACACACACAAAAAAAAAAAGAAAAAGAAAAGAAAAGAAAAAAAAAAGGACTAATTTGCAACAAAAAACCTCAATCCCTTCCTATTTTGAAATTTGCTATCCTAAATTTTTTTACATACAAAGTGAGTTTCTGTGGTTTTGAAACCTGATATAGCCTTTCCTCCCTTTGCCCTTCTCTGTGCATCTCTATGTTCCAAATTGAAATAATTTACCGATTTTAAAGCAAGAGCGTTTGTAGTCCAACGGTTAGGATAATTGCCTTCCAAGCAATAGACCCGGGTTCGACTCCCGGCAGACGCAGACGCGCTGTTTTTGTGCTTTTTTGCGTCGTACCCCTTATTTAGTCCCACATCGAGAAACAATTGAATCTACAAATGCACTTATCAACATAACTTGCATCGGGCAACTTTTTGCTTTAGTGTGTGTCAACTATTTTGGTTTTTGCTGTTTTAATGCCAACAGTGGAAGTCTTGCATTCAGTAATGCCCTCTTTTTTCTTTTTCTTCTTCTATCTCTTCCAAATTTTTCTTTTCAAACTTTTTCTTCTTTTATGAACAACTAATAGAAGCTATATATATATTTTTTATTTCGATCTGAAGATCACATGATGTTCCAAATTTTAGATACATTTTGGATTATTTTTGTTTTCTTAAAAGAAATACGTTTTGTCATTTAACCAAATAGATTCTAATTGTAATCACGTAAAGCACTCATTATATAATTATTTATACTAACTACTCCTAAATTTTAAACTTATTACATAAAATATTTTTATTTTAAAACTAATTATAATGACCATTCCTATATTTTTAAAAATAAAATTTTTTAACACTAAGTACTCATATTTAAAAAAAAAATTCTAAAGAGATGAATTGTCAGTATAATTAGTTTAAAAGTAGAAATATTTCGTATAATAAGTCCAAAATTTAGGAATAGTCTCTTTAAGTAGCCCTAATTTTTTTTAAAAAATCTTTTGTTGGAAAAAATTGTGTTTTGGTTGGCTCACCTTGTCTGTTATTTTGCATTCAAGTTAGATTCACGTAAAACTCGAATTCAATCTGAAAATATTTGAATTCTTAAAATATTTCGGTTTTCTTGGACTTTGAGCTTTGTGTTGATAACTTATTATAACGAGGACATAAGTCACGTGGGTTATCGTGTTGCATTTGAATTCCAATTCACTCCATTGCATCTGAATCATAAGTTGGAAGTTGGAACTAAAGAAAACCGAAAGTCGAGCCAACCTAAAAGTATTTCGGGTTCAATATTTGTACGTGAATCCCAATTCACTCAATTTCTCCTTCTTTACCATCCGTAGACTACGGCTGAACTCGTAAAACTCGAACTCAACTAGAAACCATTAGGATTTTATATTTTACACACAACCAATGTGTAATTAGTTTGACTTTCGTTTCTACCATTGGAATCAACTTTCATTTAAAAAAATATTAAATTATAATTTGATATCTTCAACTATTGAAGTTTTTCAATTTGATAACATAAACTTTAATATGAGTCAACTTATATTTTAATTATAATTTTCTAACTTAATATTCTACCGGTGTTAACAGAAAATTATAGAAAACAAAATATCCATCATCAGTGACGAATCCAAGATTACAATCCATTGGAGACACAATCATAAGAGGGTTCAAAGAACAACGTCTCCAAAATTTTTTTTAGGTATAATAATATAATATTAAATAGTTTATTTACATACAATAAAGCATTACGTCTCATAATTGTTCTGAACGAGTTTTCGGGTTGTGAACTAGATATTTGAACATGAGATCTGGTGGACGGGGTAAGAGAGAGATTGGAGGGAGAGGAAGAAATTCTATCTTTGAAAGGATATATATTCTCAAAGTAAACTGCATCTCTTGCTTCTATAATAGTATTGTTAGAAATTTCATTTACTTCTGATTGAGTAACAAGAAATCTATTGGCATTGCTATCTAGGGCATATCCTATGAATAAAATATCTACAGTCTTAGGACCAATCTTCCTCTTTTTAGGTTCAGGAATTCCTACTTTAGCCAGACATCCCCAAACTTTTGAGATAATGGATCCTATGAGCTCTACCTTTCCATTCATAGGGAGTCTTATCATTAGACTTACTAGGAATCCTATTAAGGTTGTAACAGGCCGATAATAATGCTTCTTCCCATAAATTATCGGGAGCACCTGAGCTGAGGAGCATGGCATTCACCATGTCTAACAGAGTGCGATTCTTTCTTTTAGCAACTTCGTTGGACTGTGGTGAATATAGAACAGTTACCTCATGGATTATTCCGTGTTCTTCACAGAAATTGGTCATATCGTTTGATGTATACTCTCCACCATGATCTGATCTAAGAATCTTAATCTTTCTCTCCAACTGGATCTCAGCTTCAGATTTATAGACCTTAAATCTGTCTAGAACTTCATCTTTGGTTTTGAGTAGATATGTATAACAATACTTTGAATGATCATCTATAAAGGTAACAAAGTATTTTCTACCACCTCGGGTCAAAACCCTATTTGAGTCACACACATCACTATGAACTAGCTCTAGAAGGTCAGAGTTTCTTTCTACAGATTTGAAAGATAGCCTTGTGTGTTTGGCTTGAACACAGATCTCACACTTGTCTTTATCATCTATTAGAATTTTAGGAATAAGATCTAAGTTCATCATCCTTCTTAGGGAACCTAGATTCACATGACCTAGTCTATTGTGCCATACATTTGAATATTCTACATTGGAAACAACAAAAGAAGGATCTGAAGTTTTATTTATGGTACTCAGAATAAAAAGACCATCTCTTACAAATCCTTTTCCAATAAAAAGGTCATTCTTAGAAAATACTACTTTATTTGCTTCTATAACAATCTTGTACCCTGAAGCTACAAGGAGAGACTCACTAACTAAATTTCTTCTGATAGACGGCACATGTAACACATCATGAAGAGTCAGAGTTTTTTTCGATGTCATCTTTAGATCTATTCTTCCTCTTCCTATAATCTGTGCCAATGAGCCATCTCCTAGAGTTATACCTCCTCTACCTGATTCCTGATAGTTTGAAAAACATGAGCGATCAAAGAAAATATGAACATTAGCTCTAGAATCCAACCACCAATCGTCAGAATGGTAAAAAATGTTGACTAAGGGTTGATAGCTTATAGACCTGAAGGAATTAGAAGTGCCGTTGAGAAGCATGTTTGCTTCTGGTTTGGCTGGACGTTTCCCTTTGTAAGAAGTCTGGACAGCTTCCTTCTTCCTATGGAAACGGTTGATGGCTATATGGTTTATTTTACCACACACAAAGCAAAATCTCTTCTGATCCTGAGTTTGATCGAAGTTTCTTGGTTTATTTTGGTGATGGTTTTGGTGGTGAGGCTGAGGGTTCTGCTTCTTCTTGAAGATGTTCCTTTTGGGTTTGTGGTGATGATGAGGCTTGGGTTTGCCATGGGATTCTACTAGGTTTACCTTAACTTTAGACTCAGACTTAGGGTTAGACTTTAGCCTAATTTGTTCTTCTGTTCTAATTTCTTTAGGACTTGAGCAAATGTAAGGTCATCTTGAGTGTGAATGGGGTCTTTCTTGACATCAGATCAAGAAGGAGGAAGCTTGTCTATTAAGCAGGATATTTTATACTCAGTAGAGAAGAAAGTGCCTTTGGCTTGAATATGCCTAAGGTATTCTTGAAATTCATGTATTTGGTCATTTATAGGTTTTTTTATCTACCATAAAGTATCTGTTGAATGAGGAGGAATTGAATCTTTCAATTCCAGCATCATCACAGCTATATTCATCTTCCAGAGCATCCTAAAGTTCTTTTGCACTTTTGTATTCAAAGAATATGTCATATAGTGATTCAGACAAAGCGCTTAGAATTCTATGGAAGCAATGTTAATCTATTTCCTTAGGGATCTTGGGTCAGGAAGAACCAGAGGACTTGGATACACCTATGTCAGACTCAGTGTCATCAGAGTCATTTGTGATTGGTGTGGAACCATCAATGGCTGAGATTAATCCTAAGGTAGTGAGCCAAAATTTTATCTGACTTTGCCATCTCTTAAAGAAAGTCCCGTTGAATTTTGCAGGTTTAGCAGTAAAAGTCTCATCCTTGGCAGTCATGGTTGCAAATGAGGAAAGTCTGAAAGATACAAAATTACTCAATAACAATTTCCAATAATTTAGAATAATATTTCAAGTAATTTTGCTAACCAATCTTAAAATTTTTAGTCTATCAAGTGTAGATTAATTTGGGTTAGCTGTAGGGGCCGGTTCCCAGCTGGCGGTGGTCCGAAGATACTTAAATACCGTATCGCTTAGGGCTATTTACCCCCCTGGTTGACAGAAGCACCATTTCGGCTTGTTCCCAAATTGATCTTTACTTTTAGAATCCAGACTCAAAGAGATTTGCAATTATACTTAACTATTATTGTCTTGAGGTCGTTTCAATTAAACAATATTGTAGTTAACAATAAGAAAATATAGAGCTAATAATAATAATGAATACCAATGATGGTATATATATATTAAGCAAGATTTTTATGTGCTACAAATACTAAATTATAGTGGTTAAATTGAATTACAAGATTATATGTGCTGGCAAATATTCAACCAAAAATTAGAAATATTTGTTACAAATATTCAAGACAGTTCACAAACTTTCTAATAGAAATATTCGTTATAATTACTACAAATACAATTTTTTATTTTTCAATTTATTTATTAACAGAATAGTACTTAGAATAATAATTTTCTAATACCAATTCTTAATTAATATATGATCTAAAACAATTAAAAATCTATGTTGCAGTTTGGTATGTAAGCAGTAATACTCGTTAAACAAATTTGCTAAATGAACAGTGAACTACAAGTTTGCTACAATAAATATTCGTTAACAAAACAAAACCTTTATTTGGTAAGCAATTAGAAAAACATTTATTTGCTACAGTAAATATTTTAGTGGTGACAAATATATTAGTGACAAAAATCAAAATCCAGTAGTAAATGCTCACAGAATATTTGTTTTGATCAACTCTTAGATTGATAATAATATTTATAATATAAATATAAATATATTATTTTTCAGAGAACAAGGAAACTAAAAAACAAAATTGTTACCGACCTCCGGGGAAGTCGTGCACGAAGCACTGCCCTAAGAGTTGATCCGAGGTCTATGTGCAGACGTTTATCGGAAGCTCCTAGTGGTAAAATCTCCTGACTATCGGGTTCTCTTCGTCGCACACAACTCGGAGAGAGAGACCGAACTTAGCTCTGCCCAGAGCAAGGATTTGAAGATCAGAATGTAGTTTGAGAGAGGAATGAAAAAGAGATTTCACGTAGGATTATTTTCTGTAAAGAAAGAAGGAGGAGGTGACCGCAATATAAAGGCAGACCAAAGACACAGCCAATCGACAAGAGATTAAATTGCTCTTAAAACTAGCCATTAAAGAAAAATAACAAAAGAAAATAAACGTGGAGGAATGGCTGTCAAAAGAGCCGTTAAAAGGGTTCAATGAACCTGGACATGGTTCCTCTATGTTCAAATTTGAATGAGTCAAATGGTTCAAAAATAAGGAGAAGCAAAAAGATTTTTTGGATCCCATCCCGAACCCGAAGAGTAAATTGGATCGACATTCGGCGCCCGTAGGTGTGGGCACGTACCCGCACCCGTTACGCGCGTCGAACTGAACCGAGCCAAGCCGAGCCGGGCGGCGGCGGTGCGCGCGTGTGGCCCAAGGGGTTCCCCACACAACATCTTTAAGAAAGCAATGAAGAGGAACTAATATATACATACAATGAGGGGTTGACCCATCCTATGTGGGACTAAAGGAAAGAAGGAAGTTGAGCTTTTGCTTAAGCAAAGCTAACAGTTATTAGGGCCTGTTTGGTAGACAGAAAGTGGCCGGGAGGTGGAACTTTCTGTTGCAACTGGTCGAAGCGCTCGCTGTAGTTCAAGTATTTGGTTGGACGTAACAAGTACATGAAAAGTGTATTTTTACTGATAATCTCACTTGCTGCCCCCCTTGCATTTCCACTTGCTTCACAAAAGGGGGAGGGGGAGGGGGAGGTGGGGTAAAAGTGTTTGGACGCAGCTGGAGTCGAAGCCTCGTCGACGGTGGCTGGAGCGCAAAGTCGCTGAGCATGACGACGACGTCGAACGCGACCTTCCCACAAGAGTCGACTGTGAGGGCTTGCGGGGGACGAAGCCGGAGCAGTGGAAACGACCCCATCGGGGTTCAGATCTGAGCCGGTTGGCGATGATCTCCGGCGCAGAGGGCTGCCACATCGGAAAGAAGTGTCTTGGAAGTGGCCGAAATTGAAGAGAAGAAGAGGAGTAGGAGTAGGAGTGGTGGTGATGGTGCCATTTCTTTGAAAGGAGTAAAGAGAGGAAGAATGGAGTTGGGGCAGCATTGTGTACCGGAAGGTGGGACGAGAGGAGTTGGATTTATTTGTTTCTTTATGATTATGATTTATCTCTTCTCCCGAATAGGTATTCATAAGCCATAGAAGCCCTACACGTGGCTTTCTCTCTCCGGAGAGTGGGACACGTGGGTTTTCATTTGCTAATTATATCACCTATATGGTTAGAGAGGATGACATCCAAATATTGAAATTCATCTCCTCACTTGCGGGAGACAAAAAAGAAAGTCATATATGCTGCAAATGCACTGCAAGTTAATATGTTTCAAGTGTCACTTTCACACTTTCGAAGAGTTACTATCACGTTCCACTTCCAATATATGGTGAGTCGAGTACGTAACCAACATCCCCAAGCTACGAGTTTTACGAATAAATCTATATTCCTAATCACGATTGTTGCCTGTAAGTTCTAGGATAAAGTATAGGATAATTTCTAAATCACCAACAAGGTAAGAACTCAGTGCTTTCACAATATCAACCCTTTTCATTTACATCTGGCAAGTTTGAGTTCTGTCTTCAAAAGATAGTATACAAGCCACTCACTAATTATACAATCACCTGTCTATCTTTTATAAAGATTATTAATCATATAATTTTACATGAACACAAAATAAAGTTATGTGTTTACCCGCAGAATCTCTTACTATTCTGACTCGTCCACATTATATAAGGAACGTATCTCGTCTTCAGCCTGGCCTTCATCTAGTGAACAAAACTAGGTCATCAAAGACATGCAAGTCATTAATTCAAGAAATGTGAAATAATATGATACTGAAGATTAAATACAATGGAAATATAAACCGAATAACTTCTAAGTACATGATATAATATGACTTTAAAATTATTTCTAAAGTGATCTTAATATAGTAAAATAATTGTATCCAAACCATTCCTTAAGTCCTAAAAATCACTAACACAATCACAATACATTTTTTTCTATATGATGATGCAAGTTAGAGAGAATGTTTGGATCTTACATTCGAGCATTATCTAGGCAATAATTCTGTTACCAGAGTTCAAGTGGTGGCAGGTAGGCACGGTGCTTAGTGGTCCAGCTACTCCTCTCCATGAGCAAATTTATAAAATTTAATTAACGCCAAATTTGACTTTTTATTTTGGATAAACATCACGATATTCACGAGCATCAGGTAAGGTAGGTGATCTAACCATTCACCCGCTCTCAACGCAAGGTCTTGCGAAGGAGATATATGTACTGATCAGTTTTGTTAATTATATTGTCAAGATTTTATACGATGTGATCTAAACTATTCTCCCCCGTCCAATGCTCTATTCTACAATCACAATCAATCCTAAGTATATTCTAATAATTAGAATCCTATTTTCTGGCTCAAGTATACATCTTGATTTGTATCTCTGCAATACATATATCATTTAGCAGAAATGCTCCCAACTATTAGAATAATATCAATTCATTCTCTATACGTGTTAATATCACATAGTACGAAAATACAGTCAACAAAGTATTTCAGAACTAAGAAAACAAGAATTGATAATTATATTGCTTATGAGGTTACAAGTCCATGTCCGTATGAGTCCAAACTTAGACAACTGACCTCTAAGTATTTCTAGAGTTATCATGTGTCTGTCTCTAGTTAATATACAATTATCTAGGTTTAGGGTTCGGTACGATACCACGGTGTTTAAGCTTCGAAATTAGGCTATCTTCCGAAATTCTTAGACTTTCAGACATAGTCTCCTTTGTATTTCGAGCTACAAACTCAGTAATATAACCGACCCAGAGCAACTCTCCATAGAATTGACATGGGTCAAGGCCCCTTCGGTACAACTGTATACCGGTCATACGCAGTTAATAGGATAGATAGTAAATGCATAAAAGCAAAAAACTAAATTGCATAAAAAAATTCCAACATGTATACCCTATGTTGTACAGAGCATAACTCATATTATATTAATCTAAATACCATAAATTATATACGATTGAAAATCTTATCGAATTCTCTTCGACTTTTGTTTAGATATAATCGAATTTTGACAACGTTTAATAGGTCAAAACTGGCCTACGAAATAAGGTAAAAATATTCCAGATTTCGATTCCAGAATTTTACGTTGACGGTGCACGTCCAATTACTCCTATTATATATACCTAAATGCTATCATATCTTGTATGGTTGGAAATATTATTGAATTTTCAATAATTTTTGTTCAGACATATCCTAGTTTTGATAAAGTTTAATAGATCAAATCTGGCCTACAAAATAATGTGTACATAGGTTCCAGATTTCAATTCCATGATTCCTCCTCTGTGTTGCACGACCAATAACTCCTAATGTATATACTAAAAACTATCGTATCATATATGGTTGGAAAGCTTATCGAATTTTCGACGATTTGTACCAGGTTTACTAAATCAAAACCAGCTCTGAAATATGTTGCGTCGTGGAAACGAATTCAGCCATATATTTTCTAATTTTAATTCATGTCCTAGCCTTATATGAGTGTGTCACCTTAATAAAAAACTCTTAGAATCATGTTCTAAATCACATATATTAATATCAACATTTATCTAGAATATACACTTTACTTTGAACAATAGAATTAAACTAAAAATAATATAAAAATTACACTAAAAAGAGATTTGTACAAAGAATACAAAGAGGAGGAGGACTTGCCTTAGCTCTTAGGATTTGGAAGTGAAGTATGGATGGAGAGATAGGGTTTTGGAGAGAGAGAAGGGTTGTAGGGTGAAAGTAAGGAGTTAAGGTTTTGTATAAGGAAGTAAAGCTTATGTATAAGAATGAAACTTATATATATATATATATATATATATATATATATATATATATATATATATATATATACCAAGACCACCTTCTTTCATGCAAGATTTTTGAGAAATAACCAATTAAAACCAAGTACCCCCCCTTATGGTCGGCCTTGAAAGCTTCCTTAGGAAGCTAAGTCTTGAGTTGGTGAGGGGTAGTTTAATCCTTTTCTAGGTTTAAGTTAAAATATGGTCCTAATTAAACCTATTTAGCCTAATCCAAATAAATTCTTTACACAAAATAAATCCCTAATCCATAATGACAAGATACAAAATTAATACTTCAAATTAAAAAATTTTTGTAAAATAAATAATAATATTATATAAAAAAATTCGGGACCCCGAAAAATTACATTGTTTGAAGTAATAATTTTTTTCTCGAAAAGCTATTTTCTCGTAAAACTTATATTTCCAAATAAATAATAATAATAATAATAATAATAATAATAATAATAATAAATTTTGAAACCAACTATTACACTCTACCATTCTTAGAAAAATTTCGTCATCGGAATTCAAATTTTGCTAAGTATATCAAAAGTACTTAGACTTTTAAACAAACCTTGAGTGCCAAATAGATTGGGATATTGTTTCCGCATATCTTCTTTCTGTTTCCAGGTAGATTCACATGGAGAATCTTTTCTTCATGCTACTCGTACAAAAGATATACTTTTGTTCTTGAGTATCTTTTTTTTTCTATCCAGGATTTTTACTGGTTATTGTTCTATTCGGAGTGTCGGACCCACTGTTATCTCCGAATGTCCAGTATATGATTTAGATCTGGTACATATCTTCGAAGTTGTGATATATGAAAAACATTACGAATTTTTAAGTGTTGAAGGTAATGCCAACCTGTATTATACCTCTCCAATTCTATCAATTACATCAAAGGGTTCTTGGGCTTAATTTTTCTTGAATTCCAAATCTGATTGTTCCTCGAGATGGCAAAATTTTTAAGAATACATAATCGCCAGGTTAAAATTCTAAAATCTTCTATGTTTATCAGCCCAAATCTTTTGCCTGTCTTGAGCTGCCTGAAGATGACTCCTTATGGCTTTAATCTTGTCTACAGTTTGTACAACCATTTTTGGACCCAATAATTGACGTTCACCTACATCACTCTAACATATAGGAGACCGACACTTCCTTCCATACAAAGCTTCAAAGGGTGCCATTTTAATGTTGGCATTATAACTATTATTATAGAAGAATTCAATTAGATGAAGATGATCATCCTATGTCCTCCAAAATCAAGAGTACATTCTCTCAACATATCTTCCAGAGTTTGAATAGTTCTCTCTAATTGGACATCTATTTGAGGGTGATATGCTGAGCTAAATTTTAAACGTATACCAAGACTTTCTTGTAAGCTCCCACAAAATTTTGAAGTAAATCAGAAGTCCCTGTCTGAAACTATGCTAACAGGCACTCTTTGCTGACTAATAATTTGTCTCATATATATATCAGCTAATATTTTGGTTGATTGACCCACTCGAAATGGTAGAAATCGAGAGAATTTTGTAAGTCTATCCACAATAACCCAAATAGCATTGCTAGCCTTCTAAGTCCTTGGAAGTTCTAATACTAAGTCCATTGTAATAGGATCACATTTCCATTCTGGTATGGGTAAAGGATGAAAAAGTCCCGCAGTCCTCTGATTCTCTATCTTTACTTGCTAATATACTAGGCATTTTGATACAAATCTTGCAATTTCTCTTTTTATTTCATACCACCAAAATTTTTGTTTGAGATCTTTATACATTTTTCGTACTCCCTAGATGAATAGAATTTTGAGAATTATGTGCCTCTGACATAACTTATGTTCTTAGATCTCCTTTTGGTACACATAATATGTGTTCAAACCTTAAGGTTCCATCTGGGTATTTACGTATCCCAGTCTGAAGCCATGTTTCGGTATTCTTCCATATTTCTTATAATTTAACATCTTCTTGTTGAGTTGCTTTGATTCTCTCTACTAAAGATGACTGAACTTGCAAATTAGCCCATGATCCTTCTGCTATTGGATATATAATTTTAATTTCTATTTTTCTTATGTTATCAAGAATTTCTTTTGGTGTATTCATAAAAGAATATTGTAGGTCTTCTACTTAAGACATCTACTACTTAATTTGCTTTACCAGGACGATATTTCATTTCCATATCAAAGTCTTTAAGTAGCTCTAACCACCTTCTTTGTCTTATATTCAACCCTTTCTGAATCAAGATATATATTTCAAACTTTTATGGTCAGTATAGATTTTAACTCTTTTACCATATAGATAATGCCTCCATAACTTAAGTGCAAACAGTACCGTTTGCAAGCTTTAGATCATGCGTTGGATAATTTCTTTCATACTGCTTCAACTAACGGGAGGCATATGCTATAACTCTTCCATGTTGTATTAGTACACAACCCAAGCCTTTACCAGAAGTATCGCTATAAATTTTATAACCTCCAGATCCATTTTGTAATGCTAGAACAAGTGATGTAATAAGTCTTTCTTTTAATTCTTCAAATGTTGCCTAGCATTTGTCTGTCCAGATAAATTTCTCATGATCCTTCCGTGTCAAAAGAGTTATAGGTTCAGAAATCCTCAAAAAAAATTCTATGAATCTTTTGTAATATCCTGCTAACCCCATAAAGCTTCAGATTTCTGCTACAGATTTAGGTATAGACCATGATTTTACTGCTTCTACTTTTCTTAGATCAACTTAAATTCCTTTGCCACTAATGATATGGCCAAGAAAAGATATACGATCTAGCCAAAATTTATATTTGCTAAGCTTTCCATATAATTGTTCCCGTCTCAAAGTTTGAAGTACTATCCATAGATGTTCTTCATGTTCTTTTCATTCTTTAAATATATCAAAATATCTTTAATGAATACTATAACAATTTATCCAAGTATTGATAGAATATACGATTCATAAAGTCCATAAATATTGCAGGAACATTAGTTAATCCAAATAGCAGAACTAAGAATTCATAATGCCCATATCAGGTTCAAAAAGTAGTTTTTGATACATCTTATTTCTTTACTTTTACTTGATGATAATCCAACCTCAGATCAATTTTTGAAAACACTTGCACTCCTCCAAGTTGATCAAATAACTTATCAATTTTTGGTAATAGATATTTGTTCTTGATTGTTACCTCATTCAATGCTCTATAATCAATCACCAGTCATAATATGTCATCTTTCTTCTTCATAAACAAGACTGGTGCTCCCCAAGATGAAACACTTGGTTGCATAAATCTTTTTGTCAATAGTTATTTTATCTGTTTATTCAACTATATTAATTCTTCTTTATTCATAGAATACATAATTTTCTTTGCTACTGGTGCTACTCCAGGAACCAGATCTATAGTAAACTATATTATTCTGTCTGGTGGTAGTTCCGGCAATTCATTAGGAAATACATCCTTAAATTCAGATATTATCCTCAGGAATTATTTGTTGTCCCAAATAGGTAACCGTCAACTTGATTTGAATAATCAACTAACTATGATCTGGTATGATTCAATACGACACATAAAATAACAATCGTTGCATCTCTATTACTTCGCTGAAGATAATGCTGCAACAAGTCTACAAGTTGTGTTATTGAGTCTGTATTTTATATTTATTGAGTCTAGGACAAAATATACATCGGGTTCGTGTTGGAACTAGAAAACTCAAACCCATATTAAACCAGAACCTAGTCCACTCAAAACAGCCTGAACGAAACCAAACTTGGACCTAACATTCTGGAAACAGACCAACAGAGTTCGGACAGAACTTAGAAAAAACTTGGTCCCCCTAAGACCCAATTTGCAACGTTATTCCGTAAGACCAGGATTCTAACATTCAAATTTCTGAACGTTCGGCATCCGAACTCGGTTCAGAAAAATCCTATAAATAAAGATTGAATTCCACATTCTTATTCACTCATTCACTTACTTTCATATCTCTATCTTCCTGAGCTACAAACCTTCTCTATTCCCAAGATCAACTTTCAGCCTTCCAGTGCCAACGTAGTTCTGATTTAAAAGTCTGATCTAGTTATAAAAGCTTGGTTTGTCAAGTTCTCTAGTATTTGAAGTCGGCGTGCTCTTTGGATTAAACACACGTGTGAAGTCTTTCAAGCCTTAAAGCTCGATGTTGTAAGAAGTCTGCAAGCCTTCGGATCAAAGCTTATGATTCACTATTAGTAATTAGAGTGGATACAACTCCGAGCAAGAGTTCTCGGGCTTGGACTAGTCCTCTCAGAGAAAACCAGGATAAAATTATGGTGTTTGTGTTTGCTCTTCTCAACTCTTACTTTACTGCATATTCATAATTGATATATCTGTTGGTACATATACTGCCTTTACGTTGCTTAATTTTTAATTGGGGTTTATTATTTTTGTTGCACACACGCACTTTATTCACCCCCTCTAGATTTTCCCTAATGGTCCTACAATTGGTATCAGAGCAGGTTATCTTGATATAAGCTTAAACTTATAGTATACTTATATGGCAACCTTGAGACCCTTGTACACCAATAATGGTGAAGGCCAGTCTACAAATAGACCACCCCTATTTGATGATACGAGTTACACTTACTGAAAGACGCATATGCCTTTTTATCTCAAATCACTTTACTTTGACATCTGGTCAATAGTAATTGATGGTTACAGAAAGCCTACTATCATTTCTCCTCTTACTTCCAATGTAGTTAACAAGGCTTATTATGACTACACGAAGAAATAAAAAGTAGCGGCTATCCTTGATGCTAAGGCAATAAATATTTTATTTTGGGCTTTAAATAAAATTTTATTTAACCTAATCTCTACTTGTTTGACATCACATGAGATTTAGAATCGCCTTGAAGTTACTTATGAGAACATGCATGAAAATGAAGCTAGTGATTCTGAAGAAGAAGAAGAAGAAGATGATGAATTCTCCAATGAGAGCCCTCGTCATGCTGTAGATGCTTGCCAAATAATATTACACAACAATCCTCTTTTTAAAGAAGACGATGTCTCCTATGAAAGCTCTTATGAAAGCCCTTGTCATACCACTGATGTATGCCTAATGGCATTTTCAAATGAGGTACAAAATAATTCTTCTTCTGAAGAAAATAAGTTTTCTTATGATGAATTATCTGATGCATTTAGTGATTTACTTAATGATTACAAGAAGCTTAGGAATAAGTATAAGCAAGTTAGAAAAGATATTAAGTCTTATCAACTTAATAATGAAAACTTTACTTGTTTATTGGATAAAGTTAGAGATACTTCCTTTTTTGATAACTCTGCTGAGATTTTCACACTTGAGCTTAAATTGCATGAGGCACTTGAATGCATTGAAAAAATCACTCAAGAAAATGCTAATCTTAAGGAGAAATTGGAATCAGAAAAAAGTATTTTATTGCTTCACAAAGAATTAATGCCCTTATTGTTAATTATGATGATCTATATACTAATACTAAAAAGTTAGAGATTAGACTTGGGAAACAGGTAATGGAACCTATGACTCAGTCTAACACAAGACATGTGACTTCATAAAGTCACACACGGCAGATCAGTTACAAAAGAAGCAAGCAAAGCTAAAACTTCACACAACCACACTATTTACTACAAGTATCCACACAAGACACAACGCTCCATATCACATAGTCATACTCACCATGCTGCTCCTAATGCAGCTGTTCATGTTATATGTCACTATTATGGTTTAAAAGGACACATTTCACATCAGTGCAAGACTAAAAATTGGTTGATATGAATATGTATAAGTGGATTCCTAAAGCTAACCATTATGGATCCAAAACTACTTGGATACCAAAGTCTTCGCCTAATGTTGTAGGTGAAGCTTCTTGTGTCGAAACTTAGTACTAAGGAGAATGTTGGTGGTTCCAAAGCTACAAAGGTCATCTTTCAAGAAATTGCACCAATATAAGTGTGACAACGGAAGCTACTTTGGTAACATAATAAATGTTTCCTTTCTAACTAGCTAAATTATAGAATCAATCATGTTTTTAATTTTCAATTGTTAATATGGGACTTATGATACTAGCATGCTTAGTTAATTCTCATTATTTCATCTAGCATGAATAGTGTTTGAGTGTTTTTAGATGTTTTATTGACTATTGCACATGACTAAATCTGGATTTGAATCATATGTTCTTAGATTACCTTATTTATTTAGTGCATATTTTTTAAGTATATATTTTTCATCTTTGTGAAATAAGATTTACGATATTTGCTTAATTTTTGTTAATTCTGAACATCATTTTGCTGATATCTTTACTAATTCCCTAGCCAAGTATCGCCTCAACTTTATTTGTCGATAATTAGGAATTCTGAATTTGAATGATGTACGAAGACTTAAATTGCTTTAAATTCTTTTAAATCTAAGTTCTGTAAAAGTAAAAATTATTTTGGGTATTAGCCAAAAGGGCATTTCTGTCAAAAAGGAATAAATAGCCTAAGTGACATGGTATTTAAGTGTCTTCGGACCACCACTAGCTGGGATCCGGTCCCTACATCTAACCCAAGATGATCGACACTTTATAGAATCATGATTTGTTAAGGTATTTTTTGTAATTTATTGTTCCGAAGACAACAACGAATTCAAGGTCTACTTTTTGACTTAAAGTTAATAATTGTTATCGTCAAGAACTGGAATTTCTTGTTTTAACTAGGCGTTAAAAATTACTGGTGACTATCAGTAGTTATTGGCTCGGTCTTTAGTAAAAATTGATGCTGATGATATTCTAGTTACAATTGTTATATTTTCTAGGCTATACCTTTCCTATATTCTGTACTATGAAAGCTTTTTTGAAAATTGGTTTTAACTATCTTTTGCAACTAAGCTTTCTTGTGATCTTTCTTTGTCAATCTTTGGATATTTACTGAATTTGTATTATTGTTGCCCAATTTTTTTTGTACTACATAAGAATACATATAATTAATATGTTGTTCTTCTTATTTCTTTGGATTATTCTCAATACTTGGCAAAATAATTTGTATTATTGTAATTTCATGAATATCTTTTAGCTTTTATTTTGATAGTGTTCTTGACTTAAGGTTTAAATGAGCACATTTATCTTATTAATGATTTATTTCATTAATCTTAAGTGGTTATATAGATTTATCTATTGACAAGCTATATAATCTTGTTTCACTTTCACTCAGATTATGAATTTTCTTGATGAGATGTGTATTTTGTTTTGTCAAACCTTTTATTACTTTAGAACTAGCTACGCATATTTTAAGGAGGAGAAAATTGATTTATTAAGTCTTTTGTACCCATTAATATGTGGTATACCTAGTTCATCATGAATATTTATTCCTTATTTTAAATTTTTTGTTGATTGTGTTCATAGTATATGGAGTATCTGTAAAATTTTATGATTATCTATATTTAGATAGGTCGTACTTTACGAGGGAGCATTCCAGTCATCTGAATATTTTATTCTCAAGTATTTTTTTCTCTCCTTTACATTCATGTTTATCTAAAGAATATTCATATAGCATGCTAAAGTAATTGAGTTCAAATGCATGAATCATGGATACTCGGATAGATTTTTTTTCTAATAACTTTTGACAGAAATTCATTTATTTATGTCATTAAATAGTATATATAATTTGAAATTATGTCTTGTTTTTCTTTACTTTGTGTTTTATATGTTGTCTATATTTGCTCCACGAGCTATATCATTTTGATAAAATGACAAAGGGGAAGAAAAATGACCGATACGCAAGACAAGTACAAAAGGACGAAAGAAGCAATACATGAGAAGACAAGGACCGATGAAGTGCAAGACAAGTACAAAAGGACGGAAGAAGCAATACATGAGAAGACAAGGACCGATGATGCGCCTATACCGTCATTCAGGAATTAAGGGAGAGCCTTGTATTTTTTAAAGATCTATGCCCATGTATGAATATTGTCGTATTGATCACAGTTTGTCCATTATCAAAATGGGAGAGATTGTTGGCCCAAATAGGTAACCGTCAACTCAATTTCGATAATCGACTAACTATGATCTGGTATGGCTCAATACGACACATAAAATAACAATCGTTGCATCTCCGTTACTTCGCTGAAGACAATGCTGCAACAAGTCTACAAGTAGTGTTATTGAGTCTTTATTTTATATTTATTGAGTCTAGAACAAAATATACATCGGGTTCGTGTTGGTACTAGGAGACTCAAACCCATATTAAACCATAACCTAGTCCACTCAAAACAGCCTGAACCAAACCAAACCTGGACCCAATATTCTGAAAACAGATCAATAGAGTTCGGACAGAACTCGGGGCGAACTCGGTCCCCCTAAGACCCAGTTTACAACGTTACTCCGTGAGACCAGGATTCTAACGTTCAAATTTTTGAATATTGGGCATCCGAACTCGGCCCAAACTCGATTCAAAAAAATCCTATAAATAGAGATTGAATTCCACATTCTTATTCACTCATTCACTCACTTTGATATATCTATCTTCCTGAGCTATAAACCTTCTCTATTTCCAAGATCAACTTCCAGCCTTCTAGTGCCAACGTAATTCTGATTTAGAAGTCTGATCGAGTTATAAAAACTTGGTTTGTCTAGTTCTCTAGTATTTGAAGTCGGAGTGCCATTCGGATCAAACACACGTGTGAAGTCTTTCGAGCCTTCGGATCAAAACTCGATATTATAAGAAGTCTGCAAGCCTTCAGATCAAAGCTTGTGATTCATTATTGGTGATTATAGTGGATACAACTCCGAGCAAGAGTTCTCGGGTCTGGACTAGTCCTCTCAGAAGAAAATTAGGATAAAATTACGGTATTTGCGTTTGCTCTTCCTAACTCTTACTTTACTGCATATTCATAATTGATATATCTGTTGGTACATATACTGCCTTTATATAGCTTAATTTTTAATTATGGTTTATTATTTTTGTTGCACACATGCACTCTATTCACCCCCTCTAGAGTTGCCCTAACGGTCCTACATTATTCTTCTTCAATATTTTGGAATACTCCTCGAATTGGCAGTCTAAGTTCTTCAATCTTCTCTGTTTGATCTTCCTTATGATCTCGAATAAATTTACGTATTTGCCTTCCTAGAAGTTGAAATATAACCCTTACTTGACCACAATATATATTCGCTACTGCTAATGTCAACCAGTCCATTCTGAAGACTATATCATAATTGATCATTGGAAAAACCAAAAATCTTACTCTAAATGATTCACCTCCAATTCTGAATGTGTAGTACCCCGCTCCGCGTAGGCACTATGTACAAGAGATATCGGTTTGCTGACTCGAGTGGAAGTCTTCTCGGAGAGTTTTTGGTCGAAATATATGGCGATTGATCTGGGTGAGTGGGTAGAACCTCATTCTCTGATTCTTGCAAGCCTTAATAATGAATCTAAGTTTTATAATATCTGTTGCTAAGAAGATTATTATTTTTGTTGCATGAATAATAGAACTGCATGCTTAGCTAGAACTTGAATGCTTGTCAATAGAGAACCTTGCCATGCTAATAAGAATAGTAAGAGATTGCTTGAACATGTTTCCATATCGCTTGTGTTTTGATAGAACCACATCGTGCTTGAACTTGTTCAGAGAGGGCGGCCAGCCCGCATAGAGATAGAAGAGAAGAGATAGATGGTCTGCTTGTTTATTTTATCTGTATCATAGAGTTTATCTGATAGTATTTTATGCATTCGCATCGGTCGGACAATGGCTATTAGTGAAGAGTTGAACCTTGGTCCCGACTGCTATAATGTTAGTTAAGAGCAACCATGAGTCACAGCTGCTAATAGCATCAGATAAAAGAGTCATTGGTTAGCTGGATTACCGCTACTGATCCTGAGTTTCTTGGGGACCGAAAGTATATAGATATTTTATCTTGTTTGCTTGATAGAAGGATAATTCCTAGATGGTGCATTGTCCCTAGTGTATTTGAGTATAGCTCATGAGACACGTTGCACACACCCTGATAGTAGAATAATTGACTTGCCTTGTGTACTTGAATAAATTGAATATGAACTATATTTTCAAAGATATTTTCAAAAAGAAGTAATATGACTCTGTTCCTGTGCTACATGTAACAAACCTAGGTAAAACTAGAAATATCACCAGTAATGTAATATTTTATAATATAATTACTTAGTGTTGGTTTTAGTGAATGCTGCTTCTTTTCGTTGATTTTAGACTCACCAGTACTTTCTCCAAAGCGCTGACCCACAAATAGTTTACTTGTTCGCAGATGCTGGATCGTCCGAGGAAGCGATAGTCGTGCCTCATCTCCAGGACCCAAAAATCTGGTTTTGATGCCTTGAGCCGTATCGATTGCTTTGAGCTGCTTTTGTATAAAGGGACATAATGTATGGAATGATGCCATTATATAAGGAGAACCTCGTGCCTTGTGATTTTACCCGTATACTCAGATGGATTATTATTTGCAACATTGTCCCTCCGCTGTGTACTCGATCGATTGGATGATAAGCCACAACTTTAACGATGTTGCCTTGTGCGGGCGCAACCCCAGGCTCGCACGGTATCACGTCCCGATGGCAAACGACTATACGCCCCGCGGGAGCGCCGATGTGTGGTAATTCGTGCCCGACGGGGGCATTGTAGGGACCTTCGGGATCTGGGCATGACAGAATGGACATGCTTTACAGATATGATTGACTTCCACCAAACTATTTCCTGTTAAAATTCTCAGTTTATTAGGTAATAGTTCAGTTTCTATCTCATGTAAACATATAAATGCAGCATATATAAAGGAATGTGTAGCGCCTGAATCAAATAACATTTTTGCTGGATATGATGAAACTAATATAGTACCTGTCACAACTTCTCCAAACAGTTCTGCCTCATTAATATCCATCTAGAAAGCCCGGACATGCTTCTTCTTGCAAGTATAAGTTTGTTGTGTTCTTTGTGCTTGTTGGAATTATTCCATTTGAGATAGTAACAAAGGCCTATACTGACTTCCTGCAGGTACCATTGTCTGCATTATTCGTGCTGCCTGCTGGATTGGCCTTGATGTATTTATCATTGGCCTTGGTACATTCCTCTGAACTACCTGTCTTAGGTTAAACCCTACATTCATAGGCCTAAGTTCAAATTATTGATATGGTGCTATAGGCCTTATTATAGGTATCTGGGGGCACTGAATAATTTGATGATATGATGCTCTACATCTTAAACACCATCCATGATATTTTCTAAATTATTTTCTCAAATGGCCTGGTTTCCTACAGAATTTGCATATGGGCACACCTTTTGTTATTGTCATTTGTAGTCGCTTGGCCTGACTTTGCCATTGATTCTTTGAAGAAGATGACCCTGGTTTAAAATTTCTCTTATGACCTACAACATTTGTTATTTGCCTATCTTTTTGTATCCTTTCTTGATCTTGGGCTGCTTCAGTTATTTCAGAATATGTTTGGTATCTATAAGGTGCAACTTTTCCTTTAAGTAATCCTCCAGTAGTCCTCAACCATTGCCCTGCTTCTAATGGGCTTTTAGTTCCACAAAATTTCTTTGGAATTAGTTTTCTAAAGTTGGCAATGGTTCCAGCTTTCGATTGGGGAGGTGTCCTAAGTTGTTCTGGTACAGCTGTAACGCCCCGTTCGTCCCGTTCCCCCTATTCGGGGAGCGCGGCTAAGATATGCTTGGTATCGTTCGATCGGGACAGATTGAATCAAGATCCTTTCCTCGTTATGGATTGGTTTCTTCGGAATCAGGTCCCATAATCAATGGATCGTGCCTCAAGGAAGGACTCGGCGGCAGAGTAGAGAGAGGCCTTTCCGTTGTGTTGGTTTTCCTTGCCCGTTTTCGATTGCCGTTTGGTTGCGTACTTGTTGGTTTTAGGACTTGCGTTTTCTTGAACGATTTTGATGGACTTCATTGTTTTCGTTCTTAGGATTTCGTATTTCGTATCGAGCCTTGGGGACCGAAGTAGGAGGTATTGATCATCCGTTGGTGTGTGCAGGTGATCGTGTAGACAACGCGCGAGCGGAGTCTTAGAGATCTCTACTTATTCTTTCTATTCAACTACTTGTGAGTGGCTCTATTTCGATAAGCACCTTCTTTCCAAGGGCTCCGTTCATAATAAAATTGACTCAGTTGTGCATTCAATCAAACGATACCAATTAAGTAACAAGTTGGATAACAAGATAAGATAAGAAGTAGGCTTGGAACACCCAATGCTTGTCATACAAAACCTTGCATAAATTCATTGATGCATGCATGTTCGTTGGATGTTTAATGGGTTGGTATTTATTGATAGTTCAAGTGCTCTTCTATAAGTTCAAGGTGTTCTTCTATAAACTGCTGCATGTTATTTCATATAACTGTTGGTTGATTGTGATAGTACAGTAAAGCAGTTTCGTACATGATGTTCTTTAAATCGCTAGTAAGTAAATCTATGAAGTAGAGTTCATAGAAATGGTCATGGGAATTCTTGTGCACAAGGGATCCAGGTTCCTGCGAACGGTTACCGGGGCACCGGGCCGTTTCGACCCGGGCGGAATCTACTTTCTTAGTCGTGGGAGCGGGGAATTATAGCGGGGCTAGCTACCCGCGCTGCAAGCGTCGCCGCCAGCCCAGACTAAACCCATGATGGCTCCTAAACAACAAAGAAAGATGTTGTGTATATTTAAACTGTGCAGACTAACTATGTCTTCGTGACAGGGAAGGCTATGGTAAGTTGTACAGGTGGTTCAGACGGTACAGGTAAAGTCACCGAACGGTGGCATGTGGAGTTATGTTATTTTGTTCTTGCATACCTGCTAAATGAAATCTGATCTAGGCAAGAATAGAAAGTCACATAAACACATAAATGTTGCATGTTCATTTAAAACGCATCTAAAGAGCTTGGTAAAGTTGAGCAGCTAGCCTTCACCAGTACTTTTCGAAGTACTGACCCTCGTTGTAGCAAGTTCCCCGGCGCAAGGCAACGCGGCGAGGAGCTGAAGTTCTCTCCAAACTTTTAGGATCCTTGGCGGTTCGTGGCCAAGACTTTTGGAGGCTCAAGCTAGAAGCCTTCCCCTCTCTCTCCGTTGCGGAAATAACGCTAAGGCGATGGTGCTTACCCGCACCCAAGGTGTTTTGTGTTTTTGAATCTATGTAAAGGGGCATAATGTATGGATCGGCTATCTCATTTTGCGTCCAAGTTTGTAAGCCCGTGGGGCATTTTATACTTTTGAGTCAAGCAATGTAACAAGATGTTCATTATAAATAAAAGAGAAACTTTTCTATGCCTCAACCTTGTGTCATCTTATTTGTCTACTCTGTTGCATTGATCTAAAGAATATCCTTATGCCTAAGGCCTTGTGCACGCGCGCCCTACGCGTGCACGGCATCGCGCCCCTGGGACGATTATCGATTAGGCAAAATCGGGACGTGATATATTGGTATCAGAGCATGCTTCAGATCCTTCGATCTCACAAAGAAAGTTTCTAAAGAGGACCTTGTTCCTCCCGAGTAGACCCTTGAATTCGCTTGGCCAAAATGAGATGCGTTCCATACAATAAGTCTAAATATTTTTGAAAAGTGCGTGGGAATTATACGATTGCTTGGACGGGATTATGATGTGAGGGCTTTTGTCCCAACTCATAGAGGATGTTTTGAGAGGAGACTTGTGTTATAATCGGCAAGTTATATATCTATATGAAAACACCAAACGAGTAGAGTGCGAGATAAGAATATCGTTCAGACAGTGGTCCATGCACATGGCCTTTTGGCCAAGTTGTGTTAAGTATTGTGCACCAAGATCCTTGGTGCTAGTGAGTTGCAGCGAGAATTGGGTATTGTTGGGATGAGAATAAAGTTGACTTGGAGGGAAATCGATAGAGACGTTATCAAATTGCCGCTGAGGCGAGTAACGGGAATCGTGTAGGAAATTTTCGAAAATAGTTGGACGGTTATTCATAACGATAAGTTATGATTTGAAGCATAGTCTGTATAGAGGACTATAAATACAGGTGTACGAGTCTAAGATCGCTAAGGCGATAAATAGGGACGGTGTTGGAGTTCTAAGGAACGAATTGGGCATACGACTGTAGGATGCGAACGCGAATCATGAGTTATTAGGATGACTCAATTCCTGAGTAGTGTATGCGATAAGTCCCCTGTTCGATTATGCAATTTGTGGATATAATGAGTTGTAAAGATTCATGGAGTATAACTCGAACCCTGAGTGGTGTATTTGTTGGCTTAGAAATGCTTGAACGAAGTCGTGGATTCGGAGAATTAAGCGAGTCTAGCGACAAGCGACGAGATTGGGTAAAGCCTTAGTATAAATAAACAATGCCTAGTAAGTAAGCGAACTCGGAGAAAGCATGCAATATTTGGTTCGAACGAGTTACAATGAGTTGAATAAGGGATAAGGCTTACAACGAATAGAAATTCAGGGCAATTGGAAATCGATAGCATGGTCAGGAAAAACATAGAGGATTGTACGAGCGATTTGAGTTGAAACAAGTGAATTAGAAGCTTGAGTTGAGATTGAATAATCTGAGATGCGATCGGAGTGGTGCGATTGAAAACAATGGCGCGAACGAATGATAACGTGCATGGAAAATTTGGATTTGAGTAGGATATCGCTCGATAGAGTTCAGATTGAGTACAAATGCGATAATTTCACTTTTGGGAAATTTCAAACTATAATAATGGTTGGAAGTTAACTCGGATTGATGCAAGTTGGAAAAATTGGGATTTTGATAGAATCGAGTTAAGCGGTAGCAGACTTGGTTTGGAGTTGGAAGAACGATCTTGAAATCAAGTTCGGAAAGATAACATCCGAAATCTGTCCCAGTGAGAACGATTATTCTGCGGGAGCGCCGACGTGGTGATTTTACGTTCGGCAGGGATAATCGAACTCAAGGGAACATGTTCGGTGATTATTCCAAACGAACACGATGAATGGATAAGTGTCAAATGGGATAGACTTTGAGTTTGGGATTTGAACTTAGTTGTTTGAGGAATGCTAAGTGTAGACAAAGAAATGTTCAAAATGGTAATATTGAAGTTGGATATTTTGGCTTAGCGAATTTTGATTGCAGTAAGAACGGTTGTTGGAAGAACATGACTTGAGGGATCAATGTACAGCTTAGGATAAAATGAAAATTGATGATGAGGTGTCTGTTCGTTCAAGGATAACCATAACGATTGACCTTCTTGTCTTGTGCGGGTATAACTTCTTATTCGCACATGCGTCACGTCCGGATAGGACGATCATTCCGCGGGAGCGTTGGCATGGTGATATCACGTCCGACGAGGATGATTGAACTAGCGGGAGACCGGAATGTGACAATTGAGGGATCATTCTGACTTGTGGTTTAATACGATAAGACAAGTTTCAGGATAAGATGAGTCTAAGGATTTTTGGTGAGGAGTTAGTCTAGAAACATGAAGTAAGAGATATTGGACGTTTTCATGAACGGATACGTAGATCGTGCTGGACGACTTAGAGTTCATGATATACATCGATGGTCTAAAAATGGAAATATGGCTTGATGATACAGGTGTAAAAAATGATGGATTGGTGAATCCTATTAAACGAGATGAAAGAGATAGTATGTGCGAATCGATGGGTTGAACCTGCAACGTGGGCGTATCGTGGGTTCGGTTGAACAAGCGTGTTGGTGTGATAGGGTGATCTGTGCTCGATGTTTAGAAATCTGAGTGAAACGAGCTTGGGTAGAATACCCGTGTAAAGGAACAATGGTTTGACCTTAGGGTGTTTGGGGCGAGCGTTGTGCAACACGGTTGCGCGATGAGTCGCAAACTTGAGTTGTACCTATGACTGTGTCTGCTGGCCTAGTGACTAGGCAGACGACCCTATGCCTTGAGTTAAACTGGAGTGGCTGACTTCAGAGTATCGTTCGGGAAGAATGATAGAACTGGGGCAACAAGACTTAGAGTTAAAATTTGGAATTGGGAATATACACTAGCAACGTTCGCGTTGAAACAAACGTAATGCAAGATAGGACTCGGGTGATAATTGATTTGGCTGGATAGGTTACGCGACGGTAAAGGATAAGACAATAGCTGGATCGAACAAGAGTTCAGTCATTCATATAGTAGGACGATCCGCGTTTCAAAAGATTTTTACGAGTAGCTTGTCAGACTTAGCTGTCACTGAGCTTGGTTGAAATACACATATTTGGGGGACGCCTTGAATATGGGTACGATCCAGACTTAGCGATATGCATAACTCGGATGCAGCTGCAAAGGAAAATGTTCGGATTCGCATGGATGAGTATGGCAACTGAAATAATTTAGCCTCAACCTAAATTTTCATAGAGGAAAGATTGTATCGTTCCTCGTGCTACCGGGATAGTTCTGCGCTAAGGCGCAGTACGAGACTGAGTTTGGGGATGCAATAGTTGAACGAATAGATCATTCGGATAAAATGATTAAGCACTCTGGCGAACGGAACGAGTAAAAACGAATAGAAAGTTAAGTTCGATTGAGCCAAAGGTGCGAAGGACTTGAGCGTACCCCAGGTAGGCAATTTAGCTCTGCGCTAAGGCGCAATATAGACTGAGTCAGAAAAAGTTGGTGATTGGGTGCGAATTTATTTAGTGAGATTGGACGGTGACTCAGAGAGATTTGATGCAAAAAACGAGATTGGAAAATTGTCGAGATTCGAGCTTTTGGGTTAGGCGTAACGACGGGTTTCGATAGGCAACGTCAAGTAATAGGCTCAATTGTGTTGGGTTCCTATGGTGATAACATAACAAGTTGGGCAATTCCACCCAATTATGAGTCGTAAGTGCTCGTTGTGTCATAGAATACCATGTGCTTGGGTAATACAGCCCTGCGCTAGGTGCAGTAGATTTTGAGACGGACGTGCAACGATCGAGTTGAGTATAACTCGATAGCATTGAACGATAGAGTCGTTCAATGAGAATTGGCCAACATTGGCGTAACGCATGGTGAGAAAATAGAGGATTGTATTATTGAGACAGTCCTTGAAGGATAAGACGAGATGCATTGGGTAGTTTAGAAGTTATGCGATAGCACGAGTTGCGCTCAGGAAGTCTCGAGGACGGAACTTGTTCTGAGTGGTATATGATGTAACAACCCACTCCGCTCAACCCGGAGGGCCGATTCAAACGGCACAAGTGTAGCTATTCAACCGCTTTGCTCAGCGAGATGGCTCATTCGATGCAAAGGCTTTCATGCTGGGATCCTCAATGGAGTCAGACTTAGGCTATCAGAAGCGCGTCCGGAGTCTAGCTCGACCGATACGATACATCGCTAAGGTGGGTGACCCCGGTGAACCTGTCTCTACTTAGCTGCACACTAAGAAAATGAATGTTACGTGCTAGTTTACAGGCGATAACCTTTGCATGCTAATAAAAGAGATGAACGCACATAGCGAAGGGGATAACCCCGCTTTATTATCGTATAGAACATGGAAATCTTACATGCTAGTTGCGTAATCGACTTGGGTCAGTTGAATCTGCAAGCGGACTTGTCGTACGCGGCGGAGCCTGTCTAAATTTTGAATCGTAAAAAGAAGCAGTTGCGAAACCGAATGTCTCGCTAGTGCGCGTACTGTGGCGAAACCACTCGGTCGAGGAGTCGACCTGAGGACTTGAATCAAATATGAGGGAAAGGTTTCCCTCATTATTCCTTAGTGGTAGGTTATATTCTTAAGTTTCGGGACAAAACTTCCTATTAGATGGTTATGATGTAACGCCCCGTTCGTCCCGTTCCCCCTATTCGGGGAGCGCGGCTAAGATATGCTTGGTATCGTTCGATCGGGACAGATTGAATCAAGATCCTTTCCTCGTTATGGATTGGTTTCTTCGGAATCAGGTCCCATAATCAATGGATCGTGCCTCAAGGAAGGACTCGGCGGCAGAGTAGAGAGAGGCCTTTCCGTTGTGTTGGTTTTTCTTGCCCGTTTTCGATTGCCGTTTGGTTGCGTACTTGTTGGTTTTAGGACTTGCGTTTTCTTGAACGGTTTCGATGGACTTCATTATTTTCGTTCTTAGGATTTCGTATTTCGTATCGAGCCTTGGGGACCGAAGCAGGAGGTATTGATCATCCGTTGGTGCGTGCAGGTGATCGTGTAGACAACGCGCGAGCGGAGTCTTAGAGATCTCTACTTCTTCTTCCTATTCAACTACTTGTGAGTGGCTCTATTTCGATAAGCACCTTCTTTCCAAGGGCTCCGTTCATAATAAAATTGACTCAGTTGTGTATTCAATCAAACGATACCAATTAAGTAACAAGTTGGATAACAAGATAAGATAAGAAGTAGGCTTGGAACACCCATTGCTTGTCATACAAAACCTTGCATAAATTCATTGATGCATGCATGTTCATTGGATGTTTAATGGGTTGGTATTTATTGATAGTTTAAGTGCTCTTCTATAAGTTCAAGGTGTTCTTCTATAAACTGCTGCATGTTATTTCATATAACTGTTGGTTGATTGTGATAGTACAGTAAAGCAGTTTCGTACATGATGTTCTTTAAATCGCTAGTAAGTAAATCTATGAAGTAGAGTTCATAGAAATGGTCATGGGAATTCTTGTGCACAAGGGATCCAGGTTCTTGCGAACGGTTACCGGGGCACCGGGCCATTTCGACCCGGGCGGAATCTACTTTCTTAGTCGTGGGAGCGGGGAATTGTAGCGGGGCTAGCTACCCGCGCTGCAAGCGTCGCCGCCAGCCCAGACTAAACCCATGATGGCTCCTAAACAACAAAGAAAGATGTTGTGTATATTTAAACTGTGCAGACTAACTATGTCTTCGTGACAGGAAAGGCTATGGTAAGTTGTACAGGTGGTTCAGACGGTACAGGTAAAGTCACCGAACGGTGGCATGTGGAGTTATGTTATTTTGTTCTTGCATACCTGCTAAATGAAATCTGATCTAGGCAAGAATAGAAAGTCACATAAACACATAAATGTTGCATGTTCATTTAAAACGCATCTAAAGAGCTTGGTAAAGTTGAGCAGCTAGCCTTCACCAGTACTTTTCGAAGTACTGACCCTCGTTGTAGCAGGTTCCCCGGCGCAAGGCAACGCGGCGAGGAGCTGAAGTTCTCTCCAAACTTTTGGGATCCTTGGCGGTTCGTGGCTAAGACTTTTGGAGGCTCAAGCTAGAAGCCTTCCCCTCTCTCTCCGTTGCGGAAATAACGCTAAGGCGATGGTGCTTACCCGCACCCAAGGTGTTTTGTGTTTTTGAATCTATGTAAAGGGGCATAATGTATGGATCGGCTATCTCATTTTGCGTCCAAGTTTGTAAGCCCGTGGGGCATTTTATACTTTTGAGTTAAGCAATGTAACAAGATGTTCATTATAAATAAAAGAGAAACTTTTCTATGCCTCAACCTTGTGTCATCTTATTTGTCTACTCTGTTGCATTGATCTAAAGAATATCCTTATGCCTAAGGCCTTGTGCACGCGCGCCCTACGCGTGCACGGCATCGCGCCCCTGGGACGATTATCGATTAGGCGAAATCGGGGCGTGACATATTGGTATCAGAGCATGCTTCAGATCCTTCGATCTCACAAAGAAAGTTTCTAAAGAGGACCTTGTTCCTCCCGAGTAGACCCTTGAATTCGCTTGGCCAAAATGAGATGCGTTCCATACAATAAGTCTAAATATTTTTGAAAATTGCGTAGGAATTATACGATTGCTTGGACGGGATTATGATGTGAGGGCTTTTGTCCCAACTCATAGAGGATGTTTTGAGAGGAGACTTGTGTTATAATCGACAAGTTATATGTCTATATGAAAATACCAAACGAGTAGAGTGCGAGATAAGAATATCGTTCAGACAGTGGTCCATGCACATGGCCTTTTGGCCAAGTTGTGTTAAGTATTGTGCACCAAGATCCTTGGTGCTAGTGAGTTGCAGCGAGAATTGGGTATTGTTGGGATGAGAATAAAGTTGACTTGGAGGGAAATCGATAGAGACGTTATCGAATTGCCGCTGAGGCGAGTAACGGGAATCGTGTAGGAAATTTTCGAAAATAGTTGGACGGTTATTCATAACGATAAGTTATGATTTGAAGCATAGTCTGTATAGAGGACTATAAATACAGGTGTGTACGAGTCTAAGATCGCTAAGGCGATAAATAGGGACGGTGTTGGAGTTCTAAGGAACGAATTGGGCATACGACTGTAGGATGCGAACGCGAATCAGGAGTTATTAGGATGACTCAATTCCTGAGTAGTGTATGCGATAAGTCCCCTGTTCGATTATACAATTTGTGGATATAATGAGTTGTAAAGATTCAGGGAGTATAACTCAAACCCTGAGTGGTGTATTTGTTGGCTTAGAAATGCTTGAACGAAGTCGTGGATTCGGAGAATTAAGCGAGTCTAGCGACAAGCGACGAGATTGGGTAAAGCCTTAGTATAAATAAACAATGCCTAGCAAGTAAGCGAACTCGGAGAAAGCATGCAATATTTGGTTCGAACGAGTTACAATGAGTTGAATAAGGGATAAGGCTTACAACGAATAGAAATTCAGGGCAATTGGAAATCGATAGCATGGTCAGGAAAAACATAGAGGATTGTACGAGCGATTTGAGTTGAAACAAGTGAATTAGAAGCTTGAGTTGAGATTGAATAATCTGAGATGCGATCGGAGTGGTGCGATTGAAAACAATGGCGCGAACGAATGATAACGTGCATGGAAAATTTGGATTTGAGTAGGATATCGCTCGATAGAGTTCAGATTGAGTACGAATGCGATGATTTCACTTTTGGGAAATTTCAAACTATAATAATGGTTGGAAGTTAACTCGGATTGATGCAAGTTGGAAAAATTAGGATTTTGATAGAATCGAGTTAAGCGGTAGCAGACTTGGTTTGGAGTTGGAAGAACGATCTTGAAATCAAGTTCGGAAAGATAACATCCGAAATCTGTCCCAGTGAGAACGATTATTCTGCGGGAGCGCCGACGTGGTGATTTCACGTTCGGCAGGGATAATCGAACTTAAGGGAACATGTTCGGTGATTATTCCAAACGAACACGATGAATGGATAAGTGTCAAATGGGATAGACTTTGAGTTTGGGATTTGAACTTAGTTGTTTGAGGAATGCTAAGAGTAGACAAAGAAATGTTCAAAATGGTAATATTGAAGTTGGATATTTTGGCTTAGCGAATTTTGATTGCAGTAAGAACGGTTGTTGGAAGAACATGACTTGAGGGATCAATGTACAGCTTGGAATAAAACGAAAATTGATGATGAGGTGTCTGTTCGTTCAAGGATAACCATAACGATTGACCTTCTTGTCTTGTGCGGGTATAACTTCTTATTCGCACATGCGTCACGTCCGGATAGGACGATCATTCCGCGGGAGCGTTGGCGTGGTGATATCACGTCCGACGAGGATGATTGAACTAGCGGAAGACCGGAATGTGACAATTGAGGGATCATTCTGACTTGTGGTTTAATACGATAAGACAAGTTTCAGGATAAGATGAGTCTAAGGATTTTTGGTGAGGAGTTAGTCTAGAAACATGAAGTAAGAGATGTTGGACGTTTTCATGAACGGATACGTAGATCGTGCTGGACGACTTAGAGTTCATGATATACATCGATGGTCTAAAAATGGAAATGTGGCTTGATGATACAGGTGTAGAAAATGATGGATTGGTGAATCCTATTAAACGAGATGAAAGAGATAGTATGTGCGAATCGATGGGTTGAACCTGCAACGTGGGCGTATCGTGGGTTCGGTTGAACGAGCGTGTTGGTGTGATAGGGTGATCTGTGCTCGATGTTTAGAAATCTGAGTGAAACGAGCTTGGGTAGAATACCCGTGTAAAGGAACAATGGTTTGACCTTAGGGTGTTTGGAACGAGCGTTGTGCAACACGGTTGCGCGATGAGTCGCAAACTTGAGTTGTACCTATGACTGTGTCTGCTGGCCTAGTGACTAGGCAGACGACCCTATGCCTTGAGTTAAACTGGAGTGGCTGACTTCAGAGTATCGTTCGGGAAGAATGATAGAACTGGGGCAACAAGACTTAGAGTTAGAATTTGGAATTGGGAATATACACTAGCAACGTTCGCGTTGAAACAAACGTAATGCAAGATAGGACTCGGGTGATAATTGATTTGGCTGGATAGGTTACGCGACGGTAAAGGATAAGACAATAGCTGGATCGAACAAGAGTTCGGTCATTCATATAGTAGGACGATCCGCGTTTCGAAAGATTTTCACGAGTAGCTTGTCAGACTTAGCTGTCACTGAGCTTGGTTGAAATACACATATTTGGGGGACGCCTTGAATATGGGTACGATCCAGACTTAGCGATATGCATAACTCGGATGCAGCTGCAAAGGAAAATGTTCGGATTCACATGGATGAGTATGGCAACTGAAATAATTTAGCCTCAACCTAAATTTTCATAGAGGAAAGATTGTATCGTTCCTCGTGCTACCGGGATAGTTCTGCGCTAAGGCGCAGTACGAGACTGAGTTTGGGGATGCAATAGTTGAACGAATAGATCATTCGGATAAAATGATTAAGCACTATGGCGAACGGAACGAGTAAAAACGAATAGAAAGTTAAGTTCGATTGAGCCAAAGGTGCGAAGGACTTGAGCGTACCCCAGGTAGGCCATTTAGCTCTGCACTAAGGCGCAATATAGACTGAGTCAGAAAAAGTTGGTGATTGGGTGCGAATTTATTTAGTGAGATTGGACGGTGACTCAGAGAGATTTGATGCAAAAAACGAGATTGGAAAATTGTCGAGATTCGAGCTTTTGGGTTAGGCGTAACGACGGGTTTCGATAGGCAACGTCAAGTAATATGGGTAACCTCAATTAAATCTTAAATACAACTATAAACAGTTAATAATAAATAACTCATGAACCATGTTTTCTTAGAACATCAACACATGCTATGAAGATATAAAATAAGTATACTGAACTTAATTTTCTTAACCTTATAATACCCAATATTCATATACTAAGTTTCTTGTTAGACTTTTTCTAGAAATCAATCTTAGGGTCTTATAGATATAATTAACAGATATGCTCAAACTGACTTCTCAAGTAATGTATTTCATGTTAGTTTATTTACTTGTTGCATTTATTTTTCCTTGCATATGTTGTATTGATTCATAGGTGTAGATTTTTTTACTTTGCTCTATTTCCTGTCCGAATAAGTGGCATGTTAGTTAGAGGACTTTTGTCCTAAATTTTATGGCACAGAGGACACTTTAGAGACCGTTGAGGGTGCCGACCAGGATCTGGACATTGTTGCAGAGATGTAGTAGACGTTAGGTTTACTTTCAGTTTTGCTTGTTTTTGTATTTCGAGGGATTCAGATTGGATGATTGTATATATATATGAAGTGTGTGAGGCGTTGCCTTTACTATTCTCAGGATTTGTTTTCGGATATTTGGTATAAAAGGTGTAATAAAATATAGTGAAATATGGTGGTGTATGGTGATTGTCATATGGGCTCGTACCTAGTAGCTGTGATGAGCGAATGATATTGTACTGGATGATTTATAAGGTTTAGACAGCTGACTACCGTTGTTCATAATAGCTTAGGCTGGACATGATCGATTCATACCCGAGTATTCGGGAGTGGGTCGTGACACATATGCATCAACAATGAACAACTATTCCCATTATTTACTCTCTTCCAGCTTCTAAATCCCTCAGTAGTAAATGCAGGTTAACAAGCTTTCTTGTTTTAAAAAAGAAAAACGAAAAGCAAAATGTTGCATCCTTTGACGGAGAGTACTCTAACCAAAAAATTGATTAAACTAAGAGCTTCAAAATCGACGATATTATTGTCCTGATTCGATTTGCACGCATGGCAATTAGGTTGATACGGCCCCATTTTTATATAATTTTACGTCCCAGAACTAGAATACTGGAGAGCGGGAGGGGGCGGGGGGGGGGGGGGGGGGAGGGGGGGGACAGACAAAGCAAGATTTGTATACCATAGTACTCCACTAACCCGAAATATGGTCACGGGTGTAAATAAATATAGGGGATTAATGCTACAAGCCAACAGTCAATCCTCGGTCAAGCAATCATAGTGTCTCAATCACAAGCAAATTAATCAACATACAAGATATACGGTCATCAGACATAAGATAGTAAAGCGTCCCAAACTCTGTATACATTGATGATCATGAAGCTAGTAATACAAAATAAAGAACTTACAAGAGTAAAAGTCATATATGATCAACTCTAGCTATAGTCTAGAAAATGCTAATCATTTAATGCCCATAGGCTAGAAGTCAAGTCCAAAACATGAGCTAACACACGTTTGGTGGCTAAATGCCTCAAAAGAATATACATGTACTAGTGGTTGAATAAGAGAAAACCTACTCAAGTGGTCTGGTGTTCCGGGTGGTCACCATCCAGGGGAAGGTAAAGAATATCCTTTGGTTCCGCTATGAGATATGACAATGCAAAACCAGTGGGGTCAGACCCGATTAGCAATTACCACAAAGAAGTCCAAAAACTTTGAACTAAACCAGCAATCAACACCAAAAAAAGAATATAGTAAAGCAACATGTAACCACCAGAATAATATAAAGTGCACCAGAAAATATAATAAAAATGGAAACATAAAAAGTAAACATGAACAGGTAGCATGTGCATGTATATGATTATATGAATATATATACCAGATCCTCTAAAGTGAACAAGAACATGTAAGTACAGAATCATGAAGCAAGGAATAAACACTAGTCATGTAAATAAACAATAACTGTAGAAAAAGATAGGCCGACAAGTAACAAGAAAACTTGGAAACTTATCAAAATCGGAGCTATAACCCATAAACCAAACAAGGACCGAGGTTATAGATCTTTTCTCGAGTCGAACCTAGTCACTGGCCACATATCAATACATATGACAATACGAGGAAGAAAAGACACTACGCAAGCATAAAGTAATAGCGCACAACTAAGAAAATACGACCAAGTATTTTCTACGGCTTGTTATCATTAGCTAACTAGGGTTATCATAAAACCTATTTACTAACAAATATAATCTTGAGAACCTCTCTATTGGTCATATGCCCTGCAGACTGTCAAAGATACCCTAAACACTGAAAACAGAAAAAGAAGTATAGCAGATACATCACCCGAAGATGTGCTCCTAAGACAATCATTACACAAAGGCGAGTCTGCGTAATCCATGTGTATGCATCACTCCACGGTGAGCTGAAAGAGTACTCCTCACGACGGAGAGCTCCAAATCCATAAAAATATGAAAAACATAGCTGAAATTTTGGAATTGCATGTAACCTAGAGATTCTTCCCTCTTGATGCTCTAATGATTCAAGCTAGTTGTTAATCCTTAACATTTTGTTTAGGATTCTAGGTGTGGCATTCCGCAGAATCCATCCTAGACATGTAGTCCTCTCGGAGATATGCAAGATTGGACAATGAATTCACAAAACCTATTTACTAACAAATACAATATTGAGAACCTCTCTATTGGTCATATGCCCTGCAGACTGTCAGAGATACCCTAAACACCGAAAATAAAAAAATAAGTATAGCAGATACACCACCCGAAGATGTGCTCCTAAGAAAATTATTACAAAAGGCAAGTTTGCGTAATCCATGTGTATGCATCACTCGACGGTGAGCTGAAAGAGTGACCTTCATGACGGAGAGCTCTAAATCCATAAAAATACGAAAAACATAGCTAAAATACTGGGATTGCATGTAACCCATAGTTTCTCCCCTCTTGATGCTCTAATGATTCAAGCTAGTTGTTAATCCTTAACATTTTGTTTAGGATTCTGGGTATGGCATTCCGCAGAATCCATCCTAGACATGTACTCCTCTCGGAGATATGCAAGACTGGACAATAAATTAATAATCACAAATACAAGACAGGACAATAATACAACCGAACAGTCATAGGCATGACTAGCGTGTGCTATAACAAGCCATAAAAGATAATATACGTGTCAGCTATCATGAGTGCACTACTACGAGTCACTATTAAGCATGTACATGTCAAGGATCATGAGTGCACTACTAAGTGTCACTATCAAGCATGTACTCATGTCAAGTTTATATATGGTATAAATTATCCCTTAACTATGCAAGGTAATCTGGTCATGTAATCATGTTAACTGTATATTCGGTGTAAATTATCCCCAAACTATACAAGGTTGCCTAGTCATGTCAAATGTATATGCACATAGGTGTCATGCAAGAACAAAGAAAATACGACAAAAAATAAAATATATGAAAAGAGTACAAAATTAGTATACCGTGGTATATTGTAGTCACTACCAGAATAAGGCAAATTAGCGACGCAGGAAACCATCCCCAAATGTAAAAAATACGTCGCTAATACCGAGTAGCGACGTATTTAGCGATGTTTGGACTTAGTCGCAAAAAACTAGTCGCTGATCAAAACAACGTCAAAAAATGTCGCTCTAGCGACGTAATTTAGCGACGTTACAAAGTCAAAAAATTGGCGACACTTAGCGTCGAGTGTCGCCAAATTTGTGACATTAAAATTTTTCGATAATTGTAGTTAAATTTAGCGATGACCAGCGACAGAATCATCGATGAATAGCTGACATGGCCAAAATTGTCATGTCAGCAATATTTAGTGACGTATAGTGATGATCAGTGACGCTATACGACAATTTAGCGACGTTATTAGCGACGCGTAAGGACGTCACTAAACGTCGTTAATATTAAAAAATAAAATAAATAAAATAAATGAATGTCTGCAATATCACAGTATAACATGCCTGCAGTATCACATTTTAAATAAATAGATAGACCCAGAGCAACTCAACACCGGTAAAATCACACAACAACAGTGATAAAATAAATCAATAAAAAGATGACTCTAAGGCCCGAATGTTGTTACACAATATCCAGTCATATAATAAAAATATACAAATAAGTCACACAATAAAATTGTACAAATAATAAGTACAAACTTTCATGAATGGGCTAATACACACATGTCAAAAAAAATCTACTGCTGATCAGGAGGAGGAGCCGTGTCGAATCTGAGATAATGGCGCGTTAAACTGCTCATGTGTAAGCGTCACGGAACTCGATGCAGGAGTCGATGTAGATGACGATGTAGGCAGACCAGGAGGACGTCGCTGCTCCAACTCTGTCAGTCGAGCATCATAAGTATCCATGACAGATACCAACCTCCTACTACTATGCTCAATTCGCTCGCCATCTCTAGATGTGACGCCTGCATCCTCGATAGTGAAGCGCCCACGGTCAACTGCGACTCCTGCAGCAACATTACGTTGCGCTCTATTGACGTGGCAATATCCCTCAACTCCATGATGCTATGCTCCAGCGACTCGAAACGTGTTATGAGCGTCACATCATCCGTCTGCGGTTAACCGTAATCCTCTGCATCAACTCTACACACAGAGATGCGATCTGAAGGTCAACTCTCTCCTGGGCTCGCTGCGACTCCTGGGAGGGCTGTGGGGTTTGCACATTGACAGAGGGTGTCCTAGAGGACTGTGATGCAACATAGGCGCCGTAGGATCCCGTACCATAGTACGTACCCGTATGTAGACCACCAACGGCTCTCATCCACAGCTCGTCATCCGACGGAGCTGGGTGGGTCGGGGTTTTCAAGGAACTACCCCCCTCTCCCTGTGTGGGCTGGGTCGACTCTTCGCAGAACCTCCTATACTCATTCTATAAAAATATGTATCTATCGATAAGCGTAATACTTACTATATATCTTAGGTACTTATTACTAATTACATGTATTTTTGCTAAGTTATATTAAAATGTTCAAAACATAAGAGTAATACTTATGTAGCTCTGTGTCGCGCTATCATCGATAAGTTGTTCCCCCTACCTATGAGTGACGAAGAACACTGTCACCATGTTCGCGTCCTCACACCTCTTGACCTGTTAAAAAATATATTATTTGTTATTAAAGTAAAAAATTAGGCTACGATGATTAAAAATTATATGTTTACAATGAAAGATGTACCAAGCGACAAAAATATTCCGTTATTGGAATCGATCCACCATACCACTTTCTCGCCCTTTGCCGAGCCGCCTTGGTCTTCTCCGACTTTTTCATATACATATCCTCGTTGAATCTAGTGCCTCATCACAGTCCACTGCTCAGGCGAGATCCAACCTTGGATCAATTTTTCTTCGCGATCATGAGCCTTCTGGTCATCCATAACATCACGGATCAGCTTGGCGGCGACGAAAGGAAACTGCTGCTCGATCTGTGCGGCCCAGTATGGTGGATAGAAATATGTTCTCTACAAGAAGTACAATAGTAAGTTATAAAATATTAACATAAAAATATTACTGACGTTAAAATAAAATATACTTTTACCTTGAAGTGTCCAAACCAGAACGTCTTTCTTTCTTCCGAGGCATCCGAGTAGTTTATCCATGGCCCACCATAGTTTTACCTTAGAAAATATCTTAGTGCTCTATGTACCGTCGGGGGACGATATATATATATATATATATATAAGAAATAAATAACTAATTAACTTACTTTGTAGGGCCATCGACCCAAATCTTCATTCTTGTCTCATCCGGAGGAGCGCACGGGGGATCGCTCTGATATGGAGACAGAGTCAGCTCGACCGCCATCTCCTCCTCTATCTTCATGGTACCGTCAGCAGCACGAACACTGGACGGAGCAGGAACACTAGACGGGATACTCTCGGGCCTGGAACTGCTGGTCCCAAGAGTACTGCCACGTGCGGTCGTCGCAGTTGAAGTCTTTAGTACTGCTGGTTGATAGTGTACGATCGTCGCAGTCGCAGTCTAAGGTACTATTAGTCGATAGTATATAGTACTCGGGGACGAGGATTGTGAAGGAGTATCCATGTCCCGAAGAGGACTATGTCTAGGGGATCTACCGTGGGAATAGGATCCGCGTCATCCAGACATATCTAAGAACAACATATAATAATAAAATAAATATAAAGAGATATTTAGATTACATGATATAAAAAAATACACAGAAGTTGTGAACTAGGTCACAATAAAAGTCTAAATGATAAAAGTGTCACCATCACAAAACATAAGGATCACCGAACTAGGCCGCAAATACACAAAGATATGTATGTATCACCGTCACAAACATAGGTATCACAGAAATATGCCACAAAAAAAGTATCACCATCAAAAAACTAGGCCACGATAAACGTATTAGAAAATTAGGCCACCATATCACAAGTCTAAATAAATTTTATTTAATTTTCGATCATCATATGAAAATTTATTTTGTTCGTCTTCCTTCTCCTCCTCCACCTCTTCCTCTTCATCTTCACTTTTATCTACTTCGTCATCATCTTCTGATACTTCTACCTCTTCTACTTGATGAAATATGTCATGAGTAACTTTCGTTAAGTCCACATCTACAATATTTGCAACAAGAGGTAGGTCGTCTTCCTGATAAGCTATTTCGTCAATATGAAAGGTATTTCTAGCTTTAGTCTTACAGGCTGTCTACTAATCTGACCTCCCAATTTCTTGTTTATGATAAGTTGTGAAGTACACAAGCTGAGCCTGACTTGATAGAACAAATGGTTCATATCCTTGATATCGACGCCGGTAGTTTCTATCCACAAGATCTTTCTTGTCAATTTTCTAACCTTGATATTGGATCGGATCGAATTACTCACACTTGAATAACACAATCTTAGCAGGCTCTGTGGCAAAATTATATGTCAACTCCACAATCTCTCATAAGACGCCAAAGAAATCAGTGCCTGGATCGACGTCTTTATAGTTCAAAGATTTGATACATAAACAACTATTTTTCGTAGAATCAAGATCCAGGAAGTTGTCTCTTATTAGGGTATTTGTTGACTTGAACCTAAACTCATTCACATAGTAAGTTGGCCAGATCTTGACGGCATAAATTGGTCCGTTTGCTAGAGTTCTAATAGATTCATTCTCAAGTGTTGTCTTTGAATAATCGACCTAAATAGTAAATAAGCTATATTAAGTTTAACGTTAATTATTGTGCAAGTATACATACACAAAAAGTAATTACCGAGATCCTTACATATGCTGTCAACCATGAAGGAAAATGAAGTCTCATTTCCTTGTTCTACTTATTCATCTATTATGTATGGTCTACTTGACCGTACCGTATCATTATATATGCTGAAACACAATGAAGCATATGCGGATTAGTGTAATAAATATATTGAGATGACGTAAATGTCAACGTATTAATTACTTACCCCTCTAGCTTCTCTACCTCATGCTCGTCGTAGTTGAGTAATACACATAACTGAGCGGCACTAAGCTCGTCGTTATTTAGATATATCTTCTTTATTTTACCTGGGGGCTTTTCGAAAGCATTGAATACTTTCAGTATTGCCTCATTAGATTTCTGATACCCATCGTCGTTTCTGGGAGCTCTCGTTCTATTAGTAGCAACATGAGCCTTGAAATACATCGAACAAAAGTTTGTAATTTTCTCGAGAACATAGGCTTCACAAATATAACCCTCCACCCGTGCCTTATTTTTCACCTTCCTTTTAAGGTGGTTCAGATGCCGTTCGAATGGGTACATCCACCGATAACCGATAGGTCCACCAACGAGTGTCTCATAGGAAAGATGAATTGACAAATGCTCCATGGAGTCAAAGGATCCAGGAGGGAACACTCTCGCAAGCTTGCATAGTGTTGCCGCAATGTCCTTCTGCTTTTCTAGACGATCGATGAGCAAGTTAGTAGAACAAAGATCTCTCAAAAATATGCTAAACTCTGTCAATGGATCCAAAACTACTTCCGGTAAGAATTCTCGAAATACAACCGGAATTAACCTCTCCATAAATACGTGATAATTGTCTCTTCATACCCGTCAGTTTGTACTCCTTTGGGTTGACGCATCTTTTCAGATTGGACACGTACCCATATAAAAATTTTAGGCTCTAGATGAAGGACCGTGTACGGAAACTCTAGAGGGGGGGTGAATAGAGTAAAGCAGAATAATCTACCCAATTAAAAATTAAGCAGAGTGAAGGCAGTAAATAACTAGTAGTGTATATGCAATATAATAAAGTAAGAGAAAGAGAGAGAAAACGCAAAAACCGCTATGTATACTGGTTTTCCTCTGGGAGGACTAGTCCAGTCCCGCACCTTCGCCTAGAGACTCGTCAATCTCTTTCAAAAGAATCAAAAAGAAAAAAATGGAATATAACTCAAGCTCGAAGTTTTATCCAATATAATCACCAATAATGAATCACAAGCTTTGATCCGAAGGCTTGTCGATTTTTTTACACCACGAGATTTGATCCGAAGTCTCGTAACTTCATACACCACGAGTTTTGATCCGAAGGCTCGCAACTTCCCACAGAAGAATAGCATGATGAACCAAGTTTTACAACTCGAACAACTTCTAACCGAGATCGCACTTGGTACTAGAAGGACGTGAGTTGATATTGGAGATAAGAAAGTTTAGGCTCTGAGGGTTTACTCACTATATGATAGAAATATTGAGAATGGTTGAGTGAGTAAGAATGTGAAAATCTAACTCTATTTATAGGTTATTACCAAACCGAGTTCGGCCAGAATTCGGTAGGAGTCACGCCCAGTCCCAAAATACATAGGACTAGGAATACGTAAGCATGCCAGCCATATGTTTATGGAGACTCCAATATATGGAAACCATAACACATACGTACGCTGTATTATGAACAATAATTCACAAGTGGTATATATTTGTCACAATTCACAGGGCATAACTAAATCTCATCCACAAAAATAATCATAAGAAATGAATAATCAATCAACTATATAACTGAATCAAGTATAAGATGCTTGGTAAGAACAAGTAGTTGGGTGGAGACAAATCCACTACCAAACTAGAATATAAGAGAAATAAAATAAGTACATCTAATGAACAATGAGGCTCGAAGAGTGTCACGCCCCAGTCCCAAAATATCGAGGGACTAGACACGTGGCAATGGCAGCAGCACACAATAATGGGCAAACCCAATTTAATGGACCCATCAAGGTATACTTAAGCTGTAAAACAACAATCAGGGTCTGCTAATCTCATCCACAGAAATGAATACAACAATATCAGAATCATAAAGCATTAACAAGTCTTGATTAAAACATAAGTCGGGGAACAACCCGCTAATGAGTTTGATACATCAACTCAATAAACTGGAAATAGAGAGTCTAACAATAGAAATAACTGAGTATAGAATGTGCATATACTCAGGAGAAATCCTCAGCTATCACCTCGTCCTCGGTTCCTGGTACTGCTCCGAGAAGTGCTCCTGTTCCGTACACCTCAGGATAGATATCCTCTGCTAACCCTGGGGACATAATCCAGATCTAGGTCCTCAGGGGATATAGCAAGGTACAAAATAACTCATGCCAAAATAAATGCAGTGCAACAATAAATGAAACAATAGGATAAATATATAACTAGCTAAGTGATATGCAAATAAGAGTTTAGTCATACTCGGGCTGAGACTACTATAAGATCTGTGTCGGAGAAACCCATAGCAGTATTTTCTCGAAGGGCCAGTACGGTACCAAAGCTCTGTGTCAGAGTCTAAGGCACTTCTAGTAAAGTAATATATATATAATCAGCCTTTTATATAGTAAAAATCTCCCCACCCAATGTAATCACACGTCACAGGTTCACGAAGTCTCATGTCCATGTCACACAAGATCATATCTAATGCAACAAGTTATAATAAAATCTAAGCATGTACAATATATATGTCCAAATCCTGTATCCTATACAGAATCACCATGAATATTACAGGAAGATTCTGTCTCATGAATAGTGTCAGGTGTCCTGAGGTTATAACGTACTTGATAATGCAAGTACGAGAATATAAAGGGTCACGATAGCCATCTCTAGTTGACGTTACACAACTCCGCGTACGGTGTTGGCACCCGAATATTAATCGGACGCTAAGTAAGTCACACGGTCCCAGGTTTAAGCATGTACAACAGATAAATAAGTCAAAGAAATATGTAACAAGAACTGTAATGTTTGGCAAGGTACACTTGCCTGGGTTTTAGTTACCAACTACGGCTCTGGTTTCAGCGGGTTCTGCAGGTACTTCTTCGGTTGCTGAAATAGACATCACCATCAGGTTCAGAAAATATCAAATAGCTAGAAACGCCTGTCTTTGAGTCCAATTTGGACACAGGGGCAAAAATAACAGTTTCTGGTCAAAGCGGGGTCCACATGTGGCCCGCTTCGTACCGAAAAATGTGTCAGGAACAATGGTCTCCAAATTTGTCCAACTTAGTGTCAACAAGTCCAGAACGATGATACGAACTCAACGAAACTTCCAGAACTGGATTCCTATGAGCCGATCACAAAATCGCTCGTCAAGTAGAGCCATAGGGCCCACGATACGCGATTTTGTCAACGTTCTCAGAATCGAACCAAACTTGGGTCACTGGACCAGCGTATTGTTACGATTCTGATGGCGCAAGTTTTGTTTCGATCCGACGTGTGTACACAAAGTTACAATAAGATTCAGAACAAGACGATATGGGGCGTTTGTCGGCGGATACGCGTTGATTTCGGTGTGCACGCACATCCAAATCAACTTCTGCGAAATTCTGCACGTCCGTATCAATAGCGCGCACCTTTCGGTGAAGACAGCACGCGACCAAGTCGTCCCGTTTGGCAGGGCGCACTCAGTTCCGGGAGAAAACAGGGTATTATTTTTCCTATTTTTGGATCGCGGTTTGCGATCGCCACAGGACGCGACACACCGAGCGGGTTGTACGGGCATCGAGAGGGTTACACAGGGTTCGCGTCATAACTGACAAAACGAGAAACAGGACAACGAGGAGAGAGAAAATGCTACCTGAACAGGGCTCCGCGGAAACCGGGATTCTCTTGTCCGTGAGTTGACACGACACAAGGGGACACTGTGCACTGTAGCTAGGGTTAGGGTTTCGGTCAACAGTGGCTGTGGCTGGTCGGAGCTTCACCGGAGGAGGGCAGCGCTGACGGAGGCGGAGGTGCTCGGCTCGTCGGCTCAGGCGGAGGATCGGGGACGGTTACGGCAGAGGAAGCGGGGGCCTAACGGCCGGAGAAGGTGGTTGGATTTCGTAACGGCCGGAGACTGTCGGGGAAGAGAGAGGGCCTGGGGGCACTGTAGCATGGGTCGGGTTCGGGTCGGGTTGGGTTTTGGGCCCGGATCCGACCCGATAAGGAATTGGGTTGGGTTTGGTTAGACCGGTCTGGTCCGGTTCGGTTCGGTTTATTTTGAAATAAACCGGGTTTATTTCTAGGGTTTAATTGGTTTATTTAAAACTTGGTTTTTAGGTCTTTAAAAATGCTTTCGGGGTCCAATAAAATCCAGGAAAATTATCCTATATCTAATTTTTTATTTTACACCAGAAAATATTATTTTTATAATATTTTAATATTTAATAAACACATTTAAAAATCATTTAATTTTAAAATACCTTTATTTAATTAGTTAAAAAAATCACAGAAAATTATAGAAAATTCATTTTTAAAATCTAAAAAATTCTGGGGGTTTACAAAGAGAAGACCTCCTCGAAAGATAACGAAGTAGCAAGTCCTGATCCTTGCTCCTGCGAATAGTCATGATCGTCTACACCTGGAAAGGGACCAGGTTCTCAGAGGGACGTAACAAGATACATAGAAGCATGCCATAAGGTAAATACTGAATAAATAAAGGGGGTGTGCTAACCATCTAAGTGAATGCAATGTGAGGGCAACCTTGGCACGTATGGGTAGGTGTAGGCATAACGTCCATACTTCGAAGAGCGTGGCATCTGTACATGTAACGTCCATTATTTCGAAGAATGTAGAATCTGCATAGTATAACGTCCATATCGTTCTGTAGAACATAGAATCTGAATAGTATAACGTCCATATCGTTCCGTAGAACATAGAATCTGAATAATATAACGTCCATATCGTTTCGTAGAACGTGAAATCTGAATAAAGAAAGTCATTGGATCCGTGGCTCCTCCGGATACTACGGATTCCAATGTTTGTATCCCATACGCCTACCAGTTGTCCTCCCCGCCTAATGCCAATATACAAGTTGCGAACACGACGTGGACATCTCGTACTATAATTCAAGTCGCTAAAGAAATATACAACTAAACTAAATACCGTCACACGTGCTGCTCACACCGATGGCCAGTCGAGTAGGAAGCAAGCGTCCCTACATGAACTCACTCTGTGACGTGCAATGATACATGTCAAGGCATGGGGATTCATATTGATAACTCAACAACTTTATGTGCGTCCACTAGACACTAGGTCAAACACAAGTCCTAACGTCAACGCCTTCGTTGACTGCACCCGAGTCTTTCTTGGACGTGCACAGTTATATAATATTAAAATAAATAAATATGTAACTAAATAATAACTGAATTTAAATAGTACAACAAGGCAAGGTATACTTGCCTGGCAAGAAAGCTGCGTAGTATAAGCATCCATGTATCAAGTACAAAGGATCAGAAACCATGGCATCCGAATAAGCGTCTTCGGATGCTGAAATAAACATCACCAATATTTCCAGAAGAAGCGAGATAGCTAGAAAATATTACCCTTTCGTCTAATTTGGACACAGGGGCAAAACGGTAATTTTGGGTCAAAGCAGGTCTAACATGTAGGCCACTTTGCACCGAAAAGTGTGTCTGAGGTAAAGGTCTCTAAATGAGATAAATTATAGGTCAAATAAATTTTAAACGTCGATACGAACTCAACGATATGTTCAATTTTGGATTTCGGTGAGCCGATCACAATTTTGCCCTTAAAGTCAAACCGTGGGACCCATGAATAGGCGGCTTGGTCAACTGTCTCAGAATCGCGTGAAACTTGGGTCACAGGACCAGCATGATACCACGAATCCAATGGCATAAGTTTTTTTGTATTCCGACGAGCATACACAAAATGGGGTGGTATTTTACAAAAGTTACGATACAGATACTTTTTACGGATACAGGTTGATTCCGACGCACACACGTCCGAATCAGCTTTCGCAAAAGCTCACACATCAGGATATACCATACACGCCTTTTGGTGCAATTGTTATGCGATAGGCGCACTCCGTATCACAAAATTTAAGTTTTAAAAAATCAAATTTTTGGTCGGTTTGGAGGTCGAATAATTTAACACATATAACAAATTAATAAAAACTTAAAGAACAGAAAAATTATCGGTTATAATGAGAAAAAAACCCTTCAATTAGTTTTGAAAATATTAAACAGATTGGTGGCAAATTGGGTGTGAACATAGAGGTTTGGTTCAAAATTCTGGACTTCTATTGATCAATTTTTCGGCTAACTTTCGGTCGATTTTTTGACCAATCTAGGGCACGAAAATTCGTCCCGCTTGAATGAAAATCCTAGAGGGTTAGGTTGTGAACATACACGGACAAACCGCTCACAAAAAAGAATCAAAGATGAAGAAGATACGTTACCTTGAAGTATGGAAGACGGGCTGCTGTGAACGCGCTATGCGCGCACGTGGATGGCGGAGGGCGCGGCTGCGGCGGCGCGAGGCATCTGGGGCGGCGACTGTCGGTGCGGGGGCAGCGTCGAGGTCGGCCGAAGGTCGACGTTGGGTGGCTAGGGTTAAGGTTAGGGTTTATGTTTTGTTTATATACACACACACACACACACACACACACACACACACACACACACACACACACACACACACACACACACACACACACAGGGGGAGAGAGAGAGAGAGAGAGGCCGCGGGGAGTGGGTTCATTCTGGGTTGCTGTGGGTGAGGGGAATTAGGTTTTAGTAGGATTTAGTCTAGGGATTTGTTTGTTAAGTAGTTAGTTAGGGTTTTTATTAGGTTTTAGATTAAGGTTTTTAATTATAATCTTTTTTTTTTTCTTTTATTTATTATAACTATTACTATTACTATTACTATTATTATTATTATTATTATATATTTATTAGTATTATTATTATTATTATTATTACTACTTCTATTACTATTATTATTAACCATATATTTATTAACATATATAGATGATGTTAAAATCCCATAAATAATATTTGCACACAAAATAAATTCTAAAAAATTACTTTGTAAAGCTTTAATAAAATACTACACCCAAAATATTTTATAAAATATTTATAATTAATAATTAGATATTTATCTAGTTATAAATTAAATAATTGAATTATCTAATTAACTAAGTAAATAACTAAATGAATATTCAATAAAATAGGATAATAGTAAATAATATAAAATCTTACAAAAATAGAATTTGCCTAATTTTGGCATGAAAAATTATGGAATGCTAATTGTTGTAAGTTGGGATAGAAAAATAACCACAATTAAATTATATATACAAAATATCTAAATATTTAATAATTAATCTATGGTCATTAAACTAATGTCATACTAATGCCAATGGGTCGAATATTTGTGCCATGAAAAGATCCTATAAGTAGTGTCTCCTGTGTAGGCAACTTCCTATGAAGGACGATACAGATTTTGGGCCCATCATATATTATTAATGTCCAAACCACGGTGACGTGTCCTAATATAATCATTGGATTTTAATTAATAAAAAATAATCTAAAATAAATACAAGAATTACAAAATACACACAAGATACCTATTTTTGGCGAGGGGGTATACAATCTACCCAACTTAGAAGAGTTTTGTCCTCAAAATTAAAAATAAGGCATGATTGCCAAAATCTTCACATTCGTATATAAGGCAAGTCTATCGCAATCTCTTTCAAAATTTAAATAACAGAATCTATTCAAATCCATCGTAATTACTTTAAATTTGAAATAATCATTGTTTAAATCAAACTTCAACCTATCGTAGTCTCTTCTCGATTTTCAAATCATCAACATCCAAATTTAAGTTAAATCCATATAACATCTTCAAGATTTAAATAACTTATATCAAATTTTATATCACGATCTCCAACTATCATAATCTCCTCTAGAAAACAATTATAATCAATTATTATTCCTATTTTTAACTTATGAATTTCGTATTCTTCAAATTTTAAACTCAATTTTCATCCTCAATATTTCAAATAGATAATCCAACAATCAACATTCAACTTTTAATTTAAATCATCAAATTATAAAATTTTGAACACAATCCATAAATGTTCATGTTTAGAGTTCTATCATTTATTTATTTATTTCCTCAAAATTTAATTTGTTGATTCAATCTCCAATATTCAAAATTTAAATCATGTGCTCAAAGTATAAATATTTGGTCCACAATATCAAGATATCAAAATTTATTAAATCCTCATCATCTTAATCATTCTTCTAAAATTTCTCAAAATTAAAATGACTTAAATCTCTCAATCTAATCTTACTTGATCACAATCTAAAAACAAATTACCTTAAGTTGACAATGCAACTTCTACCCAACTTAGAATTTATCCATCTATCACATAAGGCTATACATTTAAGAAAAATATTCCTCAAATTATTTAATCGTGCTATTCAATCCTCAAAAGTTTTTAACACACAAAATATCTCACATGTGGCGTGCCCTTAATTACGAAAGATAGTCACCAATTAATGTGATTGGCTTATGAGATATATCTAGTACTCTCCGTGTATCAAACTTATACCAAGCACGAGCGTTTGTCTTTCCGAAATAGGGGAAGACGAAAAACAATAATAAAGAATTCAAGAAGGAGGTGATAGAATACATGTACGGGGTTCAAAGCGATTAAAGAATTCAAAAGGGAGTTATCAAGACAGTTGTGGATTAAAATCCTATTTTAGTAAATTTTTATTCGTATGCTCATATCAGAACAGTTATGTACCTGATATGATATACTTTGACTTATCTAGAGGGCAAGTATATTCGTCTAACATGGTGAGTCAACTATATCTCAATCCACGTAAGTAGTTATGCGAAGAGCGAACCAAGCGCACTAAGGTTAGCTAGACCATAATATACTGATTCTGATTTTAGACAATGTATTAGTGTGTACACCCAATAATACATATATCATGATCAAGCTCGATAAAAGAATAAACTTGCAAAACTAGGCTATAATAGCAGCATAAGTCAAAGTAGTCCAGAAAATATAAGTACGCTGGATTATAATGAAAGAAGGTATAAAATAATTCAAGTTCACCAAGAAGATAAGACTCGTCCGGTGTTGTGCCTCTACAGTTGCCATACTAACTCCTCGTCTAAGTCTCTAATCGACCAAATGGGGCATAGGCCTCTAAGTTCTACAGTCTGGATAAACACTATCTTCTTATGCAAGTTTATAGTTGGTGTCATTCAATTACACTTCATTAATGGGTCAAAAAGACTATGTGATACTATATTGTGAGACATATTACCAAACTTACAAGAATTAACTAATACTGTAACTGCCTTAAGGGATTCTATAAAATAACCTTGTCCTAGTAAATAAGGTAGAAACTCTTGTTAGGGTATACGAGGGAAAGATCTTGGTACCTATTATGGTATCCTATTGCATTATATAGGTAATGGTCATCTTAAGTCTTAATCATAGTGCTTATAGAACAAAAGTGTTAATACTAAGAATGGAGAAGTTATTGGCTCTCAAGTGAAAGAGGATATAACCTATATGGAGATATGTGGAACAAATTACTTGATTTGAAACTAAAGGATAATCATAAAATCATAATCTAAATGAACAACTCGAACTATCAAGTTCTAACTACTAAGCATATAATTTCAAAATTCAAAATTATAACTATAATCCTAGCAAACTATATATCCTTAACATAAAAGAAAATCACTTGGCATACAATCAGAAGGGTTAGGTGGCACAAATTGAAAGATGAAAAAAAAATTTAGTCGTCGCACAAATAGCGAGCGTTAAGGTTTTGGAGGAACAAGATATGAAATTAAATAGAGTGACTCTTGATAATATCATGGTTTTCTAAGAAAATGTGGTATGCTAATCTCTGTGTTCGAGGTATGATCAAGAAAAATATTATATTCATTCCGCTTGGCTTCCTAAGGTACTGTTCTGCTATCAAGACAAGAATCTAAATTTATAGTTCTCTAATAATATCTCACTATGAAAGTTAGGTTTAGTCCTAATATTCAACCTTAGATTTTGTCACTACCCAATTCTAGAAAATAGGATATTTTTTTATTTTTATTTGATAAATTGTGTATTGTATTTAATTAATTATATTTATATTTATTTAGTGCTTGTAATATTTTTTTAATGATTGTTTTAGGGTTTTGGCTAGCCTGGACCCATGTCAGACCCTAGTGGACCCATGTCCGACCCAGCCCACACCCTTGTGAGAATTATTTTGGGGCTTAGAAATATTTATTATATTTTTAGGAGGTTAGTTGGAGAGATTTGGAGCTAGTTTGAGTGTTTTTGGAACCCGAAACCCAGAACCCAAGTTAGGAGGGCATTTTGGTCATTTGGAGACTTTATGTGACCTATATTGGAGTGGCCGGCCCCTAACCACAGCCCCTCACCCGCACACCAGCAGCACAGCCCCCCTCTTCTTCATATTCTTCTTCTTCATTCACTTCTTCTTCTTCTCCACTTCTTCTTTCTTCTTCCCTCCTTCTCCAAGTAAGTCCTTCTACCATTTTTCTTCCTTCTTCCATTCCTTCTTCTTTATGCTAACCCTCATCTTGTATTTTCCCTAACCTAGGTGTGAGGAGCTTAGATCTAGTGTGGGATCTAGATTTGGTGGCTTGGAGCTTGAGGGAGGTGATTCCAAGTAGATCGGAGACTTTGGCCTTGGGATTCCAACTTCCAAGAGGTAAAATCTAACTTTCCCCTTCCTAATTATTTTTGTGTAGTGTAATTAGTGTTGTAGAACCTTTTTAGACCCTAAGCCTACCCGTAGGAGGAAGTTGGAAGTAGTTTGGTTGAGTTTAGAGACTTTGACATTAGGTTTTGTGTCGAATTCGGGTGGAATCCAAATTTGGCCCAATTTTGGGTGATGCCCTAGGTTAGACGGACCTAGGTAGACATTGTCGGGTGTCTTGAGGGTGAGTGTGTGTCTCCGTTCGGACACGGGAAGCCGTGTCGCGGAGAAACGAGTGTTTCGGGCGAATTTGGGGCTTTTTGTCGTCGCCGATTCTAAGTGCGTGCGCGTTTCCGCCACCGGCCTAGAATCGACGTGGGAGCACATTTTCTAGGATCTAGGCATCGTTTAGAGCACGTGAGTAAATTTTGGGCCGATTTCGAGTTCGTTTGGTGTGCGTTTCAGGAGATTTTCCGAGCCGCGTACTACGTGTTCGTCGAAATGACCGAACGGCCATTTCGACTTGGTTTCCTCGTTTCGGGTTTGTGCGCACATTGGGTTAGTATCGGGGAGTGTGTGCTAGAGTTTTTGAGTTATATTATATATATTTTAGGGTGTTGGTGACTGTCGGGGTCGTTGGACGTGAGTGGGACGTGTGGTTTGTGTGTTGTTGTGTGTTGTGTTGTGTTAGTGTATATGTGTCTATATATATATATATATATATATATATATATATATATATATATATATATATATATATATATGTATATATTTATATGTATGTGTGTTTATGTATATATATTTATATATATATATGTGTGTATTTAGATCTATGTGCTTGTGTGTGTATATGTCTATGTGTATATATATATGTATATGTGTAAGTGTGCTTGTGTGTATATATATATATATATATATATATATATATATATATATATATATATATATATATATATGTGTGTGTGTGTGTGTGTGTGTATGTGTATATATATATCTTAGAGTGTGTGTGTGTATTGGTATGTATATATATATATTTGTATGTGTGCATATATATATTAATATGTGTGTATATATATATATATATATAGCTATGTATATATTTGTATGTGTGTGTGTGTTTTAGTGTGTGTGTGAGTGTGTTAGTGTGTGTTAGTATATAGATATATAGGTGTGTATATATATGTATCTAGTTATATATATATATAGATATATATGTATGTATATATATATATATATAGAGTGATATATATATATATATATATATATATATATATATATATATATATATATATATATATATATATATATATATATATATATGTAGGAGTGTGTGTGTGTGTGTGTGTGTGTTGTGGACTGGAGAGGGAGAACAGATGCAGCAGCAGCAAGCAGCTGCACCAACAGCAAAAGCCAGCAGCAGCAGCAGGCTCAGCAAGAGCAGCAGCAGCAGGCTCAGCAAGAGCAGCAGCAGCAGCAGTAAATGCAAGGGCAACAGCAGCTCCAGCAGTAGTAGCTAGTGAGGGAGAGTGAGAGATTGATATATATATATACATATGTTGATAGATATATCAATAGATAGATAGGTAGATAGATGATTAGATAGATAGATAAGGAGATATATAGTTAGATAGATAATAAGTTAGTTAGATAGATAGATAGATATATAGATATCTAGATAGGTATTAGATATATATATACATATAGTTAGATAGGTAGCTAGTTAGTTACCTAAATAGGTAGATGGATAGTTAGACGGGTAGTAGATAGCTAGATACTTAGATATATATATTTATCTAAGATATAGATATCTATATACCTATAGTTATATATATATATAGGTGTATGGGTAAGGTAAAGGGTATTTGGTATATGTGTATGGATATATATATATATATATATATATATGTATATACATACTAAGATATATATAAATATGGTAGATATATATATTACCTAGCCTAGATTAATAACTAGGTATATAATTATTAGTTAGATAGCTAGTTAGAGGGGTTTGAGAGCGGTATCTCAATACCTTGAGATACCGAGGTATCTCAATACCTTGAGATATTCAAGGTATTGAGTTTCGAGCGGGGTATTTGAGCATTAGCCTAGGAAATATCTTGGAGTGATTTTTATATGCTTATGTATATATATTTACGCGTGCTAGCTTAGGGTTTAGCGGGTTTAGGCGGGGTGCGTGGCCTAGGGCGAGGTATCGGATACCGAGGGTATCCCGGTATCTCGATTAGGCGAGTTTGAGAGTTTAGTAGCTTAATGAGCTCGATTTGACCTAGAATTTCAGGGGCACCCTAGTTTGACCTAGCTTTGACCATAATTGTCCTCGTTGACCGTTAAAGTCAATGTTTGACCTAGTTTTGACCTAGAATTGACTTTTTGGACCCCGGATTGACTTTTTTGATCCGATTTCACCGGTTTGACCCGTTCGACCTAGAATAGCCCTAGAAGCCTATTTTTAATTATTTTATATCAGTTTAAATGCTTAAAACCCTGTTTAATCCTTGCTTTTCGTATTAGGTCCTTGCGATACCGGTCCGGATCTCGATCCTCATCAGTTGCTCAGGACATCAGGCGAGTACCTACCTCTTATAGTTTCTATTTCATGATAGCATTTATATCACCTGTTCTAGAACTGTAATACTTGATTCTGACACATTATTACATGAGCTGGTACTAGTGGATCCCGTCATGAGATGCTATCCCCCTTACCGTGTTCAGCGGGTACTCTATCACGTGTATTTCATCATGTGCTTCGGGTATTGATTCTCATGTGCTATCATGTGCTTATTGTGCTCTCGCCTTCGTGTGCGCGAGCTATTATCATGTACGTAGCGTATTGTGGTTGGATCCAATGGTATTAGTGGGGGAGGGGAGTAGGAGTTGGTTATGTGATCAAAGTCAAACAGTATTCATGTGTATGTCGGTTATGCAACTCACGCATAACGGAGTTATCGTAGTATTTTTTATGTGCAACCTAAGCCGATCACATAATGAACTTGTGCTCAAGGCACTTAGCTAGTATTCATGTTTCTCACCTGTAGTTACTTTTCCACTACTTGTATTGTTCTCCAGTTTACTTTGCAGCTACTTATTGTGCTCCAGCTTATATTTATTTCCTGTGCATCTTGTATACTTTTCTATTGCTCGTCATATACACCCTACCATGTATTTGGAGTTGCTTTCAGAGTTATGTACTTCGCTCTAGTCCTGACTGGGCATATTTTTTTCCAGAGGATCCTGAGGACTATTGCCCGACGTTCTACGGGCTGGGTGTTGACGACTGTGGTGACCCCGTGATCGAGGAGGAGTGTGCCGAGGAGACGCCTATCGCACCCTAGTTAGCTAGGTGGATTTCCTGGGTTATTCCCAGTGTTTTATTTTGGATGATTGTACTTATTCTTTTGATGCTGTGATGTTGTAGCTATTTTGGCCTTGGACTGTATTATTTTGGATTGTCTTGCTCTCTTGGTTCTGTTTCTTTGTTTATATCATATCGTGCTTTTATTCTTCCCCTAGATTTTGTGATTGAGAGTTCATATATATATTGCGTGGTTGCCCTCCTTTTGGAGAGGATTTTGATATATATATATATTGCGTGGTTGCCCTCCTTTTGGAGAGGTCATGCCGGATTTTTCTGTGAGATATTTAGATAGTTGGTTGACCTAGAACGGACCTTTACAGCGTTCTACCGCCGATTTTGCGGCGTAGGCTGGACGTACCCACGGCTCATGCCCGATTTTTGGGTACGGGTCATAACAGATTTCTATTGGTTCCTCAATGCTAGGGTCAAACGATATGGTCAAATTTCTAACTAACCCTAGTAGTGTCTATACTACTCTCAAGTCCTTCATAAATATATCAAGGGATAATGGTCAATTAATCTACAGGTAAGGGATGCTAGGGTTTATTAGGTATTCTAAACTTAGTGATGTGCCAATATTCTAGTTATATTCTTAGTAAGAATATTATCCTAATTATCATCCTAACAACATGGATTCCTATATTCTAGTAGAAGGCTACACTCAAGGAACTATTAGAGAAGTACGTGAATCAAGCAGGATGCAATTATTTAAATAGAACATATTGGAAGGAAGGTGAGTTCAAGAATTTGGAACAAAATCAAGGAGAAAAGTCAAGTATGTGGATGAGACCTAAAACTTTAATCCTAGGTACAGGCTTGCTCGGTACATTAACGTAACCGAGAAAATATACTCTCGACCTGCATGGGCCACCACTAAAATATGTCACGCCCTAGTCCCAAAATATGTAGGACTAGAAAAACGTAATCATGCCAGCTGTATGTTTATGGAGACTCCAATATATGGAAACCATAACACATACGTACGCTGTATTATGAACAATAATTCACAAGTGGTATATATTTGTCACAAGTCATGGGGCATAACTAAATCTCATCCATAAAAATAATTATAAAGAAATGAATGACCAATCAACTATATAACTGAATCAAGTATAAGATGCTTGATAAGAATAAGTAGTTGGGTGGAGACAAATCCACTACCAAACTAGAATATAAGAGAAACAAAATAAGTAGATCTAATGAACAGTGAGGCTCAAAGAGAAGACCTCCTCAAAAGATAATAAAGTAGCAAGTCCTGATCCTTGCTCCTGCGAATAGTCATGATCGTCTACACCTGGAAAGGGACCAGGTCCTCAGAGGGACGTAACAAGATACATAGAAGCATGCCATAAGGTAAATACTGAATAAATAAAGGGAGTGTGCTAACCATCTAAGTGAATGCAATGTGAGGACAACCTTGGTACGTATGGATAGGTGTAGGCATAATGTCCACACTCCGAAGAGCATGGCATCTGTACATGTAACGTCCATCGTTCCGAAGAACGTGGAATCTGCATAGTATAACGTCCATATCGTTCCGTAGAATATGAAATCTGAATAGTATAACGTCCATATCATTCCGTAGAACATGGAATCTGAATAAAGAAAGTCATTGGATCCGTGGCTCCTCTAGATACTATGGATTCCAATGTGTGTATCCCATACGCCTACAAGTTGTCCTCCCCGCCCAATGCCAATATATAAGTTGCGAACACGATGTGGACATCTCGTACTATAATGCAAGTCGCTAAAGAAATATACAACTAAGCTAAATACCGTCATACGTGCTGCTCATACCGATGGCCAGTCGAGTATGAAGCACGTGTCCCTACATGAACTCACTCTGTGACGTGCAATGATACGTGTTAAGGCCTGGGGAGTTATATTGATAACTCCACAACTTTAGGTGCGTCCACTAGACACTAGGTCAAACACAAGTCCTAACGTCAACGCCTTCGTTGACTACACCCGAGTCTTTCTCGGACGCACACAGTTATATAATATTAAAATAAATAAACATGCAACTAAATAATAATTAAATTTAAACAGTACAACAAGGCAATGTATACTTGCCTGGCAAGAAAGCCGCGTAGTGTAAGCATCCATGTGTCAAGTACAGAGGATCAGAAACCATGGCATCCGAATGAGCGTCTTCAGATGCTAAAATAAATATCACCAATGTTCCCAGAATAAGCGAGATAGCTAAAAAATACTACCCTTTCGTCCAATTTGGACACATGGGCAAAATAGTAATTTTGGATCAAAGCGGGTCTACATGTGGGTCACTTTGCACCGAAAAGCGTGCCAGAGGTAAAGGTCTCTAAATGGAACAAATTATAGTTCAAACAAATTTTAAAAGTCGATACGAACTCAACGGTATGTCCAATTTTGGATTCCGGTGAGCCGATCATAATTTTGCCCTTAAAGTCAAACCGTGGGGCTCGCGAATAGGCGGCTTGGTTAACTATCTCAGAATCGCGTGAAACATGGATCACAGGACTAGCAGGATACCACGAATCCAATAGCGTATGTTTTGTCACATTCCGACGAGCGTACACAAAATGGGGTGGTGTTTTGCAAAAGTCGCGATACGGAGACTTTTTACGGATATGGGTTGATTCCGACACGCACACACGTCCAAATTAGCTTTCGCGAAAGCCCACACGTCAGGATATACCATACGTGCCTTTCGGTGTAATTGCTACACGACGAGGCGGTCCCGTTTGGCGGGGCGCACTTCCTATCACAAAATTTAAGTTTTAAAAAATCAAGTTTTTGGTCGGTTTGGTGGTCGAATAATTTAACACATAACAAATTAATAAAAACTAAAAGAACAAAAAAATTCTCGATTATAAAGAGAAGAAAACCCTTCAATTAGTTTTTGAAAATATTAAACAGGTTGATGGCAAATTAGGTGTTAACATGGAGGTTTGGTTTGAAATTCTGGACTTATATTGGTCAATTTTTCGGCTAACTTCCGGTCAATTTTTCGACCAATCTAGGGTACAAAAACTCATCCCGCTTGAATAAAAATCCTAGAGGGTTAGGTTGTGAACGTACACGGGCAAACCGCTCGCAAAAAAGAATCAAAGATGAAGAAGATACGTCACATTAAAGTATGGATGACGGACTGCTGTGCGCGCACGCGGACGACGGAGGGCGCGGCTGCGGCGGCGCGGGACGTCTGGGGCGGCGGCGGTCGGCGCGGGGGCGACGTCGAGGTCGGCCGGAGGTCGACGTTGGGTGGCTAGGGTTAGGGTTAGGGTTTATATTTTGTTTAGTAGTATACACACACACACACACACACACACACACACACACACACAGGGGGAGAGAGAGAGGCCGCGGGGAGTGGGTTCGTTCTGGGTTGCTGTGGGTGAGGGGAATTAGGTTTTAGTAGGATTTAGTCTAGGGATTTGTTTGTTAAATAGTTAGTTAGGGTTTTTATTAGGTTTTAGATTAAGGTTTTTAATTATTATCTTTTTCTTTTCTTTTATTTATTATAACTATTACTATTACTATTACTATTACTATTACTATTATTATTATTATTATTATTATTATTATTATTATTATTATTATTATTATTATTACTACTTCTATTACTATTATTATTAACCATATATTTATTAACATATATATTTACATATATAGATGATGTTAAAAATCTTAAAAATAATATTTGCACACAAAATAAATTCTAAAAAATTATTTTGTAAAGCTTTAATATAATACTACACCCAAAATATTTTATAAAATATTTTATAATTAATAATTAGATATTTATCTAGTTATAAATCAAATAATTATATTATCTAATTAACTAAGTAAATAACTAAATAGATATTCAACAAAATAGGATAATAGTAAATAATATGAAATCTTACAAAAAGAGAATTTGCCTAATTTTGGCACGAGAAATTATGGGATGCTAATTGTTGTAAGTTGGAATAGAAAAATAACCACAATTAAATTATATATACAAAATATCTAAATATTTAATAATTAATCTATGGTCATTACACTAATATCATACTAATGCCAATGGGTCGAATATTTGTGCCACGAAAAGATCCTACAAGTAGTGTCTCCTGTGTAGGCTACTTCCTATGAAGGACGATACAGATTTTGGGCCCATCCTATATTATTAATGTCCAAACCACGGTGAAGTATCCTAATATAATTATTGGGTTTTAATTGATAAAAAATAATCTAAAATAAATATAAGAAATACAAAATACACACAAGATACCTATTTTTGGCGAGAGGGTTTACAGCAGAGAATAGTTGAATTTTTGAACGTTGGAGGCCACAAAATTAGGGATATAACAATTGGATGATTTCATACTAAATAGGTGACCGAGTTCGGTGTGAATTCGTCCTGAGTTTAGTTTACCTATTTTAGGTAGATTCAATTTTGTATGTAGACTAGTTTGGTGGATAGGTTCAAGATATTTTTGGCCTGATTTCTGGGTGGATCGATTTTAGACTATTTGAGTGGACTGAGTTGGTTTCTAGTTGCCAATGCGACTTGACTTACATAAGTCCTAGACTCAAATAAAATATAAGATTACATATGAAAACTAATAGCACTATGATGACGCCAATCTTCTGAAATATTTGTTGACTTGAAGACGCTTTTTACCTTGACGACAGTTGTCCAAAGATAACCAAATCTGGGAATATGAATACCTTTCAGGGGCTTCACCCCCGAACCTCCACGAGGGGCGCTGCCCCCTCGACCCTCGTCCATTGACCGGGCAGCGGAACCCATGGGTACGAGGCTCCAGATAAGTCGTAGGCGGTTGAACGAAATCTTATGGTATTATATCGTCTTTGGCTCATCGTCATATAGCATATGTCCATAGCTGATCTTGCTTATTGCTTTTTGCAAGTACATGTTAGACGAACAAAAAAATATACAGAAGCGAATATTACATATCTGGATAATGATAAGTTTAAGTAGAAGATACTATAGTGATTTATCGATTACCATAATGCAAAACTTAATCGATTAGCCATATTCAAAAACTCAACATAAATATTGGGCCAATACTGGATCCACCTACAAAGTCTCCCTCCGTCCTCCTTGTCCAATGAGAAAATTGACATAGGCTGCATTACCTTCCCATTCTCTTCCTCTATCAAATACAACGCAGGGCATCTGTATATTTCTTCTAAGTTCAACATGGCCTTAGGATTGTCTTTCGTCTTTCCCTTTACGTCCATCACAGTACTAATTATGTTGTCAAACATATTCTTCTCGATATGCATGACATCAAGGTTATGTCTGATCATATTGGTTCTCCAATATGGCAGGTCCCAGAATATGCTCCTCTTCGTCCAGTTATGAGTTTGACAAATCCATCACAGTTGTACCCCCTTGTAGGATCTTCGATATCACTTAGAAAATCTCTAACCTCCTCCCATATCGTGTCTCCGAACCACCTTGGCGGTTGATCAGCCTTCTCCACAATGTCGACACAGAACGCATTCATGTTCCTCCGGAAAGGATGATCTTTCAGCATGAACTGTCAATGATAATCAAAGAAGCACAATTTTTCTTCGTGTTTCAAACGGAAAGCCATAGTACGGTCCATGCAATATGGATATGAGAGACGACCATGAGTTCTCCATCCCGATAATATTTCATAGGACGAAAAGTCATTGATGGTCCTCATAAGTGCTGCCATTATCTGAAAATTTTGCTTTCTGGAAATATCATACGTTGGCACATACTTTCTACAGCTGATTCAACTCATCTATCAACGGTTGTAAGTACACATCATTGTTCCTCTTGGGATTATTCGGACCCGAAATGATAGCGATTAGAAACATATACGGAGTATTCATCCACATACAAGGCTTTAAGTTGTACGAGGTGACAATCATAGGCCAATACGAATCTTGGGAGCCTGAAAGTCCAAATGGGGTAAAACCGTTGGAGGAGAGCCCTAATCTGACATTACGCGGATCTAAAGCAAAATCAGGACACTCTCGATCAAAGTGCTTCCATGCTTCTCCATCGGATGTATGGTCCAACACTCATTCGATCTGTTCCCGCCTGTGCCAACTCATATTTTCGGCAGTCTCCTTCAGCATAAATAACCTCTGCAACCATGGCGTCAAAGGGAGGTAGTGCATCGAATCAGTCGACTTCCTTGCACCGAGAGTCTTTCCAGTACCAGTTGTGACACAAATTAATTTTCTTATATCCCTTCCTTAGAGATCTAACCATTCTTTTAGATCAGTAGAAGTCTGTAGGTAACTTGGCATCCTCCGATAAGATCTCTATAATCAACTCGATCAGTCGGTTGTAGCATTCTTATGACATGTTGAAATCAGACTTTATGCTAAACAACCTGGTGACTACCTCTAACGGTGAATGATCCTCACAACCAGGATACAATGGAGTCCTTGAATTCTCCAACAACTCGATAAAATTTGTAGCATCGGCATTCGGTGCCTTCTCAACTGCTTCATGATTGTCCGGATCGAAACAAGGCCCCGCAGCGTTGAAAACCATGTTTACGTATCCGTCGTTGAAATTAGCATGCTCATGGACATTCATATATGGATCCACATAAGGCTCCTGCTTCGATGTTAAAGGCACAAGCTCTCCGTGTGAGGTCCACTAATAGTAATTTGGAGTGAAATCCCTCGAGTACAAATGATATATCATATCCACTTCTGGATGATATTTCAAGTTACGATATTTCACACACGGACACTTAATTTTTGTGCCGTCCATGTACTCAAGAAATGCCTTGACGAACTGCAATAAATAGATGTTTGATATTGATTTCCAAACCAAGTAGACATGTGGACAGCTCCGATTTGAGGATATGGGTGTCATCACGTATTTTTTGTGAGTCATTCATGTGGATGTCGCATACCATGGTACACAATATCATATATTAACACTATCTTGTATCTTGACACTATGACACGGTTTTAAATACCCATGACACTAACTTGAAACTTGGTCTCTAGGTCAAAACTTGGTTATTTAAGTCAAACTTGAAAAGTCTCAAAAAGGAGAAGTAAATTTTTTTTCCAGAGATATGACTCATAAGGAACACGTGGACATTCACATACTCAATATACTCACTTGTATCTTGACCTAGCTAGAAACCTAATAAAAAATAGGTAAATGAACCTAGAAGCCATGAGACCTTTGGCTCTACCTTACGCTCTGGTGCCGAAAGCCATGAGACTGAAATATGAAAGAGAAGAGAAGACTTATGTCTAATGGCATCCGGTACTAGAGCAAAAAATAGAGCCAAAGATTTTAAACTCCAGTAAATGGACGTCGGAGGGGAGGAGTCGTGCGAGGGGAGCATTCGTGCCGGAGGGGTTTATCAAGTCATTCTAGGTCAATACCTTGGTATATTAAGTTTCTAAGTTATACTAGTTAATATAGACTATACTAGATAATATATTATATTATGTATCATATACTTAATATAGATTATATATAATAAATATCTTACAATATCTTAGCCTAATACCCATTAGCTAGCTATATAGTAACACATCACAATAATACTTTAACCAAATATCCATATCTCCCTAAAACCTTAACACTTGACTATAGATACTAAGATATCACTATCTAATTAGTTTTCACATATGCTACCAACTATCAAAATCCTCAACACCTTATGTTAGCAACCTACCATATCACATTGCCTACAACCCTCAACCACACCCATGATTTCTATACTAAGATACATCTTTCACCCCTTGCTAACATCTATACTTAGGCACCAACACTTGATACTTAATACTAGCACATAACTCTCTCAACACATAACTTTGCATACTAAGAAGAACACTTACACCAATGCACATATATGCACTCTCAAGTCACACCCATAAATACTATGCTTAATACTAACCCCAATCTAATTCCACACACAACACACTCACCGATATATAGGGTAGGGTTAGTGTGTGTGTGTGTGTGTGTGTGTGTGTGTGTCCATGTGTCCGTGTCTGAGTTTTACCCATAATACCATCTCAGTGTGTATGTGTGTGTGTCCGTGTGTGAATGTGTCCGTGTTCGAGTTCCACACACAACACCATCTCAGTATGTGTGTCTGTGTCCGTATTAGGGTTAATATCCATGTGTGTTAGTGTGTCCGCGTGTGTGTGTGTCCGAGTTAGGGTTAAAGTTAGTGTGTGTGTGTGTGTGTGTCCGTGTGGTGTCTATGTTTGTGTAAATTTATGTAAACACTAGAAATTTAAATCGAACATATTGGAATGGGTTGGACCTAACCCTAGTTTCGTGTCAGTGTTAGTGTTTGTGTGTCTGTGTCGTGTCTGTATTTGTGTCAGTTTTATATGTCCATGTCATGTCTATGTTTGTATGTCCTTTATATTAGCCCTAACCCTAGTTTTATGTCAGTATTTGTGTGTCCATATCGTGTCTGTATTTGTGTGTCTGTGTCGTGTTAGTGTGTGTGTGTATGTATGTATGTATATGTGTGTGTCATGTTAGTGTATGTGTGTGTATGCATGTGTGTCATGTTAGAGAGAGAAAAGGGGGGTTAGGGTTTACCTGAGCTGCCGGAGGGGGTCGTGGGGGAGCACCGTAGGAGCTAGAGAGGGTCAAGAGGGGAGCACGGTCGAAACCCTAACCCTAATCCAACTCAGACTATTAGAAAGAGAGAGAAAAAGGGAGAGAGAGAGGGGGGGGATTTAGGGTTTACCTGAGCCGCCAGAGGGGGTCGAGGGGGGAGCACGGTCGGCCCGGAAGGGAAGGGTTGCAGGAGGCTCGCCGCGCGGGGAAGGGGGGATTTTTTTGGAAATTTTTAGGAAGTGGAGGAAATAAAATCGATTTGTAAACCTATATGAAAAACATTAGCGACATTTTACACATACGTCACTAAATGTCGCAGAAGTTATAATATTTAGCAATATATGGAATAATACGTCGCTATAATAAAATAATAACGATGTTTTACGACATTTGGCGATATCAGCTTCCATAATATTATTGATAGTCGCTAAACGTCGCTGACAGTCGCTAACAGCGACGTCCTGCTACATTATTTTATGATGTCGCTAAATACATAAAATATAGCGACGGCAAAAAAATGTCGCTAAAAACGTCGCTATTTCATCATATTTTGGTAGTGAGTATACCGACGGCATACCGTCTAAGACACAGCAGAAAAGTCAGGAAAACCAAGTCAGGCAAATTGGTATACCGTCGGAACACACTAGTACACCGTCGGTATGCAGACCAAAAACACATGTTTCAGATTCCAATAAATCGGTATATCGTCGGTACAGACCAGTACACTATCGATATGTCAATTTAGAACATATCAGGTTTTTCATTTCCAAGTCAATCCAAAATTGGTATACCGTCAAAATACTCTTGTATACCATCGGAATACTTTAGTATACCGTCGGTATGCCGGTTCCCGTAGACCATTCTAAGGGAAAAGTCCAAAAAAGATGGGTTTCGGGACCGAAATCACGTTTCGAAACTGGTCTATAAAGATGTCAAGTCTAGGGGTAGGTCTCATATAGCATATAGACTAAGTTTTATGGTAATCACTCCGGTATCATTTCGACATTGAGTTTCCTATCAGGTAAATATCAAGGTTTCCACAGGATAAATCAAAACCTAGCTCAAACCAATTTCAGAAACATGCACATAGTTGAAAATCATGAGGAAAATATATTTAACAAAACAAGTTCCATAAAATTTTAAGTATTTAAAATCCAGGAGAACAAAACCGATAATAAAACAATATTATTCAAGAGTTTGGCAAGATGCACTTGCCTAAAGTCAAGATCCTTGCCTAAACCTTCTACTCCTCCACCAAGAAGGGTTCATAAACTACACTCTTAGGACTCAAGACTAAGCTCCAAACTCCGAAAGAAAGTGGAGAAGAAATGAAGAGAGTGAAGAAAGAAAGAAAAGAGAGAAGAGAGAAAAAATTAAGTGGTATATATAGAGGTCAGAAATTAATCGTGACTGTTGGATCTGCCACGTCAGCGATCCACGTCTCGATTTAAATTAATCTCGTCCACTCAAAGAAAACTAAATATCCATTGGATAATAGGGTGCTTCAGAACCAAGAAACCACTTGGTAATAGGATGCCTCGACACTATTCACGAAAAATTCTAAACACTATTCATGAAAATATCAAAATACATTTCATGAAAATATCCAAAAGTAAATGGAAGACATCTCGAACAGTATATCGGCGGCATGGATCAGCATACTGATGGTATGACGGTCAGGAAAAAAAGTCTTTAACTTGAGAAATTTTTAGGGTTCCATGAAATCCAAGAAAATATAATATACAGTACAAAATATGTATCCATATACCAATAAAGACACCGTGAGACGAATCTCACATATAAGCTCGTCTGATTTCATCTCTTTGATTGATAGGATGTTGCCATATCGGAATACGAATACCCAGATGACGTTCAAGAGAACTAACATCAATTTTAACTCTTTTGAGGTTTGGAAGGATGTTGGTCGATACTATCTGGGATGTCAAGATTGCCTTCTCTAAGCCCCTGACTAGTTTATGTAGATTCTCTCGATTTAAATAATGAAAGAATAGTTTTTCTCTCTCATGTTTCCTTGAGTTTCCATTATAGTTTATTACCTATTAGAGAATTTAGAGTAACATTAGCACATATGCAAAATAAATCAATCAGACACTACAAGTCTCTGTCTACAAGAAGAAGAAGAAGAAGAAGAAGGATGAGAACTTTCACCTTGGGGTGGGGAGCTTGAAGGACGCGGTCGACTTCCCAGGGAGGGCCGAAGCCGGGGATGTCGAGAGGAGAGCAGAGTACCAATGAGATTTTTGACAGTTGCTGTGAAAATTGGAAAAAGGAAGGAAGAAGCTTCATTTATTTAAATAAAATTTTCTAAATCAAATATTTAATCAAAGAAAATCCTCAAGAAATCTAAAAAAGAAGAAAAAAGAAAATATTCATTCAAAGGGAAACCTAGCTTGAAAGTTGAACGTACTTGGAAGAAGAAGAAGTATGGAAAAAGTAGAGAAGAACTTCTCTGTCGTCAGGGTCGGCGTTGTACGACTACAGGTTGGGTCCTGTCCTGGGCTGGGAGAGTGGGAGCCAGGAGGATTTCTTTTGTTTCTTGAAAAGAGGAGAACCTAGCTATTTCCAAACGACTGTGCTTCTGTTGGAACTTAGAAACCGATTGGGCTGGGCTGGGCTGAAAGCATGAGGATAGTAATTTTTTTCTTCTAAAGTTAGCCCAGGCTATAGCCTGGGACATCCCTCTCTATCCTATGTCCCGTCCCTGTTACTAGGATTTTACTCTCGTCATCAACACTTCTATTAGGCGGCCCTGAGCTCATGGAATTCGAGACGAACTTTCAAAATAAGACCCCCATAATAATAAAAAATTAAAAATTAAAAAAATTAAAAATTAAAAAAATATTGTAAATAAGAATTGAAATAAGGACCTCTAATATGCAAATCAAACATGATAGCCACTACACCACAATTATTTTGTGTTAAGGAGAGGCAATGGTATATAATAGTTCTGTTCTTGATAGAACCATGTTAGTGCTTCTTTAGTTTTTGGACCCTAGACCGTCGTCCAGCCTACCATGGACCATGGTCGTCTCTAGCTTCTATATAATGGAAGTCTCACCCACTCTTGACCTATAAATATGTGTGGAAAAACTATACTTTTGATCATTGAATGTTTGTAAAACTTAAGTTTTAGTCACTCCCTATATATATTTTTGGTCGCTGAGTGGCTAAAACTTAAGTTTTGCAAACATTCAGTGACCAAAAGTATAGTTTTTCCAAATATGTGTATTGCCAACCTAGGTCTGTCAGGATGTACCAACAAGTTTTCAAGGAATAAATGAAGTACAAGGGATAGAAAATAAACCATTAAGGACGTGCTTGACAATTGTTGGATATCAGTTATGAGGTGGTTTTAGAGTATCAGTTATGAACGATGGGTCCGATTTTGGGTGGTCTTAAGTAGGATTTTTCAATCAGTCTAACCCATGCTTGATAATTCATTAACGAATGGTTCTGAAAGTTTTTCTAAATAATAAAATTACCTATATGCAAATATATAAACAAAAACTATTCCAAATTTTTATTTATGATGTCCAAGTCTCAAGGATTTTTGGAGATGTCTTTATTGGTGTGTATCATGTAGTGTTTGACTTCAACAATAACCAAATAGGATTTGCGAATGCTGCATGAAATTTTTTTTTTTTTTTAGTATCGCCTCCACTACTTTATTATATTTTTTGGGTGAGAATATAAATAAAATAAAATAATAATAACTATCAAAATTTGACTATTTGGAGTGTTTATAAAGACAACCAAAATTATATTACATCGATTTTTTGAAAGTTTTGAAGCCGAATAAAATCACTGCCTAAAAAAAATTACCAAACATAAATTTTTCAAACATTTCATAAATGACCGGCTTAATTTTCTTTTAAAACCGATAAAAATTTGCCAAACAGACCCCCAAATACTTTTGTTTTTTTATCAACAAATAGTCAGACAAGCAAAGTCAAACTGTACATTGTTGTTGTTTTTTTATCAACAAATAGTCAGACAAGAAAAAATTCGAATATTGTTCATCCTCACGGGAGTGTTCTCCTCCTTGGAGGATAATAGTATGAACTATTCGTGCTTTGGGCCCATTTTCCCAACCGAGCCCATCCATCATGGCATCTCAAAAGCCATAACCCAGAAAATAACCTCCTCCCTCCCAATTCATTCATTCATTCATCACCGTCGCCGCCAGGCATCATCATCATCATCGTGCGATCATGAGCGGGAGCGCGTACAATGCGTTCAAGGCCTGCGTGCCGGTCGAGTGGAGCCCCCGCCTCTACATCACTCTCGTCCGGGGGCTCCCCGGCACGCGCAAGCTCCACCGCCGCACCCTCGACGCCATGCGCCTCCGCCGCTGCCACCGCACGGTCCACCACCGCACCACCCCCTCCCTCCTCGGCATGCTCAACCAGGTCTCCCCCCCCCCTCTCTCTCTCTCTCTCTCTCTCTCTCTCGCCGCGATCGGAAAGTTTGTTTCTTGAATGGGGGTTTCTGATTCTTGCAGGTGAAGAGGCTGGTGGCAGTGGAGACGGAGGAGATGTACAACGCGCGGAAGCAGAGGGAGGAGGAGCGCAGGTCCCTCCGTCCCCCGATCGTCGTCCGCCACTCCGCTCCTCCTGCAGCTGATCCTGCTCAGTAGCTACTTATGTTCTTTAGGTAATACTTCCTTTTTGCCCCCTTATCTATTAATCTTCTTTAGCTAAATTGTAACTTGATACCCTCAACTATTCAAGTATTTCAACTTGATATCCTTGATAGACATCAACTTAATACCCTCCCTCGTTTTTTTCATAACGGTGTTAATCGAAAAAAATTACAAAATTACCCCCTCTTTCTCTCTCTCTCTCCGGCAGTTCTTCTCTCTCTCCGGCGCCGGCAGGCAGCGGGAGGGGGGTCGCGGCAGCAGCAGCTAGCAGCAACTGTAGCGGAACCAGCATAGAGAGGAAGGGGGGTAGTTTAGTCAATTTTTTTTAAAAACGGTAGACTTAACCCTGACTGAATGACTGACTGACTGACGGAAGGTATCAAGATGAAAATTTTCAATAGTTGATGGTATTTCAAGTTGCAATTTAGCCATCTCCTTTAGTATATTAGCCGCAAGCTACACATTTCTCGTTTATCATAGAAATAACTTTTATTTGAATCCATGTCCTTATAACACTAGCGATAGCCCTATCCTTTGTTACAATCTATGTTGCACAGACAGAAATATGGACAAGGACACAATGCTGATACGGGATACATATATTTCCAAGTATGTGCAGAGGCGGATACTGACAGCATTTCCCGTTGTGTGTGCAACATAGGTTAGGTTACAACCTCAATTCACGCAGTATCCTCCTAAGGGTTTGCTTGGATTGAGGGTTAAGAGAGTTAAGTTCGGGGGAGTTAAGTGAGGTTAAAAAAATTATGCTTGGTTTGAGGGTGGAGGTTTAGGAGAGGGAGTAATAGAGGGTTAAGTGGGGGTTTGTTTAACTCTCTTTTGTCTATTTTTTTAACCTTCCAAATCGGAGGATTAACGAGGGGGAAGTGAGGGGTTTTGATAACTATTGTATTTTTATACTCAAAACCTTCAATCCAAGTAAGTGTTATTAAACACACTCCACTTTAACTTTCCCTCCAATCCAAGCAAGGTTATATGTATTGACTCCCCTTCCCCTCACTTAATTCCCTCTCACTTAACCCCACTTAATCATGCTTTTTTTTTTCCTCCTCAATCCAAGCAGATCCTAAATGAGACTGTTATCTTATCATATGTTATCCTCAATTGGAACTAGCTCCAACTTCCCGCGGATGTACCAGTTTCTTATCCTATCTGTCAATGTACTACCATTATTCCATCTTAACATTCTCATTTCTGATGCTTTCATTTTTTGCACAATCATAGTGAAAACATGATAAATATTTCGCCTTGGTAAAATTGTTTCCATAAACAACAACGTGGACAACAAAGTCTTATAGTAGTACTTTAACAGCTTGGACCCTTTAGTTGCAATGAAATATCAGACCCCTGAACCGATTAAACTGGGGAGGCCCAACTGACATCATCCAAACCTCATCACCTGATTCTGCTTGGAGGTTTCCCTGCAGAATCCCTCAAGATTCATAAGTTAGGCCGATGCTCTCTCTCAAGGAAAAATAATATAATAAAATATTAAATGCATACTTCTTCTCTTGGTTTTTGCATTTTACATGATTAGGGGAATCACATAAACATTAATTGATGCCTCGGCACCGAGTCCGGGGCTTGGCAATCCATGATTTTAGTTGATCTTGGTTGTGGCGTATCAAGGTGTTTTCTTGTTTTATGAATTCTTTATTATTGTTCTGTTTTTTTAGTATAGCAGTAAAAGAATAAGAACCTATATACTTATTACTAGTTGTAGGCCATTAGCTATATTTAAGATATTATGCTATACTTGATACTTGCTAGCTAATAACAGTGTGTTTGTAATACTATTGTTTTGATGAGTTTTGATGTAGTCTACTTGCATTTCTTATATTATCATCAGGCTATATTACTACAGAACTTGGTTTATAAATTGTTCATCTTTCTGGCACCATAGTGTAAAGACCCATTAGTTTTATTCATGGAAGTGATTTTTAAGGATCTTTGTAACAAGGATACATAGCTTTAACAACTGTAGCCATAACCGTTGATATGACCTTAACAAATATTATTAGGAGAAACTCCTTAAAAGATGTCATGAAGAAACACTTTACAGTTATTATTTAATGCAAGTTCTGTTGTAGACTGAGATATTAGGAGATTAATTAGGATTTATGTGTATTTTGTTTAGATTACATTTTGTTAGGATTTGATTTATTTACTATTTAGGATTTGATTTGGTATTATTTTGTTTTACCTACAAGTAGGATATGATTAGAATTTAATTTAATTTTGTAGGACTAGGATTTTCTAAATGCTACAAATAATTTACTTAACTTTGTACAAGAACATGTCACGTCCCGATCTCCCACATGCAATTGGTCGTCCCCGCTAGGCACGAATCATCGTGCCAGCGCTCCCGCGGGACGATCGCTCGACTCATCTGGGCATGATGCCGCACGAGCATTGAGCCAGCCCGTGCAAGGCCGTGGTCCATGCAAGCGATAAGAGGTCTAAGCCACAGAGTCGTACAGATTGTTCGAGTTGCAGCGGAATTATAAACGCATAGGCGATTGGTAACAAGTTCACAGAGTCGTCAATAGCGGAAGCATTGAATAATACAAGTATTGAAGTAAAGCAAACTCTTTGATATTGAACAAGTGTTACAAGCGGCGCTAGGCCGAGATTACAAATCGCTCAAGTCTCTCTCTGAAACAGTAAAAGCATGCCAAGTGGCTACATTTGTGTAATGATACATAGGTGATGTTCCAACATTATGTCCTGTATATGTGTTTCAGTTCAGGACGCAACGCTCCAAGGCTCCAGAGTGAACTCCACGCCTTAGCACACACGAAGGAGGCATCCGCACCGAACGAGGTTTTTTCGCACCCTGCAAACAATCTGGTGGGTTATCAGTACATGAATGCACTTGTGGGGAGACTACTCGTCCGCTCGACAAATCCAAACACGTTATATAGGTTCCGTGCACCATCTATTAAGTTATCTTCTAATCTTGCCTTAGGATCAGTTTCATGGCAATGATGAATAGCCTAACTTGTGTGGCAGTGCGCGTGCGATATAGGAGGAAACACGGCGAGACTTACCAACTTACCATTTGTCCTTCCTTGTCCAAGGCAAACCAAGTTAATTCAAGCACGGACACATATAATGAAATCCAGGGGCAATAGCATATGCAAACACAAGTGTCGTGAGCGAGATTACATTTTGGGTGCATGAGTTATACAGATTATCTAGGCATGTTGCAAGGATGTTCCAGTGTTCAATGGATTGCTCAAGTTGTTTAATTTGTACAAATGTCTTATACTCGTTCAGAGCAAGAATCAATATTCAAGTATCTCGTGTACTCATGTATCTCATGAATTTGGAAGACCAATAATTGCATGTCGCGGACAACTTGGAAACAAGGTACAATTTCACGGACGGTCACCGGGGCACTAGGGCCGATCCGGTCCGGATGGAACTTCATGTGTAGTCTTCCTGTGCATGGACGTGATGATTTGCAGCACATCCTGTACTCTCGTTGCATTCCATCCTCGTCATTGACTACGTTCCTTTATGGCTATGCATAATTTTTTTTTTTTTCAATTTTCCTATTGAATTTATATAAGAGTAGGTTCTCTCTGAGATTTTTTGTTATTTTTCCTTATAGATCTCTAGGGTTTTATCCTGGTGTCCAATAGAATGATATATATTCCATGCCATCCACTATGCCAAGCTCTATAATAATTTATAATACTCATTCTCTAACAATACTCATAACGACTTTAATTTATAGGCTTCTTACGAAGTTAAGATAATTTGGACATGTGCCATCAGGCTTTCTTGTTGTATTTTTTTAATAAATTAAATATATATTCTAGCAAACACAACACATTTAAATATATAAGAGGTATGATATGACCAAACAAATGCTCACTAACAAGGCTAATTTTTGTCAGGACGCCATACATTCTTGGAAGTTTAAATAGATACTTTCATGGATAAAAACTATTGGAACAAAATTGCTCCTCCTGTTGCATTAAATATTTTATTTTGTCCTTTGTTTCTCTAACCTTTGTGCAATAGCCACATGCAAGGCATGGCTTGTTAGTCATAGGCCATAGGCTTTGTTATTTTTGGTTTGGATCATAGTTGCCTAATTCGCCAACCCCTCCTACGTCTTACGAATTGGGACGAACGACCCCGAACGGGGTGCATTTGTGACCCGCTCGTCAAATTTAGCGACCTGAATTTTGATGGCTTTGGTTATGAACTTATGATATTTGGTGTATACTTCTATATAATTGTATATGGTACAAAAGACGACCCAGATAAAAACGAACAACGACCCCAAATAGCGTACCGAATAAGCCTATCCCCACCGCACCGGGTACCGGCTGAGGTACCGTACCGCGTATTTGTACCCGTACCACGTACCAAAGCGACCCACAATCCTGGTAATATTGGTTTGGATAATGAAATCTTAGAATATTTTGCCATAGTAGAAGTCTTGCTTTACAGACTTGAGCTATCTAAATCAATGTATAAACACCACCACCAACAATAGCTATGAAGCCTTTATCCCAAACTTTTGAAGTCAGCTATATTAAGGACCATCTCCTCTCTAACGTTTGCAACAACAGCAAACTGAATCCTTGTTTAGGCCTAGCCTAGTTTCCTTTACTAAGATCCTATTACTCCTAGTTGGTGTATTTTTTGGCCTATTTCTCCTAGCTGGTGTATTTTTTTGGCCTCTGTTGCTTATCTCCAAACCACCTTATACTGGTTTCTCTCATTTTATCCTTAATTGGCACCACCTCCAGCTTCCTTCGGAAGAACTCATTTCTTGTCAATGTATTGTCACTCATATCTCGATAAATGCATCTCTATAAAAGTTAGCCAATAAATCTGTTCTTTCTCTCTTTCTCGAACTTTTGGAAATTGCTTGATGGCAAGGCAAACCCAGGGGTTATATGAAGACCCAAAAAGAAAAGAAAAAGAAAGCAGCAAATGAAACTTTGTTGGCAAGTTACCTTTACAAACATTTAGGACTTCATATTGTTATGATTTTCCGTTAGCTTTAAGTTATACTGAAACTGTGGATTGATTTCTTGACAATGACGCTCAGTTCTTGGTTTGTTTTGTCCAGTCGTACCATCTTAATTGTCATCACCAGTTTGGATCATCTGGAATTGCTTTCACTGGACCCTCAACCAATTTTTCTTGCTTTCAGACAATTTCCCTAAGAATGTTGCCAATAAGCTAGTGTGAAGTAGTTTCCATCTGAGCTAAGTTAGCTCAGCTAACCATACTCAGCAAGAACCTAATAATTTTCTATGCTTCACATTTCTTTTTCTTCTTCTTGACATATTATAGACTACTAGTTACATCAAATTGATTATATGAAGACCCAAAAAAAAAGAAAGAAAAAGAAAGCAGCAAATGGATCTTTGATGGCAAAACCCTGGGGTTATATGAAGACCCGAAAAAGAAAAGAAAAAGAAGCAGCAAATGGAACTTTGTTGCCAAGTTAGCTTTACGAATATTTAGGACTTCTTATTCTTCTGATTTTCCATTGGTTTTCAAGTTCTACTGAAACTGTAACACCCCGTTCCGCTCTAGCGGACTGCCGATTCAAACGGCAAAAGTGCAACGTCCCGACCTGCCTTGCTCAGTGAGACGACTCATTGAGGCAAAGGATTATCCAGACTTGGCCCTTCAAGAGAACCGGCTTAGGCTTTCAGAGGCTCGCTCGGAGTATCGCTCAACCGGGGCGAATCATCGCTAAGGTGGGTGGCTACGGTGAACTTGTATTTGCTTAGTCAGCACACATAAAATACGGAATGATACATGCTAGGCGCTAGGTGAATCACCCCCTGCATGCTAATAAGAATATAACGCACCTAGCTAAGGGAATAATCCCAACTTGTACTGCTTATGATAGAACATGAAAATGAAACAATTGCTTATGTACAGACCCTCGCATGTTACCGTTGCCTTGGGCAACTGGACCCTGCTATGCCTCGATAGATCGATATGTGTATTGCTTTTCTTAGTGCACTATTCACCTGGTTACATTGCACGACTCTAGATAATGTCGCTCATTAAATTCCTTAACGGTTTCACTTCTCGGTCTACCTTCGGGCCCGAGCTAACGTGATTGTTAAGTTTGCATGCTTGTCCTTAACGGTTTCGCTCCTCGGCTTACCTTCGGACCCGAGCCAACGTGAATGTTTTAAGTTTCATTGGAATGCATGCTTGCCTGCTATATGTTAACTCATACCCTTGCCTCGATTCAATGCTTGTTATATGGAAACATGCCTAAATCAAGTAAAACACTGTTGTATATCGTGCACGCATCTTGTTAGCCAGCAGACTATCAAATAGTCTCCTTTTATGCAATATGAGCCGCAAGTATCCGGGACCGTTAGGTCGCCAAGGCAATCCCCGAACCAGGGGAGCGCATCATGTCAAGTTGCATCTGAATAATGAATCATGGATTGTCATATCAACTTGTGTGAAATGCATAACAAATGAATCACTAAGTCAGGAACGACCTGGGATGGCTTGTAGCGAGGGTCATGACCTGCGCCTACAACCATTGTCGTTACTCAGAATAATGGAAGAACAACAAGAACTCATTCATTCAGTCGCGGACGCTTGTGCACAAGTTTGATCTCCTCAGTTCGGGGCATCGAGGCACCGGGACCGAACCGGCCTAGGGGGAAGATCCGGTAGTTGCGCTAGTTTGTTCCTAGCACGGATAAGTTCGGTCGGGTCGCCGGGGCATCGGGACCACCGTCTTATTGCGACTATGTTCATCAATGGCTACGCCAGCGACTCCTGTGCATTCATGACCATACTCGCTTAGCGACAATCCGTGTGCAGTCATTGCATTGCATCTATGAATTTGAATCCTAGTATCCTAGTAAAAGAACAATGAATCTGTGAATCATCCCTGAATCTGAGAAATAAGTATACTTGTGTTTCACGAATTAAATAGAAGAACTAGTGCACCCGATATAAAATCTCGCTTGAGACACTTACGGTTGCATATGCTAATGCTTGAATATTTATATATCCTGGTGCATGATTTAACTTGGTTTGCCTTGGACAGGGAAGGACAAACGGTAAGTTGGTAAGTCTCGCCGTGGTTCCTTTTATATCGCACGACGCATTGCCACACGAGTTAGGCTATTCAATATTGCCATGAAACTGATCCTAAGGCACAACTAGAAAGACAACAAAGTAGTTGGTGCACGGAACCTATATTACGTGTTTGGATTTGTCGAGCGGGCGAGTAGCCTCCCCACCAGTGCATTCATGTACTGATAACCCACCCGGTTGTTTGCAGGGTGCGGGAGAACCTCGTTCGGTGCAGATGACTCCTTCGTGCGTGCTAAGGCGTGGAGTTCGAGTCTGGAGCCTTGGAGCCCTGCGTCCGGAACAGATGCACATATACTAGACATAATGTTGGAACATCGCCTATTCAATCACTCCACAAATGTAGCCACTTGGCACGCTTTTATGTTTCTGTGAGAGAGTGCTCGAGCGACTTGTAATCTCGGCTATACGCCGCCTGTAACACTTGTTTCAATATGAATAAAAGAGTTGCCTTACTTCTATACTTGTGTACTCAATCTTGCTTCCGCTATTGTCGACTCAGTGAACTTGTTACCATTCGCTTATGCGTTTATACATTCCGCTGCACTCGGACAATCTGTGCGACTCTGTGGCTTAGATCTCTTATCGCCAGCCAATGAACCATGGCCTTGCACGAGCGCGGTTCACGCTCGTGTGGCATAACGTCCGGATGGGTCGAAGCGATCGTCCCGCGAGAGCGCTGGCGAGGGTGATTCCCGCCTAGCGGGGACGGCCGATTAGCCTGCGGGAGATCGGGGCGTGACAGAAACTGTGGATAGATTTCTTGAGAATGACCTCAATTCTTGATTTGTTTTGTTCAGTCATTACCTTCCTAATCGTCATCACCAGTTTATATCATCTGGAATTGCTTTCGGTGGACCCTCAACCAATTTATCTTGCTTTCAGACAATTTCTCTCAGAATGTGGCCATTAAGCTAGTGGAAGTGGTTCCATCTGAGCTGACCATACTTAGCAAGAACCTGATAATTTTTTATGCTTTACATTTCTTCTTCTTCTTCTTCTTCTTCTTCTTGTTGTTGTTGTACGAGTTACATCAAACTTCCAGTTTCTTCCCACTGGGATGTGGGAAGTCCACAATTCTCCAATCACTAACCTGTTTAACCATGGAAGAAAGACAACAATATAAGCGAAAGCATGTTGTTGCTTCTCTCTCTAAGCCAAGCTTTTCCTCGATCATACCATCACTTATATCTTGCAATAATTGATTGTTTACTAAGCTTCTGCCTGATTCAGATGAAACTAATTGCTCATCCAAACTTTAGTCTTTTATTTTAGAGTGCTAGCTAATGAATATCACTAAAATCATGGTTACTTTGTATGAAGGATTCAAGAATTATTATACATCTAGTACAGTTTTTCCTTTCATATCGTCAATGAAAATGATGTTTTCTCCTGTTCCTTCAGTTCTCTTCTATGTTGCCCGGACACACCAAAACGATATCCGTATCCATATCGTGCCTATACCCGTGACCGTATCCGTACTCATGCAACATAGGTAACTACCATTGTACTTATATGAAAATATCCATATTCCGTACCCGTATCATGTCCGTTTCCATGCAACATAGGTTCTCTTTTATCCTTTTAAGTAGATTTTATCTTTTACATTACAGTTTTAATTATCTACAGAGTAGCATTTTGATCAAATTTAATCAGTCATCAAAAAATGCTAAAGAGTGGAGGTTGAGAGGGGGTTATACGTATAAAGCGCTTCAAACACAGGTGGCTTTCCTGATATTTTCCTTCTTCCAATTAAAGAAGTAGTTTTTTTCTGATGGAAAAACTGGGCCCTTTTCTCTCACCATCTCCTCCATTTCCTTTTTGGATCTGCAGCACCAACCGTGCTCTTTTGTTCACTTTAGGTTCTGGTTGTCAGTTTGTCTAGCCTAAGACCCTTATTGTCTGCTGCTTTCTGGTGCCTAGACCATTATGGATTGTGGAACCCCTTGGTCAATTCTACTAGTCATTTTCCTCTTATATCCATATCAAGTAAATTTTAAGGATAATTTCCAAATGAACCTTTTTGGAACTTTAGAGGCTTCTTTGATTAGTGTGGAAAAATAAACATTATCGACTTCTTTCAAATCTGCTTGGAGTTTGGCATTACTTTGATTCATTCATGGCAATATCTCCTAAGCAAATCCGAATTGAATAGAACTATGGCACCATTAATAGGCTCCTAACCTAACCCTTTTGATGCTAGACATGCAAAAAAATGTCTGTATGAACTAATTTCACTGGTCTTTTTAATAGTATCAATATGCATTTTGCATGGGCTGCGGAATCTTTCTCAGGTACTCTCATCTTGGCCATCTCTTATCTGAGACAACACATTTTCAAGTCTAGCACTGATGTTGAAAATTATTAATACATTGGATGACTGCCCTAATTTTGTCTTTTGACCTTCTCCATTCTCTACTATAAGATCCGGTGGTATCAACTCTTCTGAACTCTGCTATTCTATGGGATAATGAAGTAGGTTGACATGTAACAACTTAGTTTACCATAGGATATTCTTCCAATATTCAATTTTGTGATCGCCGAGTTTATTTACTAGTCTGACTTTACAATGTGTTTCACTGCATTCATCAATATAAAATCTTAAAAAGAGGTGATAGAGTGCAAGATAAAACAGTTAGTCTCTTGAGTTTCGTGCTAGATACAACATAATTCTGAAAGATTACTTTTGGCCAATTTGTTGACCTTGATTCCAAACATGACCACTAAGAGCTTTATGACATTGTGTGCACATTGTTTTACAACACATAATTAAAAAACTGAAATCTATTTGGAATGTGATTTTTTTACCCTATTGGCGGTATGATTTCATGCAGGCGCTCTCATGTATGGGCAAGGTTCTCAACGGCGGTAGGTGGATGCGCGGCGGGAAGAGTCTGTCTACCGCTTAGGCGGTTGATACATTTTGGATTTTTTTTTTTACTATTTTAACACTTTTTTTTTGCATAATATGCATATTTTAAGAGAGTTTTATGTATAACAATGCTGTAGAACAAAGATTTGTGAATTTTTAGTCTTGTAAAAGTGAATCATTGGTCCATAATGTTTGCAAATTTTTTTGGCCAAAATACCTTATTAGGTATTGTTCTGCCTAGGCGCCCGCCTACGCCGTCCCACCAACATCTACGCCGTCAAACCTTTGTTGGCCGTCAATTCCACTGTCTACCGCAAAGGGGTTCGAAGAAAGATCGTATATTGCCTAGACATCGTCTAGACGGCCGTCGCCTCAACCGCCATTTAGAACACCGTGTATGAGTGGAATTATTGATCAGGTTGAGGGGTCTTGAGCCCCTCTCAAATTCTACAAACAAAATAAGTTTAGTATACTCTACTAGAAGAAATTAATATTTTCAAGAGATATTCGTCACTGTAATACTTCCGCGACCACCACACAATGTCACTACGGTGTCACGGCAACTGATAACATGATGTTGCAATCAAAACACATTTGCTTCCCTCTATATGACCAAACCATGTGAGCTCTCTCTCTACCAACAAAGTTCCTGCATCCACCCTTGCTCTCATGTTTAGCCCATCATTTCTCATTTTTGCGAAAATTTTATCTCATCATCAGAAAGCTTGTATAGATTTTCTATTTGATCTTTTCAGTTGTCATAGTTTAATCTGATTCTCTCTCTTTTTAACTATGTAGATTATCTAAAGGTATACGTACGGCGGTTGCATGTGTGCCATGATCATTCACTTGTCAATGTGTGCCGTGTTTAAAGGAATTAATAGAAACTTGTGAAAATGTAAGGAGCAGATGGTTTGCCCAATTACTGCATCATGCCTTCGGTCTCCTAAAAACTGGTATGACAATTTTTTTTTTTTTTTATCCCTGTGGCAGATCAACGTATTCTGTATGCTTTCTGATGCAGAATTCATACCAATGCTAGTTTGGTTTGTGTGATGCTGAGTAGTTTGGTAGAACTTGAATTCATGAATCTGAGGACCATTTGGCTTGCAATAACAAATGTGCTGAAACCTATGAATTCCTGCTTTTGCATTTGCTTGGATGGAGTTGGAATTTCAAGAATCCCTGTGAACTCTTCGGATCATGTTAAGATAAGGTCCTTTCTAGTAGAATGAAATAAACCTCATGATATATTGTGAATTTGGCTTCGAAGTAGCAGCAGTACAACAGATTTCTTCTGGATTAGAGCATTTGAAATTTCAATCTTGTGAGATTACTATCAAAACACAGGGTTTTCGTAGTGTGTGAAATTCAGGTTTATAGTTCCACGTTTCCTGGAAAGAAATTTATTCTATATTTTTTTTATATTTAAAAATGGGACTAACAAAATTAAATTGGATGAAGCCCATTTCGATTTAGACTGATAATAATAATAATAACCAGAAGAATTAAGCTGTGCAAGTAAAACACACTTATTCATTTAATCTGCTCCTGATGAGCATTATTTAACATATTCATCTACAATTTCCGGTTTGAGAGTCTTCGTGTGGATGCCCAACCAACCTCTTGCCTTCACTTTAATAATCGAAACTAAATCGAACTTATCACTGACGACAAAAACGTCTTTCCTCATGTTTTAAATATGAGACTGGGGTCTAGAAATAATTAAAACAATGATAAGAGGTATCATCGTGGAAATGTCTCCTGCCCACGATCAATCTTCTTTTCTTTGCAACCTCTTGCAATGCTTGCTTTTATAAGAGTGCTTGCTATTCCCTGCACAACTATATCAAGGGTTCAAAGTGGGAACACTAGTAAATAAAATTAGCAAGTGAAAATAGAGGCACTACTTGTATCTACTACTGAAAAATTGTGACCAAAGCCCTTCACACATCAATTTCCTTCTGAAAAAAAGAATTGAAATGAAAGAGAGTATAATCAATTCCAAAAATTCTGTTGGTAGAATAAGATTAGAAGATATATCAAATAAGTTAGTGCTCGCATAAGGGATACATTTATAAATAAAAAACATTGAACTCGGCGAGTAAAAAGAAAAATCATCTAACATCTACAATATAAATATACATCTCCACTATTATTAAGAGACTTGAAACTGTTCAATAAAAGGCTAGAAAGTGATTCAAAATGAGCCGTCTAGGTTGTATGTATTGAGTCGTTTAAACCGTATGTATATTCTCAAATAATTAAAAAAAAAAAATCTAACAAATAGCTTAATATAACTTCATGTACATATATTTATAAAAAAATCTAATTAAAATATAAACATGTCTATAATAAAACCTATTCAAATATATTCAAATTATATCTATAACAAATCATAATTTAAACAATTTTTCAAGGATATGAGAGAAAAAAAAATTTACGTGCATTGCACGTGCAAATAACTAGTATCTATAACAAATCCTAATTTAACTATTTTTCAACAATATTAGACTAATGTTTTTACGCAATAAGAACCTGCACCTTCCTTTATATAATATAGCAAAGAAATAACAGAAAATTTACTGTAGCGAAATAAATTTATATTAAATTTATCTAAACGAAACAAGTTTGAAAAAATTGAAAAAAAAGTCAGGGTCCGCCAACTGTGTTGGCGGAAAACACAACTGGTGTACACGTAGCAGCCAAAAAAATAAAAAAACGTGGGCCCCACGGCCAATTTCCGCCAACAGAGTTGGCTGAAATTGGAGGGAGGGGGGGGGGGGGGGGGGGGGGGCAATTTCAGCCAACTCAGTTGGCGGAAATTGGCCCGTGGGGCCCACTTTTTTTTTTTTTTTGGTTTTGTTTGGTTTGGTTTTTTTACTTTCTTTGGTTTGGTTTTTTCTGGTTTATTGTAATTAGTTATATTTTTGTTTTATTTATTTAGTTGAGTTTAGTTTTGTAATTAGAGTTAAGTAAATTTATTTTAACGAAATAAAATTAAAATAAATTAATTGGAAAGAAATATTTAGAAATATTATTTTCGGAAATTTGTTTCCAAAGCATAAAAATTTGTATAAATTTCATCTAAAGCATAAAAGTTTAAAAAATTACGAAAAAAATATCAATATGAATTGGACGTTTATATTTAAAAATATTATATTTTTATCGTAAATTTTTTCGCCGTTAACAGACGTTAAAAAACAATAATATTAAAAATTTGCCGTAAGACTATTACGTCTGCCGTCGAGCAGACTTCGAGCGGCCATAACTACTTGTTTTTAAATCGTTTTTCGTTAAATAATAAGTCGATTTGTATGTTTTCGACGAGTGTAACACAAATCATGTAGAAAAAATTTTTATCCGAAACAAGACGCATATGTTACAGGCAAAAATATAAATTTGAAAACTTTAAAGTATCATAACTTTTGACTGGAAGATCGAAACAAGGTCCAGTTTGTGCCAAAATGATCGTATGGAAAAATACTATAGGATAAACCGTTTCACCGTTTGACAGACTTTGAAAATTTTTAGAATCGTCAAAAAACGATGTTTCGACCTCCAAATTTGACTTTCGGTAATATTATTTTTGAATATTTAAAATTTACTGTAGTGAAATAAATTTATATTGGATGTGGGGGCCCACGGATTTAAAATGATGTTTCGATCTCCAAAAAAATTTATGAAACATTTAAATTAATTATTTTATGTCTATTATGAAAAAAGAACTAATAAAACAAAAAAAATAATCAAACCAAACCAACTAAACCAACCAAAACAAACCAACCCAAACCATCCAAAAAATCCGTGGGCCCCACACCAAAATTCAGCCAACATAGTTGGCGGATTTTGGGTGTGGGGCCCACGGTTTTTTTGGGGTGGTTTGGGTTGGTTTGTTTTGGATTGTTTTGGTTGGTTTTTTTTAGTTGGTTTGTTTTAATTGGTTTTGTTTTATTATTTGGTTTAGTTTTTTTATTTAGTTTTTTTAGCCAACCAGCCAACATTTTTTTATTTACTTTTGTTTTGGATTTTAATTTATTTAGTTTTGTTTTGAATTATGTTTTGCTTTGGTTTTTTTATTTATGGATTGATGTTGGTTCAGGAATTGGTTCACGTGGAAGGGGATCTCGGTTTGGTTTAACAAGGAGACAATAATGACTACTGAGAGACAAGAGTTAATAGGAAAAAAAGAAGAAAAGACTTGAGTGGGAAAAAAGAAGAAGAGACGTGAGTGGGAAAAAAGAAGAAGGGACGTGAGGGAAAAAGAAGAAGGGACGTGAGTGGGGAAAAAGAAGAAGGGACGTGAGGGAAAAAAGAAAAAAAGAAGGGACATGTCTCGTGGGGGAGGAGAGAGAGGAGTACAACAGAGAAGAACTTGGTGCAAGGTGGGAGCTATAAGAAGAGAAGGAGGAAGCAGAACAGAATGCAAGGAGGAAGAAGAAGAGAGTGCACTACGATCATTTACAGCATTCCTTGTGAGCACGTAGCAGCAATTTGAGCAGCCTTAATTTTTTCTCATTTGTACGTGGACACAACAGTTTTTTTTTTTTTTTTATGTCCATTCTTGACCTACTTTGAAGTATGTGTTTGTGTCGTCCCTTCTCTAGTTGGTACCCATATATACCGTCTAGAATGCATGCGAGACAAGGAATCATCAGCTTATGTCTTTTTTTTTTTTTTGATATGTCCTTCCCACAGAATTAGGAACTAAGTTTTCAAATTTTTTTTCGAGCCGTGTCCCATTCCCACGGAAGCCTCCTATCATAACCAACGTACGAATCAACAACTTATGCCGGTGGGTCATAGCTAGAGCAAATTAATACTAGATGTGTTTCAGTATGCATCATCAGATCAGTCTAAATACGTCTCCAAGTAAAGATCGACGCACTCAATGATCTATATTGAGACATCTTCACAACGAAGTTCTTTCGGGGAACTCTCAAACTTGACCTTTCAGGCTCACGTATACCCAAGGGAGTCTTCTCATGAACAACTTGCTCAACAGTCAAGACCAGTACTCAGAAAAAAAAGAAAAAAAAAGAAAAAGAGGATTCGGTCGCGTGGGTTTTGGGTTTGAAACCCCATCTCAAATTGATCGGTCGGTTGGCACATGCCCAGTCCCAATTCCAATACCAACATGCATTGAACCAAACGCTAAAAGTCATGTTTGGTTTATTGTAATATAAGTATACTTGCAATGGTACTGTAATTGAGTTTCTAATGTAATAGTATTACAATTAGATTAGCATATTTTATTGGAACATATAATTAAATTATGTAATATAATATCAATTGCATTCAAATATTTGGTTCATCATAACAATAATTGTTAGTTGTATTATTTGGACAAATATATATCCTTAACATTTATGTTTTGTTTTGGCCAACATTAACATTTATAATAATAATAATAATAATAATAACAATAACAATAACTAAAAAATTAAAATGGAAGTAATTTTTTAAGATTTATGATGTAATATAATTAAGATAACATGAGTTGTATGATGTAATCAATTATAAAAGAAAGTGGTGTTATATAATTAAGCTTATAATTACCATTACATTACATCCAAAAATAATTGTCCAACCAAACACCGTTATATTTACAATATAATGCCAACTATATTACATTGTCCAACCATGTAAACCAAATACACCCAAATATCCACCAAGTGTTTGATTTTTTTTTTCTTTCCGAATTTCATATAGTTAAGAATGAGATGTGTAGATAAGTAAACATAATTTGTAACTTGTCGCTAGCGTTTCATAACTAAACCAATTCTTCACATCTAAGTTACAGCTTATTGGGAATGAAATGCGAAAACCGTTTTCCTAAACCAAAGAGACTACAAGAGAATTGAAGTAAATCGCACGAAAAATTAAATCGTCAAAATCATACAAAAGCCAAAACGCAGACAACAATTTATGATGTGAAAAATTTTTGCTGAAAAAATCATGGGACGATCGGAGTCCAATCCTGAAAAGCCTCCACTAATGGAATAAGAAGATACAGACTCCTTACAAACTTCTCACTGATTCAAACAGATCACCACAACTACTTAGACAATAGAAATAGACTACAGACTCCAAAAGAACAAGAGAGAACGAGAATAATTATCAGAAATAATCTTTCATTCAAAATAGCTATCAATCTCTCTTTCTCTCTCCAAAATTTGCAACTTGCATGTATTAGGGTTAGGAAATACCTATATATAGTTCCCTCAACCTCGTAACAGATCTGGACCGTCCACACGATTAAACAGTGCATATAACATATCCAAACTTGGGTTCAGCCCGACTGACCGAACTTGGATCAAATTCGGTCAGCCTAGGCCAAAAGTTCCTTTTGAATATGATGGAGTTAGGACCGAACTTAGTTTGGGATTTTAGTATCCAAACCGAATTCGGTCTGGTCTTGGCAGAATTTTAAAAAAAACATAGTTTTGAACTCTACCTTCGACGCCTTCAATTTCTCGAGCTTCTCCGACACACGATTGTCGCTGGTCGCACTCCGGGGTATTCTCTACATATGTTAGGTATTCTACCCAACTCCAACACATCTCCTCCTTCCCAACTATGTGGAGGAACTCGTCGTACAGACAATCCTCCTGCAATACTCAATTTTTTTCTTGGTAGAACCTTTGTGAGCATATATGTTCCATTGTCCTCCATGTGAACTTTCTCAAGCTCCGTATTCTTCGCCTTAAGCATATCTCGTATCCAATGATACCGAATTACAATATTCTTAGACTGTGAAACATCGAGTTCTTTCTAAGGTGGATTATACTTTGGCTATCACAAAGAAAAACGTACTGCTCTTGCTTAAGCCCAACTTTCTGATTTTTTTTATCCACAATAGCTCCTTGCAAGCCTCCGTCGCCACAATAAACTTTGCCCCTGTTGTAAACAAGGCAACACACTTTTGCAGCAGTAACTGCCATGAAACTGCTCAATTGTCCTCCATGTAAATCTTCTCAAGCTCCGCATCATTCGTCTCAAGCATATCTCGTATCCAATGATATCTAATTGCAATATTTGCTCTATTGTCCTCTATGTGAACCTTCTCAAGCTCCGCACTCTTCGCCTTAAGCATATCTCGTATCCAATGATACCGAATTGCAATATTCTTATATTTTGAATCATCGAGTTCTTTCCAAGATGGATTGTACTCTGTCTATTGCAAATAAAAATGTACTGCTCTTGCTTAAGCCCAACTTCCTGCAAAAACTTTTTATCCACAATAGTTTCTTGCAAGCCTCCGTCGCCACAATAAACTCTACCTTTATTGTAGACAAAGCAACACACTTTTACAACAGTGACTGCCATGAAACTGCTCCACCCGCAAAAATTATAACGTAGTCCGAAGTTGTAAACACCCAAATTTTTTAAAATTAAAATATGAATTTTGGGAATTTTTCTGTAATTTTTAAATAATTAAAATTTATGTTTTTCAAAGGATTAATATTTTTTAGTATTAAATTAAATATCTAAATATTGTGAAAATTATATTTTTGAGTGTAAAATAAATAATTGGACATAGTATAATTTTTTAGAATTTATTGGACTAAAAAAATATTTTTAAATAGCTAAATACATCGTTTTAAAATAAACCAGATTAAACCAACCTGAACCAGACCAAACCAAAATGAACCAAACCAAAATAAACCAACCCAACCCTAATGGGTCGAACCTGTACCCGTATCCGACCCATTAACCCATATACTATAATTGAATCGACCCCGATCGTTTTTTCTGCCGTCGATTGTTCGTCTCCGCCGCGACCCGCCGGCGACCCATCGGTTCAACTCCCCAACCGCCGCCGCGCCCCACCGGTCCCTTTCTCCGCAACCGTCGGCCACCCTATAAAAATCTAACACCACCGCCACCACCGCCATCACCAAACCATAACCACCACCGCTCGTCTCCCCGACACTCCGGCCATCGACCCCTCGCCGGGTCCGACGACACCAGCCGGCGACCGACGACAGCAGCCGCAACAGCCGTCCCGTGCACGCGCAGTGTAGTCGATTCCAATCCCTGTTCCAGTGAGCTTTTCTTTCTCCTCGCTGTGTTGATTTTCGATCGGTCTGTTGTGACATATTCGCTGTGTAACCCTCTCGAACCCCGTATAATTTGATTGGGGTATCGTGTTCTGTGTCGGTCGCAAACCGCGACGCAAAAACAGGAAAATAGCCCAATTTTGGACTTCGAAAACTGTCCCGAACTCACAAGTTTATGGCCGTTTTTCTCCAAACCTAGTTAATAATTCTAAAATTTACTTGAACAGTAAATTAGATAATATAATCGAGTTTTAAACCCTGTAATTAGTTTATTTTATTACGCTGTAAATTATGTTTTATTCGCGGATGAAGTTGACCAAAATCTTGGTTTTCAAAATCTAAATTCTCCCGAAACTGCGTGCGTTCTGCTAAACGAGACGACTTCGTCATGTGCGAATTTTACCGAAAGGTGCGCATCGTCAATGCGGACATGTGAGATTTTGCAGAAGTTGATTTAGATGTGCGTGCACACCGGAATCAACGCGTATCCGTCAAAATTATCCCGTATCGGGTCTGTTCTGAAACTCGTTGTAACTTTATGTGTGCTTGTCATTTCGCAATGAAACTTACGCCATCGGATTTGTAGCGTTACGTTGGTCCTGTGATCCAAGTTTGGTTCAATTCTGAGAATGTTGACAAAATCCCGTATCGTGGGCCCTACGGCTCCACTAGACGGGCTATTTTGTGACCGGCTCATCGGAATTCAGTTCTGGACATTCCGTTGGGCTCCTATCATCGTTCTGGACTTTTAAACTCTAAGTTTGACGAATTTAGAGAATTTTGACTCTAGCACATTTTTGGTGTGAAGTGGGCCACATGTGGACTCCGCTTTGACAAGAAACTGTCAATTTTGTTCCTGTGTCCAAATTGGACTTATGGAATGGCAATCCTAGATATTTTATATCTTCTGAGAATGATGGTAATATTTATTTCAGCATCCGGAGGAGTACCTGAAGATCTCACTGTTACCGGAGCAATTGGAGAAATTCAAACCCCAGGCAAGTGTACCTTGTTATACTTGCAGTACTTGCTTTATATTATTTTTTTTGATTTATTTATGTGATGTATCTATTCAACCTAGACCGTGAGACGTTGCTTAGCGTCCGAATAAGTTTTGGATGTCGACGCCGTATGCGGAGTCGTGTAACGTCACCTAGAGAGTTGATATTGTGATCCTATATTTTTGTGCTTGCTTTATCAAGTACATCATACCATAGGACACTTGACACTATTCATGTGTCAGAATCTTCCTGAGTTATTCATGGTAATTTTGTATAGGTTACAGAAATCGTGACATAGATCTTATATATGCATATATATCATTATGATTCGCTGCATTAGCTAGAGGTCTTGATCTTGCGTGTTATGGACATGAGACGTGAGGTTACATTAGGTGGGGAGAGTCTTACCATATTAAAAGCTTATATATATATATATATATATATATATATATATATATTACTGGGAGTGCCTTAGACTCTGACCAGAGCTTTGGCACACGTATTGGCCCTTCGAGATAATAGATGCTGCTATGGGTTTCCCAGAGCCTTTAGTAGTTTCAGCCTAAGTATGATTAATGCTCTCATTTGTATATCATATAGCTAGTTACATAGTTTGCCCTGCTGATATATTTTTATATTGTATTTATTTGGCTTGAGTTATTCTTGTACCTTGCTATGTCCCCTGAGGACCTGGATCCGGATTATGTCCCCAAGTATAGCAGAGGAGATCTACCCCGAGGTATACGGGACATGAGAAGACATTGGAGCAGTACCAGTACCAGAGGACGCGGTGATGCCAGAAGATTTCTTCTGAGTATTTGCTTTATATACTCAGTCATTTCTGTAGTTAGATACTCTATTTCATGTCTCGTGGATTTCTGTATTAAACTCATTATCGGGTTGTTCCCCGAGATATTTTATTGATACTTGTTGTTGAATTATATTTTATCTTGATTATTCTAATATTTGAACTGTGATTATCTTCTGTGGATGAGATTATAATTAGACTGTGACATGTATCGTAAACATTTATTATTGTTTTATAGCTTAAGTACACTCTAATGGGTCTATTAAATTGGGTTTGTCCATTGGAGTGTGCTGCTGGCCATTGCCACGTGGCTAGTCCCTCAGTATTTTGGGACTGGGATGTGACATAATTTTTGTGGTGGCCCATGCCGATCTGAGCATTAAGGTCTTCGACTAAGGTCTACGACTATGTTGTTTTGATTTCAACTAAGGAACTGAGCAAGCCTGTGATAAGGATATGATAAGTTATAGGATCTCATCCACTTGATTGAATCATTCTTGATCTCTATATCAACTTCAAAATTAATTTTTTGACTTGCATCCTGCCTTGCTTCCCCTGTGCGCCTTTTATAGTTTATTTTGGATGCAGAGTAATGGAACCACAAGCAAGCGACGAGACTCCTACAGGAATACCACAAGTTGCTGTTGTCACCTACGACGATGAAGTGACACTAGTGGATGGAGGTCAGTCAGCTCAACAAAGCAATCAAGCAGATCAGCACGTCTCAAGATTTCAGCAAGACGATATTCTACCACCACCGCAGTTTACTCCACCGATGCCTATCTTTCCACTAGGACAGCTTATGGATGGACAACATATGTTTTAAATATTCTACGCAATGATGCAAGCCCAACAACAGGTTTATCAAGAGGCCCAACAAAGCCAAGCGAAGAAGTTCTTTGACGGACTTAGCTCTGAGCTACAGAAATTAATCAGCTCCATTGCAACTATTTCATACACGGACGTCCTTGCTGCAGCACGACCTGTAAACCCCCTCACCCAAAATAGATATTTTGTGTATATTTTATATTATTATAGATATTTAATTTCTTTAGAGTATTCTGTTATTTAATTAGCAAATGAAATTCTTGATATATTTACTTATATAAATATTTATTTAGAATCATTTTTAGGTTATTTTAGATTTTTGAAATTATTTAGAATTTATTTGGATATATATAGTCTTAATATTAGATAGATGCTAATTTAGTGTTAATAGATATTAATAAGATTTTATAAATTATTTGTATTATCTTTAATTATATTTAAGATTATAAATTATTGAGATAAATTCAAACTCTATTTTAAATTAATTCAAATCCTGAACCTACTAGGAAAGCAACTTAATGTATATCATATCCTTATTTAAATTTATCATAATCTTATCCAAATTAACCAATCCTAGTTGTATTTAATTAAGTAGTCTCCACCATTATAAATATCTCATCCTTCATATTTTTCTTCCCCAAATTTCTCTCTTTTTCGTCCAAAAATAGTCAAAATTCGTCATAAATTCAGCCTCACTTTCTACTAGTTATGACGAATTAAAAAGACGATATCTGCTAGCTCCGGACTCCAAATGCGCTCCAGTTTTTTTTGTTAGAACGATATTGAGGTTAGTTTTCTGATTATATAAATTGTTTTTCTAAATTATGAGTATTAAATTTTGTAAAATTCGTAGAGCACAGCATATCCGAAAATAGACGTGTTTCGATGTTTTTGCGATTCCGGGAGAACTAGGAATCAGAATCACGAACCGTTTAAAGTTTCAGAAAGCTAATATCGAGATCATCGACATATATTTTTCCTAGAATTTATTTCTAAGTATTTATATACTGTTAATTCTGTAGAACTTCTAGGTTAGAATTTAACCATCAGTGCACAATACAAAATTTGTATGTGCCATAATTCCCAAACGAATTTGAATTCGGATGAGCCATAAATTTTAGCATGTTTTTGACGCTAAAATATATAGGAAATCATACATAAAAGTTGAGTTTGTGTCGGTTGACTTTTTGGTCAACAGATTGCCTCGATTTGCGTGCCATGAGTCTCGAGTTGGTAAAATTCAGTTTTTTTTTGTACAAAATTTAGAAATTAACATAAAAATCAGAATAATAAGATTAAAATAGAATTTTAGAGTAATTATTCCAGAATTAAATAAATTAAAATAAATTATCTTTTGACGTGATAAATTTGTAATACATAGGCTATTTGGACTGTGACTTGGACTCTGATTCATACCAGCAGCAGGACCCCAGTCAAGATACCTTGCCAAATTGTTTACAGTACTTTGTATGCTATTTATATTTCTGTTCATTTATTTCATTTTTGTATAGTTCTTGCATGTGTAGTTTTTCTCCAGTCATTACTATGTATTAGATATGTTGACACACACAGGGCACCTAGTATCATAGAGGACAATCATTAGGCGTATGGGCTTTTAACCACTCTGGTAAACCGTAGTATATAGCTCGCACTACGGGCGTGTGTCGCGCTGGTCGCTACCCCCGCGGTATGTCGATTTCTGGAGTCTCGCTGGTCGCTACCCCCGCGGTATGTCAATTTCTGATGTCCATTGACGTGTGTGTGAGTTGTGAGGTAGATTGAGTAGCCTACCCTTGCCCATACATCGAAAAGTTATCCTCATTTGCATTCATATAGATGGTCTTGTACAGCGTACTTATCTATTTTTAAATAATATGCATGTTTACTGTATTCAAATTGGCTCATATTTTCTGTATCTTGTTACGTCCCTCTGAGGACCTGGTTCGCTGCCAGGTGTATCTTTTCTTGAGCATTTGCAGGAGCGCAGGTTTGGATGGTTACATGTGATCCGAGGATGTCTTCTCTTCGAGCTGTGATGGATAGCTAGTATTCTTATATTGTGTTGTGGTGTTGTACTCATATTGTATTTGCTCTTATATTCGAGTTGGTAGTGGATTTGTTTCCATCCAACTATCATCCTTAGATACTTCTTATTGAGATCTAGTTTCATAGATACTGGTTATTTATTTCTATATGATTTTGGTGGATGAGATTTAGATTTTACCCTGTGACTTATGATACATTTTATACCACTTGTGGATTTTATATTCATATTACAGCGTACGTATGGATTTGGTTTCCATATATTGGAGTTGCCATATCCATGCGGCTGGCATGCTTACGTGTCCTAGTCCTACGTACTTTTGGGACTGGGATGTGACATGTTTTTGTGGTGGCCCATGCAGGTCGAGAGCATATTGTCTCGGTTACGTTACTGTACCGAACAAGCCTGCACCTAGGACTAGAGTATAGGATCTCATCCACAATTGACTGTGATTCATCTCCTCCTATCTGTTCTACTTTGAACAATTGTACCCTGCTTGATTCATGTGCTTTCCTAATAGTTCCTTGAGTATAGTCTTTTGCTAGAATATAGGAACCCCTGTTATTAGGATGATAATTAGAGTATCACACCTATTAAGAATATAACGAGAATATAGACACACCACTAAGTTTAGAATATCTAGTGAACCTAGAATTCCTTATCTTTAGATTGTTATACCATTACCCCTTGATGTATTAAGAAGACTTGAGAGTAGTATAGACACTACTAGAGTTAGTTAGAAGTTTTACCATAATGTTTGACACCTAGTGTCACATAGTCTTTTGACCTATTAATTGAAGTGTAACCAAATGATATTTATCGCATGCTAACAAAAGACGACAGTGTTTATTCAGACCATAGAATTTAGAGGTCCTTGCCCTATTTGGTCGACTAGCGACTTAGATAAGGAGGTTGTATGATAACTGTAGAGATTGTAGAGTCTTTTATTATTATTGCTTATGTTATTTTTGCTTTTGCGAACTTGAATTATTTTGTAACTTCTCACATCATAATCCAGCGTTATATTTTCTGTGCTACCTTGAATTATGCTGCTATTATAGCCTAGTTTTTGCAAGCTTAATCTTATATCGAGCTTATTCATGACATATGTGTTATTGGGGCCTGATCAACCACACTAATACAAATTGTCTAATCAGAATCAGTGTATTATGGTCTAGCTAGCCATAATGCGCTTGATTCGCCCTTCGCAATAGTATTTTACGTGGATTGAAATGTATAGTGGACCAGTAGACAAATATACTTACCCTCTAGATACGACAAAGCATATCATATCAAGTACATAACTGCACCGATGTGAGCATGCGAATAGGAAATTACCAAATTAAGATTTCAATCCACAACTGTCTTGACAATTTCCATTTGAATTCTTTAAACGCTTTGATTCTCATACTTCCATTCTATTACCCCTCCTTGAACTCTTTTCCGTTGCTTTCCGTCTTCCCTTATCTCAGAAAGACAAAATCTCGTGCTTGGATATAAGTGATACACAGATAGTACAAGATATACCCCATAGGCCAATCACATTATTTGGTGACTATCTTTCATAATTGATTAAGGGCATATCACATATGATATAGTTGGTGTTAAAGTTTTGAGGATTGAATGACATGAGAAAATAAATTAAGGAATATTTTCTTAAGTGTAAGAGCCTTATGTGATAGATGGGTAAATTCTAAGTTGGATAGAAATTGCATTATTAAACTTGAGGTAAATTCTTTTAGATTGTGATCAAGTGAGATTAGATAGAGAGAAACCATGTTCTATTTTAATTTCGAGGACTAAATTTTTGTAAGTTGGGTAGATTGTAAACCCCCTCACCCAAAATATATATTTTGTGTATATTTTATATTATTATAGATATTTAATTTTTTTAGAGTATTCTGTTATTTAATTAGAAAATGAAATTCTTGATATATTTACTTATATAAATATTTATTTAGAATCATTTTTAGGTTATTTTAGATTTTTGAAATTATTTAGGATTTATTTGGATATATATAGTCTTAATATTAGATAGATGCTAATTTAGTGTTAATAGATATTAATAAGATTTTATAAATTATTTGTATTATCTTTAATTATATTTAAGATTATAAATTATTGAGATAAATTCAAACTCTATTTTAAATTAATTCAAATCCTGAACCTACTAGGAAAGCAACTTAATGTATATCATATCCTTATTTAAATTCATCATAATCCTATCCAAATTAACCAATCCTAGTTGTATTTAATTAAGTAGTCTCCACCATTATAAATACCTCATCCTTCATATTTTTCTTCCCCAAATTTCTCTCTTTTTCGTCCAAAAATAGTCAAAATTCGTCATAAATTCAGCCTCACTTTCTACTAGTTATGACGAATTAAAAAGACGATATCTGCTAGCTCCGGACTCCAAACGCGCTCCAGTTTTTTTTGTTAGAACGATATTGAGGTTAGGTTTCTGATTATATAAATTTTTTTTCTAAATTATGAGTATTAAATTCTGTAAAATTCGTAGAGCACAGCATGTCCGAAAATAGACGTGTTTTGATGTTTTCACGATTTAGGGAGAACTAGGAATCAGAATCATGAACCGTTTAAAGTTTCGGAAAGTTAATATCGAGATCATCGACATATATTTTTCTTAGAATTTATTTCCAAGTATTTATATACTGTTAATTCTTTAGAACTTCTAGGTTAGAATTTAACCATCGGTGCACAATACAAAATTTGTATGTGCCATAATTCCCAAACGAATTTGAATTCGGACGAGCCATAAATTCCAGCATATTTTTGACGCTGAAATTTACAGGAAATCATGCATGAAAGTTGAGTTTGTGTCGGTTGACTTTTTGGTCAACAGATCGCCTCGATTTGCGTGCAATGAGTCTCGAGTTGGTAAAATTCAGTTTTTTGGACAAAATTTAGGAATTAACATAAAAATTAGAATAATAAGATTAAAATAGGATTTTAGAGTAATTATTCCAGAATTAAATAAATTAAAATAAATTATCTTTTGACGTGATAAATTTGTAATACATAGGCTATTTGGACTGTGACTTGGACTCTGATTCATACCAGCAGCAGGACCCCAGGCAAGATACCTTGCCAAATTATTTATAGTACTTTGCATGCTATTTATATTTTTGTTCATTTATTTCATTTCCGTATAGTTCTTGCATGTGTAGTTTTTCTCCAGTCATTACTATGTATTAGATATGTTGACACACACAGGGCACCTAGTATCATAGAGGACAATCATTAGACGTATGGGCTTTTAACCACTCTGGTAAACCATAGTATATAGCTCGCACTACGGGCGTGTGTTGCGCTGGTCGCTACCCCCGCGGTATGTCGATTTCTGGAGTCTCGCTGGTCGCTACCCCCGCGGTATATCGATTTCTGATGTCCATTGACGTGTGTGTGAGTTGTGAGGTAGATCGAGTAGCCTACCCTTGCCCATACGTCAAAAAGTTGTCCTCATTTGCATTCATATAGATGGTCTTGTACAGCGTACTTATCTATTTTTAAATAATATGCATGTTTACTGTATTCAAATTGGCTCATATTTTTTGTATCTTGTTACGTCCCTCTGAGGACCTGGTCCGCTGCCAGGTGTATCTTTTCTTGAGCATTTGCAGGAGCGCAGGTTTGGATGGTTACATATGATCCGAGGATGTCTTCTCTTCGAGCTGTGATGGATAGCTGGTATTCTTATATTGTGTTGTGGTGTTATACTCATATTGTATTTGCTCTTATATTCGAGTTGGTAGTGGATTTGTTTCCATCCAACTATCATCCTTAGATACTTCTTATTGAGATCTAGTTTCATAGATACTGGTTATTTATTTCTATATGATTTTGGTGGATGAGATTTAGATTTTACCCTGTGACTTATGATATATTTTATACCACTTGTGAATTTTATATTCATATTACAGCGTACGTATGGATTTGGTTTCCATATATTGGAGTTGCCATATCCATGCGGCTGGCATGCTTACGTGTCCTAGTCCTACGTACTTTTGGGACTGGGGCGTGACACGACCCATGGAGCACGTCACTAGGAGAGAGTCCACCAGAAGCGACCACATGCATTAGTACCAGACCGAACACAGCAGGAAAGATCTGGAAAGCAACCACAGATGAAACCATCACAGAGAGCAGTATCACAATCCCTAACCCTTTCTACTTGTCACTACTGTGGCAAGATAGGCCATATTGAGAGGGATGTAGACTTAAATTGGGATTATATTTAGCTTGCGGATCCAGTCAGCATTCGGTAAGGGATTGCCCTGAACGTTGAGAGAAAGTACTGATGATTCATCTACCAGCCCTACCAGCACCAGCACTAGTACTCCCTAATTGTGGCAAGGTAGGCCATCTCGCCAAGGAATGCCGACGCAGATTGGGATTATGCTTGGTTTGCGGATCCAGACAACATTCATCCAGAAATTGTACGGATCATCGAGGAGAAACACCAATGGTTAACGGAGAAGCCTTACCAGCACCGGGAGGATATCAGCCGAGGCCACCCTTGGCAACCCAGGCATCACTCTTTCAGCAGGCCCAGCAACAGCAGAGGACACCACCACAAGTGCGAGGACAGGATTATGCGATGACAATGGAGGACACACAGACTCGTGGAGTAGTGAATACGCGTAAGATTTAAATTTTATCATAGCTATCTATTCCTAGTAATGCTTTAGCACGTGCCTGTTAATTCCATTCCCTATCCTAAAGCCTAGTATTATAAAATTGTTAGTAATTGATACCCAAGTTTTTTTAAGCTGTAGATTTTCTTGCTCTAACCAGATTCCTTTACTCTTGAAATACTTATCTCTCATTGCCTACGAAAATATTTTTATTCCTTCCCTACGTGTTCTGCTTGAACAAATCCCTTCCCCTTCCTCTCGATTTTTTCTTGTTCATGATTCTTTATCCCTTGTGTCGTGCTTCCAACATGTCTTGCAACCGCGTTATCTCTTCTGACCGGTTATGTTTCGTTTTTCTTAATTGCGAGGACGTAATTCTTTTAAGGAGGATAGATTGTAAACATCCAGATTTTTTAAAATTAAAATATAAATTTTGGGATTTTTTTGTAATTTTTAAATAATTAAAATTTATGTTCTTCAAAGGATTAATATTTTTGAGTATTAAATTAAATATTAAAATATTATAAAAATTATATTTTTGAGTGTAAAATAAATAATTGGACATAGTGTAATTTTTTTTGGAATTTATTGGACTAAAAACTTATTTTTAAATAGCTAAAAATATCGTTTTAAAATAAACTAGATTAAACCAACCTGAACCAGACCAAACCAAACCTAAATAAACCAACCCAACCCTAATGGGTCGAACTCGTACCCGTACTCGTACCTGACCTGACCTGTTAACCCATATACTGTAATTGAATCGACCCCGACCATTTTTCCCGCCGCCGATCGTAATTGGTGCAATTGGAGAAATTCAAACCCCAGGCAAGTGTACCTTGCCATACTTGCAGTACTTGCTTCATATTATTTTCTTGATTTATTTATGTGATGTATCTATTCAACCTAGTACTGTGAGACATTGCTTAGTGTCCAAATAAGTTTTGGGTGTCGACGTCGTACGCGAAGTCGTGTAACGTCACCTAGAGAGTTGATATTACGATCCTATATTTTTGTGCTTGCTTTATCAAGTACGTCATACCATAGGACACTTGACACTATTCATGTATCAAAATCTTCCTGAGTTATTCATGGTAATTCTTTATAGGTTACAGGAATCGTGACATATATCTTATATATGCATATCTATCATTATGACTCGCTGCATTAGCTAGAGGTCTTGATCTTGCGTGTTATGGACATGAGACATGAGCTTACATTGGGTGGGGAGAGTCTTACCATAATAAAGGCTGGTTATATATATATTACATTACTGGGAGTGCCTTAGACTCTAACCAGAGCTTTGACACACGTACTGGCCCTTCGAGATAATAAATGCTGCTATGAGTTTCCCAGAGCCTTTAGTAGTTTCAGCCTGAGTATGATTAATGCTCTCATTTGCATATCAGATAGCTGGTTACATAGTTTGCCTTGCTGATATATTTTTATACTGTATTTATTTGGCTTGAGTTATTCTTGTACCTTGCTATGTCCCCTGAGGACCTGGATCCGGATTATGTCTCCAGGTATAGCAGAGGAGATCTACCTCGAGGTATACGGGACAGGAGAAGACATTTGAGCAGTACCAGTACCAGAGGATGAGGTGATGCTAGAAGATTTCTGCTGAGTATTTACTTTATATACTCAGTCATTTCTGTTGTTAGATACTCTATTTCATGTCTCGTGGATTTCTGTATTAAACTCATTATCGGTTTGTTCTCCGAGACATTTTATTGATACTTGTTGTTGAATTATATTTCATCTTGGTTATTCTGATATTTGAACTGTGATTATCTTTTATGGATGAGATTAAAATTAGACTGTGACATGTATCGTAGACCTTTATTGTTGTTTTACAGCTTAAGTACACTCTAATGGGCCCATTAAATTAGGTTTGCCCGTTGGAGTGTGCTGCTGGCCATTGCCACGTGGCTAGTCCCTAGGTATTTTGGGATTGGGGCGTGACAAAAGTCGATCTCCTCATCTCCACATCTCCAGCCATATTATCTTCAGTATATCCAACCAGCTTTGGCTCGTCACCACCAAATGAAAGCTTTCAATCAATGGTGCCGTAAAGGTATCGTAGAATCCACTTGACCGCATTCCAATGTACCCTCCTGGATTGGAAAGATACATGCTAACCATTCTAATAGTATGAGAAATATCTGACCTCGTACACACCATAACATATATAAGACTTTCCATATTTGAAGCATACAAAACTTACTCCATATCTTTCTTTTCGTACTCGGTAGATGGATACTATTCCACAATAAGCTTAAAGTAAGCTGTACGGGGGTTGCTCACTTTCTTTGACCCATCTATCCTGAAACGCTGAAGTACCTAGTGAATGTACTTATTTTGGGACAAGTAAAATAACTTGGACTCTCTTTCAACTGATTTTTATCCCATAAATAGTCTTCGTTGAGCCTAAATCCTTCATAGAGAAGGTCACACCGAGTTGGTCCTTTAACTCCGCTATCCTGATGGCATTTTGATCCAAAAATAACATATTATCCAAATAAAGCAATAAAATAATAATATCATCCTCGACAGAATACTTCACAAACGCAGTGATCCAAAGTTGTACATGCATAACCATGCTCCCCCATAAATGACTCAAAACTTTCTGTACGACTATTTCTGAGCTTGCTTCAGACCATACAAACTCTTTTTTTAACCAGCAGACTAAGTGTGACTTATCCTGTTCACAAAATTCCTCTGATTGCTCCATGTATAACTCCTTCTCTAAATTACCATGAAAAAATATCGTCTTCACGTTCATCTGCTCAATCCCTAACTTAAAAATGGCTGCCAATGCTAGCACCAAATGAATGACTGACAACTTGGCGACCGACAAAAGATTTGATCAAAATCTATGCCCTTTCGCTGATTGTTGCCTTTAACTACCAGCCTCGCTTTGTATCGAGGGTGAGTAGCATCTTCTGTCTGCTTCACTCTGAACATCCATCAATTTTTCAAAGCCTTCTTGCCCTTTGGCAATTGTACCAGCTCATAAGTGGAGTTTGCCAGTAAGAAACTCATCTCCTCCTGCATGGCATCTATCACTCCTACCTGTTTCGTCTTCCATCATCTCTGCGAAGATTTTGAGCTCTTCTTTGTTAGTCAATAACACATACTCATCTGGTAAGTATCTCATGGATGGTCGACGCTTTCTCATGCTCCTCCTCAACTAAACTTCTGGTGCTAGATATATAGCGACAACCTTATTCCTTTCAGGAACTACCTCCTTGGCATGCTCATTCTCCTGAAGGTCATCCTGACCACCATCAGCAGGATGATGATCAAGGATGGGAGCATCTCCATATATTGGCTTTTCCATAACTGGATTCCCTGCAGTGTCCTCTAGAAACAACTCGAAGCATGATAACTCTAATTCAGGTCATTTTTCAGCCTCAAAAGGCATTTCAAAATTCTAAGTGTTGGTCATGGTTTGATCCTCGACGAATATCACATTCCTGCTTCTATAGAGATTTCTTTTCGTCAGATTTTAGAGTCTATAGCCAAACTCATCCCAACCATAGCCGAAAAAATATATTCTTTCGTCTTCAGCTCAAGTTTAGATTTTTTGTCCTTCGGTATATATATATGCACGAAGGCTTTACAACCAAATACTCGAAAGTGACTGTCATGTCCCAGTCCCAAAATATCGAGGGACTAGCTACGTGGTAATGGCCAGCAGCGCACACCGATGAGCTAACCCAATTTAATGGGCCCATCAGGGTGTACTTAAGCTGTGATACAACAATAAGGGTATATTAATCTCATCCACAAAAATGAATACAACAATTTCAGTATCATAAAGTAAGATCAATCTCAATAAAATATAAACTCGAGGAACAACCCGATAATGATTCTGGTACAATAGTTAAGATACAGGAATAAAGATAACAACAACAAATACTGAGTATGGATAAAGCATATACTCAGAAGATATCCTTGAAGATTACTTCATTTACTGGATCTGGTACTGCTCCAGTGCCTACTCCTGTTCCTGCTAATGCTCCGGTCCCGTATACCTCAGGGTAGATCTCTTCTGCTATTCCTGGGAACATAATCCGGATCCAGGTCCTCAGGGGACATAGCAAGGTACAAGAATAAATCATGCCAAAAATAATGCAGTGCAACAATAAATAAAACAATATGGGGTAAACTATGTAACCATCTATGTGAAATACAAGTGAGAGCATCACTAGAACTCAGGCTGAGACTGCTACAAGCTCTGTGTCGGGGAGCCGGTAGCAGTAATATCACGTAATGTGCCTAGCTCTGATGTAGAGTCTACGGCCTCACAATAATAAATACATATATAAAATAGCCTGTAGCCTGTGTGACTCTTCCCACCCAATGTAATCACACATCTCATGTCCACAACGTCTCATGTCCACGTCACGCGAGATCATAACTAATGCAACAAGTCATATAATATCTATGAATATAATGTCTATGTCACAAATTCTGTAACCTACACAGAATTACCTTGAATATTTCGGGAAGATTCTATCTCATGAATAGTGTCAGGTGTCCTGGGTATGACATACTTGATAATGCAAGTACGAGAATGTAAAGGGTCTCGATATCCATCTCTAGTTAACATTACACAACTCCGCGAACGGTGTTGGCACCCGAATATTAATCGGACGGTAAGTAAAGTCACACGGTCCTAGTTTAAGCATGTACAACATATAAATAAGTTAAGAAAATAATATATAATAAGAACTGCAAGGTTGGCAAGGTACACTTGCCTGGGGTTCTGGCTCCAACTGTAGCTCTGGTATCAGTGAAATTTACAGGTAGTCCTCCGGTTGCTAAAATAGACATCACCATCAGATTCAGAAGACATCAAATAGCTAGAAACGCCTGTCCTTGAGTCCAATTTGGACACAGGGACAAAAATAATATTTCTTGGCCAAAGCGGGGTCCACATATGGCCCGCTTCACACCAAAAAATGTGTCAGAGACAATGTTCTCCAAATTCGTCAAACTTAGTGTTAACAAGTCTAGAACGATGATACGAACCCAACGGAACATCTAGAATTGGATTCCGATGAGCCAATCATAAAATCTGTCACACCCAGTCCCAAAATATCGAGGGACTAGACACGTGACAATGGCCACCAGCACACACCGATGGAAAAACCCAATTTAATGGATCCATCGGGGCGTACTTAAGCTGTAATACAACAATAAGGATCTACTAATCTCATCCACAGAATGAATACATCAATATCAACAAAAGAAAATATAAACATCATCCAGTCACAAGTAAATAAATCGGGAAACAACCCGATAAATAGTCTGTTACAAATGTTCATTAAGCAAGAATTAAAAGAGTTTAATTGCATCAAGACTGAGCATAGAAGAAGCATATATTCAGGATAAATCCTCAGCGATCACCTCGTCCTCAGGTTCTGGTACTGCTCCGAGAAGTGCTCCTGTTTCGTACACCTCAGGATAGATATCCTCTGCTAACCCTGGGGACATAATCCAGATCCAGGTCCTCCGAGAATATAGCAAGGTACAAAATAACTCATGCCAAAATAAATACAGTGTAGCAATAAATGAAACAATAGAGTAAACTATATAACCAGCTAAGTGATATGCAAGTGAGAGTTTTAGTCATACTCGGGCTGAGACTACTATAGGATCTGTGTCGGAGAAACCCATAGCAGTATTTTCTCGAAGGGACAATACATGTGTCAAAGCTCTGTGTCAGAGTCTAAGACACCTCCAGATAACAATATATATAATATAATCAGCCTTTTGTATGGTAAATCTCTCACTACCAGAAAAAGTTAATTTAGCGACGTCTAAAAATGTCACTAAATAACCAAAAAACGTCGCTAAGTTAGTTTAGCGATGTAATTAGCGACGTTTTAAAGCAGTCGAAAAAAATCAAGTCGCTAAAACAAAAAATGTCGCTAAACGTCGCTATGCCGACATTTTTTAGCGACTTTAATGTGTCGCTAAATTTAGCGACGTTTAGTGACGTAGCATCACTAATTAGCGACGTTTATTAAAGTCGCTAAACGTCACTAATTAGCGACTTATATAGCGACGTCACACCGATGTCTTTAATGACCTGGCAATACTGCCATGTCAGCAGTTTGCGACGTACAGCGACAATTTTAGCGACGTTTAACAACATCGCTAATTAACGACGTAAATAAATGTCGCTAAACGTCGCTAAAAACGTCGCTAATTTTCAGAAAAAAATAATTTTTTTTTTACTGAATTGCATTTCTGGGTTTACCAACCCCCTTGGGTTCATTATCAGGTATATGATGGTAGTAGAAATAATTGAATAAAGGACATAGTAGTAGCACCAAGAGGGAAAATTCTAGTGCACTGGATAAATACAGGCCAAGTATCAGTCATCAGTTGTAAACCAAAATATATTAGGAACTGTGTGAATATCAGTGAATTAAGACAGTACTATCTGTGTTGTGTGTTGGTCTTAATGTGCTCAGAGATAGAGAGAGTGTGTGTATTATAATTCAGTATATTTGAGTTTGTATAGGGACTGTGTATTATATTGCAACTTATATCATTGAACTGGAAAAAAATAGGGAAAAACAGGCACTGGACACTCAACACCGGTAAAATAACATATTTAATATGAATAATATAATAAAATTTGAAGAAAAGAAAGCATCCAGCAAATCTCATCGTAAAGAATATGGCAAATTTATATCCATACAATCGCATCCTAAATAAAAAAAATATAAATATCCAGTAACTAGCTATACTACTGCGGATCTGCAGGAGGCTGACCACCGACGCGCTTGAAGGATAAGAACTGCTCATACTCGTCCCGTGGAATCGACACCGATGTCGATGGAGAAGGCAGTGACATCGGTGGAGTCTGTGTCGATGTAGGCGCACCAGGAGGCCGTGCCCGCTCCAAGTTTGCGAGTCGCTGGTTGTAAGAATCTATGGTAGATAACAGCCTCGTACTGCTATGAACCATTGAATCCTGCATCATCGTCATCCTCTCACCCATCGATAGCTGTGACGCCTGCAGCTCCATGATGTTGTGGTCTGTCGAGGCTCTAATATTATTTGTCAAATCCCGGAGCTCCGTCATGCTGCGGTCGAGCATATTAAATCGTGCGATGAGCATCGGATCGTCCGCCTGCGGTTGGGACCGGGGTTGCTCCTCCATCCTTCGCAGCAACTCGTCACGTCGAGACGCAATTTTACGGTCAACGGCCTCCTGGACTCTGGCCGACGATTGCAAGGGCTGCGACTGCGAGGGCTGTATGGAATGCGCAGCTGTCGGGGAGGCCCTAGATGACTGCGCCGCAACTAAGGCGCCATAAAAGCCCTTACCGTAGTATGTACCCCTCTAGAGACCACCAGCTGTGGTCACCCATAGGTCGTCCACCGATGGAGCTGGAGCGGGCTGCAAAGAAGTACCAGTCTCTCTAGGTGTAGGTGCACTAGCAGTCGTCCGCTCACGCAGCCTAAGATACTCGGCCTAGAAAGGTTTGGAAACTCGATAATTGCCTAAGTTATATTAAAATTAACACAAAGTAAAGTAATACTTACATAGGTCTGCGAGGCCCTCTCATTAATGAGATTTTCGTCCTTGCGATGGGTGGCCAAGAAGACGGTCACCATGTTTGCATCCTCACCCCTCTGTACCTGTTAAAAATATATTATTTATTACTAAACTTAAACATTTTTTCCAAGTACCATTTTATGGTACTTACATTAAAATAATATATTTTAAAAGAAAAAACATACCAAACGACGAAAATGTTACGTCATCGGAATCGAGCCACCACACCACTTGGCAGCATTTCGCCTAGCCGTCTTGGCCTTCTCAGACCTTTTCTTGTAGCTCAGATCGTCGAATCTAGCCCTCATCGCAGTCCACTGCTCAGGCGTGATCCAACCTTGGATCAGTTTTCCAGCACGATCACGAGCCTTCTGGTCATCCAGAGCATCTCGGATAAGCTTGGCGGCAACGGTAGGAAAGAGCCACTCGATCAACTCGGCCCGGTGTGGAGGATAAAAATACGTTTGCTACAATAAATAATTTAGTAAGTTAGCATCACGGATAAGTTATATAATATGCATAAATTAGAGGATTTATTTAATATACTTTTACTTGGAAGTGCGCAAACCAGAATGCCTTCCTCTCCTCCGGAGGCTCAGAGTAGTTGATCCAAGGGCCACCGTAGTTGTTCCTCAGAAATTGGCCCAGGCGTCTCTGAACCGACGATGGACGATATCTATACAGAGATAATAATTTAGAATACTGAAAAAGTCAATATACGATGAATAAAGAAATACACGATATATATTATACTAAAATATCTAATTGACTTACTTTGTACCGTCGGCCCAAATCTATGTCCTCGTCTCCTCCGGAGGTGCGCATGGAGGATCTTGCTGATGCTGGGACAACATGGTTACGACCTCCTCGACATGCTCATCTGTCCCCATGGTTCCGTCAGCAAGAGGAATGCTGGACGAGGGTGTACTATCATGCCTGGAATTACTCATCCCAACAGTCGGAGATGTGAGTGATCGATATACTGGAGTACTGGGCGATGATGATCCAGAACCAACAGTAGGCAGTACCGGAGGAGCACTCTGTCTATCTCGGGACCTGCCGAATCCTCCGCGTCATCCTGTCATATCTGATAACAACATATGATGAATATAGAGAAACACAAATATATTGTACATTCTACAGTCGAAATGTGATGCATATCTCAAAGCATTCTACAGTCAAAATATAATACATATATTCGTTAATGGGTACATCTACTTCGTCAATTTTCCAACCTTGATCTACATTCTACAGTCAAAATATAGTTACATTCTACATGCAATATATTTTATTTTCAATCATCTTCAGAAAATTTATCTTGTTCGCCTTCCTCATCCTCCTCTTCCTCTTCCTCCTCATCGTCTTCACTTTTATCTACTTCGTCTTCCTTTTCGGATAATTCTACATCTTCTACATTATTACTCATGTAATGAGTAACTTCCGTTGAGTCCACATCTACAATATTTGTTACAAGAGGTAGATCGTCCTCCTGATAAGCTATTTCGTCAATGTCAAAGGTATTTCTAGCTTTAGTCTTGCATACTGCCCACAAATCCGACCTCGCTGTCCCCCGTCTAGGATAAGTTGTGAAGTATACGAGCTGAGCCTGACTTCATAGGACAAATGGTTCATAGCCTTGATATCTACGCTTGTAGTTTATATCCACAAGGTCATGCTTGTCAATTTTCCAACCTTGATCTTGAATCGGATCGAACCATTCACACATGAATAGCACGATATTAGCAGGTTCTAGGCCATAATTATATATCAATTCCACAATCTCTCGTAAGATGCCAAAAAAATTATTGCCTGGATTGACGTCTTTATAGTTCTAAGATTTGATACACAAACAACTGTTTTTCGTGGAATCAAGATCCATAAAGCTATCTCTGATTGGAGCATTTGTTGACTTGAACCTGAACCCATTCACACAGAAACTTGGCCATATTTTTACGGCAGTAATTGGTCCCTTGGCTAGAGTTCTAATAGATTCAGTCTCGGGTGTTATTAGACGATCGACCTAAATACCAAAGTAGCGATAGTAAGTTATTTGTTTTGCAAGTACAGAAATAAAAAGTAATTACCAAGCATCTTACATATGTGCTCAACCAAGAAGGAAAATGGTATCTCATATCTTGTTATACTTCTTCGTCTGTTATGTAGGGTCTAACCGACCTCAACTCATCATTATATGTGCTGAAAAATAATGAAGCAACTGCTGATTAGTAGCATAATAGTATCTTATACTATTACATTGAGATGATGTAAACGTGGACGTATTAATTACTTACCCCTCTAGCTTCTCCACTTTATCCTCATCACAATTGAGTAATATATACAATTGAGCAGCCCTTAGCTCATCGTCATTCAAATATCTCTTCTTCATTTTTTTGTGAAGGCTTTCCGGATGCATTGAATACTTTGAGTATTGTATCATTAGATTCCTGATATGCGTCATCGTTTCTCGGAGCTTTCGTCCTATTAGTAGCAACATGCGGTTTAAAATACGTCGAGCAAAAGTTTATAATCTCCTCGAGAACATAAGCTTCACAAATAGAGCCCTCAACTCGTGCCTTATTTTTTACCTTTCTCTTTAGGTGATTCAGATGCCGCTCGAAGGGGTACATCCACCGATAACCGACAGGACCACCAACACGTGCCTCATAGGAAAGATGAATTGGCAAATGCTCCATAAAGTCGAAGAATCAAGGAAGAAACACCTTCTCGAGCTTACATAGTGTTACCATAATGTCCTTCTCTTGCTTTTCTAGACGATCGACGAGCAACTTAGTACAACAAAGATCTCTGAAGAATATGCTCAGCTCTGTTAATGGGTCCCAAACGACCTACGGTAAGAATTCCCAAAATGCAATCGGAATTAACCTCTCCATGAATACGTGACAATCGTGGCTCTTCATACCCACCAGTTTGATCTCCTTGAGGTCGACGCATCTTCTTAAGTTTGACACATACCCGTCTAGAAACTTTAGACCCTGAATCCACCTACAAAGTCTACCTTTATCCTCTTTCTCCAGTGAGAAAACTGACTTAGGTTGCTTTAACTTTCCATTCTCCTCCTCTATCAAATGCAATACAGGACGTCTACATATTTCTTCTAAGTCCAACCTGGCCTTCGGATTATCTTTCGTCTTTCCTTTTACCTCTATTACAGTATTAATTATGTTATCAAACACATTCTTCTCGATATGCATGACATCAAAGTTATGTCTGATCAGATTGGTGCTCCAATATGGCAGATCCCAGAATATACTCCTCTTCGTCTAGTTATGGGTGCGACCAAATCCGTCATACTTGTACCCCTTAGCAGGCTCTTCGATAGCACTTGGTAAATCTTTTACCTCTTCCCATATCGTGTATCCGGGCCACCTTGGTGGTAGATTGGCCTTCTCCATAACTCCCGTACGAGAAGCATTCCGGTTCCTCAGGTACGGATGATCCTTCGGCAAAAATTATCGATGACAATCGAAGAAGTACGGTTTGTCTCCGTGTTTTAAATGAAAAGCCTGAGTACGATCCATGCAATACGGATATGAGAGACGACCATGGGTGCTCCATCCCGATAACATTCCATAGGCCGGAAAGTCGTTGATGGTCCACATAAGTGCTGCCCTCATCTGAAAATTCTGCTTTCTAGAAACATCGTATGTGTTGGCACCTACTTCCCACAGCTGATTCAACTCTTCTATTAAAGGCTGTAAATACACATCGATATTCCTCTTCGGATTGTTTGGACCCGGGATAATAACGGTTAGGAACATATATGGAGTCTTCATGCACATCCAAGGTGGTAGATTATACGGAGTGACGATCACAGGCCAACATGAATATTGGGAGCCCGAAAGTCCGAATGGGGTAAAACCGTCAGAGGAGAGCCCCAATCTGACATTACGCGCTTCCTCGGCAAAATATGGATACTCTTGATCAAAGTGCTTCCATGCTTCTCCATCGGATGGATGATCCAATACTCCTTCGATCTATTTTCGTCTGTGCCAACTTATATTTTCTGCAGTCTCCTTAACCATAAACAACCACTGCAACTGCGATGTCAAAGGCAAGTAGTGCATCAAATCGGTAGGCTTTCTTGCACCGACAGACTTTCCTCTAACAGTGGCCTTGTAGCGATCAGCACCACAGAATCTGTACGCATCTTCATCCTTGTCGTCTTTGTAGTACAATATGCACCCGTTGCGACATGCATCAATTTTCTCGTATCCCATCCAAAGCGATCTCACCATCCTCTTAGATTGATAGAAGTCTTTAGGCAACTTTGCACCCTCGGGCAAGATCTCTATAATCAATTCGAGCAGTCGATTATAGCATTCTTGCGACATATTAAAATCGGACTTGATGCTCAATAATCTTGTAACCACCTCCAACGGTGAATGATCCTCACAACCAGGATATAGTGGAGTCCTTGTATTCTCCAGCAACTCCATAAACTTTGCAGCATCGACATTTGGTGCCTCCTCAGCTGCATCATAATTGTCCGGATTGAAACTAGGTCCTGCCGTATCATAATTGTCCGGATTAAAACTAGGCCCCGCCGCATCATAAACCATGTTCACCAATCCGTCGTCGTAAGCATCGTGGTCGTGGACATCCATATACGGCTCCACATAGGGCTCCGACTCCGATGCTAGAGATACAAGTTCTTCGTGCGCGGTCCACTGATAGTAATTTGGCATGAAGCCCTTCGAGTATAAATGATATGTAACTTCCACTTCTGGATGATATTTTCTGTTGCGACATCTCACACACGGACACTTAATTTTGGTACCGTCCATGTACTGAGAGAACGCCTTGGCGAACTGCAGGAACTGCTGTACACCCTCAATAAATTTATCCTGCACACCGCACATGTCATCAGGATGATGGTTGTACATCCACGAACGATGACGCATATAGTAATTCATATCCATTTCTAGATACTTTTGCAAAAATGACAGTATGTATCATATAAATTATTACATACAGTAGTTTATCACCTAACTTCATAACTTAACCGTACTATAAAAATCATAACTGATATAATACATACTTTCATTTATCAAAGTCTAAAATAAGCAATATTCAAAACAACTGACCATTTATCAAAGTCTAAAATAAGCAATACTTTTATTTCATAACTGATATAATACATACTTTCATTTATCAAAGTCCAAGAGCCCTAGATATGGAATATAAATGTTAACGAGTGTTTTGAAATGATAAACAGGGTTAACTAGTTCATGGTGATGTTTCTAAGCCACTTCTAGATCCATACTAGTTTATACTAGTCAATACTAGGTTAATACCTTGCTACACTATGTCTTCTAGGTTGTACTAAGGAATTCTAGTTTATACTAGTTAATGCCTAGCTAATACTAGTTATTACTAAGTATACTAGTTAATATTAGCTATACTAAATACTACTAGTATAACTTAACTAATATCCTACCTTACCCCAACTCACATCTTAGCTCATAAATGTATGTCACAATAATACCTTGGTCCCAGTCACTTGTTACTCCCACTTGATACTGGACTACTAGGATATTCTGCTTTAAAATTAAGTACTCTACTATCCACACTGAGAGCCTCTTACCCTTCGTCTGGCACCTTGCACTTCATCCTTATACTTGCTCACTGGACTACAACCCATAGCAGTCACTCCTCCCTGATACCACAGTATCAGTTCACTTCACAGCACTGTTGTGCTCTAATTGAACTGCACTCACTGATCACTCTTGCCAATTAAATCCCTGATACCGCAGTATCAGTTAAGGGCTGTATTGGCATGCAACAAGTGACCTGTGAACACCTACCCGATACTTGTCTATACCTTAACCCAAACACATGCCTGCAGACCCTAACTAAGTCTGCAACCTCTTTCCTTCACTTAGTTGTTTCCAACTGCCCTTAGCTACTGCCATTGTCACGCCCCAGTCGCAAATACGTAGGACTAGAAACACGTAAGCATGCCAGCCGCATGGATATGGCAACTCCAATATATGGAAACCAAATCTATACGTACGCTGTAATATGAATACAAAATCCACAAGTGGTATAAAATGTAATACAAGTCACAGGATAAAATCTAAATCTCATCCACCAAAATCATATAGAAATAAATAACCAGTATCTATGAAACTAGATCTCAATAAGAAGTATCTAAGGATGATAGTTGGATGGAAATAAATCCACTACCAACTCGAATATAAGAGCAAATACAATATGAGTACAACACCACAACACAATATAAGAATACCAGCTATCAATCACAGCTCGATGAGAAGATATCCTCGGATCACATGTAACCATCCAAATCTGCGCTCCTGCAAATACTCAAGAAAAGATACACCTGGCAGCAGACCAGGTCCTCAGAGGAACGTAACAAGATACAGAAAATACGAGCCAATTTGAATACAATAAACATGCATAATGTTTGAAAATAGATAAGTACGCTATACAGGACAATCTATATGAATGCAAATGAGGACAACTTTTTGACGTATGGGCAAGGGTAGGCTACTCGATCTAATCCTCACAACCTCATGCTCGTCAGTGGACATCATCAGCCGACATACCTATGGGGTAGCGACCCTCGGACTCCATCAATCGACATACCTCGGGGGTAGCGACCATCGGACACGACCACCATAGTGCGTGCTAGTTACTATGGTTTACCAGAGTGGTTAAAAGCCCATACGCCTAATGATTGTCCTCTCATGATACTAAGTGGCAAGTGTGTGTCAACATATCTAATATATAGTAATGACTGAAAGAAACTACACATGCAATAAATAAACAAAAATGTAATAAATATACATAAATATACTAAGCATGCAAAATACTGTAAGCAATTTGGCAAGGTATCTTGCCTGGGGTCCTGCTGCTGGTATGAATCAGAGTCCAAGTCACAGTCCAAATAGCCTATGTATTACAAATTTATCACGTCAAAAGATAATTTATTTTAATTTACTTAATTCTGGAATAATTACTCTAAAATCCTATTTTAATCTTATTATTCTGATTTTTATGTTAATTCTTAAATTTTGTCCAAAAAAACTGAATTTTATCAATTCGAGACTCATGGCACGCAAATCGAGGCAATCTGTTGACCGAAAAGTCAACCGACACAAACTCAACTTTCATGCATGATTTCCTGTAGATTTCAGCTTCAAAAATATGCTAGAATTTACGGCTCATCCGAATTCAAATTCGTTTGGGAATTATGGCACATACAAATTTTGTATTGTGCACCGATAGTTAAATTCTAACCTAGAAGTTCTATAGAATTAACAGTATGTAAATACTTCGAAATAAATTTTAGGAAAAATATATGTCGATGATCTCGACATTAGCTTTCTGAAACTTTAAAAGGTTCATGATTCTGATTCCTGGTTCTCCCGGAATCGCGGAAACATTAAAACACGTATATTTTCGGACATGCTGTGCTCTACGAATTTTCCAGAATTTAATACTAATAATTTAGAAAAATAATTTATATAATCTGAAATCTAACATCATTATCGTTCTAATAAAATAAAACTAGGCCTCGTTTGGAGTCCGGAGCTAGGAGATATCGTCTTTTTAATTCGTCATAACTAGTAGAAAATGAGGCTGAATTTATGACAAATTTTGACTATTTTTGGACGAAAAAGAGAGAAATTTGGGGAAGAAAAATATGAAGGATGGGGTATTTATAATGGTAGACACTACTTAATTAAATACGACTAGGATTGGTTAATTTGGATAGAATTATGATGAATTTAAATAAGGATAGGATATGCATGAAGTTGATTTCCTAGTAGGTTCAGGATTTGAATTAATTTAAAATAGAGTTTGAATTTATCTCAATAATTTATAATCTTAAATATAATTAAATATAATAAAAATAATTTATAAAATCTTATTAATATCTATTAACACTAAATTAGCATCTATCTAATATTAAGACTATATATATCCAAATAAATCCTAAATAATTTCAAAAATCTAAATAAATTTCTTAAAATTCTAAATAAATTACAAAAAAATATAATTAAATATTTTGAATTAAAATAAATATTTGGTAGGAACGACATGCAAGTATGGTCGTATAGTAAATCATAGAAGTCCTAGAAATTATGTTTTCTAAGTTTTAATTACCAAAAATTCTAGAAAAATCTCCAAAAATCTAAAATAACCTAAAATAATTCTAAATGAATATTTATATAAGTAAATATACTAAAAAAATTATTTTCTAATTAACTAAGAGAATACTTTAAATAAATTTAACATCTATAATAAATATAATAATATAAAATATACACAAATACCTATTTTGGGTGAGGGAGTTTACAATCTACCCAACTTAAAATAATTTCGTCCTCGAAATTAAAATAAGACATAATTTATTAAATCCTTCATATTCGTACATAAGGTACATCAATCGCAATCTCTTCTAAAAATTTAAATAACAAAATCTATTCAAATCTATCGCGATCACTTCAAAATTAAGATAACCACTGTTTAAATCAAAATTCAACCTGTCGTAATCTCTTCTCGATTTTTTTTTCCACATTCAAATCTAACTCAAGTCTATATGACATCCCACATCAAAATTTATATCACCATTTTTAACTATCATAATCTCCTCTAGACCTTGAACAATAAACAATTTTAATCAAATCTTATTCCTATTCTCAAATTAAGAATTTTGTACTCTTCAAATATTTAAACTCAATTTACATCCTCAATATTTCAAATAGGTGACCCAACAATCAAAATTAAACTTTTAATTCAAATCATCAAATTATAAAATTTAAATCTAATTCACCAGTTGTTCAAGTCTAAAATTCTATATTTATCCTAAAAATTTAAATCGATGATTCATCCTTCAATATTCAAAATTTAAATCATGTGCTCAAAGTATAAATATTGGGTCCTCAATATCAAGATTTTTAAAATTCATTAAATCCTCATTATCTTAATCCTTCTTTTAAAATTCTCTACATTTAAAAGGACTTAATCTCTCAATCTAATCCTACTTGATCACAATCTAAAAGAATTCTCCTCAAGTTTAATAATGCAATTTCTACCCAACTTAGAATTTACCCATCTATCACATAAGACTCTTACACTTAAGAAAAAATATTCCTCAATTTATTTTCTCATGTCATTCAATCCTCAAAACTTTAACACCAACTATATCATATGTGATATGCCCTTAATCAATTATGAAAGATAGTCATCAAATAATGTGATTGGCCTATGGGGTATATCTTGTACTATCCGTGTATCACTTATATCCAAGCACGAGATTTCGTCTTTCCGAAACAAGGGAAGACGAAAAGCAACGGAAAAGAGTTCATGGAGGGGTAATAGAATGGAAGTATGGGAATCAAAGTGTTTAAAGAATTCAAATGAGAATTGTCAAGACAGTTGTGGATTGAAATCTTAATTTGGTAATTTTCTATTCGCATGCTCACATCGGTGCAGTTATGTACTTGATATGATATGCTTTGTCGTATCTAGAGGGTAAGTATATTTGTCTACTGGTCCACTATACATCTCAATCCACGTAAAATACTATTGCGAAGGGCGAATCAAGCGCATTATGGCTAGCTAGACCATAATACACTGATTCTGATTAGACAATTTGTATTAGTGTGGTTGATCAGGCCCCAATAACATATATGTCATGAACAAGCTCGATATAAGATTAAGCTTGCAAAAACTAGGCTATAATAGCAGCATAATTCAAGGTAGCACAGAAAATATAACGCTGGATTATGATGTGAGAAGTTACAAAATAATTCAAGTTCGCAAAAGCAAAAATAATATAAGCAATAATAATAAAAGACTCTACAATCTCTACAGTTATCATACAACCTCCTTATCTAAGTCGCTAGTCGACCAAATAGGGCAAGGACCTCTAAATTCTATGTTCTGAATAAACACTGTCGTCTTTTGCTAGCATGCGATAAATATCATTCGGTTATACTTTAATTAATAGGTCAAAAGACTATGTGATACTAGGTGTCAAACATTATGGTAAAACTTCTAACTAACTGTAGTAGTGTCTATACTACTCTCAAGTCTTCTTAATACATCAAGGGGTAATGGTATAACAATCTAAAGATAAGAAATTCTAGGTTCACTAGATATTCTAAACTTAGTGGTGTGTCTATATTCTCGTTGTATTCTTAATAGGTGTGCTACTCTAATTATTATCCTAATAACAGGGGTTCCTATATTCTAGCAGAAGACTATACTCAAGGAACTATTAGGGACGCACATGAATCAAGCAGGATAAAATTGTTCAAAATAGAACAGATAGGAGGAGATGAATCACAGTCAATTGTGGATGAGATCCTATACTCTAGTCCTAGGTGCAGGCTTGTTCGGTACAGTAACGTAACCGAGACAATATGCTCTCGACCTGCATGGGCCACCACAAAAATATGTCACGCCCCAGTCCCAAATACGTAGGACTAGGAACACGTAAGCATGCCAGCCGCATAGATATGGCAACTCCAATATATGAAAACCAAATCCATACGTACGCTGTAATATGAATACAAAATCCACAAGTGGTATAAAATGTAATACAAGTCACAGGGTAAAATCTAAATATCATCCACCAAAATCATATAGAAATAAATAACCAGTATCTATGAAACTAGATCTCAATAAGAAGTATCTAAGGATGATAGTTGGATGGAAATAAATCCACTACCAACTCGAATATAAGAGCAAATACAATATGAGTACAACACCACAACACAATATAAGAATACCAGCTATCAATCACAGCTCGATGAGAAGACATCCTCGGATCACATGTAACCATCCAAATCTGTGCTCCTATAAATACTCAAAAAAAGATACACCTGGCAGCAGACTAGGTCCTCAGAGGGACGTAACAAGATACAAAAAAGACGAGCCAATTTGAATACAATAAACATGCATAATGTTTGAAAATAGATAAGTACGCTATACAGGACAATCTATATGAATGCAAATGAGGACAACTTTTTGACGTATGGGCAAGGGTAGGCTACTCGATCTAATCCTCACAACCTCACGCTCGTCAGTGGACATCATCAGCCGACATACCTCTGGGGTAGCGACCCTCAGACTCCATCAATCGACATACCTCGGGGGTAGCGACCATCGGACACGACCACCATAGTGCATGCTAGTTACTATAGTTTACCAGAGTAGTTAAAAGCCCATACGCCTAATGATTGTCCTCTCATGATACTAAGTGGCAAGTGTGTGTCAACATATCTAATATATAGTAATGACTGAAAGAAACTACACATACAATAAATAAACAGAAATGTAATAAATATACATAAATATACTAAGCATGCAAAATACTGTAAGCAATTTAGCAAGGTATCTTGCTTGGGGTCCTGCTGCTGGTATGAATCAGAGTCCAAGTCACAGTCCAAATAGCCTATGTATTACAAATTTATCACGTCAAAAGATAATTTATTTTAATTTACTTAATTCTAGAATAATTACTCTAAAATCCTATTTTAATCTTATTATTCTGATTTTTATGTTAATTCTTAAATTTTGTCCAAAGAAACTGAATTTTATCAATTCGAGACTCATGGCACGCAAATCGAGGCAATCTGTTGACCGAAAAGTCAACCAACACAAACTCAACTTTCATGCATGATTTCCTGTAGATTTTAGCTTCAAAAATATGCTAGAATTTATGACTCGTCCGAATTCAAATTCGTTTGGGAATTATGGCACATACAAATTTTGTATTGTGCACCGATGGTTAAATTCTAACCTAGAAGTTCTATAGAATTAACAGTATATAAATACTTTAAAATAAATTTTGGAAAAAATATATGTCGATGATCTCGACATTAGCTTTCCAAAACTTTAAACGATTCGTGATTCTGATTCCTGGTTCTCCCGAAATCGCAAAAACATCAAAACACGTCTATTTTCGGACATGCTGTGCTCTACGAATTTTTTAGAATTTAATACTAATAATTTAGAAAAATAATTTATATAATCATAAAGCTAACCTCATTATCGTTCTAACAAAAAAAACTAGGTCTCGTTTGGAGTCCGGAGCTAGGAGATATCGTCTTTTTAATTCGTCATAACTTGTAGAAAATGAGGCTGAATTTATGACGAATTTTGACTATTTTTGGACGAAAAAGAGAGAAATTTGGGAAAAAAAAAAATGAAGGATGGGGTATTTATAATGGTGGACACTACTTAATTAAATACGACTAGGATTGGTTAATTTGGATAGAATTATGATAAATTTAAATAAGGATAGGATATGCATGAAGTTGATTTCCTAGTAGGTTCAGGATTTGAATTAATTTAAAATAGAGTTTGAATTTATCTCAATAATTTATAATCTTAAATATAATTAAAGATAATAAAAATAATTTATAAAATCTTATTAATATCTATTAACACTAAATTAGCATCTATCTAATATTAAGACTATATATATCCAAATAAATCCTAAATAATTTCAAAAATCTAAATAAATTTCTTAAAATTCTAAATAAATTAAAAAAAAATATAATTAAATATTTTGAACTAAAATAAATATTTGGTAGGAACGACATGCAAGTATGGTCGTATAGTAAATCATAGAAGTCCTAAAAATTTATGTTTTCTAAGTTTTAATTACCAAAAATTCTAAAAAAATCTCCAAAAATCTAAAATAACCTAAAATAATTCTAAATGAATATTTATATAAGTAAATATACTAAAAAAAATTATTTTCTAATTAACTAAGAGAATACTTTAAATAAATTCAACATCTATAATAAATATAATAATATAAAATATACACAAATACCTATTTTGGGTGAGGGAGTTTACAGCCATGGCTCACACCAGTGCTTATTGCTGCCTTGCCATTGCTCAAGCATGCATGTGTTTGATGATGCTCAAGTGTGCACCAACACTCTCCCACTGCAGAAGATGACAGAAACCAATCCTCTCCTCACAGTGCCAACCCGACACCACTGCAATACATTGCCAACTTGCCTAATACACTAGGCCAAACTGAATTGAGTTCAGTTCCTGAAGCCTCATAGTTTAGTAGTGACACCCACACACAACTCGACTCTTCTACCCTCTCCCACATCAAGCACAGCTAGAAGACACTATGAACACCAACACAGGTAACAGTAGCTATATACCTATCTATATATATATCGAGATACACCTATATATGCATACACTCTCTCATATGCAAATAGATAATACACCAATTTATATATACATATCATATGATACTCTAAGGCATAAATAGACACACACACACAACCACTAGTCTAATTCACAAATATTTGGTGTGCAACACCAAGATACTCTAGGATACATCCTCCATACACCACACCACCATGATACCAACCCTCAATTCACATGGACACATCCAATAGATCAAATATTATGTGTGTGTTAGTGTGTGTGTGTGTGTCGGCGTCTATGTGTGTCCTGTGTGTCCTTCAGTGTCTGTGTGCGTATGTCGTGTCTGTCAAGTGTGTGTTGTGTCAGTGTCACATGTGTGTGTGTGTGTGTGTGAGAGAGAGAGAGAGAGAGAGAGAGAGAGAGAGAGAGAGAGAGAGAGAGAGAGAGAGTTAGGTTTTACCTAGAGCTCGAGGAGGAGGAGGGGGATGCCGGAGTAGCCGCAGCCGTGGAGAGCCGGTCGCCGGAGAGGGGGGGGTGGGGGGAATCGAAAAGTTTTGAAAACTTTCAAAATTTTTGACAAATGGGGGAAAAGAAAACTGAGCCATAATTAACCAAAATTTAGCGACGTTTAGCGACGTCAAATAAAAACGTCGCTAAATTAAAATATAGCGACGTCAAAGACGTTGCTAAAAATGTTGCTAAATATTTTTAATATATACATCGCTAATTATGACGCTAAACATCACTAAATTAGATATATTAGCGACGTTTAGCGACCTTAATTGAACTTATAGCGACTAATCTTTTAAAATCTTAATAAAAGTAGCTAAACGTCGCTAAATGTCGCCATTTAGCGACGTCTAGCGATATTTTTTATGGAGTCGCTAATTTAGCAACATTTTTACATGGAGTCGCTAAAATGCGTCGCTAATCCTGCTTTTTCTAGTAGTGTCTCCACACCCACTGTAATCACACGTCTCATTTCCATGACACCCAAGATCATATTTAATGCAGCAAGTCATAATGATATCTAAGCATGTATAAAGTAGACGTCATGAAACCTGTATCCTATACATAATCACCATGAATATCTCAGAAAGATTCTGTCTCATGAATAGTATCAGGTGTCCTGGTTATGATGTACTTGATAATGCAAGCACAAGAATGTAAAGGATGTCGATATCCATCTCTAGGTGACGTTACACAACTCCGCATACGGTGTTGGCACCCGAATATTAATCGGACGCTAAGTAAAGTCACACTGTCGCGACCCGCACCCGGATATTCGGGCACGAGTACGTGGGTACGTCCATCCTACGCCGCAGTGTCGGCGGTAGTACGCTGTCTAGATCATATTCACAGGTAATTAAATCTATCTCATCCACAATAATAAATAGGCAAGGATAATAACAGGAAATAGGAATGCTAAGATTTCATAATATTTAATTTGTGACAACTAAATCCACAGTTAATATAAAACTAGAAGATAAATCGGGGACAAACCCGAGTATTGTGCTGAAAGAAAAATACTAGCCAACTGGCTACTACTCCTCAAAAGTAGTCTCCTAAGTAGGAACAGGCTCCTCAACAGTATCATCTGCTACCTCATATGGGCCATAAAAGGTGGGGGCATGGTCCTCATCATCGCCTAATATCAACGGATCCAGTTAGGAAAGGAGCAAAATACCAAATGCACAACAAAGATTAAACTAAATATTTATGACAAGTAGAAAAGAACTGACTAAAGTATCATGATAAGATGTGCATAATAAGTAGTAAAATTAATTAAGGGTTGAGCACTAAAAAATTAGGAATATAAGTAAAACATGATTAATTGCTATAAACCAGGGACATGCGTAAAACAGGAATATAATGAGACAAGAAAATATAACTGTAACAAGACAACAGGAACTATGTGTGTGTGATTGTGTATTTAGAATACATAGTTGGCATGTAAGGGCTTATAAGGCTAATCAGGCCGTCATAGACGGCTATCAGACATGAATAATCGAGTATCAGGCTGATGGTACAGTCGCGTAGCAACAGCTAGCAGTCAGGACAGGTGGAAGGGTAAACTACATGCCTCCTAGTATTCTCCCTCCCGACACGAAAAGCAAGACATGAAATCCAATATTCTAACACTACGTGTAATCATCAATGTTACTAGTAGAGCAAGGAATTAATTATCACAATATAAAGATTAAACTTGGAGTGCAGGTACTTGCTTGATGTTTGGATCCCAACTATGGTTCTGTTCTCGGGAAATTTCCAGAAATATCTCCGGATGCTGAAATAAATATTATCATCATGCTCAGAAGATATCAAATAGCTAGAAACGCCTGTCCTTGAGTCCAATTTGGAGACAAGGGCAAAAACAGCAATTTTGGGTCAAAACGGGGTCCACAGGTGGGCCCGCTTTGCACCGAAAAATGTGTCAGGGTCAAAGGTCTCCAAATTCACCAAATTTAGTGTCAACAGGTCAGGAACGATGATACAAACCCAACGGAACTTCTAGAATTGGATTCCGATGAGTCGATCACAAAATCGCCCGTCGAGTAGGGCTTGTAGGGCCCACGACACGCAATTTCGTCAACGTTCTCAGAATCGAACCAAACTTGGGTCATAGGACCAGCGTATCGCTACGAGTCCGATGGCGCAAATTTCGTTTTGATCCGACATGTACATAGAAAGTTAGGGCTTGATTCAGAAAAGGCAGATACGGGGCGGTGTCCACGGATACGCGTTGATCCCGGTGTGCACGCACACCCGAATCGACTTCTGCGAAATCCCACACGTCCGTATCGACGGCGTGCACGTATCTGTGAAGATCGCGCGCGACCAAGTCGTCCCGTTTGGCGGGACGTACCCAGTTCTGGGGTGAATCAGCTCGTTGTTTTTCCTATTTTTGGATCGCGGTGTGCGATCACCACAGGACGCGATGCCCCGAGCGGTTTGTCCGGGCACCGAGGGGGTCATACAGGCTTCGCAACGCAATTTACGGAATTGAAAACGGGACAGCGAGGAGAAAGTTACACGCACCTGAACAGGGTCCAAAAACTCGGAATTTACTGTGTCCGCGTCGTGTCCGACACGTGTCGACACAAAATTGGGAATTAGGGTTAGGGTTAGGGTTTTGGGAACTGCCGGCGGGGGCCGGCTGGAGGCGCGCCGGAGAGGGGCTGGGGGCGGCTCGCAGCAAGGCGGGGGACGTTGGCGGCTGCCGGAGGCGGCCGGAGGCGGAGCACGGGCGGCTGGAGGCTGGGAAGAAGGGGAGGAGCAGGGGGCCGTCGGTGGCGCCGGAGCGGAGGAGGAAGGAGAGGGAGAAGGAGGAGGAGCAGGCCGCAGCGGCGGAGATGGGCGGCGGGTGTCGGCGAGGTGGCACGGGCGGTGGCGGAGGTTCGTGGTGGTCGACGGGGGAGAAGGGGAGAAGGTTTTAAAGGTCGAGGGGAGCCGGGGGTGGCCGGGTCTGGCGGAGACGTGGGCGAGGAAGGCGGAGTGCCGGAGCGGCGGTGGACGCGGGCACGGGGTGACTGGGGGAGACGGGCTAGCGGATCACGGGCGGCGGGTCGGGTTCGGGTGGACCCGACCCGACCCGTTAGGCTATACGGGCTGGGCCGTGGGCCGATGGGCCGGGTTTTAGGGTTTAAAAATAAATAAATAATTTAAATGAATAAATAATAATTAATTTAATTAATAAATAAATAAGTAAATAGTTTTTAGGTGATTTAAAATAGGTCCGGGGCCCGATAAATTCCAGAAAAATTACCCTAAGTCCAGTTTTTTATTTTACACCAAAAAATATTATTTCCATAATATTTTAATATTATTTATTAAAAATTAAAAATCATTTAATAATTAAAACCCTGATTTTAATTACAGAAAATTCCCAGAAAATTCCAGAAAATTGTGAAAAATCCAAATTTAATATTTTTGAAAAATCAGGGGTTTACAATCTACCCAACTTATAAAAATTTTGTCCTCAAAATTAAAATTAAGTCATAATCTGTTAATCCTTCATGTACATAAGACAAGTTAATCGCAATCTCCTTGATTTAATTAAAATCCTAATCATATCCACTGCAATCACTTCAAGGTTAAGATGACTACTGTTCCAATCAAAATTCAACCTATGGTTATTACTTCTTACTTCCTCAAATCACCCATAAGCAAATTTTAAATTAAGTCCATATAACATCTTCAAGATTTGCATACGCTTATAAATTTTGCCTCACGATTCTAACTATCATAATTTCCTCTAGAAGTAATTCGAGTCCATTAGTATTCCCATTCACAATTGTATGCTTCAAAATTTTAAATTCCATTCACATCCTCAATATTCCAACTAGGTAGTCCAACCATCAAATTTTAATTCTTAATTCAAATCATCAAATTGAAAAATAATTTAAATATAGTCTACCACTGTTCAAGTCTGAAATTCTATATTTTTATCCTCTAAATTCAAATTGATAATTTTACCTTCATTATTCCAAATTTAAATCATGTACCTAAGGTATAAATATTGGGTCCTCAATATCAAGAATTTTGAAGTTCATTAATCCGCATCATCTTAGTCATTCTTTTAAAATTCTCAAAATTGAAATGGCTTGAACCTCTCCCAATCTAAGCTTTACTCGATCACAATCAAAAAGAAATTCCTCTCGAGTTGACAATGCACTGCTACCCAACTTAGAATTTATCCATCCATCACATAAGGCTATATACCTTAAGGAAATATTTCTTAATATGTTTACTCATGTCATTCAATCCTCGAAACTTCAACGCCGATCATATCACATATGATATGTTAGATAATCCTCAAGTATGTGATTGGCCTATGGGACATATCTAGTATTCTCTGTGTATCAAACTTATACCAAGCACGAGGTTTCGTCTTTTCGAAATAAGGGAAGACGAAGATCAATACTAAAGAGTTCAAGGGAGGGGTAATAGAATATAAGTGTCGGGATCAAGACGTTTAAAGAAGTTAAATGGAAATTGTCAAAGTAGTTGTGGATTGAATCCTATCTTGGTAATTCCTATTCACATGCTCGTATTAATACAGTTATGTAACCGATATGATATGCTCAGACATGTCTAGGGCAAGTATACTAGTCAACTATATATCTCAATCCACGTGAAGCAGTCGTGCGAAGTGCGAACCAAAATGCACTAAGGTTGATCAGACCGTAATACACTGATTCTGAATAGACACTTGTATCAGTGGGGTTGATCAGGTCCCAATAACACATATGTCATGAACAAGCCCGATAAAGAGTAGGCTTGCAAAACTAGGCTATATTAGCAGCATAAGTCAAGATAATATATGAAATATAAGTATGCTAGATGCTGATGAAAGGAGGTATAAATTATTTAAGTTCACAAAACAACACACAATAAGCACAATAACAAAAGACTCTACAATAGTTATCAAATATAAAAGCATACCAGGTTATTAGCAAGTTCAAAATTACTAGGTTGGGGCTGAGGTCACGAACCAATAGGCACGAGCTAAACTAGAAACGGCTGCTACAAATCACTTACGCGTATTAGCTACTCCAAGAGTCTGCGCGTTCTCCACGGTCATACTGGTAGAGCATCTCGTGGTGATCTTGTAGGAACCTTGTCGCTTGCTGATAGATCCATTACTCTGTATCCAAAATAAACGATAAAAGGCGCACAGGAATTAAGGCAGGATGCAAGTCAAGGAATTAATTCGAATCCGAGATAGATGTCAAGAACGATTCAAGCAAGTGGATGAGATCCTAAACTTTCCCTATCTTATTGCAGGCCTGTTCGGTCCCTAAGTTGAAACCGAACAATTTAGTCGTTGACCTGCATGGGCCACCATAAAAATGTGTCACGATCCGCACCCGGATATTTGGGCACAAGTACGTGGGTACGTCCAGCCTACGCCGCAGTGTCGGCGGTAGTACGCTGTCTAGATCATATTCACAGGTAATTAAATCTATCTCATCCACAATAATAAATAGGCAAGGATAATAACAGGAAATAGGAATGCTAAGATTTTATAATATTTAATTTGTGACAACCAAATCCACAGTTAATACAAAACCAGAAGATAAATCGGGGACAAACCCGAGTATTGTGCTGAAAAAAAAATACTAGCCAACTGGCTACTACTCCTCAAAAGTAGTCTCCTGACTAGGAACAGGCTCCTCAACAGTATTATCTGATACCTTATATGGGCCATAAAAGGTGGGGGAATGGTCCTCATCATCGCCTAATATCAACGGATCCAGTCAGGAGAGGAGCAAAATACCAAATGCACAACAAAGATTAAACTAAATATTTATGACAAGTAGAAAAGAACTGACTAAGTATCATGATAAGATATGCATAATAAGTAGTAAAATTAATTAAGGGTTGAGCACTAAAAAATCAGGAATATAAGTAAAACATGATTAATTGCTATAAACTAGGGACATGCGTAAAACAGGAATATAATGAGACAAGAAAATGTAACTGTAACAAGACAACAGGAACTATGTGTGTGTGATTGTGTATTTAGAATACATAGTTGGCATATAGGGGCTTATAAGGCTAATCAGGCCGTCATAGACGGCTATCAGACATGAATAATCGAGTATCAGGCTGATGGTACAGTCGCGTAGCAACAGCTAGCAGTCAGGACAGGGGGAAGGGTAAACTACATGCCTCCTAGTATTCTCCCTTCCGACACGAAAAGCAAGACATGAAATCCAATATTCTAACACTACGTGTAATCATCAATGTTACTAGTAGAGCAAGGAATTAATTATCACAATATAAAGATTAAACTTGGAGTGCAGGTACTTGCCTGATGTTTGGATCCTAACTATGGTTCTGTTATCAGGAAATTTCCAGAAATGTCTCCGGATGCTAAAATAAATATTACCATCATGCTCAGAAGATATCAAATAGCTAGAAACGCCTGTCCTTGAGTCCAATTTGGAGACAAGGGCAAAAACGGCAATTTCGGGTCAAAACGGGATCCGTAGGTGGTTGCACCGAAAAACGTATCAGGGTCAAAGGTCTCCAAATTCACCAAACTTAGTTTCAACAGGTCAGGAACGATGATACGAACCCAACGGAACTTCTAGAATTGGATTCCGATGAGTCGATCACAAAATCGCCCATCGAGTGGGGCCTGTGGGGCCCACGACACGCGATTTCGTCAACGTTCTCAGAATCGAACCAAACTTGGGTCACAGGACCAGCGTATCGCTACGAGTCTGATGGCACAAGTTTTGTTTCGATCCGACGTGTACACAGAAAGTTAGGGCTTGATTCAGAAAAGGCGGATACGGGACGGTGTCCGCGGATACGCGTTGATCCCGGTGTGCACGCACACCCGAATCGACTTCTGCAAAATCCCACACGTCCGTATCGACGGCGCGCACGTATCTGTGAAGACCGCGCCCGACCAAGTCGTCCGTTTGGCGAGGCGTACCCATTTCCGGGGTGAATCGGGTCATTGTTTTTCCTATTTTTGGATCACGGTGTGCGATCGCCACAGGACGCGATGCCCCGAGCGGTTTATCCGGGCACCGAGAGGGTCATACAGGCTTCGCAACGCAATTTATGGAATTAAAAACGGGGCAGCGAGGAGAAAGTTACACGCACCTGAACAGGGTCCAAAAACCCGGAATTTACTGTGTCCGCGTCGTGTCCGACACGTGTCGACACAAAATTGGGAATTAGGGTTAGGGTTTTGGGAACTGCCGGCGGGGCCCGGCCGGAGGCGCGCCGGAGAGGGGCTGGGGGCGGCTCGCAGCAAGGCGGGGGACGCTGGCGGCTGCCGGAGGCGGCCGGAGGCGGAGCACGGGCGGCTGGAGGCTGGGAAGAAGGGGAGGAGCAAGGGGCCGTCGGTGGCGCCGGAGCGGAGGAGGAAGGAGAGGGAGAAGGAGGAGGAGCAGGCCGCAGCGGCGGAGACGGGCGGCGGGTGGCGGCGAGGTGGCACGGCCGGTGGCGGAGGTTCGTGGTGGTCGACGGGGGAGAAGGGGAGGGAGTTTTAAAGGTCGAGGGGAGCCGGGGGTGGCCGGGTCTGGCGGAGACGTGGGCGAGGAAGGCGGAGGCGAGGGGTGGCGTGGCCGGGCGGAGCGGCCGGAGCGGCGGTGGACGAGGGCACGGGGTGACTGGGGGAGACGGGCTAGCGGGTCACGGGCGGCGGGTCGGGTTCGTGTGGACCCGACCCGTTAGGCTATACGGGCTGGGCCGTGGGCCGATGGGCCGGGTTTTAGGGTTTAAAAATAAATAAATAATTTAAATGAATAAATAATAATTAATTTAATTAATAAATAAATAAGTAAATACTTTTTAGGTGGTTTAAAATAGGTTCGGGGCCCGATAAATTCCAGAAAAATTACCCTAAGTCCAGTTTTTCATTTTACACCCAAAAATATTATTTTCATAATATTTTAATATTATTTATTAATAATTAAAAATCATTTAATAATTAAAACCCTGATTTTAATTACAGAAAATTCCCAAAAAATTCCAAAAATTTATGAAAAATCCAAATTTAATATTTTTGAAAAATTAGGGGTTTACATACACGGTCCTAGGTTAAGCATGTACAACAATTAATTAAGTCAAAAAAATAAGTAACAAAACTGCAAGGTTGGCAAGGTACACTTGCCTGGGGTTATGTCTCCAATTGTAGCTTTGGTAGCAGCGAGATTTGTAGATTCTCCTCCGGTTGCTAAAATAAACATCACAATCAGATTCAGAAAATATCAATTAGCTAGAAACGCCTGTCCTTGAGTCCAATTTGGACACAGGGGCAAAAATGACAGTTTCTGGTCAAAGCGGGGTCCACATGTGGCCCGCTTCGCACCAAAAAATGTGTCAGAGACAATGTTCTCCAAATTTATCAAACTTAGTGTCAACAACTCCATAATGATGATACGAACCCAATAAAACTTACAGAACCGGATTTCGATGAGCCGACCACAAAATCGCCCGTCAAGTGGAGCTGCAGGGCCCACGATACGTGATTTTGTCAATGTTCTCAGAATTGAACCAAACTTTGGTCACATGATCAGCGTATTGCTATGAGTCCGATGGCGTAAGTTTTGTTTAGATCCGACATGTGTACACAAAGTTATAACATATTCTGGAACAGGGCCGATACGGAGCTTTGTCAACGGATACTCGTTGATTCCAGTGTGCACGCACATCCAAATCAACTTCTGCGAAATCTCATATGTCTGTATTAACGGCGCGCACCTTTCGGTGAAGACCGCACACGACCAAGTCGTTCCGTTTGGCGGGGCGCACTCAGTTCCGAAGAAAAATAGGGCAAATATTTTCCTGCTTTTGGATCGCAGTTCGCGATCACCACAGGATATGACACACCGAGTGGGTTACACGGGCATCGAGAGGGTCATGCAGGGTTCGCGTCACAATAGACGGAATGAGAAATGGGCAGCGAGGAGAGAAAAAAGGCTACCTGAACAGGACTCCGCAGAAACGGGGATTTCTCGTATCCGCGAGGCGACACGACACAGCGGGGGCTAGGGTTAGGGTTCCGGCGATGGAAGAAGTGGCTGGGGGCGCCGAGGCTTTGCTGGAGGAGGGGCGACGTGCTAGCGGAGGCGGAGTGGGGTCTGGCGGGTCGTCGGCGACGGGGGAGCTCAGGGAGATGTCCGGGGCTTGTGGGTGGCTGAGGCGCTGCGGGGAGTGGTATTTATAGGAGCTAGAGGGAGGGAAAAGGCGGTGGCGGTTGAGCTAGGTAGGCGGAGCGGGGACGAGCGGAGGAGGCGGGACGTAACCGCCGCGGAGGCGTAACGGGCTGGCGGCTGCCTGAGAAGAATCGACAGAGTCGGGGGCTGCCGACGGTTACTGTAGCCCTAATGAATCGGGTCGGGTCGGGTCGGGTTTGAGTTTTGGGCCCGGATCCGACCCAAGTAGGATTGGGTTGGGTTCAGTTAGACCAGTCTGGGTTGGTTTGGTTCACTAAACAGGTTGGTTCAGGAATAAACCTGGTTTATTTTAGGGTTTAATTAAAACTTAGTTTTTAGATCTTTAAAAATGTTTTCGGGGTCCAATAAATTCTCGGAAAATTATCCTATGGCTAATTTTTTATTTTACACCTAAAAATATTATTTTCATAATATTTTAATATTGATTAACATCATTTAAAATTATTTCATATCAAAATACCTTAATTTTAATTAATTAAAAATCCCAGGAAAATTGTAAAAAATTGATTTTTAAAATCCAGAAAAATTAGAGGGTTTACAATCTACCCCCTTAAGAGGATTGCGTTCTCGCAATCAAAGAATAACCGATCAACAAAGATGACACGGTTGCAAATATTGTTCGAAGCACATCACGATCAAGGATGAGGGTTTAAGCAAAATGCATAGGGAATCATTTTCCTAAGCAAATGGAAGTTATGCAATTTTCAGAGGGAAGAATATCTAGAAAACTAGGTTATCACTTATAAAACATACTAGGTTATCAATTATTAGCAATTTCAAAATTACTAAGTTAAGGCTAAGGTCACGAACCAATAGGCATGAACTAAAGCAATACTAAAAACAGATAGCTATGAAAACTTACGCGCATTAGCTACTCCACGATTCTGTGCGTCCTCCAAAGTCATAGCAAAAGCTTGTCCGCGTCCTTGAGGTGGTGCCATCTGTTCTTGCTGGGCCTGCTGGAAGAGTGCTGCTCGAGATGCCAAGGGTGGCCTCAGTTCGGGTGTTGGTAGAGCTTGTTGGTTTACCATCGGTGCTCCTTCTTGACGCTTAGGGCATTCCCACACCGAATGTCGCATGGATCTGCAAGCTAAAAATAACCCCAATTTGCGTCGGCATTCCTTCGCAAGATGGCCTGCCTTGCCACAGTAGTGGCAAGAAGGTAGGATTAGTGCTAGTGGTATAGATGCTTTCTGCTGTTGGTGTATGTGAGGTCTCTTTACAGCTTCCTGTGGTGCTCTGGCTGGTGTTGATGTGGAAGGCCGCTTCAGGTTGGACTCTCGACTGGTGATACGCTCCATACATCGAGCTGCAGCAAGGACGTCCGTGTACGAAGTAGGTGCAATGGATCCGATCATTCTTTGTAGCTCAAAGTTTAGTCTGTCGAAGAACTTCTCAGCCTTCTTTTTTTCTGTCGGGATCAAGGTAGGGGCGAAGTGACTCAGACGAATAAATTTTGCGTTGTACTCTTCCACTGTCATACTGTCATGAGTGAGGCGATTGAACTTGTCCCGAAGTTCTGATCGAGCGATAGCTGGAATGTACATCTCTTGAAAGAGTCTGGAGAACTCCTCCCAAGTAACTCGGTCTGGTCTGAGCCGTCTCTCCTCAGATAGCCACCAGTGATGTGCATTGCCCGTCAACTACATCCGGACGGCAGTCATCCAATATTCCCGTGGAAGCTCAGCTGCTTCTAAGTGATGTTGAGTGTTTATGAGCCACTCATGAACTTCAGTGGGCTCCTTCTTGCCAGAAAAAGTTCGGGGCTTCAGTTGGCAAAAATCAGTGATAGAGCCCGTCGATGGCCGTCGAGCTGGTAGGTTCGCCTGCTCTAGTGCAGTTACTAGGCTGTTCCTCAAGTACTCTGCCTCGTGACGCTGAGCCTCTTGATGAATTTGCTGTTGGGCTTGCATTATTGCGTAGATCACTTAGAATATCTGTTGTCCATCCATAGGCTGCCCTTGTGGGAATACGGGCATTGGTGGAATGAACTACGGCGGCGGTGGAATGTTATCACGCCAAAATCTAGAAGCATGCTGATTTGCTTGGCTGCTTCGATGAGTAGAGGGATCTCCACTCAATGGCGTCACTACATCTTATCCGTAGGTGGCTACAACACCTATTGGTGTTCTTGCTGGAGTTTCGTCATTTGCTCGTGAATCTATTACTCTGCATCAAAAATAAACTATAAGAGGCGCACAGGAATCAAGGCAGGATACAAGTCAAGAAATTAATTTAAATCTAATATAGATATCAAGAACGTTTCAAGCAAGTGGATGAGATCCTAAAAACTTATCCTATTCCTATTGCAGGCTTGCTCGGTCCCTAAGTTGAAACCGAAGTAATTTAGTCGTTGACCTGCATGGGCCACCACAAAAACTATGTCATGCCCCAGTCCCAAAATATCGAAGGACTAGACACGTGGCAATGGCCAGCAGCACACACCGATGGACAAATCCAATTTAATGGATCCATCGGGGCGTACTTAAGCTGTAATACAACAATAAGGGTCTACTAATCTCATCCACAGAATGAATACATCAATATCAACAAAAGAAAATATAAACATTATCAAGTCACAAGTAAATAAATCGGGGAACAACCCGATAAATAGTCTGTTACAAATGTTCATTAAGCAAGAATTAAAAGAGTTTAATTGCATCAAGACTGAGCATAGAAGAAGCAGATATTCAGGATAAATCCTCAGTGATCACCTCGTCTTCAGGTTCTGGTACTGCTCCGAGAAGAGCTTCTGTTCTGTACACCTCAGTATAGATATCCTCTGCTAACCCTGGGGACATAATCCAGATCCAGGTCCTCAGGGGACATAGCAAGGTACAAAATAACTCATGCCAAAATAAATGCAGTGTAGCAATAAATAAAATAATAGGGTAAACTATATAACCAGCTAAGTGATATGCAAGTGAGAGTTTTAGTCATACTCGGGCTGAGACTACTATAGGATCTGTGTCGGAGAAACCAATAGCAGTATTTTCTCAAAGGGACAGTACATGTGTCAAAGCTTTGTGTCAGAGTCTAAGACATCTCCAGATAACAATATATATAATATAATCAGCCTTTTGTATGGTAAATCTCTTCCCACCCAATGTAATCACACGTCTCATGTCCATGACACGCAAGATCATATCTAATACAGCAAGTCATAATGATACTAAGCATGTATAAAGTAGATGTCATAAAATCTGTATCCTATACAGAATCACCATGAATATCTCAAAAAGATTCTGTCTCATGAATAGTATCAGGTGTCCTGGGTATGACGTACTTTATAATGCAAGCACAAGAATGTAAAGGGTGTCGATATCCATCTCTAGGTGACGTTACACAACTCCGCGTACGGTATTGGCATCCGAATATTAATCGGATGCTAAGTAAAGTCACACGATCCTAGGTTAAGCATGTACAACTAAGTCAAAGAAATAAGTAACAAAACTACAAGGTTGGCAAGGTACACTTGCCTGGGGTTCTGTCTCCAACTGTAGCTCTGGTAGCAGCAAAATTTGCAGGTACTCCTCCGATTGCTGAAATAAACATCACCATCAGATTCAGAAAATATTAATTAGCTAGAAACGCCTGTCCTTGAGTCCAATTTGGACACAGGGACAAAAATGACAGTTTCTGGTCAAAGCGGGGTCCACTTGTGGCCCGCTTCGCACCAAAAAATGTGTCAGAGACAATATTTTCCAAATTTGTCAAACTTAGTGTCAACAAGTCCAGAACGATGATACGAACCCAACGGAACTTACAGAACTGGATTCCGATGAGCCGATCATAAAATCGCCCGTCAAGTGGAGCCGCGGGGCCCACGATACGCGATTTTGTCAACATTCTCAGAATCGAACCAAACTTGGGTCACAGGACCAGCGTATTGCTACGAGTCCGGTGGCGCAAGTTTTATTTCGATTCTACGTGTGTACACAAAGTACAACATTTTCTGGAACAGGGCCGATACGGAGTGTTGTCGAAGGATACGCGTTAATTTCGGTGTGCACGCACATCCAAATCAACTTCCGCAAAATTTCACACGTCCATATTAACGGTGCACACCTTTCGGTGAAGACCGCACATGACCAAGTCATCCCGTTTGGTGGGGCACACTTAGTTCCGGGGAAAAACAGGGCAAATATTTTCCTGCTTTTGGATCGCAGTTCACGATCACCACATGACGTGACACACCGAGCGGGTTGCATGGGCATCGAGAGGGTCACGCAGGGTTCGCGTCACAACAGACGGAACAAAAAATAGGGCATTGAACAGAGAGAAAAGGCTACCTGAACAGGCTCCACAAAAACGGAGATTTCTCGTGTCCGCGAAGCGATACGACACAGCGGGGGCTAGGGTTAGGGTTTCGACGATGGGGGTAGCGGCTGGAGGCACCGGGGCTTCGCCGGAGGAGGGGCGGCTTGCTGGCGGAGGCGGAGCGGGGCTCTGGCGGGTCGTCGGCTGCGGGGGAGCTCAGGGAGATGGCCGGGGCTCGTAGGCGGCTGAGGCGTTGCAGGGAGTGGTATTTATAGGAGCTAGAGGGAGGGGAAAAGGCGGTGGCGGTTGAGCTAGGTAGGCGGAGCTGCACTGGGGAGAGGGAAGGCCGTGCGGCACAGGGACGAGTGGAGGAGGCGGGGCATACCGCCGCGGAGGTATAACGGGCGGGCGGCTGCCGGAGAAGAATCGACAGAGTCGGGGGCTGCCGACGGTTACTGTAGCCCTAATGAATCGGGTCGGGTCGGGTTTGAGTTTTGGGCCCGGATCCGACCAAATTAGGATTGGGTTGGGTTCAGTTAGACCGGTCTGGGTTGGTTTGGTTCACTAAACCGGTTGTTTCAGGAATAAACCGGATTTATTTTAGGGTTTAATTAAAACTTAGTTTTTAGGTCTTTAAAAATATTTTCGGGGTCCAATAAATTCTCGGAAATTACCCTATGTCTAAGTTTTTATTTTACACCTAAAAATATTATTTTTATAATATTTTAATATTAATTAACATTATTTAAAATTATTTAAAATCAAAATACCTTAATTTTAATTAATTAAAAATCCCAGGAAAATTATGAAAAATTGATTTTTAAAATCCAGAAAAATCGGGGGGTTTACAAAATCGACCGTCAAGTAGAGTCGTGGGGCCCACGATACACGATTTTGTCAACGTTCTCATAATTAAACCAAACTTAGGTCACAGGACCAGCTTATTGCTACGAGTCCGATGGCGCAAGTTTCGTTTCGATCCGACGTGCATGTACGAAGTTACAATGAGTTCTAGAACAGGGCCGATACGGGACGTCGTCGACGGATACGCGTAGATTCTGGTGTGCACGCACATCCAAATCAACTTTCGCGAAATCCCATACGTCCGTATCAACGACGTGCACCTTTCGGTGAAGTCCGTATGCGACCAAGTCATCCCGTTTAGTGGGGCGCACTCAGTTCCGGGGAAAAAAGGGTAAATATTTTCCTGATTTTGGATCGCAGTTCGCGATCGCCACAGGACGCGACACACCGAGCGGGTTGCACAGGTATCGAGAGGGTCATGCAGGGTTCGTGTTACAACAGATAGAACAGGAAACTGGGCAACGAGGAGAGAGAAACAACAACCTGAACAGGGTTCTAAAGAAAAATAAAAATAGTGCTTCGCGAGGCGGCACGACATGGTGGCGGCTCGGGTTTCTCGTCGGAGCTTCACCGGAGCTGGAGGCGGCCGGAGAAGATGAAGGCAGGTCAGGCGGAGGCGACTGAGGCTCTGGTCGTCTGGGCTCGGCTGGGACTACGTCATGGAGGCTCGGCGGCTAGGGCACAGCTGGACGGACTCGTCGTCGGAGGCGGCTGTGGCAAGGCTGTGGAGTCGTCGGCTATTGACGGTGGCAGGGGAGACGGAGGAAGGCGGTGGCGGCTACTGATGTTGCTAGGCTGAGCTCGGGGGCTGGTCGTCGAGCACGGCTGGGTTTAATTTGGCGTCGATCGGGAAGATGGCGGAGCTCGTTTGCGGGGGAGGCGCAAGGGAAGTCGGGGAGAGCAGCGGCTGGAGGCGGCACTGGAAAGGACGGTGGTCGGGTGCAGCAAAGACGACGGTGGCTGGGATGCTGGCGGTGGAGCTTGGGGAGAGAGGTAACCGGTGGAGATGACAGGGGGTGGCCGACTGTGGTGGCTGGAGAGGGGTTCGATCGGGCGGAGGCGTCGGGTGGCGGCTGAGGAGGATGGCGGTGGCTGAGGGGTTTAAATAGGAAGATCGGGGAGGCGGATCGACCAGAGGCGTTGGGGGAGAAGATGGGGCAGCCACGGAGGTTACAGGAAGGGGAACCGGAGAGTCGGGGCGGCCGTTGGGGAGGTGAGCAGTCACGGCGGCCGGGGAACAGTCGCAGGGCGGAGGGAAACCGTCGATTGGGTTTGGGTTACTGTAGATAGGGTAGTGGGTCGAGTTCGGGTCAGGTTTGGGTTTTGGGCCCGGATCTGACCCTATAAGGATTGGGTTTGTGTTAAATCAGGGTTCGGTTTATTAATAAACCGGCTCGGTTTGGTTTGGTTCAAGTTGGTTTGTTTTGGTTTATTTAAAACTTAGTTTTTAGGTCTTTAAAAATATTTTCGGGGTCCAATAAATTCCAGGAAAATTATTCTATGTCTATTATTTTATTTTACAAACAAAAATATTATTTTTATAATATTTTAATATTGATTAAAATTATTTAAAATTATTTAAAATTATTTAATTCTAAATACTTTGATTTTTAATTAGTTAAAAATTACAGAAAATTCCAAAAAATTGTGAAAATTTATTTTAAAAAAATTCTTAAAAAATCAGGGAGTTTACAATCTACCCCCCTTAAGAAGATTGCGTCCTCGCAATCAAAGAATAACCGGTCAACTGAGATGACACAGTTGCAAGCATTGTTCGAAGCACATCACTATCAAGATTCATGATCAAGGAGAATCAAAGGATGAGGGTTTAAGTAAAAGCACATAGGGAATGAAAATATTATTTTCCTAAGCAATTGAAGTAATGCAATTTCCAGAGGAAAGAATATCTAGAAAACTACAGTTTAGAGAAACTAGATTATCAATTATAAAATATACTAGGTTATTAATTATTAGCAAGATCAAAAACTACTAGGTTAAGGCTAAGGTCATGAACCAATAGGCACGAGATAAAGCAGTACTAGAATAGATAACTATGGAAAACTTACACGCATTCGCTACTCCATGAGTCTGTGCATTCTCCAAAGTCATCGCGAAAGCTTGTCTGCGTCCTTGTGGTGGATTCCTCTGCTGCTATTGGGCCTGCTGGAAGAGTGCTACTTGTGGTGCCAAGGGTGGCCTCGGCTGATACCCTCATGGGACTGGTGGTCTGACTTCTTCAATTCCCGTTTGTGGTACTCCCAATGCTGGATAGACTGGCCTTGGTGCGGGTAAAGCTTGTCTGTTTAACATTAGTACTCCCTCTCGATGCTGAGGATAATCCTTTGCTAAGTGTTGATTGGTTCCGCAAATCAAGCATAATCCCAACTTGCGTCTGTATTCTCTCTCAATATGGCCTACCTTGCCACAGTATTGATATGTAGGTAGTATTTGCAGAGATGCTCTATGTGGCTAGTGCATGTGAGGTCTCTTTGCAGCTTCTTCCTGTGGTGATATGGCTAGTACTGATGTGGAAGGCCACTTCAGGCTGGTCTCTCTCCTGGTGACGCGCTCCATGCGTCGTGCTGCAGCAAGAACGTCTGAGTAAGAAGTAGGTGCGACGGATCCGATCAGTCTCTGTAGCTCAAAGTTTAGTCCGTCGAAGAACTTCTCAGCCTTCTCTTCTTCTGTCGGGATCAAGGTTGGGGCAAAACGACTCAGACGAATGAATTTCGCATTGTACTCCTCCACTGTCATTCTGTCCTGAGTGAGGAGATTGAACTTGTCTCGAAGTTCTGATCGAGCGATGGCTGGAATATACATCTCCTGAAAGAGTTTAGAGAACTCTTCCCAAGTGACTCAGTCTGGTCCAAGCCGTGTCTCCTCAGATAGCCACCAGTGATGTGCATTGTCTGTTAACTGTATTCTGACGGTAGTTATCCAATGTTCCCTTGGAAGCTCAGCTGCTTCTAATTAATGTTGAGTGTTGGTGAGCCACTCATGAACTTCAGTGGGCTCCTCCTTGCCTGAAAAGGTACGAGGCTTCAGCTAGCGAAAATTGGTGATAGAGCCCGTCGTTGGTCGTCGTGCTGGTAGATTCGCCTGCTCCAGTACGATTGCTAGGCTGTGACGCAGAGCCTCGTGTTGAATCTGCTGTTGTGCTTGCATCATTGCGTAGTTTATTTGAAACATCTGTTGTTCGTCCATAGCTTGCCCTTATGGGAATACGGTCATTGGTGGTGTGAACTGTGGCGGAGGTGGAAGGTCGTCTCGCCGACCTCTTGAGGTATCTTGACTGCTTTGTTGTTCTAGTTGACCTCCACCAACTGGTGTTACTTTATCTTCATGGGTAACCACAACACCTGGTGGTATTCCTGCAGGAGTCTCGTCGCTTGCTGGTGGATCCATTGCTCTGTATCCAAAATAAACTATAAGAGGCGCACAGAGGAATCAAGGCAGGATGCAAGTCAAGAAATTAGTTCGAATCCTATATAGATATCAAGAATGATTCAAGCAAGTAGATGAGATTCTAAAAACTTACCCTATTCTTATTGCAGGCCTGCTTGGTCCCTAAGTTAAAACTAAAGCAATTTAGTCGATGACCTGTATGGGCCACCACAAAAACCATGTCACGCCATAATCCCAAAATATTGAGGGACTAGCCACGTGGCAATGGCCAGCAGCACACACCGATGAGCTAACCCAATTTAATAGGCCCATCATGGTGTACTTAAGCTGTGATACAACAATAAGGTTCTACTAATCTTATCAACAGAAATGAATACAACAATATCAGTATCATAAAGCAAGATCAATCTCAATAAAACATAAACTCGGGGAACAACCCGATAATGATTCTGGTACAATGGTCAAGATACAGGAATAAAGATAACAACAACAAATACTGAGTATAGATAAAGCATATACTCAGAAGATATCCTCGGAGATTACTTCGTTTACTGGATCTGGTACTGCTCTAGTGCCTGCTCCTGTTCCTGCTCGTGCTAATGCTCCTGTCTCGTATACCTCAGGGTAGATCTCTTCTGCTATTCCTGGGGACATAATCTGGATCCAGGTCCTCAGGGGACATAGCAAGGTACAAGAATAAATTATGCCAAAAATAATATAGTGCAACAATAAATAAAATAATATGGGGTAAACTATGTAACCATCTATGTGAAATGCAAGTAAGAGCATCACTAGAACTCAGGCTGAGACCGCTACAAGCTCTGTGTCTGGGAGCCGGTAGCAGTAATATCACGTAATGTGCCTAGCTCTGATGTAGAGTCTACGGCCTCATAATAATAAATACATATATAAAATAGTCTGTAGCCTGTGTGACTCTTCCCACCCAATGTAATCATATGTCTCATGTCCACAACGTCTCATGTCCATGTCACGCGAGATCATAACTAATGCAACAAGTCATATAATATCTATGAATATAATGTCTCTGTCACAAATCCTACAACCTACACAGAATCACCTTGAATATTTCAGGAAGATTCTGTCTCATGAATAGTGTCAGGTGTCCTGGGTATGACATACTTGATAATGCAAGCACGAGAATGTAAAGGGTCTCGATATCCATCTCTAGGTGACATTACACAACTCCGCGTACGGTGTTGGCACCCGAATATTAGTCGGACGCTAAGTAAAGTCACACGGTCCTAGGTTAAGAATGTAAAATATATAAATAAGTTAAGAAAATAATATATAATAAAAACTGCAAGGTTGGCAAGGTACACTTGCTTGGGGTTCTGGCTCCAACTGTAGCTCTGGTATCAGTAGAATTTGCAGGTAGTCCTCCAGTTGCTGAAATAGACATCACCATCAGATTCAGAAGACCTCAAATAGCTAGAAATGCCTGTCCTTGAGTCCAATTTGGACACAGGGGCAAAAATGATATTTCTTGGTCAAAGCGGGGTCCACATGTGGCCCGCTTCACACCGAAAAATGTGTCAGAGACAATATTCTCCAAATTCATCAAATTTAGTGTCAACAAGTCCAGAACGAAGATACGAACCCAACGGAACATCCAGAATTGGATTCCGATGAGCCGATCATAAAATCGCCCGTCAAGTGGAGCCGTAGGGCCCACGATACGCGATTTTGTCAATGTTCTCAGAATTGAACCAAACTTGGGTCACAGGACCAGCTTATTGCTACGAGTCTGATGGCATAAGTTTTGTTTCGATCTGACATGCATACACGAAGTTACAACGATTTCCAGAATAGGGCCGATACGGGACGTTGTCGACGGATACGTGTTGATTTCGGTGTGCACGTCCATCCAAATCAACTTCCGTGAAATCTCACACGTCCGTATCAACGACGCGCATATTTTGGTGAAGTCCGTACACGACCAAGTCGTCCCGTTTAGCGGAGCGCACTCAGTTCCAGGGAAAAATAGGGTAAATATTTTTCTGATTTTGGATCGCAGTTCGCGATCGCTATAGGAGGCGACACACCGAGCGGGTTGCACGGGTATCGAGACGGTCACACAGAGTTCGTGTTACAACAGACGAAATGGAAAATCGGACAGCGAGGAGAGAGAAACAACTACCTGAACAGGGCTCCGAAGAAAACTAAAAATAGTGCTTCGCGAGGCGGCGCGACACGGTGGCGGCTAGGGTTTCTCGCCGGAGCTTCGCCAGAGCTGGAGGCAACCGGAGAAGACGAAGGCGGGTCATGTGGAGGCGACTGAGGCTCTGGTCATCGGGGCTCGTTTAGGACTTCGTTGTGGAGGCTCGGCGGCTAGGGCACAGCCGGAGGGACTCGTCGTCGGAGGCGGTTGTGGCAAGGCTGTGGAGTCGTCGGCTGCTGACGGTGGCAGGGAGACGGAGGAAGGCGGTGGCGGCTACTGCTGTTGCTAGGCAGAGCTCGGGAGCTGGTCGTCGAGCACGGCTGGGTTCAGCATGGCGTCGATCGGTAAGATGGCGGAGCTCGTCGGCGGGGAGGCGCAGGAGAAGTCGGGGAGAGCAGCGGCTGCTCGGCGCTGGCGGTTGGAGGCGACGTTGGAAAGGACGGTGGCCGGGTGCAGCAAAGACGACGGTGGCTGGGATGCTGGTGGTGGAGCTCAGGGAGAGAGGTAACCGGTGGAGATGACAGGGGGTGGCCGACTGTGGTGGCTGGAGATGGGTTCGATCGGGCGAAGGCATCGGGTGGCGGCTAAGGAGGATGGCGGTGGCTGAGGGGTTTAAATAGGGAGATCGGGGAGGCGGATCGATCGAAGGCGTTGGGGGATAAGATGGGGGCGGCCGTGGAGGGTTACAGGGAGGGGAACCAGAGGGTCGGGGCGGCCGTTGGGGAGGTGAGCAGTCGCGGCGGCCGGAGAACGGTCGCGGGGCGGAGGGAAACCGTCGATTGGGTTTGGGTTACTGTAGATAGGGTAGTGGGTCGGGTTCGGGTTTGGGTTTTGGGCCCGGATCTGACCCAATAAGGATTTGGTTTGGGTTAAATCAGGGTTCGGTTTATTAATAAACCGGTTCGGTTTGGTTTGGTTCAAGTTGGTTTATTTTGGTTTATTTAAAACTTAGTTTTTAGGTCTTTAAAAATATTTTCGGGGTCCAATAAATTCCAGAAAAATTATCCTATGTCTATTATTTTAAATTTTGCACCAAAAAATATTATTTTTATAAAATTTTAATATTGATTAAAATTATTAAATTTTTTTTAATTCCAAATACCTTGTTTTTTAATTAGTTAAAAATTATAGAAAATTCCAGAAATTTGTGAAAATTTATTTTTAAAAAATTCCTGAAAAATCAGAGGGTTTACAGTGACTGTATGGTGGCTCATTTTTGTACCATACTCTATCAGGCACATAACCCAATAAATGTCTAGTAGGTTTGCTTTTGACAAAAAAGTCTTATCATCTCCATCAGTGTCTTATTAATACGTTTTGTTACACTATTAAATTGAGGTGTCTTTGGTGGAGTCTTCTGATGTCGAATTTTTTGCTTTCTGCATTAAGCATCAAAGGACCAATGTATTCGCCACCATTATCGGACCGAACACACTTCAGTTTTTTTCTCGTCTCCCTTTCAATAAAGGCCTGAAACTCTTTAAAAGTAGGTAACACTTAACTTAGTCTTTATAGAATAGACCCAAACTTTTCTGGAATAATCATCAATAAAAGTTACAAAATAAAAAATAATACCAATACTTTTTTTTTACCTTCATTGGACCATAGGCATCCGAGTGAATATCGAGAGCAACGCCGACTTCCTTGAACTTGGGTAACTTTAAGACACCATATTTTACCTTTATGCCAAATAATGCATGCATCTCTCTAATTTTGTACACTTGATTCCCAGAATCACTTTCCCGTTCAATAGGTAGCTCATTCCCTTCTCGCTAATATGGCTAAGTCGTCTGTGCCATAATTCAGTAGATTTATTAATGACCGCGTTTACCTTCTGTGCCCTATGTGCGCTCCATTCTATATAATAGAGGCCAAACTTCTGTTACTTTTGTCAATCACTATAGAACCTCTGAAAAGCTTCCACTGAGACTGAAGAATCCCTCATTATCCAATCTTTCAACCGATACCATGTTAAAACGGATACCGATGACATAGCGAATACCTTTGAGAATAAGAATTGTACCTGTCATGGTTCTCAAATGCACATATCCAATAGCAACAACCTTTGATACATCTCCATTCTCCATCTTCAACACTCCACAGTCTTTTGTTGTATAAGTAGAAAATAATGTCCTATTATTAGATACGTGCGCTAAAGTCCCTGAGTCGACCATCCATGAATTATCATCACAAGGGAGGTTCATGACTACTTTATCACCTACAATAATCGAATCGCCTCCATATGATGAGACAACCGCTGTTATGTTCTCAATTTGCTTTCCCTTGTCGCCATTCTTATCTTTTTTCCAAAGAAAATAATTTTGCTTGATGTGGTCTTTCTTGTCACAATAATAGTACTCGGAGTCCTCGTACTGATCCTTGGACTTGTCTCTGCTCTTGTCGCTGTCACCGTCTGAACCTTTCTTTTACTCTGCCATATGAAACAAGCTTCTTTGAATGAGATGTAGATGAAATACCCTAAGATTATCTCCGCATCTCTTCATTTAATAGCCCTCTCTTGGCGAAATTCAAACTGACCACACCTTTTGGAGTAGAAGCGATCATGGACATTCGTACGGCCTCCTACGAATCCAACAACGTATAAAGCAGCCGCAGCCCCTGAACTTCATCATTGAACTTCACTCCCAAAGAGAATAACTAGTCAATAATGCCCTATAACTCATTCAGGTGATCCGTAATAGACGTACTATCCTTGTATCTCAGACCCATTATTATTCGGATAAGAAACAACTTGTTTACCCCGGTTTTCTTCGTATACAAGGATTTCAGATTCTCCCAAAGTGTTCTTGCGTGCTCAATACTGATGACTTGATTGTACACTTTCTCTTTCACAAACTGCATAATATACAAACACACTTGTATATGCTCGCATTTTCATTTCTCATCGAATTTATCACTGGGCTTCTCAAAATCAAATATAGGAAGTTGCTGCATTTTGACGAATAACAAATTCTTTATCTTGCTCCACCAATAGTGATAATTAGAACTGTTTAGATTTACTATGCGCATTGATTTCGTGTCCATATTTTTTCTTTGGCTAAACTTTGAAAATAGTGAAAAGGAAGTATTCATGCAACCGAACAACAAGAAATAGAATTGCTTGTCGTAAATTTTCAACTCCTAATTTATTGAATTATACGAACGATCAGCCATATGAAAATGCATTTACATGCATCAAATTTCAACAATCCTTATCGAAGTCATAAAATCCTAACCATCAAAATAGTTTTTTCTTTTCTTTTCAGACAGGTGAATTATCTTTGCTGCGCGCTAGTGGTCAAGGCAATCGTGGTGGACGTACCTAGAAGTTCCCCTATACTTGCAAGGAGAAATAAAATCCCTTCCTGAACAACAATAGACAACTAACTGATCCTCAACATTTTGGCAACTAAAAAAGTAAACAAAAGGAATAATTAATTATGGTTTGAAGGAGCGGAACCGTCGCTCTCGAGATAGAACTTGCACTGGAGAAGCTGCGCCTCCTCTGCGGCTTCTTTGATGTCGATCAATAATGAAAAAATTGTTAAGTCTCGAACACTGAAAAAATTGACAGCAAAATTTTTAATTATTTTTTCCTGTCAATTTCTACCCTTGAAATTCTGACTCTAAATAACAGTCTCGAACACTGAAAATGACTTAAAATAAGACACGCAAATAACACAAATTCTAATTTATCTACAGGCTTTGCATTGAAATGACAAACATTTGAAATTCTGCCAAAAAATAAACAATATCTACCGTGTTTACCTTTTTTTCACTAAAATGTGAATAACTACCATTAATATACGAATTTTCAGATCTGAACGCATGCACATAATATGATTTGCCCGACATATAGCAGTTACGAAGAATATATTAAATTCTAATAATTAAGAAGGATATCGTTTCAAAATCTGAAACGTATGCCGGGAAATGCAAATTAAATGCACCATCTCTCTCTTTGTAATTCAAACTACAACTGAGAACTCTGTATTTAATAAAGGGAGAAAAATTAACATAACATCACATTTTGTTCTACCTTTATGGAGAAAAAACAAATTTTGTGCGCACAATTGGATACGCGACACTGTTTCATAGGACATCAGTAAAGTTATCTCCTCGTTTTCGACAACATCTGCACGTTTTAGGGCCGACAAAGCGTCAGAAATGTCAGACTTTATGATAACTGATATTTAATGATAACTGACATTAATTACAGAATCTGGACTGATTTTCTTTACTTTTCTGCAGTAGCAACATAGAATTTTAATGTCAGACTTCCGGGTGGTTCCAGTGTTCTAGAACCACCCGGAAGGTTTCATATAATGGAACCACCCTATGTTATATATGTTGGATTGGAATTGAGGGATTGAGAACAAAAAGTGGTGGGTCTACACCTTTTAATTTCAACCATCCAAACCAAATCCAACCCATGATACACTGGGTGGTTCCATAATATGAAACCACCCTATGTTACATGAGTTGGATTTGGATTGGGTGGTTGAGATTAGAAGGTGTAGACCCCACAACCTTTTAATCTCACCCTCTCAATCTCAATCCAACCTATGTAACATATGGTGGTTCTATAATATGAAACCACCCGGATGATTTTAGAGCATTGCCATATATATATATATATATATATATATATATTTATATATATATATATATATATATATATATATATATATATATGAAATTTGCTAATCGACCCTAAAAAAAGTAGAAAGACCACATAATAATAATTTATCTTTTCTCACATGATTATTGTGTTAGTTTAGCTGAGTTGTGTTTAGACCTCTCACCAGTGCATTTTCCAGTGTGTTGACACCTTTCTCCACATGTGCGGGTAGTCTCTTGGACGATCTGAGACTTTTATAACTTCTTTGGCAACTTGAAGATTTTTTCCTGGAAGATGCTATCTTTTGTTTATAGTGTAATACCATGCTCCGTGCGGTGCATTGGGCTGGATTGTTGACTTGAAAGGCTTAGTCGAACTTTGAGTCATACAGAGATCTTGGTGTTCGTGGCAAAGACTTTTCTTCATGGTGGATAATTTTGATCATTTTTTCCTTTACCATCATACTTAATAAAATGATGTTGCTAGTCTTTATTTCTATACCATAATATAGTTGATACTAAGTAAAAAGAACAAAGATATATAAAGAGAGATATCTCATTTCTGTTAACTTATTGCTATAAAATATGGACTATTGACTGTTGATATAGACTTGTGTAATATAGTATTGTTGATTAGATTATCATATAGAATATTATACTACTGCTTTAAACATGTAAAATATCATACTGTAATTCAGAGATGGAATTTGTGTAGAAAGGTTTAGGACCATTGGGTCACCAAAATAGTACCCTGGACTGGAAAGTAAGTAAATATAGAAATCCCTAGAATAGAAAGTATAAAAGCGTGAGCGATGGCTCGAGGAATGTGGTGATAGAAAAGAGATGTGTTGCATAGTTATTTATCTTATGTACCATACATATATTTTGTAGCTAACTGTTCAAGCATTTACATAGTCATGGACAACTTTGCACAAGGTTTGGTTCTTCGAACGATTGTCGGGACACACAAATCTTGTTGGCCTAGGAGGAACAAGGATAATAAGTGTTGAGCATGGATATTTTTGGAACTTTGGTGAGGCTAATTGCCTGTAAGCGAAGGTTCACCATCTTAACATGCCGTAATCCATAGTGACCTTTTATATAGCTAGGATGTATGCTAATATTAATCTGCTTGTAGGCCTATCAGATTGTTTGCAGGGATGAACTCACGACACACTTTTATTTTATGAAGGATAAAAATTGATGCATGGACACACTTGCGACACCTTTTTATATTATGAATTAATCTATTATTATAGAGAAGCATAGTAAGCCTTGGGTAAGATTTATTGTGCTCAAGGATACATTTATTTTTATATGTATATTTGTTTACGCAACTGTTTACCAATATCACATGTATGCTCTATATAACATGCTTATAAAATGTTAATTGATTCTAGAGAAAGATTAGAAATATCACAGAATAATTTTATGTGCTTTTACATGATTACCATGTTGGTTTAGTTGAGTTGGCAAGATGATACTCACAAGTGCATTCAATGTACTGCCCCCCTAGGTGCGAAGTTTGCTCGGTCGTGCTGAGACATTGGAGCTCGGATTGACAACTTGAAGAAGATGATTTATTTTGTGTATAGGACATAATATATGGAACATCATTGTATAGTTTCTTGAGTTGTAAGCCTTGTAGCATGTTTTATTATATTAAGAGCCAGTATTGTATCGAGTTGTTCTTTTGCCCTCTAATATTTGTAATTCTATTGTAAATTATCAATAAAAAGAATTATTTTTATATACCTTGTGTCTGGTGGATATTTTTATTATTTTTGCTGCAATGACTTATTTTCTGGGATATTTTATCCACCGTGATTGAAAAGAAGGAATGGAAGCTTGAGCTCAATCCACTAGTGGGTGAACCTATGACTTCAATATTCCCAGGCTTGAGTCTCGAAGATGAACGACTCTTGCCTTGTACAAGTACAATTTAGACTTGATAATATTACACCCAGTGATGACTTTCGGTTCTACATAATCGGTGCATGACGTTATAGTATCAGAGTACGATTTACGTCATTGTATCCTTTTTGATTCTATTCAACTTAGAGTTACTTCCGTAATCAGAGTTTGTTGACCCTCTTGACGTTTTGCTGAATATTCTTTACAATAAGTATAGATATGTCATGAAACTCATGTGTGCATTTTGTTGATTGTGGATGGCTTCGAATAGTAGTAACAGAAGGGTTGAGTTGATTGTAAGATAGTATATTTGCAAAGGATGAATTGGATGTTGGATGATTAATGAATCTCAATAAAGGATCGTAGTAAGTTGTGAGCATTGAAGGAAGTATGTATAAATTTTAAGGAATTGAAATGAGTTAAGTTTCAAGTAAAATTGTTTTAATTTGATTTCAAGTAATTATCGGGTGATAGTAAAATATATTTTATATTTGTGGTTGATGGAGCCACAATAGTAAGGATTTTTCGGAAGGGACGTTGATTCAGTATATAGAGAAGGATATTTGTATATAGTAGCTTGGTCCCTGAGTAGCGTACTGGGTATCCCTAGGAGTATATGCTTTGTGATATATACATGCATAGTATATAGTATATAGAGAAGGATATAGTAGCTTAGTCCCTGAGTAGTGTATTGGGTGTCCCTAGGAGTATATGCTTTGTGATGTATACATCAATAAGTTGATAGTATTGGATGGGGTAGTACGAGGTCTCAGTTAAGAGTTATGACTGGATATATGTGACTTTTGATATTCCTTTGTTGAATTGGTTCGAATGATCAAGAATAATGTTTAGCAAATTAAGTTAGTATTAGATAAGAATTTAAATTTATGAATGGATGAATTGGTTGAGAAATTAATCTGAATGTGTATTAATTATGGCTTGAGTCGATTGGATTGAGTTTTAGTTGAATGCAATGAATTTGCCGTGTGATTAGAAGTTCGTTGGAGTATATGAAAATGGCCATGAGGATATAGGAATATTATTGCTCGATGACCTAAGATAGTCTAAGCTGATTTGATCTTAAGTATAGAATACGTTTATCTAATATCTAGTTTTGGCAGATATCATTGTTTAAAATAAGTTTGAGTTTAACGAATGTATGTTTTTCTAGATGTGCATATTTGATGAGACTGAGGCATATAGAAGATAGATAGATGTCACTCGTAGATAGTATGGCTGGATGAATAATGATTGCATAGCATTTTAAATTATTGAATAATATTGTCATGATAGATTCTGGCTTTATGGACTATAAATGGATTGTATGTTAGTATTGAAGTTTTCTATAACTTTGTTAGGTAACCCTGATCATGGCATAGTGAATATTATATAGACTCGACTGGGTGAATGTTGGAATCCCTTGTGATTGAATTAATAGATTCGGGTGATGAGATTGATGGAGAATGAGAATGATTGAGTCGACCTATAATTTGGCAGGAATAGATATGTAAGATTGAACCAATTTGAGACTGCGAGAATTGCCTTGATATGTCAATTGGTTTTAAGTTAATTTTGACTATATGTGTGAATTTAATGCATAAAAAATGAGTACAAGTTAAATTAGAATTGTGAGATTTACCACTTCTGATTGGTGATTGATTATGACTTATGATTGGTAATTAAAATTTTACGACATAATTAGGATTGAGATTTATGACTTAGAATTTATGATTAAGATTTACGTCTTTTAATCGATGATTGAGATTTATGACTTGGGATTGGTGATTGAGATTTACGACTTGTGAATTGGTATAATTTGCTGTATGAACTTAGGATTTGCATTATAAGAGTTTCTTTGATGGATGTTATCGATTACGATGTAAGTCGAGGATGATTGTTAGATGGATTAACCCTAGTAAGAGATCTTACTGTCGATATCGTAAAAAATACGAAAAAAGTTGAACGAACTTTTGTATGAATTAGAATAGAACAAAAATTAGAAAAGAAGCTCTAATGCGTAGAGTTCTGAGTACAAAATAAATCTGGGTAAGTGTGATGGTGGAGATCAAGTCTGCGATCGACCTCTTTACTCCATTGACGGTCCGACGAGAAAGAATGACGAGGCCCTCAAAAACTTGAGTATGCGACTCTATGGAGGTTCTTTCTTCTGTCTTTTTTTTGTCTCCTCTTTTCTCCTCCTTTTTAAAGTATGAGAGACGCCCACAATTTATAGTTTTCAAAAGATCATGCGTACGTATGGATGCACGTGGATTTTACGCTGCCGCATATTATCTTCTAAGAGCGATGGTTGCAGATTTGTAGGCGCATGCTGTGTTGTGGTTGCCACGTGGCAAGTTGAGATATGGGGTTGCTAATGCCCATAATTCGTGCAACACATATCATGCGCTGATTTTTTGAAGATCTTGGCTGTTAATAACATAAATATTTGATTGCGTAGATTTTTTAAGGGAATACTGCCACATGAAAACTCCAGCGCATTAGGAAAACTGCCGCATGAGAATACTGCCGCATGGGAGTATTGGGGGTATTGCCGTATGGGAACACTACCGCATGGGAGTATTGGGGGTATTGCCGTATGGGACCTTTGTTTTGTTGCTGCACGCTCCTCGAAGTAGTCTGTCAGTGATGGCACATGTTTGTATTTAGCGCAAGATTTTGGCTGCCTTTAGCGCATAACCTTTGATTGCATTTGGCGCATGACGACCTTTAGCGCATGATTTTGGCTGCCCTCAGTGCATGACTGCGCATGGCTTATGGCTGCATTTGACGCATGGTGTAGATTTTTTCATGCTTCTACTAGACCCCTTTTAAAGTTTTTGAACTTAATTAAGTTTTGAATACTTTGAACAGAAGCATGGATGATGAAGGCGCATAGGCTATTTTGGCGCATCAGTTTATTGGTGCATAGGTGAGGATGCTGAGTTATCTTCCCTCAATCCCTGACCTGAAAGAATCACATCACATGTTATAAGGTTTTTAAAACATCCATTTGACTTGCCCTTCCATTTCCCCTAGGCATAGGTTCATTCATTGAATACGATATTTATTCCTCGGTCTTGGTGCCCAATTACTTGGGAAACTTTGATGGCCATCCTTGCCTATAAATAGGAACCACGAGAGAAAGAGAGAAATATTTCTCTTTTACAAGATGCCTTTGCGAAATTCAGACATAGGGAGTCCGGTTGAGCGCTTTGTCGATCCTCTGCCTCTGATTGTCGACCATTCGGTTTTCACTTCAGAAGGTAAAGAGAAAAATCTTGTCTCTTTGTCATGTCCAGTACCAAAATACAGAGACAGACATGACCAGCTATCCCGTACAAGGTATAGAGCGTCGTACGGCGGTCACGGTTGTAAAAAGATAAGGGGGTGCATGCTACAATCAAGTCTTCTAGGGTCTCAGAACAACTATGTTCTAGGGGCCCAGCCATCAAAATGGTAGGCTAGCAGAATATCAATAGTTACACAACCGAGATCAGCTGTAGTCTGATAACATATAGTCATATAAGGGAACAGATGTCTAGACAAGCCGGCTAACAAGTGCTAGTGGCTAAACGCTGCAAAAGAGAAAAATATACAATACGAGCAGTGATCAAGAAACTCACTCGTGTCCCTCAGCAACCATCCCTCTAGTATGCACCATTGTTAGGATGGTAAGATGGATCCTCAGGTGTTGGATATAAACCTGGCCATGCAAAACCAGTGGGGTTAGACCCCAAATAACAAGTACCACAATGAAACCCGAATGAAGAAGCAAAAGTCTAGATCAAGCATATAGTGCAAGAGCCAAGGATCATTGGCGTGCGCCATATCATCAATATAACATGACATTCCTTCACAAAACAAGGACATGAAATGCCATGTCACACGAGATAGATTATGGTCAAGCTAGTTATGTGTCGTAGTTTGGTCCATATTCCATCATAGCATAATATCCCAACTCTCCAACCAAACAAGGACAAAAGTAGAACCACCACATCATGACAGTCCATGTCCCTAAGCTACTAGCAGAAAATACAATCACAAACAAGTCAGATTTTAAACTGCCAAACAAAGTTACGGCTTGTTATATGGAGTTTGGGGCTATCATAGAAAATAATGCATAATAATCATCCTCAGATCATGCCATGTTGGATAGGGCTAACTGAACCAAGATTTATACATGCAGGTAAGCAGGATCGTACTAGTTTCTCGTATGGCTATTGTACTAATAAATAGTAATAATTCCAACACTCATAGAGGAAAATGATGGCTCAGTTTAAAATATAAAAGATCAAATATTACACTCCACTACATGCAGATGATTTAAATATTCGTGGTGGCCAGCCTTGCACACCTCGAGAATTATCGAGGGGCGACCCATCATGCATGATCTCGGGATACTGTTCCCTCCCCATGTTCTAACTATTTTTAAGTTGCCTAATTAGCCCTACAGTTATATGGAATTCCATGCCGTGGCCACATGAACATTCCCTTAATGATGTCGTACATGGTACGAGCACGCTTAGTACGAATTCTTGTAAATATCAGGAGTCAAGTCTGGATTCACCCAAGTGTGGATGCAACATTCAATCAAACAATAATCCAAGCCATGCTATGGTTACTGACCAATTATCATGTCACATCTCAGTGTACATATTGGCCAATATTCCACACTCAGTGTACCATTTAGCCATTATAAATATGCAAGAAGGAAAAAGCGTATCAATACGGATACAATAACCGAGTTAGGATATTAAACCTAGTAGTCGGTCTCATGAGCCTAGTCTCATCAAGCATGATCAGGTTATGAGAAATCAAGTTACTGGCAAGACTGGTGCACTATGGCCAAGCCATCACATTGTTATGTTGTCATGAAGGCAAGTCGAGTCTATGACACATCCAAGTCATGTGGACCATCATGCTTATTGGTCGTCGATTACTAGAGTCGAGTTACAGGGTGAGCCTAATGGTCAAGACAAGCATATAATCACTCAAGCAAGAATCAGCGCACAGTCGGCCTAAAATAAGCATTGGCGCACAATGCATAGAAGGAAGACGTTCTTCTTATGAAGGAAGAAGAACTGTTGTAAAAGCGCTTATAAGAAGCATTCCTCCTGTACATAGTGCGCACAGAGGAGCTAGTCATTCTTGACAGATAAAATGCGCTCACAACCAAAGATCAAGATCAGGCGCACAATCAAGAGAGAGAGCACGCTGGCCAGAGCATGGCACACCCTCATGAAAGTGCGTGAGCCACCTACCACCGAGCTAAAAGACAAAATATAAATTCCAAGGAAAGTACGATAGTCGAGAACACACAAAACGGGGATACGAGGATTGAGGAACACAAGTAAAGGCTCGTCCATCAAGGAAGCATGGATCAAAAGTGCACCCAAATCAGTTAGCATACCTTGGTGCACTTTCTTGATAAAAATGGAGCTCAGCAGAAACATACTTAAAAGTGCACCCGAAGAAATTATTGAAGATGGTGCGCCAACACTTTACGGAAAGTGCCTGAGCGCACATCCTCAAGAGGGAGGAGATGTTGCACCAAAGTGCGCACAGGAAACGGGTTATCACAAAGTGTTCCCAAGTCGAGTTATGCTTATTTCTATGCTAATGAGGGGTCCTCGTGCCCACTTTTGTAAGCACTGTTCATCTTCTTCTCGGGGCAGGACCTACAGTGGGTTCCCGACTTGTTTTGTGTACTACATCATCATGAGAACTCCAAATTCAGTGAAGTAAAGAACAAAATTAAGCCAAATCAAACGCTCCACAACATGAGCCGAGATGTTTTCAAAAATATATAGTTTTGGGAGATTAATCCATAGAAAAATATACTCATGAAATCCATATAGAAAACTTACACTACACCAACTCCATCTATAAAACCGAAAATACTAAGAACTAACACTAATCAGGAGCACCACAAACACACAATTAGCTAATTAAAACAACAAAATATAAACTATAGCAAGATCGTGTTTCTTCATATTTGTAAGATGTACTTGCCTATGAAGAAAGATCAAGAGGAAGCAAGAAGAGTAAAATAATGATGAGAGAGAAAAAGATGAGTAAATATATAGGGCTAGGGTTTTCATGTGGACCGTTGGATCCCACCTAACCGATCAAATCCACATGCACCAACCCAGCCCAACCGAGACATGGAGAATATGTGCCAGCCAATAAAACAGACCGTGTACAAGGAGAATGTGCCAAAGTGCGCCAAGCAAGAAAATGCACTAAAAGTGCGCCAAATCAAGGTGCACTCCAAATACATCATAAAAGGGGAGTGACATCTCTACCCACCTTAGAAAAATTTCGTTCTCAAAATTTTTGGCCTAAGGCAAGCTAGAGATATTAGGTTAAACACAACTAACTACAAGCATCTATCATGGCAAGCACGCAAGCAAGGAATATACCACATATCAAATCAATCATCACTCAAGCAAGATACTTAACGATCACGAAATCGAAAAATACATACGAAGAAATATACCTTACAAGTCAAACATGTACGGATACGGAGACCAAATATCGTCATCGCGCTCCTACGTTGACTCCGCCAAAGAGTAATGTCCCCAGGCAACACGGACAAGACGGATTGTCCGGTTCTTGAGCACCTTCTCTCTTTGGTCCAAGATAGACACAGACTGTTCCTCGTATGACAAATCGGTACCAACGATTAGCTCAGAATGGTCGAGGATCTGGCTCGGGTCTGGGACATACCTACGCAACTGTGATACATTAAATACGTCATGCACCTCACGAAGCAAAGGCGGAAGGGCAAGGCGATAAACAACATCCCCACCTGCTCAAGAATGTCAAACAACCTAATATATCTCCGACTAAGCTTCCTACAAACCCCGAATCCAATGACTCCACTGGTAGAAAAAATTCACAAAAATACGTAGTCACCGACATAAAACTCTAGAGGCCTTCGATGCTGATCTGCCCAATGACGATGCCGATCTTGCAAAATTCGTAGCCGTTCTCTGATCTGCTTGATGACTTCCACAGTCCGAGTGATCATTTTTGGGACCTAAATTTTTCGTTCTCCAATGTCATCCTAAGCTAGCGGTAACCTGCACCTTCTTCCGTATAATGCCTCAAAAGATACAATCTGGATACTGGCTTGGTAACTGTTATTATACGAGAACTCTACTAGGTGTAGATTATTCTTCCATGATCCACAGAAGTCTAAGGTATATGCTCGTAACATATCTTCTAGAGTTTGGATGGTTATCTCGGACTGCCCATTTGTTTGGGGGTGGTATACAGTACTAAACCTTAACTTTGTACCCAGCCTCTCGTGCAAGATTTTCTAGAAATAAGAAGTGAACCTCGTATCTCTATCTGACACTATGCTTACTGGTACCCTATGTTGCCTCATAATTTGTCATATGTAAAAGTCTGCCAACTTTTCCATGGACTGTCCCAATATGAAGGGAAGAAAATATGCTACTTTCGTAAGTCGATCCACTATTACCCAAACTGTATCTCGATCAGTAGGGGATCTAGGTAAGCTGGTCACGGAATACATATTGATATGCTCCTATTTCCACTCCAAAATAAAGAGAGGGTGCAACAATCCTACTAGCCGCTGTTGCTCTGCTTATACTTGCTGACATATCAAGCATCGGGATACAAAACATGCTATTTCTCTCTTCATTCTGTTCTACCAGAAGTTCTTAATGTCTTGATACATTTTCGTACCACCAGGATGAATGGAATACTGGGAGCTGTGTGCTTCGGTCATGATGTCTTGTCAAATATCCCCACTTGGCACACAAAAATGATTCCCGAATCTCAATGTCCCATCGCTATAAATGGTTAACTACTTTCTGAGTCCAGGCTCACATTCTGTTCGAAGCTTCTAGATCAACGAATCTTCTGCCTGAGCCATCCTGATTCGATCTACCAAGGTGAACTGTATCTGTAAACTGGTCCGAACTCCACCATCTTGTGGGAGCACTATATCGATACCCATATCCTGAAGATCTTTTAAAATGTGCTTCTGAGTAGTCAATAGGAACTCTCCACCTCTCCTACTAAGGGCATCAGCTACCATATTCGCCTTACCAGGGTAATATTGGAGTTCCACGTCATAATCCTTCAATAATTCTAACCATCTCCTCTGCCTCATATTCAAGTCCTTCTGGGTGAACACGTACTTCAAACTCTTATGATCTGTAAATATCTCCAGTAGGTCCCCGTATAAGTACTGCCTCCACAACTTGAGCACAAACACTATTGTCGCCAATTCCAAATCTTGGGTCAGGTAAATTCTCTCATTATCTCGAAGCTGTCATAATACATATGCTATTACTCTCCCATGTTGCATCAGAAAATACCCAAGACCCTTTCCTGATGTATCAAAATATAGTGTGAATCCTCCCGATCCTATTGGAAGTGTCAGGATCGGTGCTGAGCAACCTCTTCTTCATATCTTCAAAATTTGTTTGACATTCTACTGACCAAACAAACTTAACGTATTTCTGAGTTAACCGTGTCATTGGCGCTGAAATAATAGCATAGTCTGACACAAATCTTCTGTAGTACCCTGCTAATCTAAGGAAACTGCGCACATCCGCCATTGTCTTCGAGACTGGCTAATTCTTCACTGCCTCAACTTTCTTAGGATCCACTGATACTCCTGCTCCAGAAAATAATATGTCCCAGGAATGAAATACGGTCCAACCAAAACTTACACTTACTAAGCTTTGCATATAGCTAGTGTTCCTTCAAAATCTGAAGCACTTTCCTGAGATGATCTTCATGTTCTTCTTTATTACGGGAGTATACAAGGATGTCGTAGATAAATAATACCACAAAATGATTCAAGTTGGGCATGAAGATATGGTTCATCAAGTCCATGAATACTGCTAGTCATTGGTCAGTCCGAAGGGCATCAATAAGAACTCGTAATGTCCATATCGTAACCTAAACCCTATCTTGGGTATATCTTGCTCCCGCACTCGCACCTGGTGTTATCCGGACCGAAGATCAATTTTAGAAAATATCCTTGCTCCACTCAACTGATCAAACATGTCATCAATCCTAGGCAAGGGATACTTGTTCTTCACTATCACTACGTTGCATTCAAATGCCTATAGTCAATGCAAAATTGGGTCAATCCATCATTCTTCTTTACTAACACTACTGGTGCTTCCTATGGTGATCTACTGGTACAAATAAACTTCTTTGCCTTCGACTACTCCACGAGTTGATACAACTTGTCAAGTTCTAATGGGGACATCTGATAAACTTTATGGGATATGTTCTCTTTTCTTGGAATTAACTCTATGCAGGACTCTACTTCTCTAACTGGAGGTAATCCTGGGAAAGACGTCCATAAATTTGTTAACTATCTTGGATATTCGTTCCTCTTCCACTTCCACTACTGCAACTCCTTCTTCCTGATGGTCTCTCGTAGATCTAACAAGTATAAACTCCTCCAAACCAGGAATACAAAATAACACTCTACCCCAATGGCAATCTATTGTAGTATGACTGTCCCTCAGCCAGTTCATGCCTAAGATAACATCAAAATTACACATAGAAAACTCGATCAACCTTGCAGGTAATAGGTATTCACACACTACTACTGAACACGCTTAGCACACTCTACTGACTCCTTCGAGCCCATTACTATTGTGTATATTCAACCTCTCTGGCAATGCCTCAAACTCCAATCCAACACATGTGAAGCTCCTGAATCAAATAATGCTATTATAGGAAAGGATGCAACCAAAATATTACCTGCCACTTTATCACCTGATGCCAAGGCCTCCTCCAATAAAAAGGTAAATGCCTATCCTTGACCTTGTCGAGCTCCTTTCTGCTGCATTTCCTAGTGATATTGCTGTGGTCTCTGCTGACCCTGCTGTTGGTGCTGATGCTGCCTACAAATTCGGGCTTGTGTTGGTAATGGTCGTTGAGCTAACGAACTCACCACCAATGCTGGCTCTCCGTGCTGTAATGACCTTAGTGCTGGCAATACGGAAAACTGGGGTGCTGGTCCTCCTGACCTCTATATCAATGCGTATGTAACAACCCTATGATATGGGCTACCATATCTCAAGCATAATTCGTTGGCTGACCTGCAAACCTCCCTGGTATGGCCTTCCTTGCCACAATATGTACAACCCGTTGGTGCTATTTGACATTGTTGTTGTTGATGCCTAGTTGGTGCCGTCATTGTCGAGGCCTCTGGCCTCCTGGGTACCGTATCATGAATGTGAATGCCAGAAGATGGTGCTGACGTTCGGGGTGCTCCTCCTCCTCCTCCACCACCACTACTCTGAGCATGGGACCTCTTCTGGACTCCTGTTCTTGATACCAACCTTTGGAAGGTAAGTTCATGTCTCTTAGCCACCACCAATACGACATCAAAAGTTTGGTAATCGTGCCCCTCTACTAACTATAATATTTCTAAATGAAGCCCCTGCTGGAACCTTATTGCCCTATCTGGCTCTGTTGCCACCATCGTCGGTGCAAATCTACTTAGTCAGCTAAATTCTGCTACCTAGCCATCCACTGTTCTGCCAAATTGCTTGAGGTTGATAAACCTCTGTTGCAACTAAAACTGGGCTACAACTCCAAAATACTTCATCCTGAACCGGGTTATGAAGTTGTCCCATGAAATAGGTCATCTCAAGCCAACCTTTTCTGATGCCCACCAATCCCTGGCAAGATCTTGAATTTTTAGCTGGACTTGGTTTATTTGTTTTCAGCCGAAACCTTAGATGCTATTAGAATGGCCTCAATATCCTGGATCCAGTCATCTGCCGTGTTGGCATTCTCCGTACCATCAAAGTACCGTGGTTTAAGTCAACAAAATTTGACTGACGCCCCCAAGTCTATCCTCCTACCTCTCTCTAGAGCCGTCTGTAACCCTTGGTTTAATAAGATGTTCTACTCTTGATGCTGAAGTTGTTGGCATTACTGTACTGCCATCTGATGCTGCTGGTGGCCATCATCCCCTTGATGATTTCCAGTTGAGGGGGGTATTAAAAGCTGCGGGCATTCTGGTGCTACTGGAGGTACTGGAACTTCTGGTACCCTTGGTTTCACTACTGGTTCTACTCGAACCTCCTCCTGAGAAGGTTGTGCCTTTCACTATGGTCCAACTGAACCTTGCTCCATTGGTTGTCATGCCACTCCTGTGCCCCTAGCAACCGAGGAAGGGGAGGCCCTAAGAAAAGGATACAAGACACGAGACTCATCAAGAATAAGACAAGAAGGAACAAGGAAGAAATTAGTTGGATAATTTAAGCTGAGTAACGAGAAGAACGAATTCAGGATTCAAGGAGGAGCATGTTTGATTGAGACTCCTATGATCATGATACCCCACAAGCCTGCAAACAGGACTTACATGGGCCATAACTAAAATCTTATTATGCTCTAGTACCGAAATACGGATACAGACATGGCCATCTACCCTGTACAGGTATAGAACATTGTACCACGATCACGACTGTAGAAGGACAAGGGGGTGTATGCTACAATCAAGTCTTTAGGGTCTCAGAACAACTGTCTCAATCATTCAAACAAGTAGTAGTAAACATAGAACATATAAGACAAAGCAATAAGGCATCCCAAATACTTTGTTAGAATATTCTAGGCACCTAGCCATCAAAATGGAAGGCTAGCAAAGTATCAATAGTTATAGAACCGAGATCATCTGTAGTCTGATAATATACAGTCATGTAAGGGGACGAATATCCAAAAAAGTTCGTTAACAGATGCCGGTGGCTAAATGCCCAAAAAGAGAAAATGTACAATATGAGCAAGGATCAAGAAACTCACTCGTGTCCCTCAACGACCATCCATCTGGTATGCGCCATTGTCGAAAAGGTAAGCTGGATCCTTAGGTGCTGGCTCTAAACCTGGCCATGCAAAACCAGTGGGGTTAGACCCCAAATAGCATGTACCAAAAGAAAGTATGAATGAAGAAACAAAAACCTATATCAAGCATATAGTACAAGAGCCAAGGATAATTAGCGTATGCTATATCATCGAGTTAACATGACATTCCTTCACCAAACAAGGACAAAAAATGCTATGTCACACGAGATAAGGTACGTACCATGATTATGGTCAAGCTAATGTTCTATGTAGTAGTTTGGTCCATATTCCATCATAGCAAAATAGTCCAACTCCCCAACCAAACAAGGACAAAAGTAGAACCACCACACACCATAACAGTCCATGTCGTTAAGCTACTAGAAAAAAATACAATAACAAACAAGTCAGATTTTAAATAGCCAAACAAAGTTACGGTTTGTTATGTGGAGTTTGGGGCTATCCCAAAAAATAATACATAATAAGCATCCTCAGATCATGCCATGTCGGGCAGGGCTAATCGAACCAAAATTTATACAGACAGGTAAGCAGGATCGCACCAGAACCCTATAGGGCCATCACGCTAATAAATCAGTAACAGTTCCAAAACTCCTATAGAGAAATGCTGGATCGGTTTAAAATATAAAAGACAAATATTGTACTCCACTACATGCGGATGATATACAATATCCGTGGTGGCCAGCCTTGTACACCTCGAGAATTATCGAGGGGTGACCTATCATGCATGATCTCGGGATACCGTTCCCTCCTCACGTTCTAACAGTTTTTAAGTTACCTAATTAGCCCTATCGTTATATGGAATTCCATGCCGTGGCTACGTGGACATTCCCCTTAATGATATCGTACATGGTACATGCACGCTTAGTACGAATCCTTGTAGATATTATGAGTCAAGTCTGGATTCACCCAAGTGTGGATGCAACATTCAATCAAACAACAATCCTACCCACGCTAAGGTTACTAACCAATTATCATATATCTCAGTGTACAAGTTGGCCATTGTCCCACACTCAGTGTCAAATTAAGCCGTTATAAACAGGCAAGCAAGAAAAGTGTATCAGCATGAATACAATAACCGAGTCAGGATACAAAACCTAGCAGTTGGTCGCATGAGTCATCTAGTCTCATCAAGCATGATAAGGTCAAGAGAAATCAAGTTACAGGCCAGACTGACGCACTATGGCCAAGCCATCACATTGTCATGTTGTCATGAAGGCAAGTCGAGTCTAGGAAACATCCAAGTCATGTGGACCATCGGGCTTATTGGTCTTCGATTACTAGAGTCGAGTCACAAGGTGCGCCTAATGGTTAAGACAAGCATATAATCACTCAAGCAAGAAGCCCCACACAGTTGGCCCAAAATAAGCAGTGGCGCACAATGTATAGAAGGAAGACCTTCTTTTATGAAGGGAGAAGATCTCTTGTAAAAGTGCTTATAATAAGCATTCCTCATGCACATAGTGCATTCAGAGGCATGGGTCAATCTCGACAGATAAAATGCACTCACAACCAAAGATTAAGCCTAGGCACACAATCGAAAGAGAGCACACTGGCCAGAGCGTGGCACTACCTCACAAAAGTGCATGAGCCATCTATCATCGAGATAAAACACAAAATACAAATTCTAAGAAAAGCAAGACAGTCGAGAACACATAAAACAAGGATACGAGGAATACAAGTCAAGGATCATCCATCAAGGAAGCACGGATCAAAAGTGTGCCCAAATCGGTTGGTGTACCTTGGCGCACTTTCTTGATAAAAATGGAGCCCAGCAAAAACACACTAAAAAGTGCGCCCGAAAGAATTATTGAAGATAGTATGCCAATACTTCACGGAAAGTGCCTGAGCGCACATCCTCAAGAGGGAGGAGATATTGCACCAAAGTGCGCACATGAAGCGGGTTAGCACAAAGTGCGCCCAAGTCAAGTTATGCTTATTTTTACGGTTATGAGGGGTCCTCGTGCGCACTTTTGTAAGCACTGTTCGTCTTTTTCTCAGGGTAGCACCCACTGTGGGTTCCCAACTTGCTTTTTGTACTATATCCTTGTGAGAACTCCAAATACAGTAAAGTAAAGATTAAAATCAAGCCAAATCAAATGCTCCACGACATGAGCTGAGATATTTTAAAAAATATATAGTTTTGGGTGACCAATCCCTAAAAAAATGTACTCATAAAATCCATATAGAAAACTTAGATCTACACCAACTCTATCCACAAAACTGAAAATACCAATAACTAACACTAATCAGGAACACCACAGACACACAAAGAAGCTAATTAAAAAATAAAATATAAACTATAACTAGATCATGTTTCTTCATATTTGTAAGGTGTACTTGCCTATGAAGAAAGAACAAGAGGAAGCAAGAAGAGTGAAATAATGAGGAGAGAGAAAAAGACAAGAGTAAATATATAGGGCTAGGGTTGTCATGTGGACCGTTGGATCCAACATAACCGATCCAAGCCACTCGTACCAACTCAGCCCAACCGAGACAAGGAGAAAGTGTATTGGCCAACAAAATACACCGTACACAAGAAGAAAGAGCCAAAGTGCGCCAAGCAAGAAAATGCACTGAAAGTGCTCCAAAGTAAGGTGCACTCCAAATACGTTGGGAAAGGGGAGTGACACTGCACATGATGTCCCTGCGCATGGGTATCTTAATTCTGATTTTCCAATATCTTCTATTTTGATGCCTTTATTGCAAGTGTTTTGACTTGTGTGCGTACTTGTTATGCATGAGTTGCCTTGGGTCGCCTTGATTTTGATGTAGCATGGAAGGATATCATAGATTCTGTTGTTCGCGATGAACAAACACATTACCCAAAAGATTGTCCGTGGTCTTCTAACTTGGCTCATTGTAGCTATTCCCCATATATGGCCGTCGTGATTATAAGGTTGGGATTAACATCCCAACTGGGACTTTTATCGGCCCTTTCACATGACAGAGTTGGGTCTATGTTTATATGGTTTCAGCTCTGTGTTGCAGCCTGTAAACACCATGATTTTTAAAATTTAAATATAAATTTTTAGTATTTTTTGTAATTTTTAATTAATTATAATAAATGTTCTTCAGTGATTAATATTTTTGTTAATTAAATTAAAATTTAAAATATTGTAAAAGTTATATTTTGAGTGTATAATTAATAATAAGATGTTGTGTAATTTTTTGGAATTTATTGGGCTCAAAAACTAATTTTTAAATAGCTAAAATGTATCATTTTTAAATAAACCAACTGAACCAAACCAAACTAAAACCAATTGAACCAACCCAACCTTAATAGATTGGATCCAAACCCGACCCACAATCCGACTCGATACCCAACCCGCTAACCTTTGCTACAGTAACCGAAGAAATTTTTTCTTTCCCCGACCGTTGTAGTCTCCGCCGATGATCCGGCGACACCTCCGTTCGTCTTCCCACCCGCCGGCCGACCCCTCCGATTTGCTGCCCCACCCGCCGTCCGACCTCTCCGTTCACCACCCCAACCGCCTTGCATAGCCCTATAAAACCCCAGTGGCCGAATCCCCCACCACCATCACAATCACCGCCATCACCCTCTCCGACTCCGGCCTCGACGACCCCGACGACTTCGACGACGGCTCCGATAGGAACCTCCGATTCACCTCCGCCGCCATCGTCGACGATGAACTCGACCTCTGTCACGCCCCAGTCCCAAAATACCAAGGGACTAGACACGTGGCAATGGCCAGCAGCATGCACCGATAGATAACCCAATTTAATGGATCCGTCGGGGCATACTTAAGCTGTAATATAGGTCTACAACAACAAGTCAGAACTAATCTCATCCACACACAAAATAATAAGATCAACAGCAAATAAGGAAAGTACAACAATGTCCAGTCTCAACAAAGTACATCGGGGAACAACCCGATAAAAGTCTAAAATACTGGTTCATCAGACCAGAACAAGGGAGTCCAAAATAAACTGTCTGATGAGTACAAATAACAATAACTCAAGAAAAGTCTTCAGCCATCACCTCTGCTTCTAAGTTTGGTTCAGCTTCAGCAACAGCTTCTGGTACAGCTTTAGCTTCTGTCCCGTAAACCTCGGGATAATGTTCTTCTGCTAAACCTGGGGAAATCATCCGGATCCAGGTCCTCAGGGGACATAGCAAGGTACAAATAATATAAGCCAAATAAATGCAGTAAAATGGTAAATAAAATAAGCAGGGTAACTACATAACCATCTATGTAAAAATGCAACTGAGAGCATCACTAGTACTCAGGCTGAGACCGCTACAAGCTCTCTGTCGGGAAGCCGGTAGCAGCAATAACAAGTAATGGGTCTAGCTCTGCTCGAGAGTCTACAACCTCACAATAATAATAGATATATATAGAACAGCCTGTTGCCTGTGTCTCTCCCCATCCAATGTAACCACACGTCTCATGTCCATAACGTCTCATGTCCATGTCACGTGAGATCATAGCTAATGCAACAAGTCATAATCTAAGAATATAATATCTATGTCCATCCTGTATCCTATACAGAATCACCTTGAATATCTCAGGAAAATTCTTTCATATGTATGGTGTCAAGTGTCCTGGGTTATAATGTACTTGGTAAAACAAGTACGAGAATGCAAAGGGTCACGAATGTCCATCTCTAAATGACGTACTCAACTCCGCGTACGATGTTGGCACCCGACTATTAATCGGACGCTAAGTAAATAAGCAAGGAAATAAATATCAAAACTACATAATTTGGCAAGGTACACTTGCCTGGGGTTGGAAGATCAGTAGCGGTCCCTGTATCCGTGGGTTCCGTAAATACTCTTCCAAAAGCTGAAATGAACATTACCAACAGTCTCAGAAAATATAAAATAGCTAGAAACGCCTGTCCTTATGTCCAGTTTAGACACAAGGGCCAAAAATGACATTTCCTGGACAAAGTAGGGTCCATATGTGGGCCGTTTTGCACCGAAAACTGGGTCAAGGTCAAAGGTCTTCAAATTCATCCAAATTAGTGTCAACAAGTCAGGAACGATGATATGAACCCAACGGAACTTCCAGAATTGGATTTCGATGAGCCGTTCTCAAAATTGCCCGTCAAGTGGAGCCTGTGGGGCCCACGATACGCAATTTTGTCAACGTTCCCAGAATCGAACCAGACTTGGCTCACAGGACCAGCGTATTGATACGAGTCCGATGGCGCAAGTTTTGTCTCGATCCGACGTGTGTACACTAAGTCACAGCAACATACAGAAAAGTCAGATACGGGGCGGTGTCCGCAGATACGTACTGATTTCGATGTGCACGCACATCCGAATCAGCTTCTGCAAAATCTCGCATGTCCGTATCAACGATGCGCACGTATCGATGAAGACCGTACGTGACCAAGTCGTCCCGTTTGGCGGGGCGTACTCAGTTTTGGGGTGAAACAGGGTGTTGGTTTTCCTATTTTTGGATCACGGTTCGCGATCACCACAGGTCGCGATGCACCGAGCGGTTTACACGAACACCGAGGGGGTCATACAGGCTACGCAATACATCTGACGGAATAGAAATCGGGGCTGCGAGAAGAAAGTTACGAGTACCTGAACAGGGCTCATAAATCCAATTCACTCGTGTCCGAATCGTATTTTTCGCGTCCTGGACGTGTCCTGGCTAGGGTACGATTCTGCGTCGTGTCCGAGTCGCCGGAGGCTTGCTGGGCAGCTGAGGGGTTGCCGAAACCGGTCGGGGTGTGGGTGGAGTCGGCGCCGGAGCTGTCAGCGCCGGCCGGAGTCGTCGGGGACAGGGAAGGGCCGGCAGCGGGTCTGGATGGCGGTGGAAATAGGGCTCGAGGTGGTTCTGGGTGCGACGGAGAGCTGCTGGAGGTGCGGCGGAGGGTTCCGGATGGCCAGGCGGTGGCGCCGGGGTCTGGAGGTGCTGGCGGGGGATGGCCGGAATCTTGGAGCTCGCCGGAGAAGAAGGGTTCTGAAGGGGGATTTTCCGGTAGAACTCGGGTTTAAATAGAGGGTCGAGGGGAGAGAGACCGCCGGAGGTTAGCCGGAAGTCGAAGGGGAACAGGCGGGGGTTCCAGGAGAGGTGAACCGGGGGTCCGCCGGCGGCCACAGCGGCTGAAACGGCTGCCGGCAGGCAAAGGGTCGGGGACGATTCAAATTTGGGGGTTAGGGTTCCACCGGGTCGGGTCAGGTACTGGCGGGTCGGGTCTGACCCAGATCCGACCCATTAATGGGTTGGGCCTGTTCGGGTAGACCGGCCGGTCCGGTCCGGTCCGGTTCTATTTTGGGTTCGGTTTGGTTTTATTTTATATTGGTTTAATTAATTAGTTTAAATAATTCAACAGTTTTTTAATGCTTTAAAAATCTATCCGGGATCCAATAAATTCCCGAAAAATTACCCTATGTCCGGTTTTCAATTTTACACTAGAAAACATAATTTTCATCATATTTTAATATTATTTAATATCTTTTAAAAATTTATTTTAAATCAGACTACCTTATTTTATTTGTTTAAAAATTACAGAAAAAGGCTAATTAAATTCAGAAAATTAAATTTTCAAAATTCTAAAATTTTTAGGTGATTACAACCTCGACGACGATGACCCTGCCGCCGACGATCGAGCACCGTCGTCCGCCACCGTCCACGTGCAGCACACTAGGCCGATCCCCTCTTTTTGTTGTGAGTTTTCTTCTACCACGATGTATCGATTCTTGAACGGATTATTGCATTGTGTTCACAGTATGACCCTCTCGAACCCTGTATAATTAGTTCGGGATATTGTGTCCAGTGTCAGTCGTAAAATATGACACAGAACAGGAAATAATAACCCAATTTATGGTTCAGAAAATTGTCCCGAAGTCCAATGTTCATGACTATTTTTTTGCCAACTTAGTTAATATTTCTAAAATTTACTTGAATAGTAAGTTAGACAACATAACCAAGATTTAATCCCTTTAGTTAGCTTATTTTAATTTGTTCTAAGTTGTGTTTTATTCATGGTTGAAGTTGACCAATAATTTGGTTTTATAAACCCAAAATTTTTTGCTAAACGAGGCAACTTCGTCATGTACAAATTACATCGAAAGGCGTGTATCATTAACACTGACGTATGGGATTTTACGGAAGTTGATTTGGATGTGCGTGCATACCGGAATCAACGCGTATCCGTTGAAAAGTCCCGTATCGGTCTGTTCTGACACTCGTCATAATTTTGTGTGTGCTTGTCGTTTTATAACGAAACTTGCGCCATCAAATTTATAGCGTTACGCTGGTCCTATGACCCAAGTTTGGTTCGATTCTGAGAACGTTGACGAAATCCTGTTTCGTGGGTCCCACGGCTCTACTTGACGGGCGATTTAATGACCGGCTCATCGGAATCCAGTTCTGGACTTATCGTTGGGTTTGTTTCATCGTTCTGGACTCATAGACACTAAGTTTGATGAATTTGGAGAACTTTGCCTTTGACACATTTTTTGGTGTGAAGTGGACCACATGTGGACCCCGCTTTAATCAGAAACTATCGATTCTGTCCCTGTGTCCAAATTAAACTTATGGGTAATCAATCCTAGCTATTTCATATATTCTGAGAGTGATGGTAATGTTCGTTTCAGCATCCGGAGGCATACCTGGAGATTTCGCTGTTACCGGAGCAACTCAAGGAGTTTAAACCCCTGGTAAGTGTACCTTGCCAAACTTGTAGTAATTATTTTAATATTATTTGCTTGATTTATTTCTGTGATGTATCTGCTCAATCTAGGATCGTGAGATGTTGCTTAACGTCCGAATAATATTCGGATGTCGACGCCATACGCGGAGTCGTGTAACGTCACTTAGAGAGTTGATAACACGATCCTATATATTTTCGTTCTTGTTTTACCAAGTATGTCATACCATATGACACTTGACACTATTTATGTGACAGAATCCTTCCTGAGTTATTCATGGTAATTCTGTATAGGCTTACGGGATTCGTGACATAAGACTTGCATATACATAGATATCATTATGACTCGTTGTACTAGCTAGAGGTCATGATATTGCGTGTTATGGACATAAGACGTGAGGTTACATTGGGTAAAAAGAGTTTTACCATACTATAGGCTGACTATATTTATATATATACTACATTACTGGTGGTGACTCAGACTCTGTCTTTGGCATAATTACTGGCCCTTTGAGATATTATTTGCTGCTATGGGTTTCCCCGATACAGAGCCTATAGTAGTTTCAGCCTGAGTATGATTAATGCTCTTATTTATATTTCACATAGCTGGTTACATAGCTTGCCCTGAGATCTATTTTTTTATATACTTTATTTTATTTGGCTTGAGTTATTCTTGTACCTTACTATGTCCCTTGAGGACCTGGATCCGGATTATGTTCCCAGGTATAGCAGAGAAGATTTACCCGAGGTATACGGGACAAGAGCTGACGCTGGAGCAATACTGGCACCAGAGGACGAGGTTGTGCCAGAGAATTTTTTCTGAGTATTCTGTTATATACTCAGTTATTTCTGTTTCTAGTTACTCTATATCCTGACTCTTGGATCACTGTATTAAACTTATTATCGGGTTGTTCCCCGAGACATTTTTATTGAGACTTGTTGATGGATTATATTTCTTTTTGATTAGTCTAAAATTTTGAATTGTGTTTACTTTCTGTGGATGCGATTAGAATTAGACTATGACATGTATCGTAGACCATTGTGTACAGCTTAAGTACACTCTAACGGGTCCATTAAATTGGGTTTGCCCATTGGAGTTGTGCTGCTGGCCATTGCCACGTGGCTAGTCTCTCGGTATTTTGGGACTGGGGCGTGACACAGCCTCCCTTGGTATTCATCAGTATGGAGTCTTTTTTATTTATTGTGGCTTGCAATAAGGAGCTTGCTGAAGTGATAACCCAGAATGCGTTAAGCTGTCGGCTTTACTTATATTGGTACCAGAAGCAGCACAGAGGGGTCCCCTTCTTTTCAAACATACTCGCGATCTTGAATATAAATGATTTTTTTTAAATGTAATGGACTTCCATTAAATGTACTCATGATCTTGAATATCAATAAAATCTTTTATTTTCCTTTTAGAACTTTTCTTGTTGTCGTATGTATCATGGTTACAAATATTATACTAGAGGGAATATAAACGTAGTATAGTACCATAACTTATGATAAACATGCCCTATCAGTAGTAATATGGACATGACATGACATGTTAGAGAAGTTCTTCGAGAAAATTATTTAAGGACACACCATCTGCAATGGTTGGGACATTTTGGTGCAATAATTGGTAGGCAAGGAAGTTTGCTTGTAGATGAGTGCGGGTGAGGTATTTTGTTGAGATAAAAGGAAATGAGTCAAAGGTAATATGGATATAACTGTTTTCTTTTACTCTACTAGGGAGGATAAACAACTTGTAGTTTAGAGGTGATATGGACGTGAACTACTTGCTTCAGAGAATATTTGAGGATCAATTATCCATGGCGCACTCGAGACTCCTGAGTACGGATAAAAGATTTTACCGCATACTGCGGAGGCTGTCCAGATTATATGCCAAAGAAGGAATGAAATACTTATATTTTTTTGCATGCCTAACTTAGGCATATTATTTTTTGAGGAACTTGCCGTTGATTGGCATTATTAGTATGTCACCATTAGACTTAGCGAGCCTATATGCGCCATTAGAGTATACTGTCTCCACTATGAATGGGCCCTCCCACTTGGCTTAGAACTTTCCTGCCAACCTGTGGGTCATGACCATTGGTCTTTTCACCGTTAGGATGAGATCGCCGAACTGGAATGTCCTTTCCTTTACCTTTTTGTTGAAGGCTCAGGAAAGTCGTACTTGATATAGCATGATGCGCTGCTGAGCCAAAAGATATTTTTTGTCAGGTGCCTCCAACTCTTTTAGATGTCAATGATAGTTATCTTCGAGGTTAGCTGGTTGGAGAGAGATACCCAGAGGAAATGAATTTGGGTTTCCAGTGGAAGCACGACTTCACTTCCGTAGATCAAAGAAAATGATGTGCTGCCTGTCGAAGTTTGGACCGTCATCCGGTAGGTCCATAGACATTTGCCAAGCTTCTCATTCCATTTGCGCTTATTGGATGAAATAAAATTTTTGAGTAGCTTGATTATTGTTTTGTTGAACGCTCCTGCCAATCAATTTGCTGCTGGATTATAGTCAGTCGAAGCTACATTTTGGAATCAATTTTTTCGCAAAATTAAAAGAAAGCATGCTTACCAATTATAGACCATTATCATGAATGATTGAAAGCCAAAGTGGTAGATGATGTAATATTTTATGAAACTAATAACATTGGACATTTTTACTTCTGCCAGCGGAAAGACTTTCGCCCATTTAGAGAAGTAATATGTGATAGCCATGATAAACCAAAAACTCCGAGGGTTGGTGGATGAAGTCGACATGGATTTGACACATTCTGTACTTCTTTGCATAATTAACGACATTCTCTACCATTGTTGGCCAATAATAGCCCATACGACAGAGGTGGTCCGGTAGCTTAGGAATGGGTTGATGTGTACCGCAAACACCGTCGTGAGCCTCATAGAGTGCTTGCTTCACTTCTGTGTCCGATAGGCATCATAGAAGGAGCCTTTCATATAAACGACGATAAAACATCCTGGATGGAGCATCTTCTGATGAAAGTGGCTTTCTTCGGGTCGTCTAGAAGGATTCTGTAGACAATATAGTCTATAAACGGGAGCCTCCAATCTTTGATGTTGACGTCTGTTTTTGAGAGTGCCTTAGACACAAGCATAAGTTATTCTTAGGACAGGCCCATTCTTGACCGAATACTGTGACCAATTGATGGGTCTTAATCGGGGCTGCCAGTGAAGCTACGATTCCGGCAAGGGCGTCAGCCTTGATGTTTTGCAGTCGCGGCACATGCTCTGTGAAGAATCCTGTGAAAGTGAAAATTATGTCGACTGTCGCTTGATAGAAGGGTTGTAAGTCCTTGTGAAAGACTACATACTCGCCACGGACCTGACTGACTATCACTTTGGAATCACTATAGGCCTCTAGGTAGTCCACATCCAATTATTTAGCCTACTGAAGTCCAATAATGATGGCATTGTGCTCTACTACATTGTTAGAAAATAGCTCTGTAAGTGAATAAGCGTGATTGATACCAGGTCATCGAGAGAAATCAATACTATCCCTACTCCAGCGACAATATTGCCTTTGGTCCCTGTTCTCGAAGCATCATCAAAGAATATTCGCCATACATACTTTTATGTTGACGGATGAGCTGTCAGGAAGTCAGCCAATGTCTGGCCCTTGACTACAAATGACCGTGACAAATACTATGTCATAAGGTTACAGTTGTATTGTCCATGTGTCTAAACGAAAGTTAAGTACCCCAGGCTTAGTCATGAGGACTCTGAGGGGATTAACTCATGAAATCCTATGGATTGTTTGCCCGATTAAATAATAACGGGTCTTTTGAACCACGAAGAGCAGGGTGAGGCAGTCCTTCTCGATAAGGTTGTATCTATATTCTACGCTGATCATCATCCTGGTGGATCTTTTTATACAAGATTGAGTTAGAGTAGTAGACTTTGACCCCTTTGAAAGGATCAATATCAACGAATTCCGTCTTGACGATGCCGTTGTTGTCGACATACTTCAGGCATTGGTGGAGAGTTGATGGAACGATCATGATGTACTCATGTATCCAAGGACGACCCAGGAGGACGTTATAAGGCACATTCACATCAATGACGTAGCAAGTTACCTCTGTTCATAGGTCACCTATTTGACATTTTAGGCGAATCTTCCCCATAGGATAACTCCTCCCAACATTGAAGCCACTGATGGTCATGTTGGTGGCTGCCAACTGATGCATCGGAAGTACTAAGGTCTGGAGCAGACTTCGAGGGATAATATTAAGAGATGATCCTGGATCAATGTGCATCCGGTCCACCTTGATGGCACTAATATACCCTATATAGTATAAGGGTCTATCGTGCCTATTATTTTTCAGCAACATATTTTGTTGTGAGAATGTGATATTTGGAATTGTTTCTATTATATTGTTGTAGTGGGGACATAAAGCAGGATCCTCGGCCGGTGGCTTGACTTGGGGCAGGTAGGAGTCGTCATTCTATAATGCCTCACTTAGAGTGTCATGAGTCTCTTTGGAGATACGAATGAGCTCGAAGATTCATAACTTTGCCGGGGTATTGGCAAGCTGTTCCAATTTGTCAAAGTTATAAGACTTTTCTAGCCCTTGAGCTACGTCTTTCCTCAGAGGTTTGTCAAAGTGAACCTCTTTCTGCTTCTGCCAGTCCACCACATGAGGTTGGGACGAGCTTGGTGTCAAGACCCGCACCCGATTTAGGGGCACGAGAGCGTGGGTACGTCCAGCCTACGCCGCAGCATCGGCGGTAGAACGCTGTCTAGGTCAAGTACTATCTAAACAATCTCACGCTAGTATCCAACTCCATAAGGAGACGTGGATAACATAAAATAAATCTAGAAATACTCAATCACCACTACAGCACGATAGGAAAATGAAAAAATAAAAGAATACAACACAAGTCTAAAGACACAATAATCATACCTGCAATCATTACTTCCAAATCCCAAGTATGTCAGAGCCAGTCTACTAAGGTCACAGTCTAGAAAAATATTTCCAGTCAGGAAGGAGCAAAGTACATCTCTAAATAGCAGTTCTATATAAATGACATAAACTATGTAGCAGTTCTAGATGGAAACATACCAGATGCATGTATAGGTACGAGAATGTACAAGAAAAGAAATATACTGGAAATACTGTAAGTAAATGCAGGAAGAAAAACAATATGTCAATGAGCAAGAAACCTATGACTAAGTGTGTGAGTACTAGCTTTAACATGTGATCGGCTTGGGACTAGTAAACTCATTACATGGGTTAGTAGGGCTAACCGATGTAACAGTGAGGAGGCATGTAAACTCATTACATGGGTTAGTAGGGCTAACCGATGTAACAGTGAGGAGACATGTAAATGGTCAGGCCACACCCGACGTGAGATGTGGGGTGAGCTATGGTGCATATAAAGTTGGGTATGATCACATATCTACACTAAAGTACTCCCCAAACCCTCGACTGGTATAGTAGATCCAATCATGGTACGCTATGGCACAGGATTCCCTAGGAAGGTAGCAAATCTCCCCGGGAATTAGTGTCTGTACATGCACAAGATAACAAGGAAACAAGTCTCGTACAAGCTACACCATGAATAAGGAATAACATCTCATGACGAGATCCGTGTATACCAATCCGTGTAACCAGCGTGTCAAGAGCAATGGATATTTACACTAGATACAGTGAACATAGGAAATATCATAAATTAGAAACTAATCAGAGAATGTACTCGCCTTTGGTCCTTAGCTGGTGAAAACCGAGGTCCTGTTCCAGAGTGTCCCCTGGGTAAACCAACAGTCCTAAAAATATATCAAATACAACATTTGCATCAGGTGCTACACTAACACATCACAAATACATGAACTCAGGGGCTCTATTAGGTATGGCACTAGTCAACTAGGGTCACCTAGTAAGGACACGTATATAATATACATTTACACTCCAAGTATATACCAATAAAACGTATATAATATATACATAAGTGTCTCTTAGTATTTGTACAAAATACGTATGTGTGTATACACACTAATAGATGTATATAATTATATATATTTTTATACCAAAATACATATTTGTATATATATAGATGTCAATCAAATATATTTTATACATATTTAACTAATGAAGGAAATGTATATAATGCCACACTTCTCAAGGTGATCCCAAATGAAGTAGCAGTTAGTTCCAATGGATCCGGAGCAGTCCAAATAGCTAGAAACTATATAAATAAGTCCAAGATCGGAGTTCGGCACGAAAATCGAGATAAGGATACCAGGCTAAGGGTCGTTTGTTTGTTATTAAGGTAACTCCTTAATTTATGAAAAAAATTATTTGGAAATCATTTTGAACAATAATTGTTAAAACTTCCCTTTTGAACAAAATTACAATTTAAAGGTTTATTTATAAAAATCTAGAATTTACGTAAAGCCAATACATTTTCATTTATGGTAAAATTGGTTATCGATCCATATAAACTAATTTTGAACTCATTTTATTATTGGAACTATATTTTAAATAATAATATAAAACCCAAGATTTATTATATTTAACATAATCAAAAACCTTTTAATTATAACTAAATAAACTAATTACATAAAATTAGCTAATTACATATACTAAACCAATTACATTTATTTACTACATTAATTACAAATTAACTAAACTAATTATAAGAAAATACTAAACTAATTAATTAATATTTACTAACTGGTTAATAAATAAATTCCTGATTAATAACTAATTACTGTTTATTAATAATTACTAATCTAATCATTAACTAACTAATTTTATAATTAATTAAATTAATTACATACTTATTACTTAACCATCACTTACCAAATGAATAAAGGAAGAGGAACGAAAGAAAGAAGGAAGGAAAAGACTCGGAGAAGAGCGAAAGAGGGGAAATGAAGCGGCTTACAGTGGGATTCCGGTGAGCGCTCGCCTGGACGCCTCTAGGAAGTCGAACAGCGACGGTGGTGGCAGCTTGTGCGCGACGGCAGATATGACCGCGGTGTCGGTCGGATCGACAGCCCCGACGAAAATCGAAGTCGCCTCTCGTCCGGACTTCGAACTCGGTTGAGATGGCCGAGGGAAGAAGTCAGCGGCGCCGACGCTGGGAGACGTCACCGTCGGCTCCAAAACGAAGGATCAGCTGGATCTGTCGGCAAGCGGCGAGATCTGCGTGGAAGGAGGGAGGAATGGCTCTGCCGGTGCTCGTACGGCGGCGGAGGGAGGATTGAGGGAGGAGGAACGCGGTCAACTGAAGGCAGAGGCGGTGGACGGCTCTGGGGACGCAGCGAGGCCAGGTTAAATCTAGGGTTAGGTTCTTCCCTTGGTTTGGTGTCGATTGTGTCCGAATTTGTTGGACACAGAAGGGTGGTTAAAAATTCTATGGACGTGTCCGAATGTGTCGGATACAGGGAATAGATGTACTGTGGTAGGGATGTGAGGATGATGTTTGCTGTGGTGGAGGTGGATGTGTCCGGGTGTGTCGGACACGAAAATCTGGTTGTAATGTTGTAAATCTGGACACAGGAAATGAATGGATACGGTGGGACACCCGGGGTCGGACCCGAGGCCATCACGGCTGACACGGTGATGCTGGACACACGGACACGAGCACACAAAAATGGTGGTGGCTTGTTGGCTTTGGGAATTTGTGGAGGCTAGCTAGTAAATTGGAAATTAGGGTTTCTAGGGAGATGTGATGAGGGACTTAAATAGGGAGAGATGGTGTGGGATAAAGGGTTGCGGGTTGGCCCAATAATGAATGGCCAAGATCAATACATGAATAAGTTCTTCATGTGGGAAAGGGTGTGGGCTAGTTAATGGAAATGGCGACTTGTAAAATTAAAGAAACAAAGGTTATAATTTCAGAAAATATTTTTAGGAAAGCTAGCAAACTTTAAATTAGCTACTAATTAATACATTTTGCAAAAAATCTCAGAAAGTATGACATTTATTTATTTACTATCCCAATAAATAAAAATCTATTTTATTTTATCAACTAGTCTTTTAAATAAATATTTAGTTAAAACAATAATTTTATGATTCAAGCCAATAAATATTTGAAACTAGAAATATATATATTATTATTTATTTATTTACTTATTTTATAAGAAGGCGACATTTAGGAAAAAGGATTTTTATAAAAGATTTTTTTATTTTTTTATTTTTTTTTTATTACCTTCTATAATCAAACATCGTTCAAAATCAAATAAATATTTTCGAGGAGAAATATTTTATAAAACTTGATATTTTAAAATAAATTAAAATCTAATTATCTTGGAAATTGGAAATCGAAGGTTACAAGTCTATCCTCCTTAGAAAAATTTCGTCCTCGAAATTTTAGGGATGACTAGGATAGAAGAAATTTTTTTTGTTGTTCATAATGATGAATATATCTTTGAAGAAAATATTTCTATAAGGAAAATATTTACCAAACAGAAGGAAACATGAAGAAAAAGAAAATATGGTTTAAGACGGGAATAACTTGAAGGAATCATGGCTCGGCCTTGAATCCTCTAGAAAGTTTAGGTTTTGGGAAGTAGACACGATCACAAAAACAGATAATTGGAATAATGCACGTTACCTTTTCAAGTAACTAAACCAAGGAAGACCCAGTATAAAGAATGATATAGACATGAAAGTTATAGCTAATTCGAAAGATACGATCGACAATTTGATTTAAGAAACTTAAATACATCCTTTAGAATGTAATCAAGAGACATCTAATCGCCTTTCTTAATTTCTAGGAAAAAGAAAAGAGTAGTCTTTACTACCATCTGAAAATAATCCTTCCTTTTTATCCTCATTCATTTTACTTTTCTCAATCTTGTGATTCATCATTAACTAATATCACAAACTTTATTAGATTAGATCTTAGAATTTCTGAATCAAAATTTATTACCTGTCCAAAATCCTTATCATCAAATTCGAGTTTGTTTATCTTAGCATCAACTATACCTCGATTATTTTCTTCGATTTCAAATGTTATTGTCATGGTTAAGATTTAATTTAAATCACAACCTCATTATACCATGATCTTACCTTACGACCTTCAATTATACGATCCCATAATCAATTATATTATAATCTTCTCTACCATGAGCTTCATTTCATTCTATATTTCTTTATCCATATGTATAATGTTTCCGAAATTTGAACTAATATTTTTTTTTTCATCCTCCGAATTTATTATCCCAATGTAAAAATTTTACTACTCAAATCCTCAATATTTTAATTGAATTCCAGTCGTATCATAATCTTCTCAATTTTTGAGTAAATAACTAAATACAAAATTTACTATCCAATCCTTCAATTGAAACCCAATCAATGCATATTTATAAAACTTAAAAAAATCTGTATCCCAAAATTTCACTTTAACACTCATCAATCATCTAACTAAATTCAATTGATGCTTATTCCAATCTAACTCCTCATTCCAAGAATTTAATTTGACACTATTCCATTTACGATTTTATTTCCTGCTTTTCTTTTTCCTCAATACTCAACGATGCGATGCTTCTAGTATCTTCAATGCAACATTCATACTATATAAAATTTCTATCTTGCAATCAAATAGATAAAATGATAATCTCTCAAATTTCTCAAATTTTTAATAATCAATTCAATCATATCAAGACCTCCTTAAAATTAATAAATCCTCAAATTTTTGGCTCTGTGAATTTCTTAATTCTCCCTTTAAGTAAATGTTTGTCCTCGAATTTCAATCATACCTCGATTTTCATAAAATCAATGATCCATCAACTCCGTTATAACAACCCCTAAATTCTTTATTTAATTTAATGCTCATCCACAAATTTAATCCTCTTGTCTCTTTTGTCGGTCATAACCTTGTCATAGATCTTTGCTATGGTCAAACCCAATGATCATGGTTTAAGAAAACTCTACCTACAGCCATGCAATTTAAGAAAATATAGGTCATGTGTCTTTTGTCATGGTATTTCAGTCTCTGTTAGGGGGTACTACTAGTTATATTCTAACAAGAAAATCATGCATGTGAACCACAGTACTAGGAAAATCAATCAATCAATCGAAAGGCAAAAGAAAAGGAACATTAGGAAGGAAGAAGGATCATGTTAACATATTACTTGTAGTGTCTACTATCTCTAACAACCACTTAACTCTAGCACACTAACAAATTCCTATTCATGTACACTGGTACCCATATCAACTAATCATATATTAATATTCATGTCTCTCATCTACCAAAAATTAATCCTCAAAATAATCGTCAAGGTTTAACTTCCCGATCAACTTAAAATAAAATGCATATACCTCCTCAAAATTAGATACTTCACATCGAAATAAAATTTAATCACTTCTAAAATCTTTGTAGCCTTAACTATGTTTAGTGAATCAAATTTAAATCCTCAATATTTTAACAACATAAAATCTCAACTCCTTAAAAATTCTGAAAATTAAAATTCATTTCCACCTTTTAATTTATAACTCCTCAATGTACATATTAGTGCTCACGGTCTCTGATACTCAAGGTGCACTCAATGCATCTAGTGTCTATAATTGTGTACTAAATTTGTACTGCCCGAATCACTTGCACTATTACCTCCAATGATCAAAGTTATCATCAACTGTGTTTTCTTTCCTGATTTCAATTTATGTCAATTGGTATATCATCTAATTATCAACACACAGAGTGCTTACTGTTATTAACGTCATCCTTGACTAATCCTTGATATAGAATCATTAGCACTCTTGGTATTATATCACTAGCTGCATTAATGGATTATCTCATCAAGCTCATTAGACTCATGATCACCTGTATCCTCTATAACACTCATGTTTCTGTACTCTCATGGGTATGTGTATGGTTCCTCATCTCGATGGTTGTATAGGTATTTCCTTTAATCCTTTAAAGCCTATTAGACTATCCCGTGATACGCTTAACCACTTTCATTACCAATTCCAACATTTCTCTACCCATGACACCTCATTAACTCTTTATGCGTATGTATTTCCTTACCTGTAACACTTCCGATATTAATCATCAAATTGAACATCATGCTCCATAAATCCTTAACACAATTCCTGGATACTTAATTGTTTACATAAATCACTCAATTTCCATAATCATGATTATCCAGGACGGGTAATTGGCTCTGATACTAACTCTGAGAACTATCACCGATACTCTATACTCTCCTTAACTCTCAGTCTCTAATGACACTATTTCTAGAATCATTGGTACAAGGTACTATGCTAAGGGCTAACTCTAGATTAAGGCCTACTGCTCACATGTCCAACTAAGAAACACTTACAACTCACCAGCAACACAGTCAATACTAATACAAGACACAAACAATATTACAAGTCATTAATTATCATACTTAACAAGGAATCCTCAAGGAATAGGAGCTCAAAGACTGAATTGAGGACAGAGGGTATCTTTACTGCTAGTAAAGAAAGAAGCGATGGAACAAAGTCCTGAATAACAGAAATAGATAAGTCTTGAGATGATATTTTAAGAACCAATTTAAGATACAACCTGATAATCATACACGTCTATCCGAAATCATGACACTCAGAATCCTCGCCACGCCAGTAAGCATAGATGCGATAAACGACAGGTTCCGTAACTAAGGTATACAACCCTATAATCATGTCATCTAGAATACTCGCCACGCCAACCGGTATGGCTGCGAGAAACTCTAAATCTCATAACTAAAGTTTGTACATCCAAGTTAGGTTCCTACGTTCTCGTCACGACAGCTAATATGGCTGCGATAATTTCTAGGTTCCATAACCAAAGTAGACGTTTTACCTTCCTCACTGTCCTCATCAATATATGTCATCAGATGATACCATAAATCCTAGTCCGTAAAAATTTATCTCAATTTGAAATCAACTTAACAACGATACCAGGAATTAAAGTTAACAACTGGTCAACAAGAATCAAACTCAACAATGATACCAAGATTTTAAAAAACTGCTCAACAAGAATCAAGTTCAGTGACAACAAGCGAGAGCGGACGAAATCAAGGGAAAAAAGATTTAAATTGGAATAAGATTCTCAAGGGGTCGTCCCAGGAATCTCTCAAGAATTTGTGATTGAGTATCCTCTCTCATCCTAGTATCCTATGTCCTATATTCTGTAGCAGGTACGCAGTAGTACAACTATGATGTCGCACTACCACGACATCGCACAACTAGCGAAGTCTGACCTGCATGGGCCACCACTAAAACGTGTCACAACCCGCACCCGGTTTAGGGGCACGAGAGCGTGGGTACGTCCAGCCTACGCCGCAGCATCGGCGGTAGAACGCTGTCTAGGTCAAGTACTATCTAAACAATCTCACGCTAGTATCCAACTCCATAAGGAGACGTAGATAACATAAAATAAATCTAGAAATACTCAATCACCACTACAGCACGATAGGAAAATGAAGAAATAAAAGAATACAACACAAGTCTAAAGACACAATAATCATACCTGCAATCATTACTTCCAAATCCCAAGTATGTCAGAGCCAGTCTACTAAGGTCACAGTCTGGAAAAATATTTCCAGTCAGGAAGGAGCAAAGTACATCTCTAAATAGCAGTTCTATATAAATGACATAAACTATGTAGCAGTTCTAGATGGAAACATACCAGATGCATGTATAGGTACGAGAATGTACAAGAAAAGAAATATACTGGAAATACTGTAAGTAAATGCAGGAAGAAAAACAATATGTCAATGAGCAAGAAACCTATGACTAAGTGTGTGAGTACTAGCTTTAACATGTGATCGGCTTGGGACTAGTAAACTCATTACATGGGTTAGTAGGGCTAACCGATGTAACAGTGAGGAGGCATGTAAACTCATTACATGGGTTAGTAGGGCTAACCGATGTAACAGTGAGGAGACATGTAAATGGTCAGGCCACACCCGACGTGAGATGTGGGGTGAGCTATGGTGCATATAAAGTTGGGTATGATCACATATCTACACTAAAGTACTCCCCAAACCCTCGACTGGTATAGTAGATCCAATCATGGTACGCTATGGCACAGGATTCCCTAGGAAGGTAGCAAATCTCCCCGGGAATTAGTGTCTGTACATGCACAAGATAACAAGGAAACAAGTCTCGTACAAGCTACACCATGAATAAGGAATAACATCTCATGACGAGATCCGTGTATACCAATCCGTGTAACCAGCGTGTCAAGAGCAATGGATATTTACACTAGATACAGTGAACATAGGAAATATCATAAATTAGAAACTAATCAGAGAATGTACTCGCCTTTGGTCCTTAGCTGGTGAAAACCGAGGTCCTGTTCCAGAGTGTCCCCTGGGTAAACCAACAGTCCTAAAAATATATCAAATACAACATTTGCATCAGGTGCTACACTAACACATCACAAATACATGAACTCAGGGGCTCTATTAGGTATGGCACTAGTCAACTAGGGTCACCTAGTAAGGACACGTATATAATATACATTTACACTCCAAGTATATACCAATAAAACGTATATAATATATACATAAGTGTCTCTTAGTATTTGTATAAAATACGTATGTGTGTATACACACTAATAGATGTATATAATTATATATATTTTTATACCAAAATACATATTTGTATATATATAGATGTCAATCAAATATATTTTATACATATTTAACTAATGAAGGAAATGTATATAATGCCACACTTCTCAAGGTGATCCCAAATGAAGTAGCAGTTAGTTCCAATGGATCCGGAGCAGTCCAAATAGCTAGAAACTATATAAAGAAGTCCAAGATCGGAGTTCGGCACGAAAACCGAGATAAGGATACCAGGCTAAGGGTCGTTTGTTTGTTATTAAGGTAACTCCTTAATTTATGAAAAAAATCATTTGGAAATCATTTTGAACAATAATTGTTAAAACTTCCCTTTTGAACAAAATTACAATTTAAAGGTTTATTTATAAAAATCTAGAATTTACGTAAAGCCAATACATTTTCATTTATGGTAAAATTGGTTATCGATCCATATAAACTAATTTTGAACTCATTTTATTATTGGAACTATATTTTAAATAATAATATAAAACCCAAGATTTATTATATTTAACATAATCAAAAACCTTTTAATTATAACTAAATAAACTAATTACATAAAATTAGCTAATTACATATACTAAACCAATTACATTTATTTACTACATTAATTACAAATTAACTAAACTAATTATAAGAAAATACTAAACTAATTAATTAATATTTACTAACTGGTTAATAAATAAATTCCTGATTAATAACTAATTACTGTTTATTAATAATTACTAATCTAATCATTAACTAACTAATTTTATAATTAATTAAACTAATTACATACTTATTACTTAACCATCACTTACCAAATGAATAAAGGAAGAGGAACGAAAGAAAGAAGGAAGGAAAAGACTCGGAGAAGAGCGAAAGAGGGGAAATGAAGCGGCTTACAGTGGGATTCCGGTGAGCGCTCGCCTGGACGCCTCTAGGAAGTCGAACAGCGGCGGTGGTGGCAGCTTGTGCGCGACGGCAGATATGACCGCGGTGTCGGTCGGATCGACAGCCCCGACGAAAATCGAAGTCGCCTCTCGTCCGGACTTCGAACTCGGTTGAGATGGCCGAGGGAAGAAGTCAGCGGCGCCGACGCTGGGAGACGTCACCGTCGGCTCCAAAACGAAGGATCAGCTGGATCTGTCGGCAAGCGGCGAGATCTGCGTGGAAGGAGGGAGGAATGGCTCTGCCGGTGCTCGTACGGCGGCGGAGGGAGGATTGAGGGAGGAGGAACGCGGTCAACTGAAGGCAGAGGCGGTGGACGGCTCTGGGGACGCAGCGAGGCCAGGTTAAATCTAGGGTTAGGTTCTTCCCTTGGTTTGGTGTCGATTGTGTCCGAATTTGTTGGACACAGAAGGGTGGTTAAAAATTCTATGGACGTGTCCGAATGTGTCGGATACAGGGAATAGATGTACTGTGGTAGGGATGTGAGGATGATGTTTGCTGTGGTGGAGGTGGATGTGTCCGGGTGTGTCGGACACGAAAATCTGGTTGTAATGTTGTAAATCTGGACACAGGAAATGAATGGATACGGTGGGACACCCGGGGTCGGACCCGAGGCCATCACGGCTGACACGGTGATGCTGGACACACGGACACGAGCACACAAAAATGGTGGTGGCTTGTTGGCTTTGGGAATTTGTGGAGGCTAGCTAGTAGATTGGAAATTAGGGTTTCTAGGGAGATGTGATGAGGGACTTAAATAGGGAGAGATGGTGTGGGATAAAGGGTTGCGGGTTGGCCCAATAATGAATGGCCAAGATCAATACATGAATAAGTTCTTCATGTGGGAAAGGGTGTGGGCTAGTTAATGGAAATGGCGACTTGTAAAATTAAAGAAACAAAGGTTATAATTTCAGAAAATATTTTTAGGAAAGCTAGCAAACTTTAAATTAGCTACTAATTAATACATTTTGCAAAAAATCTCAGAAAGTATGACATTTATTTATTTACTATCCCAATAAATAAAAATATATTTTATTTTATCAACTAGTCTTTTAAATAAATATTTAGTTAAAACAATAATTTTATGATTCAAGCCAATAAATATTTGAAACTAGAAATATATATATTATTATTTATTTATTTACTTATTTTATAAGAAGGCGACATTTAGGAAAAAGGATTTTTATAAAAGATTTTTTTTTTTTTTATTACCTTCTATAATCAAACATCGTTCAAAATCAAATAAATATTTTCGAGGAGAAATATTTTATAAAACTTGATATTTTAAAATAAATTAAAATCTAATTATCTTGGAAATTGGAAATCGAAGGTTACACTTGGTTCCGATGCTACTGGAGCTGTAGGTACGCTAATCAGAGGTGTACTATCCTCTGGAGCCGCATCGTAGTCTCGCAGGTAGGTTTGACCTTACCTGGTTACCCCAGCCAGGATTTCGTTAATAGATTTTATATTTGTGGTTGATGGAGCCACAATAGTAAGGATTTTTCAGAAGGAACGTTGATTTAGTATATAAAGAAGGATATTTGTATATAGTAGCTTTGTCTCTGAGTAGCGTATTAGGTATCCCTAAGAGTATATACTTTATGATATATACATGTATAGTATATAGTATATAGAGAAGGATATTATAGCTTGGTCCCTGAGTAGTGTATTGGGTGTCCCTAGGATTATATGCTTTGTGATGTATACATCGATGAGTTGATAGTATTGGATGGAGTAGTACGAGGTCTCAGTTTAGAGTTATGACTGGATATATGTGACTTTTGATGTTCCTTTGTTGAATTGGTTCGAATGATCAGGAATTGTTTAGCAAATTAAGTTAGTATAGATAAGAATTTGAATTTATGAATGGATGAATTGGTTGAGAAATCAATATGAATGTGTATTAATTATGGCTTGAGTCGATTGGATTGAGTTTTAGTTAAATGCAATAAATTTGCCGTGTGATTAGAAGTTTGTTGGAGTATATGAGAATGGCCATGAGGATGTAGGAATATTATTGCTCGATGACCTAAGATAGTCTAAGCTGATTTGATCTTAAGTTTGGAATGCGTTTATCTTATATCTAGTTTTGGCAGATATTATTGTTTAAAATAAGTTTAAGTTTAGCGAATGTATATTTTTCTAGATGTGCATATTTGATGAGACTAAGGCATATAGAATATAGATATACGTGACTCATAGATAGTATGGCTGGATGAATAATGATTGCATAATATTTTAAATTATTGAATAATATTGTCATGATAGATTCTGGCTTTATGGACTCTAAATGGATTGTATGATAGTATTAAAGTTTTTTATAACTTTGTTAGGTAACCCTGATAATGGCATAATGAATATTATATAGACTCGACTGGGTGAATGTTGGAATCCCTTGTGATTGAATTAATAGATTCAGGTGATGAGATTGATAGAGAATGAGAATGATTGAGTCGACCTATAATTTGGCAGGAGTATATATGTAAGATTGAACCAATTCGAGACTGAGAGAATTCCCTTGATATGTCAATTGGTTTTAAGTTAATTTTGACTATATGAGTGAATTTGATGCATAAAAATTGAGTACAAGTTAAATTAGAATTGAGAGATTTACCACTTCTGATTGGTGATTGAGATTATGACCTATGATTGGTAATTAAAATTTTCTGGCACATAATTAGGATTGAGATTTACGACTTAGAATTTATGATTAAGATTTACGTCTTTTAATCGATGATTGAGATTTATGACTTGGGATTGGTGATTGAGATTTATGACTTGTGAATTGATATAATTTGCTGTATAAATTTAGGATTTGCATTATAAGAGTTTCTTTGATGGATGTTATTGATTACGATGTAAGTCGAGGATGATTGTTGGGTGGATTAACCCTAGCAAGAGAACTTACTGTCGACATCGCAAAAAATACGGGAAAAGTTGAACGAACTTTTGTATTAATTAAAATAGAACAAAAAGTAGAAAAAAATATCTAATGCGTAGAGTTATGAGTATAAAATAAATTTGGGTAAGTGTGACAGTGGAGATCAAGTCTGCGGTCGACTTCTTTACTCCGTTGACGGTCCGACGATTGAGAATGACGAGGCCCTCAGAAACTTGAGTATGCGACTCAATGAAGGTTCTTTCTTCTGTCTCTTTTTTTGTCTCCTATTTTCTTCTCATTTTTTAAGTGTGAGAGACGCCCACTATTTATAGTTTTCAAAAGATCATACGTGCGTATGGATGCACGTAGATTTCACGCTGCCGCATATTATCTTCCAAGAATGATGGTTGCAGATTTGTAGGCGCGTGCTGTACTGTGGTTGCCATATGGCAAGTTGAGATATGGGGTTGCTAATGCCCATATTTAATGCAACACGTGTCATGCGCTGATTTCTTGAAGATCTTGGCTGTTAATAACATAAATATTTGATTGCGTAGATTTTTTAAGGGAATACTGCCGCATGAAAACTCTAGCGCATTAGGAACACTGCCGCATGGGAACACTGCCGCATGGGAGTATTAGGGGTATTGCCGTATGGGAACACCACCGTATGGGAGTATTGAGGGTATTGCCACATGGAACCTTTGTTTTTCTACTGCACGCTCCTTGAAGTAGTCAGTTAGTGATGGCGCATGTTTGTATTTAGCGCATGTCTACCTTTAGCGCATGATTTTGGTTGCCTTTAGCGCATGACCTTTGATTGTATTTGGCGCATGACGACCTTTAGCACATGACTTTGGCTGCCCTCAGTCAATGACTACGCATGGCTTGTGGATGTATTTGACGCATGGTGTAGATTTTTTATGCTTCTACAAGACCCCTTTTGAAGTTTTTGAACTTAATTAAGTTTTGAATACTTTGAACAGAAGCATGGATGATGAAGGCGCATGGGCCATTTTGGCGCATCAGTTTATTGGCGCATAGGTGAGGATGTTGAGTTATTTTCCCTCAAGCCCTAACCTGGAAGAATCACAGCACATGTTATAGGGTTTTCAAAACATCCATTTGACTTGCCCTTCCATTTCCCCTAGGCGTAGGTTCATTCATTGAATGCGATATTCATTCCTCGGTCTTGGTGCCAAATTACTTGGGAAACTTTGATGGCCATCCTTGCCTATAAATAGGAACCACAAGAGAAAGAGAGAAATATTTCTCTTTTACAAGATGCCTTTGTGAAATTCAGACATAGGGAGTCCGGTTGAGCGCTTTGTCGATCCTATGCCTCTGATTGTCGACCATTCAACTTCCACTTCAGAAGGTAAAGAGAAAAATGTTGTCTCTTTGTCACACCCAGTACCGAAATACAAAAACAGACATGGCCAGCTACCTCGTACAAGGTATAGAGCGTCGTACGACGGTCACGGATGTAGAAAGATAAGGGGGTGCATGCTACAATCAAGTCTCCTAGGGTCTTAGAACAACTATGTCTCAATCATTCAAGTAAGTAGAAGTAAACATAGAACATATAAGACAAAGTGATAAGGCATCCCAAACACTTGCTAGAATATTCTCGAGGCCCAGCCATCAAAATGGTAGGCTAGCAGAATATCAATAGTTACACAACCGAGATCAGCTGTAGTCTGATAATATACAGTCATATAAGGGGACGGATGTCCAGACAAGCCGGCTAACAGGTGCCAGTGGCTAAACGCCCAAAAAGAGAAAAATGTACAATACGGGCAGTGATCAAGAAACTCACTCGTGTCCCTAAGCGACCATCCATCTAGTACGCGCCATTGTTAGGATGGTAAGCTGGATCCTCAGGTGTTGGATATAAACCTGGCCATGCAAAACCAGTGGGGTTAGACCCCAAATAACAAGTACCACAAGGAAGCCCGAATGAAGAAGCAAAAATCCAGATCAAGCATATAGTGCAAGAGCCAAGGATCACTGGCGTACGCCATATCATCAAGATAACATGACATTCCTTCACAAAACAAGGACAAAAAATTCTATGTCATACGAGATAGATTATGGTCAACATGACATTCCTTCACAAAACAAGGACAGAAAATGCCAATGTCCCACACTAAGTGTACAATTAAGCCATTATGAACATGCAAGCAGGAAAAAGTGTATCAATACGGATACAATAACCGAATTAGGATACCAAACCTAGTAGTCGGTTGCATGAGCCTAGTCTCATAAAGCATGATCAGGTCACGAGAAATCAAGTTACAGGCGAGACAGGTGCACTATGGCCAAGCCATCACATTGTTATGTTGTCATGAAGGCAAGTCGAGTCTATGACACATCCAAGTCATGTGGACCATCATGCTTATTGGTCGTCGATTACTAGAGTCGAGTCACAGGGTGCGCCTAATCGTCAAGACAAGCATATAATCACTCAACCAAGAATCAGCGCATAGTCGGCCCAAAACAAGCAGTGGCGCAGAATGCATAGAAGGAAGACATTCTTCTTATAAAGGAAGAAGAACTCTTGTAAAATTGCTTACAAGAAGTATTCCTCTTGTACATAGTATACATAGAGGAGGTAGTCAATCTTGACAGATAAAATGCGCTCACAACCAAAGATCAAGATCAGGCACACAATCGAGAGAGTGCACGCTGGCCAGAGCATGGCACACCCTCACAAAAGTGCGTGAGCCACCTACCACCGAGGTAAAACACAAAATATATATTCCAAGGAAAGCACGACAGTCGAGAACACACAAAACAAGGATACGAGGATTGAGGAACACAAGTAAAGGCATGCCCATCAAGGAAGCACGGATCAAAAGTGTGCCCAAATCGGTTGGCATACCTTGGCGCACTTTCTTGATAAAAATGGAGCCTAGCAGAAACATACTTAAAAGTGCACCCGAAGAAATTATTGAAGATGGTGCGCCAACACTTCACGGAAAGTGCCTGAGAGCACATCCTCAAGAGGGAGGAGATGTTGCACCAAAGTGCGCGCAGGAAATGGGTTATCACAAAGTGTGCCTAAGTCGAGTTATGCTTATTTATACGCTAATGAGGGATCCTCGTGCCCACTTTTGTAATCATTGTTCATCTTCTTCTCGGGGCAGGACCCACAGTGGGTTCCCGACTTGCTTTTGTACTTGTAAAACCCCATATTTTTAGATATTAATTAATTAATTAGTTATTTAATTATTTATATTATTTCGTAGTGATTTAGATAATATATACGTAGTGATTTAAATACCTAGATAAATATTCATTTAGAAATTTTGCGCAAACTATTTTTGTGATCCTTGTGGGAGAGTGTTAGATTTTTAAAATTTTAATTGGGTACAAATATATTTTTTATACCTTAAATATATACATAAATAAAATATAGTTATTAAATATGGTAATAATAATAATAATAATAATAATAATAATAATAATAATAATAATAATAATGGTAGTGTTAGTAATAATAATGTTAATAATAATAATGATAATTATAGTATTATTAGTAATAATAAGAATAATATAAAAGAAAAGAAATGAAAATAGAAATTAGAAAAGAATAGAAAAAAAAAGAATGAAGGAAAAAGAATTAAAAAAACTATAATCCAAACCCTAAACCCTACCCGCAACCCGCTAGTCCTACCCTACCCGCTACCCACACCCGCGAAGGAAATCAAAAACAGCAGCCGCGACAGCAACCTAAACCCAGCAGCGCGCGTTTATTCCACCGCCTCTCCCTTCACATATATATACTCATTACAAACCCTAAACCATGACCCTAAATATTCATCTCCCCAACCCTGCGACCGCTGCCGCTCAGCCTCGACACCACCACCGCCGCCGCTGTTCACCGCAGAGTCACCGCGCGTCCGTCAACCCCGCGCTGCGACAGCAAAAACTGAACAGCAACTTAGCCCTGTTCAGGCCTCGTTTTCTGCGCTATCGCTCGACCAAATTTGACCCTGTCTTCACCGGTATGTTCACCACCTATCCCTTTCTAAAACCCGTAAGTTAGTTTCCATCGTTCAGCGCTAAACCTTAGGTAAATTCGACGCCAAGTTGAGGAAAAACCACGTCATTTATTTTCAGAAAAACTGTTGCAACCACCCCTGTTTAAAGACTCATATCTCCCACCACAGAGATCCAAACTTAGAAATTCTTTTTACTATGTGAAGACCATATAACCTAGATTATTTCCTGTTAATTATATTATTTTATTTGATGCTGCATGCTGAATTAAACTAAGTTAAACATCCGAAAAAACCTATTTTTCCATCTTCTAAAATTTGCGATATGGAGCGCCCCCCGCCAAACGGGACTACCCCGTCGTGTACCGATTGTACCGAAAGGCACTTATGGTATGTCTAGATGTGTGGGCTTTCGCAAAAACTGATTCGGACGCGTGTGCGCGTCGGAATCAACCCGTATCCGCGAAAAGTCCCCATATCGTAACTTTTGCAAAATACTGCACCATTTAGTTTACGCTCGTTAGAACACGACGAAACTTATGCCATTGGATTCGCGGTATCACGCTGGTCCTGTGACCCAAGTTTTACCCAATTCTGAGACAGTTGACCAAGTCGCCTATTTGCGGGCCCTATGGTTGACTTTTTGGGCAAATTTGTGTTCGGCTCACCGGAATCCAAAATTGGACATACCATTGAGTTCGTATTGATGTTTAGAATTGATTTAACCTATAATTTGTCCTTTTTAGAGACCTTTATCCCTGGCACACTTTTCGGTGCAAAGTGGGCCACATGTGGACACTACTTTGACCCAAAATTATCGTTTTGCCCCTGTATCCAAATTGGACGAAAGGGTAGTGTTTTCTAGCTATCTCGCTTATTCTGGGAACGTTGGTGATGTTTATTTCAGCATCCGAAGACGTTCATTCTGAGGCCGTAGTTTCTGATCCTATGTGCTTGACTCCTGGACTTTACACTTTGCAGCTTTCTTACCAGAAAAGATATCTTGCCAAATTGCTTACAATAATTTGTATGCTTATTATATTTCTTTATATTCATTGCAAGTGTATTTTCTTTCCGTCATAAGTATATGCTATATATATATATATGTTGACACACACTTGACACATAGTATCATGGGAGGGAAGGACAATCAGTAGGCGTATGGGCTATAACCACTCTGGTAAACCGTAGTAACTAGCACGCACTATGGTAGTTGTGTCCGATGGTCGCTACCCCCGCGGTATGTCGGCTGATGGTGTCATGATGGTCGCTACCCCCGTGGTATGTCGGCTGATGATGTTCCTAACGTGTGTGTGAGTTATGAGATTAGATATAGTAGCCTACCCATGCCATACGTCGAAAAGTTGTCCTCATTATGCATTCATATAGATTGTCTTGTACAGCGTACTTACATATTTTTTACCTATTATGCATGTTTACTATATTCAAATTGGCATGCTTCTATCTATCTTGTTACGTCCCTCTGAGGACCTGGTCCCTTTCCAGGAGTAGATGTTCATGACTATTTGCAGGAGCATGGATCAGGACTTACTACTTATCTCTTCTGAGGAGGTCTTACCTTCTGAGCATCCTTGATTATCTCTAGTGATGGATCGCTTTGCTGATACCTTTATATCATCATCTTATTTTATATTGGAGATTTACCTTTCTCTCTCATTTTAGTATTGATATAGTCATTGGTAGTAGATTTGTCTCCACCTGACTATTATTTTGGATTATTCAGACTCATTATTCTAGTTTAGTTATTTCTTTTCTATGACTGTTTGTGTGGATGAGATTAGTATTTCTATGACTTATGACTATATATATACACCATGTGAGTTTATATTCATATTACATCGTACGTGTGTATCATGGTATCCATATATTGGAGTTACCATATACATACGGCTGGTATGCGTACATGTTCCTAGTCCTACATATTTTGGGACTGGGGCGTGACATTACTACATTATCATGAGAACTCCAAATATAGTGAAGTAAAGATCAAAATCAAGCCAAGTCAAATGCTCCACAACATGAGTCAAAATGTTTTCAAAAATATATAGTTTTGAGAGATCAATCCCTAGAAAAATATACTCATAAAATCCATATAGAAAACTTAGATCTACACCAACTCCATCTAAAAAACCGAAAACACTAAGAACTAACACTAATCAAGAACACCACAAAACACAAAGAACTTATTAAAAAAACAAAATATAAACTATAGAAAGATCATGTTTCTTCATATTTGCAAGGTGCACTTGCCTATGCAGAAAGAAAAAGAGGAAGCAAGAAGAGTTAAATAATGATGAGAAAGAAAAAGACAATAGTAAATAGATAGGGCTAGGGTTTTCATGTGGATCATTGGATCCCACCTAACCTATCAAAGCCACATGCACCAACCCAGCCCAACCGAGACAGGGAGAATGTGTGCAGGCCACCAAAATAGACCGTGCATAAGGAGAATGCGCCAAGCAAGGAAATGTACTGAAAGTGCGCCAAATCAAGGTGCACTCCAAATACATCGTAAAAGGGGAGTGACATCTCTACCCACCTTAGAAAAATTTTGTTCTCGAAATTTCTGGCCTAAGGCAAGCTAGAGATATTAGGGCAAACACAACTAACCACAAGCAGCTATCATGGCAAGCATGCAAGCGAGCAATATACCACATATCAAATCAATCATCACTCAAGCAATATACTCAACGATCAAGGAATCCAAAAATGCGTACGAAGAAATATACCTTACAAGTCAAACATGTGCGGATACTGAGACCGAATATCATCCTCATGCTCCCACGTTGACTTCCCCAATGTGTGTTATCCCCAGGCAACACGGACAAGACGGATTGTTCGATTCTTGAGCACCTTCCGTCTTTGGTCCAAGATAGATACGAGCTGTTCCCCGTATGACAAGTCGGTACCAAAGACTAGACCAGAATGGTCGAGGATCTAGCTATGGTCTGGGACATACCTACGCAATTATGATACATTAAATATGTCATGCACCTCATGAAGCGAAGGCGGAAGGGCAAGATGATAAACAACATCCCCACCCGCTCGAGAATGTCAAACGACCCAATATATCGCCTATTAAGTTTCCCGCGAACCCCGAATCTAATGACTCCACTGGTAGGCAAAATTCGCAAAAATACGTGGTCACCGACATGATACTCTAGAGGCCTTCGATACTGATCTGCCCAATGACGATGCTGATCCTACATAATTCGTAACTGTTCTCTGATCTGCTTGACGACTTCCATAGTCTGAGTGATCATTTTTGGGACCAACATTTTTTGTTCTCCAATGTCATCCCAAGCTAGTGGTGACCTGCACCTTCTTCTGTATAATGCCTCAAAATGTGCCATCTGGATACTGGCTTGGTAACTGTTATTATACGAGAACTCTACTAGGTATATATTATTCTTCCATGATCCACCAAAGTCTAAGGTACATGCTTGTAACATATCTTCTAGAGTCTGGATGGTTCTTTCGGACTGCCCATATGTTTAGGGGTGGTATGCAGTACTACCTTAACTTTGTACCCAACCTCTCATGCAAGCTTTTCTAGAAATAAGAAGTGAACCTCGTATCTCTATCTGATACTATGCTTACTGGTACCCCATGTTGCCTCATAATTTGTCGTATGTACATGTCTACCAACTATTTCGTGGACTGTCCGAAAATGAAGGGAAGAAAATATGCTACTTTCGTGAGCCGATTCACTATTACCCAAACTGTATCTCAACCAGTAAGGGATCTAGGTAAGCCGGTCACGAAATACATATTGATATGCTCCCATTTCTACTCTAAAATAGGGAAATGGGGCAACAATCCTGCTAGCCTCTGTTGCTCTGCTTGTACTTGCTGACATATCAAGCATCGGGATACAAAATGTGCTATTTCTCTCTTTATTCCGTTCCACCAGAAGTTCTTATTAATGTCTTGATACATTTTTGTAACACCAGGATGAATAGAATACTGGAAGCTGTGTGCTTCGGTCATGATTTCTTGTCGAATATTCCCACTTGGCACACAAAGACGATTCCCGAATCTCAATGTCTCATCGCTATGAATGGTTAACTACTTTCTGAGTTCAGGCTCACATTCTGCTCGAAGCTTCTAGATCAACGAATCTTCTGCCTGAGCCATCCTGATTCAATCTACCAAGGTGGACTGTATCTGTAAACTGGTCCGAACTCCTCCGTCTTGTGGGAGCACTATCTCGGTATCCATCTCCTGAAGATCTTTTAAAATGTTCTTGTGAGTAGTCAATAGGAACTCTTTACCTCTCCTACTAAGGGCATCAGCTACCACATTCGCCTTACCAGGGTGATATTGGAGTTCCACGTCATAATCCTTCAACAATTCTAACCATCTCCTCTGCCTTATATTCAAGTCCTTCTGGGTGAACACTTACTTCAAACTCTTATGATCTGTAAATATCTCCACTAGGTCCCTGTACAAGTAATGCCTCCACAACTTGAGCACAAATACTACTGTCGCCAATTCCAAATCTTGGGTCAGGTAATTTCTCTCGTTATCTCAAAGCTGTCGTAATACATATGAAATCACTCTCCCATGAACACACCCAAGACCCTTTCCTGATGTATCACAATATAGTGTGAATCTTCATGATCCTACTGGACGTGTCAGGATCGGTGCTGAGCAACCTCTTCTTTATATCTTCAAAAGCTGTTTGACATTATATTGACCATATAAACTTAACATATTTTTGAGTTAACCGTGTTATTGGCGCTAAAATCCTCGCAAAGTCTGACACAAATCTTCTGTAGTACCCTGCTAATCTAAGGAAAATATACACATCTGCCATTGTATTCGGGACTGGCCAATTCTCCACTACCTCAACTTTCTTAGGATCCCCTGATACTCCTGCTCCAGAATATATTCCAGGAATAAAATGTGGTCCAACCAAAACTCGTACTTACTAAGCTTTTTATATAGCTGGTATTCCCTCAAAATCTGAAGCACTTTCCTGAGATGATCTTCATGTTCTTCTTCATTACGAGAGTATACAAGTATGTCTTAGATAAATACTACAACGAAATAATTCAAGTAGGGCATGAAGATGTGGTTCATCAAGTCCATGAATATTGCTAGTCATTGGTCAGTCCGAAGGGCATCAATAAGAACTCATAATGTCCAAATTATAACCTGAATGCTGTCTTGGGTATATCTTGCTCCCGCCCCTGCACCTGGTATTTTCTGGACCGAAGATTAATTTTAGAAAATATCCTTGCTCTACTCAACTGATCAAACATGTCACCAATCTTAGGCAAGGGATACTTGTTCTTTACTATCACTGCGTTGCATTTAACTACCTATAATCGATACAAAATTGGGTCGATCCATCCTTCTTCTTTACTAACACTGCTAGTGCTTCCCAGGGTGATCCACTGGTACGAATGAACTTCTTCACCTTCGACTCCTCCTCGTGTTGATACAACTTGTCAAGTTCTAATGGGGACCTCTGATAAACTTTATGGGATATGTGCTCTATTCCTGGAATTAACTCTATGCAGAACTCTAGTTCTCTAATTGGAGGTAATCCTGGAAGCTCATTGGGAAAGATGTCCATAAATTCGTTAACTATCTTGGGTATCTGTTCCTCTTTCGCTTCCACTATTGCAACTCCTTCTTACTGCTGGTCTCTCGTAGATCTAACAAGTGTAAACTCCTCCAAACCAGGAATACAAAATAATACTCTACCCCTATGGTAATCTATTGTAGCATGACTGTCCCTCAGCCAGTTCATGCCCAAGATAACATCAAATTTACCCATAGGAAACTCGATCAACCTTGTAGGTAATAGGTATTCACATACTACTACTGAACACGCTAAGCATACTCTACTGACTCCTTCGAGCCCATTACTTGTGAGTATATTCAACCTCTCTGGAAATGGCTCAAACTCCAATCCAATATGTGTTATAAATCGTACAGATACAAATGAATACGAAGCTCCTGAATTAAATAATACTATTAGAGGAAATGATGCAACAAAAATATCACCTACCACTTTGTCACCTGATGCCAAGGCCTCCTATAATGAAAAGGTGAATGCCTATCCTTGACCTTGTCGAGCTCCTTTCTGCTTGGTTCCCTAGTGATGTTGCTGTGGTCTCTGCTGACCTTGCTGTTGGTGATAATGCTGCCTATAAATCTGGGCTTGTATCGGTAATAGTCGTTGAGCTAATGACCTTACTGCCAATGCTGGCTCTCCGTGCTGCACTGCCCTTGGTTCTGGCAATACCGGAAACTGGGGTGCTGGTCCTCCTGACCTTTGTATCAGTGGGCATGTAACAACCCTATGATCGGGTCTACCACATCTCAAGCATAATTCGTTGGCTGACCTACAAATATTCCTGGTATGGCGTCCCTTGCCACAATATGTACAACCCATTGGTGCTATTTGACGTTGTTGTTGCTGCTGCCTCGGCTGCGACTGCCTAGTTGGTGCCATCATTGTTGAGGCCTCTGGCCTCCTGGGAGCCGTGTCATGAATGTGAACGCCAAGAGATGGTGTTGACGTTCGGGGTACTCCTCATCGTCCTCCTCCTCCACCACCACTACTCTTAGCATGGGTCCTCTTCTGGACTCCTATTTTTGATACCAACCTTTGGAAGGTAAGTTCATGTCTCTTGGCCGTCACTAATACAACATCAAAAGTCTAGTAATCGTGCCCCTCTACCAACTATAATATTTCCAAATGAAGCCCCTGCTGGAACCTCATTGCCCTATCTAGCTCTGTTGCCACCATCGTCGGTGCAAATCTACTTAGTCAGCTAAATTTTGCTGAGTAGCCATCCACTGTTCTGCCAAATTGCTTGAGGTTGATAAACCTCTGCTGCAACTCAAACTGGGCTACAACTCCAAAGTACTTCGTCCTAAACCGGGTTATGATGTTGTCCCATGAAATATGTCATCTCAAGCCAAGCTTTTCTGATGCCCACCAATCCCTGGCAAGATCTTGAATTTGTAGCTGGACTTGGTCTACTTGTTCCTCAGCCGGAACCTTAGCTGCTATTAGAATGTCCTCAATATCCTGGATCTAGTCATCTACCATGATGGCATCCTCCGTATCATCAAAGTACCGTGGGTTAAGTCGATAAAATTTGACCGACGCCCCCGAGTTTATTCTCCCACCTATCTCTAGAGCCTTCTTTAACTCTTGGTTCAATAAGACGTTCTACTCTTGTTGCTGAAGTTGTTAGTGTTACTGTAGTGCCATCTGATGCTGCTGGTAGCCATCACCCCCCTGATAATTTCTAGTAGAGCGGGGGTATCATAAGCTGCGGACGTTCTGGTGCTACTGGAGGTACTAAAACTTCTGGTACCCTTGGTTCCACTACTGGTTATACTCGAACCTTCCCTGAGAAGGTTGTAACTCTCGCTGTGGTCCAACCGAACCTTTCTCCATTGGTTGTCATGCCACTCCTGCTCCTCCAGCAACTGAGGAAGGGGAGGCCCTAAGGAAAGGACACAAGACTCATCAAGAATAGGACAAGAAGGAACGTGGAAGAAATCAGTTGGATAATTCAAGCTGAGTATCGAGAAGAACGAATTCAGGATTTCAAGAAGGATCATGTTTAATTGAAACTCCTATGATCATGATACCCCATAAGCCTGCAAAAATGACCTACATGGGCCACCACTAAAATCTTATCATGCCCTAGTACCAAAATACGGAGACGGACATGGCCAGCTATCCTGTACAAGGTATAAAATATCATACGACGGTCACGACTGTAGAAGGACAAAGGGGGCATGCTACAATCTAGTCTCTAGGGTCTCAGAACAACCATGTCTCAATCATTCAAGCAAGTAGCAATAAACATAGAACATATAAGATAAAGCAATAAGGTGCCCCAAATACTTCGCTAGAATATTCTAGGGGCCTAGCCATCAAAATGGTAGACTAGCAAAGTATCAATAGTTACATAATCGAGATTAGCTGCAGTCTGATAATATACAGTCATATAAGGAGACAGATGTCCAAAAAAGTTGGCTAACAGGTGCTGGTGGCTAAATGCCCAAAAAGAGAAAAAAATACAATACGAGCAGTGATCAAGAAACTCACTCGTGTCTCTCAACGATCATCCGTCTGGTGTGCACCATTGTCGGAAAGGTAAGCTGGATCCTCAACTGCTGGATCTAAATTTGGCCATACAAAACCAGTGGGGTTAGACCCTAAATAGCAAGTACCGCAAGGAAGCACAAATAAACAAAAACCCATATCAAGCATATAGTACAAGAGCCAAGGATCATTGGCGTGTGCTATATCATCGAGATAACATGACATTACTTCACCAAACAAGGACAAAAAATTTCATGTCATACGAGATAAGGTACGTACCATGATTATGGTCAAGCTAAGGTTCAGTGTTGTACTTTGGACCATATTCCATCATAGCATAATAGTCCAACTCTCCAACCAAACAAGGACAGAAGTTGAACCATGACACACTATAACAGTCCATGTTATTAAGCTACTAGCAAAAAATATAATCACAAACAAGTCATATTTTAAATGGCCAAACAAAGTTATGATTTGTTATGTGGAGTCTGGGGCTATCCTAGAAAATAATGCATAATAAGCATCCTCAAATCATGCCATGTCGGGCAGGGCTAACCGAACCAAGATTTATACAAGCAGGTAAGCATGATCGTACCAGTTCTCCATAGGGCCACCAGGCTAAGAAATTAGTAACAACTCCAAAACTCCTATAGGGAAATGCTGAATCGATTTTAAAATATAAAAGATCAAATATTGCACTCCACTACATGAGGATATTATACAATATCCCTGATGGCCAGCCTTACACACCTCGAGAATTATCGAAGGGCGACCCTTCATGCATGATCTCGGGATACCGTTCCCTCCTCATATTCTGACAATTTTTAGGTTACCTTATTAGCCCTATATTTATATGGAATTCTATGCCGTGGCCACATGAACATTCCTCTTAATGATGTCGTACATGGTATGGGCACGTTTAGTACGAATCCTTGTAAATATCAGGAGTCAAGTTTGGATTACCCAAGTGTGGATGCAACATTCAATCAAACAACAATCCTAGCCATGCTAAGGTTACTAACAAATTATCAAGTCATATCTCAGTGTACATGTTGGCCAATATCCCACACTCAGTGTAAAATTAAGCCGTTATAAACAGGCAATCAGGAAAAGTTTATCAGCAGGAATACAATAACCAAGTAAGGACACAAAACTTAACAATCGGTCGCATGAGTCATCTAGTCTCATCAAGCATGATCAGGTCAAGAGAAATCAAGTTACAAGCGAGACTGGCGTACTATGGCCAAGCCATCACATTATCATGTTGTCATGAAGCCAAGTCGAGTCTAGGATACATCCAAGTCATGTGAACCATCGGGCTTATTGGTCATCGATTACTAGAGTCGAGTCACAGGGTGCGCCTAATGGTCAAGACAAGCAAATAATTACTCAAGCAAGAAGCACCTCACAGTCGGCCCAAAATAAGCAGTGGTGCACAATGCATAGTAGGGAGACCTTCTTCTTACGAAGGGAGAAGATCTCTTGTTAAAGTGCTTACAATAAGCATTCCTCCTACACATAGTGCACACAAAGGCGCGGGTTAATCTCGCAGATAAAATACGCCCATAACCAAAGATCAAGCCTAGGTGCACAATCGAAAGAGAGCACGCTGGCCAGAGCATGGCACTACCTCACAAAAGTACACGAGCCATCTATCATCGAGCTAAAACACAAAATACAAATTCCAAGAAATGCACGACAGTTGATAACACACAAAACAAGGACACGAGGATCAAGGAACGCAAGTCAAGGATCGTCCATCAAGGAAGCACGGATCAAAATTGTGCCCAAATCGGTTGTTGTACCTTGGTGCAATGATGAAAATGGAGCCCATCGAAAACACACTAAAAAGTGCGCCCGAAAGAATAGTTGAAGATAGTGTGCCAATACTTCACGAAAGTGCCTGATCGCACATCCTCAAGAGGGAGGAGATGTTGCACCAAAGTGCGCGCAGGAAGCGGGTTAGCACAAAGTGTGCCCAAGTCGAGTTATGCTTATTTCTACACTAATGAGGGGTCCTCGTGCGCACTTTTGTAAGCACTGTTCATCTTCTTCTCGGGGTAGCACCCACAGTGGTTTTACGACTTGTTTTGTTTTCTACATCCTTGTGAGAACTCCAAATACAGTAAAGTAAAGATCAAAATCAAGCCAAATCAAATGTTCCACCACATGAGTCGAGATGTTTTAAAAAATATATAGTTTTAGGAAACCTATCCCTAGAAAAATATGCTCATAAAATCCATATAGAAAAGTTAGATCTACACCAACTCTATCTACAAAATCAAAAATAACAATAATTAACACTAACCAGGAACACCACAAACACACAAAGAGATAATTAAAAAACAAAATATAAACTATAACAAGATCATGTTTCTTCATAATTGTAAGGTATACTTTCCTATGAAGAAAGAATAAGAGAAAGCAAGAAGAGTGAAATAATGAGGAGAGAGAAAAAGACAAGAGTAAATATATAGGGCTAGGGTTGTCATGTGGACCGTTGGATCCCACATAACCGATCCAAGTCACTCGTACCAACGCAGCCCAACCGAGACAGGGAGAAAGTGTACTGGCCAACAAAATAGACCATACACAAGAAGAAAGAGCCGAAGTGTGCCAAGCAAGGAAATGTACTGAAAGTGCGCAAAAGTTAGGTGCATTCCAAGTACGCCGGGAAAAGGGGAGTGATACTGCACATGATATCCCTGCGCATGGGTATCTTACTTCTGATTTGCTAATATCTTCTATTTTGCTGCCTTTATTGCAAGTGTTTTGACTTGTGTGTGTACTTGTCATACAGGAGTTGTCTTGGGTCACCTTGATTTTGATGTAGCATGGAAAGATATCGTAGATTTCGTTGTTCACGATGAACAAACACATTACCCGAAAGATTATCTGCGGTCTTCTAACCTGGCTCACTGTAGCTATTCTCCGTATATGGCTGTCATAAATAGGGTTGGGATTAATATCCCAATTGGGACTTCTATCTATTGGAGCCTGTGTATGCATTTATGTGGTCTTAGATCTGTGTTTCATCCTCCATTACTATTCATCAGTATGGATTCTTTTCCATGTATTATGGCTTGCAATGAGGAGCTTGCTGAAGTGATAACCCAGAATGCGTTGAGCTGCCGGCTTTACTTGCATTAGTACCAGAAGCAGCACTGAGGGGTCCCCTTCTTTTAAAATATACTCGTGATCTTGAATATAAATGAAAATTCTTTTTAAATATAATGGACTTCCATCATATGTTGTAAAACTCCCTTCCTAGAAAATCGTATATACCCTTTATTTATTAATTATTAATTAAATTGTAGTAATTAGGTCCAAATAGGAGAAATAGATTTTTAATAATTTTTATGTTAGGTGTTCGGGCACTTAGAGGACTTATGGGACCATCAGAAATTTTTTGGAATTTATTCCATGTAGGAGACCCCTTGAGCAGTTGCTAGCCTAACGATGTGCAATACCCTATTATATAAATTTTCTTATGTGTGAATATATATATATATATACAAATATATATGTATATATATATATTTAAAGAAAGAGAAGAAAAGAAAAGAATTTATTAATATAATAAGAATATTAATAATAATAATAATCTACTTTATGCTTGCTTAGGAATTTCCATTCAACACTTGCAGCCAAATTGTTCACCGCCCATTTACTTCCTTAGCAACTTTTGCATTTGCTTCCAAGGCCCGCAGCAACTTAGACTTGCATAGCCGCCCCTTTAATCCACCCAACCCGAACTCCCATTCAGCGGAAACCCGCTCCTATATCTCTCCCTCTCTTAATATATATATATATATATATATATATATATATATATATATATATATATATATATATATAGTTAGCTCTAAAACCCTAACCTAGAAACTCCAGACTTCCTCTTCCCATCTAGAGCCGTCACCGCAGCCAGAGAAGCCTCTCCAAGCCATCCAACCATCCCGTCGACGCCGACATCGCGAACTGCAGTCTCCCACTCGAGGCACCTTCGCTCCGGCGTGATTTTTCGTCGACTCGCTCGACCAAACGCTGTTCCATTTTCATAGGTTTGATCTTCCCTTAACCCTCTCCAATACTTGTTTTATAGTCAACCTCGGATAACGTGTGCCCCTAGGTGAAAAACAGTGCCCAAGTCAGCACGAGCAGACAGAATTCTGCAATCGCAGAATTCCAGAATGACCACCCATATTGCCGAGTTCGTATCTCCCACCATAGAGATCCGAATTCGGTGATTCTTTTTGATACCTGTAGATTACATGACCTAGTTTATTTTCTGTATAATAACTTGTGCTATTAGTTGCTGTGGACAAAATTGTATTCGTCACAAAACTGCGTGCACCCACTTTTTTCGATTTTCTAAAAGTTGGAGATCGGAGCGCGCCCCACCAAACGGGACCGCCCCGCCGTGTGCCAAGTGTACCGAATGGTGCACGCAGCATAATTAGACACGTGAAAATTCGTGGAGACTGATTTGGAGGCGTGTGCGCGCCGAAATCAGTTCGTATCCGCGAACACATTCCGTGTCGCCACTTTTGTGGAACTCGTGCGTATTTTGTGCACGCTTGTCAGATTACGACGAAACTTGCGCCACTGGACTCGTGGTAACACGCTGGTCTTGTGACCCAATTTTCACGTATTTCTGAGACGGTTGACCAGATCGCCAATTGGCGGGCCCTATAGTTGACTTTTGGACCAAATTATGTTCGGCTCATCGGAATTCAAATTTGGACATACCGTTGGGATCGTATTGACATTTAGAATTGTTTGACCCATAGTTGTCCCATTTAGAGACTGTTACCCTCGGTACGCTTTTCGGTGCAAAGTGGGCCACACGTGGACCCCACTTTGGCCCGAAAATGACCTTTTTGCCCCTGTGTCCAAATTGGACGTTAGGACAGGCATTTCCAGCTATTTGACATCTTCTGAGACTGTTGGTGATATTTATTACAGCTTTCGGAGTAGTACCTACCGGATCCACCGATACCAGGACGACAGTTGATATTCAAACATCAGGCAAGTGTACCTTGCCATCTCTGCAGTATTGTTACCTATTTTTCTTACTTCATATATTTACTGTGCATGCTTAACCTAGGACCGTTTGACATACTTAGCGTCCGATTATCAGTCGGGTGCCAACATCGTACGCGGTGTTGGGTAATGTCATCTAGATATGGACATACGTGACACTTTATCTTCTCGTACTTGTCTTACCAAGTTCACTTTGACCCAGGACACATGACACTGATCATGAGACAGGATCTTCCCAAAATATTCGTGGTGATTCTGTATAGGATACAGGACTTGACCTAGATTCTATATTCTATATACATTATGACTTGTGCATTAGATATGACTCCGCTGACATGGACGTGAGACGTTATGTTCATGATTTGCGTGGTTACATTGGATGGGGAGAGACACACAGACTACAGGCTGATCATATATATACACCCCTACTACTGTGAGGCCCAAGACTCTGAAGCCCGAGCTTGGCCCATTACTCATTATTACTGCTGCTACCGGCTCCCCTACACAGAGCTTGTAGTATGCTTCAGCCTGAGCTCTAGTGCTGCTCTCATCTTGCATATCACTTAGCTGGTTATTTTAGTATTCCCTTATTGATCCATCTATTGCTGGAGAGACTCACAGGCTACAGGTTGATTATGTTATGCCGGCTACTCAGTCTCCCGCTGAGCTAGACCACCTCTTGACACCACTGCTACCTGCTCCCCTACACAGAGCTTGTAGTTGTTTCAACCTGAGTACTATTGATATTCTCTCTTACATTTTACACAGATGATTACATACTTACCCTGCTTATTTCATTATTCTGCTGCACTGTTTATATGTTGGCTTGTATATTTTCTGTACCTTGCTATGTCCCCTGAGGACCTGGATATGGATTTTGTCCCCAGATTTTGCAGACGAGGTTTATCCCGAGGTATACGGGACCGCAGCAGGAGGAGCCGATCCAGGAGCTGTACCGCCATCTGAGGGTGAGGTGTTAGCTGAAGACTTCTCTTGAGCATCCATGTTCATGCTCAGCTTTTATTATTTATTTTAGTCTTTTATATTCTGGTCTGTTGAACCATTGTACTAGACATTTATCGGGTTATTTCCCGAAGTACTTTGTGAGACTAGCTGATGATTTATATTCCTTATTTATTCTGTGGATCATATTTTTATCTTGTGTGGATGAGATTAGTTGTGCCATGATTATCGTAGATTTGTTTTACAGCTTAAGTATGCCCTGATGGATCCATTAAATTAGGTTCGTCCATCGGTGCGTACTGCTGGCCATTGCCACGTATCTAGTCCCACGGTATTTTGGGACTGGGGCATGACATATGTACTCATGATCTTGAATATCAATAAATTTTTTTCTTTGAACTTTTTTTGTTGTCGTATGTATCTTGGTTACGAATATTATACTAGAGGCAATATAAACCGAGTATAGTACCATAACTTGTGATAAACATGCCCTATCAGAGGTAATATGGACATGATATACTAGAGCAATTCTTCAAGAAAATCTTTAAAGGAGACACCATCTGCGATGGTTGGGACATTTTGGTGTAAAAACCGATAGGCAAGGAAGTTTGCCTGTAGATGAGTGCGATCAAGGTGAGGTATTTTGTGGAGATAAAAGAAAATGAGTCAGAGGTAATATGTACATAATTATTTTCTTTTACTCTACTAGGGAGGATGAACAGTTTGTAGTTTAGAGGTGATATGGACGTGAACTACTTGCTTCAGAGAATATTTGAGGATCTATTATCCTTGGCGCACTCGAGACTCTTGAGTACGGATACTAGATTTCACAACATACTGCGGAGGCTGTCCAGATTACATGCCGGAGAAGGAATAAAATACATACAATTTTTTTATGCCTAACTTAGGCATAGTATTTTTTAGGAACTTGCGATTAATTAACATCATTAGCAAGTCACCATTAGACTTAGCGAGCCTGTATGCGCCATTGGAGTAGACTACCTCCACTATGAATGGGCCCTCCCACTTGTCTTAGAACTTTCCAGCTGTTGATTGGCATCATTAGCAAGTCGTGCTTGATATAGCTTGATGCACTGCTGAGCCAAGAGGCATTTTTTGCCATTGCCTCCAACTCTTGTAGACGTCGATGATTGTTATCTTCGACAGTTAGCAGGTTGAAGAGAGTTACCCGTAGGGAAGAAATTTGGGTTTCCAGTGGAAGCACGACTTTACTTCCGTAAATCGAAGAAAACAGTATGCTGCCTGTCAGAGTTTGGACCATCGTCTGGTAGGCCCATAGACATTCGCCAAGCATCTCATTCCATTCATGCTTATTTGATGAAATAAACTTTTTGAGTAGCTTAATTATCGTTTTGTTGAACGCTTCTGTCAATCTATTTGCTACTGGATTATAGGCAGTCGAAGCTACCTTCTAGATTCAATTTTTCTCGCAAAACCGAAAGAAAGCATGCTCATTAATTGTGGACCATTATCATGAATAATTCTGTTAGGCAAGATGAAACGGTAGATGACGTAATATTTTATGAAACTAATCACGTTGGACATTTTTACTTCTGCCAGCGGAACAAATTTCGCCCATTTAGGGAAGTAATATGTGATAGCCAGGATGAACCAAAAACTATGAGGGTTGGTGGATGAAGTCATCATGGGTTTGATACCTTCTGTAATTCTTTGCATAATCAACGACATTCGCTACTATTGTTGGCCAATAATAGCCCATACGACAAATGTGGTCCGGTAGCTTAGGACTGGGTTGATGTGCACCGCAAACACCGTTGTGAGCCTCACAGAGTGCTGGCTTCACTTCTCTGTATGATAGGCATCGTAGCATGAGACCTTCATATGAACGACGGTATAACATTCCGGATGGAGCATCTTTTGATGAAAGTGGCTTTCTTTGGGTCGTCTAGAAGGATTCTGTAGACAACATAGTCTATAAACGGGAGCCTCCAATCTTTGACGTTGACGTCAGTTTTCGCAGAGTGCCTTAGACACAAGAATAAGTTGTTAGGACATACCAGTTCTTGACCGACCATAGTGACCAATTGATGGGTCTTAATCGGGAGTGCCAGTGAAGCTACGAGACCGGCAATGGCGTCAGCCTCGATATTTTGCAGTCGCGGCACATGCTCTATGAAAAATCCTGTTAAAGTGGAAATTATGTCGACTACTACATGATGGTAGGGGAGTAAGTCCTCGTGACAGACTTCGTACTCGCCACGAACCTGACTGACTATCACTTTGGAATCACTGTAGGCCTCTAGGTAGTCCACATCCTATTATTTAGCCAGTTGAAGTCCAACAATGTGGGCATTGTGTTCTGCTACTTTGTTTAAAAATGGCTCTGTAAGTGAATAAGCGTGATTGATAACCAGGTCATAGAGAGAAATCAATACTACCCCTACTCTAGTGACTATATTGCCTTTGGTCCCTGTTCTCGAAGCACCGTCAAAGAATATTCGCCATACAGACTTTTATGTCGCCGGATGAGCTGTCAAGAAGTCAGCAAGTGCCTGGGCCTTGACTACAAGCGATCGTGACAAATACTATGTCGAAAGGTAAAATTTTTATTGCCCATGTAGCTAAGAGAGAGTTAAGTACCATAGGCTTAGTTATGAGGAATCTGAGGGGGTTAACTCATAAAATTACATGGATTGTTTGCCCGGTTAAATAATGACAGGTCTTTTGAACCACGAAGAGCAGGACGAGGCAGTCCTTCTCGACAGGGTTGTATCTATATTCCATGATGATCATCATCCTGGTGGATCTGTTTATACAAGATTGAGTCATAGTAGTAGGCTTCGACCCCTTTGAAAGGATCAACATCGGCGAATTCCGTCTTGACGATGCCGTTGTAGTCGACATACTTCAGGCATTGGTGGAGAGTTGATGGAACGATCATGATGTACTCATGTATCCAAGGATAACCCAGGAGAATATTGTAGGATACATCCACATCGATGATGTATCAAGTTAACTCTGTTCATAGGTTGCCTATTTCATATTTCAGGCGAATCTTCCCCAGAGGATAACTCCTTCCAACATTGAAGCCACTGATGGTCATATTGGTGGCTGCCAACCGATGCATCAGAAGTACTAAGGTCTGGAGCAGACTTAGGGGGATAATGTTAAGAGATGATCATAGATCAATGTGCATCCGATCCACCTCGATGGTGCCAATATACCTTATATAGTATAAGGGTCTATCGTGCCTATTATTTTTTAACAATATGTCTTGTTGCGAGAATGTGATGTTTAGGATTGTTTCTATTATATTGTTGTAGTGGGGACATGAAGCAGGATCCTCGGCCGGTGGCTTGACTTGGGCCAGGTAGGAGTCGACATTTTGTAATGCCTCACTTAGAACATCACGAGTCTCTTTGGAGAGACGAAGGAGCTCGAAGGGTCAAAAATTTGCTGGGTATTATCAAGCTGTGCTAATATGTCAAAGTTATAAGACTTTTCTAGCCCTTTAGCTACATCTTTTCTTAGAGGTTTGTCAAAGCGAACCTCTTTCTGCTTCTGCCTGTCTGCCACAGGAGGTTGGGACGGGCCTGGTTCCGATCCTACTAGAGCTGTAGGTACGGTAATCGAAGGTGTACTATCATCTGGAGCCAAATCATAGTCTCGCAGTTAGGTTTGACCTTACCTGGTTACCCCAGCCAGGATTTTGTTAGTCGATGGAGAGATCGTGTGATAGGACCTGGTATTCTTTCCTTTAGATTTGGTTGCAGGAGGTGCTGCTTGCTAGATCAAATCTAGTATGATGTTTTGGTAACCCACATGACTTCGCCTCACAGATAGGTGACTAGTACCATCCCGGTTGCTCGAGCTAGAGGGAGGTTAACGACCTCCATCATTATTCTAGGTATCGGGAGTGGGATTGAAGTTGTCCAAAACTTTACTGCAGGTAACAAATTCTTCCTGCAAGTGTCTATCAAGTGGCTATCAGGAATGCCCAGAGGCAATTTCAGTACCACCTAGCTGAATCATTCTATATACTCTCGGGCAGGTTCCTTCTTTTTTTGAACTATGTCCATGAGGGAGCTCATAGTCATATCCATTCCACCATCATAGAATCGAGCGAGGAAGAGGCATCTAAGATCTTTGAATGAAGCGATACAGTTGTTCGAGAGACTATAAAACCAGTTGTAGGCTACTCCGGTCAGAGTTTCAATTTTTTTTTGGTAAGGAGTGCGTCATCATGAGGTAGATATTCTGTTGTTGAATCAAAGTAATTGATATACTGATGAGGATATATCTTTCCATTGAACAGAATCATCGAATGTGGCATGTACTTAGACGGATATACTATATTTTTCCACCCGGGAGGATAAATTTGTCGTATCCTAAGTTTCTGAAGTGCGTCTCGGTTGTGTAGAAGAATAAAAAAGTGTGCCTCTTGAAGATGACATTTTTTTTTACAAATAAACTTAGTAGGCGAAGAATGGCGCTCTTTCACTCTGTTTCAAAGGATGATGCACTTTCAAGCTATTTTTGTCAACAAAAACAGGCGCACAAATCACATGTCTTCTTTTCTCCAAAATATTAAATGCAAGAAATCTGACAGCTAAACAGTAGTCAAGGAGTAAGAAGTCATCATTACAGCTGAGTTGCAGCAATCAGACCCAGGTTATCGTTTAGCGACCCGTCCTCTGTGACAACTTCATCGAGCCGCTGTGCCAAATTTATCAGAAGTGCATCGCTGTGCCACCTTCTTCAAAAGTGTGCCGCTGTTCCACCTTCATCATAAGTTTGCCGCTGTGACACCTTCATCAGAAGTGTGCCATTGTGCCAACTTCATCAAAAGTACGTCGCTGTGCCAACTTTTACAAAAGTGAGCCATCACGGCCAACTTTTTCAAAAATGCGCCGTTGTGCCAACTTCATCAGAAGTGTGCCGCTGTGCCAACTTCGTCAAAAGTGTGCCCAATGCCAACTTCTACAAAAGTGCGCCATCAAGACCAACTTCTTCAAAAGTGCACCATTATGGCTACTTCCTCAAAAGTGCGCCATCATGACTACTTCTTCAAAAGAGCGCTTGTATAGCCAATATTTCCAAAAGTGCACCAATCTCCAGACCACTTCTAAAGTGCGCCTATGATCCTAACTGACAAAGAAAAGTTACTATTATGTGTCATACATGCCATGTTCTTCGTAAAATGTGTACAAATAATTGTTTCATGACCTACTCTTTTCTCGTATAGGAAGCCATGTGTCAAGAAGACATCAAGTTGTGCACCTACTCACTAGATCATGGGATGTCATCCCATCAAAGTGCGCGCACAGTATAGATTTTCTAAAGTGCGCGCACACTGTCATAACTGCTCTAAAATCTTATAAAAATATGATCATTGTGTACATTTCAAGGAGAAAATTTTAAGTCTTTGAAATTCAAGAACAGAGGGGGGATTTTCAAGTCTTTGATACCTAAGAACAGAAGGAGAGAAATAGAAGCTTGTCGTGCCGTTGTTGCCAAAGCTTTCTTATTATCCAACTCATCAAGTTGTTCACAACATCCTTGCATTTCTTCATCATCGTGTGGTCCAAGGAGTAAAGTAATCGCCTGCAGATCAAATCTCTTCAGCTATACTTTCCAAGAATTAATTATACTTATATTCCCATTTAGGATCTCTTGTACTCTCCTTTCTTTTTAATAATTTGTAATACAAAGTTTCGTTTAAACTTTTTTCGCAATAAAGATGATGACTCTGTTGGGGACTAATTTCTTCTCTGACGAGAAGGTGATAGCTCAACTCAACGCTGCATCGGTCGATTCGATACAGAAGACCTTGGTCATGAAGTTCGACCAACAAGCATACGAAGAAATGCTCCATTCTATGGGTAGTGCTAACCCCTCATCCGAACTCAAGTCGAGAAAAACATTCAAAGTGTGGGTGGTGCCCAAGCCTCGTCATATATATCCCGAAGTTGCTGCCAACAAGGAAAAAAGTATTATGATTGACGGGAATTACTTGGTCAATTCTGTCAACCAAACTCAAGTCGATGACTTGGTGGACAACTCCCTTACATTAAACAAGGTATACAAATTACGCAACTTGTGCAATATCAAGCAAAGGGTGATCCACACCCAAGCTTCTGAGTCCTTTGCGTTAAACAAGGGATACAAATCGCGCAACTCACGCAATATCAAGCAAAGGGTGATCTACACCCAAGCTTCTGAGCCCGCGCATATTCGTTGTAATATGCGGGACAAGCAAGTCATGGATACCGCTGTCCAAACCATTCTCTCTACAGGCGGGCATACTCTGTAAAGAGAGAAAAGTTCCTCTAGAATTCACGCCAGTAGAAGAGAAACTAACAGGTACACAAATGAAGTGTTAGTCACGGAGAATTATTCTCCTAACATCGTGATTACGCGCACAGTAGAGAAAAAGTTATGCGCCACTCGTCAGAAGCCTACTATTAGTGCATCATGCCAAGACCTTCATGCAAAATCAAAGCACGTAGGCAAACTGCGCCAACTCTGCCTATACCATAGAAAGTGCGCTAAGTAGGGTCAACCTCTTCATAACATGCTGATTGTGTGCGTGTGCATAAGAGGAATGCTAGGAACAATTTTCTCTAATCCCTAAAGGAAAAAAGCTCGAAAGGTGATGAATCATTCACTAATCAAGCCAGTACCTCACTCTACACAGGGGACCAAAAATTTGCATAGAAAATTTAATGTATTTTATGTAAAGAGGCAGAGTTTTCCCTTTTCCTCCTCTTCTCTTTCCTCTTTCGAGTTACGCGGGATTATTGTACAAAAGCGTAAAGAGAGAGAGAGACCCTTCTGACTTTACAATGGTGTTTTCTAATGAACATCGTTGCAATTGTCATAGTATTGTAATTAAATATTGTTGTACATTAGAAAAATGGTCCGTGTTTGACCGATTGACCTATTCTATGTCTCCTAAACCTAGACATACCAAGAAAGTTAACAACCAAAAGTATGATAATGACGAACTGCTCCTTGCTCCAGCATACATGGCTTCGCATCTTCTCCGTAGCGGGAGAAAATCAAGACGGAGTACTTCAAGAACATCCAACCAGAGAAGATTTGACCAACTCATCGATTCCTTTGAAGGAGTATAGCAAAATACCCGTTCTCGAAGACGGGAGCTCGTTCTTCACAGGAATCCCTATTCCTCAGAACCTGAGACTGGGGGTAGCAATCTTCCTGATTCTGAAACTAACAATGCAGAATCCAACTACACAGTTCTTTCTACTAATTCCTCTGTTGTATACAGAGATGTTAATGTCTACGCCATCGGTGATGAACAAGACACTTCTCCAATGCGTATCGCATCTATCTCGATACCTAAACTCAATACCTTGGGTATCGACCCAATACCTTGGTATCCCAAGGCAACTCCATACTAACATCACTAATACATACATATATATATATATATATATATATATATATATATATATATATATATATATATATATATATATAATCCATCTAATACTAGCTATATAACTAACACTATAATATCCAACTACTACATACAAATACATACATATATATATATATATATATATATATATATATATATATATATATATATATATATATATATATATATATATATATATATAAGTAGCTAACTAGCTAACTTAACATAAATATATCTACTCTAACATATATGTAGATACTAACTGTTACAATCTAACTACTAAACTACTATTTCTAACTAGTACACTAAACTAACTCATCTAATACTTATTAACCAATATTACAACTAGTACACATAGTTATATATATACTAACTATACTAAAAACTACTAACCAAAACCTGTGATAACAATTACCTTGATCTGAGAACTGATACGCCGATTTCCTAACCAAAACTCAACTAATACCTCTAAACCTAATACCTTACCTGAATTTGAACCTCACTGATACTGCTCGATACCTCACTGCACAATGAGTTACCTGCTAACTGAACACTAATATAGCACAGTGCCACTGCTACCTCTCTTGCCACTTCTCGGCTTGCTGCTATTTCTATCTTCCTCCATGCTCGACTGAGCATGCTGATCTGGTAGCTGTACAGCACCAAACTGCAGCTGCATGAGCTCTTCCTTGCAGTGCCTGCTGCGCACAACAGTGCTGACGCTCCCTTGCACAGCAGTGCTGAACTGCTTAGTGACTTGTAGCTGCAGTTGCTGATTCCCCTCTTTATTTGCTAAACTGCTCGATACCCCCTGCTGCAAGTGCCCGAATGTTTTTGCCCAAGTACACAATAGCTGTGCACTTCCCTTCTGCAGTTATTGCTTCCTGCACATACTATGCAATGCAGTTGTTGAACTGCAACATCTGTGCAGTCCCTGCTCCTCTCTCTCTCTTCTCCAATTGCTATGGCCTCGAGTCCTTTGATGACTGAGCACTGATTCTCACACCACTCACACACATAAGCACAACACTCATACACACCTACACTCCTATGTATATATATAGCTACTCTCTCATACACATATAAATCAGTATATATATATATATATATATATATATATATATATATATATATATATATATATATATATATATATATATATAGATACATAGAATACCTCTCATATATATCACTCTAATGCATAAACACAGACATATATATACATACACACACACACACACACACACACACACACACACACACACACATACATACATACATATATATATATATATATATATATATATATATATATATATATATATATATATATATATATATATATATACATAGACACACACATATACACTAATCACAAATAAACTATTATATACACTATATATTACATAGATAGGATATATATATATATATATATATATATATATATATATATATATATATATATATATATATATATATATATATACACATGCACGTATAGGAATGAGAGCAAAACATCAAACAAGTGGAGTGCACCGCACCCGTATCACACTAAATCTATGATACGCTTGCGATACGGCTCCAACACACAACCAAACGCATCCCGGAGGACACGGACAAGTCTAAAACACTAATTATGAATAATACATATAGTAATTAGAGTATCTACGTGTCCGTGTCACAATGTGAAATGCACAAAGCTCTGTGTCGGAGAAAAACCCCCAAAATCAATCCGTTTCATCAAATTGACGAGATACGGTCTACACGTATCCAATTGTGGAAACACTCTAGTTACAAACAAGCAATCAAATATCATTTAGATCTATTAGATCCAATGACAAGCACTATATGTGCCAATCTCGGAATTCCTCCAAAATTGGCACCAATTTGGACATAACTTCCACCGTAGGTCTCCGATGAACCTAAATCCACTTCCTATGGGTAGCCTATGCATAGTCCTAATATCTCTTGATAAACTACTCCTTCATCGAGCATATTCTCTCAGTGAACCATGTTCCAATAATGTGAAAGAATACATTGCTCTCTTTATTGGTCTCCAATTAGCTAAAGTATTGGACAGAGAATATCTTGAAGCCTACGTAGATTCCAAGCTGATAATCAATCAGATCAGGAAAGAGTACGAGGTTCGACATGAAGTCCTCATCCCTTATCATCAAGTAGAAGTTGAACTGGCTTTTACTTTTAAAGGATTCTTCATCAAGTATGTGCCTCGGTTACAAAATATGAAAGCAGATACTTTGGTCGGCCTAGCAGCATCATTGGCCGTTCCCCTAAAGAGACGACACTCAATTATGGTAACAAGTCGAGAGTTGTTCTGTACCAAAAATAATCTACACACTGAACAGAGTTTTATCATAAATTTAACCTCCATGGATAAAGATTGGAGAGACCCTTTTATAGACTACACTGATTATAGGATTCTTCCAGAAGATCCAAAAGAAGCCACTTCTATTAAAAGATGCTCACTCCAATTCTACTATGATGTCTCATCCAAAATATTATATCATCATTCTTATAAAGGATTGTTGCTATATTGTCGTTTTAACCCTGAAGCAAGACAATCACTATGTGAAGCTCATGATGGCATCTGTAGAGCACATCAGCCAGGTCTTAAATTATACGACTGCCTCAAGAGAATAGGTTATTATTAGCCCACCATGGTGGCAGATGCGGTAGATTACGCTTGTAAATGTAGGTCATATCAAATCTATGCTGATTTTATCCACCAACCAGCATAGTTCTTATACCCTACAGCTGCCTTCTAGCCTTTTGAAGCATGGAGGATGGATATTATTGGTCCAATCAGCCCATCTTCTGCTAGAGGACATCGGGTCATACTTGTAATAATCGATTACTTCTCCAAATGGGTAGAAGCTATCCCGCTCATCGAAGTTAAGATATCCAACATAATTAACTTCATCAAACACCATATTATCTATCATTTCGGTGTTCCCTAGAGGATAATACATAACAATGGGCCATAATTTGCCAGTCTGGCATTTTATCGATTTTGTGACAATAATCGAATCCAGAATGTAGCATCTACGACCTACAATCCTGTACCCAGCAGTTTAGTGGAAGTATTCAACAAGACTATAATCAAACTCCTTAAAAAGTTTGTCTCATCCAACAAACGCAATCGGAATAAGAAACTCGGGGAGTGTGTATGGGCTTATCGTACTAGGCTTATCATGCAACAGTTCAAACTCCAACTGGTTATACACCATTCTCTTCTGCTCAAAATCCAGATATCTTCTCTTAGAATAGCTATTTCTAATGAGCTAACGGTAGAGAATAATGGTGGATTGTGCTTGCAAGAATTAAAATCATTGGATAAAAAGTGCCTGCACGTTCAATAACTTATTGAGCTATACCAAGCACGCATTTCTAGAGATTTTAATCGAAAAGTCAAAGAAAGAATATTTTAGGTCGGTAAATTGGTCCTTTCAGTAAGGAGATCTATGATCATAACCCATACGAGTAAAGGCAAATTCTAAGCTAAATTGGAAGGTCCTTATAAGGTGGAGACAATATTCTCCAATGGAGCCTACAGGCTCGCTAAGCCTAATAGAGATTTGATAATGATGCCTATCAACGACAAATTCCTCAAGAAGTATTATGTCTAAGCACGACATATTCTTCTTTATCTCCAGCAAATTAAAATAAGATGTACAACAAATAAATTTTTTTAATTCCCAACAACTCGTAGCCTACACGGCCTTTTGAACTATACCTATATTCATTATTGAATAAGACATGGGTAATGGATCCTCAAAGTTTTCCAGTGGGACAATACTCAGATCCAACGGAACACTCTCATTGAGATTATCTAAATGATTCTCTCCAACAAAAATATTCTATTCTTAAAGCCCAATTATTTTAAGGATATCCTATTCCTGATCCCAGTTGGGTTGAAAATAATCTCACATGTTTCTTCACCAGTTAATAGGTGTAATGTGATTCATGTCCATATTACCTCTGAATTATATTCTATTTATTATCTCCTAAAGAGAAGACAATAGTTCTCACTTGAACTACTCTTTCTTTTTTTCCTCGGTAGAGTAAATTAGCGAGCTATCACGTCCATACTAATTTGGATAGTATTGCATCCTATAAAATTTGTCATTTGTATTCAGCATGAGTACGTCACGAGTGACAAATCCACTAAATCCCCGATAGAATTATATTTTTCCATATGCATGTTACCTCTGAGCAGATACATATTCGGTGGGTCTCGATTTAAAATCATCACTAAAGTAAAACAAAATTTCTTTATTGATAGAAAATAAGGAAAGAGCAATACAAATACTTAGGGAGAAGATGGGTCAGAATCTCTCAAATTGTTTACAAATATTACAAGGGCGTGAAGTATGCAGACGTCAGAATATGTAAATATTCGACGGGTAGCCATTATTCTAGCCTGATCTTCTCGTTCCTCCATGACAACAAACAAAATAAGGAGATTACTTACATAAATCTGGGTAGGTGGGTTCACCCTATAAAGGATCGATAAGATCCTGGAGGACATCTATTTTACCCAGTTGAACAATATACACCTCTTTCTTTTCTTCGGCAGGAGACGACTTGATAACAGAAGAAAAAACAATGGTCTCATCAAATTCGTTGTCTTTTCTCTTTGAAGTAGCCTTAGACATAATTATGCAAGTATTTGTGATAATGGAGGAAGCAACTCCAGTATTTATAAGATAGAAAATGACTGTTCAAATCCCCAAACATGACTCTTCAGTGAAATGAGGCGACGGTTGGTTTCCCAAGAAAATAGCAGAATTTGAAACACTAAGCATAACACTTGGAGTTTCGCGTATTGGATTAGAAATTCCTACATGCACACATTGTCTTATTGACAAAAAAAGTGCCATAATGTGCGTACTAATCTGAAGAGGGAATGCGTGCATTTATTTTCCAGTAGAACTGCACACAAGTATGCATGCTATTTGATTGACAGAGAAAAAACATACGGTACGTGCGATATTCAGTCCTCTTCAAAGCACATATTTGTGAAAATGAAGACAACCAAAGTCTTTAGTCAACAACACACACACACACACACACACACACACATCATAATGAAGTCAATGCTAAAATTTTATTGAGGCTTAATCATGATTACATATAATGGAGATCTATCACACTTAGATTTTTATTCTAAAATTCATGATTATAAATATGGAAATCTATTACATCTGTATTGTCATATGATGAGGATGTATCACAGAGCCATCCCCATTTCTGTGCCATATCTGCTCCGGATATAGATGAATTAAGGAACATAAGAAATGAGCTCCTCAGTGCAAACCACAGTACAGGAAGAAAAAAATCCATGTTGTGGGCGAGGATGCTATACCGGACTGGGCCTGTTTAAATTAGTATGGACCTATTTCTGTCCAGACGCTATGTCATCGCTAGAAGTTTCGATTGGGATTCCAATTCCAACCCTGTAATTAATACAACGGCCATATTAAGAGAGTGATTCCAACGAGCAGGGTTTCAAGACAACTAACAATCTTCAGGATAATATGTCAGTTTAGCATGAATTATGAACATTATGATACCCTTTTATTCTCTATCATACGAAGAACTCGATGACACCGATCTCCAAACAAGCCTCACCCATTATTGGGAAGCGTCTCCTCTTGTGTCTTCTCGACGGCCAGCAAAGCCAGTGGCGCTATGCTATTTCAGCCATCTTCTTTGACTCACACTTAACAATAACCATACTCAAGTCTTAGATCAAAGAAGGAGATGAGTCCGAGAGTGTTGGTTAAAAATTCCTCTTATTTGTAGGAGAAAATATGTCAAGTGTAGCATAGCTCTTGAAAATCGTTCTTGAAAAGTTGCCTGCATCTCCTTAAAAACTGTATGCATCTCCTTAAAGACCGCGTCAAACCAAGTTAAAACTGAATAAATTGACAAGATACATGCATGCCTCGCAGCTACCTCAGCATCATTGTTGGAATTCTGCCCAGAATGGACGCATAAACATCTTAACACTTTTATGCTTCTAATTCAAAGTATTTTAAATTCTTCTGGACGAATTCAAAAAAATTTAAGGGGGTCTTGTAGAAGCATAAAAAGTGCGTCTCTTGAAAATGGCACAGTTTCCTACAAATAAACTTAGTAGGCGAAGAATGGTACACTTTTACTCTGTTTCAAAGGATGGCGCACTTTCAAGCTGCTTTCGTCAACAAAGGCAAGCGCACAAATTACATGTATGCTTTTATCACAAACATTAAATGCATCAAATTTGACAGCTGAACAGTAGTCGATGAGTCAGAAGTCATCAGTACAGCTGAGTTGCAGCTCACAGACCCAGGTTGTCATTTAGCGACCCGTCTACTGTGCCAACTTCATCAGAAGTGTGCCACTGTGCCAACTTCTACAAAAGTGCACCTTTATGGCTAAATTCTTTAAAAGTATGCCATTAAGGCCAACTTCTACAAAAGTGCGCCGCTGTGCCAACTTCTTCAATAGTGCGCCATCATGGCTACTTCCTGAAAAGTGCGCCATCATAGCTACTTCCTCAAAATTGTGCCATCACGACTACTTCTTCAAAAGAGCGCTTGTATAGCCAATTTTTCTAAAAGTGCGCCAATCTCCAGACCACTTCTAAAGTGCGTATACGATCCTAACTGACAAAGAGAAGTTATGATTATATGTCCTACATGCCATGTTTATCATGAAACGTGTACAAATAATTGTCCCATGACCTACGCTTTCCTCGTATAGGAAGCCACTTGTCAAGCAGGCATCTAGTTGTGCACCCACTCACTAGATTGTAGGATGTTATCCCATCAAAAGTGCGTGCATTGTACGGATTATCTAAAGTACGTGCACACTATCTTAAATGCTCTAAAATCCTATAAATATAGGATCATTGTGTACGTTATAAAGAGAAAATTTGAAGTCTTTAAAATTTAAGAACAGAGGGAGGGATCGTCAAGTCTTTGATACCCAAGAACAAAAGGAGAGAAATAGAAGCTTGTCGTGCCGTTGTTGCCAAAGCTTTCTTATTTTCCAAATCTTCAATTTGTTCACAGCATCCTTGGATTTCTTCATCGTCGTATTGTCCAAGCAGTAAAGTTATCACCCGTAGATCAGATCTCTACAGCTATACTCCCCCAGAATCAATTTTACTTAGATTTCTATTTAGGATCTCTTGTACTCTTCTTTCTTTTTAATAGTTTGTAATACAAAGTTTCGTTTAAATTTTTTTTCTCAAAGAGGTTGCTCATCGAATCAAAATAAGCTCGCAGCTTCCTGACCTCCAGGATTGCATCTTTAGTGTCGTCGGATAATAGGGGAGCGGATGATCGCAGCAAGGTGTGATTGGTTCCATAGTGAGAGCAGGAGTGGTCGCGCTCGAATCTTCATTGTTTCCTGGTTCTTGGTTTGCTTGTCCTGAGATCCCTAGTGGTTGTGGGACTACACTTGCCCTGAGGTCCAGTACAGTTTGAGTCAGAGTTTGCATAAGGTACTCTTGGTTTGCATCATAGTTTTAAGTGCCTTATGACGTTGTTGATTATTGGAGGCTTGATCGTCCCCTGCCATGTACATATATATTACATAGGGAGAGATGGATGGGATTGTAGAAGCTTCACTTTGCCCCTCTGACTCCTGATTCTCATTGTCTTCAAGGAAGGAAGGCATTGTTATGTCATCTTCGAAATCTAAGGGATGGCTACCACCAGCCTTGGTGACTGCTCTATCTTGGCGGGCAAGGCTACCCTCAGGTAGGTTGTCATTCTTCCCTTGAGATTCACTGTCTTCTTGGAATAATGGGTTGGTATAGAACACCGGATGATTGATACCCCCATCTTTTGTTCTCGAGCGGGTGACTTGGAATACCCCCACGGTAGGTACTATCTTACTATCCCACGGTCGGTTCCTCGATGTACTGGTAGAGACTGTCGGATTGGACGAGTTCCTCTTCCCTGATATTTTTTTAGAAGGAGACCTCCATGTTGAGCAGCATGAGGCACTAAGAAATTCTGCTCCTTCCTCGTGCACTTGTCCCTTGCAACATTGTTGGACTGGTGTAGCAGGATGCAATCATTGGAATATCGATTGTTTGGATGGAGGAACTGCTGTTTTAGTGCAGCAACAGTTGATAATGATGCTGACAAAAGTGTTTCCGGGAGGGGATACTTCATATACAGGAGTTATTTCTCTCGTCTTGCGCTTGTGACTTATCATATTGTGCAAATCAAATGATGGAAACTTTACTTTACACCCATTTCATGCAAGCCGCCAAGCTTTGCGCATGAGTGTGATAGTGGAAGGTCTGCTCCATGACCCCGTTCCTGCACAGAAACTGTACCTATGTCTTTTATAGAGGACTTGGGGTGAGACAAACCCACTTCATGCGCGCAGCCAAGCTGAGCACATGGGTCTGTCAACACAGTTTTTGCTCCTCGACCTGGTTCTTGCGAAGCAACTGCACCCGGGTCATTTCTGGAAGACTTAGCGTGAGACGGACCTACTTTATGTGCGCAGCCAAACTGGGTGCATGGATCTGTCAACATAGTTTTTGCTTTCTGATTTGGTTCTTGCGTAGAGACTACACCTAAGTAGTTTCGGGTAGACTTAGAGGGTTGCCCATATCCGTCGCATGAGCGCATGGGATGCCCCTATATAATTTTCCTTCAGTATCGCGTGTGGATACCAGTGGGGCATGCTTTTGGCGTGTTACTTGTGCAGCCCTTCGAGCACGCATGTCTTGAGTCATTTTGGATATCTTTGAACTAGAACTCACTGGCACATAGTATAGAGAATCTATATTAGTGCCATAGGAGATTCTGCTAAAGACATGCTCTCTCTCCTTTTGGCCTTGCAATGCACAAAAGACCTCATGCGCTTGCAGCATAATGCAATGTGCTTCTTCTTTGGCGTATCTTGCTGTGAGCAAATCTCTTGAGATTCAGCACTATTCTTCTCAAGAGTGGCTGCGGAGACAGAGACAGGATATACGTCGACTTGATGCGCACCCCCAGTGGTGGTATTGGTAACGCATCATTCACGGACTGTGGGTGTGGTACAACGGCCTTGATGACCCAAGTCTTGCGAGGTCTTATGGGCCTCGATGTAGAGCTCGACTTGTTCAGCATATCCTCGAACCCCTGTTGGTCGAAGCGAACAACCAACATTCTCTGGGTTGAACCCAACTTGCTCTCGTCGGACTGCGTCATCTCATTGGAAGAAAAAAATTTCCCCACCAGAGTTGCCATTTTTGTCGACATCGCAAAAAATATAAAAAAAGTTGAACAAACTTTTGTATTAATTGGAATAAAACAAAAAGTACAAAAGAAGCTCTAATGCGTAGAGTTCAGAGTATAAAATAAATCTGGGTAAGTGTGACGGTGGAGATCAAGTCTGCGGTCGACTTCTTTACTCCTTTGACGGTCTGACGAAAAGGAATGGCGAGGCCCTCGGGAACTAGAATATGTGACTCAATAGAGGTCCCTTCTTTTGTCTATTTTTTTCTTCTTTTTTCTCCTTCTTTTTTATGTGTAGGAGATGCCCACTATTTATAGTCTTCAAACGATAATGCGTGCGCATGGATGTACACGGATTTTACGCTGTCGCATATTATCTTCCAAGAACGATGGTTGCAAATTTATAGGCACATGCTACGTTGTGGTTGCCATATGGCAAGTTGAGATCTGGGGTTGCTAATGTCCACAATTCGTGCAACACGTGTCATGCGCTGATTGCTTGAAGATCTTGGATGTTAATAACATAAAGATTTGATTGCATGGGGTTTTTAAGGGAATATTGCCGCATGAAAACTCTAGCGCATGAGAAATACTGTCGCATGGGAACACTTCTGCATGGGAGTATTGGGGGTATTGCCGTATGGGACCTTTGTTGTGTTGCTGCGTGCTCTTCGAAGTAGTCTGTCAGTGATGGCACATATTTTTATTTAGTGCATGTCTGCCTTTAGCTCATGATTTTGGCTGCTTTTAGCGCATGGCCTTTGATTGCATTTGGGGCATGAGTACCTTTAGCGCATGGCTTTGGCTGCCCTCAGTGCATGACTGCGCATGGCTTGTGGCTGCATTTGGTGCATGGTGTAGATTTTTTTATGCTTCTTGATGAGAACATAAAATATTATATTTTTATTCCTTAATGTATACTCCTTTATGCTCATTTGATGTCTAAAGATACTCATTATTTTTATATTTTGATCTAGGATGCAATTGGAGTCACTAAATGCAAAATGGAGCTAATTATCAATTTTGGATAGTTTTGACAACTTGTAGCAAAATAGTCATAACTGGCTCATCCGAAGTCTAATTGAGTTGATTCAAATTGATTCGGAAAGCTAAGAGACAGAGGTACAATTGTTTTGTTTGAAGTTTTCCGAGATTCTAGCTGCATCATAGACCAAATCAGGCTTGAAGTTGAGTCAACTGTGTTGTACACCAAAATTGGAGCTGAATTAACCATTTCCCTACTTATTTAATGATTTATTTTATTGTTTGGGGTATTGTAACTTCTAGAGGATTTGTGGAAAGATATTGTGGGCTTTAAAAAACTAATTTAGAGTGTATAAAAGGGGTAGAAATAAGGATTAAAAGAAAGACAACACACAACTCTTCTCCTTCTTCTCCAACCCTTTTTTTGAAGTTTTCATGAACATATGCGGCTAAAGTCTTGTTGGTCGAAGGAAAACGAAAGCCTCGAAATGAATAAAAACTTGTGAGATCTAATCTGTATTTATATATTTGATTTGTGCTTTGAGTATCGAATATTTTCTTATGCATATTTTTATGCTTATCTTGTTTAATGAGTAGGATGTATACTAGTTTATTATTCCTGACAATCTAATGCTAAATTAGATATCGAATCCATAATTGTTTGATCCCTTTAATTTGTGAAGCAACCAAGATTTAATGAACTAATTTTTTTTATTAGATCTTAAGAGGAAAACTTTTGACAAAATTAAATACAACCGCTTGTGCTTGTGTTATTTTGCTTTATCGATCTCATCGAGTTTAATATGCTACTAGATTAAACCTTTAGTGCTTGTCTGGGGTTGGTTAGTAGTTAAGGTTAATTAAATTGTTTATTTTTAATTAATTTTGGCTAAAGAAGATAGGAAAATAATTCCAACGATGAATATTCAAAGTATGAATAATATATACTTGCATCGATGATCAGTTTTAAGATTCCAATGGTGGATGTTGACTGAGACCAATATTTGTTTCTTTGATTATTTTAATACTTTAATTGTTTTTAGCTCTTCTTAATTTTTTTATTCAAAACTCCCCCATCCTATTTCACATAGCATCAAGATTAACTAATTACTCTCCGTGGAAACGATCCTTAGTCTCACTACTACATATAATTTTAAGAGTAAATATTTTATTTTTGGGTGCCTACGACAGCATGCCAAATTTTAGCGTCGTTGCCAAAGAGTAATTTTAGTTGATTTTTATGCTTTTAGTGACCTCTATTTCGTTCTTGCAATTAAATAATTTTTATTTATTAGAGTAAAAAAAAAGTTCGATAAAAGGAAATGGCAGCAAATTCTCAACTATTTGGCACTTGGCTAGATCTTCCATCTAGGCATGCTGATGAGGTAAATGTTTCTTTCCTAGAACAATAAATTTTTAGTTTAACTTCGCTTGTTCGTCAGATGGTTGTAGGTAACATGAAAACAACAAAGTCTTATGGGATTTGTCTAGTAGCAGTGCATCCAGCCGATATGTGCCTAACTCTTCAAGAGGAGCCCAATGAACAAGTGAATGCGGCATGTGATTTTCCTGGACTATCACAAATGAAGTATGATACCTATTCAGACACGTACAACCTAGGATGGAGAGATCATCCAATTTCACCAATGAGAGTCCACAATTAAATTAGCCCGTAACTCAAATTTGTCCAAGTTACCAGCAATACAAGTAGCAATACCTACAATCGAGCCAAAATTCTAATTCTGGTATGTCATTAGAAGATATTATTAAGTCTATTGCCATTAATAAGTTACAATTTCAACAGGAGACGAGGGCTAGTATCGAAAGTTTGAACAATCAAATGAGCCAAATGACAACTGCAATTAATAAGCTAGAGGCATAAAGCTTAGAGAAATTACCATCTCAAACGATAGGAAATCCAAAAGAAACTACATGTTCTATCATTTGAGAAGTGGTAAAGAGGTTGACATTCCAGAAAAAGAAGCACATGCATCATCAAAACATGACGAAGAGAAAAATATCGTTGCAGACACGAACATTCCTAATGATGATGTAGTACCTAATGCAAATTTTTTTTTTAAACTTGATGGAAAAGATGGAGTAAAAATTGCCATTAGTGAGAATTTTGAGAAAGAACTTGAGTTAGTTTTTAGTACTAAATTACATAAAACTGTTGCAGTGTTGAACAATCTTCCAAAAAGACAACAGTCAGGTAATGTTCCATATATTTTCTTACCAATTTATGACAAGAGGTCTTTACCCTCTGTTTTGCAGGCCTCCATTCTAGACTTGAAATCCCTGCCTAGTTATATCAAGTGTGCATAGAGTCGAGCCAACGACAATATTAAACAAAGTCGCTGCTTGGGAGGCAACTCAAGGAAAGTTAGTTTTTATTCTCGTATTTTATTTTTGGTTATTTTTGCCTTTTCTTTACATTTAACCAGACATTGGGGCAAATGTCTGTTTTAAGTGTGGGGGAGGGGATTTAATTATTTTAAACCGTTTGAGTTTTTCAAAAAAAAAAGGAAAAAAAAGAGAAAAATTAAAAAGAAAAAAAGGGTGAAAGTTGTTTTACATAGTTCAAATGCTTTAAAAGCCAAATTGAAGAAGTTGCTGAATGGGGTATTTTATATATTAAACTTGAGTTGATTTACTTTGCTCTATTAGTTTTGATGGCTTTTGAGCTACACTCCAAACTATACCCCTCCATGATCCTAAGCCCCATTACAACCCATGAAAAGTTCTTATGATTTATGTTATGCATGTGATCCCTGTGGTGGAGAATGAGAAGATATGCAAGCTTATGGTAGATCATTTTTTTTGGAATGAATTTGAGTGAAATATATACCTTCAAACACATGAAAGTTGAGTGTTTATTCCCATTAGGGTCTACCTATTTAGTTTACTCCATTTTCAAGTAAAAATACTTACTAAGTAATTAGAAGTTGTTTAAGAATATATGTTCATGATATGTTATGAGTTTTGAAGAGCTTGGTTATTTTTTATTTATGACATTGTAACCTTTATTTCTTTTTGGAAAAATAAATTAGAGTTTCGTCCGAGGACGAGCAAAGATTAAGTGTGGAGGTATTTGATGAGAATATAAAATATCATATTTTTATTCCTTAATGTATACTCCTTTATGCTCATCTGATGTCTAAAGATACGCATTATTTTTATATTTTGATCTAGGATGCAATTGGAGTCACTAAATATAAAATGGAGCTAATTATCAATTCTGGACAGTTTTGATATCTTGTAGTAAAATGGTCATAACTTGCTTATCCGAAGTCCAATTGAGATGATCCAAATTGATTCGGAAAGCTAAGAGGCAGAGGTATAATGTTTCTGTTTTGAGTTCACTGAGATTCTGACTGAATCATAAACCAAATCAGGCTTGAAGTTGAATCAACTATATTGTGCACAAAAATTGGAGCTGAATTAACCATTTCTATACTTGTTCAATAATTTTATTTTATTTTTTTGGGTGTTGTAACTTCTAGAGAATTTGTGGGAAGATATTGTGGGCTTCAAACAACTAATTTAGAGTGTATAAAGGGGTAGAAATCAGGGGAAAAAGAAAGACCACACAATTCTTCTCATTCGTCTCCAACCCTTTCTTTGAAGTTTTAATGAACATGTGCGGCTAAAGTCTTGTTGGTCGTTGGAAACAGAAGCCTCAAAATGAATAAAAACTTGTGAGATCTAATCTATATTTATATATTTGATTTGTTCTTTGAGTATCGAATATTTTCTTATGTATATTTTTATGATTATCTTGTTTAATGACTAGGATGCATACTAGTTTATTATTCCTGACAATCTAATGCTAAATTAGATATCGAATCCATAATTGTTCGATCTCTCTAATTTGTTAAGAAACCAAGATTTAATGAACCGCTTTATTTTATTAGATCTTAGAAGAATTTTTTTTGACAAAATTAAATGCAACCGCTTGTGCTTCTGTTGTTTTGCTTCATCGATCTCATCTTGTTTAACACGCTATCATCGAGTTTAATACGTGACTTGATTAAACCTTTAGCACTTGTCTGGGGTTGTTTAGTAGTTAAGGTTAATTAAATCGCTTGTTTTTAATTAATTGTGGCTAAAGGAGATAGAAAAATAATTCCATCGATGAATATTCAAAGTATGAATTAATATATACTTGCATCGATAATCAGTTTTAAGATTCAATGGTGGATGTTGACTGAGACCAACATTTGTTCCTTCGATTGTTTTAATACCTTAATTATTTTTAGCTCTTCTTAATTTTCTTTTATTCAAAACTCTCCCCATCCTATTTCACATAGCATAAAGATTAACTAATTACTCACCATGGAAACGATCCTTACTCTCTCTACTACATATAATTTTATGAGTAAAAGTTTTATTTTTGGGTGCCTACGACAGCACGCCACTTCTACACTTACTAGATTAACTTTTATCTATGGATTATTGATCATGATGATGATAGTGAGCTAGTCTAACTTGGTTCCTTAATCGCCTTAATTTAGAAGTGTTCTCCCAGTTTAGATAGAGTCCCTTATAATACCGAATAAGGTTTAACCTTATAATATATGATCGATGGAATGGTATTTAGTTGTCTATTGGAGATGGGTAATCTTGATATTTAAGTGTATCTTAAGAGTCAGCTGGCCCTAGTGGTTAGGCAAATATTCCAATATTGAGCGCTAGGAATGATAGTCTGAACTTAAAAAGAGTTGCCTAGATAGACCGTGTTAGAATAAAGTTAGGATAGCAAGATTGAGATATAAGTTTAGGAAGTAATTTGGTACTTGAAGATTTAATTGATTATTGTGATTGGAAGATCGAGATTGTATTTGTATTTCGTAGTTTGATTTTTTATTGGATTGTATTAAATATTATACTTAAGCTGAGTTAATGGATATATATTCTACTATATTGTAAACAAGATATGAATTGAGATCGACCTTGAGGGCAAATTGATTGTAACTTCATATTTGGCTATAAGCATTTGGAGATAAATTTTTGTTGGTTGGATTATGACATTATTGGAACTAACTTTTAGGGTAGATGGATTATTTAGAATTTGAAGTGACTGAGTTAGATGATGTTAAAAGAGATTGTAGTCATACTAAAAAGAATATAATCGATGTATGCACAATAAGTGATTCAAATTTGAGTTTTCTTGGGTTCATAAATTCTTAGAAGATAGAACATAGATTGATTCAATAGTAATTCTGAGATAGTGAGATTCTTCTATAACTGAGCATTAAGGTAATAGTGATTGTGACTCTAATGCAAGTCAAGTTTGGCAAGTTATTTGATAATAAAAATTGATCTCTTGAGAACGGGTTGGATTGGGTAAGGTAAAATACTTAGGATTTGAATGAAGATATCGATTGAATTTGGCCTTAAGTATATTGATATTGGTTTGGGTAAGTATAAACAATGCGATAACTTTCTTTAAGGCTTATAAGAATTTGAGATGGATTGATATTGATAGATAAATTAAAATATAATGGCTTAATATAAATTAGATCTAATTGATTTTAGTTTTGTCCTTCTGATTCAGAATTGATAGTATAGTGATTAGGTTGATTGCTCTAGTCTCACTACCAAAATCTGCGCTATTAGCGACGTCTTCAACGACGTAAGTTATTTAAGTTGTTAATTTTTATAATATTAGCGACTCTAATAAATAGTTTCGCTAAATGTCGCTATCTGCGATGTTTAGCGACGTTTAGCAACAATAATTTCTATTGTAAAAATAAACGTCCGTACAGGTTGCTAAACGTTGCTACATTTTCGATAAATAGCTACTTTTTTGCGACATGCAGCGACAAAATTTCCTATTGTAAAAAATATACGCCGGCAAAGGTTGTTGAACATCGCTACATTTTTAATTTAGAGTGACGTTTAGTGACGTTTATTTAGACATCGTTAAATTGTTTAATATAGGGTTGGCTATTTTGTTTCCTCCCATTCTCACCCAATTTTTTTTGAAACCTAAACTAAACACAGCTCTGCCCCCCCCAATCGTCCCTGCTCCCTGAGCACCCCCCCTCTGGCATGGCTCCTCCCCTGCACGGCTGCTCCCCTCGCACGGCTCCTCCCCTCCGACGACCTCGGGCTTCTTCTCCTCCTTTCTATAGCTCCGCTCACCTGTAGGTAAACCCTAACCCTATACCTCTCCAGCTTTCACTCTCACAGACACAGACACATACATGACACAACACACACAGTGATACGACACTAACATAGACACGACACTGACACACACGACACTGATACGATACTGACAGAGACACGATATTGACACAGACATGACACACACATGTATAGATTACTGTCCCGGGCTGTGGACTTACGGCCCACGATGTCGAGCTTGATGAACCGGTCTAGACTTTAGGCCGGAGAGGTGGGTGCTCGGGTCCGATGGCGGGTTTGGCCATACCGCGGTGCGCCGGACGCGCTCGGCCTCTTTAGAGCCTCCACGAGATTAGACTTGATTGTGTTAAAGTAACGGATTCTAAATTTTATATTATAAAGAACTTATATCGAACTTTATATATATATATATATATATATATATATATATATATATATATATATATATATATATATATATATTATTCTATGTATTTATATGCAACTTTCCATAGTTTTGAATGACAATTCTTAGTTAGTGGAGCAATTAATTTAGCTTACTAATTGATAAATGATAGGTGTGACCATCCTAAATAGGGTTTCTATATATGTTTAGGGGAATCAAGTCGAATGACGTTTTACTTATGCATTAATGTAGTGTAAAGGTTATGAATTAGTCTAGGTTCTAATAGAGAATATTAGAACGTCAAGGAGAAGTGTTAGTAGTGGTTGGTGTTAGAAAGCATTATGATCATGATGGTTGTGTGCTTGTATATAATAGGTATATTTTTGTTGAAATTATGCTTGTAAAGGCTTGATTCTTATTCCGAGCTATCCATTTACTAGAGTTTGAAATCTTTGGCTCTACTTTTCGCTCTAGTATCGGAAGTCATGAGACTGAAATATGTCTTCTCTTCTCCTTCATATTTCAGTCTCATGACTTTCAGCACTAGAGCGTAAGGTAAAGCGAAAGGTCTCATGCCTTCTTGGTTCATTTACCTATTTCTTATTAGATTTCTAGCTAGGTAATGGCTCACAAGTGACACATGACGACACCCATATCCTTCTTTATTTATGTCCATCTTTGATGAACATGCATTTGTATCCATCTTTGCCTCCATTTGAACGATATATAATTGAATAATATGTATCTATCTTACAGAAGTATCTAAAAATGGATATGAATTACTATCTACGGCATCGTTCGTGGATGTACAATTGTCATCCTGATGACATATGCTGTGTGCAGAATAAATTCATAGAGGGTGTTCAACAGTTCCTACAGTTCGCTAAGGTATTTTCTCAGTATATTGACGGTACAAAAATTAAGCGTCCGTGTGCGAGATGTCACAACTTAAAATATCATCCAGAAGTGGAAGTCACATATCATTTGTACTCGAAGGGTTTCACGCCGAATTACTATCAGTGGACCACGCACGGAGAACTTGTGTCTTTAGCATCAGAGTTGGAGCCTTATGTGGTGCCGTTATGGATGTCCACGACCACGTTGCTTACAACGATGGGTGGATGAACATGGTTTTTGATGCGGCGGGTTCTATATTCGATCCGGACAATCATGATGCACCCGAGGAGGCACCGAATGCAGATGCTACAAAGTTTATGGAGTTGCTGGAGAATACAAGGACTCCATTATATCTTGGTTGTGAGGATTATTCACCATTAGAGGTGGTTATAAGATTATTGAGCATCAAGTCTGATTTTAACATGTTGCAAGAATGCTACAATCGACTGATGGAGTTGATTATAGAGATCTTTCTAGAGGGTGCTAAGTTGCCTAAAGACTTCTACTGATCTAAAAGGATGGTAAGATCGCTCTGGATGGGATACGAAAAAATCGATGCATGTCACAACGGGTGTATATTTTACTACAAAGATGACAAGGATGAAGATGCGTGCAGATTCTGTGGTGCTGATTGCTACAAGAACACTGTTAGAGAAATATTTATCAGTGCAAGGAAGCCTACCGATTCGATGCACTACTTGCCTTTGACGTCGCAGTTGCAGAGGTTGTTTATGGTGGAGGAGACTGTAGAAAACATGAGTTAGCACAGGCGAAAACAAATCGAAGGAGTGTTAGATCATCCATCTGATGGAGAAGCATGGAAGTACTTTGATCGAGAGTATACAGATTTTGTCTCGGACCTGCGTAATGTCAGATTGGGGCTCTCCTCCGACGGTTTGACCCCATTTTGACTTTCGGGCTCCCAATATTTGTGTTAGCCTGTGATCGTCACTCCGTACAATCTACCGCTACTACTAAATTTTGTCCAATTAGCGATGTCCTTAGCAACGTCAGAGTAAAACATCGCCAATTCCTAAGAATTTAGCGACTCCATTTTAAAAATTCACAAAACATATTTAGTGGCGACGTTCAGCGTCATCCAGCGACTATCATTATTATTATTATGGAAATAGACATCGGTAATAGTCGCTGAATGTCACTAATATTTTAAATACAGTGACGTATTTAGCGACATTGTAACAATTACGTTATAATATATTAAAAAATAGCGATGTTTAGTGACTCCTTTATACGTCACTAAATTGTTTAATATAGGGTTCTGATTTTTTATTTCCTCCGTTCGTTTTCATTCACAAAATTTTGAAACCCCGTGCCCCCTCCGGCTCCGTGACCCCCTTCGGCGCTCCGGCCCCCCTCCCCAACGCCGTGCTCCCCCCTGGCTTCCCCTCCGGCTCTCCTCTCTTTGCCCCAGCGCCCCTTCGACTCAACCCCCTGTGCTGCGGCTTTCTCCTTTCTGTGCTCTGGCTCCCCCTCCGGCTCCCCCCCGTGCTCCGACTCTCCCTCCATCTTTGGCTCTCCGCTCAGTCAGCCCCCCTTCTTGGTCAGGTAAACCCTAACCCTAATTCTCTTGACACCGATACAGATACAGATATTTTGACATAGACACACACACTATAATTATTCTGACATTGGCACTGACACACTAACACTGACATAGAGTGTGTGTATGTGAAGTGACAGGTGCCTTATAGCCTATCCAAAATGACACTGTCATGGACACACTAACACTAACACTGACGCGGACACACTACAATGGGAGGTGACGGCCTACAAGTGATATGCTTGTCCAACAAATTAGGGTTTGTGAACTTAAGAATCATTTATAGAGATTGCTTGCTAGTTTTTTTCCACACATGAACATATTCTTTAATACTTTAAGGCAACCGTACCCTCCCGATATTTGGATTGGGGTTGGATATGATCATGGTTAACTTTCGAGTATTTAGATAATCATAAGTGTCGATTTCTAACTATGATAAAGGTTATTTTATATAAATTTGGTTATGTGTTTTAGTCAAGATATTGTGTTTGGGTATGGGTATAGTACCTTGTATGTTTGTGTCAAGTGTATGAAAGTCCACGTGTTCCTTGTGTGTGTGTGTGTGTTTGTGTGTGTGTGTGTGTGTGTGTGTGTGTGTGTGTGTGTCAAGTGTATAAGAGTGTCCAAGTGAGAGGAGTATATGTGTATATGTTTGAGTGAGGGATGAGTGAGCTAGTGAGGATTAATAATCTATATAGATAGATACATATATAAGGGTATAAAAATATACAGTTTTTGTTGTAAAATATACACTAACACATACATGACACACACATACACAGACACAGACACATACACGACACACATATACACTGACACCGACATGACATACTGTCACAGACATACACACTGAGACAGATACGACACACACACACTGACACAGACACGACACGATATATATCCATGTAATTAATTAATTTACCATATTAACACACATTTTTGTTGTAAAATAGTATTGGATGTATGTATTTAACTTAATTGATAAATGATATGTGTGACCATCCTAAATAGGGTTTCTATATATTTATCGGGGAATCAAGTCTGAGATTTTACTTATGCATTAATGTTGTGTGTGGATATATTCATAGAGGGTGTCAACCTTAACCCTAACCCTATATATCTCTCTCTCTCTCTCACAAATACGGACACGATATTTGATAACGGACACAACATATACATATACCTAGACACGACATAGGATACGACACAGACACGACATGGGACATGACACAGGCCCTAAACCTAATCCTATATCTCTTTACTAACAAGATACAAGACATGACACAGACCCTAACCCAAAGCCGAGACACGACACATACCTTAACCCTATCTGAGTTAATTAGGCGCAGTCTTGGGTATCAAGTGAGATATTGTGCAGTGCACACTCGTGTAAAGTGCAGTGAGGATGTGGGTGTATGGATATCTCGGTGTTGCAGACACTAACCATATCCTAATCCTAACTCGGACACACGCGCACATGTGGACACTAATACTAACCCAAACTCGGACACGCGGACACACTAACATGCATACACTAACCCTAACACGGAGACAAACACACACACACACATGTTTGTATTATTTTATCTCATGATACGTATGGTAAAATTGTAGGACACATGGATATGAAAGGTTAGGACACGGTATCGGGGATAAGGTTGTAAGCATTTTATCGGACACGGACACACGCATACATGTCAAGTATGGATATCCAAGAGTGTATCAGTGAATGTCAACTATGTATCCTGGGCAAAAAAAAATTGACACTGGTTATCCATGACTTAACTTTTCAATTAGAAAGTCATGGCCTAAACAAATATCAAGTGTGGATATCCAGGATACAGAGTTGATACTCACTGATACACTATAATATGAGTATCAAGGATACAGAGTTGAACGAAGAAGTATCAGTGCTAGGACTAGGTGTATCAGTGCATGTACTGTATTCCTGAGTATTCTTATGTGTGTGTAGTTGAGTAGGTGTATAACATAATTGGGTATTCCTGAGTATCAATGCTAGGACTAGGAGTATCAGTGTATGTACTGTATTTAAACGAAGAAGATGAATTTTCAGAAGAGGATTGAAAATATCAATATGAAATCCATTTAGACTTGTGACATGTACTGTAATTTAAACTATTTTCTTGAATGATGTCTATTCATCGTTGCATATCTGGAGTGAGTATCATTTGGATAATATACACTACCAAATATTCACATGGGTATATACTTGAATGATGTCTATTCATCTTTGTAGAAGTATCTAGAAATGGATATGAATTACTATCTGTGTCATCGTTCGTGGATGTACAACCGTCATCCCGATGATATGTGTGATGTGCAGGATTAATTCATAGAGGGTGTACAGCAGTTCCTACAGTTTGCCAAGGCGTTCCCTCAGTACATAGACGGTACCAAAATTAAGTGTCCGTGTGTGAGATATCGCAACTTAAAATATCATCCAGAAGTAGAAGTCACATATCATTTGTACTCGAAGGGTTTCACGCTGAATTACTACCAGTAGATCGCGCACGGAGAACTTGTATCTTTAGCATCGGAGTCGAAGCTTTATGTGAAGCCTTATATGGATGTCTACGACCACGCTGCTTACAACGACGGGTGGGTGAACATGGGTTTTGATGCGGCGGGGCCTAGTTTCGATCCAGACAATCATGATACAGCTGAGGAGGCACCGAATACCGATGCATCAAAGTTCATGGAGTTGCTGGAGAATGCAAGGACTCCGTTATATCCTGGTTATGAGGATCATTCACCGTTGGAGGTGGTTACAAGATTGTTAAGCATCAAGTCTAATTTTAACATGTCGCAAGAATGCTACAATCGACTGATGGATTTGATTATAGAGATCTTGCTTGAGGGTGCTAAGTTGCCTAAAGACATTTACCGATCTAAGAGGATGGTGAGATAGCTCTGGATAGGATACAAGAAAATTGATGCATGTCACAACGGGTGCATGTTATACTACAAAGACGACAAGGATGAAGACGCGTGCAAAGTCTGTGGTGCTGATCTCTACAAGGCCACTAGTAGAGAAAATTTTGTCGGTACAAGGAAGCCTACCGATTTGATGCACTACTTGCCTTTGATGCCATGATTGCAGAGGTTGTTTATGGTGAAGGAGACTGCAGAAAACATGAGTTGGCACAGGCGGGAATAGATCTAAGGAATATTGGATCATCCATACGATGTAGAAGCATGGAAGTACTCTGATCGAGATTATTTAGATTTTGCTTCGAATTTGCATAATGTCAGATTGGGGCTCTCCTCAGACAATTTTACCCCATTCAGACTTTCGGGCTCCCAGTATTCGTGTTGGCCTGTGATCGTCACTCCGTATAGTATCTACCGCCTTGGATGTGCATGAAGACTTTGTATATGTTCCTTAGAGTTATTATCCCGAGTCTGAACAATCCAAAGAGGAACATCGAAGTATATTTATAGTCTTTGATAGATGAGTTGAATCAGCTGTGGGAAGTAGGTGCCAATACGTACGATATTTCTAGAAAGGAGAATTTTCAAATTAGGGCAGCACTTATGTGGACCATCAACTATTTTCTATCCTATGAAATATTATCAGAATGGAGTACTCATGGTCGTCTCTCATGTCCGTATTGCATGGATCACACTAAGGCTTTCCGTTTTAAACACGGAGGCAAACCATGCTTCTTCGATTGTCATCAATAATTTTTGTCGAAGGATCATAAGTACCGGAGGAACATGAATGCTTTTCGTGCGGGCGTTGTGGAGAAGGCCAATCCACAGCCAAGGTGGCCCAGATACACGATATGGGAAAAGGTAAAAGATTTACCAAGTGCTATCTAAGAGCCTGCTAAGGGGTACAAGTATGACGGATTTGGTCGCACCCATAACTGGACGAAAAGGAGTATATTCTGGGATCTACCATATTGAAGCACCATTCTGATCAGACATAACCTTGATATCATGCATATCGAGAAGAATGTGTTTGATAACATAATTAATACTGTAATGGAGGTAAATGGGAAGACGAAAGACAATCCAAAGGCCAGGCTGGACTTAGAAGAAATATGTAGACGTCCTGTGTTGCATTTAATAGAGGAGAGGAATGGAAAGTTAAAGTAGCCTAAGTTAATTTTCTCACTGGAGAAGGAGGATAAAAGGAGACTTTGTAAGTAAATTTAGGGTCTAAATTTTTTAGACGGGTACATGTCAAACTTGAGAAGATTCGTCGACCTCAAGGAGAACAAATTAGCGGGTATGAAGAGCCACGATTGTCATATATTCATGGAGAGGTTAATTCTGATTGTATTTCAGGAATTCTTACCGCAGGTCATTTGGGATCCATTGACAAAGCTCAGAATATTCTTCAGAGATCTTTGTTCTACTAAGTTGCTCCTCGATCGTCTAAAAAAAATAAGAGAAGGGCATTACGGTAATACTGTGCAAGCTCGAGAAGGTGTGTCCTCCTGGATTCTTCGACTCCATAGAGCATTTGCCAATTCATCTTACCTATGAGGCACATATTGGTGGTCCGGTCGGTTATCGATGGATGTACCTGTTCGAGCGGCATTTGAATCACCTAAAGTAAAAGGTAAAAAAATAAGGCACGGGTTGAGGGCTCAATTTGTGAAGCTTATGTTCTCGAGGAGATTACAAACTTTTTCTCGACATATTTCAAACCTCATATTGCTACTAATAGAATGAGAGCTTCGATAAATGATGACGGATATTAGGAATCTAATGATGCAATACTGAAAGTATTTAATACGTCCGAAAAGCCTTCGGGCAAAATGAAGAAGATATATTTGAATGACGATGAGCTAAGGGCTGCTCAGTTGTATATATTACTCAATTACGACAAAAATGAAGTGGAGAAGCTAGAGGGGTAAGTAATTAATACGTCCACGTTTATGTTATCTTAATTTAATAGTATAAGCTAATATTATGCTACTAATCAGCGGTTGCTTCATTATTTTTTAGCATATATAATGATGAGCAGAGGTCGGTTAGACCCTACATAACCGACGAAGAAGTAGAACAAGAAATGAGACTTCATTTTTCTTCTTGGTTGAGCACATATGTAAGGAGCTCGATAATTACTTTTTCTGTATGCACTTGCATAATAAATAACTTACTATCACTACTTTGGTATTTAGGTCGATCGTCTAATAACACCCGAGACAGAATCTATTAGAACTCTAGCCAAGGGACCAATTACTGCCGTCAAAATATGGCCAAGTTACTGTGTGAATAGGGTTAGGTTCAAGTCAATAAATGCTTCGATCAGAGATAGCTTTCTCGATCTTGATTCCACAAAAAATAGTTGTTTGTGTATCAAATCTTCGAACTATAAAGACGTCGATCCAGGCAATGATTTCTTTGGCATCTTACGAGAGATTATGGAGTTGACATATAATTATGGCACAGAACCTGCTAAGATCGTGATATTCAAGTGTGAATGGTTCGATTCGATTCAAGATCAAGGTTAAAAAATTGATAAGCATTGTCTTGCGGATATAAACTACAAGCGTAGATATCAAGGCTATGAACCATTTATCCTATCAAGTCAGGCTCAGCTCGTGTACTTCACAACTTATCCTAGACGGGAGACAGTGATGTCGAATTGGTGGGCAGTATGCAAGACTAAATTTAGAAATACCTTTGACGTTGACGAAATAGCTTATCAGGAGGATGGGCTGCCTCTTGTAACAAATATTGTAGATGTGGACTCAACTAAAGTTTCTTATTACACGACTAGTAATATAGAAGAGGTAGAATTATTCGAAGAGGAAGACGAAGATGAAGACGAAGACGAAGTAGATAAAAGTTAAGATGAGGAAGAAGAGGAAGGGGAGGATGAGGAAGGCGAACAAGATAAATTTTCTAAAAATGATTGAAAATAAATCTATTTGGACTTGTGACATATATTATATTTTGACTATAGAATGTACTCTCCATTTAGACTTGTGACACTACTAGTTATTTACTGTATAATTCTATTAATGTTGTGAGATATGCATAACATTTTGACTATAGAATATACTATATATTTGTTTATTTGTTCTATCATCATATATTGTTATCAGGTATGACAGGACAACGCAGAGCGTTCGGCAGGTCCTGAGATAGACGGAGTGCTCCTCTGATACTGCCTACTGTTGGTTCTATATCCTTGTCACCAAGTACTCCAGTATATCGTCCAGTCACATCTTCGATTGTGGCAACGTTACGTGGCAGCACTCCTGGGACAAGTAGTTCCAAGCCTGAGACTACTCCCTCGTCCAACGTTTCTCCTGCTGACGGAACCATGGAGACAGATGAACATATGGAGGAGGTTGAGACAACGTCATCCCATTATCAGCGAGATCCTCCATGCGACCTCCGGACGAGACGAGGACAATAATTTGGGCCGACGGTATAAAATAAGTCAATTAATGGGTTTAGCATCATATATATCGTGCATTTCTTTATTCATCATATATTCAATTTTTTGATAAAAATAATTATCTCTGTATAGATATTGTCTCTCTTCGGTACAGAGACGCCTGGGTCACTTTCTGAGGTACAACTATGTCGGCCCTTGGATCAACTACTCTGATGCTCCGGATGAGAGAAATGAGTTCTAGTTTGCACACTTAAAGGTAAAAGTATATTTGATTTTAATATCAATCATTTAATTTATGCATATTATATAATTTACTAAATTACTTCTTGTAGCAAACCTATTTTTATCCACCGCACCGGGCCGAGTTGATCGAGTAGATATTTTCTGCTGTTGTCGCCAAGCTGATCCGTGATGCTCTGGATGACCAGAAGGCTCATGATCACAAAGAAAAACCAATCCAAGGTTGGATCACGCCTGAACAGTGGACTACGATGAGGGCTATATTCGATGATCCAAGGTACAAGGAAAGGTCTAAGAAGGCCAAGGCGACTAGGAAGAAGACAAAAAAGTGGTGTGGTGGCTCGATTTCGATGATGGAATATTTTCGTCGTTTGGTATATTTTTTATTTCAGATATATTATCTTAATAAAAGTACGATAAAATGGTAGTAGGATAAAATATTTAATTTTAGTACTAAATAATATATTTTTAACAGGTACAGAGGGATATGCCAACATGGTGACCTTCTTCCTGGCCACCCATCAAAAGGGCAGGAATCTCGTTGATGAGAGGGCCTCGCAGACCTATGTAAGTATTACTTTATTTTGTGTTAATTTTAATATAACTTAGGAGATATGCAAATAAATATCCATGTAGTTAGTAATAAGTACCTTAGATATTAGCAATTATCGAGTATCCAAACTTTTTTAGGTCAAGTATCTTAGGCTGCGTGAGCGGGTGACTGCTAGTGCACCTACCATGGGAGAGGCTGGTACTTCCTTGCAGTCCTCTCCAGCTCCGTCGACGGACAAGCTGTGGGTGACCACCGCTGGTGGTCTCTAGAGGGGTACGTACTACGATACGGGATCCTATGGAGCCTTTGTTGCGACACAGTTCCTCTAGGGCCTCCACTGCAAGTGCGCATTCTCCACAGCCCTCGCAGGCGTCGGCCCGAGTCCAAGAGACCGTTAACCGTCAGATTACGTCTCTCCATGACGAGTTGCTGCAAAGAATGGAGGAGCGGCCCCTATCCTAGCCGCAGGCGGACGATGCAATGCTCATCGCATAATTTGATACGCTCGAGTGCAGCATCATGTAGCTCAGGGATATGACATCTGATCTTAGAGCGTCAACAGAGTGTAGCATGACGGAGCTGCAGGCATCACAACTGTCCATGGACGAGAGGCTGACGATGATGCATGATTCAATGGTTCAAAGCAGTACGAGGCTGTTATCTATCATGGATTCATACAACCATCGACTAGCAGCGTTGGAGCAGATACGTCCTCCTAGTATGCCTTTATCGACACAGACTCCACCGACGTTACTGCCTTCTTCATCGACATCGGTGTCAATTTCACGGGAGCAGTATGATTTGTTCTTAACCCTGATGCACGCCGGTGGTCATCCTCCTATAGATCCGCAGTAGTCCTAGTTATGACAGTTTACTGGTTGTTTGTGTAGATATTTATTGCATTCTTTACGACAAGATTTTTTCAGACTCGGTTTGTAATTTTAATGTTTCATTTTCTTCAAATTTTACTATATTATTCATATTAAATGTATATTAATTTATCGGTATTGAGTGTTCCACCGTAGGGGTAGGCGAACCCAAGGAATTCAATGGAGGGTTGCTCCGGGTCTATTTATATAAATTATGAATTCATAAACTACAGGAAGATTGGTTAGGAAACCATTTTATATGCTATTTTTTTAATTTTTACTAGAAATTTAGCGATGTTTACATGTGTCGCTATATACGTCGCCAAATACGTTGTTGAATACGTCACTGAATACGTCGCTAAATATCGCTAAATTGCTGAAATGGCAGTATTTACCAGGTCAACAAAACGTCGCTAAATAGAAAAAATTAGCGATATTTAGCGACACAAAATATGTCGCTAATTTAGCTACGTTGCGTCACTAAACGTCGCTAATATAAAAAATATTAGTAAAGCAAATACGTCGCTAGAAAATGTCGCTATAGCGACGTTTTGCGATATTTTTCCTATCAGCGACTAGCTTAAATGTGACTTCATTGAAACGTCAGCTTAATACGTCGCTAAATTTTTTTAGCGACGATTTTATTCCATTTAGCGACGTTGCCAGACGTCGCTAATTTGACTTATTCTGGTAGTGCCCCTTAGATGTGCATGAAGACTCCGTATATGTTCCTAATTATTATTTTTCCGGGTTTGAATAATTTGAAGAGGAACATCGGTGTTTATTTAAAGCCGTTGATAGATGAGTTGAATCGGCTGTAGAAAGTAGGTGCCAACACGTACGATGTTTCTAGAAAGCAAAATTTTCAGATGAGGGCAGCAATTATGTGAACCACCAACAATTTTTCGGCCTATGGAATTTTATCGGGATGGAGCACTCATAGCTGTCTCTCATGTCCGTATTGTATGGACCGCATTAAGGCTTTTCGTTTAAAACACGAAGGCAAACCGTGCTTCTTTGATTGTCATCAATTATTCCTGCCAAAGGATCATCCGTACCGGAAGAACAGGAATACTTTTTGTGTCGACGTTGTGGAGAAGGCAATCCACCGCCAAGGTGGCCCGGATACACGATATGGAAAGAAGTAAAAGATTTACCAAGTGCTATCGAAGAGCCTGCAAAGGGGTACAAGTGTGACGGATTTGGTCGCACTCATAACTGGACGAAGAGGATTATATTCTAGGATCTGCCATATTGGAGCACCAATCTGATCAGACATAACCTTGATGTCATGCATATAGAGAAGAATGTGTTTGACAACATAATTAATACTGTAATGGACGTAAAGAGAAAGACGAAAGACAATCTGAAGGCCAAGTTGGATTTGGAAAAAATATGTAGACGTCCTGCATTGCATTTGATAGAGGAGGGGAATGAAAAGTTAAAGCAGCCTATGAAAAATTTCTCACTGGAGAAGGAGGATAAAGGAAGACTTTGTAGGTGGATTCAGGGCCTAAATTTTTTTGACGGGTACGTGTAGAACTTGAGAAGATGTGTCGACCTCAAGAAGAATAAACTGATCGGTATGAAGAGCCACGATTATCACTTATTTATGGAGAGGTTAATTTCGATTATATTTAGGGAATTCTTACCGCAGGTCGTTTGGAATTTATTGACAGATCTCAGCATATTCTTCAGAGATCTTTGTTCTACTAAGTCGCTCGTCGATCGTCTTGAAAAGCAAGAGAAGGACATTGCGGTAACACTATGCAAGCTCGAAAAGGTATTTTCTCCTAGATTCTTTGACTGCATGGAGCATTTGCCAATTCATCTTTCCTATTAAGCACGTATTGGAGAGCCTGTCGGTTATCGGTGGATGTACCGGTTCGAGCGACATCTGAACCACCTAAAGAGAAAGGTAAAAAATAAGGCACGGGTTGAGGGTTATATTTCTAAAGCTTATGTGCTCGAGGAGATTACAAATTTTTGCTCGGCGTATTTTAAACCTTATGTTGCTACTAATTGAACAAGAGCTCCGAGAAACGACGACGAATATCAGGAATCTATTAATGTAATACTGAAAGTATTCAATGTGTCCGAAAAGCCTTCGGGAAAAATAAAGAAGAGATATTTGAATGACGACGAGCTAATGACTGCTTAGCTGTATATATTACTCAATTACGACAAGGATGAAGTGTAGAAGCTAAATGGGTAAGTAATTAATATGTCCACGTTTACGTCATCTCAATGTAATGGTATAAGCTCGGTAATATTATGCTATTAATCGGCGGTTGCTTCATTATTTTTTAGCATATATAATGATGAGCTGAGGTCAGTTAGACCCTAAAAAATAGACTAAGAAGTAGAACAAGAAATGAGATTTTATTTTCCTTCTTGGTTGAGCGCATATGTAAGGAGCCCAGGAATTAATTTTTGTACATGTACTTTACACAATAATTAATGGAACATTGAACTTAATTTTTTATCTTAGGATATTTAGGTCGATCGTCCAGACGCAACACTTGAGAATGAATCTATTAGAATTTTAGCTAAGGGGCCAATTTATGCCTTCAAAATCTGGCAAAGCTATTGTGTAAATGGGTTTAGGTTCAAGTCACCCCAATCAGAGAAAACTTCCTAGATCTCGAGGACACCAAAAAATAGTTATTTGTGTATCAAATTTTGAACTTTAAAGATGTCGACATAGGCAATGATTTCTATGGCATCTTACGGGAGATTATGGAGCTGATATATAATTATGGAACAAAGCCTTCTAAGATTGTGTTATTCAAGTGTGAATGGTTCGATCCGATCCAAGATCAAAGTTAGAAAATAGACAAGCATGGTCTTGTGGATATAAACTACCGGCATCGATATCAAGACTATGAACCATTTGTCCTATCAAGTCAGGCTCAGCTCATGTACTTACAATTTTTCCTAAATGGGGAACAACAAGGTCGAACTGGTGGAAAGTATGCAAGACCAAAGCTAGAAATACCTTTGATGTTAACGAAATAGCTTATTAGGAGGATGAGCTACCTCTTATAACAAATATTATAGAGGTGGACTCAACGAAAGTTTTTCATTACACGACTAATCGTGTTGAAGATATAGAATTATCTGAAGAGGGAGAAAAAGTATATAAAAGTGAAGAAGAGGAGGACGAGGTTGAGGAAGAGGAGGACGAGGAAAACGAAGAAGATAAATTTTCAAAAGATGATTAAAAATAAAATTAAATCCATTTAGTCTTGTGACATGTATTGTATTTTTTTGGATTAGACTTCTTGGATATTGTTGCCAAAACTCTAGACTTTTTGGTTATCCAGACTTTTTGTGTACAATTCAACGGAGGGTTGCTCTGGGTCTATTTATATATTTGTTTGGATTAGACATTGTTGTGTGCAATTCCATTATGACTGTAAGATTTATTTTATTTTTCTTCTTCATTTAGTTTTGTCTGTATTATATATATATATATATATATATATATATATATATATATATATATATATATATATATATATATATATATATATTTGTTTTATCATCATATGTTGCTATCAGTTATGATAGCACGACGCAGAGGGTTCGGACGTAGAGGAGCATTTAGAGGACACCGTGCTACGAGCGACAGCACTCCTTCAGTATCGGGTACTAGGGATGGACCTCTTGCATCTCCTCATAACAGTACTCCTGGGATGAGCACTCTTGGGATGAGCAATACTCTACTCTTCTGACCACTTGTACCTCCTCATGACAGTACTCCAGGGACGAGCAGTTCCAGGACGGAGCCTACTACTCCTCCGTCTACCGTTCCTATTGCTGACGGTACCATGGAGACCGAGGAGGAAACTGGCGAGGCCCAGCCCTCGCAGTATCAGGGAGATCCTCCATGTGCGCCTCAGGACGAGCATCGGATGGAGATTTGGTCCGACAACACAAAGTAAGTTAATTAGTTAATATTTCCTTAAGCATATATATATATATATATATATATATATATATATATATATATATATATATATATATATATATATATAATTAAATTTTCCATGAATATATATATATTATAGGGACGAGCAGTTCCATCGAGGGTACATAGACGCCTGGGGCTCTTTCTGAGGTACAATTATAGTGGCCCTTAGATCAACTACACCGATGCTCTAGACGAGAGGCAGGCGTTCTGGTTTAAGCACTTCAAGGTTACGATATATTTGGTTTTAATGTCGATCATCTAATTTATTTATATTGCATAAATTACTATATTATTTCTTGTAAGACAAGTATTTTTACCCTCCACACCGGGCCGAGGTGATCGAAGAGATATTTTCTTCCGTCGCTGTCAAGCTAGTCCGGGATACGATCAATGATAAGAAGGATCGTGATTGTTTAGGAAAATCAATCTAAGGTTGGATCCCGAATGAGCAGTGGACTCAGATGAGGACTAGATTCGACGATCCCAGGTATAAGAAAAAGTCGGAGAAGGCAAAGGCGGCCAGGAAGAAGGCAGAAAAGTGGTGTGGTGGGTCAATTCTGATGACAAAATATTTTTGTTGCATGGTAAGTTTTTAAACATATATATATTATTTTAATCAAGGTAGAATAAAATGGTTAATTTTAGTAATAATATATCTATTTGTAATTAACATGTCCAGAGGGGTGAGGATGCTAACATGGTTACCGTCTTCCTTGCCACCCATCGGAAGGGCGGACAGCTCATCGATGATAGGGTCACGCAGACTTACGTAAGCATTACTTTATTTATATTTTATTTTAATATAACTTAAAAAGTATGCAAATAAATATTAATGTAGTTAGTAATAAGTTGCTTAGATAATAGGGTTATTTACATTAACTATCCTATATTTTCGGTTTAAAACACCGGGTACCCCTGCTTTTCAACAACTTAGAAAATATGCAAATAAATATCCATGTAGTTAGTAATAAGTATATTTATCGAGCGATTCATTTTTTCTAGAATGAGTATCTACGGCTCTGTGAGAAGTCGACGCAATATGTTGCGTCTGCACCTACCGAGGGAGAGGCTGGTACTTTCTCGCAGCCAACGGCCCACCCAGTTCCGTCGGCTGATGAGCTGTGGCATACCGCCACTAGTGGTCTTCAGAGGGGTACGTACTACGGTACGGGATCCTACGGTGCCTATGTTGCGACACAGGGCTCTAGGACCCCCTCTGCCCCTGCACATATCCTACAGCCATCCCAAGAGTCGGTACGAGTCCAGCAGGAGAGAGTTGACCCTTAGATTACGTCTCTACGTGACAAGATGATGAGATTGATTTTGCGGCAACCCCAGTCCCAGCCGCAGATGGACGATGCGAGGATCTTAACACATTTTGATGCGCTCGAGCAAAATCTTTTGGAGCTCAGGACTATGATCGAGGCAACACAACGGGACATTACGGATCTGGCATCATCGACACAACATTCCGCCACTCAGATTATAGGTGTCATAATTTCATATAATGATTGCCTATCAGTATTGGAGCGGATACGACCTTCTGGTTTGTCGACATCGACACCAACTCCACCGATGATACTGTCTGCTAGTTCAACATCGATGACGCTTTTACAGGGCTAGTTGGACTATATCGTATCCAGTTGCGCGACGATGTTCCTCCTCCTCCTTATCAGCATTAGTCCTAGGTTGGATAGATAGTTATGAGTTTGTGTCAATTTGGCCCTTTTTTGGGAATTTGTATGAGACTGGCCCATTTTTGGGTCTGTTGTATATATTCTTTTTGTGACATGAGAATATTTATTTCAGACTTTTATGTATGTATGAATTTGTATGATATTGGCCAACAGTGACAGTAGATTTGAATTTATCGATATTTAATAATTTTCTTATGTGTGACAATATATTTTTATAAACTATGAATATATTTGTCTAAACTGCAGGCTGAATATTGTTAAATAATTTATTATATAACAATATGTATTTTTATAAATTTTTTTACAGCAATTTAGCTACGTTTATTGACGTCTATCTACGTTTAGCGACGTACAAATACGTCGCAGAGAGGTATCAGAACGTTACTATCCCTGTACCAAGACGTCACAAATATATCAACAAAATTAGCTAATTTGCTGACTTGGCAATCTCTGTCATGTCATCAAGACGTAAATAAAATACGTTGCTAAACGTCGCTACATTCAAAAAATATTAGCGACATATATGCATTGCTAAATGTTGCTAACGGAAGAATGCCAACGATGTTTAGTGACACAGTAAACGTTACTGTAAACCCCAAAATTTTTCAGAATTTAAAAATAAATTTTTAAAATTTTTCTGTGATTTTTACCTAATAAAAATCAATGATTTCTGGTATTAAATAATTTTTGTGATTTTATTAAATAATAAAATATTATGAATATAATATTTTTGGGTGTAAAATAAAATATTAGACATAGGGTAATTTTTTTGGAATTTATTGGACCCCAGAACTATTTTTAAAGACCTAAAAATTAATATTTTTATTAAACCAAAATAAACCGGGTTGATCCAATCGGTATAACCCTGAACCGGACCAACCCAAACCCTGTTGAACCGAACCCAACTGAACCCAATCCTTATTGGGTCAGATTCGGGCCCAAAACCCAAACCCGACCCACTACCCTATCTACAGTAACCGTAAACCCACGATTCCCAACCGCCGCCGGCCGCCGGTTCAATCCCAACCGCCCCGGCCGATTGGCCTCCTCTCCGTCGGCGGTTACACGGCTCCCCCGCTCCCTGCGCCTCTCCACCTTCCCTCAACGGCCACCGACCTCTTATTCTGGTGAGTGTATCTCTCTCCTCGTTGTCTCATTTTTGAACCGTCTGCTGTGACGCGTAGACTGCATGACCCCCTCGAAACCCGTGCCATCGGTTTGGTGTATCACTTCCTGTGTAGGTCGCAAATCGTGACACAAAATCAGGAAAATTTACCCTATTTCTGAAAATTCAGAAACCTGGCCCGAACTCCCCAGTTCACGACCGTTTTGCGTGCAACCTGTTAATTATTTCTAAAATATACCTGAACAGTTATTTAGACTGTATAACCTAATTTTAAAACCCTGTATTAGTATAATTTATGGTATTGTAATTTGCATGTTATTTGAGGGTAAAAATGACCAAAAACATGGTCTTTATAAAACCCTAATTTTCCCGAAACTGGGTGTGCCCCGCTAAACGAGGCGACTTGGTAGTGTGCGAACTTCACCGAAAGATGCGTGCCATTAATACGGACGTGTGAGATTTTGCGGAAGTTGATTTGGATGTGCGTGCACACCGGAATCAACGCGTATCCGTCGACAACACCCCATATTGGTCCTGTTCTGAAACTCGTTGTAAATTTTGTACGCTATTTGTATCGAAACAAAACTTGCACCATCGGACTTGTATGTTCAATTCTGAGAACGTTGACAAAATCCTGTATCGTGGGCCCCACAGCTCCATTTGATGGGCGATTTTGTGATCGGCTCATCAGAATCCAGTTCTGGATATTCTGTTGGGTTCATATCGTCGTTATGGACTTGTAGACACTAAGTTTGACGAATTTGGATAACATTATCTCTGGCACATTTTTTGGTGCAAAGCGGGCCACATGTGGACCCCGCTTTGACCAGAAACTGTCACTTTTGCCCCTGTATTCAAATTAGACTTATGGACAGGCAATTCTAGCTAATTGATATCTTCTGAACCTTATGGTAACATTTATTTCAGCAACCGGAGGAGTACCTGCAGATACCGCGGATACTGGAGCAGCAGTTGGAAATCAAATTCCAGGCAAGTGTACCTTACCTTACTTGCAGTAATTTATTTTATATTATTCTTTTGGGCTATTTCTGTAATATATCTATTCAACCTAGGACCGTGTGACATTACTTAACGTCTGAATAAGATTTGGGTGTCAACGCCGTACGCAGAGTTGTGTAACGTCACCTAGAGATGGATATCGAGACCCTATACATTTTCCGTGCTTGCATCATCAAGTACGTCATACCACAGGACACCTGACACTATTCATGAGACAGAATCTTCCTGAGATATTCATGGTGATTCTGTATAGGTTACATGATTCGTGACATAGATATTGCATGTGCTTAGCTATCATTATGACTTGCTGCATTAGATATGATCTTGCGTGACATGGACATGAGATGTCGTGGACATGAGGCGTGTAATTACATTGGGTGGGGAGAGACACACAGGCTACAGGTTGATTATATTATTGCGGTGCCGTAGCCTCTCCGAGCTAGGCTCTGACATGATATCATTGCTACCAGCTCCCTGACACAGAGCTTGTAGTTGTCTCAGCCTGAGTTCTAGTGATGCTCTCATTTTGTATATCACTTAGCTGGTTATATAGTTTGCCCAATTGATTTATTTTATTTACTGCACTTATTTGGTTTGAGTTATTCTTGTATCTTGCTATGTCCCCTGAGGACCTGGAATCCGGATTATGTTCCCAGGTTTAGCAGAGGAGATCTATCCCGAGGTATACGGAACCAGAGCAGTCTTTGGAGCTGTACCAGTACCCGAGGATGAGGTGATCGCCAAGGATTTCTCCTGAGTATCTGTTATCTATACTCAGTATTTGCTATTATTAGACTCTTTCATTTCTGGTATGTTGAACCATTGTATCATACTTATTATCGGGTTGTTCCCCGATATATATTTTATTGAGACTTGATGTTGATTTATATTTCATATTGATGTATTCATTTCTGTGGATGAGATTAGTATATTAGACCCTTACTGTTGTTTTACAGCTTATGTACACCCTGATGGGTCCATTAAATTGGGTTTGCCTATTGGTGTGTGCTGTTGGCCATTGCCACGTGGCTAGTCCCTCAGTATTTTGGGACTGGGGCATGGCATGGTTTTTGTGGTGGCCCATGCAGGTCTACGACTAAATTGTTTCAGTTTCAACTTAGGGACCGAGCAAGCCTACAAAAAAGAGAGGATAGGATAAGTTATAGGATCTTATTCACTTGATTGAATCGTTCTTGATCTCTATATCGGATTTGAATTTCTTGACTTGCATCCTGCCTTGATTCCTCTGTGCGCCTCTTATAGTTTATTTTAGATGTAGAGTAATGGATCCACCAGCAAGAGACGAGACTCCTGCAGGACCACCGCAAGGTGCTGTAGTCACCTACGAAAAAGATGGAGTGATGCCATTGAGTGGAGATCCCTCCACTCACCAAAGCAGTCAAGCCAATCAACATGCCTCAAGAATCCAGCAAGATGACATTCCACCACCACCACAGTTTACTCCACCAATGCCTATATTCCCACAAGGGCAGGCTATGGAAGGGCAACAGATATTTTAAATAATCTACGCAATGATGCAAGCTCAACAGCAGATTCAACAAAAGGCTCTGTGAAACAGTATAGTAACCGCACTGGAGTAGGCAAATCTACCAGCACGATGGCCAACGACGGGCTCTATCACCGATTTTTGCCAGCTGAAGCCCCGCATCTTTTCAGGCAAGGAGGAGCCCACTGAAGTTCATGAGTGGCTCACAAACACTCAACATCAATTAAAAGCAGCTGAGCTTCCAAGGGAACGTTGGATGACTATTTTCAGGATGCAGTTGACGGGCAATGCACATCACTGATGGCTATCTGAGGAGACACGGCTCGGACCAAACTGAGTCACTTGGAAAGAGTTCTCTAGACTCTTTCAGGAGATGTATATTCCATCTATTGCTCGATCGAAACTTCGAGACAAGTTCAATCGTCTCAATCAAGACAATATGACAGTGAAAGAGTACAATACGGAGTTTATTCGTTTGAGTCACTTCGCCCTAACCCTAATCCCGACAGAAGAAGAGAAGGCTGAGAAGTTCTTCGACGGACTAAACTTTGAGCTACAGAGACTGATCGGATCCGTTGCACCTACTTATTACTCGGACGTCCTTGCTGCAGCCCGACATATGGAGCACGTTACTAGGAGAAAGACCAGCCTGAAGCGGCCTTCCACATTAGCACCAGCCAGAGCACCATAGGAAGAAGCTGCAAAGAGACCTCACATGCACCAGCCACCCGGAGCATCTCCGCAGGCACTGCCTATCTGTCAATATTATGGCAAGCGAGGCCATATTGAGAACGAGCGCAGACGCATAATGGGATTATGTTTAGCTTATGGATCCAGTCAATATTTAGTGAGGGAATACCCTGAGCGTCGAGAAGAAGCACCAATGGTAAACCAACAAGCTCTACCAGCACCAGGAGGATATCATCCGAGGCCACCCTTGGCACCCCAGGCTGTACTCTTCCAGCAGGCCCAGCAGCAGCAGAGGAATCCACCACAAGGACGCGGACAAGCTTTTGCGATAACCATGGAGGACGCGCAGACTCGTGAAGTAGCAAATGCGCATAAGATTTAAGTTATTCATAGCTATCTATTCCTAGCATTGCTTTAGCACGTGCTTGTTATTTCATGACCTTAGCCTTAAACCTAGTATTTTGAACTTATTAATAATTGACAACATAGTTTTCCTAAGCTATAGAATTCCTTGCTCCGTCCAGATTCTTTTACTCCAGAATTACCTAACTTTCATTGTCTAGGAAAATACTTTATTCCTTCCCTAGGTGTTTTGCTTAACACTCAGCATTCGATTACTTCTTGGTCAAGATTCTTTATTTGTGTGTCGTGCTTCAAACATATTTTGTAACCATGCATCTTTTTTGACCGATTATGTTATTCTTTGATTGCGAGGATGCAATCCTCTTAAGGGGGGTAGATTGTAAACCCCCAGATTTTTTAGAATTTAAAAATAAAATTTTGGATTTTTTCTGTGATTTTTAACTAATAAAAATCAATGATTCCTGGTATTAAATAATTTTTGTGATTATATTAAATATTAAAATATTATGAAAATAATATTTTTGGGTATAAAATAAAATATTAGACATAGGATAATTTTCTGGAATTTATTGGACCCCAGAACTAATTTTAAAGACCTAAAAATTAATATTTTTATTAAACCAAAATAAACCGAGTTGAACAAACCGGTTTAACCCTGAACCGGACCAACCCAAACCCTGTTGAACCGAACCCAGCTGAACACAATCCTTATTGGGTCAGATCCGGGCCAAAAACCCAAACCCGACCCGAACCTGACCCGCTACCCTATCTACAGTAACCGTAAACCCAAGATTCCCAACCGCCGCCAGCCGCCAGTTCAATCCCAACCGCCCCGGCCGATCCTCCTCCCCTCCGCCGGCGGTTACACGGCTCCCCCGCTGCCCGCGCCTCTCCACCTCCCCTCAACGGCCACCGCCTCCTCCTATAAAACCCCCGACCTTGGCCACTCTTCTTCGCCACTCCACCGATCTCCGCCGGCCACCGCTACTCCAGCTCCGGCGAACCCCAATCTCCTCCGGCGCCTCCTCCAGCCGTGATCGTGACGAACCCCGCAGCCCACAGCCACCTCCGCCAACACCGCAGCCCACAGCCATCTCGACGAACCCCGCAGCCCACGGCCACCGCCTCTCCGCCATCACTCAACTCTGGCACCCCGATCTCCGCCACCCCCGAGCAGATCTCCGCCGCAGCTTTCCGGCGATGACTCCGACAACCCTGAAGACCAGCAGCCACTACGGACCCCACCCCTAGCAGTTGAGCAAAGTCGCCCACCGGCCGTTGCGCCACCGCGTGGACGCATAGAACAGTTGTTACCGACGTCCTATTCCGGTGAGTGTATCTCTCTCCTCGTCGCCTCATTTTCCAAACCGTCTACTGTGACGCGTAGACTGCATGACCCGCTCGAAACCCGTGCCATCGGTTCGGTGTATCGTATCCTTTGTCGGTCGCAAATCGTGACGCAAAATCAGGAAAATTTACCCTATTTGTGAAAATTCAAAAACCTGGCCCGAACTCCCCAGTTCACGACCGTTTTGCGTGCAACCTGTTAATTATTTCTAAAATCTACTTGAATAGTTATTTAGACTGTATAACCGAATTTTAAAACCCTGTATTAGTGTAATTTATGGTGTTGTAATTTGCATGTTATTTGAGGGTAAAAATGACCAAAAATGTGGTCTTTATAAAACTATGATTTTTTCGGAACTGGGTGCGCCCCGCTAAACGAGGCGACTAAGTCATGTGCGATCTTCACCGAAAGATGCACGCCATTAATACGGATGTGTGGAATTTCGCAAAAGTTGATTTGGATGTGCGTGCACACCGGAATCAACGTGTATCCATCGACAACACCCCGTATTGGCCCTGTTCTGAAACTTGTTGTACTTTATGTACGCTCGTCGTATCGAAACAAAACTTGCGCCATCGGACTCGTAGCAATACGCTAGTCCTGTGACCCAAGTTTGGTTTAATTATGAGAACGTTGACAAAATTCTGTATCGTGGGCCCCACGGCTCCACTTGACGAGCGATTTTATGATCGGCTCATCGAAATCCAGATTTGGATATTATGTTGGGTTCATATCGTCGTTCTTGATTTGTAGACACTAAGTTTGACAAATTTGGAGAATATTATCTCTGACACGTTTTTTGGTGCGAAGCGGGCCACATGTGGACCCCGCTTTGACCAAAAATGTCACTTTTGCCCCTGTATCCAAATTGGACTTATAGACAGACAATTCTAGCTAATTGATATCTTCTGAACCTGATGGTAACGTTTATTTCAGCAACCGGAGGAGTACTTGCAGATACCACGGATACTGGAGCAGCAGTTGGAAATTAAATCCCAGGCAAATGTACCTTGCCATACTTGCAGTAATTTATTTTATATTATTCTCTTGAGCTATTTCTGTGATATAACTATTCAACCTAGGACCGTGTGACATTACTTAATGTCCGAATAAGATTCGAGTGTCAACGCCGTACGCGGAGTTGTGTAACGTCACCTAGAGATGGATAACGAGACCCTATATATTTTCCGTGCTTGCATCATCAAGTACGTCATACTACAGGACATCTGACAATATTCATGAGACAAAATCTTCCTGAGATATTCATGGTGATTCTATATAGATTACATGATTCATGATATAGATATTGCATGTTTTTAGCTATCATTATGACTTGCTGCATTAGATATGATCTTGTGTGACATGGACATGAGACGTCGTGGACATGAGACGTGTGATTACATTGGGTGGGGAGAGACACACAGACTATATGTTGATTATATTATTGCGGTGCCGTAGCCTCTCCGAGCTAGGCTCCGACATGATATCACTACTATCGGCTCCACGACACAGAGCTTGTAGTAGTCTCAGCCTAAGTTCTAGTGATGCTCTTATTTTGCATATCACTTAGCTGGTTATATAGTTTGCCCTATTGATTCATTTAATTTACTGCACTTATTTGGCTTGAGTTATTCTTGTACCTTGCTATGTCCCCTGAGGACCTGGAATTCGGATTATGTCCCCAGGTTTAGCAGAGAAGATCTATCCCGAGGTGTACGGAACATGAGCAATCTTTAGAGCAGTACCAGTACCCGAGGACGAGGTGATCGCCGAGGATTTCTCCTAAGTATATGTTATCTATACTCAGTATTTGCTATTATTAGACTCTTTCATTTCTGGTCTGTTGAACCATTGTATCAGACTTATTATCGGGTTGTTCCACGATATATATTTTATTGAGACTTGATGTTGATTTATATTTCATATTGATATATTCATTTCTGTGGATGAGATTAGTATATTAGACCCTTACTGTTGTTTTACAGCTTAAGTACACCCTGATGGGTCCATTAAATTATGTTTGCCCATTGGTGTGTGCGGTTGGCCATTGCCACGTGGCTAGTCCCTTAGTATTTTTGGACTGGGGCATGACAGTTATTAAGTATAAAAATATCAGCGACGTTTTGCGACTAAATTTGTGTCGCTCATATACCGATGTTGCTCCGCAGAATGTTGCTAATTGGTGCAAATTTTACGACGTTCTTATGTCACTAAGATACGTCGCTAGTTGCGACGTATAGCGACATATTTTCAGTCAGCGACTAGCTAGACCGCGATAACTATAAAGCGCCGCTAATAATGTCATAATTTTATATTAGTGATGTAATTTTATAATTTAGCGACATTTTTTAGCGTCGCTAACCCCATAATTTTTAGTAGTGTTTGAATTTAGTTCCTTAGTGCTTGGGTCTACAGTTGGTTTGCTAGTGATATCATGCATAGTGAGTCTTAGAAGTTTGATTCTGTGTTAGTCATATTATGTATGGAGGCCGAGGATATTGGTGAAGTTTTAGAAATGGTTGGATCTAATTTGGTGGTATAAGTTGTTCGATAAATTTGACTAAGGCATAATTGAGCATATGTTTATTGAGAAAGTATGAAAAATTATGCAACGCGTATTTAAGTTGGACAAGAAAGAAGAGGCTTCATATAGTTCATTGAGTTCATCTGTTTGAGTATTGTGGTGCAGATATAAATTTATAAGAGCAAACATAGGTGCAAAAGGAGAGAGAGTTCCTATAAGTGTAATTATTGTGTGTTAAAGGAATTGTTCAAGTGTTGATCAGAAATAGGTGTTTCAAAAATGTTTTGGCCTTGATTCGATATGTTCAGTCAAAAAATTGACATGTTCAGTCAAGAAAACGACATAGAATTTGAATCAGAGTGCACATCGAAAGTTTGCATCATAGATTGAGTCAAGAATTTCTTTATTGGTCATTGTGCAGAGGAGTATGTTCTTTTATGTCTCAAGGACGAAACTTTTTCTGAGTGATGTATTATGTAATGCACCTCTCTGTGCGGTGCATTAAGCTAGAATTTTGACTTGAAGGACTTTGTTTGACTTGGAGTCATGTAGAGATCTTGGTTTTTTAGGCGAAGATTTTTTTTTTCATGGTTGGTGATTTTGATCATTCTCTCTTTTACCTTCACACTTAATAAAATAATTTTTCTAGTCTTTGTTTCTACGATATTAGATAGTTAATAGTAAGTAAAAAGAACCAAGATTGATAAAGAGAGTAATTTGGTTGCTATTAACGTGTTGCTACAAAATATGGAATATTGAACTATTGAGATAGATTTGTGTAATATAGTACTATTTATTAGATTATTAAATAGAAAATTATGCTACTACTTTAAAAGGTAGAATATCATACTTGGGTTCAGAGATAGAATTTGTATAAAAAGGTTTGGGATAGTTGAATCCCAAGGTTCTTATACCCGGACTAGAAAGTAAGTAAATATGGAAATTCCTAGTATGTAAAGTGTTGAAGTGCTAGCGATAACTCGAGGAATGTGGTGATAGCAAAGAGATGTGTTACATAGTTATTTCTGTTTCTATACAATGCATATGTTTTATAATTAACTGTTCTTGTATTTGCATGGACAAGGACAACTTATACACAAGATTAAGTTCCTCAAACGATTGCTAGGGCACCGAAACCATGTCGGCCTAGGGGAACAACACTACCAGAAAAAGTCAAATTAACGACATCTAAAAACGTCGCTAAATAACCAAAAAACGTCGCTAAGTAAGTTTAGCGACGTAATTTGTGACGTTTTAAAGAAGTCGGAAAAAAGCAAGTCGCTAAAATAAAAAACGTCACTAAACGTCGCTATGCCGACATTTTTTAGCGACTTTAATGTGTCGCTAAATTTAGTGACGTTTAGCGACGCAGCATCACTAATTAGAGACATTTATTAAAGTCGCTAAACGTCGCTAATTAGCGACTTATATAGCGACGTTACACCGACGTCTTTAATGACCTAGCAATACTGCCATGTCAGCAGTTTGCGACGTACAGCGACGATTTTAGCGACTTCGTTAGCGACGTCATTAGCGACGTGTAACAGCATCGCTAATTAGCGACGTATATGAACGTCGCTAAACGTCGCTAAAAATGTCGCTAAATTTACAGAAAAAATACTGAATTGCATTTCTGGGTTTACCAACCCCCTTGGGTTCATTATCAGGTATATGATGGTAGTAAAAATAATTGAATAAGGGACACAATAGCAGCAACAAGAGGGAAAATTCTAGTGCACTGGGTAAATACAGGCCAAGTATCAGCCATCAGTTGTAAACCAAAATATATTAGGAACTATGTGAATATCAGTGAATTAAGACAGTACTATCTGTGTTGTGTGTTGGTCTTAATGTGCTCAAAGATAGGGAGAGTATGTGTATTATAATTCAGTGTGTTTGAGTTTACACAGGGACTGTGTATTATATTGCAACTTGTATCATTGAATTGGAAAAAAAGGAAAAATAGGCACTGAACACTCAACATCGGTAAAATAACATATTTAATATGAATAATATAATAAAATTTGAAGAAAAAAAAGCATCCAGCAAATCTCATCATAAAGAATATGGCAAATTTATATCCATACAATCACATCCTAAATAATAAAAAATATATAAATATCTAGCAACTAGCTATACTACTGCGGATCTGTAGGAGGCTGACCACCGGCTCGCCTGAAGGATAAGAACTGCTCATACTCGTCCCGTGGAATCGACACCGATGTCAATGGAGAAGGCAGTGACGTCGGTGGAGTCTGTGTCGATGTAGGCGCACCAGGAGGCCGTGCCCGCTCCAAGTCTGCGAGTCGCTGGTTATAAGAATCCATGGTAGATAACAGCCTCGTACTGCTATGAACCATTGAATCCTGCATCATCGTCAGCCTCTCGCCCATCGTTAGCTGTGATGCATGCAGCTCCATGATGTTGCGGTTTGTCGAGGCTCTAATATCATTTGTCAAATCTCGGAGCTCCGTCATGCTGCGGTCGAGCATATTGAATCGTGCGATGAGCGTCGGATCGTCCGCTTGCGGCTGGGACTGGGGCTGCTCCTCCATCCTTTGCAGCAACTCGTCACGGAGAGACGCAATATGACGGTTAATGGCCTCCTGGACGGCCTCCTGGACTCTGGCCGACGACTGCGAGGACTGTGAGTGCGAGGGCTGTGTGGAATAAGCAGCTGTCGGGGAGGCCCTAGATGACTGAGTCGCAACCAGGGCACCATAGGAGCCCGTACCGTAGTACGTACCCCTCTGGAGACCACCAGCTGCGGTCACCCATAGGTCGTCCACCGGCGGAGCTGGAGCTTGCTGCGACGAAGTACCAGCCTCTCCAGATGTAGGTGCACTAGCAGTTGCCCGCTCACGCAGCCTAAGATACTCGGCCTAGAAAGGTTTGGAAACTCGATAATTGCCTAAGTTATATTAAAATTAACACAAAGTAAAGTAATACTTACATAGGTCTGTGAGGCCCTCTCATCAATGAGATTTCCATCCTTGCGATGGGCGGCCAAGAAGACGGTCACCATGTTTGCATCCTCACCCCTCTGTACCTGTTAAAAATATATTATTTAGTACTAAACTTAAACATTTTTTCCAAGTACCATTTTATGGTACTTACATTAAAATAATATATTTTAAAAGAAAAAATATACCATACGACAGAAATGTTCCGTCATCGGAATCGAGCCACCACACCAATTAGCAGCATTCTGCCTAGCCGCCTTGGCCTTCTCAGACCTTTCCTTGTAGCTCGGATCGTCGAATATAGCCCTCATCACAGTCCACTGCTCTGGCGTGATCCAACCTTGGATCGGTTTTCCAGCACGATCACGAGCCTTCTGGTCATCCAGAGCATCTCGGATAAGCTTGGTGGCAACGGTAGGAAAGAGCCACTCGATCAACTCGGCCCGGTGCGGAGGATAGAAATACCTTTGCTACAATAAATAATTTAGTAAGTGAGCATCACGGATAAGTTATATAATATGCATAAATTAGCGGATTTATTTAATATACTTTTACCTGGAAGTGCATAAACCAGAATGCCTTTCTCTCCTCCGGAGCCTCAGAGTAGTTGATCCAAGGGCCAACGTAGTTGTTCCTCAGAAATTGGCCCAGGCGTCTCTGAACCGACGATGGAAGATATCTAAACAGAGATAATTATTTAGAATACTGAAAAAGTCAATATACGATGAATAAAGAAATACACGATCTATATTATACTAAACCATCTAATTGACTTACTTTGTACCGTCGGCCCAAATCTCTATCCTCGTCTCCTCCGGAGGTACGCATGGAGGATGAATAAAGAAATACACGATCTATATTATACTAAACCATCTAGCTTTAGTCTTGCATACTGCCCACCAATCCGACCTCGTTGTCCCCCGTCTAGGATAAGTTGTGAAGTATACGAGCTGAGCTTGACTTGATAGGACAAATGGTTCGTAGCCTTGATATCTACGCTTGTAGTTTATATCCACAAGGCCATGCTTGTCAATTTTCCAATCTTGATTTTGAATTGGAATGAACCATTCACACCTGAATAGCATGATATTAGCAGGTTCTGTGCCATAATTATATGTCAACTCCACAATCTCTCGTAAGATGCAAAAAAATTATTGCCCGGATTGACGTCTTTGTAGTTCGAAGATTTGATACACAAACAACTATTTTTCATGGAATCAAGATCCAGAAAGCTGTCTCTGATAGGAGCATTTGTTGACTTGAACCTGAACCCATTCACACAAAAACTTGGCCATATTTTTACGGTAGTAATTGGTCCCTTGGCTAGAGTTCTAATAGATTCACCCTCGGGTGTTATTAGACGATCGGTCTAAATACCAAAGTAGTGATAGTATGTTATTTATTTTCCAAGTGCAGAAATAAAAAGTAATTACCAAGCATCTTACATATGCGCTCAACCAAGAAGAAAAATGGCATCTCATATCTTGTTCTACTTCTTCGTCTGTTATGTAGGGTCTAACCGATCTCAACTCATCATTATATGTGCTAAAAAACAATGAAGAAACTGTTGATTAGTAGCATAATAGTATCTTATACTATTACATTGAGATGATGTAAATGTGGACGTATTAATTACTTATCCCTCTAGCTTCTCCACTTCATCCTCGTTGCAATTGAGTAATATATACAATTGAGCATCCCTTAGCTCGTCGTCATTCAAATATCTCTTCTTCATTTTTCTCGAAGGCTTTTCGGATTCATTGAATACTTTGAGTATTGCATCATTAGATTCCTGATATGTGTCGTCGTTTCTCGGAGCTTTCATCCTATTAGTAGCAACATGCGGTTTGAAATACGTCGAGCAAAAGTTTGTAATCTCTTCGAGAACATAAGCTTCACAAATAGAGCCCTCAACCCGTGACTTGTTTTTCACCTTTCTCTTTAGGTGATTCAGATGTCGCTCGAAGGGGTACATCCATCGATAACCGACAGGACCACCAACACGTGCCTCATAGAAAAGATGAATTGGCAAATGCTCCATAGAGTCGAAGAATCTAGGAGAAAACACCTTCTCGAGCTTACATAGTGTTACCGCAATGTCCTTCTCTTGCTTTTCTAGACGATCGACGAGCAACTTAGTACAACAAAGATCTCTGAAGAATATGCTCAGCTCTGTCAATGGGTCCCAAACGACATGCGGTAAGAATTTCTGAAATACAATCGAAATTAACCTCTCCATGAATACGTGACAATCGTGGCTCTTCATACTCACCAGTTTATTCTCCTTGAGGTTGGCGCATCTTCTCAAGTTTGACACGTACCCGTTTGAAAACTTTAGACCCTGAATCCACCTACAAAGTCTACCTTTATCCTCTTTCTCCAGTGAGAAAACTGACTTAGGTTGCTTTAACTTTCCATTCCCCTCCTCTATCAAATGCAATGCAGGATGTCTACATATTTCTTCTAAGTACAACCTGGCCTTCGGTTTATCTTTCGTCTTCCCCTTTACCTCCATTACAGTATTAATTATGTTATCAAACACATTCACTCGATATGCATGACATCAAGGTTATGTCTGATCAGATTGGTGCTCCAATATGGCAGATCCCAGAATATACTCCTCTTCGTCCAGTTATGGGTGTGACCAAATCCGTCACACTTGTACCCCTTAGTAGGATCTTCGATAGCACTTGGTAAATCTTTTACCTCTTTCCATATCGTGTATCCGGGCTACCTTGGCGGTGGATTGGCCTTCTCCACAACTCCCGCACGAAAAGCATTCTGGTTCCTCCAGTACGGATGATCCTTCGGCAAAAATTATCGATGACAATCGAAGAAGCACGGTTTGCCTCCGTGTTTCAAACATAAATCCTGAGTACGGTCCATATAATACGGACATGAGAGACGACCATGGGTGCTCCATCCCGATAACATTCCATAGGCCGGAAAGTCGTTGATGGTCCACATAAGTGCTGCCCTCATCTGAAAATTCTGCTTTCTAGAAACATCGTACGTGTTGGCACCTACTTCCCACAGCTGATTCAACTCATCTATCAAAGGCTGTAAATACACATCGATATTCCTCTTCAGATTATTCGGACCCGGGATAAAAACGGTTAGGAACATATACGGAGTCTTCATGCACATCCAAAGCGGTAGATTGTATGGAGTGACGATCATAGGCCAACACGAATACTGGGAGCCCGAAAGTCCGAATGGGGTAAAACCGTCAGAGGAGAGCCCCAATCTGATATTACGCGCTTCCTCGATAAAATGTGGATACTCTCGATCAAAGTGCTTCCATGCTTCTCCATCGGATGGGTGATCCAATACTCCTTCGATCTATTTTCGCCTGTGCCAACTTATGTTTTTTGTAGTCTCCTTAACCATAAACAACCGCTGCAACCGCGAAGTCAAAGGCAAGTAGTGCATCGAATCGGTAGGCTTCCTTGCACCGACAGACTTTCCTCTAACAGTGGCCTTGTAGCGATCAGCACCACAGAATCTGTAGCATCTTCATCCTTGTCGTCTTTGTAGTACAACATGCACCTGTTGCGACATGCATCAATTTTCTCGTATCCCATCCAAAGCGATCTCACCATCCTCTTAGATCGATAGAAGTCTTTAGGCAACTTTGCACCCTCGGGCAAGATCTCTATAATCAAATCGAGCAGTCGATTATAGCATTCTTGTGACATATTAAAGTCGGACTTGATGCTCAATAATCTTGTAACCACCTCCAACGGTGCATGATCCTCACAACCAGGATATAGTAGAGTCCTTGCATTCTCCAGCAACTCCATAGACTTTGCAGCATCGGCATTCGGTGCCTCCTCAGCTGCATCATAATTGTCCGGATTGAAACTAGGTCCCGTCGCATCATGATTGTCCGGATTGAAACTAGGCCACGACGCATCATAAACCATGTTCACCAACCCGTCGTCGTAAGCATCGTGGTCGTGGACATCCATATATGGCTCCACATAGGGCTATGACTCCGATGCTTGAGATACAAGTTCTCTGTGCGCGGTCCACTGATAGTAATTCAGCGTGAAGCCCTTCGAGTACAAATGATATGTAACTTCCACTTCTGGATGATATTTCCTGTTGCGATATCTCACATATGGACACTTAATTTTGGTACGGTCCATGTACTGAGAGAACGCCTTGGCGAACTGCAGGAACTGCTGTACACCCTCAATGAATTTATCCCGCATATCGCACATTTCATCAGGATGACTGTTCTACATCCACCAACGATGACATAGATAGTAATTCATATCAATTTCTAGATACTTCTGCAAAAATGACAGTATGTATCACATAAATTATTACATACATTGGTTTATCACCTAACTTCATAACTTAACGGTACTATAAAAATTATAACTGATATAATACATACTTTCATTTATCAAAGTCTAAAATAAGCAATATTCAAAACAACTGACCATTTATCAAAGTCTAAAATAAGCAATACTTTCATTTCATAACTGATATAATACATACTTTCATTTATCAAAGTCCAAGAGCCCTAGATATGGAATATAAATGTTAATGAGTGTTTTGAAATGATAAACATGGTTAACTAGTTAATGGTGATATTTCTAAGGCACTTCTAGATCCATACTAGTTTACACTAGTCAATACTAGGTTAATACCTTGCTACACTATGTCTTCTAGGTCGTACTAAGGAATTCTAGTTTATACTAGTTAATGCCTAGCTAATACTAGTTATTACTAAGTATACTAGTTAATATTAGCTATACTAAATACTACTAGTATAACTTAACTAATATCCTACCTTACCCCAACTCACATCTTAGCTCATAAATGTATGTCACAATAATACCTTGGTCCCAGTCACTTGTTACTCCCACTTGATACTGGACTACTAGGATATTCTGCTTTGATATTAAGTACTCTACTATCCACACCGAGAGCCTCTTACCTGAATACTCTGCACTCCCAAACTGCAACCCCTTGGCCTGGCACCTTGCACTTCATCCTTATACTTGCTCACTGGACTACAACCCATAGCAGTCACTCCTCCCTGATACCACAGTATCAGTTTACTTCACAGCACTATTGTGCTCTAATTGAACTGCACTGCACTGATCTCTCTTGCCAATTAAATCCTTGATACCACAGTATCAGTTAAGGGCTGTATTGGCATGCAACAAGTGACCTGTGAACACCTACCCGATACTTGGCTATACCTTAACACAAACACATGCCTGCAGACCCTAACTAAGTCTGCAACCTCTGATACTTTGTACTGCTGCTGTAGTGGCTAAATCTTTCTTTCACTTAGTTGTTTCCAACTTCCCTTAGCTACTGCCATGGCTCACAGCAGTGCTGGCTGCTGCCTTGCCATTGCTCAAGCATGCATGTGTTTGATGCTGCTCAAGTGTGCACCAACACTCTCCCACTGCAGAAGATGACAGGAACCAATCCCCTCCTCACAGTGCCAACCCGACACCACTGCAACACATTGCCAGCTTGCCTAATGCACTAGGCCAAACTGAATTGAGTTCAGTTCCAGAAGCCTCATAGTTCAGTAGTGACACCCACACACAACTCGACTCTTCTACCCTCTCCCACACCAAGCACAGCTAGAAGACACTATACTATGAACACCAACACAGATAACAGTAGCTATATACCTATCTATGTATATATCGAGATATACCTATATATGCATATACTCTCTCATATGCAAATAGATAATACACCAATTTATATATACATATCATATGATACTCTGAGGCATAAATAGACACACACACACAACCACTAGTCCAATTCACAAACATTTGGTGTGCAACACCAAGATACTCTAGGATACATCCTCCATACACCACACCACCATGATACCAACCCTCAATTCACATGGACACATCCAATAGATCAAATATTGTATGAATAAACTAATAGTTGACAATATTGAATAAAATAGATGTATAGGAATCAATCCTGATCAAAAACCCTAACCCTAACCCCAGGTCAAAAAACCTAACCCTAACCCTAGGTCCTGATCAGTGTTTGTGTCAGTGTGTGTGTATGTGTGTGTCGTGTCTGTGTCTGTGTCAGTGTCTGTGTGAGTGTGTGTGTGTGTGTGTCGTGTGTGTCTGTCAGTGTCTGTGTGTGTGTGTGTCGTGTCTGTCAAGTGTGTGTTGTGTCAGTGTCATATGTGTGTCCTGTAAGAGAGAGAGAGAGAGAGAGAGAGAGAGAGTTAGGGTTTACCTAGAGCTTAAGGAGGAGGAGGGGGATGTCGGAGTAGCCGCAGCCGTGGAGAGCCGGTCGTCGGAGGGGGGGGGGAATCGAAAGTTTTCGAAAATTTCGACAGATGGGGGAAAAGGAAACTGCGCCCTTATTAACCAAAATTTAGCGACGTTTAGCGACGTCAAATAACAACGTCGCTAAAATAAGCTTTAGTGACATCAAATACGTCGCTAAACACGTTGCTAAATATTTTTAATATATACGTCGCTAAATACGTCGCTAAACATCGCTAAATTAGACATATTAGCGACGTTTAGCGACCTTAATTAAACTTATAGCGACTAATCTTTTAAAATCTTAATAAAAATCGCTAAACGTCGCTAAATGTCGCCGTTTAGCGACGTCTAGCGATGTTTTTACATGGAGTCGCTAATTTACCTTTCATTAGCGACGTTTTTACATAGAGTCGCTAAAATGCGTCGCTAATCCCGCTTTTTCTAGTAGTGCAAGAATAATAAATGATGAGCACAAGTATTTCGGGACCTTCAGCGAGGCTAGTTATATGTACGTGTAGGATCGTCGTCTTACCAGACCGTAGTCCAATATGGTGTGTCACTAGTGACCTTTATATAGTTAGGCTGCATGTTAATGTTAATCCGCTTCCAGGTCTATCAAATTGTTTGCAAGAATAAACTCATTACACACTTATATTTGATGAAGGCTAATAATTGATGCAGGAACACACTTGTGATACATTTTTACATTATGAATTGATAACATTGTTACATGGAAGGGTGGTAAGCCTTGGGTAAGGTTCACTGTGCTCAAGGATATACTTATGTTCACATGTATATCTATTTATGCAACTATTTCCCCTGTAACTTGTATGATTCATATATATGTTTAAAAAATGTTAGCTGATTCTAAGGCAAGATTAGAAAGTCAACATAATAATTTTATCTGCATTCATATGATTACCATATTGGTTTAATTGAGTTTGTCGGAGGCCACTCACAAATGAATTTAATATAGTGACTTCCCCCTCCCAGGTGTAATTTTGCTAGGACGTACTGAGACATTGAAGCTCAGATTGGCAACTTGAAGATGTTAGACTGGAGATAATTTTTTTTTATATAAAAGACATATAAATGGAACATCGTTATTTGTATAGTTTCTGGAGTTGTAAGCCTTGCAAAATATTTTGTTGTATTGAGAGCCAGTATTGTAATTGAATTATTATTTTGGCCTCGAGTATTTATAATTTTGTTGTAAATTATCAATAAAGAGAATTATTTTTGTATACCGCTTGTCTGTTCAACGTTTTTGCTTATTTCTGCTATAATGACTTATTTTTTAAAATATTTTATTGGCTGTGATTGATCTTTTCTTGTAAAAGTTTAATTTAGACTTATACGGTATCACGTCCAGTGGCCATTTTCGATTATGCGGAACCAGATCATGACATATAAAGGGCATGATGTATGAAATATTGTAAATCTCTTGTATTTTCAAGTTGTAAGCCAAGTTGACATTTTTTTTTGCTATTTAAAGCCTTTGTAATTTCTTTGTAAGCTTATCAAGAGATCCTTTTTACTATATCTTTGGTACTTTAATTTGCTTGCTCATTATTCCGATGTATTAACCATTTTTGAGTTGATTCATTAATGGTGCATGTTCATCTCTTGTACAAGTGCAATTTATACTTGTATGACATCATATCTAGTTGTGATTTGTTGTTCTGTGAAATCAGGAGGTGATAGAGAGCACTGGAATCAGCAGTGTACCCATAGAGTTTATTGGTGAAAAGTTATTAGCACTACAATTCCAAGGTCAAAAACTATAATTTCAGTAAATTTAACTAGTTGTTTTCTACTTTGGTCAATTATAGAATATGTCAAAAATATTATAATACTTAAATTAAAGAAATTTTAGCAAATATTTCCATTCTAAATGTTAAAACTAGCATATATCCCTACTATTTTTTTAACAAGCAAATGCCCCCATTCTTTGTACGAAATAGAAAAAATTTAAGATAAACCCTCACTATTTTCACCAAATTTTAGCTGTTTTACACATGAGTGAGAATATTTGCTAGTTAAAAAAAATAGTGGAAGTATATGCTAGTTTCAACATTTAGAATAAGAGCATTTGCTAAAATATTCCTAAATTAAACTATGTTTTAAATGATCGTGTTAGGTTCCGAAAAACTAAAGGGTTTAGGCTTTTGTGTTCGGGAATTTATAGAATTATGAAAACAACTAAAGGTTTTTATTTATAGAATTATGAAAACAACTAAAGGTTTTTATTTACGGACATCTGACACTAAATAAATCCTCCAAAAACAATCAATTTTTTTTATGATATATATATATATATATATATATATATATATATATATATATATATATATATATATATATATATATTCAGGATGCTTATCGATAAGAAGCTAACAAAAAAATAGGACGGAATTCAATGTTCGTAGCTTGGAGATACGGTCCTTCAAAGTCATCATAGCTTCTGAAAAATAGTTTATTTTGGCTGTTTTGGGGACTATGTTTGGGGTCTATTTCCGACAGAAAAGAGGGGGTGCTTGGGTGCTAGGAAGAAAAATGAAGGGGTTATATTGTTCAATTTCAGAATTTATTTAGTTATATATATAGGATGACCAGGGATTGATTAATAATGATAGGAGAATAGGATTAATATTTGAATTTGAGGTTCAATAGGGTTATGATTAGGTTAATTAGTAAAAATGATTATATTTAAATAGGAATTTTATTTATTAAATCAATACATCAATTATTAATTACTTTTTAATTGAAATAACTCCTAAAAGTTACTAAAAAAATTAAAAAAATACTAGAAAAATTCTTGAAAATAGAAAATGACATTTTAAACCCTAATATATATTTAGGGTTATTTTGGAGCGTAGGTTTCTACAGTAAATAGTAGAAGTCCTTTAGTAATTAAATTACCTATGTTAAAATTATCTACAAATTGAAGAAAAATCTAAAAATAAAATAAAATAAAATAAAATAAAATAAAATAAAATAAATTGACTTAATTAGATATTCTCACTTATTTTTGTATATCAGTTTCTATTGGTTTACTTGTTACAATTACAAGCTTAGTAGGTGGTAACCCTCGTTCGTCACAATTGTTCTTTAACTCATTTATATTTTTGTTAGAGTTTCTTGTTAAAACAATTTTAAAAAAAATCCAATTTTTAAGTAGGGTTTCTCGGGATGCATATGCGCACTTCTACAACTACTAAAATGAACGAGAATAATACAATGAAGAGAAATAAGAGTTACCGAATAACGAAAATCACAAGGACTATTCGATATGGTCTCCTCGAACCATCTCATTCTAATTCCGCAAAGAATTTCTGAATAATGTTCTACCTCTTTATTTGAAAGCTGTAAATCTCGTTGAATGCATGATTAGCTTCCAAAATTAGGTTGAGAAATCTCATTAAACCCCTTGTCAAAACCGTCAAAGATGGAGCAAATCCAACTGCCAAAATGATAAAAAAAAATTGGCCCATAATAGGGCAACCCGCACAAGACTGGTACGTTGCCGACGTACCGATTTCTGCAATTGTTGCTGCCAGTTGTAACCTGTATATTGGTGACATATCGGCCATCTACAATTGTGCTGTCAGGATAACCGGATATGCTGCTGACAATAACGGTGACATATTGGTCATCTACAATTTGATCCTATTCATGATGAAATGGGTTGGAATGATATTGTTCTAGATAGGTAAAACCATTCTAATAACTAGCCTATGTCACCGAACTCAACTAATGGTCAGTTGAGAAGAAGTATAAATCTTTCTGGCTAGACGGATGGTTTCGAAATCAAACTGCAGGAAAAATGTGGAACAGTGGGTCCAAATGACATGTAACGTAATGTACACAAAGTTCCATGCATATCGTCCGACATATAAATAAAGAAAAGAAAAGAAAAGAAAAGAAAGGCAATGTCCTGCCAGAACTGAGAAATTCAGCGACTCTCTTATTTATTACAAGCAACAGCACTAACACAACTTATTTTTAAGCCTGCCCTTCACTTGAGAGAGAGGATTCAAGAGCAAGGGGGGAATGACAGACCGCAGAGACACTTGTTGTGGTCGAATGCATGCATCTCCATGAACATAGCGGTGTTCGTTCCGTTCGGTATCGGACCGCACAGCCTATTGTAGCTCAAGTCCAGAGCCCCAAGATTTGTCACTTTGTTGATCGTCTCCGATATTCCACCGGTTATCTTGTTATGGCTCATCCTGATGACACTGAGACCCTCAGCGAACTCCACCTTGGAGAGGTTGAAGCTCAGGCGGTTATTCGACAGCTCGATCCACGACACGTTCTTCGTCAGTCCGAACAGGAACGAGGCGTCCCCGGTGAGCCGGTTTCCCTGCAGGCGGATGTCCTTGAAGTCGATGGCCGCAAAGGAGGACGGTATCTTGCCGGTAAGATTGTTGTCTGCGAGGCTGAGGTGATCGCCGGTGAGCGTGTCGGGAATGCGGCCCGAGAGCCTGTTCCCGCTGAGGTTGATGGCTGCACCCTTTGCCCCCAAGCAGGACGGGATGCGCCCGGTGAGCTGGTTTTGGCTGAGGTTGATGCCGGTCATGTTCAGTCCGAAGCATTTGGGGATGCTGCTGTTGAGGTTGTTGAATGCGAGGTTGAGGGATGTGAGATTCGGGAGAGAGGAGAGGAAGGATGGTACGGGGCCGGAGAGGCTGGTGAGGACGATGGTCAGTTCGCGAAGCGACTGCAGTTTCGTGAAGAAGCGAGGGAGAGGGCCGGCGATGTTGTGGAAGTCGGACAGGAAGAGCAAGGCGAGCCCGGAGAGGTCACCGAGGGACGGAGGCAGGGACGGGCCGGTGTACTCCGAGCCGTCGAGCTCGAGGTAGACGACTACGGCGGCGCCTGTCACGTCCCCGCTGCACTGGACGCGCCACCAGTCTCTGCAGCAGTCGGTGGCAGGGTCCCAGCTCGTGAAGACGTAGGAGGCGTTGTCCATTTCAGCCTTGATCCTGAGAAGGGCGTCGCTGTCCTGTTTTCGGCACAGGATCCGTGAGAACGCATGGGGGAGTGAGGTGATCAGTAGGAGGAGAGAGAAGGAGAGGAAGGGCGACACCATTAATTCTCAAGAGACTTTAGAGTAAGAATTCAAGATTGAGGGAGAGCTAGCTAGCCGGGAGTACTTATAGAGATTTTGATGTTTGGAGCGAGAGCAGATTGGTCGCAAGGGGGGGGGGGGGGGGGGGGGGGGGGGGGGGGGGGATCCATCTCGTCGCTAAGAGCTCGTCGCTAAGAGCGTTCAATGAGCGAGTGGCAGAGCCTCGGATTTGATGCAACTTATTATATTCCTCCTTATAGATGGGAAAAAGAGTTAGTTTGGTGTGATATTCTGTAAAAAAAATTGGCAACTTGCATTCTCCGTTGGAGCTAGCATTAGCTACAAGCTAGTCAAGATTTCTCTAGAAGAGCTCAATCCATCTGTAGGAGGAGATGGATCTACGTTCGTACATGTGCCGGAATGCAAGGAGTGTCAAATGCCGCTCATCACGAGATTTGTCCCTAAGCAAGGAGGTTCTCCTTTGGTAGTTAAAGAAACGGCCAACTTAATTCGTACACTTTTGAGGATTGAAGTATATACAGTAGGTCGTAACTGTACTATAATTAATGTAGATGAGTTGTTGATGATCTCACAATAAATCCCTTCCGGAAGAAATGGCATGAAATATATATAATTGACTTCCACATATGTGATTTATACGTACATACTACATAGTGTGTCTTGAGGAAGCTGGACGTGCATGTGCCGGAACCTATGGAGAGGTTCCTGCATGAATCCATGAATGCTAATTGCTTTCACTCAGATATACATATACATGTGAAGAAATCAAAGTCAAAGTCGTCTCGTCCTCCAACTGGAGCTTGATGGCAAGCAGGAAGGCACTAATTTACCTGTTTAATTTATAATGACGACCTACCATGTACTTTTGACAATTGATACATAAAATTCTAAGGTCATCAAGTGCTATTGTGCATGATCCCAAGGTGTCAACAGTCGGTTCTTGTGTGTTCACGAGTCTTCTTTCGTAGGAGAGGAGAGAGGTGATGATGATGCGTGAGAGGGGGGAGAGATGCAAACTGGTTCCATTACTAGTGGAGTAACAGGGCTTTCAAGATTTGGCCCATGTCAAACCTATCCTTGTTGGAGATTGATATTGCTTAGCACCGAGGCCCATGTCAGACCTAAGCCTAATACCAACTAATATGTAGGTTGTAGTGTAGAAAGTGAAAGCACCCCAAGGGAGGATGAATAGGGTGAATCTACAAAATAGTCTACTTAAAGAATGTTAATAGGTAATTTAAAATAAGTGATAGAAATAAGACAATAATACAAACACTCGATGTATCCTGGTATCATCCATGAGATACTCCATTCCCATAACTCTCTCCAGCTTAATACCTTATTATGAAAATAGTTAAACTTACGAGCTTTGATCTGCTCGCCAACTTCATAGACACAACTTTGATATGAATTAATGTTTGCGGACTTCAAGTTCTTCAAGATATATTATGATCTTCTCACAACAATTTGAAGATCATAATTTAAAATTCAATTTAAACCCTATCTCAAATAGATATTGGCAACTGAAAGTTCTTGTATGTGAAGAGATTTGGACTATGATTTTTAAGTGTTTGGCCTTTAGAGTCCAAGAAGTTGTGGAAGAAAGAGCTTCAAGTGCTTTAAATAGCACACACAAGTAGCTACTCAAAATAGAGTCGTTATTATGAAGGCAGTAGTATATTGTTGATATACTATCAGCATAGTAACAACTATAAAGGTAATCGCTAAAGTATTTTAATGTTGAGAAATTTAGACCAGACAATATACTGGCGTTATACTTATGGTAAATTGCTACTATATTTTCAAGATTTTTTTTTTAAAGGGACTTGCTCTTTGGAAACAAATTAAAGTTTTTTTTTTATTCTAAGAGTGTACCATTATTATACTACCAGAATACAATTGGTATACCGCAAGTATAATGCCATCGCTAACTAGTATAATGTTTAACTACACAGGAACTCTTTGAAATAAATTTTGGCCAAAGTGGGTATAAAATATAGTTCCAGGTTGAATCCGGCTTATTGGGTGAGGGCTTTTGATAGCTTTGATTTGCCATTACCTATTAAGCTATAATCTTTCCTAGAGTAGAATGTAAAAAAGATTATACTAAACTTGATAACTTAATTCTTCAAATAGCTTATCTTCTTTAATTCAATCCATCTTTGATAGAGCTAACTAGATCCGAAAACTGATTAGCTTACGGAGGCTTCACCCAGAAGCCCTACGAGGGGCATATCCCCTTTGACCAATGAAGCCTTGTTAACAAAAGTAGCTATATCATGGGGGGGGGGGGGTGTTCAAATAAATTGAGCTAATAATATCTATAGCTAATCATGATTTTTTCAATAAGTTAATGATTAATCTTGCTTCAAAATATTCGAATTGCTTTACTGCAAAAGTAATGTTAAGCAAATAAGATTATATATATAGTACCAATGATGATAGGATTGGTGCACATTAGAAGTATGATATGTTTACGTATTAATAATATACTGATTTGTATGACCATTAGTGATTTCATAACAGAAAAGTTAATCGATTAACCTTAATAAAATACTCAAATTAATTATTGTACTAACATAAATGTCACACCCTAGTACCAGAATACGGAGACGGACATGTCTAGCTACCCCGTACAAGGTATAGAACATCGTACGACGATTACGGCTGTAACTAGATAAGGGATGCATGCTACAATCAAGTCGCTTCTGGTTACACAGAGCATCTATGTCTCAACCAATCAAACAAGAAGCAATAAACATAGAACATGTATGATAAAGCAGAAAGGCATCCCAAATGCTCTGTTAAAATATTCTGGGAACTAGCTGTACAAAATGAGAAGCTAGTTGAATTACAAAAGTACATGTCCATGATCAGCTACGGTCTGATTAATTACAATCATGTAAAGGAAGGTAAAAGTTCAGAATATCTGACTAATAAGTGTAGGTGGCTAAACGCCCAAAAAAATTTAATATACAACGACGAGCAGGGAAGAAGAAACTCACTCATGTCCCTCAGCGGCTATCCGTTTGGTGCACGTCATTGGTCAGGAAAGGTAAGCTGGATCCTTGGGTGCTGGCTCTAAACTTGGCTATACAAAACTAGTGGGGTTAGACCCTAAATAACAAGTACCACATGGGAGAACGAATGAATAAACAAAAACTCAAACAATATATATATATATATATATATATATATATATATATATATATATATATATATATATATATATAGTGCATGAGCCAAGAACCATATGCATATATACTATCATCGAGACCATGTGACACGTCTACACCAAACAAGGACAAGAATTGTTGTACCATATCGAGATAGAATACATCCTCTGATTAAGGTCAAGCTATAGTATTCTGCGTCATCATTTTGGTCCATAGCCTTTCGTATCACAATAACCCAACCCTATAACCAAACAAGGATAAGGGTTGAACTACCGCACCATGATAGTCCATGTCCCTAGGCTACGAACAAAAGATACAAACATAAAAAAGTCCACTTACATAATTGGCCATTCACTTGTATGGTTTGCTATGTGGAGTCTGGGTTATCCCAGAAACGTTATGCATAATAGGAATTCTCAGATCATGCACTATTCAAGAGGGGCTAGTCGAGCCATGATTAATAAAATGTAGCACATAGAATATGCACCGTTCCCTTAATAGGCCACCGTGTTGACGGATCACATAAAACGTATAGTACAATATAGTAGTCGGATATTGTAATCAACTAGTGCAGATTTTAAACAATATCCTTGGGAGCCAGCCTTGTACTCCCCAAATGGATATCTGAGGGTGGCTATCATGCACGATCTCGGGATATTGTCCTCCTAATGCTCTACATATTTTAGTTGTCTAATTACCCCTACAGTTATCTGGAATCACATGGCGTGGTCTTATGATCATTCCTCCTATATGTCATACCGTAGTACGTGTATGCTAGGTACGAATCCACATTTGTTGATTATAAGCCAAAATCTTGTTTCACCCAAGCGTCATGCAACGATTAAGCAAATCCTCGACATGCTTTATTTATTGGCCAACTACTATGTCCGTGTTGGAGAAATCAAAATCATATAATATCACATATCGGGTAGAAGCCAAGATCATATAATATCACATATTTGGTAGAATAGGTGGCACCTCGGTACACAGCCAATGTCACGAACTGTACCCAAAATTTGGGCACGAGTCGTGGGTACATCCAGCCTACGCCACAACATCGACGGTAAAATGATATCTAGATTATAATACTATCTATCACAGCTCACAATAATATATATAACCTATCAATGATCTCAACTCCATAAGGAGGACAAGATGAATGTAAATATGACAACAATATTATTACTTAATCACATAATTCTATAAGGAAGAGAAATAGCATGATAATGACATAAAGGAAAAGGGAAGTCTAAAAAAATATATACATTACACATCCATGAGTCTAAACATCAACATAAGGAATCCAAATAAAATATACAACTCAAAGTATCTCAAATATATAATCCAACTACAAATGAATGCTAGACTCTAAGTCTCTACTAATGGATCCAATACTGGAATGAGATCCTTCTAAAGCTCCTGGGTGAAATTCTCGTCTACTCCGGGTCCGTAATAAGTGGGGCAGAAAGCCTTGAGATTCTCTAAAAATGTTATCCAGTCAGGATTGGAGCAAAGCACATAAACTAACAACAGTTCCATTAATTTAACCAAGACTATAAAGCAGTAAGCAATAAAAATACAAGATAGAAGAAAAATTAGACAATAAAAAAATTGGTACGCAGATAATCATCACACCGGTAATAATAAACTATAAATAAACAAGGAATCACTTTATCAGCAGGTGTAAACTGGAAAAGAGATATGAACAACTACTAAGTGCCTTAAAATATTAATTATTATGTGATCATCTTGGGACGTATCATGCTCTACCATATATGATTGACTATGCATAAGTACAATAAGGGATCAGGTCAATTAAGTATGATTGACTATGCACAAGTACAGGTAAGGTGATCAGACCAATCATATACGGAGAGCTATGCACAAGTAATAAGATCAGGCTATACCCTCGTGTAGTAGGGGTGAGCTATGCACAAGTAGGTAGTGTATGATCACATAATCAACTAATACTTGTCCATCCCCGGTTAGTACAATGGATCAAATCATGACTCCTCATGACCAGTATCTATGATACTAACCCGTGTATCCACTGTGTCGGAAATCAAGCATAATATTACATACTAGAATTATAGTAATCATCAAAATAAGGAAACTGTCAGAGAATGTACTCGCTTGAGGTCCTGAGCAAAGTGTGAGGATCAATGCCCAAAATGGAGTCACAAACCTAAATATCAAATATTACTGTTAAATGGTGAAATAAAGGATAAACATGATTACTAACTAATTATGAGGTTTCTAGGCCATGTCTAAGTCTATACTAGGTTAACTAGGTCCACTAGTCAGTTTCTATATCATAAAAGTGTATATTAGACACTATCTATCCAAACTAGTCTTTACTTAGCTATACTAACCCTCAGTGTTAAGTATCTATATTATATTAGGTTATAACTATATCCTAGAGCCTAGTTAGTATATAAATAACCTATATTATTTACCTTGCTAGTACTCCATCTTAAATAGTATTAACCAATATTTACACTGGCTATACTAGTACCAACTTAACTGATACTAAACTTAACACCCCACTCACTTAACTGATCACTAATACCATATACTAATTCCTACATACTTATTATCTTAATACCTTAACTAACACTAGTCATTAACTAGCTCATACTAGTGGTACCAAGGTATTCTAACCTTATAAGTTACATCCAACAATACTAGTCAATAGATGGGTTAGTACTAGATAATATCCTAACTAATACTAACTCGTATCAATAATTGATACTAACTTATATTAGTTTACCACTACTAGCCTAACTAACTTATACTAACTCAAGTAACTAATACCAACTTTTCTCACCTAAAATCACACACACACCACTTAGCACTGACATTGATATAACTAGATGCACAGGCCAACCCATGATACTAACTTAATTAACTAGCTAGTACTAACTTAAAATCATTGATACTAACTTGTATCAATTAACAAACTAACCTAACAATAACTTGAGCATCACCGTTAACTGATGTCTAAACACTACTACCCGATTTCCCCCCATACTTACATCCACCTGTTGTTGTCAAACAACCAATACCAAGCCACACTTGCCCCACAGTTGTCAAACACAGTAGGCAAGGCTGCTAAATCACCCTTTTCCTCTAATCTCTTCAATGATACTTACATGTATTAGTCTACAACCCCAAGAATACTCCTCCATACTGACATCACTTAAGCCCTCTCACTAATAACCCGAGCCTACTACCTAAACACCAACTCCTTACATATCTGACCAACTGCCCAATTGCCCAACTGCCCAACACCAGATCCGGATCACAACTCCATCAGTCATTCATGCACCATCAACTTCCACAGGTATGCTACTGTGTACATCATGCATACTAATCTGCATATGTGCAATATTTCCAAGCTAATATCTAGGAAGACCTGTACTGATACATTGTATTAGTTATCCTTGGTAATTTTCCCTTCACAAACATATCCAGTATTACTGTTAAGGCCCACTACACTCACACACTCTACTTCCATTGTAGAGAACTATTACTTCTCCTTACCTCATGGTTGCCCGAGCTAAATTTAGCCTGGCAACAGATCACCATATAGTTCCTCTAACCCAGGTCCCCAACTCTTTGGCCTATAGCAATGTGATGCCTAAACTGCAACCTACAATCTCATGCACTCGAGCCTACAATTTATCACTCAAAAAATTGATACACACTGCAAATAGTGACTAATACTATCACCCATTAGTCCAGACATGGCTCCCCACATTGCAGTGCTCCAAGGAGCACTTGCCTGCACACTTAATAATATCACAGTAACTTCAAGTGTGCACAATTGTGTACATACACCTACTATATGAATGTATACACTAAACTATATATATATATATATATATATATATATATACACACACACACACACACACACATACACTAAATGGATAATTCACTAAACACCTTGAGGGCAAAGGCAAGATATCCTCTAAAGTGTTATAATACACTAGCAACTCATATACCAAATCTCACAATTACCACCAATGCTATATATACATATCAAATATAACTATATACATATAATATAATTAGTTATAATGGACATTAGAGGAAAAATACACCTATAAGAACAAAACCTCCAATATGGACACAACACCATGTAGGAATCACATTGAACCATTATAAACTCATTCTCCCTCACTTATGGGTATTCCTAATCCATGGGTGGACTCCTAATGGCCAAAAAATAATAAAAATAAAATAAAATGAGTATTTGAGGGTGTTACCTATTGGAAGATGGATTTCTAATGCAAACCAAAGAGTTCCTAGCTCAAACTCCTTCTTCTCCATTGCTTCTTGCAACCCAAGCTTATAGGCCTCTTAGATGACGAAAATGAGAGGGGTTGGGATTAATTTGGTAGAATTTGGAGTAGGGATGAAGCTATTTGGGGAAGAACCCTAATTTGGAATTAAATGGAATAAAGAATGAGATGAGAGAGAGAGAGAGAGAGAGAGAGAGAGAGTCTCCCCCCTTGATTGGGGGTAGGCCCCATCTTCTCCCTTCCTCAAGCAATGTAAAAAGTCTATTATGCCCCGAATGGTTTATCATGAAGAAAATGGTTAGCTAGAAAACTTCTCTTCCTAATGAAGATTAAGCCTAAACTCTAATTAGAAGGTTTAGTTAACTAAAAAGGGTCCAAATAGGCTAGTATAATTTGTTGGTCAAGTTGTCATGACAAGTTGGTTAGTCCACTAGGGTCTTGCCTAGTCAATTCGTTTAATCACTAACCACTAATAATATATTAGTCACATAAAAGAGCATGCGTATTTATATAAATAAATATTATAACACAATAATTTTTAATAATTTTAAAATAAAAAAATATCCCTATTCTAGAAATGTGGTAGTGACATGCAAATATGTAACACATAGCACGTAGTAAGTGTATCAGGAGATAGAAATGGTCGAGTCAGGATACCAAACTTATTAGTCTGTCACTTGAATTATCATCTTCTTTCAGAACATATGTCATGTTATGTACATAGTTGGTTCGGTCATTTATCATATCGTCTAGTTCAACACATAGGCAGGTCGAGCCCATATCTCTTGTCAAATTTAGATACTGGCCAGTTGTTCATGAAATCTAGGGTACTGCAGGTTGCTTTGTTCATTTACACTTGTAATATTCCAGGGTGATTACATAGAATCACAACCAATACAATGAAAATATCGAAACCAAGAAAATAATAAAACATGTGCATAGGGTCACTTAGGGTAGCATGCGTGCATGAGAGAAGTCACACATGAAAAGCTGTCGCTTGAGAACAGACGCATGGCCGTGTTTGCCTCATGAGAACAATTGTCACATACACTAGATGCCGCATGCTTGGGGAAAAGTCCACGCCTACGAAAGTGTTCCACATCGGGAACACGCGCTGTCAGAGGCGTCTGTGCCATAAATGCGTGTCAAAGAACTATGCATGAAAAGACGTGTAAGAGGCGACATGCACTCAAGGAAAGGGTGCTTATAGCATTAAGTCTCATAGCAAATCCTGGCGCATAAGCAAGACATGCACATAACAATGCACATGGCAAGTTAGGCGTTCAGTGCGAGGTGCATAGTATTCTTTTACATGTACCCTCAGGCGCATGGAGAGATCATGCTTATAGCAAGATCTGCCGCATGGCTTGATCGGGTGCCTAGCTCAGAGTGTGTATGTCAGACAGTCATGAGCCTTCGTCCATACGCCCAGAGGTTTAGGGGCATAGCAAGCGCATGCTGCGAAAGGGTCTACGACAAGGAGTTCATGCCGTATAGCATCACTGTCGCATAGCCTCCTCGTCGCATGAGATTTTATCATCCCAAATCAGCAAGTTTACCATGAAAAAAGCTTCAAACTTGTTTTCTTCATAAAATCCTCATTTTAATTCCAAATCAGGTGAAACAAAAGTAAAAAATGTACAAAATTTAATTCTCTACGACATAGAATAATTTGTTTTTAGAATCACCAAGTTTTAAGAGATCAAAACTAAGAAACACCAAAAAAATCCTAACTTGAAATGTAGGTCTACTTTAGTCTATCCATCAAAACCACAAATACCAAGTATTAAAGATGTAGAGAAACTCATAGTGCACAATATGAACTAATAATATGCAAACAAAATCAAAAATAAAATATGCAAGGTTTCTCCATCTCATGCAAGGTGTACTTGTCTATGAAAAAAATGAGAAAAAAGTAAAGAAAATAAGGGAGGAGAGAGAAGGTTGAGGGTTTAAATAGGGTAGGGTTGGATACATGGCCATTGGATCAAGTCATGACCAATACTAGCCACATAATTAAACCATGAACCAAGCTCAAGAAAAAATGGTTATAGTCTCCACGCAACCTGACAATGATGCCAACAAGCAATAATACGTTATAATACGTATATTGGGAATGTAGAGTGACAAAAAAGGACACCATAGACTCTAAAAAAATGGCAAAATACATATTTATATCATTTTAGAAATTAATATAATTTATCAAACAAAAGAATTTATTTGGTTAAATTTGACCTAAGTATTTCGGGTTTTAATAAACATATAACTAACCAATGATTGACCCATGAAATAAAACATCTACCAAAGAATCTAAATAGGTCATTTAACTTAATTTTGACAATTATAAAAAAATTTGGAGGCTGAGGTAATGTGTTTTTGTCGGCTATGCCGGAATAAGTTTGGCTCCCGAGTTAATCCATTCCGCAGCTCTTCCAAATCTCGATCTGAATATTTGCGTAGATGAGGTCCGAGTCTACTTACTTTTCGATTAAAAGTAAACTCTACGGCCTAGTGGAAAGAAAGCTCTACAGAATAAGGGATGTGATATTCCACGATGATCAGACCATGACCAACACTAAGGATTTCGAGATGCCATCCAAGGTTAGGAATTGTCTGAGTTTGAGTCATCATATTTTGATATATTTCCAGAGGATACATTAGAGAATCAGTCATGGGAGAGTCAGTACATAGAGATGCTCCCAACCTTGGTCATGAACTTGCTGATGATGACCAGGGCGACTCTCAGGAGGATGAGCATGCCGATAAGGTAGTTCCTGAAGGGAATGAGGCTATCGGTACACAACTTACACCAGGGGTTCCATTAAGGAGCAGCATAAGAGAGCGTCGACCATCCATGAGGTACTCACCAGATATATTTGTGTTATTGACTGAAGGGAGAGAACCCAAAAGTTTCACAAAGATGTTAGAAGATAAATTCAGGTAGGAGTGGATGTAGGCCATGCAGGAGGAGATAAGTTTCTTATAGGCAAACTTTACTTATGAGTTGGTACGGTTGTCAAAGGACAAGAAGGCTTTGAAGAATCAATAGGTGTTAAGAGTGAAGCCGACAAAAGATGCTACTCATCCTCAATACTGTAGAAGCATAAAAAATCTATACCATGCGACAAAGTGGTACAGAGCCATGCGCCAAAGAGACCTAGAGCCATATGCCAGAGAAGTCCAGAGCCATGCGCCGTCAAAAACCAGAGTAGTATTCCCGTGTGTCAAGCAGCGCCATGTGCCACTACCACCCCGCTGATAGACATGCTGTCACGCCCCAGTCCCAAAATATTGAGGGACTAGCCACGTGGCAATGACCAGCAGCACAACTCCAATAGGCAAACCCAATTTAAAGGACCCATTAGAGTGCACTTAAGCTATAATAAATATAAATACAGTCTACACCATCTATCACAGAATAATTATAATTTTATCCACAGAAAGTAAACACAAGTCAATATGATAGACCAGTCAAGATAATAGATAAAAAGAAATAAAGTCGATCAATAAGTCCAAATAAATAGTGTCTCGGAGAAAAATCCGATAAAATAAGTCAATACATAAGTCCAAGAGTCAAGATATGAAATAACTGGAAGTAGAAATAACTGAGTATGTAACAGAATACTCAGGAGAAATCCTCTGGCACAACCTCGTCCTCTAGTGCCAGTACTACTCCAACGTTATCTCATTTCCTGTATATCTCAAGGTATTCCTCCTCTACTTTTGTCACGCCCTAGTCCCAAAATACCGAGGGACCAGACGCGTGATAATGGCCAGCAGTACGCACCGATGGACAAATCCAATTTAATGGATCCATCAGGGCATACTTAAGCTGTAAAATCAAGTCTACGACAATCAGGCACAACTAATCTCATCCACACAAAGTATAAAAGTATGATCCACAGAATATAAATAAGGAATATAAATCATCATCTATCTCAACAAGGAACTTCGGGGAACAACTCGATAAATATCTGATACAATGGTTCAATAGACTAGAAAATAAATGACTGAAATAAATAAATGCTGAGCATGAAACATGGATGCTCAGGAAAAGTCTTCAGCTAACACCTCGTCCTCTGATGGCGGAACAGCTCCTGGATCAGCTCCTGCTGCGTTCCCGTATACCTCGGGATAGATCTCGTCCTCAAATTCTGTGGACATAATCTATATCCAGGTCCTCAGGGGACATAGCAAGGTACAAGAAAATATACAAGCCAAAATATAAGCAGTGCTGCAAATAATGAGAATAATAGGGTAAGTATATAATCATCTGTGTGAAATGCAAGAAAGAACATCAATAGTACTCAGGTTGAAACAACTACAAACTCTGTGTAGGGGAGCTGGTAGCAGTGATATCATGAGGTGGTCTAGCTCAGCGGGAGACTGAGTAGCCGGCATAACATAATCAACCTATAGCCTGTGGGTCTCTCCAGCAATCGATGGAATAATTAGGAAATACTAAATAACCAGCTAAGTGATATGCAAGATGAGAACATCACTAGAACTCAGGCTAAAGCCACTACAAGCTCTGTGTCGGGGAGCCGGTAGCAGCAGTAATAATAAGTAATGGGCCAAGCTCGGGCTTAGAGTCTTGTGCCTCACAATAATAGGGGTTATATATATATGATCAGCCTGTAGCCTGTGTGTCTCTCCCCACCCAATGTAACCACGCATATCATGACCATAATGTCTCATGTCCATGTCAGCGGGATCATAACTAATACAATAAGTCATAATTGTCTAAGAATATAATATCTCTGTCAAGTCCTGTATCCTATACATAATCACCATGAATATCTCGGAAAGATCCTGTCTCATAAACAGTGTCAAGTGTCCTGGGTCAAAGTGTACTTGGTAAGACAAGTACGAGAAGATAAAGTGTCACGAATACCCATCTCTAGATGACAATACACAACACCGCGTACGGTGTTGGCACCCGATTAATAATTGGATGCTAAGCAAGTCACAAGGTCCTAGGTTAAGCATGCACAGCAATATAAATAAAGCAAAGAAAGTATGTAATAATACTGCAGAGTTTGGCAAGGTACACTTACCTGGGGTCCGAATACCAACAGTTGTCCCTGTATCAGTGGATCCTGTAGGTACTACTCCAAAAGCTGTAATAAATATCACCAACAGTCTCAGAAGATATCAAATAGCTAGAAACGCCTGTCCTTAAGTCCAATTTGGACACAAGGGCAAAAATGACATTTTCGGGCCAAAGCGGGGTCCACATGTGGGCCACTTTGCACCGAAAAGCGTGTCAGGGTCAAAGGTCTCCAAATTCCTCCAACTCAGTGTTTACAAGTCAGGAATGATGATACGAACCCAACAGAACTTCCAGAACTGGATTCCGATGAGCCGATCACAAAATCGCCCGTCAAGTGGAGCCTGTGGGGCCCACAATACGCGATTTTGTCAACGTTCTCAGAATCGAACCAAACTTGGGTCACAGGACTAGCGTATTGCTACGAGTCCGATGGCACAAGTTTCGTCTCGATCCGACATGTGTACACAAAGTTACAGCATCTTCCAGAATAGACAGATACGGGGCGTTGTCGGCGGATACGCGTTGATTTCGGTGTGCACGCACATCCGAATCGACTTCTGCAAAATTCCACACGACCGTATCAACGTTACGCACATTTCGGTAAAGATCGCGTGCGACCAAGTCGTCCCGTTTGGCGGGGCGCACTTAGTTCCGGGGTGAAACAAGGCATTATTTTTCCTATTTTTGGATCGCGGTGTACGATCACCACAGGACGCGATGCACCGAGCGGATTGCACGGGCACCGAGAGGGTTATATAGTCTACGCGTAGTAACTGACGGAAACTAAAACGGAGTTACAAGGAGGAAGAAAACGGTACCTGAATAGGGCTCCGTGAACGCTGAATTCCACGTGTCCGAGGGTCAACTTCGTGTCCTGGTCGAGAATTCCTGTGTCCTCGTGTCGGCCGTGAGTCCGAGCTAGGGTTCTGACCCAGGGGCAGCGGGGTTTCTCCGGAGGGAGTCGGCTCGGGGTCGTCGACGGCCTGGCGGCAGCGGCGCCGGGTCTGGGGCTGTCGTCGGGTTCGGGGAAGGTCGACGAGGGGTTTGGTCGAGGGCGTCCTTGCGGAGGAGTAACGTCGGGATCGGCAGCGGCGTCGGGATCGGTTGGTTCTGTCGGCGGGGGGTCCGGTGTGGAGCGGGAAGAGGTCGACGGGTGGTCCGGGGAAGCGGCGGCGTCGGGTGTCAAAGCTGGAGGGCGGCGCCGGAGTTGGGGAGATGGAGACGTCGGGTCAGGGCGAAGTCGCTAGGGTGCGGCGTTGTGCACGAAGGCTGTGGGAGGAGTTGGAAAGGGTGGCCGGAGTTCGCTGGGAAACGGCGGTGAAGGAGATGAGAGAGGAAGGGTGCTGCGGCTGGCTGGGCACGCATGCCAAGAGGTTTTATACAGGCGGCTACAGTAAATCCGGCGGGGGCTAGGGTTTACCTAATGGGTTTCGGATCCGGGTCGGGTTTGGCTCGGATCCGACCCGACCCGACCCAATGAGCTGATTTGGTTCAGGGTTGGTTTGGTTTATATATCCCATAGTTTTTAGGTCCTGAAACTCGTTTCTGGAGTCTAATAAATTCATCGAAAAATACCCTGTGTCCGGTTTTCCCTTTTACACCATAAAATATTATTTTCATAATATTTTAACACCAATTAACAGCATTTAGAAATCTTTAACTCACAATTACCTTGGTTCTTCATCCAGAAAATGTCGAAAAATCCGAGAAAATTATATTAAAATTATTCTGAAAATAGGGTGTTTACAATCTACCCCCTTAAGAGGATTGCGTCCTCGCAATCAAAGAATAAGCTACTAAAGGAAGAACTATAAAAATACAAGGTTGCTTAGTTTACAACTGCACCCGTGAATAAGTGGGGATAACGCTGGCGCATACTATCCTCTCGTTCCCAGGTCGATTCTCCAGGAGAATGATGTCTCCAAGCTACACGAACCAGTCTGATTGTCTGTCCCTGCAATGTCTTCTTACTGACGTCGAGGATGCCAACTGATTGTTCTTCGTATCTCAAGCTAGGGCCCACTGCGATCTTTGAATGATCGACTATGTGACTTGGGTCGGTCACGTACCTTCGCAGCTGTGAGACATGGAATACGTCATGCACTCCCTCTAAGGATAGAAGTAATACAAGACGATAAGCCACCTCACCAACGCGCTCTAGAATATCAAATGGTCCAATATACCGTGGGCTCAACTTGCCTCTGCTCCCAAATCGAATGGTACCTCGAGTAGGCGAGATCCTCAAGAATACGTGCTCTCCTTCTTTGAACTCTAGGGGACGTCTGTATGTATCTACCCAATGCTTCTGTCTGTCCTGAGCTGCTCAAAGATGATTCTAAATCTGTTTCACCTTCTCCACTGTCTGCGTTATCAATTCTGGACCCAGTATTTGACGTTCACCAACGTTACTCCAACATATAGGCGATCTGTACTTCCTTCCGTATAAAGCTTCGAATGGTGCCATCTGAATGCTGGCCTGATAACTGTTGTTGTAGGAGAACTCCACTAAGTACAAATGATCTTCCCAAGATCCTCCAAAGTCTAGCATACATGATCGCAACATATCCTCCAAGATCTAAATGGTGCGCTCCGATTGGCCATCTGTCTGTGGGTGGTAAGCTGTGCTGAATTTGAGTCTAGTGCCCAGACTCTCTTGCATGCTTCGCCAGAAATGAGATATAAATCTCGAATCTCGATCCGATACAATACTGACCGACACTCCATGTAATTTGACGATTTGTCGCATATACATGTCGGCTAGTACCTCTGTGGACTGTCCAACTCTAAATGGTAAGAAGTGTGCCGATTTAGTGAGTCAATCCATGATAACCCATACTGCATCTCTTCCGCTGGGGCTCCTTGGAAATCCTGTGACAAAATCTATCGTGATATGCACCCACTTCTATTCTGGTATAGAAAGCGGCTGTAACATACCTGCAGTCCTCTGATGCTCAGCCTTTACTTGCTGACAGACTAAGCATTTGGCCACAAATCTTGCAATCTTCCTTTTCATTCCATGCCACCAGTAATACTGTCTCAAGTCTCGGTACATCTTGGTTCCTCCTGGGTGAACAGAGTACATAGAGCTATGTGCTTCAGTCATTAACTCCTGTCTCAATTCTCCATTTGGAACATACAGGCGATTTTCAAACCTCAATGTCCCGTCTTCGTGTATGTGAAGTCCTGTCTGCATTCCTGCTTCCGTCCTCTCCTTGAGTCTTCGGAATCTAGCATCTGTGAGCAATGCCTCTTTAATCCTCTCCACAAGTGACGACTTAACTTCAAGATTAACCAGCAAGCCACTCTGTCCTGGTAAAACAACCTCTATCTGAAGCTCCTTTAGATCTCTCAATAACTCGGGCTACATCGTCAAGAAATAAGTCGTAGGCTTCCTGCTGAGAGCGTCTGCCATGACATTCGCCTTTCTCGGATGATACTGCAGATCTATATGAAAATCTACCATCAATTCAAGCCAACGCCTCTGCCTCATGTTAAGCTCCTTCCGAGTATATACATACTTCAGATTTTTGTGATCTGTAAAGATGTCTACCTTCTTCCCATACAGGTAGTGCCTCCAAATCTTCAATGCAAATATAACTGCTGCTAACTCCAGATCGTGTGTGGGGTAGTTCTTCTCGTGAACCTTCAACTGTCTCGATGCATAAGCGATGACTTTGTCATATTGCATCAAAACACATCCTAGTCCACTGCCTGATGCATCACTGTAAACAACAAAACCTCCTGACCCTGAAGGAAGAGTCAAGACAGGTGCTGTTGTTAATCTTCTCTTCAATTCTTTGAAAGCCTTCTGGCAGTCTTCTGTCCATATAAACTCCTGGTCCTTACATGTCAGCTTTGTCATCGGTTCTGCAATCCTTGAGAAATTTTCTATAAACCTTCAGTAATATCCCGCGAGTCTGAGGAAACTTCTCATCTCTGCAACTGATGTGGGTGTAGGCCAAGTCTCTATTGCCGCAACTTTCTCTGGATCCACGGAAAGTCCTTCTCCTGAAATGATATGTCCCAAGAAAGACACTTTTTCCATACAAAACTCACACTTACTGAGTTTGGCATATAGCTTCTTCTGTCTTAAGGTCTCTAACACGATTCTGAGATGCTCCTCGTGCTCTTAATGGCTCTTGGAATATATTAGAATGTCGTCAATGAATACAACCACAAATTTATCCAAGAACTGATGAAAGACTATGTTCATCAAAATCATAAACATTGCTAGCGCGTTGGTTAAACCAAACGGCATCACCAAGAACTCATAATGTCCATACTTGGTCCTGAAAGCTGTCTTCGGTATATCTTCCTTCCTTACTTTGATCTGATGATAGCCGGATCTAAGGTCAATCTTCGAGAATACCCTTGCACCACTCAATTGATCGAATAGATCATCAATGCGTGGCAAGGGATACCTGTTCTTGATGGTCACAGCATTTAGTGCCCTGTAGTCGATGCATAACTGTACTGTTCCATCCTTCTTCGGCACAAATAATATGGGTGCTCCCCAAGGTGAAATACTGGGCCGAATGAAACCCTTCTCCAGAAGATCATCAACCTGTTCCTTCAACTCCACTAACTCCTTAGGTGCTAGCCGATATACTGATGAAGTGATAGGCTCTGCTCCTGGAGTTAAGTCTATTATGAATTCTATTTCCCGATCAGGCGGTAAACCTGGAAGATCATCAGGAAATACATCCACAAATTCTGATATGACTCTTGGGTAACCTGTCTCCCCTTCTATAGATAGTACCCTAAGAGTAGGCTGAACTCCTTGCTCTACTGCTCCTCAAAGAAACTCAAATTCTGGATGTCCAGGCGGTCTAAATATAACCCGCCCAAGTCGCCAATCAAGAATCGCATGGTACTGACTTAACCAGTCCATACCAAGTACAACATCATAATCCGACATGGAAAATATCAGAAATTGAGCTTGCATTTCTCTTCCACAGACTACTACAGAACATGATCTACAGACGTCACTAACCGGAATAATTCTACCTCCCGTAAGAATTCTCTTCATCTTCGGAAGGGGTGCGGTAGCTACTCTATGGGTGGCTACAAAGCTAGCTGCTATAAATGAATGTGAAGCTCCAGAATCAAATAAAGCTACAGCTGGTAATGAAGCTACTAAAATAGTACCTGCGATAACTTTGCCTGCAGTAGCCTCCTCCTCAACAGCTAATGTGAATGCCTGTCCTCGTCCCTGAGCTGGACCTCTCTGCTGCTCCTGAGCCTGCTGAAATAGAGCTGCCTGTGGTGTCAGGGGTGGTCTCTGCTGATTCCCTCCTGGGCCTGACGCCTCCAACTCCTGTCTGCTGTGCTCCTACTGCTGGATAAGCTGGTCGTGGTGCAGGTAAAGCTAGTCTCGGTGCTCCCTCTCTGCGCTCGATGCAGTATCTGGTCTGATGCTGGTTGGACCCGCAAGCCAGGCAGAGTCCCAACTTATGTCTGCATTCTCTCTCAATGTGACCTATCTTGCCGCAGTGGTGACAAGTAGGAAGAGATATGGCCCTGCGTGCTGTCCTCTCTGGCATACTCCTCTGAGACCGTTTTGCAGAATCCCCATGTCCTGTCCTGGATGGTGCTAAGGTGATAGGCCTCTTCAGGTTTGACTCTCTTCTAGTGACGCGCTCCATGCGTCGTGCTGCTGTGAGGACGTCGGTATACGATGTAGATGCGACCAATCCAATCAATCTCTGAAGCTCGAACTTCAGCCCGTCAAAGAACTTCTCAGCTTTCTCTTCCTCTGTCGTAATCAAGGTTAGGGCAAAGCGACTTAGGCGAATGAATTCTGCGTTGTATTCTTCCACTGTTATATTGCCTTGGATAAGGCGGTTGAACTTGTCTTTGAGCTCTGACCGTGCTACTGCGGGAATATACATCTCTTTAAAGAGTCTGGAGAACTTTTCCCAAGTGACTCGGTCCTGTTCGAGCCTCCTCTCTTCTGCTAACCACCAGTGATGTGCATTTCAGTTAACTGCATTCTGACGGCAGTCATCCACTTCTCTCTTGGAAGTTCAGCGGCTTCCAACTGATGCTGTATGTTTGTGAGCCATTCATGAACTTCTGTTGGCCCCTATTTACCAAAAAATGTACGAGGCTTGAGCTGACGGAAGTCGATGATAGATCCCGTCGTTGATCGCCTCGCCGGTGGATTTGCCTGCTCCAATGCGGATACCAGGCTGGTTCTCAGATACTCTGCCTCATGACGATGGGCCTCTTGCTGAATCTGCTGCTGGGCTTGCATCATAGTATACATCATCTGGAACATCTGTTGCTCGTCCATGGCTTGTCCTGGCAGGAAAACTGGCATCTGGGGAGTGAACTGTGGTGGAGGTGGGATGTCATCTCTCCGGAACCTTGGATTAGGCTGGCCGGTTTGATCGCTCTGCGATGTTTGTCCTCCGTTGCCTGGTGTCACTCCGTCTATATAAGTAACCACAGCATCGTGTGGCGTATCCAATGGAATCTCGTTTTCGTTCCTGGGATCCATTACTCTGCAACCAAAAGATAAACTGTAAGAATGCTCAGAGAAATCAAACATGATGCAATTCAAGTAACAATTTTGAGTTCGATATAGAGTTCAAAAATGGTTCAAATAATGGACGAGATCCTATAACTTATCCTATCCTTAGGGCGGACTGGTTCAGTCCCTAAGTTGAAACCGAACAATTTAGTCGTAGACCTGCATGGGATACCACAAAAACTATGTCATGCCCCAGTCCTAAAATACCGAGAGACCGGATGCGTGATAATGGCCAGCAGTACGCACCGATGGACAAACCCAATTTAATGGATCCATCAGGGCATACTTAAGCTGTAAAATCAAGTCTACGATAATCAGGCACAACTAATCTCATCCACACAAAGTATAAAAGTATGATCCACAGAATATAAATAAGGAATATAAATCATCATCTGTCTCAACAAGGAACTTCGGGGAACAACCCGATAAATATCTGATACAATGGTTCAATAGACTAGAAAATAAATGACTGAAATAAATAAATAAATGCTGAGCATGAAACATGGATGCTCAGGAAAAGTCTTCAGCTAACACCTCATCCTCTGATGGCGGGACAGCTCCTGGATCAACTTCTGCTGCGGTCCCGTATACCTCGGGATAGATCTCGTCCTCAAATCCTGGGGACATAATCCATATCCAGGTCCTCAGGGGACATAGCAAGGTACAAGAAAATATACAAGCCAAATATAAGCAGTGCAGCAAATAATAAGAATAATAGGGTAAGTATGTAATTATCTGTGTGAAATACAAGAGAGAACATCAATAATACTCAGGTTAAAACAACTACAAACTCTATGTAGGGGAGCTGGTAGCAGTGATATCATGAGGTGGTCTAGCTCAGCGGGAGACTGAGTAGCCGACATAACATAATCAACCTGTAGCCGGTGGGTCTCTCCAGCAATAGATGGAACAATAAGGGAATACTAAATAACCAGCTAAGTGATATGCAAGATGAGAGCATCACTAGAACTCAGGCTGAAGCCACTACAAGCTCTGTGTCGGGGAGCCGGTAGCAGCAGTAATAATGAGTAATGGGCCAAGCTCGGGCTTAGAGTCTTGTGCCTCACAATAATAGGGGTTATATATATATGATCAGCCTGTAGCCTGTGTGTCTCTCCCCACCCAATGTAACTACGCATATCATGAACATAACGTCTCATGTCCATGTCAGTGGGATCATAACTAATGCAATAAGTCATAATTGTCTAGGAATATAATATCTCTGTCAAGTCCTGTATCCTATACAGAATCACCACGAATATCTCGGGAAGATCCTGTCTCATAAACAGTGTCAAGTTTTCTTGGTCAAAGTGTACTTGGTAAGACAAGTACGAGAAGATAAAGTGTCACGAATACCCATCTCTAGATGACAATACACAACACCGCGTACGGTGTTGGCACCCGACTAATAATCGGACGCTAAGCAAGTCACACGGTCCTAGGTTAAGCATGCACAGCAATATAAATAAGCAAGGAAAGTATGTTACAATACTGCAGAGTTTGGCAAGGTACACTTGCCTGGGGTCCGAATACCAACAGTCGTCCCTGTATCAGTGGATCCTGTAGGTACTACTCCAAAAGCTGTAATAAACATCACCAACAGTCTCAGAAGATATCAAATAGCTAGAAACGCCTGTCCTTAAGTCCAATTTGGACACAAGGGCAAAAATAACATTTTTGGGCCAAAGCGGGGTCCACATGTGGGCCACTTTGCACCGAAAAGCGTGTCAGGGTCAAAGGTCTCCAAATTCCTTCAACTCAGTGTCTACAAGTCAGGAATGATGATACAAACCCAACGGAACTTCCAGAACTGGATTCCGATGAGCCGATCACAAAATCGTCCGTCAAGTGGAGCCTGTGGGGCCCACAATACGCGATTTTGTCAACGTTCCCAGAATCAAACTAAACTTGGGTCAGAGGACCAGCGTATTTCTATGAGTCTGATGGCGCAAGTTTCGTCTCGATCCGACGTGTGTACATAAAGTTACAGCATCTTCCAGAATGGACGGATACGGGGCGTTGTCGGCGGATACGCGTTGATTCCGGTGTGCACACACATCCGAATCGACTTCTGCGAAATCCCACATGACTGTATCAATGTTACGTACGTTTTGGCAAAAACCGCGTGCGACCAAGTCGTCCCGTTTGGCGGGGCCCACTCAGTTCCGGGGTAAAACCGGGCGTTATTTTTCCTTTTTTGGATCGCGGTATACGATCACCACAGGACGCGATGCATCGAGAGGATTGTACGGGCACCGAGAGGGTTATACAGTCTACGCGTAGCAACTGACGAAAAATAAACAGAGTTACGAGGAGGGAGAAAACGGTACCTGGACAGGGCTCCGTGAACGCTGAATTCCACGTGTCCGAGGGTCAACTTTGTGTCCTGGTCGAGAATTCCCGTGTCCTCATGTCTGCCGTGAGTCCTAGCTAGGGTTCTGACCCGGGGGCAGCGGGGTTTTGTCGGAGGGAGTCGGCTCGGGGTCGTCGATGGCCTGGCGGCAGCGGCGCCGGGTTTAGGGCTGTCGTCGGGTTCTGGGAAGGTCGACGATGGGTTTGGTCGAGGGCGTCCTTGCAGAGGAGCAACGTCGGGATCGGCAGCGGCGTCGGGATCGGTTGGTTCTGTCGGCGGGGGGTCCGGTGTGGAGCGGGGAGAGGTCGACGGGTGGTCCGTGGAAGCGGCGACGTCGGGTGTCAAATCTGGAGGGCGGCGCCGGAGTTGGGGTGATGGAGATGTCGGGTCAGGGGCGAAGTCGCTGGGGTGCGGCGCTGTGCACGAAGGCTGTGGGAGGAGTTGGAAAGGGTGGCCGGAGTTCGCTGGGAAACGGCGGTGAAGGAGATGAGAGAGGAAGGGTGCTGCGGCTGGCTGGGCACGCATGCCAAGGGGTTTTATACAGGCGGCTACAGTAAATCCGGCGGGGGCTAGGGTTTACCTAATGGGTTTCGGATCCGGGTCGGGTTTGGCTCGGATCCGACCCGACCCGACCCAATGAGCTAATTTGGTTCAGGGTTGGTTTGGTTTATTTATCCCATAGTTTTTAGGTCCTAAAACTCGTTTCCGGAGTCCAATAAATTCACCGAAAAATACCCTGTGTCTGGTTTTCCCTTTTACACCATAAAATATTATTTTTATAATATTTTAACACTAATTAACAACATTTAGAAATCTTTAACTCACAATTACCTTGGTTCTTCATCCAGAAAATGCCAAAAAATCCAGGAAAATTATATTAAAATTATTCTGAAAACAGGGTGTTTACAACTTTACTTGGGGACATAATCCGAATCCAGGTCCTCAGGGGACATAGCAAGGTACAAGAATAACTCAAGCTAAATGAAATATAGTAAATAAAAATAGATCGTCAGGGCAAGCTATGTAACCAGCTATATGAAATACAATTTGAGAGCATCACTAGTACTCAGGCTAAAACCACTACAAGCTCTGTGTCGGGGAGCCGGTAGCAGTAATATCACGAAGGGCCAAATACATGTGTCAAAGCTCTGGCACAGAGACTAAGGCACTCTCCAGTAACATAAGTATATATAATCAACCTGTAGCCTGTGTGTCTCTCCCCACCCAATATAACCTCACGTCTCATGTCCTTAACATGCAAGATCATGACCTCTAGCTAGTATAATAAGTCATAATGATATCTATGTATGCAAGTGTTATGTCACGAATCCTGTAAACCTATACAGAATCACCATGAATAACTCAGGAAAGATTCTGTCACATGAATAGTGTCAAGTATCCTATGGTATGACATACATGACATACTTGGTAAAGCAAGCATGTAAAATATAGGATCGTGGAATCTGTCATGCCCCAGTCCCAAAATACGCAGGACGAGAAATACGTGACACGCCAGCAACGCATTCGACCAGACTCTGGTCTAACTCGAATACGTATAAGCTGTAAAATATAAAGGGCACTAACTAGATATCCCATAAATGTAAACCTCTATGTCTCAATCCACAATGTACAGTAGTATACAAGAAAGAGCTATATGTGCTAGAGTCGGCCGTCCAATAACACACTAACTCGAATAGACTCGAGAAGAAGTATGAGTCTATAAAAACTAGGCTAAAACAGCAGATGAATAATCAATGTAAAATAACCATAATGTCGGTAGATATAATGTGAGTACCTGGTACCATGCCCGCAAGACATGTAACTCCTACAACAACTCCAAATGCTCCGTAATCACCTATGCTACAAAACTGGCAGGGAACCAGGTCCTCAGAGGGACCTAACAAGGTACAAAAATACAACAAGTCAAGTAACATAAAGTACAAGTGTACGACAGGGTACTCTATCATAACCAAACAAGTATGACACAGTTTAAAGATAATGTTCGACGAGTGGGCTGTCCAAAATAAAATTGTAGCTCCGGACACGAAAACACACGACACGTACCGCAGCTCCGGACAAGGAGTCACACAGGTGGTACAACTATACTAGATACAGGATCATTACAGGAACAATACATATATATATATATATAAGCGCATAAAGAAGAGCCCAAACGTCTAGTAACTGTCTTCTCCATCCCAAGCGGTCAACGATGGTGCGCTGAACCTGAACCTCTATCTAACAGTCTCGACTCACGAAAGTAACTCAACAGACGTGACCCTAAGGTCATCCCAGTCTCTGGTCATGATGTCAGTATCAGGATACAGGAATCTGGCACGATCACATTTTATGAGTGTGTCCTGGGGTATCGATGTACTCAGGTACGTGCATCGAGGTCCTACAAAGCATCTAGTAATTATTCTAAGACGTTACGATGAACGTCAGCACCCGGTTGTGATTCGAACGCGAGGTATCGAACGTCAACATAAATACGTGCATAATGTACATAACGAAACAATAAATATCTGTAAACTGAAATACAGGATGGCAAGGTACACTTGCCTGCGTGCGGCTGCTGATGACGGGGTCCCGATACCGTGTCCAAGCACTCAAGTCCCGCAGTACATATTTCTCAAGCTCCCTGATCTGTGTTGTATAGTATTCAATAGCATCACTCTTTCACCACAAAGCCTAGGAATCCATTCTTTACAGTTGGTCTCTTATCAGGTTTTCTTTCAAATTTGAGCTGGTAATAGTCTAACCGATTTTGAAGTCGGTCCCATCTTCTCACAAGCTTGGCAAATTTATTCGCATTATAAACAGGAGTGAACTGATCAAGACGACGATCTTGTGATGCCAGAAAATGCAACCTCATAAAGGCTATATTATCATACTCCTTGTAGAGGCAATAGCAAGTCCATATGGTGAACAAGTATTCCATTACTAGGTGAATCCAGAACCGTTGAGATCCAGCCCTGACATTCGAAATTGAAAGCTTATCAATGTTGCTGTAAACTATTTCTGTGTGAAGACGTGATAATGTTCCATCATAAATATTGACTGGAATAAGGATTACCAGGGCTATGAGTGTCACTAGTATAAAGATCTTTAAACCGAGAATGTAGATCCTGAGGAAGATGGCGAAGTCGATCCCGGCGTGGGCGACGAGGTCGGTCTGGCTCATCCTCAGCGCCTGCGGCATCCAGTTGAGGAGAGTAAGGTACGTCGACAGGTTCAGCTCCATCATCCCCCTCCCCTGCCTCCTCGGCGACTTCCGTGACCCCGACATGTACCACTTCGGGAAGTAGACACGGTCGTTCGCCGGCTATAGACGGAGGACGGCGAAGGCCAGTAGGAAGGACAGGGCGGAGAGGATGTTGCTGAAGCCGGACACGGCTATGTCCTGGAGAGTCACCATTGGTGTCGTAAAATGGAGGTGGGAAGTGGGAGGAAGCCGGCTCGTATCGGTTCAGGTGGCCGAAGGCTGCTCAGTCCGGTCGGGGTTGCACAGCCAGTCGGAGCACAGTCTTTCGGGAAGCACGGTCGGTCGGAAGCTGCTCAGTCCGGCGGGGCTGAAGTTGCACAGCGGGCGGCGGGGACAGCTGCACAGCGGCGGTGGGGAAGATGCACGGCCGGTCGGGTGGGGAGTCACCATGGGGGTCGATGGCCGGAGCCGAGTCGGTCGGCCGGCCGGTCGGGTCACTCCTTAGTGAGAAGGAGGGAGAAGAAATAAAGGAAAAAGAAGAAGAAGAATGGAGGAAGGAGAAGCTTTTGTATGGAGAATTTATGGAGGAGTGAGGAGAGAGAGAGAGGGGGGGTTTCCACACCTAGGGATTAGGGCCGGCCTTGGGGTTTGTGAGGGTGATGGTGATGGTTTTATAGGGAGTGGTGAATGGATGGAGGGTGTAGGTTAGCCCATTCAAAATGGAGGGCTAAGATTTCTCATGAGAGAAATTATTTCTTCATGAGAAGTGGCGTTGGGGAGGGTGTAATCCGGACCAAATTTTATGACCTCTCCATTTGGTTTTGGCCAATGGGGTGAGGGCACCTAAAATTACAAAATTACAACTTAGCCCCTTAAATTCGGGAATTTGCACGAACACATAAAATGATGCCAAAATTATGGAGAAAATTATGAGTGATAATTTGCATGGCGAGAGGGTGTTGGGGGTTTGGTACGAGTTTAATTTTATGGCCATCGGGATTAATTAAGGATTAAAATAGGATTAGGCAAAATTAGTATCCCTGATTCAAATAGAATTAAAGTGTCCCGCGCTTTTAAATTAAATGGGGGCACTTAGGATCAAAATCCGGAAATGACGCAAAGGTCAAAAATGGTGGGCGCTTAGAGTCAGTCTTGGACCCTTTAGTTGGTCCAGCTCAACGGGTTAAGTTGGTATCTCAAAATTGAGGATAACGACACAGGTGTCCGACACGAAATTAAATATGGATTACGATTTCGGAAAATTGTGCAATTAATTTAGAGCACAACGAAAATCTGATTTTGAGTGACGAAAAAGTCCATTGCCTAATTTGGCGAGTCAAGTCAGAAGTACAATAATCCGATAGAAATTATGGGTTGATATTGGGCTCAGACTAATTAAACAGTGATAGGGCGCGCCAAGGGTTTAATTAAATGAATTAAAATACCAGACAAACCTATCTCCACTCTAAACCTCAACATCTGCTGCTAAAACCAAAATTTTCCAAATCCAACCCTGACTATCTACAGAATAAATCGAGGGGGTTTACATTCTTCCCAACTTAGAAAAATTTCGTCCCCGAAATTAAAAGTAAAGCACGGTAATATCTAAAAGAATTTTAAAACAACTAGTAATCAAATTCCATACGTAAATTCGTACATTGTTCCTCAAATAGGTACGACAACCGCTGCCGAATAGAATTCTCGCGCTCCCAAGTAGACTCGCCTGGTGAATGGTGCTTCCATGCCACTCTAACCAGTGGAATCGTTTGTCCTCTCAAAGTCTTCTCGCTGCGATCGAGGATCTCAACTGGCTGCTCTACGTAAGATAGGCTGGGTCCTACTGTAATCTCCGAATGATCAAGTACGTGACTAGGGTCTGCGACATATCTCCTCAGCTGCGATACGTGAAATACGTCATGCACTCCTTCTAATGATGGAGGCAATGCAAGACGGTATGCCACTTTGCCAACTCGTTCCAAGATGTCAAAAGGTCCGATATACCTCGAACTCAGCTTGCCTCTGCCTTCGAATATGATAGTACCACGGGTGGGCGATATCCTCAAAAATACATGGTCATCTTCCTTGAACTCCAATGGTTTACGGTGCGCATCTCCCCAGTATTTTTGTCTATCCTGTGCTGCACGCAAGTGGCTCTGAATCTGCTTGACCTTCTCCACTGTCTGGGTCACCAACTCTGGACCAATTATCTGATGCTCTCCCACATCACTCCAACCAACTGGCGACCTACATTTCCTGCCGTACAGTGCCTCATAAGGTGCCATCTGTATGCTAGCCTGGTAACTATTTTTGTGGGAGAATTCCACCAAGTGTAGGTGGTCCTCCCAAGATCCTCCAAAATCAATCATGTACGCTCTCAACATATCCTCTAATCTTTGTATCGTGCGCTCTAACTGACCATTAGTCTGTGGATGATACGCAGTACTGAACTTGAGACGAGTTCCTAGGCTCTCCTGTACACTTCGCCAAAAAAGTGACATGAATCTGGAATCATGATCCGATACGATGCTGACAGGCACTCTATGTAATCGTACTATCTGCCTCATATACATGTCAGCTAAAATCTTCGTGGATTGCCCAACTCTGAAGGACAAGAAATGTGCAGACTTGGTGAGTCTGTCTATAACAACCCAAACTGCATCCTTCCCGCCAGGGCTTCGCGGGAATCCTGTAACGAAGTCCATGGTAATATGTTCCCACTTCCACTCGGGAATGGAAAGTGGTTGCAATAATCCTGCAGTCCTCTGATGTTCAGCCTTGACTTGCTGACAAACTAAATACTTCACCACAAATCTTGTAATTTCTTTCTTCATCCTATGCCACCAGAAATGCTGCCTCAAGTCTCGGTACATCTTCTTACCCCCGGGATGAATGGAATAAATCGAGCTATGTGCCTCGGTCATCAACTCTTGGCGTAGCTCGCCACTCGGAACATATAGGCGATCTTCACACCTCAATGTTCCGTCTTCATGTATCCTGAGTCCTGTTTGCATATCGGCCTCTGTCTTGTCTCGCAGTCATCTAAATCCCGTATCTGTAGGCAAGGCTGCCTTGATCCACTCAATAAATGTGGACTGAACCTCGAGACTGGCCATCCGTCCATCCATGCCTGGCAATACAATCTCAATCATAAGTTCCTAAAAATCCTCTAATATCTGGCGATGAGTCATAAACTATACTCGCCTTGCCAGGGTGGTACTGTAACTCGATATCATAATCTGTCGTCAACTCTAGCCAGTGCCTCTGTCTCATGTTGAGCTCCATCTGCGTGTAGACATACTTCAGACTTTTGTGTTCCGTATAAATCTCGACACGCTCTCCATAAAGGTAGTGTCGCCCTAGCTTTAGTACAATTATCACTGCAGCTAGTTCTAGGTCGAGCGTCTGATAGTTCTTCTCATGAACCCTTAGTCGTCCTGATGCGTATACTATCTATTCTATCTAATCATAACTCATATTTGCTGAGCTTGGCTTACTGTCTCTCCTGTCTCAGCGTCTCCAACACGATCCTGAGATGTCTCTCGTGCTCCTCTTGGCTCTTGGAATAAACCAAGATGTCTTTGATAATTACCACCACGAACTTATCCAAGTACTGGTGGGAAATATTATTCCTCAAACTCATAAATACTGCTGGCACGTCAGTTAAGCCAAACAGCATGACAAAAGACTCATAGTATCCATACTTCGTCCAGAAAGTCGTCTTAGGAATGTCCTCTCTCCGTACCTAGATCTGATGATAGCTGGATCTGAGATCGATCTTCAAAATACATATGCGCCACTTAGCTGATTCGAATAAATCTTCGATGTGCGACAAGGGTACTTGCTCTTTATCGCTACGGCATTTAATGCCCTGTAACCGTTATGCAACATATCGTCCCGTCCTTCTTTGGTGCTATAAGATGGTTGCTCCCCATGGAAAAATACTAGCCCGACTGAAACCCTTGTCTAAGAGATTCTCCACGACGGACCTACAACTCAACCAACTCTATCGGTGCTAGTCTGAAGACAAAAAATTAACTGGCTCGGCTTTTGGAATCAACTCTATAGTGAACTCAATCTCTTTATCAGGTGGCAGTCCTGGGAGATCCTCCGGAAACACATCTTCAAACTCTGCTATAATACGGGGGTACACTGGTTCACCTTCTGCAATGTGTGCCTCTAAGGTAGATGGGCACCATGCTCCCGGGCTCCCTGAAGTAACTCAAACTCAGAGTAATCTGGTAGTCATAAATAATATAATCACGTCGACAATCTCGCGTCGCGTGGTATGGGCTCAACCAATCTATGTCTAGGATAAGGTCATAGTCTAGACTAAACCTCAAAATAATTCCTCCCGTTCTGTTTCCAGCATCAATTCTCAAAAGAAAAATTTTCCTTGCCTAATGTATAATTCTCTTCTCCTCAAAGTTTTCCCTAAAATTCTATTCCTTAAATTCCTTCTTTTCGTTATTTATCTCTCCAAGTCATATAGTGCAATTATAATAATGATGTCACCCAAGCACATGCTAAAATTTCTGGTATTAGATCATCATCTTCCAAGTGAGAGCTTGAATTTTTTTTCTCCTCTAGTCCATAATATCATTCCTAGTATTGGTATCATATACAACCACTAGTTTCCATCATCAGGCTATGCATTCCCATAAATCATTCTAGGTCATGATCAACAATCCTTCTAGCTCTCAGTACTTCTAAGATCACTATTACCTCAAGCACGGGTAGGGTACTACTGGGTCCAACTCTTTTGCCAACCTTCCACACTAGTTCTAGAATCCAAAGAACCCATCAATCTATCCTGATAAGGTAACAATCTTCTCAGAGAAAGGTATACGAATTCTGTCTTCTGCCGTCTGGTCTTCGATCTTCTTCTGGAGGGAAATCATCTGTCGCAAGCATTCATCTTCCCGAACAATAGGGGACGAGAAACAAGGATAGCGATATCGACGAAGATTTAACGAATGCAAATTGGAAGTCCAAGGACGATAATCATATACAAAGAGTTTTAAAAATTAATTATGGATTGAGATCCTATTCAACAATCATAACATATATTCCTAATTTGTAGGCTCGCTTGGCACATTCAGGTGACCAAGACGATTTAAATCGGACCTGCATGGGCCACCACAAAAATATGTCATGCCCAGTCCCAAAATACGTAGGACAAGGAATACGTGACACGCCAGCTACGCATTCGACCAGACTCTGGTCTGACTCGAATACGTATAAGCTGTAAAATATAAAGGGCACTAACTAGATATCCCATAAATATAAACCTCTATGTCTCAATCCATAATGTACAGCAGTATATAAGAAAGAGCTATATGTGCTACAGTCGGCCGCCCAATAACACACTAACTCGAATAGACTCGAGAAGAAGTATGAGTCTATAAAAACTAGGCTACAACAGCAGATGAATAATCAATGTAAAATAACCATAATGCCGGTAGATATAATGTGAGTACCTGGTACCATGCCCGCAAGACATGCAACTCCTACAGCAACTCCAAATGCTCCGTAATCACCTATGCTGCAAAACTGGTAGGGAACCAGGTCCTCCGAGGGACGTAACAAGGTACAAAAATACAACAAGCCAAGTAACAAAAAATACAAGTGCATGACAGGGTACTCTATCATAACCAAATAAGTGTGACACAGTTTAAAGACAATGTTCGACGCGTGGGCTATCCAAAATAAAACCGTAGCTCCGAACACTGAAACACACGGCACGTACCGCAGCTCCGGGCAAAGAGTCACACGGGTAGTACAACTACACTAGATACATGATCACTACAGGAACAATACACACACATATATATATATATATAAGTGCGTGCAGAGGAGCCCAAACGTCTAGTAACTGTCTTCCCCATCCCAAGCGGTCAACGATGGTGCGCTGAACCTGAACCTCTATCTAACAGTCTCGACTCACGAAAGTAACTCAACAGACGCGACCCTAAGATCGTCCCAGTCTCTGGTCATGATGTCAGTATCAGGATACAGGAATCTGGCATAATCACAGTGTATGAGTGTGTCCTAGGGTGTCGATGTACTCAGGTACGTGCATCGAGGTACTACAAAGCATCTAGCAATTATTCTAAGACGTTACGACGAACGTCAGCACCCGGTTGTGATCCGGACGCGAGGTATCGAACGTCAACATAAATACGTGCATAATGTACATAACAAAATAATAAATATCTGTAAACTAAAATACAGGATGGCAAGGTACACTTGCCTGCGTGCGGCTGCTGATGACGGGGTCCCGGTACCGCGTCCAAGCTCTCAAGTCCCGCAGTACATATTTCTCAAGCTCCCTGATCTGTGTTGTATAGTATTTAATAGCATCCACTCTTTTACCACAAAGCCTAGGAATCCATTCTTTACAGTTGGTCTCTTATCAGGTTTTCTTTCAAATTTGAGCTGGTAATAGTCTAACCGATTTTGAAGTCGGTCCCTTCTTCTCACAAGCTTGGCAAATTTATTCGCATTATAAACAGGAGTAAACTGATCAACACGGCGATCTTGTGATGCCAGAAAATACAACCTCATAAAGGCTATATTATCATACTCCTTGTAGAGGCAATAGCAAGTCCACATGGTAAACAAGTATTCCATTACTAGGTGAATCCAGAACCGTTGAGATCCAGCCCTGACATTCGAAATTGAAAGCTTATCAATGTTGCTGTAAACTATTTCTGTGTGAAGATGTGATAATGTTCCATCATAAACATTGACTGGGATAAGGATTACCAGGGCTGTGAGTGTCACTGGTATAAAGATCTTCAAACCGAGAATTTAGATCCTGAGAAAGACGGCGGAATCGATCCCGGCGTGGGCGACGAGGTCGGTCTGGCTCATCCTCAGGGCCTGCGTCATCCAGTTGAGGAGAGTAAGGTACGTCGACAGGTTCAGCTCCATCATCCCTCTCCCCTGCCTCCTCGGCGACTTCCGGGACCCCGACAAGTACCACTTCGGGAAGTAGACACAGTCGTTCGCCGGCTGTCGGTGGAGGACGGCGAAGGCCAGCAGAAAGGACAGAGCGGAGAGGATGTTGCTGAAGCCGGACACTGCTATGTCCTGGAGAGTTGCCACTGGTGTCGTAAAATAGAGGTGGGAAGTGGGGGGAAGCCGGCTCGTGTCGGTTCAGGTGGCCGAAGGCTGCTCAGTCCGGTCGGGGTTGCACAGCCAGTCGGAGCACAGTCGGTCGGGAAGCACGGTCGGTCGAAAGCTGCTCAGTCCGGCGGGGCTGAAGTTGCACAGCTGGCGGCGGGGACAGCTGCACAGCGGCGATGGGGAAGATGCACGGCCGGTCGGGTGGGGAGTCACCATGGGGGTCGACGGCCGGAGCTGAGTCGGTCGGCCGGACGGTCGGGTCACTCCTTAGTGAGAAGGAGGAAGAAGAAATAAAGGAAGAAGAAGAAGAATGGAGGAAGGAGAAGCTTTTGTATGGAGAATTTATAGAGGAGTGAGGAGAGAGAGAGAGAGGGGGGTTTCTACACCTAGGGATTAGGGCCGGCCTTGGGGTTTGTGAGGGTGATGGTGATGGTTTTATAGGGAGTGGTGAATGGATGGAGGGTGTAGGTTAGCCCATTCAAAATGGAAGGCTAAGATTTCTCATGAGAGAAATCATTTCTTCATGAGAAGTGGAGTGGGGAAGGGTGTAATCCAGACCAAATTTTGTGACCTCTCCATTTGGTTTTGGCCAATGGGGTGAGGGCACCTAAAATCACTAAATTGTAACTTAGCCCCTTAAATTCGGGAATTTGCACGAACACATAAAATGACGCCAAAATTATGGAGAAAATTGCGGAAGATGATTTGCATGGCGAGGGGGTGTTGGGGGTTTGGTACGGGTTTAATTTTATGGCCATCGGGATTAATTAAGGATTAAAATAGGATTAGGCAAAATTGGTATCCCCGATTTAAATAGAATTAAAGTGTCCCGCACTTTTAAATTAAATGGGCGCACTTGGGATCAAAATCCGGAAATAACGCAAAGGTCAAAAATGGTGGGGGCTTGGAGTCAGTCTTGGACCCTTTAATTGGTCCGGCTCAACGGGTTATGTAGGTATCTCAAAATTGAGGGTAACGACACAGGTGTCCGACACGAAATTAAATATGGATTACGGCTTCGAAAAATTGTGCAATTAATTTAGAGCACAACGAAAATCTGATTTTTAGTGACGAAAAAGTCCGGTGCCTAATTTGGCGAGTCAAGTCAGAAGTACAATATTCCGATGGAAATTATGGGTTGATATTGGGCTCCGAATAATTAAACAGTGATAGGGCACGCCAAGGGTTTAATTAAATGAATTAAAATACCAGACAAACCTATCTCCACTCTAAACCTCAATATCTGCTGCTAAAACCAAAATTTTCCAAATCCAACCCTGACTATCTACAGAATAAATCGAGGGGGTTTACAGAATCAACTCTCTAAGTGACGTTATACGACTCTGTGTACGGCGTCGACACCGGAATCTTGTTCGGACATTAAGCAACATCTCACGGTCCTAGGTTGAACAGGTACATTACAGAATATATATATATATATATATATATATATATATATATATATATATAACTCAAACAATAAAGTCACAAGATCTACTGCAAGTTGGCAAGGTATACTTGCCTGGGTTCTGAGCTCTGACAGTTGCTCTGATATAATTGGAATCTCCAGATACGCCTCCTGATGCTGAAAAAATATCACCATTGTTCTCAGAATACTTGAAATACCGAGGATTGACTACCCATAAGTCCAATTTGGACACAGGGGCAGAATTGACAGTTTCTGGTCAAAGCGGGGTCCACTTGTGGCCCACTTCGTACCGAAAAATATGTCAGAGACAAAGTTCTCCAAATTCATCAAACTTAGTGTCTACAAGTCCAGAACGATGATACGAACCCAACAAAATGTACAGAACTGGATTTCGATGAGCCGGCCACGAAATCGTCGTTTAAATGGAACCGTGGGGCCCACAAAATGGGATTTCGTCAACGTTCTCAGAATCGAACCAAACTTGGGTCATAGGACCAGCGTAATGCTACGAATCTGATGACATGAAAAGCACACACAAACGTTGTGAAACGAAAAGCACACACAAAATTATGATGAGTGCCAAAATAGGGCAATACGTGACTTTTCTACGGATACGCGTTGATTCCGGTGTGCACGTACATCCAAATCAACTTTTACAAAATCTCACACGTCCGTATTAATGATACGCGCCTTTCGATACAATTCGCACACGACCAAGTTGCCTCGTTTAGGGGGACGCACCCTATTTCGGGAAAATTTGGATTTAGAAAATTAAGTTTTTGGTCAATTTCAACCGCGAATAGAACACAACATACAACGAATTAAAATAAACTAATTAAAGAGATTAAATCTTGGTTATGTTGCCTAAATTATTGTTCAAGTAGAATTTAAAAATATTAACTAGGTTGGAAGAAAAATAACCATGAACATGGATGTTTGGGACAGTTTTCTTAAATAGAAATTGGGTCATTTTGTTTTGTTTTGTGTCACGAATTACGACCGACACAGGAACGATACACCGAACTAATTATACAAGATTAAAGAGGGTCACGTGGTCTTCACATAGGATTCAATAGGTCGATATTTGGATTACTGTGCAGGTAGATACAAGGGTGGGAAGTAGGGTACCTTACTACTGTTGTTGCTCTGGAATTCAGGCGGCTACTTTGTGGCGGCGTGCGACGACGGTTCAACGATCGTCGGAGGCTGTGGTTGGTCGGGGTGGTAGAGGAGATAATGGTGGTGAGGTTCGGCTATGATGGTGATTATATAGGGCGGAGGGAGGGGCGGTTACAGGGAGCTAAAGAGGACCGGTCGGCGGTTTTGGAAGAGGAGGGGAGGGGTCGCGCGGGCTGCGGGGAGGGAAAGAGAAGTTACTGTATCTGAAGGGTTTCGGGTCCGGGTCGGGTTATCAGGTAGTGGGTTTGGGTCTAGGTCAGGTTCGATTTAGTTTGGGTTGGTTTAGGTTCGGTTTGGTTCAGTTTGGTTTGGGTTGGTTTATATATATATGGTCATTAAAAATAGTTTGGACCCCAATAAATTCCAAAAAAATTACACAATATTCTATTATTAATTATACACCAAAAAATATAATTTTTGCACTATTTTAAATAATTAATTTAATACACAAAATATAAATCCATGAAAAATATTTATTATAATTAGCTAAAAATTACAGAAAAATCTCCCAATATCTCAAGAATTCATAATTCTAATAATTAAAATTCGAAAAATCTGGGTGTTTACACATGCGCCATTAACAGCCTAAGTATTGTTCTCATGTTCCAGCAGTGCCATGCGCCACTACTACCTCAGTGATCTCCATACGCCAAGCGATAGTGTACCCAAGGTTAAATAAGATCCATTAAATAATGGCATGATGCGTGTCACGAGTATTATGGACATCAACAATCCCAGATCTCGACTTGCCATATTGTAGCCTTAATACATCATGCATTTACAAGAGGACATACGGTAACATATAATTCGCGTACGTACGCGCATGCTTGGAGCCTTCTCAAGGCTATAAATAGTGAGCATTTCCCATATGCAAAAGGGAGGACAGATAATAAAGATAAAATGAGAAAAAGATAGAAGTGTCGTCTGAAGCATCGTCAACCTCCTTGGTCCCAGATCGTCAACGGAGTAAACGAGCCGCAACAGTGCTCGATCTCCACCGTCACACTTGCCTATATTATTTCTTTATTATACTTAGACTCTACGAATGAGAGACTCTTTTGTACTATTTGTCAATTCCCAATCAATACAAAAGTTCGTTCAATTTTTTTCGTTATTTTTGTACGATGTCGACAAAAATGGCGACTCTACTGGGGAAGAGATTCTCCTCCAACGAGAAGCTGGTAACTCAATCCGATGTGACCAAGTTAGGTTCGACTCGGAGGATGTTGGTCATTCACTTCGACCAACAGGCATTCGAAGACATTGTCGACAAGCCGAGCTCTCCAATGAGGCCCGTATGACCTTAACTGACTCGTAAGATTCGGGAAGCCAAGGCCGCTCTACCGTACCCGAGATCAATAGCCGATGCATTGTCAACCCTCGTCATAGATGCACATGTGGTTGACATGTATCTTGACAACAAGTTGAGTTCTTCAACGAGGCCCACACAACCTCACAAAGCTCGTAAGATTTGAGTTGCCAAAGACGCTGCGCTAAACTCGAACTCTATTCCAGAAGTACTGCCAACCATCATCGCAGAATCACATGAGGTTAGCACGCATCCTCTCTCCATCTCCGCTCTAGAGAAAGACGGTGCCAAGTTCCAAGGAGTATGCCTACTGCGTTGTTCGAACAAGAAAAAATACTTGATACCCGAACAAAGGCGCATGAAGCTCCCTATGAACAATGTTGCCTCATATAAGGATTCCTATGGTCCCGACTTGGACTCCCTATACTATTTGCCTAAGGACACTGGTACAAGAAAATCCAAAACATCCTGAGCCATGCGCGCTCGAGGGGTTGCGCTGCCAGCTCCCTAAAAGTATGTACCGTTGATCGTTATGTGCGTTGTTGATGGAAGACTATATATGGTGACCCAGACACTCATAAGCCGAAAGTGGGTCAACCCCTAAAGTCTTCCAAACTCACTCGGACATTGCAGTTTCACCTGAACCAAGTCGAGGTACAAACATCGTAATTACAGAGCCATGCGCCCAGCTTGGCTACGTGTATGAAATGGGCCCGTCTCACAACAAGCCTTTCACCAATAATCCAGTTGCAGTTTCTATAGGAGAACTGGGCCAGGGAGCAAATATTTCACTCTCACCTCCATGCGCAAGGGTTTTCCGAGCGCATAAAATGGGGGTAAAAGTGAAGCTTCTATCGTCTGATTTACATAACGTAATCAGTCACAAGTGTAAGATGAGAGAAATAACTCTTCAGCATGACGTGTCCCCTCATAGACACACTTGCACCAACATCATCATCAACTTTTGTTGCTCTAAAGCACAAGTTCCTCCAACCAGACAGTCGATGTTCCAGCGGCTACAACCCGCAATGCCAACCCGATGATGTCTCCGAAGGCAACTGCACGACGAGGAGTAATTGCCAGTTGCTTCATGTTTCTAAGAAAGAAGATTGCCTCCTATAAAGAAGATCTCAAAAAGAAGCTCGCTCGAACTGAGGATGTTGGTCTGTCTTCCATGGGTTAGCAAACAAACACTTACGGTGGGGGTATTTCAAGGCATACACTTATGAACAAGAGTTGGGGGTAGTCATGCCCGTCCAAATGAGCTCACAATCGGAGTTGGGGGTAGTAATACCCCGGTGTTCCAGGTCAACCCGTCCTTCCAAGAGGACAGTGAATCTCTGCACACGGATGACAGCTTAACTGGGGGTATCCATACCTTCCAGGATGAGCCCGCCATTGAGACTTAGGTAGAAATCATTTAAATAACAAAAGTGATGTAACACTGCCCACTCTCCCCGAGGACAACTAGACCCATATATCTGAGGCCGAAAGTGAGGCATCCACCTTCCTGTCCACCTCTTCCAACGTAATGCCAGTGTAGATTGAAGGAGACGAGCATGACGTAGGATCCAGTAACCAGCAACGCCTTGAGGCCCTCAAAGCCATGATGCAAACACTGAGTACCTTGATATAGACTCTGACTCATACCGTATTGGAACTCAAAGAAAACTTAGTCCTGACACAGCCACGGACCCCAGGACAAACAAACCTGGACCAGAGAACCAACGAGGAAGCCGGCATACCTGATCTGGCTCCTTTGTCGCAAGCAGCCAGACCGTATCTCGATCATCTGGTGCCCTTCTGCCAAACGATATCCAGGAGACTTTTAGGGGCTTTCGTGCCGCGTTGATGCTCAGGATAATCAAGACAGGTTCCAAAGGCTTAGGATTTGACAGCCCTATCCTTCCGAGTGAGATAACGTGGTATACCCCCCCCCCAATACAAGACACTATCTCTGACTCTATTTAACGGGAAGATATCACCCCGTCAATACATAAGATACTTTTAGTCCACAATGGGTCACCTACTTCAGGATGACGTCTTACTCACCAACTTATTCATCGTAGCACTATCCGTGGGTGCTTCTGAGTGGTTTTGTAGTCTCCCAGATAAGTAAATTTCTTCCTTCGAGGACCTGTAGTCCCTTTTTCTTGCCCGATTCTAAGAAGGATGGATGGATATAACTATGTCCTTTCTGATGGACATTACTCAAGGGGACAAAGAATTACACGAAATTACATCGAACATTTTTGGTAGGCGAAATTGAAATTATCTTCCGGCATCCCCGAATCTTCATTGATAGACACGTGTCGAAAGAACCTTCTATCAGCAGTAAGACTCTTGACGACATTTGGCCCATTCAGTGATTGGGCGTCATTTATCATAAGTATCGTTGTTGCAGAAAAGAGCACAAAAATGCTCGCTTATTGGGATTCCAAGTTTTTAGCATTGAAGACAAGGGAAAGCGTCCTTTTACCGCTAATAATAGTCATGACAGTAAAGGAAAGCAGGCCCTGACGGTTAACTTGTCCAAAATTCTGATCTCACCTGTTACCAAGACAATAGAGCAACCAGAAGTATATAAGACTTATTCCTTTGATGACAATGATGTCATGGAAATATTTGAAGTATTGATGAAGGATAACAAACTCCGGTTACCTGAAGTCAAATGCCCCGATTAAGAAGGCAAGGTTGACAACCCCGAGTGTTGCCACTACCATCGATATATCCATCATGCCATACGAGATTGTTATATATATTAAAAAGGCACATACAATGGTTAATCGACTCCAAAGCTCTTACTTTGGACTTCGAATACAAGATAGTCACTACAAATATGGTGTCCCTCCAATTCTGCACCTTTCCGACAACAGAGGCCCAAGATGGTGTCATCCCCATACCTAGGACAACCATAAAAGTTGTTAACCTCCCTCCAGCCCAAGAAGATGGATTGGTTCCTCTCACTAATCCAAGAGGAGAAGTCATGTGGGTTCATCTAGACCTCATCCCGAGCGTGACATAGCCGACAATCTCTCATGCTTCCAAGTCTAAAGGAAAGAAGACCAAGTCCTGTCACACGGTCTCTCCGTCAATAAATGAAGCTTTGGCAGGGGTAACCAGGTCGGGCATACCCTACAAGTGCAACTACAATTCTCCTAATGATACTACACCTCTGGTTGCCACACCCGCCATATCTGACCCACGTCCATCCCATTTTCTTGCAATGGATAAACAAAAGCAGAAGGAAACGCGCTTTGACGAACCTCTACGAAAAGACATAAATCAAGGGCTGGAGAAATATTACAACATCGATATTTTGGCATAGCTAGTCAACACTCCCGCTAATTTGTCACTCTTCAAGCTCCTCCTGTCACTCTCACATTTCTAGATGAGGGTATTTTAGTCATTTTGCATATATTTATTTTTGGTGAATTAATATTTATTCATATTATAATATATATTTAAATTGTGCTTGTGCTAGTTATTATTTGTTAGTGGGATAGCCTATAATTATTTGGACTTGACCCTAGGGGACCCATTAGTTAGTCATAACGATATTTTGAGTCCAACATGAGACTAAGCCCATTAGACCCTCTTCATTAGTTAATTAAAGAGGATTAGAATTACTTTGCATTAGTATAGAAGGTTCCTAATATATCCCTCCCTAATATAAACCTCATGACTAATTAGTAGGGGTATACTTGACATTGAATGTTGCTTGGAGAAGGGGTTACTAGGGGCCGGACATATAAGAAGGAGATTTATTCTCCCTCTTTATTTTATTTCACTCCATCTCGATCTCCAATTATGTTCTTCCCCAAATTGACTCATCCCTCTACCAAATTAAACCCAATTTATACCATTCTCTCTTATTTCCATCAATTGAAGAGCATTGAAGCTTAGATTTGCAAGGAGCACTTGAGGAAGAGGAATTGGCAAGGAAAATCATATCCTAATTGTGTCCATTGAGCAATTTATTAGGAATCTATCTTCCAATAGATAAATTCTAAATTCAACCCTAAAAATAGACTCTAATTCATGCATTTAACCATTAGGAATCATTCTCTTGCTTAGGACTACCCATAGGATCAAGAATTAGGTCCATATGACTTGTATTATGAAAGTTACATGGTAATTTGTGTCCAACTAGGGGGAATTATGAGATTGACACATCAAGTGTGTGTCATGAGACCAATTAGATCTCATTAGACTTAGATCTGTATTATGGGACTAGGTACGTGTCCACAATTGGACACGAGTAGAAAGTATCATGGTATTTCGTGATACGGTATGATACGTGATTTATTTTGGGTGATTTATGTAATTACTTTCAAATTCTATTGTAACAAGTTGCATTAGTTATAATATTGTGTATTTGATATGTCTATATGATTATTATGGAGAATTTGGGGGTTTGACTATTTGGTTGAGGTGTATCATGAATATAATGACATTTGAGGGTGACACTAGGTTGTGCCTATTAGGTGTTTGATATATTACCTAGCTAGTGTAGTTGAGTGAAGAGTTGTGATTTAGTGTGTTAGTAGTGTGTTTGTTAGTGTTCATTTATATTTGTGATTAGTATATTATTGGTTTGAGTATTAGAAGAGAGTGAGTATATTGTAAGTGCATATAGAGGTGTTTGGATATAATAGTGGAGTGGTTGTGCATGGTGTTAAGTGTCGATATCTTAAAATGCATATTTGAAGTTGTGTCAGGTGTATAGTGGATTGGAAGGAGAGTACTTGGTTAATGTCTAAGAAGTACAGGTTAGACTTGTTGCATGAAGGGTAGGCTCGGGTTATCCTGTAGGAAAGAAGATCTGCATCAGGGAGTGCAGTGTTCATGTTAGCACAACTGCCACATGAAGAGGTTGTAGTCGGGGTTGGGTCTGCAGGAAAAGGAATGGGGAATTCGGTTGTTGTTTTGGTGGTGCAAGTGTTTTACTCGAGTGTGCTAATACGAGCATGTATCAATGTGGTTCAAGCTTAGTTTGAGTAGCACTATCAGGTAGCAATAGGAAATTAGATATTCATATGGGAGCATGATCAGTGTGCAGTATGAGCAGGTAAGATTTGTGTGCAAGTGAAGGATGCTCGAGTGTTTGTATGAGCAGTCTTAGAAGATTGGTTATGTGTAGTTGGGGCTTGAGTCAGTTTGGTAGTAGCATCAGTAAGGGAGAACTGTCTGTACACCAAAGTGCACAAAGTAAAGAGTTTGGCTCCTTAGATCAGTAGAAGAAGGAGGTGTACATCAGTGTTGAGTCACTACAGTATGTGTGGGCAGTGGTGTAAAGTTTGTATGTGTTCAGTTTGGGGTGGGTTAGTGAGCTAGTAGTAGATTGAGTTTTTGAGTGTAGTATTGAGTTGACTAGTGTCAAGTGGTATTATTAGACTAGGTCTGTGAGCAACCCAGAGTGTGGTATGGTAAATCAATGTATTAGACATGAATATTTACGTATAGTAGCATAAGTAGTGTAGGTAACTTACTTGTAGGTATATCCAATGAGGAGAGGACTGTGCAGAGGTTAAGGGCTTGTTGTGTTCAAGTTAGAAACAACTAGTTGAGGTATGTGCAAAGCAATAACGGATTAAGGGCAACAATGTACAGTAAGGTACTGGAGTTTTAGTGTGTATCAGAGATTGGTGTGTATGTGCATGAGAATAGTTTGGGGTGGAGTATGGTGTATTACTCATGCATTTAAATTATGCATTAGGTGGGCATTTGGGATCTGATACCTGGGCAGTTGGGGTATTACAGTAGACTTGCCTCTGCTTGCAGCAGCAACTTGAATATCTTCTGTTATGTGCAGGAGGGAAGAGTGCACAGATATTGATAGCAGAGAGGACCAGTAATAGCTAGGGGTGTGGGGTGGCCTGTGTTGCAGTCAATATAGAGAATTCTGTGCACATTGCAATTCTATAAAAAAATAAAAATAATAAAATTAGCACATCAGTGCCCGCAGTTGTAGAAGCATGAAAAATACGCTGGGAAGAGCTACGCAGCCTCTTGATACAGAGCAGCGTAAGCAGAGGCCTTCAGAGCCATCAGGCGTACAACAGAGTTTTCTCCGCTAAAATACAGCGTGAAGAATAAAGCTCAAAGGACCATCCGCATAAGTGCAGTACGTCCAGGCCGCTCCAGCGTGAACAGAGTTCTTCATCGCCTCTATGGCGTAAAACTCATCCGCTCTCGAAGCAGCGTTATAGCGTACGAGGAACGCTTCGTCTTCCCCGAAATGAACCTGTCAAGTCACGCAGTGAATCTGACCTCTGACTCCTGACAAAAAGTGCTGCACGACCACCCAGACGACGGCTGGAAACGACGGCAGGCCCCTCGGGACGCGCACCACAGAATGATGGCGGATCTCTGCATTTAATACAGAGGATTTAGTTAAAAGATCACCGAACCGTCGCTTACTGGAGTCCCCTCCGCATAAACCGCTCTTCTGCGCACAAGGGAATATGCTGCCCTATTTTACACAGGCAAACATGAGCGGTTTTACGATCCGCAGCGGACAAACCGCCTGCCACGTCAAAAGCCGCACTTCGTACGGGATTCGAGGCACGTCTCCACGTCTAATTGCACAGAGCGGTGACAGTTTCTCTCAAGGCACGTCTCTGCGACAGGTGCACAGAAGGGGTGCAGACCTTCAAAATACGCCTCCGCATTTAATACATAAGATGATGGCAAATCTCTGCAAGAGATTTGATTATATCTTCAAAAGCCGTAATTCCGGCTAAAGGCGTCCACATTAGCACGGTACGCAGCGGCTTCTACGCCCATTCAGGATCTGTGCCCATCCGGCTTCAACGCCCTCTCGGCCTCTATGACCGCTCGGTTTCTACGCCCATCCGGCCTCTAGGACCACTCGACTTCTACGCCCATCCGGCTTCAACGCCCTCTCGGCCTCTATGACCGCTCGGTTTCTACGCCCATCCGGCCTCTAGGACCACTCGGCTTCTACGCCCATCCGGCTTCAACACCCTCTCAGTCTCTACGACTACCCGGCTTTCATGCCAACTCGGCTTCTATGCCTGTTCGGCTTCTATGCCTGCTCGGCTTCTATGCCATGGTGACGGACATTTGGCTTCTACGCCAACCCCTTTTACACAATGGATACCTACCTACGTGGCTTTTACGCCGTGATCTTAGTAGCAATTGTACGCGTTGTGTCCCCTTCGTTGGACCTGCGTCACCCGCTCATTCAAAAGATCATCTATACGTAGGCATTGGTTACTTTAACTGTTGTGTAATAGGGTGCTGTACTTTCCACTTCTCGGTTGCTACACCAACGGAGTGGTCACTGTCACCAAAGACTCTATAAATAGAGGCCCCTATCAATGGGGAACCGGGGGGAGAGGATCGAACAAGGAGGAGAGAGAGAGAGAGAGAGAGAGAGAGCCCGGAGCTCAGGCAAAGAGCGGGGATCGACGACTTCGGCATCGTGCATCCACCCTCTCCTTCGCAGCCTTCGGAGCCGCTACTCGTCTTCCACGGCACTTCTTCAACATCGTGTAGTCCAAGGGCTATAGTGATCGACCGCAGATCAGACACCTATAGCAATTTATACCCAGATTAAATAAATTATACTCCCACATCCTCGTATAGGATCAAATTGTACAAGTTTGTTTGTAAACCAAAGGGCGCGGGTTTCGCACAAACCCCGTCATTGAAATACACTTTCATTCTTTCGTTTAATACCACAAACAAGATGGCGACTCTGCTGGGGACATCTTTCTCTTCTGACGAGGAAGCAATTGCTCAACGCGATACAGTATCTATAGGAACCGTGAAGAAGACACTGGTCGTTCAGTTCGATCAGTCCGTCTACGAAGACATGCTTCGAACTGGGGGTAGCTCTCACTCTCTCTCCGTCCAAGACAACAGGATGCTGCGGAAAGTGTGGGTGCCCAAGACATCCTCTACCATTCCTGTGGACTCTCCGATCTCTCTGATCTCTCCGACCAATGAGGTGGTAGCATCGCTCCCTCCGTGCCCCGCACGTAAAAATCAGTCTTCCGCTACGTGCGGTACAGACAAAACTTTGGGCAAAGCCTCAGCGCTGACCCAGAAGTATCCACTGCGCTTTACGCGTAGGAATCAGTCTCCCGCTACGCGCGGTACAGACAAAACTTCGGGCAAAGCCTCAGCGCTAACCCAGAAGTATCCACTGCGCTCTACGCGTAGGAATCAGTCTCCCGCTACGCGCGGTACAGACAAAACTTCTGGCAAAGCCTCAGCGCTAACCCAGAAGTATCCACTGCGCTTTACGCACAGAAACCAGTCTCCCGCTACGCGCGGTACAGACCAAACTTCTGATGATGCCTCAGCGCCAAATCGAAAGTACAAATCACGCTCCATGTGCAAGACAACATCTGACCTCTACGTAGAACCAGATGAACAATGTGATCTCCGCAAGTGCAACGACAAGTCTGGGGGTAGTCTCTCTCGACAAAGCCGAGCAACATCCAAAGCTGGGGGTAGAATTCTCTCCGAATCTGAAGATGATGCAACGATGACGATCTTCCCAGAAGACCATGGAACTCAAGCATCAGGAGCCCGAAGGCCAAAAGGGACTTTCTCCTTCAATAAAGATGACATCAGTAAAATCTTCAATACGTTGATGAAGGAAAACAAACTTCAGCTTCCCAACATCAGATACCCTGAGAGGGCTGGCAAAATTGATAACCCAGATTATTATCTCTTTCATCGGTACATTCATCATCCTACAAAGATGTGCTATATACTAAAAAAGAGAATCCATGAGTTGATCGATGCCAAGGTCATCACTCTGCATTTGTAAACGAAGGTCTGACTATCGATTATCATGTTCATATTACCTCTGATATCGATTGTCATCTCAAACTTAACATCCGTACTTAACTCTAAGTACGCCAGTGGTGTTGAGTCCACAAAAACTGCAACATCCATATTACCTCTAGCAGGGCTTGTCTCAAACCTATTGCTTGCACTTAGGTGCGCAAAAAGTGATGGGTCCACAAAATCAGTCATGTTCATATTACCTCTGAGCTGTAATCGCCAGCTGAGTTTGTTATGTTCATATTACCTCTGAACAAACCATCCTGGTCCGACCATCGATTATTATATTCATATTACCTCTGATATCGATTGTCATCTCAACTTAGCACCAGTACTTAACTCTAAGTACGCCAGTAGTGTTGAGTCCACAAAAACTGCTACGTCCATATTACCTCTAGCAGTGCTTGTCCCAAACCTATTGCTTGTAATTAGGTGCGCAAGAAGTGATGGATCCACAAAAACAGCCATGTTCATATTACCTCTGAGCTGTAATCCCCAGCTGAGTTTGTTATGTTCATATTACCTCTGAACAAACCATACTGGTCCGACCATCGATTATCATGTTCATATTACCTCTGATATCGATTATCATCTCAACTTAACACCCGTACTTAACTCTAAGTACGCCAGTGGTGTTGAGTCCACAAAAACTGCTACGTCCATATTACCTCTAGCAGGGCTTGTCTCAAACCTATTGCTTGCACTTAGGTGCGCAAAAAGTGATGGGTCCACAAAATCAGCCATGTTCATATTACCTCTGAGCTGTAATCCCCAGCTGAGTTTGTTATGTTCATATTACCTCTGAACAAACCATCCTGGTCCGACCATCGATTATCATGTTCATATTACCTCTGATATCGGTTGTCATCTCAACTTAAAACCCGTACTTAACTCTAAGTACGCCAGTGGTGTTGAGTCCACAAAAACTGCTACGTCCATATTACCTCTAGCAAGGCTTGTCTCAAACCTATTGCTTGCACTTAGGTGCACAAAAAGTGATGGGTCCACAAAATCAGCCATGTTCATATTACCTCTGAGCTGTAATCCCCAGCTGAGTTTGTTATATTCATATCACCTCTGAACAAACCATCTTGGTCCGACCATCGATTATCATGTTCATATTACCTCTGATATCGATTGTCATCTCAACTTAACACCCGTACTTAACTCTAAGTACGCCAGTGGTGTTGAGTCCATAAAAACTGCTACGTCCATATTACCTCTAGCAGGGCTTGTCTCAAACCTATTGCTTGCACTTAGGTGCACAAAAAGTGATGGGTCCACAAAATCAGCCATGTTTATATTACCTCTGAGCTATAATCCCCAGCTGAGTTTGTTATGTTCATATCACCTCTGAACAAACCATCCTGGTCCGACCATCGATTATCATGTTCATATTACCTCTGATATCGATTGTCATCTCAACTTAACACCCGTACTTAACTCTAAGTACGCTAGTGGTGTTGAGTCCACAAAAACTGTTACGTCCATATTACCTCTAGCAGGGCTTGTCTCAAACCTATTGCTTGCACTTAGGTGCGCAAAAAGTGATGGGTCCACAAAATCAGTCATGTTCATATTACCTCTGAGCTGTAATCCCCAGCTGAGTTTGTTATGTTCATATTATCTCTGAACAAACCATCCTGGTCCGACCATTGATTATCATGTTCATATTACCTCTGATATCAATTGTCATCTCAACTTAGTACCCGTACTTAACTCTAAGTACGCCAGTGGTGTTAAGTCCACAATACCTATCACGTCCATACTACCTCTGATAGGGTTTATTTCGAAACTTATTATTTGCACTTAATATGCACAACAAATGATAGGTCCATTAAAAATCCCCCAGTGGGATGTCCTCAGCAAATACGGTATCGTACTACGTCAGCCTATCATTCAGAAAAGGCGGACAGTCAGCGAATTCAAAAAGTTTTTCGCGCAAAGAAGTCAGCGGTTCCTACGCTAAGGAGCTTTCTACGCTCGACAGCAACAGATCTACGGTTTTACGCTCGCAAGCTATAAGTCTATGGTTTTACGCCCGGATGCCTTTGTGCTCGGTAGCTTTTATGCTCGAGAGGCTACAAACCTACGACTTTACGCTCAGCAGATACCAAATCGATGATCTCACGCTCGGTGGTGCTTAGTTCACGCTCAGAAGCAACAGACCCGCAACTTCACGCTCGGAGAAATTTTCTTTTCAGAAGCTACAAATCTACAGTTCTACGCTAAGGAGCTTTCTATGCTCGACAGCTACGAATCTACGGCTTTACGTTCGATAGCTATCAGTCTATGGTTTTATGCCCGGATGCCTTTGTGCTCAGTAGCTTTTACGCTCGAGAGGATACAAACCTACGACTTCACGCTCAGGAACTACAAGTCTATGATTTCACACTCGATGGTGTTTAGTTTATGCTCAGAAGCTGCAGACTAATAATTTTATGCTCCACGACTTCCCGTATATCTGAAGGATACGTCGGCCAGATCACGCGTACATCTGAACGGTCCTCAAAAGCGGTTCATGCTTCATTCAAAGCGTTTCAAATTCCGAGGAATTTAAAAGCTTTGAAGGGGGTCTTGTAGAAGCATGAAAAATATGCTGGGAAGAGCTACGCAGCCTCTTGATACAGAGCAGTGTAAGTAGAGGCCTTCAGAGCCATCAGGCGTACAACAGAGTTTTCTCCGCTAAAATACAGCGTGAAGAATAAAGCTCAAAGGGCTATCCGCATAAGTGCAGTACGTCCAGGCCGCTCCAGCGTGAACAGAGTTCTTCATCGCCTCTATGGCGTAAAACTCATCCGCTCACGAAGCAGCATTATAGCGTACGAGGAACGCTTCGTCTTCCCCGAAATGAACCTGTCAAGTCACGCAGTGAATCTGACCTCTGACTCCTGACAAAAAGTGCTGCACGACCACCCAGACGACGGCTAGAAACGACGGCAGGCCCCTCGGGACGCGCACTACAGAATGATGGCGGATCTCTGCATTTAATGCAGAGGATTTAGTTAAAAGATCACCGAACCGTCACTTACTGGAGTCCCCTCCACATAAACCGCTCTTCTGCGTACAAGGGAATATGATGCCCTGTTTTACACAGGCAAACATGAGCGGTTTTACGATCCGCAGCGGACAAACCGCCTGCCAAGTCAAAAGCCGCACTTCGTACGGGATTCGAGGCACGTCTCCACGTCTAATTGCACAGAGCGGTGACAGTTTCTCTCAAGGCACGTCTCTGCGACAGGTGCACAGAAGGGGTGCAGACCTTCAAAATACGCCTCCGTATATAATACATAAAATGATGGCAAATCTCTGCAAGAGATTTGATTATATCTTCAAAAGCCGTAATTCCGGCTAAAGGCGTCCACATCAGCACGGTACACAGCGGCTTCTACGCCCATTCAGGATCTGTGCCCATCCGGCTTCAACGCCCTCTCGACCTCTATGACCGCTCGGTTTCTACGCCCATCCGGCCTCTAGGACCACTCGGCTTCTGCGCCCATCCGGCTTCAACGCCCTCTCGGCCTCTATGATCGCTCGGTTTTTACGCCCATCCGGCCTCTAGGACCACTCGGCTTCTACGCCCATCCGGCTTCAATGCCCTCTCGGCCTCTATGACCGCTCGATTTCTACGCCCATCCGGCCTCTAGGACCACTCGGCTTCTACGCCCATCCGGCTTCAACGCCCTCTTAGTCTCTACGACTACCCGGCTTCCATGCCAACTCGGCTTCTATGCCTGTTCGGCTTCTATGCCTGCTCGGCTTCTATGCCATGGTGACGAACATTTGGCTTCTACGCCAACCCCTTTTACACAATGGATACCTATCTGCGTGGCTTTTACGCCGTGATCTTAGTAGCAATTGTACGCATTGTGTCCCCTTCGTTGGACCCACGTCACCCGCTCATTCAAAAGATCATATATACGTAGGCATTGGTTACTTTAACCGTTGTGTAATAGGGTGCTGTACTTTCCACTCCTCGGTTGCTACACCAACGGAGTGGTCACTGTCACCAAAGACTCTATAAATAGAGGCCCCTATCAATGGGGAACCGGGGGGAGAGGATCGAACAAGGAGGAGAGAGAGAGTGAGAGAGAGAGAGCCCGGAGCTCAGGCAAAGAGCGGGGATCGACGACTTCGGCATCGTGCATCCACCCTCTCCTTCGCAGCCTTCGGAGCCGCTACCCGTCTTCCACGGCACTTCTTCAACATCGTGTAGTCCAAGGGCTACAGTGATCGACCGCAGATCAGACACCTATAGCAATTTATACCCAGATTAAATAAATTGTACTCCCACATCCTCGTATAGGATCAAATTATACAAGTTTGTTTGTAAACCAAAGGGCGCGGGTTTCGCACAAACCCCGTCATTGAAATACACTTTCATTCTTTCGTTTAATACCACAAACAGCAGTATGCAATAATGGTATGGGGAGAAACTGCATTGGCAGTTCGTGTTGAGGTTAACAGTGAGGTAGATATGTGTTGGTGGTAGTTGAGGGTTGTGTAGGTTTGTGTTATGTTGGGTATAGGCATGTAGGTTGGTGCTAGGTTGAGTACAAATATGGGAAGTGTATCAGTTAAGTATTTGGTAGATTAATTCATAAAAGAGAGGGTAGTGTGGGTATTAAGTACATTTGTGTGAAGGTATCTTTAGTATCATTATATGAATTAAGAATATGTATTAGAGTATTGATACCAATGTATTGGATTGGGGGTAAGCCAGGGTATTGACATTGAGTATTAGATAATTGGTAAGATAGGGTATAAGTTTAGTGAGGACGTATTACTGATGAGTATGGAAGGATATTGGTGTAGAGTTGTGATACTAAAGAAGAGTTTTGGGTAAGGTGTTAGCTAAGGTATGTGTTATAGACTAAGGTATGAGTTGTGTACTAAGATATTGACTAGATACCCTATGATACTATTGTATATGTATATGATATATGGTATCTGTATTAGCTAGTTGACCTAGAACCTATTGTAGATAGGTAATTAACCAATATCAGTCTACATAAGCTAGTTAATAGGTTAAAGTGAACCTATAACTTAAGTAATTAACTAGTTTCCATCCCAAGACCTAGTATTGACTAATTTGACTCTATTGGTCAACTTTATAGATAATGGTGAACCCAAATACGGTTTAAACTAGTTTGGCTTAGTTGACTAGTATGGTCTAGATTGGACCTAGAAATCATATTATAATTTGTTTAAGCATGTTTATCATTCCAATACACCGAATGACATTGATACTTTATATTAGGTCACTTTGACTCCAGTTCAGACACAGATTGGTATTGTCAGCTCAGGACTACAGACGATTATATTCTCTGATAGTTTCCATTATTTGATATCTACTATGATTCTAGTTTATAGCGTTGTTTTACTTGATTTCTCGACACTATGGATACACGGATTAGTATTATCTAGATTCACTCTCTTGCTACACGTGCATCATACTTGTCTGATCCTACTTCATGACTCTTTACTGGCATCACATCAGGTCTCACTTACTGGCATCACTTACTTTTATCTGGCTGGCCTCGTACTTGATTTGCGTATTAGAATTTGGATTCATTTATACTAGTCAGGCGGGAAAATATATTAGTAGACATGTAAACATTACCAAAAGCTGGAATCTTCCATACTTGTCTAATCTAGAATGATAGCAGTCGCACACCTCACGTGCGATGAACCATATTACGCCTAGTCGTTTACATGTCGAAAGTGGTATTTCAAAACACTCTAGTTTAGTTACATTTTTGCTGGCTTCACAGGATACTTGCTGGACTCACCTCATAGCTATCTAGTTCAGTTCTCATTTATTACAGTCTTTATTTACTATATTTCTTGATTCACCATGCTTAACTTTCTTGCTTTTTAAATTAATTTTGACTGTATATATTCCCTGGTTTATTTACTTTTCTTGCTCATCATGTATTACTTTCTATAACTGTTTTATAGTCCTTGTCAATTAATTAAAACTGCTATTGGGTAGTACTTTGCTTTAATCCTAACTGGATAATATTTTTCAAAGGACCCGGAGGATTGGTGTCCAACCTATTATGGACCTCAGGATATTGATGGTACAACCATGGACCCCGTAGCTCAGGAGTGATTGCCGGAAGGACTAGCCGGATCACTCGTTAGCCTAGTTAGTTTTATTAGCATTTTGGTACCGGATTTATTTTTGGCTTATAGTTGAGATTTTGATATTATTTCTATTTGTTGTTGTTGTATTTGGTTATAGTTGATGTTTAGATTTTGTAGTTATGTTAGACTTCTTTGATATCTTATCGTGCTTTAGATTGTAGATTATTTATCATTGCCATTATTATCATATTGCCCTCCTTCCTGGAGTTAAGATATCATTGACAGATTATATATTGTGTGAGATGTTAGTTAGTTAGTTAGTAATGACCTAGATAACTTTCTACTGTCAATGTTGTAGCATAGGCTGGACGTATCCACGTACTTGTACCCTCATTTTGGGTGCCGGTTGTGACACCTCCGTCTCTTCAAGAAGACTCATGATGCTCTAAGTGAGGCATTTTAAAACGTAGACTCTTATCTGGCCCAAGTCAAGCCACCGGCCGAGAATCCCGTTGCATGCCCCTCACTGCAACAATGTAATAAAGACAATCCTGTATATTTTATTCCAGTTAGGCTGAGATATTCCCATAAGTGGTTCATGTCCATATTACCTCTGAACTATTGTCTGTTCATTCTTTCCAGTGGAGAGAACTTGTCATCCGAGCAAACAATCACGTCCACGTTACCTCTGTATTTTTTTCCATTCCTATAAAGTTATATCTTGCCATGTCCATATTACCTCTGAGCAAACGTTCTAATCTATTAACTTACTGCTATCACATCCATATTACCTCTGATAGAGCCAGTCCTTTTAACTTATTATCTGTACCTAGCTTTGGGTACGCCATGGGTAATAAGTCCACAAAAATTCCTTAACAGAATTATCCCGACCTATCACGTCCTTATTAGCTCTGATAGTGCCAGTCATTTTAACTTATTATCTGTCCCTAGCTTTGGGTGCGCCTTGAGTAATAAGTCCACAAAAATTCCTCAACGAAATTATCCTGACGACCTTCAACAAAAGGGTGCATGTACCCGAATATAGCTCCACTTCCTTCAAAAATGGTAAGAATTACTATATTATAATGACTATATAGGTTAAAAAATAAGAGATGAGTCTTTGGGGGAAATGCACTATCTCCCTTCAACCCTTTGCTTTAATCGAAATATGGCAAAAGGAAGGAAAATCCATGGAAGCAATAGATGAATGGAACTTTACATTATCTTTTTTGTTTTTGAAGGTGTTTGCCAGGATGATCTACTATTTGTATAGGTGGAGTGGAACGAAAGATCCCCAGATTATTATCACATCCATATTATCTCTATAGTGTCCTTTTTAAACTTATTATCCTTTTAGTGTGCCACGAATAATAACTCCACTAAAATCTCCATTCTAATCACAGATGTGATGATTGAAAACACTTATGGCTTCGAGAGTATATCCTTCATAGACGTATTCTGAAGCTATAACCAAATCAAGATGTTTCTGAACAATGAGAAGCATATGTCATTCCGAACACCAATAGGAGTATATTGTTATACTGTAATGCCCTTTGGTCTGAAGAACACATGTGCAACATACAAGCGAGCCATGAGCACCATCTTCCGTGAACATCTACACAAAACGGTAGTGTGTTATGTTGATGACATCACTGTCAAAAGCCGCTTCCAAGATGATCACCTCTACGACCTGAAGATGATATTTTACCTGATGCGGACGCATCGGATCAAGATGAATCCAACCAAGTCATTACTGGGAGTCTTCAACGGTAATTTTTTGGGTTTTATCATAACCTCGAAGGGTATTCATATTGACCCTGAGAAGACTAAGGCTATCCTAGATATGCATCCTCCAAAGAACCTGTAAGAACTTCGTGGTCTGTAGGGAAGACTGATATACATTTGGAGATTCATAACCACCCTCTCTGGACGATGCCGACCCTTTACTCAGCTCATGAAGAAGGGAGTCTCTTTTACTTGGACAAAAGATTGACAACAAGCATTCGATGACATTGAGAAGTATCGCATGAACCCCCCGGTGTTGGTGGCCCCAATCGTGGAAATCCCTTCTTACTCTATGTCCGGTCAATGGAACATTCTCTCGGTGCTCTTCTTATCCAAAATAGTGATAAAGGTTATGAGCAAGCTATATAATATCTTAGCAGGACAATGATCAGCGTAGAACATGGGTACAATTCGGTTGAGAAAGAATGTCTTGCTCTAGTATTTGCTGTCCAAAAGATCCATTAATACTTAACTGGGCAAACCATCCATGTGATCTCTCCACTGAACCCCCTCAGAGTCCTCATGACCAAGCCCGGGGCACTTAACTCCTGCCTAGACACATGGACAATCCTACTGTAACCCTATGACATGGTATTCGTCCCACAAAAGGCTGTCAAGGGCCAAGCATTGGCCAAATTCCTAGCAGATCATCCAGTACCAGAGACTTCAATACTCTATGATGAAATCCCCAACGAGGTGTTAGTATCGAACACCGTCTCAGCAGGAGGATCAGTTTGGCGAATGTTCATCGATGGTGCTTCCCAAATAAGGCCCAAAGGCAATATCATTGTCGGAGTAGGGATAATGGTGATCTCTCCCGATGACCTAGTCATCCATCGCGCATACTCGCTTACAGAGCCATGTTCAAACAATGTGGCAGAGTATAATGCTCTCATAATTGGGCTCTAGCCGGCTAAATAATTGGAGGTTGACTTTCTAGAAGCCTATGATGACTCCAAATTAATTGTCAGTCAAGTCCGTGGCGAGTACAAGGTTCGCCACGAGGATCTACTCCCTTACCACCAAGTGACCATCGACATAATTTTTACTTTTACGGAGTTCTTCCTTGAACATGTACTATGGAGGCAAAATATCGAGATAGATGCACTCGCCGGACTTGCTGCTTCTTTAGCAACTCTAATCAAAACTCATCTATTGATCACAGTAGTGGGTCAAGAGCTGGTCTGCCCGAGGAACAACTTATGTGAGTCTATGCCACTCTGTGAATGTAGGTACCAATGTCAAAGATTAGAGACACCCATTTATGTACTATGCTATTTATGAAATCCTTTCAGATGACCCCAAGGATGTCACTTCTGTTAGAAGATGCTCCCACCGGTTCTACTATGATACAGCCACTAAGATACTGTACCATCGTGCCTATGATGAGCTCCTTCTATGATGCCTATTAGACGCAGAAGAAAAGCAAGCTCTCTGTGAAACTCACGATGGTGTTTATGGTGGCCACCAACCTGGACCTAAGCTTTAAGATCGCCTCATGCGCATGGGCTATTATTGGCCAATGATGGTGGTGGATGCTGTTAATTGTGCGAAGAAGTGCAGGATGTGTCAAATCTATGCTGACTTTATTCACCAACCCTCGAAGTTTCTACACACGACCATTGAGTCTTGTCGATTTGAAGTATGGGGTATGGACATCATGGGACCGATCAGTCCACCTTCGTCTAAGGGGAACCATTCATCTTGGCTATCACATACTACTTCTCCAAATAGGCGAAAGTTGTTCTACTCGCAGAAGTAAAAATATCCAACAAGATCAGTTTCCATAAACATCATGTCATCTACCGTTTTAGCTTGCCTTGCAGGATCATTTATGACAACGGTCCATAATTCGTAAGCTACGCATTCTTCGGGTTTTGCGATAAAAATTAAATTCAGAATATAGCTTCAACCGCCTACAATATAACAGCATATGGTTAGCCGAAGCATTCAACAAGGCCATCATCAAGCTCCTCAAAAAGTTTGTTTCCACCAACAAATCTGACTGGAATGAGAAGCTGGGCTAATGTCTATGGAATTATCGCACAATGGTCTGAACCCTGACTGGAATCACACTGTTCTCCTTGGTCTACGGAAGCAAAGTTGTACTTCGTTTAGAAACCCAAATTCCTTCTCTTCGAGTGCCCCTTACCCATCAGCTAACCGCCATAGACAACTATCATCAAAGTCTACAAGTGTTGGAGGCACTTGACAAAAAAAGTCTCTAGGCTCAACAACACATTGAGCTATATCAAGCACGACTCTCCGAGGCCTTCAACAAAAGGGTGAGGGAAAGGACATTCTATGTTGGCGATCCCATCCTAACCGTGAGAAGACTGATGATCATGACCCACAAGAAGGTGGTAAAATTCTAACCCAAGTGGGAGGGTCCCTTTGTAGTAGAGACGGTCTACTCCAGCGGTGCATACAGTCACGCTAAGCCTAATGGTGACTTGCTCATGATAAAAATCGACGGCAAGTTTCTAAAGACATTATGCTTAAGTTGGGCATTAAAAAAAAATGAAAAAAAATAATGATGTGTGTCATTTCTATCCCTAGCAAAGGGACATAAAATTGTAATGTTCACATCTGATATCTTTTCCATTAAATTATTTTCGTCCGAAGCACGCGGACAAATCTATTATCCATACTCGGGAGTACCAAGTACGCAATGGGTAACAGATCCATAAAAGGCAAAATGGTTCACATATATATCAGCTTTGAACTATAAGCCGTTCTTCCATTTAAAAAAAGGCAGTCACGTCCATACTACCTCTGACTTGTCCTTTTTGTTGTTATCTCCACAAAATTTTCACAAAGCAAGCAGTTCACATCCATACTACCTTTGAACTATAAGCTACCTATGTTCCCCAGTAAAAGAAAGCTGTCATTTCCATACTACCTCTGAATCATTTGCTTGACTATCGGTTCTACACCAAAGTATCTTTACCATCATAGATGATGTCTCCACCGAACTTCCTTAATGGAACTACTCTAACTTATCACATTCATACTAGCTCTGATAGAGCTTGGTGTTATCGTTGTTATGATGTTATGCTACATCTATTCTACCACTGGTACTTATAGCCACGATAACCACGACAATAAAAAAAAGTTCTAAACAGGAAAAAGGCAATTTTTTTATTAATATTCAAGATCATGAGTACATATGAAAGTCCATTACATTTTAAGAATTTTTATTAATATTGAAGATCATGGGTATATTTGAAAAGAATGAGACCCCTCTGTGGTATTTTTGGTACCAACGCGTGTAAAGCCGGCAGCTCAACACTTTCTGGGTTATCACTTATGCAAAACTCCTCAGTGTAAGCTACAATATATGGAAAAGAATCCATACCGATGGATAGCAAGGAAGATTTTAATACAGAGGTGAGACTACAGACCCAACTCTATCGTGTGAAAGGACGCGACTAGAAATCATGGTTGGGATAACTAGCCCCTTCTCTACCACACAGATGCGCCGGCAGGACCCGACCCGAGATCCAGCCATCACATCTTGGCCGCGTACAGGTAATAGATACAGTGATCTAGTTTGGAAGATCGCGAACAATCCTTCTGGTAACATGCTTGTTTATTACGAACAATGGTAACTATGATATCCTTCATGCTCTATCAGGACTCAAGCAATCCAAGGCAGCCCCTGCAAGACGAGCACAAAAAAAGTCAGAATATGTAAGAGAAGACAAATATCAGAAGCGCGCATCCGCAATATCAGGTGCCACTCATCGATTCATGGCAATCTAGCCATCTATGCGCTCGATAGAGATGCGTATAAGCATCAAGTCTGGTGTATACACGTGTAACCATCACAACGAATGCACCCATGCAACATTGTCGTGCATAGCTTCTTAGCGCATGCCTCAGATGAGTGTCTAGAGACAGCATTACCCATGCTACCGAGGGAGAACTCTTCTTGTCAGCGCATCTTCAGGTCGAAGCCCTTCGTCAACAACCATACGCGTTAAGATGAAAAGAAGTGCTTGTGCATGAACGGGCAATTTTTTGCCCATGCAAACAGACAGTGTCGAAGCGTCCGAGTGATCCAGGAACAAAAACGCATAAGTTTTGCTCCTTATCTCTGCCAATGGCAGCTGAATGGTAAACCATCAAAGAGAGGGGATCGACGACCCGCTCAACCGATCTTCCCGCACTCGACTCCCGCAGAGACATTCGGTTTATATCAAAAGAGCCATTAATGGCGTACAAATTGTTAGGCACCTAAACCGTGGGATAAACTTGATATTTAATGGATGAATCTCTGCCTAGGGAATAGCCAGTCAAAACGCCAACTCAATGGCCTATCAACAACAAGGTTTCATACGATGCGCCAAATGCCTACATATGCCTATCTCCTCCATGCTTCTATTCAAAGTATTCCAAACTTAAAACTTATAAAGTTTAAGTTCATAAACATTGAAGGAGGTCTTGTAGAAGCATGGATAATCTATACCATACGCCAAAGTGATCCAATATCATGCGCCAAAGAGATCCAGAGCCATGTGCAAGAGAAGTCCAGAGCCATATTTTGTCAACAACCTGAGTAGTGTTCCCATGTGCCAAGCAGCTCCATGCGCCACTGCCAACCGCTGATAGCCATCCGCCACTAACAACCTAAGTAGTATTCCCATGTGTCAGCAGTGCCATGCGCAACTACTACTACCTCAGTGATCTCCATGCGCCAAACGACAGTGTTCCCCAGGTACAATTATAGCCATTAAAATTAGGTCATGGCACGTGTAACGAGTATTATGGGTATCAATAATCCTATATCTCGACTTGCCATATGGCAGCCTTAACACATCATGCACCTACAAGAGGACATGTGCCAACATGCAATCCTCGTACGTACGATCATGCATGGAGCATTCTCAAGTCTATAAATAGTGGGTGTTTCTCACATGTAAAAAAGAGGACAAATAATATAGATAAAATGAGAAGAAGATAGAAGTGCCTCCCGAAGCCTCGTCAACCTCCTTGGTCGCAGATCGTCAACGGAGTAAAGGAGCCGTTGTAGTGCTCGATCTCCACCGTCACACTTGCCCATATTCTTTTTTATTATAATTAAACTCTATGTATTAGAGACTCTTTTGTACTATTTGTCAATTCTCAATCAATACAAAAGTTCGTTCAACTTTTCTCGTATTTTTTGTGCGATGTCGACAAATACAAAGCGAGGATGGTAATTAATCGCTACAATCAGTGGAAGGACATATATTTTGATAAAATCTTCTCGCTGATCATCAAATTGTCATATATCCGGATGGTAATAGCATTAGAAGCCAATTTTAACTTAGAGGTTGAGAAGATAGACATAAAGATGACATTCCTCTATGGTAATTTAGAGGAGGAAATATATATAGAGTAGCTCGAGAGATTATATGAACATAGCAAGTTATATTTAGTTTGTTGGATGAAAAAAAGCTTGTATGGTCTGAAGCAGGAAAGTCTCATGTATGTCATGGTGTATGTCAATGGCATGGTATATACAATGCCATGGTGTATGCCAATGCCATAGTGTATGCCAACGGCAGTGGTACAGAAAGTTCTATATGCTTCAGCTATGGAAAGTCTTATGTATGCCATGGTGTATACAATGCCCGATATTTCTCATATAGTTGGTCTGGTTAAAATGCATCTTTTTAATCCAGGAAGGTTATATTGAAGTACAATCAAGTGGATAATTTGATATCATTAGGGCACTGCTGATTGGAAGCTTTCATTCAGACGTGATGAGCCAAAACTGGTTGGGTATACTGATACTGATATGGCTAAGGATGGGGATACCAGAAAATATACTATGGGCTGCGTTATGATGGACAGTTTCTTAGCAATCGTAGTTACAAAAGTATATTGTCTTGTCTACGACAGATGAAAAGATCATTGCAGTGATGGAGGCTTGCAAAGAGTTATTATGGATGATTTTTTTTTTGCAAAAAATTAGGCTTAAGCGAGAGTAGTATATTTTGATTTGTGACGGCCATAGTGCAATTCATCTTAGGAAGAACCTAACAATTCATAATCAGTCCGAGTATATTAAAACTCGGTATCATTGGATACGAGATGTGCTTGAGGCGAATAACGTGACGCTTGAGAAGTTTCATACAGAGGAAAATGGAGATGATATGCTTATGAAGGTTCTACCAAAAGAAAAATTTGAGTGCTACAAGAGGATAGTCAGAATGACTAGCTCCTTCACCTAGTTAGGAAAGGAAATATGTGTTATTTCCAACCTATGTCAAAAATAATACGGAGTATGATGAGCGTCATTCGTGTGTTGGAGAAGCTCAAGGATTAACTAGTGTACCTTAGATATTAACAAGGTATTGCACTGGTATGACTGAGTTTTGACTAGTTTAGCCTAAAAATGGCCTAAAAAGCATATTTTGACTCATTTAGCACGTTTATCACTTTATTACACTCAAGTGACATGATATTTATATGTAGGTGTGTGATACATGCTCGTATACCGAGTTACACCTCTTGCTTAGGACCAGAGGAGAGTACATTCTCTTATAGTTTCTATTATTTGATAATTACTATATAGCTTGGACCTTCAGTCATGAGATGTTACAATGGTTATCGTATTAACATCGTACACGATATTTACATTAGACATCGTATATGGTATTATCATTGGACATTGATCGTGTATCGTAACGTGTCATGGTTGGATCCACTGTACTAGTTGGGGTGGGGGAAATGGCAGTAAGAGATGTGATCATATCCCTATTATAAATTGTAAAAAATTGTTAGTGTTAATCATACATCCCATATATGATTATCCAGGCCATCTAGCTATCGTACAAGTTCCCAAGCCGATCACATATCGAAACTAGTATTTCAAACACTTAGAATAGTTGCAGTTCTTCATATTCAGCTTTATAAATTATATTGCCCTGAATCTGATATTTTAGTTCCTTTATCTTTATTTCATATATGCACTGGCTATACCTTATTGCTTACATTGCTTGTTCTCTTTATTATTTGCTATTGCATTAGTTTATTGTTTGCTCATAGTATATAGCACCCTCTATTTATTGTTTTATAGTCATTGTCAATTAATTAGAACTGCTAATGGGTTGTACTTCGCTCCAATCCTGACTGGATATATTTTCTAGATGGTGACTTAGAGGACTGGTATCCAACATATTACGGACCATAGGGAGAGTAGATGTAGCCTTGGACCTTGTAGCTCAGGTATGATTGTTGGGAGATCTAGCCGGAATCACTAGTTATATTAGTTAGTTCCTTTTTGCATATTTTGGTACCAGATTTGTCTCCGACGTATATTGAGACTTGGATGTTATTGTTGAAGTTTAGATTATATTGTTGTTTAGAATTTGTGGTTGTGTTTGGATTATTCTTTTGATATCTTATCATGCTTTAGTTTTGTGATTGAGTATTTCATATCATATTGTTATATCTTTGTCTCCTTATAGAGTTGGATATTTACGTGAGATTGCTAGTTAGATAGTCTTGACCTAGACAGCGTTCTACCATCGATGCTTCGGCGTAGGCTGGACGAACCACGTATGCGTGCCCCTATATCGGGTGCAAGTCGTGACAATACCTAAGATATACTAAAGTGTAACGACGGTATACAGATCATTGCCGATATTTTTAACCGACTTCAGTATATTTGTCTTGGCCGGCATACCGACGGTATACTATAGTATACCGACGGTATACCGATTTATGAAACTTTTTTTTCTAGAACCTTTCTTGCCTACTTGGAACAGCATACCGACGGTATACTAATTTTTGGAATCCAAACTTGCTATATTTTTCCTATCTCTGGATCGGTATACCGATGGTGTACTAAACTGTATCGACGGTATACCAATCGTGATCTTTCTTTAGGAATTCTTAGTTTTTTATGATTTTATTTTGAATCTTCTGGCTTTTGCTTAGACACAAGATGACTTGAGCTGACTAGACATGAACTTACATGGCTGTAGATGACTTGACTTGGCTTTAGTCAATTTTATATGACTTTGCCCGTCTGCACGTGATGACATGATTGACTGGACTTGACTTGGCATGACTTTACATGGCTTCATCGGACATGGCTTGACTTGGTTTTACTTGGCTTTACCTAGATGGACTTAGTTTCACATGGTTGTATATGGCTTTACCTGGCTTCACATGCCTTTACCTGGCTTTACTTGGTTTCACATGGCTTGGTTGTTGTCGTGGCTTATATGAGTCCATTTGTGCAATGTATATTAAAACTTGTTTATATTACTATTAGAACTTATTTTGTTGCATTATGTCTAGGATGGATTATGTGGAATGCCACACCCAAATTCATACTAGAAAAAGCTAGGGGTTATTAACTATGCATTCACTTAGTACATGGCTAGGGATTTTCCTAGATTGTATGCAGTCCTGGTTATTTATGTTGTTATCTTGTGGAGTATCTAGTAGCATATCTTATTGAGTATCTTGAGGAGTATCCATGGTTGGTTTGTACGTAAGGATATCCCAGACGGACTGCAGGGTCTTGCAATAAGAAGGAACCCTAGTATCACGTTGCATTATAATTGTTAGTAATTAGGATTATGATAAACCTAGATAGTTAAAGTATCAAGCATTACTTATATGATTTGTCATGATTGATGGATGATGGTTAGTCTAGTCTTTACAAGATCACTCCTTTATTTTCTGCACTTGTTATTCTATTTTTCTTATCAGTTCAGGATATCTCTTATTTTAGGTTTATAATATTTCTTTTATTATCTTGAGATTATTACATTTAGTCTTTTCTTTCAGTAGTTGTATTGCTTGAGTTATTGGTTTAAGTTCCTATATTGGCTTTCTTTGTGGTACTTGCTATTTGGGGTCTGATCCCGCTAGTTTTATATGGCCAAATCTAGTAGCAGTACCGGAGGATCTTCCGTACCTTCTTGAGGATGGTGACCACCAGGAGCACTAGACCACTTGAGTGGGTTTTCTTACTTTTCTATTCTGATGTACATTCTATTTTTGTTGGCATTTAGCAATCGAGCACATGTTTAGCTCTAGTTTTGGTTTGATCAGTTAGCCTACGTGCAATAGCATGATTGACATATCCTAGGGTTGACCATGACTTAGATTCTGGCTAGTTTATTCATTTTGTGTTCACTAGCTTCATGATCATCTGTATATTATAGTTTATGACGCTTTACTATTATATTTCAGCTAATCTTATATCTTGTTATTATTCATGTTGTTCTTGTGATTGAGTTACTAGGGTTTATTGTACCTAGGCTTGACTGTTGGTTTGTAGTAGTGACCCCTCATGTCTTACAGCTTCACAGTATATACAGAGTACCTGTATGCTCTAAATATAAGTAGTTGGCCTTGTCAATCCCGCTCTCCAGTATTATGGTTTTAGGGCATGACATAGTTTTAGTGGTGGCCCATGCAGGACTGGTTTTTACAGATATGTAGGGGTTATTTCTGTTGCTAGATGTCTTAATCATAAACAGTTCCCTTTGATCCCTAGTAATTTTTCTCCATCCCTGATTCTTGATCTGATATCTACTTATTCGTTGATTTATTATCTTCTTCGATTGACTCTTGTATCCTTAACTATCAGGGGCACTGTTCCTGTTACTATCGATCAGATGGAACGAGTGCATCTTAAGGAGGGTCAGCATTCGGGAGCCCAACGTATTCCTGGAGATCGGCCTCAGCATTTAGGGGCAAAGTCTAGAGTAGATCCTGAGGCAGATCGGTTGGCGGTATCAGACTAGCAGGCAGCAATGGTACACTCAGTTCATCCCGAGCAGCCAGAGGGTATTGTCTGAGCCCTGATGGATATCCTTCGAGGTTTCATGATGACCCAAAAACACTAAAGGAACGTACTCACTCAGTCAGTCCAGACAGCGTTAGAGTGAGGTGGTTCTCAGATTCATAATTCTACGACCAACTTCAGGCATCTCAGTCCTCCGTAGTTCTATGGCATAAAGGATGCGATTTCGTCCGATGCTTGGCTGTAGGACACTGGGGCCATCTTAGTGGCAGCAAGTGTCATGCCCCGATCTCCCGTAGGCTAATCTGCCATCCCCGCTAGACGAGAATCACTGCGCCAATACTCCCGCAGGACGATCGCTTGATCCATCAGGGCGTGATGCTGCACGAGCGTGAGCTGCGCCCGTGCAAGGCTGTGGTTCATTGGCTGGCAGTAAGAGGTCTAAGCCACAAAGTCGCATAGATTGTCTGAGTGTAGCAAAATTATTATAAACACATAAGCGATTGGTAACAAGATTACTGAGTCAACAATAGCGAAAGCATTGAATATCATAAGTTGAAGTGAAGCAAACTCTTTATTGATTTTTGAACAAGTGTTACAAGCGGCGTATAGCCGAAATTACAAGTCGCTCAAGCCTCTCTCTCTGAAACAGTAAAAGCATGTCTAGCGGCTACATTTGTGGAATGATATTTAGGCGATGTTCTAACATTATGTCTTGTATATGTGCTTCTGTTCCGGATGTAGCGCTCCAAGGCTCCAGAGTGAACTTCACGCCTTAGCACGTACGAAGGAGGGATCCGCACCGAACGAGATTCTCCTGCACCCTACAAGAAATCTGGTAGATTATCAGTACATGAATGCACTGGTGGGGAGGCTACTCGCCCGCTCGATAAATCCAAACACGTAATATAGGTTCCGCGCACCAACTATTATATTGTCTTTCTAGTTGCCTTAGGATCAGTTTTATGGCAATATTGAATAGCCTAACTCGTGTGGCAGTGTGTCGTACGACATAAGAGAAAACACGACGAGATTTAACAACTTACCATTTGTCCTTCCCTGTCCAAGGCAAACCAAGTTAATTCAAGCATAAGCATATATAAACATTTAGGGGCAATAGCATATGCAAACACGTGTTGTGAGTGAGATTACGCTTCAGGTGCACGAGTTACACGAAATGTCAGGTGTGCTGCATAAGATATTGAAGTATTTTATCCATGTACAAGTATCTTATATCCATGATCGTTCAGACATTTTCGATATTTTTGACCCGATACAATAACTCGCACGCGGATAGCCGCTAAGCGAGGATGACTTATCTATATGAACAATTATCGCTTGCATTAGCCGTAAAGGAACGTAGTCAATGATGAGGATGGAATGAGAGTATAGGATATGCTACAGAACATCTCATCCTTGCATAGGAAGACTATACATGAAGCTCCATCCGGATCGGATTGGCCCCGGTGCCCCGGAGACCACCCGTGGAACTTGAGATCCGAAGATCACCTTTTTCAAGTTGTCCGCGACATGCATGTCAGGGTCTTTCCAAATCCATAACTTGACATGATAATCCATGATTCTTGTTCTGAACCGAGCAATTGCTCTACGAGCTGTGATTCATGATTTGCTTGATAGGGGTTCTCGTTCAGAGGTAAACTTGATGTGATTATCATTCAGATATAAACTTGATAGGATTCTTGATCAATGAATAACTTGATTTAATGCATTCTCCTGGTGCGGGGACTGCCTTAGCGACCTAACGGTCCCGGATACTTGTAGGTTCAATTATACAAAAGGACTATTTGATAGTCTTCTGGATGACTCAATGCATTCAGGATACACGATAGTGTTCTTGGTTGTGGCATAATTTTGTGTGGCAAACAATGAGGCAAGGCAATATTACAAGTTACCATATAAGCAAGCAATCTTGCATTTGTTATAACCATAAGCATTTACGTTAGCTCGGGCCCAAAGGTAAGCCGAGGAGTAAAACCGTAAAGGGACTTATCGAGCGACTTTATCTAGTTCGGGCAGTGTCGCAAGTGAAACAGTGCAATACAGATCATATGTATATCGTTCTACTCAAGGCATAATAGGGGTCTAGTTGTACAAGGCAAAAGTAGCATGCGAGGGTCTGTATAAAAGCAATATTTTATTTCCATGCTCTAACACAAGCAATACAAGTTGGGATTTTTCCCTTAGCTAGGTGCATTGTATTCTTACTAGCATGCATGGGGTGATTCACCTAGCGACTAGCATGAAACGTCCATACTTTAAGTGTGCTGGCTAAGCAAAGACAAGTTCATCGTAGCCACCCTCCTTAGCGATGATTTGCCTCGGTAGAGCGATACTCCGAGCGAGCCTCTGAAAGCCTAAGCCGAACTCCCGAAGGGACAAGTCAGGAAATCCTCTTGCCTCAAACGAGTATTCTCGTTGAGCAAGGCGGGTCGGGACGTTGCACTTTTGCCGTTTGAATCGGCAGTCCGCTTGAGCGGAACCGGTCGTTACATCATAAACTACTTAGAAAAAGTCTCGTCCTCGAGACTTACTAAGGGGAGGCCATACTATCGCATTATGGAATCTATTCCAAGCGTAGTAATCGGCACCACTAAATCCATTTGAACACAATCTCCTACTCGTTCCATATGCTGTGTCGCGTGTATGCTGAGTCAGTCTCATTTGCGGCTTAGCGCTGGACATATTGCTTAACGCGGGGTATGTTTCAATCGATCTTGATTAACGATGTAAGGTTGAGGCAAACTTATTCAAGTCATTATACTTATTCAGGTGGATATTCACTTGCACTAGTATTTGAGATCAGCATATCGCAAGTCTGGATCGTGCACATATTTGAAGCACTTCAAGCACATGCATTTCAACCAACTTAGCGATAGCGAAGTCTTTGCACTCTAGTTTCACATCTCTTTCAATCTTGGATCGTGCACACGTTCAAGGCATCCCTCAAACATATGCATTCAACCAAACTTAGAGATAGTAAAATTGGATAAGCTACTTGCAAAAATCTTAAGGGTTCATCTTATGAATCATAAGGATACTTCCGATAGATTCAATCAAATTCCATATCTTTTTCTTTCCAACCAAATATTTGCACTACCGTAAGCACGATCTATTCGGTTTACCGACTAGCGTTCATCCGTTCGGGTCAACATAGCGTAGGTTATCGTCCCAAGTCTAACCGTAAGTCTTGCTGCCCTAGTTGTATAGCTTATTCAAGCAATATACTAAAGTCGGTAACAAAGGTTCATTCACTCGGCACAGGATTGTCTGCCTAATTGCTAGGTCAGCTCACAAGGTCATAGGTACAAGTTCAAGCATGCGATTCATCGTGCAAATTCGTCGCACGATGCTCGCCCAAATTCCTAGGGTCAAACTATTATTTATTTGCATGGAGTATTCTATCCAAGCTCGTTTCACTCAAATTTTTAAACATCGATCGAGCACAGATTTTCCTACTCTCAATAACACATTCGTTTGTACGGGGGATGAGTTCGTCAATAAAATTCATAATGTATCCAAGTTGCAGGACAAGCCTTGTGATTTGCATAGTCTATCTCTCCAAACATGTTTTGATAGAATCCCTATCCATTTTAAGGCCACCAAGCCAAGATTCAATTTTTGAACCTTTTGTTTATAATCTAAATCGTCTAACCTGATTCACGTATTCGTTCACAAAACTATCAAGCATGATTTATTCCAGGTTCTAAGCTAACTTATCCATCGAAACATTTTCGATCTTTTGCATTTCCATTTTGTCTTATCGTGTCGAATAAAAAGTCAAGATGATCCATAAGTTCTCACGCTCCGGTCTTCTGCAAGTTCGATCACCCTCGTTAGACGTGAGATCACCACGTCAACACTCCTGTTGGATAATCATCCTAATCTAGATGTGACGTATGTTCGGACATAGAGATACGCTCGCACAAGACAAGAACGTTTGAACATTATAGTTATCTTCGGCACGATCGAGACGCCTTATCATTTTCCTTTCCTTCACCCAAGTTATATATTCCATCGAGTCAAATTCGTTTATGCAGTGATTATTATTCGTCTAGTAAAATCATTCAACTTCTATGTTACTGTTCGGTAAGTCCATAGTTTACTTCTAGCATTCCTCAAAGAACTAGATTTCAAGTATTCAAGCCCAAGTATATTCCATTTTGATACGTTCTATTCATCGAGTTCGTTTAGAATAATCACCGAACATGTTCCCGTGAGTTCGATCATCCCCGCCGTACATGAAATCACCACGCCGACACTCCCGCAGGATAACCGTTCTCGTTGGGCCTGATTTTGAGAGTTATCGTTCGAACTTGATTTCAAGATCGTTCTTTCGAACTCCAAGCCAAATCCATCATCGTTCATCTCTTCCATCGAATCAAGATATTTATTTCACTACCAGAATAAGCCAAATTAGCGACATAAAGAAACGTCGATCCATAAACATCGCTAAATAATTTTAGCAACGGAAAAATATTGTCAAACGTCGCTATGCTGACGTTTTCTAGCGATGTAAATGCGTCGCTAGATTAGCGACGTTTAGCGACGCAACGTCGCTAAATTAACGACGTCTATATTTGTCGCTATATGTCACAAATTAGCGACGTACGTAGCGACGTTTATAGCGACGTTTCTATGACCTGGCAATACTGCCATATCAGCAATTTGTGACAGACAGCGACTTTGTTTAGCGATGTTTATAGCGATGTTTCTATGACCTGGCAATACTGCCATTTCAGCAATTTATGACGTATTTAGCGACGTGACTTAACGTCGCTAAACGTCGCTAAAAACGTAGCTAAAGATACAGTAAAAAATAAAAAATGAATACTAAATTATTTCCAAACTATTATTCCTGCAGTTTATTAATTCATAATCTGTACAAATATACCCAGAGCAACCCTCCGTTGAATTTACTGGGTTCGCCGACCCACTTGGCAACACCGATAAATTAACATATATTTAATATGAATAATATAATAAGAAGAAAACAAAACATTAAAATTAAAAACCAAATCAGGAGAAAATATCGTTGTAAAGAATACAGCAAATATCCGTACAACCGAGTCTGGCCCTAAAGAATACAAAGAATACATCAAATTAAAAGCCTCATCCTAAAGAATACAAAAAATAATATCTGAAACACAAACAATCAATAATAAAACAGTCCTAACTAGGACTACTGCGGATCTGCAGGAGGATGACCACCAACGCGCATGAAGGATAAGAACAGATCATACTACTTCCGTGAAATTGACAGCGATGTCGATGGAGAAGGCAGTGACGTCGATGGAGTCTGTGTCGATGTAGGCGCACCAGGAGGACGTATCCGCTCCAACTTTGTGAGTCGGTGGTTGTATGAATTCATGGTAGATAACAGCCTCGTACTGCTATGAACCATTGAATCCTGCATTATCGTCAGCCTCTCGCCCATGGATAGCTGTGATGCCTGAAGCTCCGTCACGCTGCGCTCTATCGAGGCTCTAAGATCAGTTGTCCAATCTCGGAGCTCCATGATGCTGCACTCGAGCATATCAAATCGTGCAATGAGTGTCGCATCGTCCGCCCACGGCTGGGATGAGGCTGTTCCTTCATCCTTCATAGCAACTCGTCACGGAGAGACACAATCTGACGGTCAACGGCCTCCTGGACTCGGGCCGACGACTGCGAGGGCTGTGGAGAATGCGTACTTGTCGGGGAGGCCCTAGATGACTGCGTCGCAACTAGGGCACAATAGGGTACGTACCGTAGTACGTATCCCTCTGGAGACCACCAGCGACAGTCACCCACAGCTCGTCCATCGACGGAGCTGGAGCGGGCTGCGAGAAAGTACCAACCTCTCCAGCTGTAGGTGCACTAGCAGTCGCCCGCTCACGCAGCCTAAGATACTCGGCCTAGAAAAGTTTGGATACTCGATAATTGCCTAAGTTATATTAAAATTAACAGAAAGTAAAGTAATACTTACATAGGTCCCTGAGTCCCTCTCATCAATGAGATTTCTGTCCTTTCGATGGGTGGCCAGGAAGACGGTCACCATGTTTGCATACTCACCCCTCTGTACCTGTTAAAAATATATTATTTAGTACTAAAATAATATATCTTAAATAAAAAAATACCAAACGAAAAAAAAAATTTGTCATCGGAATCGAGCCACTACACCACTTTGCAGCATTCCGCCTAGCCGCCTTGGCCTTTTCAGACCTTTCCTTGTACGTCGGGTCATCGAATCTAGCCTTCATCGCAGGCCACTGCTCAAGCGTGATCCAACCTTGGATCGGTTTTCTAACGCGATTACGAGCCTTCTGGTCATCCAGAGCATCACGGATAAGCTTGGCAGCAACGGCAGGAAACATCCGCTCGATTAACTCAGCCCGGTACGGAGGATAGAATACATTTACTAAAATAAATAATTTAGTAAGTGAGCATCACGAATAAGTTATATAATATGCATAAATTAGAGGATTTATATAATATACTTTTACCTTGAAGTACGTAAACCAGAATGCCTTCCTCTCCTCCGGAGCTTCAGAATAGTTGATCCAAGGGCCACCATAGTTGTTCCTCAGAAAGAGGCCCAGGCGTCTTTGAACCGATGATGGACGATATCTATACAGAGATAATTATTTTGATCAAAAAAGTCAATATATGATGAATAAAAAAATACACGATATATATGATGCTAAACCATCTAATTGACTTACTTTGTACCGTCGGCCCAAATCTCTGTCCTCGTCTCCTCCGGAGGTGCGCATAGAGGATCTAGCTGATGTTGGGACAACGTCGGTACGACGTCCTCCATATGCTCATTTGTCTCCATGGTTCCGTCAGCAGGAGGAACGCTGGACGAGGGAGTACTATCAGGCCTGGAACTACTCGTCCCAGGAGTGATGCCAGGTAACATCGTCGCAGTCGGAGATGTAACTGATTTATATACTGGACACTACCAGAAAAAGTCAAATTAGCGACGTCTAAAAACGTCGCTAAATAACCAAAAATTGTCGCTAATTAGGTTTAGCGACGTAATTAGCGACATTTTAAAGCAGTCGGAAAATACCAAGTCGCTAAAACAAAAAACGTCGCTAAACGTCGCTATGTCGACGTTTTTTAGCGACTTTAATGTGTCGCTAAATTTAGCGACGTTTTGCGACGCCAAGTCACTAAAAAGCGACGTTTAGAAAAGTCGCTAAACGTCGCTGATTAGCGACATCTATCGCGACGTTACACCGACGTTTTTAATGACCTGGCTATACTGCCATGTCAGCAATTGGCGACGTTTAGCGACGTAATTAGCGACGTAATTAGCGACGTACTTAGCGACATTTTACAGCGTCGCTAAGTAGCGACGTAATTAGCGACATTAATTAACGTCGCTAAACGTCGCTAAACGTCGCTAAACGTCGCTAATAACGTCGCTAATTTTTAAAAAAAAAATAAAAAAAATAATGTGCAGAAGCAAACATTGGTGATTCCCTGCAGTTTTACATCATCTTCATCATACACACCAACATGATTCAATCTAGTTAACTATATAATCCAATTAAATTAAAGACCACAAGAAGTATCAATCCAATTAAATGTGGATAACTATATAATCCAATTAAATTAGCTAAAAAATTAAAGACCACAAGAAGCATCATACATCATGTCTATTGTTGAAGTATCAATAATTCATAAATAATAATAAAAATAACTATACTACTATGGATCTGCAGGAGGCTGACCAGCGGCGCACTTGAAGGATAACAACTCCTCATACTCGTCCCGTGGAATCGACACCGATGTCGATGGAGAAGGCAGTGACGTCGGTGGAGGCCGTGCCCGCTCCAAGTATACGAGTCGCTGGTTGTAAGAATCCAGGGTAGATAACAGCCTCGTACTGCTATCACCCATTGAATCCTGCATCCTCGTCAGGTTCTCGCCCATCAATAGCTGTGACGCATGCATCCTCGTCAGCTTCTCGCCCATCGATAGGTGTGACGCCTGCAGCTCCATGATGTTACGATCATTGGAGGCTCTAATATCATTTGTCAATTCTCGTAGCTCCGTCATGCTGCGGTCGAGCATATCCAATCGTGCGATGAGCATCGAATCGTCCGCCTGCGGCTGGGACCGGGACTGGTCCTCCATACTTCGCAGCAAGTCGTCACGGAGAGACGCAATCTGACGGTCAACGGCCTCCTGGACGGCCTCCTGGACTCTGGCCGACGACTGCAAGGGCTGCGACTGCGAGGGGTGTGTGGAATGCACAGCTGTCGGGGAGGCCCTAGATGACTGCGTCGCAACCAGGGCGCCATAGGAGCCCGTACCGTAGTACGTACCCCTCTGGAGACCACCAGCTGCGGTCACCCACAGGTCGTCCGCCGACCGAGATGGACCGGGCTGCGACGAAGCACCAGCCTCTCCAGGTGTAGGTGCACTAGCAGTCGCCCGCTCACGAAGCCTAAGATACTCGGCCTAGAAAAGGTTTGGAAACTCAATAATTGCCTAAGTTATATTAAAATAAACACAAAGTAAAGTAATACTTACATAGGTCTTTGAGGCCCTCTCATCAATGAGATTTCCGTCCTTGCGATGGGTGGCCAAGAAGACGGTCACCATGTTTGCATCCTCACCCCTCTGTACCTGTTAAAAATATATTTTTTATTACTAAACTTAAATATTTTTTCCAAGTACCATTTTATGGTACTTATATTAAAATAATATATTTTAAAAGAAAAAATATACCAAACGACGGAAATGTTCCGTCATCGGAATCGAGCCACCACACCACTTGGCAGCATTCTGCCTAGCCGCCTTGGCCTTCTTAGACCTTTCCTTGTAGCTCGGATCGTCGAATCTAGCCCTCATCGCAGTCCACTGCTCAGGCGTGATCCAACCTTGGATCGGTTTTCCAGCACGATGACGAGCCTTCTGGTCATCCAGAGCATCTCGGATAAGCTTGGCGGCAACGGTAGGAAAGAGCCGCTCAATCAACTCGGCCCGGTGCGAAGGATAAAAATACGTTTGCTACAATAAATAATTCATTAAGTTAGCATCACGAATATGCATAAATTAGAAGATTTATTTAATATACTTTTACCTGGAAGTGCGCAAACCAGAACGCCTTCTCGAGCTTACATAGTATTACCGCAATGTCCCTCTCTTGCTTTTTTAGACGATCGACGAGCAACTTAGTACAACAAAGATCTCTGAAAATATGCTCAGCTCTGTCAATGGGTCCCAAACGACCTGCGGTAAGAATTCCCGAAATGCAATCGGAATTAACCTCTCCATGAATACGTGACAATCGTGGCTCTTCATACCTACTAGTTTGTTCTCCTTGAGGTCGACGCATCTTTTCAAGTTCGACACGTACCCGTCTGGAAACTTGAGACCCTGAATCCACCTACAAAGTCTACCTTTATCCTCTTTATCTAGTGAGAAAACTGACTTAGGTTGCTTTAACTTTCCATTCCCCTCCTCTATCAAATGCAATGCAGGACGTCTACATATGTCTTCTAAGTCCAACCTGGCCTTCGGATTATCTTTCGTCTTCCCCTTTACATCCATTACAGTATTAATTATGTTATCAAACACATTCTTCTCGATATGCATGACATCAAGGTTATGTCTGATCAGATTGGTGCTCCAATATGGCAGATCCTAGAATATACTCCTCTTCGTCCAGTTATGGGTGCGACCAAATTCGTCACACTTGTACCCCTTAGCAGGCTCTTCGATAGCACTTGGTAAATCTTTTACCTCTTCCCATATCGTGAATCCGGGCCACCTTGGCGGTGGATTGGCCTTCTTCACAACTCCCGCACGAAAAGCATTCCGATTCCTCCGGTACGGATGATCCTTCGGCAAAAATTGTCGATGACAATCGAAGAAGCACGGTTTGCCTCCATGTTTCAAACGGAAAGCCTGAGAACGGTCCATACAATACGGACATGAGAGACGACCATGGGTGCTCCATCCCGATAATATTCTATAGGCCGAAAAGTCGTTGATGGTCCACATAAGTGCTGCCCTCATCTGAAAATTCTGCTTCCTAGAAACATCGTACGTGTTGGCACCTACTTCCCACAGCTGATTCAACTCATCTATCAAAGGCTGTAAATACACATCGATGTTCCTCTTCGGATTGTTCGGACCCGGGATAATAACGGTTAGGAACATATACGGAGTCTTCATGCACATCCAAGGCGGTAGATTGTACGGAGTGACGATCACAGGCCAACACGAATACTGGGAGCCCAAAAGTCCGAATGGGGTAAAACCGTCAGAGTAGAGCCCCAATCTGATATTACGTGCTTCCTCGGCAAAATGTGGATACTCTCGATCAAAGTGCTTCCATGCTTCTCCATCGGATGGATGATCCAATACTCCTTCGATCTGTTTTTGCCTGTGCCAACTCATGTTTTCTGCAGTCTCCTTAACCATAAACAACCGCTGCAACCGCGGCGTCAAAGGCAAGTAGTGCATCGAATCGGTAGGCTTCCTTGCACCGACAGACTTTTCTCTAACAGTGGCCTTGTAGCGATCAGCACCACAGAATCTGCACGCATCTTCATCCTTGTCGTCTTTGTAGTACAACATGCACCCGTTGTGACATGCATCAATTTTCTCGTATCCCATCCAAAGCGATCTCACCATCCTCTTAGATCGATAGAAGTCTTTAGGCAACTTTGCACCCTCGGGCAAGATCTCTATAATCAAATCGAGCAGTCGATTATAGCATTCTTGCGACATGTTAAAATCGGACTTGATGCTCAATAATCTTGTAACCACCTCCAACGGTGAATGATCCTCACAACCAGGATATAGTGGAGTCCTTGCATTCTCAGGCAACTCCATAAACTTTGCAGCATCGGCATTCGGTGCCTCCTCAGCTGCATCATAATTGTCCGGATTGAAACTCGGTCCCGCCGCATCATAATTTTCAGGATTGAAACTAGGCCCCGCCGCATCATAAACCATGTTCACCAACCCGTCGTCGTAAGCATCGTGGTCTTGGACATCCATATACGGCTCCACATAGGGCTCCAACTCTGATGCTAGAGATACAAGTTCTTCGTGCGTGGTCCACTGATAGTAATTCGGCGTAAAGCCCTTCGAGTATAAATGATACGTAACTTCCACTTCTGGATGATATTTTCTGTTGCGACATCTCACACACGGACACTTAATTTTGGTACTGTCCATGTACTGAGGGAACGCCTTGGCGAACTGCAGGAACTGCTGTACACCCTCAATGAATTCATCCCGCACACCGCACATGTCATCAGGATGACGGTTGTACATCCACGAACGATGACGCAGATAGTAATTCATATCCATTTCTAGATACTTCTGCAAAAATGACAGTATGTATCATATAAATCATTACATACAGTGGTTTATCACCTAGCTTCATAACTTAACCGTACTATAAAAATCATATCTGATATAATACATACTTTCATTTATCAAAGTCTAAAATAAGCAATATTCATGCTAACCCATCTTAAACCAACTAACCAATACCTGGACACTAAGCTAACTAAAACTAGTATACATAGCTCACTTAATGCAACTGAAAACGGATACTGATACAGTGGGACTTGTTGATACTTACTGATACATGGTTGCTGAAATGACACAGTGCTGATGGTTTTCCTCTTCGGTTGCCTGCTCACTGTTGCAGACCTCCTTCTCACTGCCCACTACAAGGCTCGAGTATGCCATCCCGCTTATTCTAGATACCATCTTAGTACACTCCTATCTAACATCTCTAAACATCACTAACCTACATATCTATATATACCCTATTAACACTTGACTTTATACCTTGCCTGCATCAACTCCTACAATTGCCTGTACTGATACCTCACACAGTCCCTGATACGTATCAGTGTATAAGTACTGATGACTGATACCAAACTGAAACTGAGATGCACTAAGGCATGCCTCTGCACTGCCTAGGGACTGCCCCCAAGCCTAACTGACAGGCACCATTTGGGTGCACTGCTGCAGTGCCCCATGCCAGAGCCCCAAGTCTGTGTCCATGTGATATTAGTGTCTGTGTCCATGTGATATTAGTGTCTGTCTGTGTCCATGTGATATTAGTGTCTGTGTCCATGTCAAAAAACTTAATCCTAACCCTAGGTCCTTATCAGTGTCTGTGTCAGTGTGTGTGTGTGTCGTGTCGTGTCTGTGTCACCATCTGTGTGTGTGTGTCGTGTCTGTGTCAGTATCACATGTGTTTTGAGAGAGAGAGAGAGAGAGAGAGAGAGAGAGAGAGTTAGGCTTTACCTAGAGCTCGAGGAAGAGGAGGGGGATGCCAGAGTAGCCGCGGGGGAGGTCGACGGAGCAGGCGGTCGACGGAGCGGGGGGGTGGGGGAAATTTTGTTTCGTTTCGAAATTTTAACACATGGAGAAAAACGAAACCGAGCCCTAATTAACCAAATTTTAGCGACGTTTAGCGACGTCAAATAAGGACGTCGCTAAATTAAATTATAGCGACGTTACGGTCGTCGCTAAACACGTTGCTAAATATTTCTAATATAAACGTCGCTATTTGCGTCGCTAAACGTCGCTAACTTAGATATATTAGCGACGTTTAGCGACCAAAATTGAACTTATAGCGACTAATCTTATAAAAACTGAACATAAGTCGCTAAACGTCGTTAAATGTCGCCAATTAGCGACGTCTAACGACGTTTTACATGGAGTCGCTATATTAGCGACGTTTTTACCTGGAGTCGCTAAAAAATGTCGCTAATCCCGCTTATTCTAGTAGTGGAAGTACTGGGCGACAAGGATCCAGAACCAACAGTAGGTAGTATCGGAGGAGCACTCTGTCTACCTCGGGACCTGTCGAACCCTCCGTGTCGTCCTGTCATACCTGATAACAACATATGATGAATAAAGAAATACAAAAAATATATAGTACATTCTACAGTCAAAATATTATGCATATCTCACAGCATTCATAGAATTGTACGGTAAATAACTAGTGGTGTCACAAATCTAAATGGATAATATATTCTATAGTCAAAATGTAATACATATATTCATCAAAATAGTACATGCTACAGTCAAAATATAGTACATTCTACAGGCAAAATATTTTATTTTCAATCATCTTCAGAAAATTTATCTTGTTCGCCTTCCTCTTCCTCCTCTTTCTCTTCCTCCTCCTCGTCTTCAATTTCATCTACTTCATCTTCGTCTTCCTCTTCGGATAATTCTACATCTTCTACATTATTACTCATGTAATGAGTAACTTCCGTTGAGTCCACATCTACAATATTTGTTACAAGAGGTAGCTCGTCCTCCTGATAAATTATTTCGTCAATGTCAAAGGTATTTCTAGCTTTTGTCTTGTATACTGCCCACCAATCCGACCTCGCTGTCCCCCATCTAGGATAAGTTGTGAAGTACATGAGCTGATCCTGACTTGATAGGACAAATGATTTTTAGCCTTGATATCTACGCTTATAGTTTATATCCACAAGATCATGCATGTCAATTTTCTAACCTTGATCTTGAAACAGATTGAACCATTCACACTTGAATAGCACGATATTAGCAAGTTCTGTGCCATAAATATATGTCAACTCCACAATCTCTCGTAAGATGCCAAATAAATCATTGCCTGGATCGACGTCTTTATAGTTCGAAGATTTGATACACAAACAACTATTTTTCGTGGAATCAAGATCCAGAAAGCTGTCTCTGATAGGAGCATTTATTGACTTGAACCTAAACCCATTCACACAAAAACTTGGCCATATTTTAACGGCAGTAATTGGTCCCTTGGCTAGAGTTCTAATAAATTCAGTCTCGGGTGTTATTAGACGATCGACCTAAATACCAAAGTAGCGATAGTAAGTTATTTATTTTGCAAGTGCAGAAAAAATAATAATTACCAAGCTCATTACATATGCGCTCAACCGAGAAGGAAAATGGTATCTTATTTCTTATTCTACTTCTTCGCCTGTTATATAGGATCTAACCGACCTCAACTCATCATTATATGTGCTGAAAAATAATGAAGCAACTGCTGATTAGTAGCATAATAGTAGCTTATACTATTACATTGAGATGATGTAAACGTGAACGTATTAATTACTTACCCCTCTAGCTTCTCTAATTTATCCTCGTCGCAATTGAGTAATATATACAACTGAGCAGCGCTTAGCTCATCGTCATTCAAATATCTCTTCTTCATTTTCCCCGAAGGCTTTTTGGACGCATTAAATACTTTGAGTATTGCATCATTAGATTCCTGATATCCGTCGGTGTTTCTCGGAGCTCTCATTCTATTAGTAGAAATATGAGGTTTGAAATACGTTGAGCAAAAGTTTGTAATCTTCTCGAGAACATAAGCTTCACAAATAGAGCCCTCAACCCATGCTGCTCTTTAGGTGATTCAGATGCTGCTCGAAGAGGTACATCCGCCGATAACCGACAGGACCACTAACACGTGCCTCATAGGAAAGATGAATTGGCAAATGCTCCATAGAGTCGAAGAATCCAGGAGGAAACAACTTCTCGAGCTTACATAGTGTTACCTTAATGTGCTTCTCTTGATTTTCTAGACGATCGAAGAGCAACTTAGTAGAACAAAGATCTCTGAAGAATATGCTGAGCTTTGTCAATGGATCCCAAACGACCTGCGATAAGAATTCCCGAAATGCAATCGGAATTAACCTCTCCATGAATACGTGACAATCGTGGCTCTTCATACCCGCCAGTTTGTTCTTCTTGAGGTCGACGCATCTTCTCAAGTTCGATACGTAACCGTTTGGAAACTTTAGACCCTGAATCCACCTACAAAGTCTCCCTTTATCCTCTTTCTCCAGTGAGAAAACTGACTTAGGCTGCTTTAACTTTCCATTCCCCTCCTCTATCAAATGCAATGCAGGACGTCTACATATTTCTTCTAAGTCCAACCTGGCCTTCTGATTGTCTTTCGTCTTCCCCTTTACCTCTATTATAGTATTAATTATGTTATCAAACACATTCTTCTCGATATGCATGACATCAAGGTTATGTCTGATCAGATTGTTGCTCTAATATGGCAGATCCCAGAATATACTCCTCTTCGTCCAGTTATGGGTGCGACCAAATCTGTCACACTTGTACCCCTTAGCAGGCTCTTTGATAGCACTTGGTAAATCTTTTACCTCTTTCCATATCGTGTATCTAGGCCACCTTGGTAGTGGATTGGCCTTCTCCACAATACCCGCACGAAAAACATTCTTGTTCCTCCGGTACGGATGATCCTTCAGCAAAAATTGTTGATGACAATCGAAGAAGCACGATTTGCCTCCGTATTTTAAAAGGAAAGCCTTAGTACGGTCCAAACAATACGGGCATGAGAGACGACCATGAGTGCTCCATCCCAATAATATTCTATAGGCCGGAAAGTCGCTGATGTTCCACATAAGTGTTGCCCTCATCTGAAAATTTTGCTTTCTAGAAACATCGTACGTGTTGGCACCTACTTCCTACAGCTGATTCAACTCATCTATCAAAGGCTGTAAATACACATCGATGTTCCTCTTCAGATTGTTTGGACCCGGGGTAATAACGGTTAGGAACATATACGGAGTCTTTATGCACATCCAAGGCGGTAGATTGTACGGAGCGACGATCACAGGCCAACATGAATACTGGGAGCCCGAAAGTCCGAATGGGTTAAACCGTCAGAGAAGAGCCCCAATCTGACATTACGTGAATCCGAAGCAAAATTTGGATACTCTCGATCAAAGTGCTTCCATGCTGCTCCATCGGATAGATGATCCAATACTCCTTCAATTTGTTTCCGCCTGTGCCAACTCATATTTTCTGCAGTCTCCTTAACCATAAACAACCTTTGCAACCACGGCGTCAAAGGCAAGTTGTGCATCGAATCGGTAGGCTTCCTTGCACCGACAGACTTTCCTCTACCGGTAGCCTTGTAGCGATTAGCACCACAGAATTTGCACGCATCTTCATCCTTGTCGTATTTATAGTACGACATATACCCGTTGTGACATGAATTAATTTTTGTGTATCCTATCCAGAGCAATCTCACCATCCTCTTAGATTGGTAGAAGTCTTTAGGCAACTTTGCACCCTCGGGCAAGATCTCTATAATCAAATTGATCAGTCGATTATAGCATTCTTGCAACAGTTAAAATTGGACTTGATGCTCAACAATCTTGTAACCACCTCCAACGGTGAATGATCCTCACAACAAGGATATAATGTAGTCCTTGCATTCTCCAGCAACTCCATAAACTTTGTAGCAACGATATTCGGTGCCTCCTCAGCTGCATAATGATTGTCCGAATTGAAACTATGCTCCGCCGCATCAAAAACCATGTTCACCCACTCGTCGTCGTAAGCAGCGTGGTCATGGACATCCATATACGGCTCCACATAAGGCTCTGACTTCGATGCTAGAGACACAAGTTCTTCGTGCACGGTCCACTGATAGTAATTCGGCGTGAAGCCCTTCAAGTACAAATGATATGTGACTTCCACTTCTGGATGATATTTCAAGTTACGACATCTCACACATGGACACTTAACTTTGGTACCGTCCATGTACTGAGAGAACGTCTTGGCGAACTGCAGGAACTGTTGTACACCCTCAATGAATTCATCCCACACACTGTACATATCATCAGGATGACGGTTGTACATCCATGAACGATGACGCAGATAGTAATTCATATCCATTTCTATATACTTCTGCAAAATTGACAGTATGTGTCCTATAAATCGTTAAATACAGTGTAATTTTCTGGAGGAAGGTAAAAACTGCTCTAACTTGATACGCAATGCCCTATGTATGTGTGTGTGTGCATATGGTTGTTTGAGTGATTAAGTGAGCTCGGGTCACTAGGGAGAGCAATTCACAGTTTTCAATGTGCATCATTTGGCAGTGAAGGGAGAGCAGTGTGCCAGCTCTGTGCTAGCAGCTAGCTGTACTGCGCAGTACAGCAGTAAGGAATCAGTGTGCAGCAACACTGTCATTTTATGTTGGCCGACATCTACAACATTGGTTCTCTAGAGCATAATAATAGATTGTCATATATGTATTTGGAACCATAACCATAACCATCACCATCAAGCTTTGTTCAATATAATGTGATCATCCATGGAGCACGATTCAACAATCAAGGAATCTCCAAACAAGAATAGACCTATCATTTACAACTGCTTGTCGATCATATATCAACCATGAATTAAGGATATAGTAGTTTCCTTTGGATCTTTCCCCACTAAACCAAACATAGTCCACAAATTTTGATGTGTCCACACATATATTTTGTTGTGTCTGTGTACTGTACGATAAGCGGCTTGGAGATAATTATTTTAGAGTGTATATGTGCATCCTAGTATTTTGTGTAGTAACATAGTGCACAAATTTTGAAGTGTCCACACATATATTGTATTGTGTCCGTGTACTGTACAATAAGCGGCATGAGACGATTATTTTAGAGTGTATATGTACATTTTAGCATTTTTTGTAGTATGTCTAGTTATACGACCAAATTTGATATATTAGACCGTTTTGTTTCCTAAAAATATGTGACAGAAAATCAAGAAATGAACCTCATAGACATGTTGTAAATCAACCAACAAATACTAGTGTGATATATCAAAAAAGCCTTGTTTTAATGATATAGTGTCAGCAATAATTAAAAGGCAATAACAACTAGAAGCCAGAAGGTTGCAACTACATTGCCAAAATCTACCCAAAATGTTCATGACAAAACACAAAACTTGTTGGGTCTATTGAATCAACATTTTACAGAATATCGATAATGTGTAAATTCTAACCTGGTAATCAACATCAATAACAATTGAACGCTTGCCGATAATAGCCATCACATACCTGAACAGCTTCATTTCTTGCAGTCTTATATCCACAAGGCCATGTGTGTGTTCGAGTTAGGGTTAGGGTTAGTGTTAGTGTGTGTCATGTGGTATCGTCTCGTGTCGTGTTGTGTCGTGTTAGAGAGAGAGAGACAGAGAAAGAAGATAGAGAGATCTCACCGAGTGAGGAGGAGGAGAGCTGGAGAGAGGAGGACGCCTGAGGGAGGAGGGGAGCCGGAGGGAGAAGGGGACGCCGGAGGAAGGAGGGGACGCCGGCCGAGGGGGGTCGCCGAGGTGGGGCATCGGAAGGAAGGAGGGGACGCCAGAGGGAGGAGGGGAGCCGGACACGACGGAGGAAGGGGTTTCAAAATTTGGGAGAGACAGATCGAAGGAAATGGAGGGAAAAGGAATTCATCAACCCTAAATAATGAAATAAATTAGCGACATTTAGCGACGCTAGCTAATGACATCGCTAATATAAATATTTAGCGACGTTATAGACGTCGCTAAATACGTCACTAAATATTTAATATATTAACATCTCTACTGACTTTACTAAACGTCACTATATGTTACCAAACAGCGACTTATGGCGACGTTAATATTTGGAGTCGCTGATATCTTTAATATTAGCGACGATTTAATTTGACATCGCTAAAAACGTCGCTAATCCCATAATTTTTAGTAGTGTTTTTGGGCTAACTTCTATTCAAGCGATATTGTATTCAAGTTCAATCCGTTTGTTTCCGTAATCGCTTGCACAATCCACAAGTTTCCAACAAGTTTCCTTAACCAAGATATCAATTTCCATATTCGTAAATCCCAATTCGGTATAAGTCTTATCATTCATTCAAGACATTATAAAATCGTTCAATCTAACTCTCGCACGAGACCTATGAGTTCGTTGGGGCATTTCTAAATGATCCATACACCACTCGGAATTGAGTTATCCCATCAAATCCTCAATCGATTTGTATCATCCGACACAAAATATCGTTCGAGCTATTTCCCAAGATCCATGCACGATTCTCTATATTCGCCTAAGCGATAAATCCGAGAATGTTCTATCGGTTGCATTATATGTCTAACTTGTTCTTATTCCTGAACGATATCCCAATTTTGTTGGAACTAGCTTGCACCGAAGGGTCTTGGCACAATAATCTACACAACTTAGCCGAAAGGTTGTATGCAAAGCTAACCGTTCGGACAATATTCGATTTCGCACTAACCAGTTGGGCAATCAAGTATGGGCATTTTGGGTTTGCATATAAGTCACGATTCTAGTACGAGTTTATTCCCAAAAGGTCTAGCACAGGTTGGCAAAAAGGCCTTAACATCATAATTTCGTACAAGCAATCACATCATTCACATGCACTTTTTAAAAGTATTTAGACTAATTGTTGGAATATTCTGTTTGGGACATTGAGAGAGAGTATGCACATAACCCACTAACGAGCTTTAGAAACTGAGAAAATCGAAACGAAGTCCAAAGGCGTATAGCCAAGCACCGATACCAATCTGTCACGCCTCGATCTCCCGTAGGCTAATCGGTCGTCCCTACTAGGCGATAATTACCGTGCCGGCGCTCCCGTGGGACGATCGCTTGACCCATCCGGACGTGATACCGTACGAACGTGAGTCGTGCCCGTACAAGACCGTGGTTCATTGGCTGGCAGTAAGAGGTCTAAGCCACAGAGTCGCACAGATTATCCGAGTGTAGCAAAATTATTATAAACGCATAAGCGATTGGTAACAAGTTCACTGAGTCGACAATATCGGAAGCATTGAATAACATAAGTTGGAGTGAAGCAAACACTTTATTGATGTTTGAACAAGTGTTACAAGTGGCGTATAGCCGAGATTACAAGTCGCTCAAGCCTCTCTCTCTGAAACAGTAAAAGCGTGCCTAGTGGCTACATTTGTGGAATAATATTTAGGTGATGTTCCAACATTATGTCTTGTATATGTGCTTCTGTTCCAGACGCAGTGCTCCAAGGCTCCAGAGTGAACTCCACGCCTTAGCACGTACGAAGGAGGCATCCGCACTGAACGAGGTTCTCCCGCACCCTACAAGCAATCTGGTAGGTTATTAGTACATGAATGCACTGGTGGGGAGGCTACTCGCCCACTCAATAAATCCAAACACGTAACATAGGTTCCGTGTAGCAACTATTATGTTATCTTTCTAGTTGCCTTAGGATCAGTTTCATGGCAATATTGAATAGCCTAACTCGCGTGGCAGTTCGTCGTGCGACATAAGAGGAAATACGACGAGACTTACCAACTTACCATTTGTCCTTCCCTGTCCAAGGCAAACCAAGTTAATTCAAGCACGAGCATATATAAGCATTTAGGGGCAATAGCATATGCAAATACGAGTGTTGTGAGCGAGATTATGCTTCAGGTGCATGAGTTACACGAAATATCTGGTATGCTGCATAAGATGTTAAAGTGTTCTATCCATGTACAAGTATCTTATATCCATGATCGTTCAGGCATTTTCGATATTCTTGACCCGATACAATAACTCGCACGCGGATAGCCGCTAAGCTAGGATGACTTATCTATATGAACAATTATCGCTGGCATTAGCCATAAAGGAACGTAGTCAATGACGAGGATAAAATACAATAAGAGTATATGATGCGCTATAGACCATCTCATCCTTGCACAAGAAGACTACACAGGAAGCTCCATCCGGATCGGATCAGACCCGGTGCCCCGGAGACCGCCCGTGGAACTTGAGATCCGAAGATCACCTTTTTCAAGTTGTCCGTGACATGCAGGTCAGGGTCTTTCCAAATTCATAACTTGACATGATAATCCATGATTCTTATTCTGAATCGAGAAATTGCTCCACGGGCTATGATTCATGATTTTTTGACAGGGGTTCTCGTTCAGAGGTAAACTTGATATGATTATCATTCAGATATAAACTTGACAGGATTCTTGATCAATTAATAACTTGCCTTGATGAATTCCCCTGGTGCGGGGACTGCCTTAGTGACCTAACGGTCCCGAATACTTGCAGGTTCAATTGCACAGAAGGACTATTTGATAGTCTTCTGGCTGACTCAATGCATGCACGATACAGGATAGTGTTCTTGGTTGTGGCATGATTGCGTGTGGCAAACATTGAGGCAAGGCAATATTACAAGTTAACATATAAGCAAGCAAGCTTGCATTTGTTATAACCATAAGCATTTACATTAGCTCGGGCCCGAAGGTAAGCCGAGGAGTGAAACCGTAAAGGGACTATCAAGCGACTTTATCTGGTTCGGGCAGTGTAGCAAGTGAAACAGTGCACTACAGAGCTTATGTATATCGTTCTACTCGAGGCATAGCGGGGGTCTAGTTGCACAAGGCAAAGGTAGCATGCGAGGGTCTGTATATAAGTAATATTTTATTTTCATGTTCGAGCACAAGTAATAAAAGTTAGGATTTTTCCCTAAGCTAGGTGAATTGTATTCTTATTAGCATGCATGGGGTGATTCACCTAGCGACTAGCATGAAACGTCCATATTTTAAGTGTGCTGGCTAAGCAAAGAAAAGTTCACCGTAGCCACCCACCTTAGCGATGATTCGCCTCGGTGGAGCGATACTCTGAGCGAGCCTCTGAAAGCCTAAGCCGAAATCCTGAAGGGACAAGTCTGGAATTCCTCTTACCTCAAACGAGTATTCTCGTTGAGCACGACGGGTCGGGATATTGTACTTTTGTCGTTTGAATCATAGTCCGCTTGAGCAGAATGGGTCGTTACCGCAAGGACTCCGGCTAAAGATCGTGTAGCAATAGTGAGGCTACAGTTGTTGGACTTGGCTCATGACTGGTGGAAAGTACATGACGGTTCTCTCACGGCACATATACCATAGGTGGATTTTAGTAAGAGGTTCCAAGTGAGGTATTTTGACATGGTGGCGCATTACGAGCTTCAGCAGAGGTTTAACAACCTCAGGCAGGAGGGCAGGACCATCGACGATTATGCGGTGGAGATTGCGAGGCTTAATCAATTTGCTTTCACTTTGGTAGCGACCGAGTTGGAGAGGGCAAGGAGGTTCCATCAGGGACTCCATTTAGAGATTATCTTGGTTGTAGAGAAGCTTGAGTTTCAGGCCATTACACGATAATGTGGGCAGCCAGGATGTATAAGTACATATCACAGAGGATTACATCTCAAGTTGGGAGCCAGAAGAGGCCTAACATTTCAGGAGGATCAATATCCCAGTCATCAACACTCCAGCAGTTCGAGCCCTGACGATTGGATCCTCGAGGATGACAGCATCATCTTAGCAATATTTCCAAATGCACCTTCAGTAGAGGCAATCATCTTCTTTTTTTCGTAGTTGTTTTCATTGTGGGAAACTTGGGCTTATAGTATCCGAGTATCTTAGGGCACAGGGATTCTTCTTGGTGTATGGGGCATCAGACCACATGGTTGGAGCATGTCCTAGGAGGAACCATACTAGATTATCATAAGCCCAGTCAGCAGTTCGGCCAGCAGCACCGCAGTACAGGACACCAGCAACAGTGTTGCAATAGCAGATTCAGAGGCCTTTGCCTCCATAGGATCAGGCATTCCAGTAGAGGACGCAGCAGTATGCGCAGTCCTAGGCACAAACAAGATCTAGAGGTCAGCAGCAAAGGGGACCATTACCCAGAGGACAGGGTTGAGCCTTCTTGCTATCGATGGAGGAGGCTTTAGTAGCAGGAGAGGTGGTATAAGGTACCATTCTCGTCCACTTTAATTTAGCTTCAGCTTTATTTGATTCTGCTGTATCGTATTCATTTATATCTATACGCTTTATAATACGAGTTGAATTGGAGTCTGAGTCCTTACCGGTAAGGTTGAATATACCTATTTGTAACAGTATCGTAGGAGTAAATAGCGTATATCCCTCGTATAGAGTTATAGTGTGCGGGAGAGAGTTTTTCGCGAGGCGATAGAGTTTTCTATGATAGATTATGATGTCGTCCTTGTGATGGATTGTTTGAGTGCGAGATACACAACGATAGATTACTATAGTGGCAAGGTTATCTTTCGTGTACTTGGTGGGAAGGAATTCTCATTCTTGAGAGGTTTAATAGAGTCACCAGTTGTTACATTGATGATGGCAGAGGCTGAGGAGGTATAGTTTTGCGGGGTAGTTTGTAAGTTTCCTGGCGTATTTCTTGATGAGCTACCAGGTCTACCACCAATTAGAGATGTGGAGTTATAAATTGATTTAATCCCGGGAGCATAGCCAGTTTCAGAGAGAGTTTATAGGATATCGCCATCTGAGTTAGAGATCTTGTACCGAATGATTGAGGATTTAAGAGCCAAGGAATTCATTAGACCTAGTGCATCACCTTGGGGAGCCCCGTTACTTCTTGTTAAAAAGAAGGATAGTTCATCGCATTTAGTTATTGATAATAGAACACTAAATACGGAAACCATTAAGAATAAGTATCCCTTTCCCAGGATAGATGACCCACCATCACTGCCTTTCGACTGTCACTATGCCTTTTGTTTGCAAGGGAAACTCTCTGGCACAGAAAGAGTGTCTTTTTTCACGGGAAATGAAGCATTCCGTGATGCCGGAGACTTTGGGCTTGGTTTGGAATGTGGAATGAATGGTTGGTTTGATTAGCTATATTGAAAGGCATTTCTTACCAACAACATATCTTGCGGTGCCATGCCCGAAGTCGTTACCTTAACCGCAAGGAGGGGGATGTCGAAGGCGTGGCTAATGACTGGAGTAAAGTCGTAACAAGGTAGCCATACTAGAAGATGCGGCTGGATCACCTCCTTTTCAGGGAGAGCCCCCTACTAGAGATGAGGGGTCTGGAAGCTATCGTGACGCTACCGGTCAAAAAATACAAAAGCATTGCTCGCCTAACAAAAAATCTTTTGAAAATGAGTGAAAGAGAGTCTCAGACTTAAAGAAGACTGAAATTAAAGTCCTCTAGCAAACCTGGCAAGGAAGATATCAAGTAGGCTAGTACCAATTCCTCCACATCAGCAGCAAAATAGGCATCTGAATCTTAAGTAAGAAATTCCTTTTTTCAGATGATGTGGGTCAAAAAATGGATTTCAATTTCCAGGCAGCGCTTTCAGGCTAGTATGCTTTTTCAGTACATTCTTCCTAAATAGGTTTTCATACCTTAGATGACCTTATTTATAGGTGAGGCCTAAGATCAGGCCAAAAGGCGTAGTCGATGGACAACAGGTGAATATTTCTGTACTACCCCTTGTTGGTCCCGAGGGACGGAGGAGGCTAGGTTAGCTGAAAGATGGTTATCGGTTTAAGGACGCAAGGTGACCTTGCTTTTTCAGGGTAAGAAGGGGTAGGACGGAATGGAAATATTAAAATTGACAGACCACTCATTTTTTTGTTAAGAAAATATGTCTTGTATAAAAAGAAATCTGACAAATTTTTTTTTACTAAAGTGAAGAAAAAAAGGCGAGCGTTAGTGAGGCGACCGTTAGGGTCGTGAGGGAGGTAATTGTAGCAAGATTGCGCATCCGCTTGAAGGTCCTTAGTCGAGGGTCGCTCTTCTTACTATAAGAACAATGAGCATCAGTGACCTATTGGCCATATGCCATAGAGCGCGATCCAATACAACACCCAAGTTCTCCTCACTGTTAAACTTGGAAAGAAAATCCATTATCAGACGAAAGCACCACTTCCAACCCCAAGTCATCCAGCTCAGTGGGGCAGCTATATTTTCTAAGATCGTTTTACGGTCTGGGTATCATCAGATCAGAGTCAGAGAGCAAGACATACCCAAGATGGCATTCAGATCTAGATATGGTCATTAGGAGTTCCTAGTTATGCCATTTGGAGAGATCAATGCACCAGCTATATTCACGTCTCTCATGAATAGCATCTTCATGCCTTACCTAGACCATTTTATGATAGTTTTTATTGATGATATCTTGGTCTATAGTTAGAGTGAGAAAGAGCGTGAGCAGCATCTGTATACAAAGTTCAGCAAGTGTGAGTTCTGGCTTAATCGTATCTCATTCTTGGGATATATCATTTCTGGTAGAGGAGTCAAGGTAGATCCCAAGAAGGTATAGGCTATTAAGATTTGGCTAGGAACCCTTACAACTTCAGATATACGTAGTTTTCTAGGTCTAGCAGGCTTGTACAGGCAATTTATGGCAGACTTTGCTAGGATCTCCGTACCCTTGACACGGCTGACGTATAAGGATGTGCGCTTTGTGTGGACAGATGCTTGTCGGACTTCTTTCAAAAAGCTTAAGCAAAGTTTGATTTTGTCTCCTATTCTAACACTTCCAGTGGGACCAGGTGGGTTCTTAGTGTATTATGATGCTTCAGGAGTGGGACTAGGATGCGTCCTTAGGCAGCATGGAAGAGTGATAGCTTATGCGTCTCGACAACTTTGAGACCATGAGAAGAGTTATCCGACGTATGATCTTTAGTTTGCAGTAGTAGTGTTTGCACTTAAGCTCTGGAGGCATTATCTATACGGTGATCAAGTAGAGATCTTCACAGAGCTTGAGGTATGTGTTCACACAGAAGGAACTCAACATGCGACAGAGGAGGTGGCTCGGGTTATTTTCGGACTACAAACTTGACCTTTAGTATCATCCAGGGAAGGCCAATGTCGTAACAGACACTTTGAGCAGGAGAGGAGGAGTTTACTTCTTGACAGAGCAGCACCATATTTTGGAAGATCTGCAGGATATGGGTATCGAGGTAGTATTACATGGTTATATCAATTTTATGGCAAGTCTGCAGGTCCAGTCTTCTATAATTGAGAGGATCAGAGAAGAAAAGACTCATGATGTCAGGCTTCAGCAGCTTAGAGCAGAGTGTGATTCAGGATGCAGACCAGAGTTGAACATTCATGAGGATGGGACTCTCAAGTTTGGGAGTCGACTTTGTGTGCTGAGAGGAGATATCCGACAGGATATTATGTCAGAGGCCCACAGTTCTCAGTACTCGGTGCATCCAAGAGGGACAAAGATGTATCAAAATATTCGTCAGCACTTATGGTGTAATGGTATGAAGAGGGAGATAGCTCAGTTTATTTCTTGGTATTTAGTTTGTCAGCAGGTTAAGGCTGAACATCAGAGACCGGCTGGACTACTTCAGCTTTTACCAATTCCGGAGTACAAGTGGGACTATATTACTATGGACTTTGTGATCGGTCCTCCTAGATCCCCGTTTAGAAAAGATTCTATATGGGTTATAGTAGATCTACTAACGAAGGTTACTCACTTTCTTTCTTTCAGAGTAGGCCAGTCTATAGAGCAGCTAGCTGCGATATAAATAAGACAGATAGTTAGATTGCATGGTGTGCTAGTTAGCATAGTATCAGATAGAGATTCGCGGTTCATGTCTCATTTCTGCCAAAGCCTATAGCAGAGTCTGGGTACTAGATTGAAGTTTAGTTCAGCCTACCATCCGCAGACAGACGGACAGTCGAAACATACTATTCAAACTTTGGAGGATATTCTTCGAGCTTGTACACTTGACTTCGGTGGATCTTGGGAGGATCACTTGCATTTAGTAGAGTTCTCCTATAACAGCAGCTTCCAGGAGAGCATTCATATGGTACCCTTTGAGGCTTTATATGGTAGGAGATGCAGATCACCGTTAGCTTGGGATGACAATGGAGAGAGACAGATGCTTTGTCCAGAGATGATTGCTTAGTCGGTTGGAGTGATCAGGTAGATTAGAGAGTATCACAGAGTGGCTCAGGATTGCCAGCGTCATTGAGAAGATTAGTACCGCCATCATTTTAGTTCTTTATCGTCGACCAGGTATTTTTGAGGATTTTGCCTACCCGTGGAGTTATCAGATTTGGAGTACGGGAAAAGCTTAGTCCCAGATATATAGGCTCTTTCGATATTCTCGAACGAGTTAGAGACATATTATATCATCTAGCTTTTTCACCATCGCTTCGTCAGGTACATAACGTCTTTCACGTATCTCAGTTGCGCCGATATATTCCAGACCCGAGCCATATCCTGGATCATTCTGAGTTGGTCGTTAGTACCGACATATCGTATGAGGAGAGGCCCGTGTCTATTTAGACCAGAGGGAGAAGGTTCTTAAGAATCGGACTATCAAATTAGTTTGAGTTGCTTGGGAGCATCACTCAATGGGTGAGTCAACGTGGGAGCGCGAGGATGATATACGTACTCGTTATCCATTTCTCTTCGAATCGGGAGGTATACTTATTTGTATACCCGTGTCCTATCTTAGCCAATGTATGTGATTAATTTTTAGCTTATCTGTTATATCTATTATTATTTTCTTTTCTGATTTCTTATTGTTGCCAAGGAAATTTTATGCTCACATGAGTATTCTGCTTATTTTAGTTTCGTGCTTGCTTTCTTGGATTTTCATGTTAGTTAATTTTGGATCCTTAAGAAAATTTCGAGGAGGGAATTTTTCTAAGGATGGAAGAGTTGTGAGACTCATCTCACAATATTCGTATTTTATGTGGATACGTTTTTTGTGCTATTATTGCATTTTATTGGATCTCGAGGAAGCTCAAGAATTCTCAAAATTAAAACTTTACTACCTGACCGGTATATCGATGGTATTCTATAGTATACCGATTATATACTGTCCAAGAGATTTTTTTTTTACTTTTCGATATATTTTTTAGAATTTCTCTATAAATAGTTCTTGATTTTTCTTTTCTTTTCATTTCTCTTTCTCTCTCTTCTCTTCACATTTTTCTCTCGAACTAGGAGCTTGGTCTTGAGACCTGGAGTGTGGTTTCTAAAATCCTTCATGGTGGTGGACTAGAAGGTTTAGGCTGGGAGCTCGCTTTAGGCAAGTACACCTTGCCTATTCTATGAACTTCTTTTACTTTTTAAAAATTTTACTTTCCTGGAGCCTTGGTTGTTGCTTTTTAGCTTTGACGTGCTTTACTATAATTGTTCGTTTCATGATTTCTAGCCTTGTGAATATTTCGGTTTTGATTTCTGGTAGAATCTTGTCCCGTTTCTTTTTGGTAACTCGGTAACGGATACGGTACCAGAGTTATAACCGTGAGATTTAGTCTATATTGTGACATGAGACTTACCGTTAGACTTGACTCCTTGTTAGATTTGGTTCTGGTGACTTTCGGGGTTTGATTTGGGTTCCAGAATTCAGACTTGACTTTGGCCTAGTTTTACCTTGGAAACCAACATATGACGGTATACTACAGTATACCGACGGTATACCGATTTTGACCGACCTAGATTTTTAGATATTTTCTGTGAACCTTATCGGCATACCGACGGTATACTACAGTGTACCGACGGTATACCAATCCTTGCCGATATTGTTAATCGACTTCAAGATATTTGTCTTGGTAAACATACTGATGGTATATTATAGTATACCGACGGTATACCGATTTGTGGAAATTTATTTTCTATAACCTCTTTTGCCTATTTGGAACAGCATACCGACGGTATATTATAGTATATCGATGGGATAACGATTTGTTGGAATCCAGACTTGCTGTATTTTTCCTATCTTTGGACCGGTATACCGACGGTGTACTGGAATATACTGACGGTATACCGATCTTGCTCTTTCTTTAGGAATTCTTAGTTTTTCGTGATTTCATTTTGATTCTTCTGGCTTTTGCTTGGACACGCGATGAGTTGACTTGACTAGACATGAACTTACATGGCTTCAGAAGACTTGACTTGACTTGGCTTTACTCGGTTTCACCCGGCTTTGTCCGGCTATACGTGATGACATGATTGATTGCGCTTGACTTGGCATCACTACAAGAAAAATAACTTTTCTTGACGATTTTTCTCCATCAAGAAAGGATTTTCTTGATGGTCCTGTATCCGTCATCTAGGCCACAGTCAAGAAAAGTCTCTACTTTTCTTGACGGTTTCTGTTTTTATTTTCTTGACGGTTTTAAACCTTCAAGTAACAAGCCTTTCTTGACGGTTTTAACCCGTCATGAATACTCAACTGAAAACCGTCGAGGTAAATAAAAACTTTTCTTGACTGTGGCCTAGATGACGGATAATAACCGTCAAGAAAGCACTTTCTTGACTAAAAAAAAGTCAAGAAAACTATTTCTTGATGTTTAAAAAATGTCATTAAAAACCATTCTTGATGTTTAAAACCGTCAAGAAATTATTTATTGATGTTCAAAAACCGTCAAGAAATAGATTTTTATTGACGTTCTACAACCGTCAAGAGAACCTATTTATAATAATATATTATATATGCTTTCATTTACTAGTTACCAAACACACATAATATCAATATATATTATTGCAAATATCAAGAAATGATAATACACAATTTTTATATTAACAAAAAATGGGTTCGCATACCGCAAATGTTCATACACCACAAGCATCCAACGAGATATCAAAATAACCAAAATATATGCTTTCTTTTACAATATCTTAAACATCCTTGAGATAGTCAAACTGCTTCTCTTAACCATCATAATTCTTCTGAGTGCGTAACAATATGAACTCGAGGCCATCTACTGTATAATGATGATGCTCATCTGCAAACAATGTAAACATATCACTGTAAGATAAAGAATATTTTTTAAAATTGAAACACGAATCTAAGAAAATCAACGTATGCTAATCCTATGCTTGAGGTTCCACACCCAAATCTTATACCGGCTTGATGCAAATCTTATATCGGCTTGATGCAAAACCTATGCTTAAAAATTTGATAACTAAATATATCAACATATAATCTTTATGGGGAATTTTTTAGGACTCGGACATTTCAGAACTCAAATGAAACAAAATATGAGTGACTTCTATCCTCACACTATGCTATTGATTATGTATCATGGACTAATAACAGGAGATCAATAGATGGCTAGGATATATATATCATGTTGTGTACTAAAGTAGAAGAGAACTACTAATTAAATAAACTTATCATAACAATTTGGTATTCAAGGGTTTTTTGTTGTTGTTGTTTCATCCTAACATCATATAGGTATCCAAATTATTAAAAGACATTTAATCATTTCATTGTTCAGTGAAAGATTTTATATAACCAAGATTGAATATTGAGATAGAATGACAAAATGACCTTCCGGAGACCTTTTTGGTTCAACAGGGGACTCCACTAATATTTTATCACCACCAGCAACACAAACTTGCTTGCACAAGTCTCTCCAAATATGCATGAAAAGTGATATACAAGTAGTTAGAATTAATAAGTTATAGAAAAGAGAGGCTTAATACATACATTCAAGCTTCATAAAGTGAAGTCTTAAGAAAGAAAGAAATGCATCAACACTCTCATCAAAATTGAAAATATGGTATTCACATTCTAAGCAAAAATTAATATAAAAAAGGAATTCAGGATCTTGGCTTATAAATACTACTCTTAGATTAGGTTGGGATGTTCTGTCATCAATTATAAATACTACTCTTATAAGAAGAACAACCAAGTGCTGGCATCAATTAGGTTGGGAACCAATATGTTGTACAAATTCATCAATAGAAGGCAATAAAAAATATATTAAATAAGACAGGATAAGTGTAACCATTTTGAGAACCAGATTTGATTTCTACATGCAGAAGATCGCCAACACTAAGATGAGTGAACTAGTCCTAAAGTGCTCAACAATTTTAGCACATTGTGTGCCCTTCCTACTGCCAGGCTTGGGAATATTGGAGCAACTCGTGGGGTTGCATGTATTGTAGGAACACACTTAAATCGGATCTTCAAATATATATCTTGTTTGCAAGTCTTTTTTGGTCTGTTCAATTTTGATCTCATGGGTTGCATGTCTTGAAGGAACACACTGATATCAGATCTAGCTAGTCACGAATGGACCTCATTTTTCCTATGTTTCAGTTATTTTTATTACCTATCGATACAATGCTTTTTATTGTAAACCACTTTTAAATCTAGATATTTATTTCAATATACTAGTCAAACTTAAAAGTGAACTGTATAGAAACATCTTCAACGATGGTTCACAAATTTAATTTTTAGATTTACTATATTCCATAAAGTAAGTGCTAAAAGTAGTTTGATTGAGAAAAAGAACTAATAATATGTCAAACTTGACTTCGAAAATGAATTTGAGGAAGAAAACTCCATTTGTAGCTCTTCAAAAGGAATAACGTAGACTTCGGTAAATAATGTTATGGTACAAAATATTGTTGATGAACTCCTTGCATAAACTATGAGGAAAAAACATCACTTGCTCATAAACAAGCAGTAAAATTATAATCATGTCTACTTGAGACAATGCTTAGATCATCTGTAAGAAGAAATATAAGAAAAAAATAATATGAATAAGTAAACAAAAATTCATGGAGATTAGAGTACAAGGAACAAATTTTACCAAGGGGACCCCCTGCCAATTAAGAAACAAACCAGGCACCACTGAGAAACAAATTTTACCAAGGTGACAAATTTTTTACCAAGGTGGCATACTGTATACGAACGTAGATAACCCAGATATGCAGAACATGTAAAATTATCGTTCAATACCGATCTGATATGGCCGATACCTATATGGTTTGGCATAACCCAAATATGCATAACATGTAAAAGTAAACCCTTGCTTGCTAGAAAATATCTTTAGGCTTGGCCTACTGTATAAGCATTATTGACTGAAGTCAATATATGACCCATGACTATTATCACTCTTCCTGGATCACTAATGGTCTCAATTTCCAGGCACATTCTTTTGAACATATTGATAATATAACAATAAATATGTATACCAACTTTGCCTAGAATACTTTGGTATTTTATTAGTGAAATGTTCTTGTCATGAACACTCCATATATTGGAGAAGCCTCCCAAGTTACTGAAACATGAAACAGGGACCTATTTTAGTTATATTGATAGAACTTAAGTTCTACAACATTCTTTTATGAATTTTCTAGTGCTACATATGCTTGAAAGGGGACTATATCTAGTTAATTGATGCAGCTACTTGTTTAAAGGAACTTGCTGAAATAAGAAAACTGATGTTTAGGAGCTTATACATTTTAGAACATTTACAACAAAAGAAAAACTAATTGATGTTAAACTCAGCAAAAAAAAACATTTTCATAGTCTCATAAGATTAGAATCATCAAACGAGAAATAAGCAAAAAGCAATATGAATAGGATAACCCCACAAGACCATAAGTCTGTAGTTGCGCACCATTATAACCTCTATCATTAAGAACCTAAACCAGAAGAAAAGAAAATCTATGCAAGAAAAGCTTAAGTTTGGTGAATCTTAGATACAGTTCAAATACAATATGCAAATTGATATTTTACATATACCAATTACAAAAATTAAAACTAAGAAACTAGAAAGAGCAAAAGAGGCCATTGCTAAGGAGCATATGTGGTTTGAAAGGGTAACAAGCAAAACAATAACTCCAAGGTAATATTTCTTTTAATATTTTGAGCTTAGTTCTGCAATTGTATGTCAACTTAACTTTGGTCATCCAACCATTTCAATCCCCAAGCTGAAACTGCTATTTCTTCTGCGCCAATGGATAAACATTTATAATGGAAAGGAAGACCTCGCTTCTAGACATTTACTTTTAATTTTATCCTCTCACAAAGGACTTACTTGTATTCTTCATAATATTTTTTATATGATATAAGTAAAGCAATTAGCTCAAAAATGCTTAGTGGTTATCTAGCATTACTATAAATCTAGTAGTCTTTTTTTACTTTTGATCTATCGAACAAGGAAGCTTCTGAGAGTTCAGGATTTTTTTTATCTTAAGAGACTTCAGTTTCCAAGAGATATTAAATGTCATACCCAACGGCTATTTGCATAGTTATGACGCAGTAAGGTCACGACAACATGGACATGACACCTACTTTATTGTATAAGAACTGGCTAGGTAGAAACACATGGGACAGTCATTAGACCTGTATTCACATTAGAATACAAGGTATTTATGAGTAGTTCTTCAACACCTGCAGTCAATTTTGTCAATAGTACTAGGCTTAACATGTTAAAAGAAGTTAAATTGATTTGTATCTCTATCAATTATGATAATCACTCAAAATGAGATTAGCTAGATTTTATTATTCCGTTAAGGTATCTTTTGTTTGTTTAATGTTAAGGGTGAATCTTTTCTGCTAAGTATCACTACCTGGACAAAAGAAAACCAAAAATTTATAGCTTACCATGAATATAGATAACTAATAACTGATATCACTAGGAGATGACTCTTGTTGCATTTAAGCTTTAACCTTATTTTCTATGCAGATCAATGTTATATCCTTTTAAATTTAGAGACTCTCGCATCTTGTTGATCTATCTGTTTCTCTCTCTTTTTAGCTAACTCTACTAGCATATAATTGCCGGCCTGAGTTCTCTTCAGATATGAAAAAAATTCTAGTGAGTATATTGGCTTGATTATGTACAACTGTTCAATTTTCTAATAAAACTAAATGGTGTCAAGCAGTTGAGCAAGGTAATACCAAGGTGAAGAAGCTCTGAATTTGTTTAAGAAACAATAATACTCCAACCATACATATGGTAAGAAAAATAAATTAAGAGTCAAAATTCAAAGAGCTCTCCCTCCCCCTCGCTTTGAAATTAGATCGATGCTCTAAAGACGTTAGCAATCATAAAAAGCATTACCTGGTTATTGTTTGTGCCAGCTACAATTTTACGGTGATCTTTTTTGTTCAGGAAAGTCACAATAGTAAACCATGTTGGAGAAAATATACCAAGATTGTTACTAGGAGGCTTGTAGGGGTCTGATACCAAAAAGAAAGCACAAAACAAATAATTAAGGGTAAACCATGCCAAAGATGGAATGCTAAAATCTACAACAGGATCATAAATTAAATCTTAAAAGTCAAAGAGGAAGATGAGATTACTCATATGTTTCGTCGTCCAGGTCTTACTACATTTATCAATATCCCACACATTTATTTTAATTCCCTTCCTGAGAGAAGAAAACAATCTCTAGTCAAACAAAATTTAAAAAGAAAAAGAAATACCTTTTTAAAAGAAAATATTAGCTTCTAAGATATAGCAACCCAGAATAATCAACTATTTTTTGTTGTGTACTTAAGAATGACCTACCATCCAAATAAAGCATACTTCACATATGTGTCCACTGCAGAACATATTACTTTTCCAGTAGCACATACGTGCATTGAGAATCAATCAGAGTTATGCTGATGTATCAATAATTGAAATAGACCTCAAGTTTGCTTTTCCTTTTGTTGTACATGTAAGGAGAACACTCAACCTAAAAGACAAAAGTTTAACAACTAAATGAGGGTGTTTTGCAGGAAAATTCTCATAATTGATTATCTCCCTTTACAAACTCAAAAATCCTGGAAGAAGACTTTTCAGTGTTCGATATATGATGCACTTCTTTAACCCAATATTGGACCAATTTATGAGTGTTGGGAGTCTAAATGTAACCCAAACTTAGTTAAGATGTCATCTAATAAAACTTGGCAGGCACGTTAAAAATGAGCATTGCTTTCTCAATATATCTTAATTATTGAATATCCAACTTTACATACAGTAAGAAATCATTTTCTTTGTATCATAAATACATTATCCTAATTTGAAACATCAACCAATCCATAGGTCATCTGAATGAGAGGCTAAATGATCAATCTTCAATCATCATTCCCTAGTATTTATCAGTATACCAGAAGTAACAAAAGAAGATTATGATCAAAAGCAAATTACTTTTGTGAAATGATTGGTAGTCTACCACCACCTTCAACTATCAGGAAGACGGAAAGTGGGTACTGCACCTCATCTAACAAGCAAATTACTTTGTTATGGTCAACTTACACAGTTTATAAGCCTCATAGGTTGGCAGGAGAAGTGGATCAGTGGTGGAGCTCATGGTAGCCAACGCGTCATATCCTGACAAGTGTACAGAACTGAGTTACAAAGTTACTAAATTTAGGAAGTTAGGTACTAAGTTAGGTTTATACAAGAGAGGCTTGTAGCTGGGAATCAAAATTATGTATGTGCAGATAGATGGGTAAAGAAGGTGTGTACCTATAAGTGAGGAGAGGTCAATCTCAATGTTGAATATACTATTATGTATCAAACATGGTACAATCAGGTAAGATGAGTTATAGATGATACCATTATGTATCAGTAATACCTTTGTTGCACATAGAAAATAGCTTGGTTGTTTTGCTCAGCCAATAGTGGTCGTATCACTAATACCTTGGTTGTTTTGCTAAAGGTTGTTTTGCCTGCCCATAGATCAATTGCAACACAGAAGAATAGCTTCCTACAAAATTAAAATAGAGGTATCACATGTTAGTATGTTACTATCGGAGCAAGAAATCCAATTTCCAATTATGAAAGGTCAAATAGAAAAAATATAGCGTGACACTGATGTTTCCTTCACCATCTTCCTAGTTGGGAAATAGCTAGAGAATCTGTAAGTGTTCTCAAATGATAGTCGATGCATCAATCATGCCAGCATTAGTGAAGCTCCAGATTCAATTAATGTATCAGGACAACATACCACAAGAAAATACATTTTTATTCCAGCAAGTTTGGGCAAAAATAACTTAGATTCAGGCTGAAATGAAGAACAATACAAACACAAGATGTTATATCCGATGGTCCAAATTACTCCTGGTTTTGGAGTTTGGGAGAGATCCTTTACAAGGACTTAGCACCTATTTTGGCTTACTTCAAAGGGTCCGTGCCATGTCAGATTTCTCTGACATGATGTAAAGCGCATATAATACCGATGCAAAACCTAAATGCAATTCCATTCTCTCAAATAAAAAAATAACCAAAAAAAGAAGCTTCTGCGTGTCTATGTTATTTTATCGAACAATTATTTCACACCCAACAAATAGTTGGAATCACAATCTATCCCTACGTCCTTTCAACCATTTGAACAAACACATCAAATCTACCAAACAAACGCTAACCAAACCCCAATCGCAACAAAACTGAAACACAACTACAAGGACTCAGGCACCTATTATCGGCCTACTCCGGAGTGTCTACATCATGTTGTACATATGACGCAATAAGGATATGACATTCAGCAGCTCCTATTATTCCATTAAACATGTAGTACGCATAAATAAAACTTAAAAAAATAATTCAAATCGGGTCCAACTCTTACTCTGGAGAATTCGGGCCAGGAGGGTCTTCTCCGGCCACTGCACGGGCAACAGTGTCTTCCCGGTACCCGACGGGCCGACGAGGAGGCACCCCTTGGGGATCTTAGCCCCCAGCGTAGTGTACTTGTTGGATTTTGAACTTGGCCTGGTCGGCCTTTGCGACTTCCCTGAACATCACCCCCATCTCAGGAACCTCCTGAAATTTAGATTAGGATTTTCCTAAGTCCATCGACACGCCGAGTCTCCGCCAGGGCCGCCTTGGGTGCGACGAAAAAGGAAGAAGAGCCCTGTGAAGGCAAGGATGGGGAAGAGGAGGTTGATGATGAAGCCGAAGAGGCCACCGTCATCGATGGAGATGGAGATGTCGATGTCGTTCATGGCGAGGATGTTGATGAGACCTCGGTCCTTGGGGCTGACGACGAAGGCATAGCGGCCGTTAACGAATGTGATCTGGGGGAAGCCGCCATCCTTGCTGAATTGAAAGCACCACTAGGAGCCATCGGGGAGGTCAGGGGAGGAGGAGGTTTGGAAGGTGCGACCAAGCTAGCAACGGGGCTTCCATTGAGCATGTACGGCACCATCCGGCAGGGAAAGGTTGTTAGGAAATGTTTGTGATGGTATGAAAAAAACTTTTTATGACTTTATATAGAAAAGATAGGGTTTCTATAGAGATTTTGGAAGAGTGGTTTTGAGAAAGAGGAGAGGGAAATGTGCAGGCTTGGGTCCTCTCGAGCAGGAGATGAGGGAAGGGAGTGTCGGTGGTGGTTTTTATGGAGAGGGAGGAGAGGAAGCTATAGAGAAATACAGAGGGTGGAGAGGAAGCTCTGGAGAAATGAAGACGGCGGAGAGGAAAATTTTGTTGTGTTCCTCGATTAAAATCAACTACCAACCGTCAACAAAAATAAAAAATTAAAAAAAATACTATAATGGCAGCTGAAAAAATTGCGTCAAATTTTTCACACCTATATTAGTTGATGGTTATCAACAAACTGTTAATAAATACAATGGGTTTCTTGACGTTTCATTTAAAACCATCAAGTATTCTGGTCAAAATTTCTAAAATAACACAAAAATGGGTATTTTCTTGACGTATGTCTAAAACCGTCAAGATAACGGCTTTACTTGACTGTTTTGCGCATGCATCAGTAAATCGACCGTCAAGAAAGGTCTTTTTTCTTGTAGTGCATGACTTTACATAGCTTCATCGGACACGACTTGACTTGGTTTCACTTGTCTTTACCTGTATGGACTTGGTTTCACATGGTTGTACATAGCTTTACCTGGCTTCACATGGCTTTATCTCACTTCACATGGCTTTACCTGGCTTCACTTGGTTTCATATGGCTTGGTTGTTATCGTGGCTTACATGAGTCTATTTGTGCAATGTATATTAAAACTTATTTATATTACTATTAGAACTTATTTTGTTGCATCATGTCTAGGATTGATTCTGCAAAATGCTATACCCGGATTCATACTAGAAAAAGCTAGGGGTTATTAACTATAGATTCACTTAGTACATGGCTAGGGATTTTCTTAGATTGTATGCAGTCTCGGTTATTCATATGGTTATCTTTTGGAGTATCTTGTGGAGTATCCAGTGGCATATCTTATAGAGTATCTTGAGGAGTATCCGTGGCTGGTTTATGTGTATAGATATCTCGGACGAACTGCAGGGGTATGCGATTAGAAGGAACCAAAGTTTTGCGTTGCATTATAATTGTTAGTAATTAGGATTGTGATAACCCTAGTTAGTTAAAGTATTAAGCCATACTTATATGATTTGTCGTGATTGATGGATGATGGTTAGTCTAGTCTTTATATGATCACACCTTTATTTTCTGTATTTGTTATTCTATTTTTCTTATTAGTTCAGGATATGTCTCATTGCAGGTTTACCGTATTTCTTTTATTATCCTAAGATTATTATATTCAGTCTTTACTTTCAGTAGTTGTATTGCTTGAGTTGTTGGTTTAAGTTCCTAGCTTGACTTCCTTTGTGGTACTTGTTATTTGGGGTCTGACCCAACTGGTTTTGCTTGGCCAGATCCAGTAGCAGTACCGGAGGATCTTCCATACCTTTCTGACATTGGTGACAACCAGGAGCACCAGACCACTTGAGAGAATTTTCTTACTTCTCCACTATGATGTAAATTCTACTTTTGTTGGCATTTAGCCACCGAGCAAATATTTAGCTCGAGTTTTGGTTTGATCAGTTAGCCTACGGGCAATAGCATGATTAACATATCTTAGGGTTGATCGTTGATGACTTAGATTCTGGCTAGTTTATTCATTTTGTATTAACTAGATTCATGATCATTTGTATATTATAGTTTGGGATGCTTTACTATTATATTTTAGCTGATCTTACATCTTGTTAGTATTTCTTATGTTCTTATGATTGAGATACTAGGGTTTTTTTGACCTAGGATTGATTGTTGGTTTGTAGTAGTGACCCCTCATGTCTTACAGCTTCACGGTATATACGGAGTACCGGTGTGCTCTAAACATAAGTACCTGGCCTTGTCAGTCCCGCCCTCCAGTATTCTGGTTTTGGGGCATGAAAAGTGCACTCGGATCCCCTGAAGTATCTTACCTCGACGTCTCTTCTTCGGCCCGCTATAGAGGCGACTGACGACTCCCCTCCGGCGGTTGCGTCCGGCGGCCAGCTGGCCCAGGCGGGTCGTTTCCTTGCGTCCTTCGTCGTGGTGCAGTGGCGTAGGATTCTTCCTTCTTGGGGTTCTCCTCCTCGGCGCTCGTCTTAGATGCCGTTGGCCGCTTCGGCCGCGCCGACCCTCTAGGCCGTTCGATCGAGGTTGGTGGACCCAGTCTCCCCAGTCCGAGCTACACGCTCTTTCCTGGAGGTAGTAGGCGGAGCCTCCCCATGGACTACAGACCGCCATATTTTAGAATCAGTTCTTCGACCGCGGTCCCCCATATTTTTTTGATGGCATCCCAGAGATTGCCTTTGATGAGGAGGATGACGCCCTTCTCTCAATTCCACTGCGTTTTGCGTTAATCGGAAAGATGACGAACTCGCATCCTCCGATGGAAGTTATCCATCGGGCTTTCGTCGTCCTCAAATTTTTTGGTCCTGTTTTGATTGGCCTGATCGACTCAAAATACGTGCTAATTAGAACTCTTCTAGAAGCTGATTTCCTACGGTTATGGTCAAAAAATCTGTGGTTTATCGCAAATGCTCCCATGAGGGTCTTCAAATGGTCTCCGGTATTCTCCCCTAATTACGAATCTCCGATTGCTCTAGTCTGGGTTTTCTTTCCAGAACTCCCAAGCCATCTCTTTGCGAAAGTGTCAGTATTTTTGCTGGGATCGTGTCTTGGTTCTCCTCTCAAACTGGATTCGGCCACCAAGGCTTTTATTCGACCAAGTTGTGTCACGTCCCGATCCCGCAGGGGGTCGTTTGTCCTTGCTTGGGTCCTTGCGGGATCGACCATCCTCGCATGGGCATGATGTCGTGCAAGCCTAAATTATGCTTATACTAGGCCAAAGCTTAAACAAGGGCAAGTAAGCTATTCAAGACGGAAGCATTGTCCCGCTTTACAGAAAAGTAAAGAACACAATAACATAAGAAAATAAGCATCTTTTTTTATATTTAAAAGTGTTACAAGCGACACTTGGCAGGTTACAAATTGCTCAAGTACTCTCAAATATAATGCCATCGATCCATATATTATATCCCGTTATACAAAAGCAGCTCAAAGAAATCTTCATACTGCTCAAGGCATTGACTCCAGATTTCTGGGTCCTGAGGATGAGGTACGTCTATCGCTTCCTCGGACGATCCAACACCTGCGAACAAGCAAACTGTTGGTGGGTCAGCACTTTGGAGAAAGTACTGGTGAGTATAAAATCAACGAACAGAAGCAACATTTCCTGAAATCAACACTAAGTAAGCATGTGGAAAAAAATTGCATTACTAGTGATCTTGCTACTTTTACCTAGGTTTATTTCATGTAGCACAGGATTAGAGTCAGTTTACTTCTTTAAAAAATATATCTTTGAAAATAGTTTGCATATTCAAACATTTAAGTATACAATCGGGACAGTGTTCTATCGTGCAGTGCGCAGCATGTATCGTGCACCATATTTACTAACTCTTTAGGAGCATAAGTTATTCTAGTGGACTGATCAATTCATTTCTAAGGGGCGGCAGTGAAACATCAAGCAAAATATACAAGTCTGGGGACAAAACTAGATTCAAAGCATAATCAAAATTAATGCTTCACTTATTCAGTGGTTCTTATCCTTCGCCGAATGGTTATCCCTGCAATAGACATACAAGTTAGCAACAATTTGCATAAACATATATGTTCTATTCCTTGTTCATCTTTGCATCAACAGTTAGGTATGTTATAAGGCTAACCTAGCATACGCCCTAACTACATGATGGTCCATGGGTAGCCCCATGATTAGCAGCGGTGACTCAAGGTTTAGCTCTTCACTAGCACGCACATGTGACAGCACCTGTGACTCAAGGTTCAGCTCTTCACCAACACACACGAGTACTAGCAGCTGTGACATCATGGATTTCGCACAACACTAATTGACACATCACCCCACTAGACCCCGTAGGACCGTATCCTCAGGGTGAAACAAAAATCTCTTCCGGATCGAGCGATTTCCAGTGCCCCAGGAATCATTCAAGAGATAAAAACTTGTTCACAAGTTATCCGAGACCAATGCAATAACGTGAATCATCTATAAAGCAAGCAAACAATGATCAAACAAAACATATATGGTCAAGCAAAACATATCTTGTCAAGCAAAACACATCTTTCTTCTTTCACACAACTAATATGACACCCCACTAGATCACATAGACCGTACGTCAGGGCGCACTATTAGTCTCTTCTTATACGAATCAAAGACTTATAGTAGTTCGATATAGCAAAAAAGGGAAGCAAAACATATATTAGCAAGCACGATATCGATTTCATAACAACTAGCATGCAATATCTATCTTTTTCAGTACGATAGGAAACAGGCGAGAAAACTCTATGTATGCAAACATAATAGTAGTCCTTCTATCTCTTTTTACTAAAGCATGCAATTATACTCTTACTTAGCATATGACAAAGGGACTTGTTCAAGCAATTTCTTTACTTATCTTTTTAGTATGGCAAGGGTTCATTTAATAGCGGTGTCACTCTAACTAGCATGCAATATTGCTTTTCTATCTTGAATTAGCATGACAAGGTTCTATCTCTTTTTAGACAAGAATACAAGTTCTCTAGTTAAACAAGCAGGTTCTCGTTCTATCTTTCTCAATGCGAACATTATCTTATTAAGCAAAACAAGCATTGCAAAAAACTCAGAATTTATTGTTAAGGCATGCAAGAATCAGAGAATAAAGTTCTGTCCACTCACTTAGATCAATCGTCTTGTGGTTTGATCGGGAACTCTCCGAGGAGGCTTTCGCTCGAACAAGAAAAGTGATATCACTTGTACATAGTGCCTACGCTGAGCGGGCTACTACAAGCTGCGCAGGTATTTTGGTAGAGATGGACATAAGGAAACATATGGTGGATCACAAATGGATCAAACTACCAAAAGAATGCAACTATTGTCAAGTAGTAGAATATGAGCAATACCCCGAGTATTGCAACTTATGCCTCCATCAAGGCCACTCCTCACCCTTATGCACAATTAAATCACATCTAGAAGCTGGAGGGGGAATGTACAAAGGAAAATTTGTTCTCCTCTAAAACTAGATTCGGTGATGGGTTTCTGTCTTTCTCCTCTTCTGGTTTGTGTACTGAGGCTGCTTGCTCTTCCGGGGGGTAGCTTGTCCCTGGCTTGAAGGAGGAGGGTGGTCCCAAGGATGGGGAAGGTTCATCTCCCATCAAGTTCCCTCTTAATCCCATTTCCTCGAGCTCCTCTAGGTCTTCTCAGCTTGACGCTAAGTTGCTTCCAGTTGGGGTCCACCTCAAGGCACAAGTTGCATGCCTTAGCCTAGGGAAGGCAACGATTGGGGATGGTTACCATTCGGCTGGCATCCTCGGGGGTGTCCCCTGCCACGCGGAGGTGGAGGGCGCCTTTACAGGTATGAATGTGGCAGTTTTTTGTGAAGGTGACATCTTAGGAGTGCAGCTACATCTATAGGGGTATGAGACCAATATGGAGTCGGGCCCCCTGATGAGTGTCACAGCAGGGCTAGTATTGCTGGGCCCCGTAGATCATTAGTGACAAGCAGATGAGGCTGCCCGGGAATCGACTAAGGCCCACCCCGTGGTGGGTGGGGCTTAGTCGAGACGGAAGAGTTTTTTCCTTCTCCTGAGGGGGTTATGAGAGCCGTTTCGATGTACGATTCTCCGACGATAGAAAGGGTAAGTTGGACCGATGAGGTTGATAATATAGCAGAGGAGGAGTTAGGTTTTCACTTGATTTCAACCCATAAATCTGAGACGGGCAAAGCTTTGGCTGATGTTGAGGGAGCTTCAGGTTCTATCCTAGATTCCCTTAGCGTGGGCGAGGGTTCAGAGGAAGTTTTCACACCCGTCGAGATCGTCGAGGAACATGGAGATTCTGGAGTCATTGTTGGGAAAGGTTTCCCGAAGGTGACGACCGAACCCGGTAAAGGGCAGATTGACAAAAGTGAGGTGGAGCATCAAGCTAAGATGACTATGATCAACAACGGGGGTAAGGTTCCAAGTTCTAGGAAGGTGCCCATGTACAGAAGGACCAAGAATGATCATAAAGTCACAGCCTAGCAACTCATGAACCTCCGGTCTTCATCCTCCACCCGTGCCAAAGCCCTCTCCAAATTTGCTATAGGATGATCGTTGGCAGTAGGTCTTAGTTCTTTGTTTTTACAGCAACTCACATGTTTGGGACTAGCTGATCGTGTAATCCTCTAAATGGTTTTTCTGAAAATCAGGCAAAAATAGTCTTTTGTTATATATATATATATATATATATATATATATATATATATATATATATATATATATATATATATATATATATATATATATATATATATACCTAGAATACCCATACCTATAGAGTATGACTAGAAAACCTAGAAATACCTTGGTATTAACTAATATAACTACATAGGCTAACCGAATAGGTATTAAAGAACCCAAAATTAGGTATTAACATAGTTTTACCCTATTGACCTAAAAATCTAAATTAAGGCTAGTTAAGCTTGATTTTTTAATTTCAAATCACCTATTGACATGAAAATTCATATATAGGTCAGTTGGACTCCAGTTCGGACATTGACTTATGTTTACAGCTCAGGAGCACAGGCGAGTACATTCTCTAATAGTTTTCTTTACTTTATAGCTATTATGATACATGTTCTTAGTGATGTTATACTTGATTTCTGACATGATGGTACACTGATTGGTATATGTATGTATCCTCAATTATGAGATATTGTCTGATATTTAGACATTGTACATTGTACTTATTTTAGACCTCGATCATTGTGCAGATATTTAGACATTGCATTGTGATTCATGTATTGTAACGTGTCAAGATTGAATCTATTATACTAGTCGGGGAGGGAAAGGGTTAGCTAGATATGTGATCATATCCTTAGACATTGTGTTACTGTAGACATTAGATACTAGCTATCATATACTTTACGTATGATTGAGCTAGCTTACTTTTATTATAGACATTAGATCTCCCAAGAAAATCAAATATCGAAACTAGTATTTCAAAAAACTTAGTTATTTACAGTTATTCTCAATTTTACTTTCATATATGCTGACTATGCCATATAGATCTTATTTACCTATTCCTCTCTACTTGCCATCACATGATATCAGTTCTATATTTCTCATCGTGTATTATATTTACTATTATTGTTTTATAGTCTTCATCATGTATTGGAACAACTGTTGGAGTTGTGCTCGATCCATCATGACTAGATAACATTTTTAGGAGTTGTTGTGCCCCAAGTTCCTAGATTTATAGTGATGCTATAGTCGAGACTTCTCTTGCACAATGGACCATGAGGTGACCTCTGTAGAGATCTATACTAGTATTCCTTATATCACGTATCATGCTCTAATTTCTCTATTGTTATTTAGTTGTTTGAATTACTTTCCTTATCTTATCTTCCTTACCATACTGTGATTGAGTCATAATGATGCTAGTAGGTTGATATGGTTTTCATAGAGATCTAGACAGCATTTTATGGTTTTTATAGAGATCTAGACAGCGTTTTACCGCCGTTGTTATGGTGTAGGCTTGACGTACATACATACTCGTGCCCGAATATCCGAGTAAGGGTTGTGACAACATGCGTAGCTAAAATCTTGTTGGTCGAAGAAAACGGTAGCCTCGGAATGAATAAAAACTTGTGAGATCTAATTGTGTTTATATGTTTGATTTTTGCTTTGAGTATCGAATGTTTTCTTATGCATATTTCCATAATTTTCTTGTTTAATTACTAGGATGCATACTAGTTTATTATTCTTGGTAATCTACTTCTAAATTAGATATCGAATCTATAATTGTTCGATCCCTCTAATTTATGAAGAAACCAAGATTTAATGATTTGCTGCATTAAAAATTATTAGATCTAGGAGAAAAATAATGAATAAAATTAAATGCAACCACTTGTTCTTGTGTTGTTTTGCTTTAGCGATCTCATTGAGTTTAATACGCTACTAGATTAAACCTTTAATGCATGTCTGAGGTTGTTTAGTAGTTAAGGATAATTAAATTGCTTGTTTCTAATTAACTGTGGCTAAAGGAGATAGAAAAATAATTCCAACGATAAATATTCAGAGTACATATCAATATATGTTTGCATCTATGATCTGTTTTAATATTTTGATGGTAGACATTGACTTAGACCAATGTTTTCTCTAGACCTATTTCACATAGCATAAAGATTAACTAATTAATCCCCGTGGAAACGATCCTTACTCTCACTACTACATTTACAAGAGTATAAAGTTTTTACTTTTTGGTGCCTACGATAGCATGCCACTAATATGAGAGACACTACCCCAATCTTTGAACATACTCTCCTTCTGAGCAACTGATACACCATTGTCGATTAATTTTGACAATAGATACACATCCGACACTCTAGGATCAAGTCTCTATACCAACAAGCACTCTTCCAGGGACAACATCCAACCAAACTTATTCTAGACTTTCCTAGAATCGACAAAGTAAATCCATTAACTTTCATAATCCAATTTTTGAATCCATCATGTAACTTTCTATAATTCATATTCAAAATTTCTAGTTTAACATTCTCGTAATCCATAATCATATGCTCACTCTAATTTGTATTCTCTTATCGAACTCAAGTTTTGGCTAATAAATCTCATTCATTTAACTGGCCAACTATTCTGAATTCATATACCCGACTCGTTACTCCAACCGTCTTTTATTTATAATCCTTGATCTCAATTCTTCCCTGACTTACTCGCAATTTCTAGGCATTATTTTTCAATACAGTTCGGGTCAATTTATTCATATTAACCATCAATTTTATTTCACACCACCTTATCAAGATCCCATTTAAAATTATATTTTCATATTTTTGCTAAACCACATCCAATGAATAGTCACATAATCTATACACTGGTCATATACTATGTAAGGGTCATCCAGCTTCAACAATTGCACTATCTTAATCATTATGACAAAGTCATATAATTAATTTATTACTCGATACTTCATGTCTGCAAATCAACAGTTACCCATGTGACCAAATTTCTATCGACAATATCAATCCCAATTTGTTATACCCCAAGATTGAGTTGTATCCCATTGTTTGCAATCTCGCAAGAAATTTTTTATTAATTTATGCACCAAGTACTCCAATCCAATCCGACGAGCCCATATACTTATCAACCAAAATTTATGCAACCAAAATGAATATTTATGGCCAACATTCCTCATTTAGCATCATATTTTAATCAATCAAGCCTACACACACACACACACACACACACACACATATATATATATATTCTCTCTCTCTCTCTCTCTCTCTCTCTCTCTCTCTCTTTATATATATATATATATATATATATATATATAGAGAGAGAGAGAGAGAGAGAGAGAGAGAGATGAGGGATCCACATCCCCCCATTTTTGCATTCCCCAAGAATCCCCATGCTAACAACCATTGGATCCTGTTTAAGTCATATAATCCTAACCATTGAAAAATGAACGGTTAAGATTAGATGACTTAAACAAGATCCAACGTCTGTGAAAGAGGGGATGCCTGGGGGATACAAAAATAGGGGGATGTGGATCCTTTCTCATATATATATATATATATATATATATATATATATATATATATATATATATATAGTATTGCTATAGAACCACCTGGGTGGTTTCATATATTGAAACCATGCTATCTTACATAGGTTGGCTTGAGATTAAGTGGTTGAGATTAAAAAGTGGTGGGGCCTATACATTTTAATCTAAACCACTCAATCTCAATCCAACCTATGTAAGATAGGATGGTTTCATTATATGAAACCAACTATATATATATATATATATATATATATATATATATATATATATATATATATATATATATATATATATATTACCCCTAAGATCAAGGCACCAGTCTCCATGTCCTTTGAGTCTCGTAAAACATTCTAAGTAAACATCCCAGTACACAACCAATTTTCGATGTCCATCGTAATCTTCCATCCCAATTGCTCCAATTGTTATTCAATATCTATCTCGTATCTTCGTTCAATATTGTTCCAACTGAAATACTAATCCAACTATCATTCATCTGACTGATCTTGTCAAGACCCGTACCCAAAAATTGGGCATGAGTCATGGGTACGTCCAGCCTACGTCGCAGCATCGGCGATAGAACGATGTCTAGGTCAAAAATAAAATCTATCACATCTCACAATAATTTATAACATGTCAATGATATCTCAACACCGTAAGGAGGACTAAATAAATATAATGATAATGTCAAAATAGATACTCAATCATAATATAATCTATAGGAAGATTAATCGCACGATAAAGATATAAAATGATATAAAGGAAGTTCCAACACATAAGTTTAGAAATAAATATCTCAAACAATAATAATAAGTCTAAGAGTATTGATAATCTCAAACTCAAAATAAATCTCAGAAACAATAACCACTCAATGTATCAAGGCTGAAGACATATCCAGTACAATATAATCTAACCGGCTAAGTCACTACTAGTGTCTCCTCTAAAGATAGTGGCTCCTCCTGAAGCTCCAGAATATACCCATCATCTACTACCGGTCCACAATAAGTGGGACAAAAGTCATCGAGATCTGAAAAATATTATCTAGCCAGGAATGGAGCAAAGCACATAAACTAACAGCAATTTTAATTATAATAATAAAAACTATAAAGCAGTAAGTAAGGAATATATATGATGGAATGAAATATTGGAATATAAGAAAAACTAGAGAGACAATCATCATATCGTGGAGAAATAACTAGCATGGAGTACATATGTAATAATAAGTAGTGAAAGCATATAAATGTGAATACTAGCAATATGTGAACTGGAAATAGAGGAATAGAAATAATGGCTCAGTGCCTTAAAATATTAGTTTACTATGTGATCGGCTTGGGACCATATTAGGCTTATCATATATAATTAGCTATGATACATGTGAGGTCAGGCTAACCATATGGTTAGCTATGATGCGAGCAAGAGTCAGGCTAATCATATATAACAGGCTATGAGTTATGTAATATTGTCAGGCTATACCCTACGTGATATGTGGGGTGAGCTATGATGCATGCAAGGTAGGATATGATCACATAACTTGCTAATATTTCTCCGTCCCCAGCTAATACAATGGATCCAATCATGACTCCTCATGACAGGTATCTATAATACTAGTTCGTGTATCCACTGTGTCAGGAATCAAGTATAACACTACAAACTAGAATTATAATAATCATCAAAAATAATAAAAACTGTCAGAGAATGTACTCACATGTGGTCCTGAGCAAAGTGTGAGGATCGATGTCCAAACTGGAGTCACGAAGACCTATTTATGAATTCTCAATGTTACTTGGTGTATTGGAATGATAAACATGATTAAAAGAGTTAAAATATGCTTCTAGGTCATATCTAGGCCATGCTAGTCAAACTAGGTTTGGTCAAACTTAAGTCATGCACAAGTTTCTTGATCCATACTAAGGTAACTAGCCCATGTTAGCCACTATCTAGCTAATACTAGCAAATAGTAGTTATATTAGCTAATAGCACTAATATATATATATATATATATATATATACTCTATGTATCTTATCACCAATGTATTCCACTCTAGATCTAATACCCATTACAACCAACAGGAAACTTAAGTATCCTACTTATCCTAATCTTCACCATGGTTCTAAGATACTAGGATACCCATATTGATACCTAATACTAGACACTACCCTTACCTTAACTCCACACTTGGATACACAACTAACATACTAACACTACATTAGCCACAATACATTAACTCATTCTAACTCTACCCTTGCACTCACTGATAAACATTCCAGGATACATTTCTAAAGGATCAACACTAGGACACATGACCTCTATACTTTATACCTAATACTTTTGATATCCAACATATTTTACTTGCCACTGATCAACACCCCCAATTCTACACTCTAATACTCATATTAACTCACAACTGATACTTATAACACCCTTGTTCCTAATGCCTAATCTTTAGTGCATGAATTGCACATATATGGGCAAACTCTGAACTGGAACCCCCATGCCTGGTTGCTTCTACTGTTGCTCTATGCTTAAATGCATTGCAGCCTTGCTCGAGTGCACAGCAATGTGCTAAGCAGCAGTTGCTGCTAGATACTGTTCGTAGCTCCTTGCCATGGTGTACATGTGCAACATCACTCCTGCACAATTATCCAACTTATCACCCCTGCACAAGTATCTAACTGATCACCCCAATACTAGATCACTGCTGCTATCTAAACACATCAGTGCACATAGTGCACTGATTCACAGCTACTACTGCTGCATATTTGTTATTGATGATGGTGTGCCTAATGGACACTGTTGTATAATATTAGGGCACAATAGTGTACTGATACACTGTGTTCTACCCGATACCCCATACCTCATTTACCTGAGCATAGCCCTCCAAAACCCCTACACTATTGTGCCTTGGTCTGAAACAAACCATGTTGACCCCCTTAACGCGACCAACTGCTGCACGCATCCTAGACCATGACCTCCCCTTCTTATCCTTCTTATGATTTCAACACCACAGTCAGCTTTATATACAGCCCACTGCACCTCATTTGGACTACTCAATGTGCAGTCAAGTGCACAATGCCTCCTTCTCACTCCCTAACATCCAACCACACACACACACACACACACACACACACACACACACACATATATATATATATATATAACATCTAAATAGATACACTTCTAGTAATAGGCAATTCATCAAACACATTTTATGCCCAAATCAAGATACGCATGATACACACTAGCATCCATATGATACTCTTGATACCAATACCCACACATACTCCCATGGTCATGATACCACTCCAATGCCACTCTAACATCAATAGACCCAAAAGACATAGAATCAAACACTTGGTGTCCCAAATTTGAAGTTTTTCTCAAATGGACATAAAACAGAATGTAACTTTCATAATAGGCATCATATGAACCTAGTTCTTCTTTCTATGGATAGCCCTTAGCCATGGAAGGGTTTATATGGGTATATTACACCATTATATAATTTAAATGATAAGGGAATATGATTTTATCTATTGGAAGATGGATTACTAATGTGTCTCCTTCAAAGGAGCACAAGGATGAGAAATGAACACCAACTCCAAGCAAAACACTCCTTTCTCTAGGCTCTTGCAATCTTCAAGCCTCTAGCTATCCTTGGGGATAAAAATAAGAGCGATTGGGATTAGGTTTGAGGAATTTGGTGGAGGAATGAATCATCTTGGGGAAGAACACAACCTTAGGGTTTTCATAAGCTATTAAATAAAATGGAGGGAGGAGGCTCTCTCGCCCCCTATATAGGGTCGGCCACATTTAGTGTAAGGGTTGGTTATTCACAAAGTCTAAAATGCCCTCCAAGTTGTCATAAAGAGTTATTTAATAAAGAGGGTTTAACTAAGAGGGTTTCTAATTTAATTACAAGGCACTATTGACTCATTCCCTCTTCTATAACTAGTCAACCATGACTAAACCAAATGGGTTGCACTAATGGTCATGACAAGTCTATTTGTCTTCATTTAGATTCAATACAAATTAGTCTAACCAAGGGGCTAACATACAACCATCTTCTATATATATATATATATATATATATATATATATATATATATATATATATATATATATATATATACAACTATTCTAATTATTTTAAAATAAAGATATATCAATAATAATTAATATAAAATGACAAAAATATTCCTATTCTAGAAATGTGGTAGTGACAAGTCTACCCTATTTAAAAATAATTTCATCCTCGAAATTAAAAACTAAACTAGCACAAGAACGCAATAGAACAAGAAGAACAATACTTCAAGGCTCAAAGAGATAAGGGTACTGCTCGCGCATTTCATCCTCCCTCTCCCAGGTTGACTCACATAGAGAGTGATGTCTCCACGCGATATGAACTAAGGGAATGGTCTGGTTCCGTAATACCTTCTTCCTTTGATCCAAAATCTCCACTGGCTGCGCTGGATTACTTAGAGTCGGACCTACTTTGACCTTCGAGTGATCTAGTACGTGACTAGGACCTACCACGTACCGTCTCAGTTATGACACATAAAATATGTCATATACTCCCTCTAATGCAGGTGGAAAGTATAATCTGTAGGCCACTGCACTTACCCTCGCAAGAACACCGAAGGGTTTAATCTACCATGGACTAAGCTTTTTGCCTCCACCGAAGTGAATCGTGTCCCGTATCGGATAAATCTGCAAGAACACCAAATCCCCAACCTAGAAAAAAATACAGCCTTAACACATAATCTAAAATAAAGCAATCACAAATGATACCTACACCTCAAACTCTAAAGGTCTCTGGTGGCTGTTGGCCCAATGCTGATGTTTGTCCTGTGCCACCCAAAATCTATCTCTAATGAGTTTTACCTTCTCAGCTTCATCCACGACCATCTCTGGTCCCAACAAGGCCCTCTCACCAACATCATCCCAAGATAAAGGAGTGAGACATCTTCGTCCATATAAAATCTTAAATAGTGACATGTCAATGCTGGCCTGGTAACTGTTGTAAGCAAACTCTACCAGCTGCAGATGATGCTCCCAAGAACCTCCGAGACCCAAAACTATGGAGCATATCCTAGAGATTCTGAATAGTCCTCTTTGATTGTCCGTTTGTTTGGGGGTGATACGCGGTACTAAACTTGATTTGAGTGCCCAAGCTAGCCTGCAAACTCCTACAGAAGTGGGAAGTGAAACAACTATCCCGATCCGAGGCGACGCTCAAAGGAACTCCATGCAATTTGATAATTTGTCGCACATACATCTCTGTTAGCTTCTCCATAGACGTACCCACTTTAAATAGTAAGACGTGGGCCGATTTGGTCAACCTGTCTACGATGACCCAAAATACGTATTTTCCTCCTGGACAACGCGGAAGCCCCAAAAAAAATCCATGGTCACATACTCCCACTTCCCCTCGGGTATGGGTAAAGGCTGAAGCAATCCACCAGGCCTCTGCCTATCTGCCTTTACATGCTGGCGCACACTAAACACCTGGATATACGAAGTGTGCCACCTTCCGCTTCATACCATACCACCATACATGCTCCCTCAGGTATCGATACATCTTATTGGCAATTGGATGCATCGAGTACAGAGAGCGATGCACCTCCTGCAGAACTTTCTCGCACAATTTTTCACTCAGCAAATATAACCTAGTACCGTGTCACAATGATCCATCATCAGCAATGGTGAAATCCTCCGATAATTCCATCATAACCTGTGCTCTGATGCTCCTCAGAGTCTCATCATCATACTGCGTAGCCCTGGTTCTGTCCATCAACTAAGACTTATCTGCAATCCCCATATCTGTATCTCGATACCAGGAACTAGCACCTCAATGCCCAAGCTCTCAAGATCGTCCAACAAGTGTCTGTCTGTCGTCAAGTACATAGCTATTGAATACTTGCTCAATGCATCGACGATTACGTTGGCCTTCCCTGGATGATACTGCAATAAAATATCGAAGTCCTTCATTAGCTCCAACCACTGCCTCTGTCTCATGTTCAGATCTTTCTATCTAAACACGTACTTCAAGCTCGTATGATTTGTGAAAATCTTTACATGCTCTCCATACATATAGTATTTCCACAGCTTTATATTGAAGATGACTGCTGCCAACTCTAAATCGTGGGTAGGGTAGTTCTTCTCAGGAGGACGTAATTGCTTGGAAGCATAGGCAATCACCTTCTCGTGCTGCTGAAGAATGCAACCAAACCCTTTCCTAAAGCATCATTATCGATAGTGAATCCACCTGTCCCCGATGGCAACGACAAAACTGGAACTATCGTCAATCTCTTCTTCAGCTCATCTAAATCAGTCTGACAATCCTTTGTCCAGACAAAGTCAACATCCTTCCTGGTCAGCCTAGTCATTGGCTCTGCAATCCTGGAGAAGTCCTATTCAAATCTCCGGTAGTAACTTGCCAGCCCCAGAAAACTCCTGATCTCAGCTACTGAACTTGGAGTAGTCCACGACTCTACTGCCACAATCATCTTCGGATTAACTGAGATCCCGTCACCCATCACCACATGACCAAGGAATTCAACCTTGTCAAGGAAGAACTCACACTTCAAAATCTTCCCGTAAAGCTCCTCCTTCCTGAGAGTCTCCAAACATATCCTTAGGTTCTCCTCATGCTCCTCCGGTGTCTTCGAATACACAAGAATGTCATCAATGAATGCCACCACAAACTTGTCAAGGTATTGGTGAAACACCTTGTTCATGAATACTGTTGGGGCATTAGTCAACCTAAATGGCATCACCATGAACTCAAACTTGCCATACCGAGTCTGAAAAGCTATCTTCGGAATATCTTCCTTCTTTACCTGGTAGTATCCTGACCTCAAGTCTATATTCAAGAATACCTTCACTCCGCTTAACTGATCGAAGAGATCATCTATCCTCGACAACGGATATTTTTTTCTTGATAGTGAGGTTATTCAGAGCCCTGTAGTCGATACACATGCGTACCGACCCATCCTTCTTTGGTAAAAATAATACCGGAGCATCCCACGGTGATAAACTGGATCTAATGAAGCCCTTATCCTGTAACTCATCAACCTGATTCTTTAACTCTGGCAGTTCATTATTGTTGACCCTATAGACGTGTTGTGATATTGGCTTTGCGCCTGGTACCAAGTCTATAGAAAACTCAATATTTTGGTCTGGCGACAATCCCAAAAATTTCTCTGAAAATACATCTAGGAACTTAGTTATCAAAGGATGTGGCAGCTCCTTCTCTGCCACCATGGCCCCACAGATGATACCCTCGCTCTACTCCACTGCTCCTCTGGCAATCTCAAACTCTGGCTCTCTTGGTGGTCAAATAATGCCTCCACGATAATCTATGCTATCATGGTGCCTACTCAACCAATCTATCCCGAGTATAATATCATAGCTCGAAAGTAGCATTACGAGTAAACACACACCCAATTTTTGGGCTCCCAATGTAACTCTTCGATCCTTGCAAAAATTACTAACTAGGATAATGCCACCCCCAGTGATGATCTTGCAAGTCTTATCCATGGGTTCAGCCTAGTAAGCACGCACCCAACTTTCGGTCTCTCAATGTAACTCTTTGATCCTTACAAAAATTACTAACTAGGATAATGCCACTCCCAGTTGTGATCTTGCAAGTCCTATCCATAGGTTCAGCCTCTAAATGATGCTTAAGAGCAAAAGATACAGATAATGGGAAGCACCAGAATCAAATAAAGCAAATGCTAGAATAGAATCGAGAAGGACTGAACCTGAAATCACGTCTCCAACTGGCTTGGTGTCCTCGATCGTCATGGTAAATGCTCGCCCCTGTGGCACACCTCTCTGTTGCTGTTGCTGATGCTGCTGCTGGGCAAATCTCTGCTACTGTGGGGAAAGTGGAGGTCCCCTCTGCTAGCCTCCCGGAGTTGTAGGTGCTTTGACAGGGCCCCTCTGAGCGGCTGCTCCATCCTGAGCTGGACGAGTCTGAATCGATGGGCAATCCCTCAACTGGTGCGCTGATGATCCGTAAGACAAACAGGTACCCAGCCTCTTCCTGTATAGGTCCTTTGTGTGTTATGTCTTTCTACAGTACGCACACTGAACAACTGGCTGGGTCTGCCTCTACGGCTGCTGCTGAACATGTCCATGAACTGGAGCTTGATGATGCTGGTGCTGATGTTGATACGGCATCTTCTATTTCCAAAAATAGGGATGCTTGGCCGGTCCTGTACTGCCACTCGTACCTCCAGAAATGTTATGACCCTTCTTGGGCCTGAGATCCAGATCATCCTTAGCAATCTAGACATCTATCAGAATGCCCTCGAAAGTAGCGGTGCGATGACCAGAAGTTCCTGACTTAATTTCTCTTATCAGCCCCTTTATGAACTTTCAGGCTCGATCTCCTGGGTCCCGGATCATGGATGGTAGAAAATGGCTCAAACGGCAGAATTGTGCGGCTTACTAGTCAACCGACATGTTCCCTTGGACTAAGTCGTGAAACTGACTCTCCAAGGCTCCTAGGGCCATGTCGGGGAAGAACTTTTCGTTAAAAAGCTTTTTGAAAGCCTCACAAGTAAGTTCTCGTGTGGTAAGCCTGGGCTCTGTGCGATACCAAGTGAGTGCAATATCAAACAGCTGGCTGTTGACTGCCTGGGTCTGTAAGCTCTCTGGGATCTGAGCCAAACGTAGGATCCTCTCTATATCCTCAAACCATTCATTAGCATAGAGTTTCCCCTCGGGACCCTTGAACTCCTTAGGCGACATCCTCTTGAAGTCTATAATATTGGCTGGCCTCTACTGCTGCGGCTAGCCAGGATGCTGCTGGGTAACTCTCTCCACTGCCTGTAGAGCCTCTCTCCACTACCTGTAGAGCCACCTGGTGAGCATTCTCCATGGTCTCTCTCATTATCTCCATTTGCGCTTGGTGCACCTCTACTTGTACCCTCTGTACCTCAGCCTGAATATGCTAAGCCTCCCCTGACACCCTCTGGGCATCTACCATGCCCTGGATCAGAGTAAACATCTATGCCCCGTCAGCAGGCATACCTCCCGAAAAAGAAAACTGTGGCAGTGGTGGAAGGTCCTCCACAATAATTAGGGCAACCCTCTAAAAATATAGGGGAGGAGGACCCCCAAAAGCTGCCAAAACTCCTATGTGAACAGGTGAAGTAGAAGGATCAACTCCAGCTGCCCGGGTGGTCGGTCGAGAGGTGGCAGACCTCTCTGAAGCTACGGGTCCTGATCTATGTGATATGGTCTTCAATGGCATCCTGAAGATAGATCAAACAAGAAGAATCAATAAGGCATAATGTACGATATCATCAAAAAAGGATAGTAACATTCAAAGAAGAATATTCAGAATGATAAGAATAGCAAAATCAAAAGATTGGTGATTTTTCTAGTTGTGATTGAGTATATTCTTATCCTATATCCTATATCCTATAGCAGGCTCATAATAGTACTCCAATCTGAGTCATACTACGATATCGTACTAGTTATGACTTAGACCTACATGTGCCACCATAAAAACATGTTACGACTCATACCCGAAAATTGGGCATGAGTTGTGGGTACGTCCAGCCTACGCCACAGCATCGACGGTAGAACGCTGTCTAGGTCAATAATACAATCTATCACATCTCAAAATAATTTATAACTTGTCAATGATATCTCAACTCCGTAAGAAGGATATAATGAATATAATAATAATTTCAAAATAGATACTCAATCATAAATAATCTATAGGAAGATAAATGGCACGATAAAGATATGAAATAATATAAAGAAAGTTCCAAGACATAAGTTTAGAATAAATATCTCAAACAATAACAATAAGTAGTCTAGATAATCTCAAACTCAAAATAAATCTCAAAAATAATAATAGCTCAAGGTATCAAGGCTGGAGACATATCCAGTACAATATAATATAACCAGCTAAGTCACTACTAGTGTCTCCTCTATATGAAGTAGCTCCTCCTGAAGCTCCGGAATATACCCATCATCTACTAACGGTCCACAACAAGTGGGACAAAAGTCCTCGAGATCCTCTGGAAAATATTATTCAGTCAGGAATGGAGCGAAGCACATAAACTAACAGCAATTTCAATTATAATGATAAAAACTATAAAGCAGCGAGTAAGGAATATTCATGATGGATTAAAATAATAGAATGTAAGAAAAACTAGAGAGACAATCATCATATCATGGAGAAATAACTAGCAAGTACACAGGTAATAATAAGCAGTGAAAGCAGTTAAATGTGAATACTAGCAATGTGTGAACTGGAAATAAAGGAATAGAAATACTGGCTAAGTTCCTTGAAATATTAGTTTTCTATATGATCGGCTTGGGACTAGATCAGGCTTGTTATATATGATTAGCTATGATACATGTGAGGTCAGGCTAACCATATGGTTACCTATGATGCGATCAAGAGTCAGGCTAATCATATATAACAAGCTATGTGGCATGTAATATGGCCAGGGTACACCCTACATGATATATGGGGTGAGCTATGATGCATGTAAGGTGGGGTATGATCACATAACTAGCTAATATTTCTTCGTCCTCAACTAGTACGATGGATCCCATCATGACTCCTCATGACAGGTATCTATGATACTAGTCTGTGTATCTACTATATCGGGAATCAAGTATAACACCACAAACTAGAATCATAGTTATAATAAAAAATAATGAAAACTGTCAGAGAATGTACTCGTCTGTGGTCCTGAGCAAAGTGTGAGGATCGAGGTCCAAACTGGAGTAACGAAGACCTATTTATGAATTCTCAATATTACTTGGTGTATTGGAATGATAAACATGCTTAAAAGAGTTAAAAATATGCTTCTAGGTCATATCTAGGCCACGCTAGTCAAACTAGGTCAACCTTGGTCAAACTAGTCAAACTTAAGTCATGCACAAGTTTCTAGGTCCATACTAAGGTAACTAGCCCATATTAGCCACTATCTAGCTAACACTAGCAAATACTAGTTATATTAGCTAATAACACTAATATATCTATATACTCGATAATAGGACACTATGTATCCATATACACTATATATATATATAGTATCTTAGTATTAGTTACTAACTTGGTATCTTATCACCTATGTGTTCTACTCTAGATCAAATACCGACAACAGGATACTTAAGTATCCTACTTATCCTAATCTTTACCTTGGTACTAAGATACTATGATGCCTACATTGATACATAATAGTAGACACTACTCTTACCTTACCTTACCTTAACTCAACACTTGGATACACAACTGACATACTAACACTACACTAGCCATAACCCATTAACTCATTCTAACTCTACCCTTGCACTCACTGATGAACATTCCAGGATACATTTCTAAAGGCTCAATACTATGACACATGACCTCTATACTTGATACCTGATACTTTCAATATCCAACACATTTTACTGGCCATTGATCAACACCCCTAATTCTATACTCCAAAACTCATATTAACTTACAATTAATACTTATAACACCATTGTTCCTAATGCCTCATCTCTAGTGCATGAATTGCACAAATATGTGCAAAATTTGAACTAAAACCCCAATGTCTAGTTGCTTCTACTGCTGCTCCATGCTTCAATACATTGCAGCCTTGCTCGAGTGTATAACAGAGTGATAAGCAGCTGCTGCTACTAGATACTGGTTTTAGCTCCTTTCTATGTTGTATATGTACAACATCACCCCTCCACAAGTATCCAACTGATCACCCCAACACTAGATCATTGTTGCTGCTATCTAAACACATTAGTGCACACAGTGCACTAATGCACAACTGCTACTGCTGCATATCTGTTATTGTTGACAATGTGCCTAATGGTCACTAATGCCTAATATCAGTGCACAACAGTTCACTGATACACTTTGTTCTACCCGATACCCCATGCCTCATCTACCCGAGCACAGCCTTCCCAAACCCCTACACTGTTGTGCCTTGGTCTGAAACTGACTATGCTGACCCCCTTAACCCGACCAACTGCTACACACATCCCAAACCATGGCCTCCCCTTCTTATCCTTCTTATCAATTCAACACCACTTTCACCTTCACACACACAGTCCACTGCACCTCATGTGGACTGCCCAATGTGCAGTCAAGTGCACAATACCTCCTTCTCACCCTCCAATATCCAACCACACATACACACACACATTGGTATACACACTCAAATACTTTAACACTTTAACACACATATATAACAGTGGATATAACATCCAAATATATACACTTCTAGTAATAGGCAATTTATCAAACACTTTGTATGCACATATCAAGATACGCATGACACACACTAGTATCCGTATGATATTCTTGCTACCAATACCCACACACACTCCCATGATCATGATACCACTCCAATGCCACTCTAACATCAATAGACACAAAAGACATATAATCAAATACTTGGTGTCCAAAATTTGAAGTTTTCTCCAAATGGACTCAAAACTCAATTTAACTTTCACAATAGGCATCCTATGAACCTAGTTCTTCTTCCTATGGATAGTCCTTAGCCATGGAAGGGTTCCTATGGGAATATTATACCATTTTAGAATTAAAATAATAAAGGAATAGAATTTTACCTATCGGAAGATGGATTCCCAATGTGGCTCTTTTAAATGAGCACAAAGATGAGAAATGAACACCAACTCCTAGCAAAACTCTTCTTTCTTTGGTCTCTTACAATCTTCAAGCCTCTAGCTCTCATTTGGAATAAAAATAAGAGGGATTGGGATTTGGTTAGGAGAAATTTGGTCGAAGAATGAATTACCTTGGAGAAGAACACAACCTTAGGGTTTTCATGAGATATTAAATGAAGTGGAGGGAGGCTCTCTCCCCCTATATAGGGCCGGCCATATTTAGGGTTTGGGTTGGTTGTTCACAAAGTCTAAAATATCTTCCAAGTTGTCATAAAGAGTTATTTAATAAAGGGGGTTTAACTAAGAGGGTTTCTAATTTTTATTGACCCATTCCCTCTTCTATAACTACTCAACCATGACTAAACCAAATGGGTTACACTAATGGTCATAACAAGTCTAATTGGGTTCACTTAGGTTCAATACAAATTAGTCTAACCAAGGTAACATATAACCATCTTCTAATATATATATATATATATATATATATATATATATATATATATATATATATATATATATATATATATATATATATATATATATATATATATTACAAATTGACAAAAATATTTCTATTCTAAAAATGTGGTAGTGACGGATCTATATCACCGTCTAATATTTAAATTAATCATATCGTTGTTCCCAACCTAGGCATTCATCTTATACTTCCCAATATTCCATATAGAATTAATAATCACTGTCTATTATAGGTCATCTGAATCCAACTTATCAAGGGACACTCGGATTACCCTATACAAGGCATAACTCCACACTACGTCTCGACACTACTCATATTTCTTACTAATAAGCTCATCACTATCATTATGACAAGGGTCAAGGCACACACATCGCTAGAGGGTAGAGGCATATACTACCTAGAAAATAAGTCATTTCCAACAAGATTCTACTCAGAGCACTGATCCAACATCTACACCAGACTAACCTTCCCTCAGTGGCTCTGCCGACCACCAGTACCATACCAACTATCTCAAAGTCTGAACATCACCGAGGTAACACCTTGATCAACTCAAACTTCTGTTGATCCCATCAATGTGGTTATACTCACTTCTTCCTGGAGTACCGTGTTGTTACCTACTACTGATTGCTACACACCAATCAATTTTGAAGGGTAGTCACTCTAGAGGGGGTGAATAGAGTGTGTGTGACAATAATCTAATTAAAGGTTATGAGCCTTGCGAGCTACCAAACTTGTCTTTCACTTATGTAAAGTTAAGCGCTTTACAACATAGCTTAACTTTAATAGCAAGCCGGTCTATGGGTCTAGGTAAACCGGAAGGGCGGAGCATACGTAATAAGGTCTTTCAACCTTCATCATCTCAATTCTAGGGCAGCCTTCTAGAAAGCATTTCCTAAATGCGAGATGTTTGACAGATGACTGGCTCCATTGCATTCATCGTACGTCAACCAAGAGGTTCTACTGCCCGCCATCTTGACAGGCCAATTCCTCAGGGTCTGGTCTTTCTGCCAATAAGGGGTGCTCTCATATCTTTTGATTAGGAAAGCCTTTTAATCGAGTATAGAGACAGTGTCAAGTAATCTCGCAATGTGCATGAATTTGATGACTTAGTTTGCTCGTGGAAATGCCATAAAGCGCGAAACAAGATGCTAAAGCTATTTATAGTTGGTATTTCTAAGTCAAAAATTATATTTAAAGGGGGGAAGAAGTTTTTACAGAAGTAAAGTAGCAATTATGAACTTATAAAACTGCTATAATAAGTAAGAATAAGATCAGAGTATAAGCAGAGTATAAGTAATGTAAAGTAAACAAAGTTTAGAAATTAAACGTAAATACCGAGATTTTATCCTGGTTTCTCCCGTGGAGGACTAGTCCAGGCCCAAGAACTCTTGCTCGGAGTTAATCCACTATTTGTGAAATATCTTACACCACAAGTTTTGATCCGAAAGCTTGCAGACTTCTTACGGACACACGATATTTGATCAGAAGTACTCGCTAACTTCTTACAAATACACGCTTTGATGCAAAGAGTACGTCGACTTCTAACTTGAAAATAGTAACTAAATTTTTAAGCAAGTAGAACTCGAACAAACTTCTAACCGAAGACGCACTGGCAAATAGAAAGCTGTGGGAGAGTTATCTTGGTGATACGAAAGTAAAAAAGATCATATTATAGAGATATGAAAGCGAGGGAAGTGATTTAGAATGGTAAAATTCATTCTCTATTTATAGAATTTTTTCTGACCGAGTTCGGGCAGCGTTCGAATGCCATAACATTTATAAATGCAAATATTGTAACCTAAACTCGTGGAATGAACTGAAAACCTAGGGACTGGACTTGGGCATGACCGAATTTGGTCCGAGTTCGGTCCGAACTCTAGCCGAGTTTGGTCACCTTTGTTCCAGAACCTAGTTTGCAAGTTTAGGTCCCGTTTGAGTTGGGTTTTAACTGGGTTTTGGGCAGGCTTATTTGAGTGGACTTGAGTGCCATCTAGTTGCCATGTGCAAATTGATTTACATAATTTCTTGACTCAAATAAAGTAAAAAAATATAGAATAGAAAAACCAAAATAGTTACAGAGGGCTATAACAAGTGTCTTCCGGTAGAAGTAGCGTCGTTGTACTTTATAGCAGTCCATTTGTAGGTAGTCTGGTTATATCGATTATCATAATCATGTTGGACTGTGACCACATTGTGCTAACAATCTTCCATATTATGATAATTGAAAAAACATACAATTATAAATCCTGATAAGGTAACTCTGATATGATGCGAGGATGCAAAATAAGCTGAACGAAGCTTAAGAACGCTCCTCCATAGTACTTGTACTGAATATTCTTTAGAGTATTTTTAGAGTATCGGTATAGTTGGATTTATTTGCCCCTTTGTATACTTTCTCCTTTGTTATACTTTTCTCTTTTGTATCTTGTATATTCTCCCCCTTTGTCATTTATCGGAATGGAGAAGCTCCCCCGAAATTGATGACAAGAAAAAAAATAATGGAGAGAAACGAATATACATTATGATATACAGATATTTGAAAAGATAAACATACGGAACTAAACATAAAATTATAGAAAGAAACAAAATTTTATTCTTTTTAAGCATGATATTAGTTAACTACATGATAATGCTTAGTTTAAAAGTTAAGTGCTTTTAACTAATATCAATTAGCAATCAATTGAATCATTCTAAAAAAATAGAAAATAGTATGTATTAAACATTTGAACTAAGCATAACAAGAATTTCCTTATACTAGGAGTAGAATATGAATTATCTATTAAATAGTTTTAGTAAAATGACTAAAACTAATGTAAACCCCTCAACCAAATTTAGGATTATTTAATTTAAATGGAGAGACTAGGATTAATTTGGATACAATTAGGATTAATGTACAACAATTATGTGACTTAATACACCTCACCGTTGCTTCGATGTTTGGAGCGCTACACTAGTAGTTACCTTCAAATCAAGGTCATACACATCTCCTAGACATGCCAGACTATCCATCTGACCCTTGTATAACTTTTAGATGCTCAATATTGTGCTTCATTTTAGCTGCACAATATTCGTTACAAACGTCCCTGAATAATTCCAATAAACCCAATTTCTCATAAATTCCCATTCCCATTTGAAATTGAGGTACAACCACAACCCAATTCCCTATAACCCAAATTATGGTATTTACCCATCCTGAGCCTGCTAGGCCCATGACACTGGTGTCCCACCCAATTTTAATTCCATGTATCTTCAATTCATTAAAGAACGTCGTGCGCATTATTTTTAATTAAATTAAATTAGAGGCAAATTTTACCTAAAGCGAGACCTAACCAAGCCCGTGTAAACCCTTTCATGTGGACCAGCCCCATCCCAAGGAGTCCAGACCGGCCCAAATCCCGAGGTTAGCCCATAATTCTCCTCCTATATAAATATACATCTTTTCTCTTCTAAAAAAAACCCTAAAAATCAAAATCATCACCACCCTCTCCAAACCCTAGCTGAACCCCCTTGCCGAGCACCCTACTCCCTTCCCCACCGGACAGAGCCACCACCACCTCAAGACACCACCACCGCAGACCCCCCCTTCCGCCTGCACAGCCGCTTGATCGCCTTCCCTACTACCCAACGCTGTCGGCCACTCAAACTACACCACCCGCAACATCATCACCCGACCCCTAGCAGACTTCCCCCAAGCTGCCCGACTGCCCTCATCCCCCACCACCGCCTCCAGCACCGCCAACCCGACCAGCAACACCTTCCCCCCCGACCACAGTGTCCCAGCCAGCCAAAGCCGTCATTGCCGTCGCTGCAAAGCTACTGCTGCTGCAACTGCTGCAGTTGCTGTCGTTGCCGCTGCTGCCTTGCTTGCCACCCGACGTCGGAGCTCTGCCACTCGCCGGAGTATGTGCCACCGACGAGCGCAGACCCCGTCCAGCCTCGATTAGGTAAACATCGTTTAACCCTCTTTCCTTCAGGTTTAGTTTTGACATTGTGTCGTTGTGTCGATTGTGTCATGTATCATTGTATGGACACAAGTAATAATGTTTAACCCTAGATGTGTGTCTGTTTATATAAATTACTAGATTAGTTAGTAATTAATAGATAATAATTACCCTAATAATATGACTTGTTATAAGGACTTGTAATTTACCTAAAAACCTGGACATAGACCAAGTACACTGTAACATGAGAAATAAGGATATATATTTTGTACAACGTAAGTAGTTCCGTAAAACCCATAACTTGGTAATTTTATTGTCGCGAAAGACACGGTAATTAAGGACAGGACACGTGTGCATCTTATCTACGTGCACACGCGACTCTTTAGTCGACCAGCCGTTATCTTACGTCAGTACCTAAGAGCAGCGTCGTAAGTTGTATGTATGTATTGCTTAGTATCTAATTACATTATTTGCTATATTATATTATGAGTTTAGGGTCATTGGACCAACCAGAAGAGACTGCAAGAGCAGACTATTGGCATTCACAGCTTAAGGACCCAGGCAAGATACCTTGCCATATTTACTGTTTAAATTAAATGATGCATATGTTGTATGATATCTTGTTGCTTTATTTTATATGACTATGCGTGTCCGAGTTTAACTCGGGTGCTGTCGACGGATGCGTCGATGAGTAGTGTACTTGTCCTAGTCACTAGCAGACTCACCCCATTGGGAGGATACTCTGATATCTTTCGAGACCGACACTCTTACACGTTTCACGGTGACAAATTCATATTGGGATGCGGGTTTGCGTACTCGACTAGCTATCGGTACGTGTGACATGCATCACAGTTTAGTACGTAATTCAGGATTTTATATTAGTAGAGACTTGGCATATAGCTGCGTGGTATGCACGTTGTGTATTCGACTTGTATATCTATATTGGGTGGGGAGGACAACTAGTAGGCGTATGGGATACACACATTGGATTCTGTAGTATCCGGAGGAGCCACGGATCCAATGACTTTCTTTATTGTAGATACCACACTCTTCGGAGTGATACGGACATATATATTACAGATATCTCATTCTTCGGAATGATGGACGTTATAGATACCATGCTCTTCGGAGTGTTGAACGTTATGCCTACGCCTACCCATACGTACCAAAGTTGTTCTCACATTGCATTCACTTAGATGGTTAGCACACCCTTTATTTATTTTATTCAGTATTTATATATATGGCATGCTTCTATGTATCTTGTTACGTCCCTCTGAGGACCTGGTACCTTTCCAGATTTGGACGAGGCATATTACCCCACAGTATACGGCCCAGGACAGGAGACGAGGTACGCTATCACGGAGGAGCTAGAGGTGGTACCATCAGAGTTTCCATGATCACTTGGTAGGCCTTCTACCTACGATTGGGAGCATCATTATCTAGTCATCCGATGCCCTAGTCATTACTCTTTTTATCTGTCATTCAGTACTTTATTTGCGTCATAGAAGTGGGTTTGTCCCCACCAGACATTCTTGGTTGTACTATGATATTTTGAGACTGGTGTTTATCTTCCAGTATTAATTTTAGTACTTTCTGGCTCTTTATATTGTGGATGAGATTAGATTACTTATTGTTGGTTGATATTGGACTTGTTAGTATTTAGGACAGCGTAGCACTCTTTGCTAGGATCCATTAAATTGGGTTATCCTCGGAGACGTGACAGCGGCTATTGCCACGTGGCCTGGTCCCGTATATTTTTGGGACTGGGCGTGACATGGTTTTAGTGGTGGCCTATACAGGTCATATTTTCGCTTGTGGTATGGTAACATGCCCAGAGAGCCTGCAATAGGGTAGAAATTACTAGGTCTCATCCACTTTGATTACGTCTTTGAACTTCTTTCGTGTTACTTCCAAATATCTGCATCCTGATTGCTTGATTTCGTACTCTTTTTAATGAAGTCCTATCTCCTGCAACAAGATGAACTTGCGCAGTGGACGAGGAGCACCCAGTGCCGTGGTGCTAGACGACACCACCCAAAGAGAGGAGGTACCCCAGGGCCTACCTGGAGGGCAACCACCGCTACAGGCCCCGCTGATACATTGGCGCAAAACTTCTCAGGGCGATCCTACCCAACATCACGAGGGATAGACTTCCCAGATGATCCCCACGCAGTATTTTGAGGTCCAGACTTCAAGGGCTACGCCAATGCCACAAACTGTGAGCCGACATCTAAGGAGACATCTACCGCACAGCCAGAGGTTCCATTACCACCACCTCCACCTTATCCACCTCAGATGCCACAATTAGATGGACAGCTACATATGCTTCAATTCTTCCAGACTATGATACAAGCACATTGGCATCAGACCGAGATGTTGAGAAAGAGTTTGATGGCAGTACTAGAGAGGACACCTGTCACAGCACCAGTACCAGCACCTCCACCAGCCCAGACAGGTGGCACTGTAAGATGGTTTCGACAGATGGGACCAGATACTTTCTCCGATTGGGTCGCCAATACGGAGATGCGACTAGAGGCTTCACAACTGCATCCAAACCTTTGGATGACAGCAGTGAGGGCCCAACTGAAAGGCAACGCCCATCACTAGTAGGATTCTATTGAGCGCAGTGTAGGCAAGAACCAGACTTGGGAAGAGTTCTTAGAATACTTTAATGTGAAGTATTTCCCGACTACAGTCATAAATGCCCTGTACTCCCAGTTTCTACATCTAGAACAAGGGAATATGACTATTGACGTATATGACGCAGAGTTTAGTCGTCTTAGCATATTTGGTGCCGTCCTGATACCCAATGACCTAGAGAAGGCTCAGAGATTCCATCACGGCCTTACTTTTGAGCTGTAGAGGTATACCACCATATATGCGAGGATTTCTTATGAGAAGGTTCTTTCAGAGGCGAGGATCCAGGAGGCCATCGGTAGAGGAGCAAGATGTTCCAGCATGACCACACCAGCCAGAGCCCAGCCCAGAGTAGGAGGACCGATCTGTCATCCCGTAGGACAGACACCGCAGAGGGCAGTACTATACCCACAACAAGAACTTCTGACTTGTCACCATTGTGGCAAGAAGGGCCACATCATTAGAGATTATCGAAAGAAGTTTGGATTATGCATGATATATGGAGCGAGTCAGCACCTTGCCCGAGATTGCCCACAATACAGAGATACAGCACCGCAGACCGGACAGAGGCCAACAGCACCAGTTCTAAGGATACTGTCCCCAGCAAGAGGTCAGCGTCCACCAGCACCTGGAGGATTTCAGAGGGGACCACCTTGTGCCCCACAGCAGGCATATTTTGATCGAGCCCGACAGCAGACTGGAGAGCAGAGGCACGGACAGGCCCTTGCATTAGCAACTACTGAGGAGAAAACAGAAGGAGAAGCTATCACAGGTACCATTTTAGTTGCATCATTACCTACAACTGTATTATTTGATTCTGGAGCTATGCTATCGTTCATATCTAGTAGATTCGTAGCAATGCATAGAGTAGCTACTTCCCTCTTACCTAAGAGTTGGAAGATTCTTACCGGAGAAGGTATCGTGCCGGTCACCAGCACCATTAGAACGTGCTCGGTAGTCGTATGTGGTAGAGAGATAAGAGCGTAATTTTTGGTATTACCCATGCCATACTTTGACGTTGTGCTAGGCATGGACTGGTTAAGCCAGTATAATGCCATACTGGACTGCCGGAAGGGTAGCATCACTTTTAGACCGCCAGATCAACTGGAGTTCGAGTACATGCGAGGGACCGTCGAGCAAGGAGTAGGACAGATAGCTGGAGCTTACATGGCTATAGAGATGGTACCCCCACCGATAGTTGCAGAATTCGAGGATATTTTTCCTGAAGAATTGCCAGGCTTACCGCCAGATAGAGACATAGAGTTCACTATTGAGCTAGTACCCGGAGCAGCACCGGTATCTTCTAATGTGTACCGATTGGCTAAGAAGGAACTAGATGAGCTAAAGCTACAATTAGAGGAGTTGCAGAGCAAGGGATTTATCCATCCTAGTGCATCACCCTGGGTAGCACTAGTATTATTTGTACCTAAGAAGGATGGGACAGTACGTATGTGCATTGATTACAGAGCCCTTAATGCTTTGACTATCAAGAACAAGTATCCCCTGTCGCGAATTGATGATTTATTCGACCAGTTAACAGGAGCAGTAGTGTTCACAAAGATTGACTTGAGATCAGGATACCATCAGGTAAAGGTGCGAAGAGAAGACATTCAAAAGACAGCATTTTGGACTCGTTATGGTCACTACGAGTTCTTAGTGATACCTTTTGGACTGACAAATGCACCTGTTGTATTTTTGAACTTGATGAACAGAGTCTTCCACAAATACCTAGACCGGTTCGTGGTACTCTTCATCGACGATATCTTGGTGTATTCGAAGAGCCACGAGGAGCAGGAAGAGCACGTGAGACTAGTGTTAGAGACGCTGAGAAGAGAGAGGATTTATGCCAAGCTGAGCAAGTGCGAGTTCCTCCTAGATTGTGTCACTTTTCTTGGACACGTTATCTCAGGAGATGGTATTTTAGTAGATCCAGTGAAGATTTCATCAGTAGAGATATGGCCAACCCCTACTAATGTCTCAGAAGTAAGGAGTTTCCTAGGACTTGTCGGATATTACCGGAGGTTCGTAGAGAACTTCGCGAAGATTGCAGAGCCGATGACCCGCTTGACCCATAAGGAGTAGGAGTTCACCTGGACAGAGGAGTGTCAGACAGCATTCGATGAGCTGAAGAAGCGTCTGACTACAGCACCTATCTTGACCATACCTTCCGGACCCGGAGGATTCGTGATCTATAGCAATGCATCCGGGAAAGGATTAGGATGTGTCTTGATGCAGCATGGAAAGGTTGTGGCCTATGCCTCTAGGCAGTTAAGGACCCATGAGAAGAACTATCCCACTCACGACTTGGAGCTTGCCGCAGTGATCTTTGCTTTGAAGCTTTGGAGGCACTACTTATACGGAGAACGAGTGGAGATATTCACTGATCACAAGAGACTAAAGTACGTCTACACTCAGAAGGACCTGAACCAGAGACAGAGGCGTTGGCTCGAGGTGATGACAGACTTTGAGATTGAGCTGCAGTACTACCCGGGAAAGGCCAACGTAGTAGCTGGCGCATTGAGCAGAAGACCCATGGTATTTTTCTTGACTACCCAGCAACATCTGTTGAGAGATCTAGAGCAGATGTGTATAGAAGTCGTTATGCCCAGAGTAGACGGACAGTTGTCGAGTTTTCAGTTGCAATCGACATTAGTGGAGAGGATCAAGGCTGCTTTGCCGCCAGACGCCAGATTACAGAGGCTTCAACAGAGGACAAAGGCCAAAATATAGACAGAATTGCGTATACACGAAGACGGGACTTTGAGATGTGGAGATCGTCTCTATGTTCCAAAATGAGAACTTCGTCAGGAGCTGATGTTAGAGGCACACAGTTCAACATACTCTATTCGTCCAGGAGGTACAAAGATGTACAAAGACTTGAGGCAGTACTACTGGTGGCATGGAATGAAAAGAGAGATAGCCCACTTTGTGGCGAAGTACCTGGTATGTCAGCAAGTCAAGGCTGAGCATCAGAGATCTGCAGAATTACTTTAACCGCTTCCGATACCGGAGTGGAAATGGGAGCACATCACTATGGACTTTGTTACGGGCTTTCCGAGGAGTCCTAGTGGTCGCAATGCATTATGGGTAATCGTAGATAGACTCACCGAGTCCGCACACCTTTTACCCTTCAGAGTTAGGCAATCTATAGAGGTCTTAGCAGATATGTACATGAGTGAGATTGTGCGACTACATGGAGTGCCAGTTAGTATAGTGTTTGACAGGGATACGAGGTTTACATCCTACTTTTGGCGGAGTATGCAAGAGAGTCTCGATACCCGCCTAAAGTTTAGCACATCGTATCACCCGCAGACAAATGGCCAGTCCGAGCGCACCATTCAGACATTGGAGGACATGTTAAGAGCGTGCATGCTTGATTTCGAAGGATCATGGGAGGACCATTTGTATTTGGTTGAATTTTCCTACAACAACAGCTATCAAGCGAGCATCCAGATGGCTCCCTATGAAGCGTTATATGGAAGGAAATGTCGTTCCCCGGTATGTTGGAGCGATATAGGCGAGAGACAGATTCTTGGGCCAGAGTTGGTTGTTCGTACAGTAGAGAAGGTAAAGAAGATCCAAGGGCACCTGCGAGCAGCACAGGACAGACAGAAGCATTGGACAAATGCACACCGACGACCCCTAGAGTTTCAGGTTGGAGATCATGTATTCCTCAAAATCTCACCTACTCGAGGGACTATCAGATTTGGAGGCAGAGAAAAGCTGAATCTGAGGTACATCGGACCATTCGATGTGTTGGAACACATCGGAGAGGTTGCTTACAGGTTAGCCTTACCACAGACTTTGGAAGGAGTCCATGACGTCTTCCATGTATCTCATCTAAGGAGGTACATGCCAGATCCGAGTCATGTGCTTGACTATTCAGAAATCACAGTCGGGCCGAGCTTGTCATACCAAGAGGAGCCTGTTGAGATTCTGGACAGAAGTGAGAAGGTATTGCGAGGTGAGACTATTCCTCTAGTTCGTGTCGCATGGAGGCATCATGCACCAGATGAGTCGACCTGGGAACGCGAGGAGGATATTCGACAGCGTTATCCCCATCTTTTCGAAGGCCTAGGTATGTAGTAGTATTTTTTTTAATTTCAGTCAGTAGTTCTTACCATATGTATGTTTTAATTTCGAGGACAAAATGCTCTAAAGAGGGTAGATTGTAATACCCTCGACCAAATTTAGGATTATTTAATTTAAATGGAGAGACTATGATTAATTTGGATACAATTAGGATTAATGTACAACAATTATGTGACTTAATACACCTCACCGTTGCTTCAATGTTTGGAGCGCTAAACTAGTAGTTACCTTCAAACCAAGGTCATACACATCTCCTAGATATGCCAGACTACCCATCTGACCCTTGTGTAACTTTTAGATGCGTAATATTGTGCTTCATTTTAGCTGTACAATATTCGTTACAAAAGTCCCAGAATAATTCTAATAAACCCAATTTCTCATAAATTTTCATTTCCATTTGAAATTGAGGTACAACCACAACCCAATTCCCTATAACCCAAATTATCGTATTTACCTATCCTGAGCCTGCTACGCCCATGACACTAGTGTCCCACCCAATTTTAATTCTATGTGTCTTCAATTCATTAAAGAACACCGTGCACATTATTTTTAATTAAATTAAATTAGAGGTAAATTTTGCCCAAAGTGAGACCTAACCAAGCCCATGTACACCCTTTTATGTGGACCTGCCCCATCCAAAGGAGTCCAAACCGGCCCAAATCCTGAGGTTAGCCCATAATTCTTCTCCTATATAAATATACATCTTTTCTCGTCTAAAAAAAACCTAAAAATCAAAATCATCACCACCCTCTCCAAACCCTAGCTGAACCCCCTTGCCGAGCACCCTACTCCCTTCTCCACCGGACAGAGCCACCACCACCTCAAGCCACCACCACCGCAGACCCCCCCTTTCCACCTGCACAGCCGCCTGACCGCCTTACCAACCACCCAACGCCGCCGGCCACTCAAACTACACCACCCGCAACATCATGACCCGACCCCTAGCCGAATTCCCCCAAGCCGCCCGACTGCCCTCAGCCACCACCACCGCCTCCAGCACCGCCAACCCGACCAGCAACACCTTTCCCCCCCCGACCAGCAGCGTCCCAGCCAGCCAAAGCCGCCGCTGCAAAGCTGCTACAACTGCTGCAGTTGCTGCCGCTGCAGCCTTGCTTGCCCCCCGATGCCGGAGCTCCGCCACTCGCCGGAGTACGTGCCGCCGACGAGTGCAGACCCCGTACAGCCTCGATTAGGTAAACATCATTTAACCCTCTTTCCTTCAGGTTTAGTTTTGACATTGTGTCGTTGTGTCGATTATGTCATGTGTCATTGCATGGACACGAGTAATAATGTTTAACCCAAGATGTGTGTATATTTGTATAAATTACTAAATTAGTTAGTAATTAATAGATAATAATTACCCTAATAATATGACTTGTAATAAGGACTTGTAATTCATCTAAAAACCTGGACATAGACCAAGTACACTGTAACATGAGAAATAAGGACAGGTATTTTGTACAACGTAAGTAGTTTCGTAAAACCCATTACTTGATAATTTTATTATCGCGAGAGATACGGTAATTGAGGACAAGACACATGTGCATCTTAGCTACGTGCACACGCGACTCTGTAGTCGACCAGCCGTTATCTTGCGTCAGTACCTAAGAGCAGCGTCATAAGTTGTGTGTATGTATTGCTTAGTGTCTAATGATAGTATTTGCTATATTATATTGTGTGTTTAGGGTCATTGGACCAGCCAGGAGAGACTGTAAGAGCAGACTATTGGCATTCACAGCTTGAGGACCCAGGCAAGATACCTTGCCATATTTACTGTTTAAATTAAATGATGCATATGTTGTATGATATCTTGTTTCTTTATTTCATATAACTGTGCGTGTCCGAGATTGACTTGGGTGCAGTCGACGGATGCGTAGATGAGTAGTGTACTTGGCCTAGTCACTAGCAGACTCACCTCATTGGGAGGATACTATGATATCTTCCGAGACCGACACTCTTACACGTTTTATGGTGACAAATTCATATTGGGATACGGGTTTGCGTACTCGACTAGCTATCGGTACGTGTGATATGCATCACGGTTTAGTACGTAATTCAGGATTTTATATTAGTAGAGACTTGGCATATAGCTGCGTGGTATGCACGTCGTATATTCGACTTGTATATCTACATTGGGCGGGGAGGACAACTAGTAGGCATATGGGATACACACATTGGATTCCGTAGTATCCGGAGGAGCCATGAATCCAATGACTTCCTTTATTGCAGATACCGCGCTCTTCGGAGTGATACGGACGTATATATATTGCATATACCTCATTCTTCGGAATGATGGACGTTACAGATACCACGCTCTTCGAAGTGTTGGACGTTATGCCTACGCCTACCCATATGTACCAAAGTTGTTCTCACATTGCATTCACTTAGATGGTTAGCACACACTTTATTTATTTTATTCAGTATTTATATATATGGCATGCTTCTATGTATCTTATTACGTCCCTCTGAGGAACTGGTACCTTTCCAGATTTGGACGAGGCATATTACCCCACAGTGTATGGCCCAGGACAGGAGATGAGGTACGCTACCGCGGAGGAGCTAGAGGTGCTACCGTCAGAGTTTCCATGATTACTTGGTAGGCCTTCTGCCTAGGATTGGGAGAATCATTATCTAGTCAGCCGATGCCCTTGTCATTACTCTTTTTATCAGTCATTCAGTACTTTATTTGCGTTATAGTAGTGGGTTTGTCCCCACCAGACATTCTTGGTTGTACTATGATATTTTGAGACTGGCGTTTATCTTCCAGTATTTATTTTAGTACTTTCTGCCTCTTTATATTGTGGATAAGATTAGATTACTTGTTGTTTGTTGATATTGGACTTGTTAGTATTTAGGACAGCGTAGCACTCTTTGCTAGGATCCATTAAATTGGGTTATCCTCGGAGACATGACAGCTGGCTATTGCCACATGGCCTGGTCCCGTGTATTTTTGGGACTGGAGCGTAACGACTAAAGCTACAGATCACTACAAATAACAATAGAAATCCACTAGAAAAAATATACATAGTCCATAAAATATAAAAACTAGAATATCAAAAGTAGTAAAACTCCATTACTCCAGAAGCACGACAAATGACTAATGGTCATCACCGGTCGTAGCGTCAACTGCTGATCGGTTTGGACCATAGTAGGCCACATTCGGATCCAAGTATCTCTGAATGAAAGGATCATCAAGCCGATATCCAGCACGCGAAGGATCATGAGCTATCGAAAATGGTTCGGCTGGGTCCAAAGAAAGGATGTACTGAATGTCCGCCAAGGTGTTGGCAGTAGCATTGTCAACCATGGTGGAACGATAATCCTGATCATGAAAATGAGTGTTTATTATCATATCCGGCTAATAGAAATAAGATATGATCATCTCGGCTTACAATCGAAAACGCTCTTGAATCAAGTCTTGAATGGAGTCCAATGTAGCAGGTAGAGCAGATGTAGAAGGGGCATCAAGTGCAGGTGCATGAGGTGCATCAGGCTGACCAGGTAAGTTACCTTCAACAGGATAAGGAGGAAGTAGCTCAATCCTATGGGATTTGTGAATGTAGGAAGGCTCATCTAAGAAGTAACGGTCATCCATAGCTAAAAATGATGAATAAGTACATCGCATAAAGTAAATTGTGTTTGTTCTTGCGACATTGAATCATAGCCTCAATGATATTTTTGGTAGACTAAAGGGAATACCAAAGTACGTACAGATGATACATAGCAGTCATCTCTAACAAAGTAAGTTCATCAGTTGAAGAATTCTTGGGTAAAATGACCGAAAAGACCATGCGATACAAATTATATAACCATTTGTTCAAGTACCTGGGGCGAAGACGTCCAGGTGGACGGGAATTGGGATTACACAACGAGTCTCTATACGAATCATAAGTCATTCCATCTTAAAAATTAAATTGAGTGATATCGACTAGGGCATTGCCTTCATTAGGAATACTAAGTATTTCTTCCAAGTTGTCATCATCAAATTTAATGTCAATTCTGCCGACTGGTGTCCGTATAGTCCCGTGTGTATGAAACATTAATAAAACATACGAATGGAATTGAGATATGTGCATTGTCGTGTCATGACTAATTCCTCTAAGCCAAGAGCCTAAAAGTAATTAAAGCAGGTCAAAAATACTGTGAAGTTTAATGGGTTTCTGGTGCAGATAGTTCGTTTCCCAAAAATTATCAAACCACTCAGCAAATGCATCAAGAGATATAAACAACAAAATTATTGAAATCACCCTCTTCGGATATGGGAGGACTGAAAATAGAGCGAAGTGTATCCTCTTGGTTGGATGATGAAGCATCACTAATCTTTGTTTTCTTCATCTCAAACAACTTAGGAGCCATTAAGAATTTGGAAGAGAAATGAAGAGTTATACCTCAAACAAAATAGAAAGGATGGAAGAGGCGGTAGAGAGAACCCAAATATGAATTTGGAAGAGAGGAGACCACTTGAGGAAGAAGATCCACCAACCTAGGGTTTTAGGGTTTTGGAGGAAGGAGGCAAGGGGGCTGCTCTCGGGTGGAAGATTAAAGGGAATAGGATTTTGATTTTCATTATTGTTCAAAATTAGGGGCTCGGATCGCTGCTGTTGTGGAAATACAGGGTGATCGATTTTGGGCCGAACTCTGTCAGAACTCGATCCGAGTACTGTTCATGGATTTCTAAAACTGGCCTAAGCCTATTTTTCTACTTCCTTTGTCCAAAAACAGACATAAATGAATATATATATATATATATATATATATATATATATATATATATATATATATATATATATATAAACTTATATGATTTAAAGAGAATCTTAACATGGCTTGTTTAATCAGTAATATATTTGAAATAAGAAAAACATTAATTATGCAAGTATATATATTACTGATTAAACAAGCCATGCTAATATTTTTTTAAATCATATAATTATATATATATATATATATATATATATATATATATATATATATATATATATATATATATATATATATATATATATATATAGTAGAGATATGCATCCCCTATATAAAACACAACTTGTGCAAACATATATACGAGAAATATTCTATGATATCCAAAAAAATGTAACGAGAGAATTTTACTGATAAATAAAAAAAATTAAGCATGCAAGGGATGATAATTAGAACTACAACATGTATGACATTGTAGTTAGATAAAATATAATTTTGACTCGATATTGTATTCTGGATATAGTTGTGAATGACTCTCTGTAAATCATTGTTCTGTAAAGTCTTAATCATCCTTATTTAGTTGTAGGGACCGTATCCCAGCTAGCAGTGGTCCAAAAACACTTAAGTACCATATCACTTAGGTTTTTTACGCTGTTTTGACAAAAGGACCCTTTCGGCTTGTAACCAAAATAATTTTTAACTTTAAAGATCGTAGATTTAAAAGGAATTTAACAACTTATATCCTCATACATTATTAGAATTAATTCCATAATTAAGCTTAACTTTAACATGTCTAATGCTATATTTCATATATGACATACATTATGAATATTTGAAGCATGTTAGTGCTAAATCATAGCTAAGCATAAAATAATAACAGTGCTAGATTGTACTTAATTAAACAACAATATATTTTAGCACGTTACCAAATAATTTTAGTGACCATATTTATGTTGGTACAATTGCTGTGAAGATGACCTTTGTAGCAGTGCAATCACCAACATACTGCTTGGTTCTAAATTTTAACACAAGGTGTTCTACCTACATTAGTAGGCAGAAACTTTGGTATCCAACATTTAGATCCACATTGATTAGTATTAGGAACCTATTTGAGAATATTCATATCTACTTGCTTTCTAATAATACACTTACTGAATTTGTGTCCTTTCAAACCACAATAATGACACGTATCATATATGTTCGTGTTTGAAACAGGTATATATATGTGATGTGTGATATGAACACTCTTTCGAGGTTGTGTATAAATAAAAGCATGACTATGAGAACTGATGGCCTTCTTGTTATTCTTTTGTGAGGTTCTCGGGGTGATGACGTTTTGTTGGGTCATGTGTCATACGTGTTTGGTGCTTGATTGAGTAACAGGTTCATTAATCTGTTTTCCTAATTGAATTTCTAACCTCTTATTAGCAGTATATAACTCGTCATATTTAAAATTGATAGCATTAATTCTAAGTGAACCTGAAGAAAACTTCTTCTTTTTCGATTCTAATTCCTCCTTAATTTTAGCATTTTTATGTACACTAATTTTAACACATTCAAATGCTTCTTTCAAGCTAAGCTTCAGTATGGACATGTCATCAGAAGAGGAAGTTTCTCTATCTTTATTTAGTAAGCAAGTAAGATTTTTATTCACAAGCTGATAGGATTGAATATCTTATCTAGCTTGCTTGTACTTACTTCTAATTTTCTTGCAATCATCAAAGAAATCATTAAAAGCATCAGACAGTTCATCATAAGAAAAAGTTTTAAATAAAGGATTTTCTTTTACCTCGCTTACCATTAAGCATAAATCTGTTGTATATTGGGTTTCTTCTTCTTCAGAATCACAAGCTTCATTTTTTTTTATCTCTCATGAGTTTCTTCCAGCAGTTTCCAGATCTCATGTGATGTATTGCACATAGAGTTACATTTTAACTCATTCTTGTCTAGAGTACACTACAGAACTTGCATTCCCATTGCGTCAAGACTAGTTGCTTTCTTCTCTTCTTTTGTGTATTCATCATATGGTTTATCAATTGCTTCATATCCTCTTGTGACACAAAAGCACATATCAAAACTTAGTGATTTTAGAAAAATACGCATATGTGCTTTCCAATACGTGTAGTTGGTGCCATCAAATTGAGGTGGTCTACTTGTGGATTAGTCTTTACCAAAGTTGGTGTTAATGGATTTACTACTTGCCATGGATCTACTCAAGGATGTTAATCATGATCACGATTACTTGCTCTGATACCAATTGAAGGAGCAACTATAGTCACTCTAGAGGGGGTGAATAGAGTGTGTGTGACAATAATCTAATTAAAGTAAGGCACTTACTAACTTATAAAACTGCTATAATGAGTAAGAATAAGATCAGAGTATAAGAAAAGTATAAGTAATGTAAAGTAAACGGAGTTTAGAAATCAAACACAAACACCGAGATTTTATCCTAGTTTTTTCCTCGAGGACTAGTCCAGGCCCGGTAACTCTTTCGGAGTTAATCCACTATTTGTGAAATAGCTTACACCACAGGCTTTGATTCGTAGGCTTGCAGACTTCTTACAGACACACGAGCTTTGATTTGAAGTACTTTTAACTTCTTACAAACACGCGCTTTGATGCGAAGAGCATGTCGACTTCTAACTTTAAAAATAGTAATCGAATTTCTAAGCTAGTACAACTCGAATAAACTTTTAACCGAAGATGCACTAGCAATTAAAAGACTGTGAAAGAGTTGTCTTGGTGATGAGAAAGTTTAAAGCTCAGATGATTATGATATGAGAGTGAGAGAAGTGATTTGGAATGGTAAAATTTATTCTCTATTTATAGGATTTTTCTGACCGAGTTCTGGCAGAATTCGGATGCTCTAACGTTCATAAATTTGAACGTTGTACCCTAAACTCATGGAATGAACTGAAGACCAAGGGAATGGACTTGGGCTTGACCAAATTCGGTCCTAGTTTGGTCCAAGCAGTCACTCTTGTTCCAGAACCTAGTTAATTTGCAAGTTTAGGTCCAGTTTGAGTTGGGTTTGGACAGGGTTTTGGGTAGGCTTATTTGAGAGGACTTGAGTTCCATCTAGTTTCCATGTGCGACTTAATTTACACAAGTCCTAAAATCAAATAAAGTATAAAAATACATAATAAAATAGAAAAACCAAAATAGCTACAAACGACAGTAGCAGGTGTCTTCCGGTAGATGTAGCGTCGTTGTACTTTGTAGCAGTCCATTTGTGTGTAGTCTGGTTATGTCGATTATCAAAATCATGTTGGACTGTGACCACACTGTTCCAACAGGTTTCTTATGAAATTCCACAACAAGCATCATAACATATTATCTGGTTTTATTACAGCACCGATTCAATGTTGGTGTTTCTTGGTATCATTACTATCAATAAATTTTTTATGACATGACAACATATTTAAACTTATTGTATGGAACATCAGAGAGTGTAAGGGATGGTCAAGAAACCTTTAATCACATAAATAACTCAGATACTTGCGAAAGCAACTTAGAACAATCACGAAAGCAAATTTGAATAATCACAGAAGCGATTGTGAATAATTGCGGAAGAACTTGAATATTCAATGAAGAAACTTTGTGTAATCGTGAAAGCAACTTGATTTGAAATGAGTCAAATCCAAGGACGTAAATTCGTGCTCTAATACCATTTTGTCATACCCCGATTCTGGAGAATCAGAAAGTAGCCACTAGATATGATGTCGTACAAGTCTAAGTTACACTGTACAAGGTAAGAAGATAAATAATCGATGGTATATCTTAGAAACAATAATATTACGGCAAAAATAAACAGACAAATTGAAGCCACAACAAGATACAAAGGAAAGTCATTCTTTAATTGTTGTTCACAATGGGTTACAAGGATTGCAGCTGAATACAAGGCTCTTAATAGCCAACTTGAAATATGACATCTAGGCTTACATTAAACTTGCCGACTTGGCTTACAACATTACTGGTACAACGAATACTCTATTCCATACATTATGCTCTTTATAGCAAAAGTCATCATCTCCACGAGAAGAGCTTCTGCATATCCAATCGTCCTACGATGTCTCAAGACTGATCAAGTTATGTCCATGCAACTAAATACCTAAGAGTGCCCACAAACATGGGTCAGTACATTACTATGTACTGGTGAGAGGGCTGACCCAACATGGGTCAAAGTGGGGTCTACATGTGGCCCACTTTGCACCAAAATACGTGCCAGAGGTAAAGATCTAAATAGGACAAATTATAGGTCAAATAAATTCTAAATATCAAAACGAACTCAACGGTATGTCCAATTTTGGATTCCGGTGAGCCGAACATAAATTTGTCCTAAAAGTCAACCGTCGGGCCCGCAAAAAGACGACTTGGTCAACTATCTCGGAATAGCATAAAACTTGGGTCACAGGACCAGCGTGATACCACAAATCCAATGGCGCAAGTTTCGTCGCATTCCGAAGAGCATACACAAAATGGCGTAGTATTTTACAAAATTTACGATATAGGGACTTTTCACGGATACATGTTAATTTCGACGCGCACAGACATCCAAATCAGTTTTCACGACGGCCCATACGTCCAGATATACCATACGCGACTTTCGGTGTAATTGGTACGCGACGAGGCGGTCCCGTTGGGCTGGACGCGCTCCGTATCATAATTTCTAATATTTTAAAAATAAGTTTTTGGTCAATTTGGAGGTTGAATAATTTTACACATAGAACAAATTAACAAAAACTAAAAGAACAAAAAATTTCTCGGTTATATGGAGAAGAAAAACTCTTTAATTGGTTTTTGAAAATATTAAACAGGTTGATGGCAAATTGGGTGTGAACATGGGGTTTTGGATTCAAAATTCTGAACTATTTTGGCCATTTTTCTGGTCATTTTTCGATCAATTTTTTGACCGATCTGGGACACGAAAACTTGTCCTATTTTAATGAAAATCCTAGAGGGTTAGGTTATGAACGTACACGAATAAACCGCACGCAAAAATAATCAAAATTGAGGGAGATACATCACCTTGATGATGGGGCAACGAACTGCACCTCTGGGCATGTGTGCGGTGCACGGATGGCGGTGGCGGTGGCGGCAGTGGTGGCCAGTGGCGGCGGCGGTCGGCGCAGGGGCGGTGTCGCACAAGTGGGGCTGAGGTCGCTGGAGGTTCGGTTAGGGTTGGGGTTTAGATTTGAGTTAGGGTTTGGTTTAAAGTTTTAGTATTCGGTTGTATATGTATACATATGTATATATATATATATATAGTAAGGAGAGTTGGGTTTGCTCGGGTGCTGTGAATGGTTGCTGGGGGGAGGATTTTTTGGGAATTAGAATAGGATTAGGGTTAAGGGTTTAGGGATTAGTGGTTTTTATAGAATTTGTTTCTTTTGTTTTTGTTTTTTTGTTTTGTTTTCTTTTCTTTTCTTTTCATTTCTTTTCTTTTCTTTTCTTTTTATTATTAATATTAATATTAATATTAATATTAATATTATTATTATTATTATTATTATTATTATTATTATTATTATTATTATTACTATTATTGTTATTATTATTATTATTATTATTATTAACATTATTATAATTATTGTTATTATTATTATTATTACTATTATTGCTATTATTATTATTATTATTATTATTATTATTATTATTATTATTATTTATTAACATATATTCAAATATATAAATGAGGAAAAATTCAAAAATAATATTTGCACATCAAATAAATTCTAAAAAAATTTACTTTATAAAGCTCTAATAAAATACGATACTCAAAATATTTTATAATTAATTAATTAAATATTTATCTAGTTATATAAATCAAATAATTATGTTATATAATTAATTAAGTAATTAATTAAATGGTTATCCACAAAATATGTTAATAGTAAATAATATAAAATCTTACAAAAAGGAAATTTGTCTAATTTGGCACGGAGAATTAGGGGATGCTAATTGTAGGAAGTTAAAATTGGAAAATACCCACAAATAAATTATATATATAAAATATCTAAATATTTAACCCATAATCTACGGTTGTTATACTAATGTCATACTAACACCAAGGGGTCAAATTTTTGTGCCACGAAAAGATCCTACAGGTAATGTCTCCTGTGTAGGCTACTTCCTATGAAGGACGATATAGATTTTGGGGCCATCCTATATTATTAATGTCCAAACCACGGTGAAGTATCCTAATAAAAGTAATAGATTTTAATTGATTTAAAAAAAATATCTAAAAAAATACAAGAATTACAAAATACACACAAAATACCTATTTTTGGGTGAGGGGGTTTACACTATGTGCAACTGATTATGAGGTGAGGGCATGGGTTGGCATGGATATAGGCCAAGTGTTTGAGTGAGGGCTAATGTTGTGATACTTGGTACCATGGTACCAAGTGTCATTGAGTTATATGTTGAGTAAAGTTAAGTGTGTAAGATGCTATTTTAGTGTGTGTTAAGGTATGATTTATGCAACCCTGGAGTATCATTTGAGTGTTATATTGAGAGTGAGTTTCCAGAATTGTATGGGCGTGTACCTGTGTGTGTGTGTGTGTGTGTGTGTATGTGTGTGTGTGTGTGTGTGTGTGTGTGTGTGTGTGTGTGTGTGTGTGGTCTGTAGGTTAGTATCCTAGACTTATCAAGTTATAGTGTCATGGGGGATATGAATACCAAGGGTAAAGGCAAGTAGTAGTGGTCAAGTGTTAGAGGGTATTGGTAGTACCTATATCTAGTATATTTAGTATCTATGAAGTAGAAATAGGGGTAAGTGGGTGACTGCCAAGTGTAGTAGAGAGCTCGTCTGGAATATGATGTAACGACTTGTTCCGCTCAAGTGGACTGCCGATTCAAACAAAAAAAGTGCAATGTCCCGACCCGCTTTGCTAACGAAAAAACTCGTTTGAGGCAAAGGATTTCCAAACTTGGCCCTTCAGGAGTTCCGACTTAGGCTTTCAAAGGCTCGCTCGGAGTATCCCTCGACCGAGGCGAATCATCGCTAAGGTGGGTGGCTACGATGAACTTGTCTTTGCTTAGCTAGCACACTTAAAATATGGACGTTTCATGCTAGTCGCTAGGTGAATACCCCCCTGCATGCTAATAAGAATACAATGCACCTAGCTAAGGGAATAATCCCAATTTGTATTGCTTGTGTCACATGGATTATTAACTTGCTATATAGATATGGATTTGTACCTTTGTAGTATGTTACCATATGGAGTATAATTCTATTGCTATATTTTAGATGTGAAATATGGTACTGTAGTGATGTATCTTGTGGAGTATGGTAATATGGTTTTAAGGAAAGGAAACCATTTGGTTTTTGTTCTTGTTGCTGGCCTATTTATAGACCTTCTCGACCATTCGGTTCTCGTGATAACAACCCTGATTTTTAGGATATTCAGTGACTTGTTCCCCAACCACTCATATTATGAAGTGCCAAGATTTATTCATCCAAAAGAAAGATGCAAAGATTGCGCTCAAAAATTGATGAGATCACAGCTGTACAGAATCGGTCTTACCTTTCGAAGCTGAAACTTTGAGTCGCACAACATGGGTTGTTGTCTATTTCTCTTCTCCAAAGTGATGCTCTACAAGCATTCTTTCTCCTCAGCCAAGATGTTTTACCGGGTACATCATCCCACGGTAGATGCCTATTCCACACGGAGTAGTCTTCTCCAAGCTATGCATGTTTTTACTGTTCAAAGTATTTCAAAGACAACTTCAAAAAACTTTGAAGGGGCTCTTGTAGAAGCATGAAAATTCTATAATGTCCCCAGCGAAAGATAACTCAAAAGCACCCCTCAGCAAGAAAAACAAACCATATCCACTCCTAGGGGACTTTAACGAAAAGATGGCTCAGAGACGTCATCGACACTTGATATTATAGCTCATCAACAACTGCTATATACAAAAGATAAAGCGATGTGACTAAGACTGACTGATAGCCGTCAATGCGTTAGGCATATCAGAATTAATCTCGCAAATCAAGGGATCTTTTCCTCCCTACGAAGGAAGCTTATTTTCGTGGATCTTCTACCTGCAAAAAAGGGCCATAATGCCCCTCTCTACTCCAGGGAAGATCAAAGGCCCTGCCTCCACTCCACGAGCTTCATTCCAACTGATTACGTAGGAGACGTGCTTTCGCCACTCACCCTACGATCACCACCACTCCGCTAGAAGCTCTATCTCAGTGCATATGTGGATAAATGCCTACAACCGTTGGCCTACTCTTCTTCTCCATGATCTCGTCATGGGATAGACAACTACAACCGTAAAGCCATGTCATCGCTGGTACGTGGGACACGTCATGTATATTACAGGATACTATCTCCTATAGATGCTCCCAACTCAGCAACTTTTTTTTGCCAACACCTCGACGCTACAGGGAAGTCAAGTATGACCATCGGCAGGTCATTCTCGTATAAATACCCGAGTTTTTGCAACTATCAAGGACGGTCAACACGATAGCAAATATTAGCCTCGAGACTAAGATCATGTTCGTCAAATAATTTATATCCCAATAGTTGTGTCCGATCATCAAAGGAGAAAAGGGATCACCTCTGATCTGACCTCCATCTCCCCAGGACTTGTCTCAAGTTGTTGTTTTTACCTACCTGTGTAATCCAATCTCTAGTTTAAAGTAAGTTTAATAAAAAAAATCTCTGAGAAAAGTTTTGCACTCTTTTATGTTCGAAAATAACACTCACTTAATCAACATGTTGGTTTTAATTGAGTTGGCTAGAGGTCACTCACTAGTGCATTCTCCAATGTACTAACCCCCCACAAGATCTTCTAAGGTGCATAATTTGCTTGAACGTATTGCGACATTGGAGCTCGGTTGGCAACTTGAAGCACTATGGCTGGAGATGTTAGCTTTGTGTATATAAAGGACATAATATATGGATATCATTGTTTGTATAGTTCTTGAGTTGTAAGTCTTGTGGCATGTTTCATTATATTTTGAGAGATAGAGAGAGGGTGATTGTAATTGAGTTGTTTTGGGCTTCAAGTTATTATAATTCTACTGTTATATTGTCAATTAAGAGAACTTATTTTGTATATCTTGTGTCGATTCAACTTTTCTACTTAATATTTTCGCTGCAATGACTTTGTATTTTAAATATTCTATAAGTCATTTTGGTATTTGCCTTATACAAATGCAATTTAGGCTTGAATAGCATCATGCCTACTAAAGACTTTTGGTTCGGCAAAATCGAAGCATGATATATATAATAGTACATAAAAAACTTAAGTATAGTATATGAATATTTTTACATGTACAAGATATTTAAACAAGTCAAATACATCTTGTCCTATAAATTATATAGGTGTGTCACCTTAACATAGGTGTGTCAACTTCACCTATACTTCCTAAAATCATGTTACCAATATCATGTATATATCATACTAACATCCTGTCACCCCCACATTTCTAGATTGATGGTATGTTTGTCATTTTGTATTTTATGTTATTTTTAGTTATTAATATTTATTTAGGGTGCTACTAATAATTATTGTGCTTTGTGCTATTTATTTTATAATTAGTGGGCTAGCCTAATTATTTGGACTTGACACTAGTGGACCTAAATTAGATTATTCATGACAACATTGAGCCCAACTTTGGACTAAGCCCAATTAGACCCATTCCTTAATTTAATAGGAGGATTAGCTTAATTTATATTAGTTAGAGACTTTTCAATATAACTCTCCCTAATTATTCCTCATAATCAACTAGTAGGGGAATCGTAGACTTTTGTTGTTACTTAGAGAAGAAGGAATAGGGGCCGGCCACATATAGAGGGGTTCATTCTCTCTCTCCTCCATTTTTTCATTCCATTCTAGATCCCCAATTTGATTCATCCCCAATTCACTTCACCCCTCTATCAATTTTTATCCATTTCACTCTCATTCTCTCTCATTCCCATCAATTAAAGAGCATTGGAGCTTAGAGTTGCAAGTAGCACTTGGAAAAGGAGGATTTGTGAAGAGCTTATGTCCTAATTGTGTCCATTGAGCTTTTTATTGAGAATCCATCTTCCAATAGTTAAATTCTAAATCCAACCCTTAAATTAGACTCTAATTCATGCATTTAACCATTAGGAATCATCACTTGGCTTAGGGCTACCCATAAGATCAAGAATTAGGTCCATATGACTTATATTGTGAAAGTTATATGGTGATTTGTATACAATTAGGAGAAATTACGAGATTGACACATCAAGTATATGTCGTGAGACCAATTATATCTAATTAGACTTAGATCGGGATTATGGAACTAGATACGTGTCCACAATTGGATACATGGAGTATGTATCATGATACATCATGATATGGGGGTGAGGTTTGTGTATCTCAATGTATATTTGAGTCCTAGCATACCAAATTATTTATATTACAATAGAATAGCTTCTATATATGTTATTTATTTGTATTGAATATTTTGGGAATGTTTCCTAATAGTTGGGAGTTAGCATCATGGTGGAATGATGTTAGAAGTGAGTATCTTGGTGTGGTACCCCAAGTGTTTAATAAAATTGCCAATAGAGTATTGTGGGTGTGTCTATACATGTATATATAGTGTTATATATACTTAGTGTTAGCTAGGTATTTATATAATCATGTTCCATATGTTTGAGTGATATTTAATGCTTGTGGGGGGGGGACTGTGGTTTAGATCCGCAGATTAGTCTACAGTAGGAAGAACAACAATGTATAGCTGCAAGATTAGTACAACAGTTAGTTGAGTGTTAGTCTACAGTGTGCAGTCCAATGGCCAGTAGGGAGGGGTGCTCGGGCCAGTGCACAAGTGTGGTTTATACAGGGCACCTTATGCTCTGAATTGGTGATCAGCAGGTTGGTTATATACTGCTATAGTATATTAGATAGGTTGGAGGATGTGGGGGTCTGGTAGCAAGGTGAGGGGGATATGAATGAGTGAATTGTGAGAGCAGTTGGTAATTTTTATGTGTCATGCCCCAGTCCCAAAATACGTAGGGCTAGGAATACGTAAGCATGCCAACCGTATGTATATGGCAATTCCAATATATGGATACCATAATACACACATACGCTGTAATTTGAATAATAACTCACATGTGGTTTAAATATTATCACAAGTCACAGGGCATAACTAGATCTCATCCACAGAATCAAATAACCAATCAACTATATAACTGAATCAAGTATAAAATGCTTGATAAAAATAAGTAGTTTGGTGGAGACAAATCTACTTCCAAACTAGAATATAAGAGAAACAAAATAGGTACATCTAATAAACAATGAGACTCGAAGAGAAGATCTCCTCGAAAGAGATAAGTAGCAAGTCCTGATCCATGCTCCTACGAATAGTCAAGATCGTCTACACCTGGAAAGGGACCAGGTCCTCAGAGGGACATAATAAGATACATAGAAGTATGCCAATTGAATACAGTAAAACATGCATAATGGACAAAAAAATATATAAGTACGTTGTACTAGACAATCTATATGAATATGCATAATGAGGATAAATTTTCGACGTATGGGCATGGGTAGGCTACTCTATCTAATCTCACAACTCCCACACACGTCTAGACCATCAAAAATCGATATACCTCAAGGGTAGCGACCAGCGCAATACTAGAAATTGATATACCTTGAGGGTAGCCACCAGCGCGACACAACTACCGTAGTGCGTGCTAGTTACTACGGTTTACCAGAGTGGTTATAGCCCATACGCCTACTGATTGTCCTCCCCTCTCATGATATTATGTGTCAAGTGTGTGTCAACATATATAGTATATAATTATAACTGAAAGAAAACACACATGTAATGAATATATAAAAATATAATAAGTATGCAAAGTACTGTAAGCAATTTGGCAAAGTATCTTGCCTGGCAAGAAAGCTGCAAAGTATAAGCGTCCAAACGTCAGGCGCAATGGATCAGAAACCATGGTATCAGAATGGACGTCTCCGGATGCTGAAATAAATATCACCAACGTTCCCAGAATAAGCGAGATAGCTAGAAAATACTACCCTTTCGTCCAATTTGGACATTGGAGAAAAACGGTAATTCGGGTCAAAGTGGGGTCTATATGTGGTCCACTTTGCATCGAAATACGTGTCAGAGGTAAAGGTATCTAAATGGGACAAATTATCGGTCAAACAAATTCTAAACGTTAATACGAACTCAACGGTATGTCCAATTTTGGATTCCGGTGAGCCGAACACAAATTTGCCCTAAAATTCAACCGTAGGGCCCGCAAATAGGCGGCTTGGTCAACTGTCTCGGAATCGCATAAAACTTGGGTCACAGGACCAGTGTGATACCATGAATCCAATGGCACAAGTTTTGTCGCTTTACGACGAGCGTACACTAAATGGCGTGATGTTTTGCAAAAGTTATGATACAGAGACTTTTTACGGATACATGTTGATTCCGACTCGCACACACGTCCAAATCAGTTTCTGCGAAATCCCACACTTCCAGATATACCATACGCACCTTTTGGTACAATTGGTACGCGATGAGACGGTCTCATTTGGTGGGGTGCGCTCCGTATCACTATTTTACAATATTTTAAAAATAAGTTTTTTGTAAATTTGGAGGTTGAATAATTTTACACCTAGAACAAATTAACAAAAGCTAAGAGAATATAAAATTTCTCGGTTATATGGAGAGAAAAAACTCTTTAATTAGTTTTCAAAAATATTAAATAGGTTGATGGCAAATTGGATGTGAACATGGGTTTTGGATTCGAAATTCTGAACTGTTTTTGTCAAATTTTCGGTCATTTTTCGATCGATTTTTCGACTGGTCCGGGACACGAAAACTTGTCACGTTTTAGTAAAAATCCTAGAGGGTTAGGTTGTGAACGTACACGAATAAACCGTACTCAAAGATTATCAAAATTGAGGGAGATACATCACCTTGAAGATGGGGCAACGAACTGCACCTCTGTGCATGCGTGCGGTGCGCGGATGGCATGCGGCAGCGGCGGCAACGGCGGCCCGTGGCGGCGGCGGTCGGCGCGGGGGCGGTGTCATCGGCATGGGTATGAGGTTCGATTAGGGTTGGGGTCTAGATTTGAGTTAGGGTTTGGTTTAAAGTTTTAGTATTCGGTTGTATGTGTATACATATGTATATATATAGATAGGAAGGAGAGTTGGGTTTGCTCGGGTGTTGTAAATGGTTGCTGGGGGGAGGATTTTTGGGAATTCAAATAGGATTAGGGTTAAGGGTTTAGGGATTAGTGGTTTTTATAGATTTTGTTTCTTTTGTTTTTGTTTTTGTTTTTCTTTTCTTTTCTTTTCTTTTTATTATTAATATTAATATTAATATTAATATTAATATTATTATTATTATTATTATTACTATTATTGCTATTATTATTATTATTATTTATTAACTTATATTCAAATATATAAATGAGAAAAAAATTCAAAAATAATATTTGCACACCAAATAAATTCTAAAAATATTTACTTTGTAAAGCTCTAATAAAATACCACACTTAATATATTTTATAATTAATTAATTAAATATTTATCTAGTTATATAAATCAAATAATTATGTTATATAATTAATTAAGTAATTAATTAAATGGTTATCCACAAAATATGTTAATAGTAAATAATATAAAATCATACAAAAATAAAATTTGCCTAATTTGGCACGAAGAATTACGGGATGCTAATTGTAGGAAGTTAGAATTAGAAAATACCCACAAATAAATTATTTATATAAAATATCTAAATATTTAACCCATAATCTATGGTTGTTACACTAATTTCATACTAACACCAAGGGGTAGAATTTTTGTGCCACGAAAAGATCCTACAGGTAGTGTCTCCTGTGTAGGCTACTTCCTATGAAGGACGATACAGATTTTGGGGCCATCCTATATTATTAATGTCTAAACCACGGTGAAGTATCCTAATGAAAGTATTGGATTTCAATTGGTTAAAAAAAATCTAAAACAAAAACAAGAATTACAAAATACACACAAAATACCTATTTTTGGGTGAGGGGGTTTACAATCTACCCAACTTAAAAGAATTTTGTCCTCAAAATTAAAAATAAGGTACGATTTGCTAAATTCTTTACAATTGTATATAAGGCAAGCCAATCGCGATCTCTTCCAAAATTTTAAATAACAAAATCTATTCAAATCTATCGCGATCACTTCAAAACTAAAATAATCACTGTTCAAATCAAAATTTAACCTATCATAATCTCTTCTAGATTTTTCAAATCATCAACATCCAAATCTAATTCAAATCTATATGACATCCCACATCAAGATCTACATCACAATTTTCAACTATCATAATCTCCTCTAGAAAATAATTCTAATCAAATATTATTCATATTTTTAACTTATGAATTTCGTACTCTTCCAGTTTTTGAATTCAATTTCCATCATCAATATTTCAAATGGGTGATCCAACAATCAAAATTCAACTTTTAATTCAAATCATCAAATTATAAAATTGTGAATTTAATCCATCAATGTTCATATCTACAATTCTATATTTAATTCAAATCATCAAATTATAAAATTGTGAATTCAAATCATCAAATTATAATTTTATCTCCAATATTCAAAATTTAAATTATGTGCTCATGGTATAAATATTTGGTCCACAATATCAAGATTTCAAAATTTATTAAATCCTCATCGTCTTAATCATTCTTCTAAAAATTCTTAACATTTAAAATGACTTAAACCTCTCAATCAAATTTTACTTGATCATAATCTAAAAGAAATTTATCTCAAGTTGACAATGTAACTTCTACCCAACTTAGAATTTACCCATCTATCACATAAGGCTATGCACTTAAGAAAACTTTCTCAAATTATTTAATCGTGTTATTCAATCCTCAAAAGTTTTAACACCAAATATATCACATATGATATGCCCTTAATTACAAAAGATAGTCACCAAGTAATGCGATTGACCTATGGGGTATATCTAGTACTCTGTGTGTATCAAACTTATACCAAGCACGAGCTTTCATCTTTCCGAAATAGAGAAAGACAAAAAAAATAATAAAGAGTTCAAGGAGGAGGTGATAGAATACAAGTACGGGGTTCAAAGCGATTTTAAGAATTCAAAAGAGAGTTGTCAAGACAGTTGTGGATTGAAATCTTATTTTTGGTAAATTCTTATTCACATATTCATATCAGAACAATTATGTACCTGATATGATATGCTCTGACTTGTCTAGAGGGCAAGTATATTCATCTAACAAGTTGAGTCAACTATATATCTCAATTCACGTAAGGTAGTCATGCGAAGAGCGAACCAAACATACTAAGGTTGATCAGACCATAATACACTGATTCTAAGTAGACAATTATATTAGTGTGTGCACCCAATAATACATATGTCATGAACAAGCTCGATAAAAGAATAAGCTTGCAAAACTAGGCTATAATAGTAGCATAAGTCGAGGTAGTTCAGAAAATATAAGTACGCTAGATTATGATAAAAGAAGGTACAAAAATAATTCAAGTTCACCAAGAAGATCGGTGTTGTGCCTCTACAGTTGCTATACTAACTCTTTGTCTAAGTCTCTAGTCGACCAAATGGGGGTATGGACCTCTAAGTTCTATTGTCTGGATAAACACTATCTTCATATGCAAGTCTATAGTTGGTGTCACTTCATTAATGGGTTAAAAGAACTATGTGATATTAGGTTATGAGGCATACTACCCAACTTACAAGAATTTAACTAATAGTTTTATTGAACAATATAGTGTATATACCTAGTACAAGTCACCTTCCTAACCCCTATCAAGCACGAAAGAAAAGATAAGATTGACTTTGTGAAAGAATCAAGCAAGATGCAATGCGAATAATCAAATAAGAATACGAAATAAAATTAAGGACGGTAATTAAATAAGTGGATGAGATCCTATACTCTAATCCTATGCGCAGGCTTGCTTGGTATAGTAACGTAACCGAGACAATATGCTCTCGACCTGCATGGGCCACCACAAAAATATCTCATGCCCTAGTCCCAAAATACGTAGGGATAGGAATACGTAAGTATGCCAACCGTATGTATATGGCAACTTCAATATATGGATACCATAATACACACGTACGCTGTAATATGAATAATAACTCACATATGGTATAAATATTGTCACAAGTCACAGGGCATAACTAGATCTCATCCACAGAATCAAATAACCAATCAACTATATAACTGAATCAAGTATAAAATGCTAGATAAGAACAAGTAGTTGGGTGGAGACAAATCCACTTTCAAACTAGAATATAAGAGAAACAAAATAGGTACATCTAATGAACAATGAGACTCGAAGAGAAGACCTCCTCGAAAGAGATAAGTAGCAAGTCCTGATCCATGCTCCTGCGAATAGTCAAGATCGTTACACCTGGAAAGGGACCAGGTCCTCAGAGGGACGTAACAAGATACATAGAAGCATGCTAATTAAATACAGTAAAACATGCATAATGGACAGAAAATATATAAGTACGCTGTACTAGACAATCTATATGAATATGCATAATGAGGACAACTTTTTGACGTATGGGCATGGGTAGGCTACTCTATCTAATCTCATAACTCCCACATACGTCTAGAACATCAGAAATCGACATACCTCGACGGTAGCGACCAGCACGACACAACTACCATAGTGCGTGCTAGTTACTACGGTTTACCAGAGTGGTTATAGCCTATATGCCTACTGATTGTCCTCCCCTCCCACGATACTATGTGTCAAGTGTGTATCAACATATATAGTATATAATTATGACTGAAAGAAAACACACATATAATGAATATATAAAATATAATAAGCATGCAAAGTACTGTAAGCAATTTGGCAAGGTATCTTGCTTGGCAAGAAAGCTGCAAAGTGTAAGCGTTCAGACGTCAGGCGCAATATATTAGAAACCATGGTATCAGGATGAACATCTCCGGATGCTGAAATAAATATCACCAATGTTCCCAGAATAAACGAGATAGCTAGAAAATACTATCCTTTCGTCCAATTTGGAAACAGGAGCAAAACGGTAATTTTGGATCAAAGTGGGGTCTACATGTGGCCCACTTTGCACCAAAATACGTGCTAGAGGTAAAGATCTAAATGGGACAAATTATAGGTCAAATAAATTCTAAATATCAAAATGAACTAAACGGTATGTCCAATTTTGGATTCCGGTGAACCGAACATAAATTCGCCCTAAAAGTCAACCGTAGGGCCCGCAAATAGACGACTTGGTCAACTATCTCGGAATAGCGTAAAACTTGGGTCACAGGACCAGCGTGATACCACGAATCCAATGGAGCAAGTTTCGTCGCATTCCGAAGAGCATACACAAAATGGCGTGATATTTTGCAAAATTTATGATATAGGGACTTTTCACGGATACATGTTAATTCCGACGCGCACACACGTCCAAATCAGTTTTCACGAAAGTCCATACGTCCAGATATGCCATACACGCCTTTCAGTGCAATTGGTACGCGACGAGGCGGTCCCGTTTGGCTGGACGTGCTCCGTATCATAATTTCTAATATTTTAAAAATAAGTTTTTGGTCAATTTGGAGGTTCAATAATTTTACACATAGAACAAATTAACAAAAACTAAAAGAACAAAAATTTTCTCGGTTATATGGAGAAGAAAACTCTTTAATTAGTTTTCGAAAATATTAAACAGGTTGATGACAAATTGGGTGTGAACATGGGGTTTTGGATTCAAAATTCTAAACTATTTTGGCCATTTTTCTGGTCATTTTCCGGTCAATTTTTTGACCGATCTGGGACACGAAAACTTGTTCCGTTTTAATGAAAATTCTAGAGGGTTAGGTTATGAACGTATACGAATAAACCGCACGCAAAAATAATCAAAATTGAGGAAGATACATCACCTTGATGATGGGGCAACGAACTGTACCTCTGTGCATGCGTGCGGTGCACGGATGGCGGTGGCGGCAGCGGCGGCCCGTGGCGGCTGCGGTCGGCGCAGGGGCGGCGTCGCCCAAGTGGGGCTGAGGTCGCCGGAGGTTCGGTTAGGGTTGGGGTTTAGATTTGGGTTAGGGTTTGGTTTAAAGTTTTAGTATTCGGTTGTATATATATATATATATATATATATATATATATATATATATATATATATATATATATATATATATATATATATATATATATATATATATATATATATATATATATATAGTAAGGAGAGTTGGGTTTGCTCGGGTGTTGTGAATGGTTGTTGGAGGGAGGATTTTTTGGGAATTAGAATAGGATTAGGGTTAAGGGTTTAGGGATTGGTGGTTTTTATAGATTTTGTTTCTTTTGTTTTTGTTTTTGTTTTTGTTTTTGTCTTTGTTTTGTTTTCTTTTCTTTTCTTTTCTTTTTATTATTAATATTAACATTAATATCAATATTAATATTAATATTAATATTATTATTATTATTATTATTACTATTATTGCTATTATTATTATTATTATTATTATTATCATTATTATAATTATTGTTATTATTATTATTATTATTATTATTACTATTATTGCTATTATTATTATTATTATTATTATTATTATTATTATTATTATTATTATTATTATTATTATTTATTAACATATATTCAAATATATAAATGTGGAAAAATTCAAAAATAATATTTGCACATCAAATAAATTCTAAAAAAATTTACTTTGTAAAGCTCTAATATAATACGACACTCAAAATATTTTATATTTAATTAATTAATTATTTATCTAGTTATATAAATCAAATAATTATGTTATATAATTAATTAAGTAATTAATTAAATGGTTATCCACAAAATATATTAATAGTAAATAATATAAAATCTTACAAAAAAGAAATTTGCCTAATTTGGCATGGAGAATTAGGGGATGCTAATTGTAGGAAGTTAAAATTGGAAAATACCCACAAATAAATTATATATATAAAATATCTAAATATTTAACCCATAATCTGCGGTTGTTACACTAATGTCATACTAACACCAAGGGGTCGAATTTTTGTGCCACAAAAAGATCTTACAGGTAATGTCTCCTGTGTAGGCTACTTCCTATGAAGGGCGATACAGATTTTAGGGCCATCATATATTATTAATGTCCAAACCACGGTGAAGTGTCCTAATAAAAGTAATAGATATTAATTGATTTAAAAATAATATCTAAAAAATACAAGAATTACAAAATACACACAAAATACCTATTTTTGGGTGATGGAGTTTACACGATGTGCAACTGATTATGAGGTGAGGGCATGGGTTGGCATGGATATAGGCCAAGTGTTTGAGTGAGGGCTAATGTTGTGATACTTTGTACCATGGTACCAAGTGTCATTGAGTTATATGTTGAGTGAAGTTAAGTGTGTAAGATGTTATTTTAGTGTGTGTTAAGGTATGATTTATGCAACCCTGGAGTATCATTTGAGTGTTATATTGAGAGTGAGTTTCCAGAATTGTATGGGTGTGTACCTGTGCGTGTGTGTGTGTGTGTGTGTGTGTGTGTGTGTGTGTGTGTGTGTTTGTGCTTGTGTTGTCTGTAGGTTAGTGTCCTAGACTTATCAAGTTGTAGTGTCATGGGGGATATGAATACCAAGGGTAAAGGCAAGTAGTAGTGGTCAAGTGTTAGAAGGTATTGGTAGTACCTATATCTAGTATATTTAGTATCTATGAAGTAGAAATAGGGGTAAGTGGGTGACTGTCAAGTATAGTAGAGAGCTCGAGCTAGGTAGTATCAGCATGTACCAATGGCATAAGGATTAGCATTAGCATTAGCAGCAGCAGCACAATGAAGCACCAGGCAGCAGCAGTCCTAAAGAGGAAAGAGAGGAGTTATCAGTTAGTTGAGGGAACTGATCAGTTAGGGTACTTGGTTATTTCAATTTCAGGTTGTCACGCCCCAGTCCGGAAATACTGAGGGACTAGCCATGTGGAAATGGCCAGAAATATAACTCCAATGAGCAAACCCAATTTAATGAACCCGTTACAGTGCACTTAACTGTAATAAATATAAATGCAGTCCACACCATCTATCACAGAATAGTTATAATCTCATCCACAGAAAGAAATATAACTAAATATGATACAAATCAAGATAATAGATAAAGGAAATAATCCACCATTAAGTCAATATTTGTAGTGTCTCGGGGAACAACCCGATAAAATAAGTCAATACATAAATCCATGAGTCAAGATATAAAATAACTAGAAGCATAAATAACTGAGTATGTATAGAATACTCAGAAAAAATTCTCTGGCACAACCTCGTCCTCTGGTACCAGTACTGCTCCAGCGTCAGCTCCTATCCCGGAAACCTCGGGTATTCTTCCTCTATTGTACCTGGGGAAATAATCCGGATCCATGTCCTTAGGGGACATAGCAAGGTACAATAAATACTCAAACCAAATGAAATACAGTAAATAAAACTGATACTCAGGGCAAGCTATGTAACCAGCTAAGTAAAATATAAATTGAGAGCATCACTAGTACTCAGGCTGAAACCACTACAAGCTCTGTGTCGCTGAGCCGGTAGCAGTAATATCCCGTAATAGGCCAAGCTTTGGAACAGAGACTAAAGCACCATAATAATAAAATATATATGTATGTAATCAGCTTGTAGCCTGTGTGTCTCTCCCCACCCAATGTAATCACATGTCTCATGTCTACGATGTCTCATGTCCATAAAATGCAAGATCGTGACCTCTAACTAGTACAACGAGTCATAATGATATCTATGTATATGCAAGTCTCATGTCATGAATTCTGTAAGTCTATACAGAATCACCATGAATAAATCATGAAAGATTCTGTCACATGAATAGTGTCAAGTGTCCTATGATATGACGTACTTGATAAAGCAAGCACGTAAAAATATATAGGATCATGGTATCAACTCTCTAAGTGACGTTACACGACTCCGCGTACGGCGTCGACACCCGAATCATGTTCGAACGCTAAGCAACATCTCACAGTCCTAGGTTGAACAGGTACATCACAGAAGTATATAGAAATAACTCAAACAATAACGGCACAGGATCTATTGCAAGTTGGCAAGGTACACTTGCCTGTGTTCTTACCTCCGTTAGTTGCTCCGATATAAGTAAAATCTCCAAATACGCCTCCGGATGCTAAAATAAACATCACCATTACTCTCAGAAAACTTGAAATAGCTAAAATTGACTACCCATAAGTCCAATTTGGACACAAGGGCATAATTGACAGTTTCTGGTCAAAGTAGGGTCCACATGTGGTCCACTTTGCACCAAAAAATATGCCAGAGACAGTTCTCAAAATTTGTAAAACTTAGTATTTATGAGTCCAAAATAATGATACGAACCCAACGGAACGTCCAGAACTGGATTTCGATGAGCCGGTCACGAAATCGTCCGTCAAGTAGAACCGTGGGGCCTACAAAATGGTGTTTCATCAACAGTCTCAGAATCGAACCAAACTTGGGTCACAAGACTAGCGTAACGCTACGAATCTGATAGCACAAGTTTTATTATAAAACGACAAGCACACACGAAATTATGACGAGTGTCAGAATAGGCCGATAAGGGACTTTTCGACGGATACACGTTGATTTCGGTGTGCAAGCACATCCAAATTAACTTTCGTGAAATCTCACACATCCGTATTATAAATACACGCCTTTCGGTGCAATTCTCACACGACGAAGTCGTCTTGTTTAGTGGAACGCACCCCATTCGGAAAAAATCGAATTTAAAAAACCGAGTTTTTTGTCAAATTCAACAGCAAATAAAACACAGCATACATCGAATTAAAATAACTAATTAAAGATATTAAAACTCGGTTCTAATGTCTAAATTATTGTTCAAGTAGAATTTAAAAATATTAAATAGGCTGGAAAAAAATAGACATGAACATGGGTGGTTGGGACAGTTTTTGAACTACAAAATTTGTCATATTTTCCTATTTTGCGTCACAAATTGCAACCGACACAGGACACGATACACCCAACTAATTATACAGGGTTCAAGAGGGTCATATGGTATTCGCATAGGATTTAACATATCGATATTTGGATTAATGTGCAGGAAGATACATGGGCTAGAAGTAGCATACCTTGCTGTGTGTTGTAGCTCGAAATTAGGGCGACTACTTTGCGGCAGCGAACGGCGGTGGTTCAACGATCGTCGGAGGCTGTGGATGGTTGGGTTAGTAGAGGAGATGATGGTGGTGAGGGTCGGCTAGGCTGGAGATTATATAGGGTGGCGGTGGGGCAGTTACAGGGAGTGGAAGAGAGGGGGTTGGTGTCACGACCCGCACCCGGATATTCGGGCACGAGTGCGTGGGCACGTCCAGCCTACGCCGCAGTGTCGGCGGTAGTACGCTGTCTAGGTCATTTTCTGGGATCAATAACTATCTATCTCATCCACAATAATAAACAGACAAGGATAATCACAGGAATAAGCATGCTTGGATTTCATAATATTTAATCTGTGACAATCAAATCCACAGTTAATACAAAGCCAGAAGATAAATCGGGGACAAACCCGAGTATTATGCTGAAAGGGAAAAACTAGCTAACTGGTTGGCTACTCCTCAAAGGTAGTCTCCTGAGTGGGAACCGGCTTCTCAACTGTGTCACCTGCTACGTCATAGGGATCATAATAGGTGGGGGCAAGGTTCTCATCATCGCCTAAAACAACGGATCCAGTCAGGAAAGGAGCAAAGTACACAATGTACAACAAGATTAAACTAAATATTCATGACAATTAAAAAGAACTGACAGGTATCATGTTGAGAATATGCATAAATAAATAGTAACAATAACTAAAAGTTAATTGCTGTAAGACAGGGACATGAGTAAAACAGGAACAAGGTGACAGAAAAATGAATTACAACCAGACAATAGGAATTGTAACCAGAAAAGAAACTATGTGTGTGAACGTGTGTATTTAGAATACCTAGTTGGCATGTAGGGGTCTATAAGGTTAAACCGGCCGTCATGAACGGCTATTAAACAGGAATAATCGAGATCCGGCTGAGGTACAGTCGTGTACCAACAGCTATTAAACAGGACAAGGGTCAGGGTAAACTACATGCCTTTCAGTATTCTCCCACCCGACACGAAAGCAAGACATGAAATCCAGTATTCAAGACATGAAATCCAGTATTCAAGACATGAAATCCAGTGTTCTATATTACGTGTAATCATCAAGGGTACTGGTAGAGCAGGGAATTAACTATCACAATATAAAGATTAAACTTGAAGTGCAGGTACTTGCCTGTTGTTTGGATACGATTAATAGTTCTTCGGGGAAATATCCAGAGATGAGTCCAAATGCTGAAATAAACAGCATTTCAAGTTTTAAATAGGGGAAAGGGGGGCTTTAAATAGGGGAAAGGGGGGGCTGACGGAGGAGAAGAGGAGGAGGGAGGAAGAGGGTGGCTGCAGCGGCGGCGTCCAGCGGCTGGGCGAGGTGGCTGGGGTGGCTGACGGTGGAGGCTCGACGGCCGGGGGGCTTTAAATAGGGGAAAGGGGGGCGGGGCCGAGCGGGGGAGGCGCCGGGTGAGGCGGGTGACGTGGGGGGTGGTCGTCGGTCGGGGAGTGCGGGCTGGGAGGCGACGTGGCCGCGGGCGGGGCGGCAGCCGCAGGAGGCGGCGGGGGAATCGGGCAGTCGTGGGGAGAGGGTCAGGCGGATCCGGGTCCGGGTGGGTCGGGTTCAAGCGGACCCGACCCGACCCGTTAGGGTTTGGGCCGGAGGGGACTGGGTCGGGTGTTGGGCCGGGCCGAGCGGGCTGGGCTTGGGCCGGAAACAAAATAATAATAATAATAATAATAATAATAATAATAATAATACAAACAATAATAAGAATAATAATAATTATTTATTTAATTAATTAATTAATTAAAATAGTTTTTAGGCATTTAAAAATAGGTCTGAGGCCCAAAAAATCCAGAAAATTTACCCTAAGTCCAGTTTTTAATTTTACACCCAAAAATATTATTTTCATAATATTTTAATATTATTTATTACCAATTAAAAATTATTTATTAATTAAAAATCTTGATTTTATTTACAGAAAATTCCCAGAAAATTCCAGAAAATTGGGAAAAATCCAAGATTTAATAATTTGAAATTCAGGGGGTTTACAACCTACCCAACTTACAAAAATTTCGTCCTCGAAATTTAAAATTAAGCCATACTCTGTTAACCCTTCATGTACATCAATCGCAATCTCCTTGCGATAATTTAAATTATAATCATGTCCACTGCAATCACTTCAAGGCTAAGACGACTACTTGTTCCAATCAAAATTCAACCTATGGTTATTACTTCTTACTTCCTCAAATTATCCACAAGCAGATTTTTAATTTTTAGTCCATATAGTATTTTCAAGATGACCTTGCCTCACGATTCGAATTATCATAATTCCTCTAGAAGTGATTCGAGTCCAACAATATTTGTATGTTTCAGCCCTTTTAAATTACATTCACATCCTCAATATTCCAACTAGGTAGTCCAACCATCAACTTTTAAATTCTTAATTCAAATCATCAAATTGAAAAATAATTTAAGTGTAGTCCACCAATGTTCAAGTCTGAATTACATCCTCTAAATTCAAGTTGACGATTTTACTCTCATTATTCAAAATTAAATCATGTACCTAGGATGTAACTATTGGGTCCTCGATATCAATTCATTAATCATCTTAGTCACTCCTCTAAATTTTCAAAAAATTAGAATGGCTTGCTTCTTCCAATCTAACCTTACTCGGTCACAATCCAAAGGACATTCCCCTCGAGTCGACAATTGTATTGCTATCCAACTTAGAATTTACCCATTCATCAAAAAAAGACTATATACTTTAAGAAAATATTCCTTAATATGGTTACTCATGTCATTCAATCCTCGAAATTTCAACGCCGATCATATCACATATGATATGTCCTCAATTACGAAAGGTTAGTCCTCAAGTATGTGATCGGCCTAAGTGGCATATCTAGTACTATCTATGTATCAAACTTATACCAAGCACATGATTTCCTCTTCCCGAAATAAGGGAAGGCGAGGATCAATAATAAAGAGTTCAAGGGTGGGGTGATAGAACAGAAGTATGGGGATCAAGGCGTTTAAAGAATTCTAGTAGGATTTGTCAGGCGGTTATGGATTGAGGTTCTATTCTGGTAGTCATTTATTCGCATGCTCGTATTAGTTTAGTTATGTAACTGATACGATATGCTCAGCATGTCTAGGTCAAGTATATTTGTCTACTAATCACTACGTATCTCAATCCACGTAAAGTAGTCGTGCGAAGTGCGAATCAAAATGCACTAAGGTTGATCAGACCGTAATACACTGATTCTGAACAGACACTTGTATTAGTGTACGCGTCCAATAATACACGTGTCATGAACAAGCCTGATAAAGAGTAAGCTTGCAAAACTAGGCTATAGAATAGCAGCATAAACAAAGTACATCAAAATTAAGTGCGCTAGATGATGATGAAAGGAGGTACAAAATTTAAATTCACATAATAAGCAAAATAACAGAAGACTCTACAATCTCTACAGTTATTAAATATAAAAGCATACCAGGTTATTAGCAAGTTCAAAATTACTAGGTTGGGGCTGAGGTCACGAACCAATAGGCACAAGCTAAAATAATACTAGGAACGGTATCTACAAATCACTTACGCGCATTAGCTGCTCCAAGAGTCTGCGCGTTCTCCACGGTCTTGCTGGTAGAGCATCTCATGGTGATCTTGCAGGAACCTCGTCGCTTGCTGGTAGATCCTTTACTCTGCATCCAAAATAAACGATAAAGGCGCACAGGAATCAAGGCAGGATGCAAGTCAATAAAATAATTCGAAGTCGATATGGATATCAAGAACGATTCAATCAAGTGGATGAGCTTTTCCTAAAATCCTCAATCTTTATTGCATGCCTGTTCGGTCCCGAAGTTAAAACCGAACAATTTAGTCGTAGACCTGCATGGGCCACCACAAAAATGTGTCACGACCCGCACCCGGATATTCGGGCACGAGTGCGTGGGCACGTCCGGCCTACGCCGCAGTGTCGGCGGTAGTACGCTGTCTAGGTCATTTTCTGGGATCAATAACTATCTATCTCATCCACAATAATAAACAGGCAAGGATAATCACAGGAATAAGCATGCTTGAATTTCATAATATTTAATCTGTGACAATCAAATCCACAGTTAATACAAAGTCAGAAGATAAATCGGGGACAAACCCGAGTATTATGCTGAAAGGGAAAAACTAGCTAACTGGTTGGCTACTCCTCAAAGGTAGTCTCCTGAGTGGGAACCAGCTTCTCAACTGTGTCACCTGCTATGTCATAGGGATCATAATAGGTGGGGGCAAGGTTCTCATCATCGCCTAAAACAACGGATCCAGTCAGGAAAGGAGAAAAGTACACAATGCACAACAAGATTAAACTAAATATTCATGACAATTAAAAAGAACTGACAGGTATCATGTTGAGAATATGCATAAATAAATAGTAACAATAACTAAAAGTTAATTGCTGTAAGACAGGGATATGAGTAAAACAGGAACAAGGTGACAGGAAAATGAATTACAACCAGACAATAGGAATTGTAACCAGACAAGAAACTATGTGTGTGAACGTGTGTATTTAGAATACCTAGTTGGCATGTAGGGGTCTATAAGGTTAAACCGGCCGTCATGAACGGCTATTAAATAGGAATAATCGAGATCCGGCTGAGGTACAGTCGTGTACCAACAGCTATTAAACAGGACAAGGGTCAGGGTAAACTACATGCCTTTCAGTATTCTCCCACCCGACACGAAAGCAAGACATGAAATCCAGTATTCAAGACATGAAATCCAGTATTCAAGACATGAAATCCAGTGTTCTATATTACGTGTAATCATCAAGGGTACTGGTAGAGCAGGGAATTAACTATCATAATATAAAGATTAAACTTGAAGTGCAGGTACTTGCCTGTTGTTTGGATCCGATTAATAGTTCTTCGGGGAAATATCCAGAGATGAGTCCAAATGCTGAAATAAACATTACCATCACGCTCAAAAGATATCAAATAGCTAGAAATGCCTGTCCTTGGGTCCAATTTGGAGACAAAGGTAAAAACGGCAGTTTCGGGTCAAAACGGGGTCCGCCGGTGGGCCCACTTTGCACCGAAAAACGTGTCCGGGTCAAAGGTCTCTAAATTCACCAAACTTAGTATCAACAGGTCAGGAACGCGGATACGAACCCAACGGAACTTCCAGATTTGGATTCCGATGAGCCGAACACAAAATCGCCCGTCGAGCGGGGCATGTGGGGCCCACGACACGCAATTTCGTCAACGTTCTCAGAATCGAACCAAACTTGACCCACAGGACCAGCGTATCGCTACGAGTCCGATGGCGCAAGTTTCGTCTCGATCTGACGAGTGTGCACGAAGTTAGGGTGAATTGTCGAAAAGGCGGATACGGGGCGATGTTCGCGGATACGCGTTGATTCCGGTGTGCACGCACACCCGAATCAGCTTCCACAAAATCTCACACGTCCGTATCGACGATGCGTACGTATCTGTGAAGACCGCACGCGACCAAGTCGTCCCGTTTGGCGGGGCATACTCAGTTCCGGGGTAAAACAGGGTCTGGTTTTTCCTGTTTTTGGATCGCGGTGCGCGATCACCACAGGACGCGATGCCCCGAGCAGTTTGTCCGGACACCGAGAGGGTCATACAGGCATCGCAACACAATTTACGGAATCGAAAACGGAGCTACGAACAGAAAGTTACAAGTACCTGAAGGGGACCCGAAAACCGGGGTCTGACACGTGTCCGACACGACACAGGACACTGTGTCCTGTGTCTCGTGTCCGACACAGGGAGGGGAATTTGGGAATTAGGGTTTGGGGATTTGGCCGGAGGGCGGCGTTCTGCGGCCAGGCGGAGGCGGAGGGGACCGGCGCTAGGGCGGCGTGGCGCACGGCGGCGAGGCGGAGGCGACCGAAGTCGGCCGGAGGCGCGCGGCAGGCGGCGCGGCTACTGCTGTCCCTCGCTTTTGCGGCCTGCTGCTGACGTTGACGGCGCTCGACGGCACCGGAGGAGAAGAGGAGGAGGGAGGAAGAGGGTGGCTGAAGCGGCGGCGTCCGGCGGCTGGGCGAGGTGGCTGGGGTGGCTGACGGTGGAGGCTCGACAGCCGGGGGGCTTTAAATAGGGGAAAGGGGGGGCGGGGCCGAGCGGGGGAGGCGCCGGGTGAGGCGGTGACGTGGGGGGGGTCGTCGACCGGGGAGTGCGGGCTGGGAGGCGACGTGGCCGCGGGCGGGGCGGCAGCCGCAGGAGGCGGCGGGGGAATCGGGCAGTCGTGGGGAGAGGGTCAGGCGGATCCGGGTCCGGGCGGGTCGGGTTCAAGCGGACCCGACCCGACCCGTTAGGGTTTGGGCCGGAGGGGACTGGGCCGGGTGTTGGGCCGGGCCGAGCGGGCTGGGCTTGGGCCGGAAACAAAATAATAATAATAATAATAATAATAATAAAAACAATAATAAGAATAATAATAATTATTTATTTAATTAATTAATTAATTAAAATAGTTTTTAGGCATTTAAAAATAGGTCTGAGGTCCAAAAAATCCAGAAAAATTACCCTAAGTCCAGTTTTTAATTTTACACCCAAAAATATTATTTTAATAATATTTTAATATTATTTATTACCAATTAAAAATCATTTATTAATTGAAAACCTTGATTTTAATTACAGAAAATTCCCAGAAAATTCCAAAAAATTGGGAAAAATCCAAGATTTAATAATTTGAAAATTCAGGGGGTTTACAACCTACCCAACTTACAAAAATTTCGTCCTCGAAATTTAAAATTAAGCCATACTCTGTTAACCCTTCATGTACATCAATCGCAATCTCCTTGCGATAATTTAAATTCTAATCATGTCCACTGCAATCACTTCAAGGCTAAGACGACTACTTGTTCCAATCAAAATTCAACCTATGGTTATTACTTCTTACTTCCTCAAATTATCCACAAGCAGATTTTTAATTTTTAGTCCATATAGTATTTTTAAGATGACCTTGCCTCACGATTCGAATTATCATAATTCCTCTAGAAGTGATTCGAGTCCAACAATATTTGTATGTTTCAGCCCTTTTAAATTACATTCACATCCTCAATATTCCAACTAGGTAGTCCAACCATCAACTTTTAAATTCTTAATTCAAATCATCAAATTGAAAAATAATTTAAGTGTAGTCCACCAATGTTCAAGTCTGAATTACATCCTCTAAATTCAAGTTGACGATTTTACTCTCATTATTCAAAATTAAATCATGTACCTAGGATGTAACTATTGGGTCCTCGATATCAATTCATTAATCATCTTAGTCATTCCTCTAAATTTTCAAAAAATTAGAATGGCTTGCTTCTTCCAATCTAACCTTACTCGGTCACAATCCAAAGGACATTCCCCTCGAGTCGACAATTGTATTGCTACCCAACTTAGAATTTACCCATTCATCAAAAAAAGACTATATACTTTAAGAAAATATTCCTTAATATGGTTACTCATGTCATTCAATCCTCGAAATTTCAACGCCGATCATATCACATATGATATGTCCTCAATTACGAAAGGTTAGTCCTCAAGTATGTGATCGGCCTAAGTGGCATATCTAGTACTATCTATGTATCAAACTTATACCAAGCACATGATTTCGTCTTCCCGAAATAAGGGAAGACGAGGATCAATAATAAAGAGTTCAAGGGTGGGGTGATAGAACAGAAGTATGAGGATCAAGGCGTTTAAAGAATTCTAGTAGGATTTGTCAGGCGGTTATGGATTGAGGTTCTATTCTGGTAGTCATTTATTCGCATGCTCGTATTAGTTTAGTTATGTAACTGATACGATATGCTCAGCATGTCTAGGTCAAGTATATTTGTCTACTAATCACTACGTATCTCAATCCACGTAAAGTAGTCGTGCGAAGTGCGAATCAAAATGCACTAAGGTTGATCAGACCGTAATACACTGATTCTGAACAGACACTTGTATTAGTGTACGCGTCCAATAATACACGTGTCATGAACAAGCCTGATAAAGAGTAAGCTTGCAAAACTAGGCTATAGAATAGCAGCATAAACAAAGTACATCAAAATTAAGTGCGCTAGATGATGATGAAAGGAGGTACAAAATTTAAATTCACATAATAAGCAAAATAACAGAAGACTCTACAATCTCTACAGTTATTAAATATAAAAGCATACCAGGTTATTAGCAAGTTCAAAATTACTAGGTTGGGGCTGAGGTCACGAACCAATAGGCACAAGCTAAAATAATACTAGGAACGGTATCTACAAATCACTTACGCGCATTAGCTGCTCCAAGAGTCTGCGCGTTCTCCACGGTCATGCTGGTAGAGCATCTCATGGTGATCTTGCAGGAACCTCGTCACTTGCTGGTAGATCCTTTACTCTGCATCCAAAATAAACGATAAAGGCGCACAGGAATCAAGGCAGGATGCAAGTCAATAAAATAATTCGAAGTCGATATGGATATCAAGAACGATTCAATCAAGTGGATGAGCTTTTCCTAAAATCCTCAATCTTTATTGCAGGCCTGTTCGGTCCCGAAGTTGAAACCGAACAATTTAGTCGTAGACCTGCATGGGCTACCACAAAAACGTGTCACGACCCGCACCCGGATATTCGGGCACGAGTGCGTGGGCACGTCCAGCCTACGCCGCAGTGTCGGCGGTAGTACGCTGTCTAGGTCATTTTCTGGGATCAATAACTATCTATCTCATCCACAATAATAAACAGGCAAGGATAATCACAGGAATAAGCATGCTTGGATTTCATAATATTTAATCTGTGACAATCAAATCCACAGTTAATACAAAGCCAGAAGATAAATCGGGGACAAACCCGAGTATTATGCTGAAAGGGAAAAACTAGCTAACTGGTTGGCTACTCCTCAAAGGTAGTCTCCTGAGTGGGAACCGGCTTCTCAACTGTGTCACCTGCTACGTCATAGGGATCATAATAGGTGGGGGCAAGGTTCTCATCATCGCCTAAAACAACGGATCCAGTCAGGAAAGGAGCAAAGTACACAATGCACAACAAGATTAAACTAAATATTTATGACAATTAAAAAGAACTGACAGGTATCATGTTGAGAATATGCATAAATAAATAGTAACAATAACTAAAAGTTAATTGCTGTAAGACAGGGACATGAGTAAAACAGGAACAAGGTGACAGGAAAATGAATTACAACCAGACAATAGGAATTATAACCAGACAAGAAACTATGTGTGTGAACGTGTGTATTTAGAATACCTAGTTGGCATGTAGGGGTCTATAAGGTTAAACCAGCCGTCATGAACGGCTATTAAACAGGAATAATCGAGATCCGGCTGAGGTACAGTCGTGTACCTACAGCTATTAAACAGGACAAGGGTCAGGGTAAACTACATGCCTTTCAGTATTCTCCCACCCGACACGAAAGCAAGACATGAAATCCAGTATTCAAGACATGAAATCCAGTATTCAAGACATGAAATCCAGTATTCTATATTACGTGTAATCATCAAGGGTACTGGTAGAGCAGGGAATTAACTATCACAATATAAAGATTAAACTTGAAGTGCAGGTACTTGCCTGTTGTTTGGATCCGATTAATAGTTCTTCGGGGAAATATCCAGAGATGAGTCCAAATGCTGAAATAAACATTACCATCACGCTCAGAAGATGTCAAATAGCTAGAAACGCCTGTCCTTGGGTCCAATTTGGAGACAAGGGTAAAAACGGCAGTTTCGGGTCAAAACAGGGTCCGGGTCAAAGGTCTTCAAATTCACCAAACTTAGTGTCAACAGGTCAGGAACGCGGATACGAACCCAACGGAACTTCCAGATTTGGATTCCGATGAGCCGAACACAAAATCGCCCGTCGAGCGGGGCCTGTGGGGCCCACGACATGAGATTTCGTCAACGTTCTCAGAATCGAACCAAACTTGACCCACAGGACCAGCGTATCGCTACGAGTCCGATGGCACAAGTTTCGTCTCGATCTGACGAGTGTGCACGAAGTTAGGGTGAATTACAGAAAAGGCAGATACGGGGCGATGTTCGCGGATACGCGTTGATTTCGGTGTGCACGCACACCAGAATCAGCTTCCACAAAATCTCACACATCCGTATCGATGATGCGTACGTATCTGTGAAGACCGCAAGCGACCAAGTCGTCCCGTTTGGCGGGGCGTACTGAGTTCCGGGGTGAAACATGGTCTGGTTTTTCCTGTTTTTGGATCGCGGTGCGCGATCACCACAGGACGCGATGCCCCGAGCAGTTTGTCCGGACACCGAGAGGGTCATACAGGCTTCGCAACACAATTTGCGGAATCGAAAATGGAGCTACGAACAGAAAGTTACAAGTACCTGAAGGGGACCCGAAAACCGGGGTCTGACACGTGTCCGACACGACACAGGACACTGTGTCCTGTGTCTCGTGTCCGACACAGGGAAGGGAATTTGGGAATTAGGGTTTGGGGATTTGGCCGGAGGGCGGCGTTCTGCGGCCAGGCGGAGGCGGAGGGGACCGGCGCTAGGGCGGCGTGGAGCACGGCGGCGAGGCAGAGGCGACCGAGGTCGGCCGGAGGCCCGCGGCAGGCGGCGCGGCTGCTGCTGTCCCTCGCTGCTGCGGCCTGCTGCTGACATTGACGGCGCTCGACGGCGCCGGAGGAGAAGAGGAGGGAGGAAGAGGGTGGCTGCAGCGGCGGCGTCCAGCGGCTGGGCGAGGTGGCTGGGGTGGCTGACGGTGGAGGCTCGACGGCCGGGGGGCTTTAAATAGGGGAAAGGGGGGCGGGGCCGAGCGGGGGAGGCGCCGGGTGAGGCGGGTGACGTGGGGGGGGGGGTGTCGTCGGCCGGGGAGGGCGGGCTGGGAGGCGACGTGGCCGCGGGCGGGGCGGCAGCCGCAGGAGGCGGCGGGGGAATCGGGCAGTCGTGGGGAGAGGGTCAGGCGGATCTGGGTCCGGACGGGTCGGGTTCAAGCGGACCCGACCCGTTAGGGTTTGGGCTGGAGGGGACTAGGCCGGGTGTTGGGCCGGGCAGAGCGGGCTGGGCTTGGGCCGGAAACAAAATAATAATAATAATAATAATAATAATAATAATAATAAAAACAATAATAAGAATAATAATAATTATTTATTTAATTAATTAATTAATTAAAATAGTTTTTAGGCATTTAAAAATAGGTCTGAGGCCCAAAAAATCCAGAAAAATTATCCTAAGTCCAGTTTTTAATTTTACACCCAAAAATATTATTTTCATAATATTTTAATATTATTTATTGCCAATTAAAAATCATTTATTAATTGAAAACCTTGATTTTAATTACAGAAAATTCCCAGAAAATTCCAGAAAATTGGGAAAAATCCAAGATTTAATAATTTGAAAATTCAGGGGGTTTACAGTTGGGGCTATTTTGGAAGAGGAAGGGAGGGGGTCGGGGCTGTTACAGTGGGTTGGTTTGTGGGTTGCGGGTTGGTGGGTTAGTGGATACGGGTTAGGATCCGGGTTCTGGTAGTTTAGTGGGTTGGTTTGGTTCAATTTGGGTTGGTTTACTAAATTATATATATATATATATATATATATATATATATATATATATATATATATATATATATATATATATATATATATATATATGGCCATCTAAAAATAGTTTTAGACCCCAATAAATTCTAAAAAAATTATAAAATATTTTATTATTAATTATACACCCAAATATAATCTTTACACTATTTTAAAAATTAATTTAATACGCTAAAATATAAATCCATGAAGAACATTTATTATAATTAACTAAAAATAATAAAAACTTTCTACAATACTAATTAATTTTTAAATTAAATTCTAAAAATTAGGGTATTTACAATCTACCCACCTTAAAAGAATTACGTCCTCGCAATTAAGAAAATAAAACGTAACCGGTCAAGAAATATTTACTCCAGAAGAGATGATGTGGTTGCAAGACATGTTTGTTAAAGCACAACACAAAGAATAAGGAACCATAAATAAGGAGAAATCGAGAGGAAGGGTGTGGGTTTTGTTCAAGCAGAACATATAGGGAAGAAAGGAAAACTTTTTTCTAGGCAATGAGAGATAAGTAACTCAATAGTAAAGGAGCCTGGTTAGAACGAAGATCAACTACAGCTTATAAAAACTTGGGTACCACTGACATATTACTAATCTAGACTAACAAGTTCATGCTAACATAATACTAGATTTAGGCTAGAGAATGAAACTAACAGGCGCATGCTAAAGTATTACTAAGAATATTCGCTATTATAGCTAGCTATGATAAAACTAAATCATTCTCATATTCGCTACTCCTCGAGTCTGTGCTTCCTCCACTGTCTTCGCAAAAGCATGTCCACGTCCCTGTGGTGGTGCCCTCTGTTGTTGCTGGGCTTGCTAGAAGAGTGCTGCCTGTGGTACCAAGGGTGGCCTCGGCTGATATCCTCCCGGTGCTGGTAAAACTTGTTGGTTAACCATCGGTGCTCGTCGGTGAACCATCAGTGTTTCTCATCGATGCTCCGTACAATTTTTGGCTAAAGTTGGCTAGATTCGTAAACCAAGCACAATCCCAATCTACGTCGGCATTCCTTGGCGATATGGCCTACTTTGCCACAATAATGAAAAATAGGGAGTCCTGGTACTGGTGCTGGTAGGGCTGGTCGATGAATTATCAGTGCTCTCTCTTGACGCTCAGGATAATCCCTGGCTGAAAGTTGACTGGATTCGCAAGCTAAACATAATCCCAATTTGAGTCTGCACTCCCTCTCAATATGGCCTACCTTTCGACAGTAGTTACAAGTAGGAAGGACTAGTGCTAGCAGTGTAAATGCTCCCTATGGTAGATTCATCTGTGGTCGCTTTGCAGCTTCTCCCTGCTGCGCTCGGTCGGGTGCTAGTATATGCGGCCACTTCTGGCTGGACTCTCTCCTGATAATGCACTCCATGCGTCGGGCTGCAGCAATGATGTCAGTATAAGAAGTAGTTACAACGGAGCTGATTGATCTCTGTAGCTCAAAGCTAAGTCCGTCAAAGAACTTCTTCGTCCGGCATTGTTGGGCCTATTGATGAACCTGCTGGTGTGCTTGCATCATTGCGTAGAACATTTGGAACATCTGCTGACTATCCATCGGCTGTCCTGGTGGAAAATAGGCATTGGTGGAGTAAACTGCGATGGTAGTGGAATGTCGTCTTGTCGGAACCTCGAGGCGTGCTGATATGCTTTATTGCTTTATTGAATGGGGGGGTCTCTACTTAGTGGCGTCACCCCATCATCGTAAGTAACCACAGCACCTTGTGGTGTGCCCGTGGGAGTCTCGTTGTTGGCTTGTGGATCCATTACGCTATATACAAAGTAAACTATGAGAAGCGCACAGAGGAATCAAGGCAGGATGCAAGTCAAGAAATTATTTTGAAGTCGATATAGAGGTCAAGAATATATCAACAAGTGGATAAGATCCTATAAATTTATTCTTATCCTAATCGCAGGCTTGCTCGGTCCCTTAGTTGAAACCAAACCAATATAGTCATATATCTGCATGGGCCACCACAAAAACCATGTTACGCCCCAGTCCCGAAATACCAAGGGACTAGCCACGTGGCAATGGTCAGCAGCACAACTCTAATAGGCAAACCCAATTTAATGGACCCGTTAGAGTGCACTTAAGCTGTAATAAATATAAACGCAATCTACACCATCTATCACAGAATAATTGTAATCTCATCCATAGAAAAAAATATAACTAAATATGATAGACTAATCAAGATAATAGATAAAGGAAATAGTCCATCATTAAGTCAATATTTATAGTGTCTCGGGGAACAACCCGATAAAATAAGTCAATACATAAGTCCATGAGTCAAGATATGAATTAACTGGAAGCATAAATAACTGAGTATGTACAGAATACTCAGGAGAAATCCTCTGGTACAACCTCGTCCTCTGGTACCAGTACTGCTCCAGCGTCAGCTCTTGTCCCATAAACCTCGGGGTATTCCTTCTTTACTGTACCTGGGGACATAATCCGGATCAAGGTCCTCAGGGGACATAGCAAGGTACAATAAACACTCAAGCCAAATAAAATATAGTAAATAAAATAGATCCTCAGGGGAAGCTATGTAACTAGCTAAGTGAAATACAAATTGAGAGCATCACTAGTACTCATGCTAAAACCACTACAAGCTTTGTGTCGGGGAACCGGCAGCAGTAATATCACGTAATGGGCCAAGCTCTAGAATAGAGACTAAAGCACCGTAATAATAAAATATATATATATATATATGTAATCAACATGTATCATGTGTCTCTCTTTCCACCCAATGTAATCATACGTCTCATGTCCACGACGTCTCATGTCTATAACACACAAGATCATAACCTCTAACTAGTACAATGAGTCATAATGATATCTATGTATATGCAAGTCTCATGTCACGAATCCTGTAAGCCTATACAGAATCACCATGAATAACTCAGGAAAGATTTTATCACATGAATAGTGTCAAGTATCCTTTGGTATGACATACTTGATAAAGCAAGCACACAAAAATATATAGGATCGTGGTATCAACTCTCTAAGTGACGTTACACGACTCCGTGTACGGCGTCGACACCCGAATCCTGTTCGGACGCTAAGCAACGTCTCACGGTCCTAGGTTGAACAAGTACATCACAGAAGTATATATAAATAACTCAAACAATAATGGCATATGATCTACTACAAGTTGGCAATGTACACTTACCTATGTTCTAAGCTCCGTCAGTTGCTCCGATATAAGTAAAATCTCTAGATATGCCTCTAGATGATGAAACAAACATCACCATTGCTCTCAAAAAAATTTAAAATAGCTAGGATTGACTATCCATAAGTTTAATTTGGACACAGGGGCAGAATTGACAGTTGTTGGTCAAAACGGGATCCATATGTGGCCTACTTCGCACCAAAAAATATGCCAGAGACAAAGTTCTCCAAATTTGTCAAACTTAGTATATATGAGTCCAGAACGATGATACGGACTCAACAGAATCTCCAAAACTGGATTCCGATGAGCCGGTCACAAAATTGCCCTTTAAGTGGAACCGTGGGGTCCACAAAATAATGTTTCGTCAACATTCTCATAATCGAACCAAACTTGGGTCACAGGACCAACGTAACACAATGAATCCGATGGCGCAAGTTTCATTGCGAAATGACAAGCACACACGAAATTATGACGATTCTCAGAACATGTCGATATTGGACTTTTTGACGGATACGTATTGATTACGGTGTGCACGTACATCCAAATTAACTTTCGAGAAATTTCACACATCCGGTTGACGATACGCGCCTTTTGGTGCAATTCTCACATGACAAAATCATTTCGTTTAGAGGAATGCACCCCATTTCAGGAAAAATCGGGTTTAGAAAACCAAGTTTTTGGTCAAATTCAACAACAAATAAAACACAGCATACATCGAATTAAAATAAACTAATTACAGAGATTAAAACTCGGTTACGTTGTCTAAATTACTATTTATGTAGAATTTAAAAATATTAAGTAGGTTGGAAGAAAAATAGACATGAACATGGGTGGTTGGGACAGTTTCTGCACTACAAAATTGGTCTTTTTTTTCCTATTTTGCGTCGCGAATTACGACCGACACAGGACACGATACACCCAACTAATTATACAAGGTTCAAGAGGGACATGTGGTCTTCGTACATGATTTAACAGATCGATATTTGGATTACCGTACAGGGAGATACATAGGCTAGAAGTAACATACCTTGCTGTGTGATGTTGCTCAAAATTTGGGCGGCTACTTTGCGGCGACGTGCGACGGCGGTCCGGCGTTCATCGGAGGCTTTGGTTGGTTTGGGTGGTAGAGGAGATGATGGTGGTAAGGATCAGCTAGGCTGGAGATTATATAGGGTGGAGGTGGGGCGGTTACAGGGAGCGGAAGAGAGGGGGTCGGGGCTATTTTGAAGAGGAAGGGAGGGGGTCGGGGCTGTTACAGTGGGTTGGTTTGTAGGTTGCGGGTTAGTGGGTTACGGGTTAGTAAGTACGGGTTAGGATCCGGGTTCGTGTACTTTTAGTGGGTTGGTTTGGTTCAGTTTGGTTCGGTTTGGGATAGTAGTACTGAGTTTGCTCAGGTCTTCTAAGACATGAGATATTAAGGTATATGTGAGTGAATGAGGTTAAAGTGAGGATTTGTGTTTATGATGAGGTGACACCAAAGTAATTGCCAAGTGAGGAGTTATGGGCAAGTATTGGTAGACTTAAGATAATGATACTTACCATAAGTACATATATAAGTATAGGGTACACTAAGATACCAGGTATATAGTAGTATTGTAAGATATTAGTTTATGGATATATAGAGTATCCTATTATCTAGTGTATAGGTAAATTTGTGCTATTAGCCAATATAGCTAGTATTTGTTAGTATTAGTTATATAATGACTAATATGGGTTAAGTACCTTAGTGTGGACCTATAAACTTGTGCAAGACCTAAGTTTGACTAGTTTGACTAAGGTTGACCTAGTTTGACTAGTTTGGCCTAGATAAGACATAGAAAGATATTTAATGCATTTTAGCTCCTTTATTACTTATTTACATCCAATTGACATGCCATTCATATATAGGTTCCTTTGACTCTAGTGCAGACACAGATTGGTATTATCAACTCAGGACCTCAGGCGAGTACATTCTTTAAAGATATTTAATGCATTTTAGCTCCTTTATCACTTATTTACATCCAATTGACATGCCATTCATATATAGGTTTCTTTGACTCCAGTGCAGACACAGATTGGTATTATCAACTCAGGACCTCAGGCGAGTACATTCTCTGATAGTTTTTATTATTTGATAATTACTATAATACAAGTATTTAGAAATATTTTACTTGATTCCGACACAGTAGTTACACGGACTGGTACTATATGGATCATGTCAGGTGATGTCATCCCATTATCGTGTACTCTAGATACTCTTTCCATATATACTTTATCGTGTGCATCGGGTATTCCTTGTGCTCGTGTTTATTCATGTACAATCATATTCTTCATGTACTCATATTTTATTCATGTTCGTAACGTGTCGTGATCGGATCTATGAGTATTGGTTGGGGGCGGAGGAAATGCTAGAAGGATATGTGATCAAACCCTTAAATATTGCATCATGTAGACAACAGCCACTCATACACCTGACGTATAATTGTGTTACTCCATGGACAACAACCAATCTTAAATGATTGTGTTATTGATCGTGTTACTTGTAGATAACAACCAATCATACTGTACATATGATTGTGTTATAGCCTTGATAGTATATCTTGATAACCTAAGACGATCACATATCTAACTGGTATTTCAAATACTTAGTTTAGTTATAGTTTTTCTCTATATTCTAGATTATTGCTTTTATTCTATTTCATCATGATCAGTCTATACCATATTGCTCTTATTTATCTGTTTCTTCTACCATAGTATGATATTGTCTTATTGTTTATCATCTTGTATTACATTCTCTATTTCTATTTATAGACATTATTAATTAATTGGAATTGCTATTGGGTTGTACTTCACTCTAATCTTGACTGGATATATTTTTCAAATGATTGGTTAGAGCAGATGTGACCCAGCTGCTACGGGCCACAGGATGGCGAGGCTGTTGAGATTACACCGTAGAGGTTCTTGATATAGTACCACCCGTTGGAGAGTTTTATATTGTTCGTTATGATGTTGTATTGATCTTAGCTAGACTTTATGACATATACTATATTTGAGATCTTTGAGTTAAGATTAAACTATTAGACTCGGACTTGTGGTGTATAGCAACGTCGCAGCATCATGGAGCTCCGGGATATGACAGTTAATCTTAGAGCGTCGACAGAGCGCAGCGTGAAGGAGCTACATGCATCACAGCTGTCCATGGGCGAGAGGCTAATGATGATGCATGATTCAATGGTTCATAGCAGTACGAGGCTGTTATCTACCATTGATTCATACAACCAGCGACTAGCAGAGTTGGAACAGATACGTCCTCCTGGTGCACCTACATCAACACAGACTCCACCGACGTCATTGCCTTCTCCATCGACATCGGTGTCGATTTCACGGGAGCAGTGTGATTTGTTCTTATCCCTCATGCGCGCCGATGGTCATCCTCCTGCAGATTCGCAGTAGTCCTAGTTATGACTATTTATTGATTGTTTGTGTTTCAAACCTATGATATTTGGTCATTTATGAATATTCTTTATTTTTAAGGCATTCAGACATTATTTTTTGTATTTTTTAGGATGAGACTTTCAGACTCAGTTGTGTGGATATTTGTTGTATTCTTTACGACGAGATTTTCTACTGATTCAGTTTTTAATCACAATATTTTGTTTTTTTAAATTTTATTATATTATTCATATTAAATGTAGATTAATTTATCGGTGTTGAGTATTCAACCGAAGGGGGGCGGCGTACCCAGCAAATTCAACGGAGGGTTGCTCCGGGTCTATTTGCACAAATTATGAATTAATAAACTACAGGAAGAATGGTTTGAAAATAATTCAATATTCAATATTTTTTATTTTTTCAGTATCTTTAGCGACATTTAGCGACGTTTATATACGTCGCTAAATACGTCGCTAAATACGTCGATATATACGTCGCTATCCACGTCGCTAATTTAGCAACGTTGCATCGCTAAACGTCGCTAATATAGCGACGCATCTACATCGCTAGAAAACGTCGGAATAGCGACGTTTGGCGACGTTTATCCTGTCAGCGACTAGCTTAAAGGCGACTTCACCAAAACGTCGCTACCGACGTCGCTAAAACAATTTAGCGACGTTTTTTGGCCATTTAGCGACGTTTCTTTACGTCGCTAATTTTACTTATTCTGGTAGTGGACTATGTATTTCTTTTCTTCTATTCCACATCGTGCCATATCTTCCTCTAGTTTTTATATTATGATTGAGTATTGATTATCATTATCACATTTCATTATCCTCCATTTGGAGTTGAGATGGCATGACAGATACCTTATATATATTGTGTGAGATGTTTTGATAGTATTGTTGATCTAGACAGCATTCTACCGTCGATGCTGCGGCGTAGGTTGGACGTATCCACGTACTCGTGCCCTACATCGGGTGTGGGTCGTGACACATCCTAGCATAAGAACTCCTAGAAAAAATATAAAAAATTAAGAACTATATGAAAAAGTACATTAAAAATAAAATTTTGATATATATATATATATATATATATATATATATATATATATATATATATATATATATGGGGACTTGCCTTAAGTCTAGCAAATATAGATGAGGAGAAGATGAGTTGGTGGGGTGGTGTTTTAGGTTTCAAAGAGGAGAAATCTGGTCTAGAATGCGAAGGAGCAATGAGAGAGGTGAAGTTAAAAGATAAGAAAATAAAATAAAAATAATGTTTTTATATAAAACCTTTATTTAATAAATAACTTAATAACTAAAGTATATCATAAGAAGTTAAGAGAATGTAAGAGAAGTAAAAAGAAGAGAGGAGATGGGGGAGAGGTGGCTGACCAAGCCTTGGCTTCCTTAGGAGGCTAAGGTATAGTGAGTGAGGGTTGTTTTTTAAATTACCAAGTAAAATTGATTGAGGGTTTAATTAAACCAACTTAATCACTAATCTAATTAATTTTTTTAGGTTAAGTAGGTGACCAATCCACATAATGACTAAGATACTTAGTGACGAGCTAGCACCTCTAATATAATAATATAAAAAAATCATAAATTAAATATTTTTATTATATTTTGGCAAACATTATATTATTAAAATAATAGAATTCTTGTAAAATTATTTTTTCATAAAAGTTATTTTCGCAAAAACAATTCTCGTATGAATATTATTATTATAATAAAGTTTGAAAAATGGTTATGACATTGTCTAAAGTAGCTAAACAAGTAAAATTATGTTCAATTGTTATATCACTTATAAACTTTCTAAATTTTAAACGAATTTCAAATAATGTTTTGACATAATTCAGGAGTGGTAAGATTTTCGTCATTATCATGTAACTCTTCGTCTAAATTTTTAATTAAATCATTATTATTTTATCGTCGTGATTATCACCTTCATCTAATATACGTTCTTCTTCAGTAAATGTAGCAACTTGGTGAGAAGAACTAAGACCAATATTAACACTTTGGTTATTAGAAGCACGTTGAGTACTTATATTATCAATTCTCGGTGATGGTGGAGTAACATAAATATTTGCATATGGTGATTGTAAATTAGTTTCAAGATCAAAATTTCATGCTTCTTCACCATCTAATAATAAATACGTAGAGAAAAAAATATGCCTTAAAATAAATTTATATTGAATAAAAAATAATGGATAAGAAAATTGCATAAATTATCTAACATAATATTCTAATAAGTTAAAACAAGTTATGTTTTTCTTCGTAAAATAGTCCATTAGTGTACCTCCGTACGAGCATAATATTATTAGGCTTTGATCCACGACGAATAAAGATTGTAGAGCTTATGAATGGAGAGATTGTAAGAGAATTTGTAGAAAAAAAAGAATATAAAAGATTGTAGGAGAAGAATATAAATATGTAAGAAAATATGCCTTCAATTTAGAAGAATATAAATTTGTAGGAGAAGATGCCTTTAATTTATTGTCAGTGCAGTTTATAACAGTTAGGAAACAGATGGTTGGCTAAATGTCGTTAACTTTTAACAACATAAATACATGAATTTCACATGACTATTTGGCAAAATATTTCATATCTCTTAATTTTGCCGAACTTTTTTCTTTTTAGCAAATTAATTTAAAATTTATTACTCTCTAAAAAGATTCATGTTATCCATTATTTATGTATTTGTTTAATGCAATCTTATGTCAACTTCTTCTTTTTGAAAATATCTTCTTTGAAGAAAATAAGGATATCCGAACCATGGCCTCTAAATAGTTTCGCCCCTGCCAATGCATAATATACGTAATGAGTCAGAGTTATGAGAGATGAAAAAATATTTATGATTCTCCCGCAAATATAATAAGTATTAATTTTTCAAATATTGCATCTTCCTTGTGTTTCAAATATTGTATCATCCTTGTGTTTGATGCGTTCCTCTTTAAACATTTTTCCGTTTAAGGTAGTATCTAGTTGAGTTAGTCGATTTATATGCCCAATAATCCTAATATATATCAAGAAAAAAAAACCATATAAGTCAAATTTAATCGTAATAAAAAAGGAATTGTTTCAAAAAAAAATATAAAGGAAACCCTACTTCTTGTTGCAAAATACTCAATACTCAATATGATATATTACAAGGAATAAATATAAAATCTAAATTTTAAAATCAACAAACTCAAGTTTAATTTGTCAAAATACTTGTTCTAATAATTTAGAATCTATGGGGGACAACACATCCACCCATCCCCCAACTCTTATCTTTCCAAGCAACCCACTGCCCACAACAAATTACATAAGAGAGATGAGGTGGTAGAGCAACCCCATCCACCATCCACTACCAGAAAAAGTCAAATTAGCGACGTTAACAAACGTTACTAAATGACCAAAAAATATTGCTAATCACTTTTAGCGACGTAATTAGCGACGTTTTAAAGAAGTCGGAACAAAGCACATCGCTGAAAGAAAAACGTCGCTAAACGTCGCTATGCCAACGTTTTTTAGCAACTTAAATGTGTCGCTAAATTAGCGACGTTTAGCGATGCATCGTCACTAATTAGCGACGTTGATTAACGTCGCTAAATGTCGCAAATTAGCGACTTATATAGCGATGTTACAGCGACATCTTTAATGACCTGACAATACTGTCATGTCAGCAATTTACGACGTACATCGACGTTTCTAGCGACATGTTTAGCGACGTCATTAGCGATGTATTTAGCGACGTGTATACACGTCGCTAAACGTCGCTAAAAACGTCGCTAATTTTACAGAAATAAAAAGAATACTGAATTGTTTCTAAACTATTATTCCTGCAGTTTATTAAATCACAATCTGTACAAATAGATCCGGAGTAACCCTCCGTTGAATTTCTGGGTTTGCCAACCCCCTTGGGTTGAACACTCAACACCGGTAAAATAACATATTTAATATGAATAATATAATAAAATTTGAAGAAAAGAAAGCATCCAGCAAATCTCATCGTAAATAATATGGCAAATATATATCCATACAATCTCATACTAAATAATAATAAAAATATAAATATCTAGCAACTAGCTATACTACTGTGGATCTGCAGGAGGCTGACCACCGGCGCGCATGAAGGATAAGAACAACTCATACTGCTCCCGTGGAATCAACACCGATGTCGATGGAGAAGGCAGTGACGTCGGTAGAGTCTGTGTCTATGTAGGCACGCCAGGAGGCCGTACCCGCTCCAAGTCTGCGAGTCACTGGTTGTAAGAATCCATGGTAGATAACAGCCTCGTACTGCTATGAACCATTGAATCATGCATCATCCTCAGCCTCTCACTCATCGATAGCTGTGATCTCTTTCCAAATCTCTGTCCTCGTCTCCTCCGGAGGTGCGCATAGAGGATCTTGCTGATGTTGGGACAACATGGGCACGACCTCCTCGACATGCTCATCTGTCCCCATGGTTCCGTTGGCAGGAGGAACGCTGGATGAGGGAGTACTATCACGCCTGGAACTACTAGTCCCAACAGTCGGAGATATGAGTGATCGATATACTGGAGTACTGGGCGACGACGATCCGGAATCAACAGTAGGCAGTACCAGAGGAGCACTCTGTCTACCTCGGGACCTGCCGAATCCTCCGTGTCGTCCTGTCATACCTGATAACAACATATGATGAATATAGAAAAACACAAATATATAGTACATTCTACAGTCAAAATGTGATGCATATCTCAAAGCATTCTACAGTCAAAATATAATACATATATTCGTTAAAATAGTATATTCTACAGTCAAAATATAGTTACATTCTACAGGCAAAATATTTTATTTTCAATCATCTTCAGAAAATTTATCTTGTTCGCCTTCCTCGTCCTCCTCTCCCTCTTCCTCCTCCTCCTCATCTTCACTTTCATCTACTTTGTCTTCGTCTTCGTCTTCCTCTTCGGATAATTCTATATCTTCTACATTGTTACTCGTGTAATAGGTAACTTCCGTTGAGTCCATTTATACAATATTTGTTACAAGAGGTAGATCGTCCTCCTGATAAGCTATTTCGTCAATGTCAAAGGTATTTCTAGCTTTAGTCTTGCATACTGCCCACCAATCCGACCTCGCTGTCCCCGGTCTAGGATAAGTTGTGAAGTATACGAGCTGAGCCTGACTTGATAGGACAAATGGCTCGTAGCCTTGATATCTACGCTTGGAGTTTATATCCATAAGGCCATGCTTGTCAATTTTCCAACCTTGATCTTGAATCGGATCGAACCATTCACACTTGAATAGCACGATATTAGCAGGTTATAAGCCATAATTATATGTCAACTCCACAATCTCTCGTAAGATGCCAAAGAAATCAATGCTTGGATCAACGTCTTTGTAGTTCGAAGATTTTATACACAAACAACTATTTTTCGTGGAATCAAGATCCAGAAAGCTGTCTCTGATAGGAGCATTTGTTAACTTGAACCTGAACCCATTCACACAGAAACTTGGCCATATTTTAACGGCAGTAATTGGTCCCTTGGCTAGAGTTCTAATAGATTCAGTCTCGGGTGTTATTAGACGATCGACCTAAATACTAAAGTAGCGATAGTAAGTTATTTGTTTTGCAAGTGCAAAATTAAAAAGTAATTACCAAGCATCTTACATATGCTCTCAACCAAGAAGGAAAATGGCCTCTCATTTCTTGTTCTACTTGTTCGTCTGTTATGTAGGGTCTAACCGACCTCAACTCATCATTATATGTACTGAAAAATAATGAAGCAACTGCTGATTAGTAGCATAATAGTATCTTATACTATTACATTGAGATGATGTAAACGTGGACGTATTAATTACTTACCCCTCTAGCTTCTCCACTAATCCTCATCGTAATTGAGTAATATATACAACTGAGCAGCCCTTAGCTCGTCATCATTCAAATATCTCTTCTTCATTATTTTCCAAAGGCTTTCCGGACGCATTGAATACTTTGAGTATTGCATCATTAGATTCCTGATATGCGTCATCGTTTTTTGGAGCTTTCGTTTTATTAGTAGCAACATGCGATTTGAAATACGTCGAGCAAAAGTTTATAATTTTAAATAGAGCCCTCAACCCGTGCCTTATTTTTTATATTTCTCTTTAGGTGATTCAGATGCTGCTCGAAGGGGTACATCTACCGATAACCGATAGGACCACCAACACGTGCCTCATAGGAAAGATGAATTGGAAAATGCTCTATAGAGTCAAAGAATCCAGGAGGAAACACCTGTCACGTCCCAGTCCCAAAAATACGTAGGACAAGACACGTAAGCATGCCAGTCATATGGATATGGCAACTCCAATATATGGAAATCAAATCCACACGTACGATGTACTATGAATATCAAATCCACAAGTGGTATAAACATATGTCACTAGTCACAGGGTACAATCTAAATCTCATCCACAGAAAATCAAATATAAATAAATAACCAGTATCTATGAAACTAGATCTCAATATAAGTATCTAAGGATGACAGTTGGATGAAAATAAATCCACTACCAACTAGAATATAAAAGTAAATACAATATAAGTACAATACAACAAACACAATATAAGAATATCAACTAACGACCACGGGGCTCGAAGAGAAGATATCCTCGAAACATATGTAACCATCCGAATCTGCGCTCCTACGAATACTCAAGAACAGATACACGTGGAAGCTCTAGGTCCTCAGAGGGACATAACAAAATACATAAAAGCATGCCAATAAAGTACTGAAATAAATATCCAATGGGTCGCCTAACCGTCTAAGTGAATGCAGTTAAGAACAACTTTCCCCACAAGTGAGCTATCTGGCTGAAAACTGGGATTGGCATGACTCTCTCGGAGAATCAAGGGCCTCAAAGCATACCGTCTTTTGAACGGCAGAGGCCGCCAAGTAGTATAGGGGTCATGACCGCCCGTATCTCTAGCAGAGCTTCCGGGTTACAGAAGAAAAAATACAAAGGAGCCCAAATATGGTACTTGTTGTTCTCCCCACCCCATGGTCTAAGCATGTCACATCCACGACATGATTTGGTCCATAGCCTATCTTTTGTACCCTAGCCCAATCCTGCAACCAAACAAGGACAAGGATTGGGCCACCGTACTACAATAGGCTATGTCCCTGGACCTCTAATAACTGCTAAGTTTTCTAGCATACAAAGTTTCTATTAGCAGTCATCCCTAACGCACGGGCCATACGTACAGGAGGCTAGACCTGTCACGCAGTCCATAATCTATATGAGACTCACACTCATGTAATAGCTGTGTCACGGCCAATGAAACCTAATGATGCTACATGATAATGGGGCAGTCTCATAAACAAGATCAATGCATATACATAAATAAAAACATATCGCGATGACACCGTCGCACGCATTTTATATAACAGTTAAAATATATTAACTAAAGACAGAAAATAGAGATGCATGCAATATATGGAATATAAATAACAGTACAATGACAAGGTATACTTGTCTGGCAAGAAGCTGCAAAATATAATGTCCATATGTCAAACACACAGGATCAGAAGCTAGGACCTCAGAACAAATATCTTCGGATGCTAAAATAGTTATCACCAACGTTCTCAAAATAAGCAAAATAGCTAGAAAGCACTTCCCTTTCATCCAATTTGGACATAGGGGCAAAATGGTAATTTCGGGTAAAAGTGGGGTCCACGTGTGGCCCACTTTACACCGAAAAATGTGCCAAGGGTAACAGTCTCTAAATAGGATAAATTATAGGTCAAATAAACTCTAGATGTCAATACGAACCCAACGGTATGTCCAAATATGGATTCCGATGGGCCAAACACAATTTTGCCCAAAAAGTCAACCGTAGGGCCTACCAATTGGCGATTTGGTCAACTATCTCAGAATTGCATGAAAATTGGGTCACAGGACCAGCACGTTACCATGAGTCCAGTGGTGCAAGTTTCGTAAAAGTTACAAAATGCGTGCACAAAATGCGTGCGACTTTCGGAAAAGTTACGATACGGGGTTTGTCCGCGGATACGGGCTGATTCCGACGCGCACACGCGTTCGAATCAGTTTTTGTGAACTCTCACGTGTTCGGTTACACTACGCGTACAGTTCGGTATACTTGGTACACGGCGGGACGATCCCGTTTGGCAGAGCGCGCTCCGTTTCACAACTTTTAAAAATCTGGGAAAAGTGTGTTCTCAGGGTTTTTCAACGAATTTAATTCTACCTACAGTAGTTAATAATCTAGGGTTATTTAGCAAAAATTAAACTAGGTCAAGTGGTCTACGTATACCAAAAAGAATCATCGAATTCGGATCTCTGTGGTGAGAGATACGAATTCGAGAACATAGGAGATCACCGCAGTTTTTTGCGATCCCAGAAATTGGTCTTTTTTTGCCAACTTTGGCGCTATTTTTGCTTATGGTTACGCGTTGTTCGAGGTCTACTATCACACAGATATGGAAGAGGGTTAAGGGGTGAGTGTACCGGTGAAGACGGGGTGGTGTTTGGTTGAGCGAGGCGACGAAAAACAACTCTGGAACACAGGTACCTCGCTGCTGAATTCTGCAGTGCACGGGGTGCGCGGGGTCACGGTCGTCGGGATTGGTTTGGACGGCCTAGCGGGGTTCTCCGGCTGCGGTGGTGGCGCTCTCTAGGTCTAGATGGGAAGAGGAAGAGTTTGGATGGTTCTAGGATTAGGGTTTAGATGGGTTATATGAACTTATATATATATATATATATATATATATATATATATATATATATATATATATGTGTGTGTGTGTGTGTGTGTGTGTGTGTGTGTGTGTGTGTGTGTGTGTGTTAAGGATTAACCGGGGGGGCGCTGCATTCCGCCGCGGGTGTATTGACTTAGCGGATGTTGCTGCCTGCTGCTTTGCAAAAAAAAAGGGTACGGGTTTAGTATAGGGTCGGGTGGCTCACTAGTGGGTTAGGGTGGTTTGGGTAATGGGTTGCGGGTAGCTAAGGATCCATTAAGGAATTAAAATCTATTTATTTTTCTAATCTTTTTTCCTTTTCTTTTTCTTTTTCTTTTTCTTTTTCTTTTTCTTTTTCTTTTTCTTTTTTTTCTTTTAAATATATATGTATATATATTTATATATATACGTATATACCCATAGAAAAATCTAGAGTTATATTAATGCATACCATTAAGCTAGCAACTGCCCAAAGGGTCTCCTATATGGAATAAATTCGGAAAAATTTCTGATGGTCCCACAATTCCCCAAAGTTCACCAATACCTAAAATAAAATTAATAAAAATCTATTTCTCCTAATTACTATAATTAAATTAATTAATTAATAATTAAAAAGGATAAATACGGTTTTTAGGAATAGGGGTTTTACATTCTACCCAACTTATAAAAATTTTGTCCTCGAAATTAAAATTAAGCCGCGGTAGAAAGTCAAGGATGGTATAAGATTTGCATTATTTAAAATGCAAGGCTAGGTTTTAAAGGAGAGGGCGATGTTGCGTGCTGCATATTCCAAAAATTATGAGAAAATCCACATGAACGAAAAATATGTTTCTTTATGTGTCATGTCCAATGGTGTGGACACCTAAATGCTCTTTTGCATAAAAGCGCCCAACCATTGAAACGTTGCACAAAGATAAAAATTGGACTAAATAATTAAAATTAATGCGCATGGGGTTCGGGAATTAATTAGAGGTACATGGGATAACATTAGGTAGGACACAAGGGTCATGGACATAGAGGGCTCATGATAAAATATTGTCATAGATTGGGTTGTACGAAACGGGTTAAAATTGTGTCTCCAATTTCGATTGGAACGAACAAGGATACAAAGTTAGAATTATTTTAGGATTAAGAAATAACGTCTGCGATGAATGTTGTGCGACTAAAATATAGCACAAGAAAGCATAATTATAAGTTGCACAAAGGTCGAAATAGAAGATGGGCATATCTAGGACAAGGATGTGGAAATTGTAGGAAGACAGTGACTAGTGAAGTGCTCCAATTATCGATGCAATGGTAAGGTGCGCTAAGTGGTACAATGTAGTAAAATAAAAAAATAAGAAAAAAATATCGTGTTTTATTTCTAATTGGATTCACCCTAGCCTTAGTCTCACTATCTAAGCCAAGTAGGTCTAAATCTTGGGTGAGGGGGTTTCACAATCCAGCCAACTTAAAATAATTTCACCCTCAAAATTAAATAAGGCATAATTTGTTAATTCCTTCATGTTCGCCTATAAGGCAAGTCAATCACAATATCTTCCAAAATTTAAAATCTATTCAAATCCATCTCAATCACTTTCAAAGTTAAGGTAACCTCTGTTTAATCAAAATCTTGTAACCACTTTTCGATTTTTAAATCATCAACCTCCAAATTTAAATTAAATCCATATAACATCTTCAAGAATTAAATAACGCATATCAAGTCCATATCACGAGCTCCAGCTATCATAATCTCCTTTAGAAAATATCTCTAAATAAATATTATTCCTATCTTCAACTTATGAAATTTTTGTGTCCTTCAAATTTTTTTTTTAAATTCAATTCACATCCTCAATATTTTAAATAGGTAATCCAACAATCAAATTTTAACTCTTAATTCAAATCATCAATTTGTAAAAAAAATTGATTCAATCCACCAATGTTCAATTCTGAAATTCTATATTTATCCTCAAAATTCGAATTGATGATTTACCTTCAATATTCAAAATTTAAATCATTTACTTAAAGTATAAATATTTGGTCCGACGCATCAAGGTTTCAAAATTCATTAAGTACTCATCATCTAACTCCTCCTTCTAAAATTCTCCATAAAAAATGACTTAATCTCTCCATCTAATCCTATTTGATCACAATCTGAAAGAATTTAACCTCAAATTAACAATGCGACTTCTACCCAACTTAGAATTTACTCATCTATCATATAAGGCTATACATCTTAAGAAAAATATTCCTCAATTTATTTTCTCATGTCATTCAATCCTCAAAACTTTAACACCGATTATATCATATATGATAGGCCCTTAATCAATTATAAAAGACAGTCACCAAATAATGCGATTGGCCTATGGGTACCTCTAGTACTATCTGTATATCAAACTTATACCAAGCACAAGGTTTCATCTTTCCAAAACAAGGGAAGACGGAAAACAATGATGAAGAGTTCAAGGGAAATGTACTAGAATAGAAGTATGGAGATCAAGGCGATTAGAGAATTCAAAAAAGGAATTGTCAAGGCAGTTGTGGATTGAAATCCTATTTGGTAATTCTTATCCACATGCTCGTATCAATACAGTTATGTAACTGATACGATCCGCTCAGACATATCTAGAGGGCAAGTACATGCATCTACTAGTCAACTAGATATCTCAATCCACGTAAAGTATTATTGCGAAGGGCAAATCAAGCGCACTATGGTTGATTAGACCGTAATACACTGATTCTGAAATGTATTATTATGGGCCCCCCAATAATACATATGTCATGAACAAGCTCGATGAAGAATAAGCTTGTAAAAACTAGGCTATAATAGCAGCATAAGTCAAGGTAGTACAGCAAATATAAATACGCTGGATTATGATGAAAGAAGGTACATAACAATTCAAGTTCACACAAATATAAGACTCTATAATCTCTACAGTTGTCATACTAATTCCTTTAACTAAGTCGATAGTCGACAAAGTAAGGGTATAGCCTCTAAGTTCTACAGTCTGAAAAAAAAAACATTGTCGTTCTAAGCTAGCATACAGTTAATGTCATTCGATTATACTTCAATAATAGGTCAAAAGACTATGTGATACTATGTTGTGAGGTATACTACCCAACTTATAACAGTAAACTAGTACTATAATCGTCCTAAGGATACCGTAGAAACTCTTGTTAAGGTCTACGAGAAGGGGTCTTGATACTTATTAGGGTATCCTCTCATATTACATAGGTCATGGTCGTCTTAAGTCTTAGTCATAGCGCTTATAGAGTAAGTGTCAATAGTAAGAATGGAAAGTTGCTGGCCTTCAAGGGAAAAGGGGATATAACTCGTATCGAGGTGGGGGTACATGCTACGCAATTTAAAACTAAGGGATAATCACCAGGTCACAATCTACAAGAATAACTTAAACCATCAAGTTCTAACTACTAAGCACACAATTTCAAAATTTAACATTAACAACTATAATCCTAGTACTATATGTCCTTAACACAGAATAAAATCACCTGGCCTACAATCGGAAGTGTCAGATGGCACGAGTTGAAAGATGAAAAGAAGAAACGTAATTAGTCGTCACACAATAGCGAGCACTATGGTTGCAGAGGAGCAGTATATGAAATTAAAATAGAGGGCTCTAGATAACATCATGGTTTTCTAAGGAAAGATGCTTTGCTAATCTCTATGTTGAGGTATGATCAAGGGAAATGTTATATTCATTCTCTTTGGCCTCCTAGGGTACTGTCTGCTAATAATAAGGCAATGATCTAAGTTTATAGTTCTCCAATACTATCTAACTATGAAGGTTAGGTTCAGTTCTAATATTAAATTTTGGTTTTCTATTGGATCCTCAATACTAGGGTCAAACATTATGGTAAAAACTTCTAACTAACTCTAGTAGTGTCTATACTACCCTCACGTCCTCATAATACATCAAGGGGTAATGGTAAACCAATCTATAGATAAGGAATTCTAGGGTTCACTAGATATTCTAAACTTAATGGTGTGTCAACACTCTAGTTGTACTCTTAATAGGAAGGTTATCCTACTTATCAGTTAATAACAGGGACTCCTATATTCTATGAGGGGCTATACTCAAGGAACTCATTAGGGAAGCACATGAATCAAGCAGGATGCAATTTTTCAAATAGAACAGATTTGAAGAAGAGCGAATCATAGTCAATTGTGGATGAGATCCTATACTCTATTCCTAGGTGCAGGCTTGCTCAGTACAGTAACGTAACCGAGACAATATGCTCTCGACCTGCATGGGCCACCACTAAAAATATGTTACGCCCAGTCCCAAAAATACGTAGGACTAGGACACGTAAGCATGCCAGCCGTATGGATATGGCAACTCCAATATATGGAAATCAAATCCACACGTACGATATACTATGAATATCAAATCCATAAGTGGTATAAACATATGTCACTAGTCACAGGGTACAATCTAAATCTCATCCACAAAAAATTAAATATAAATAAATAACCAGTATCTATGAAACTAGATCTCAATATAAGTATCTAAGGATGATAGTTGGATGAAAATAAATCCACTACCAACTAGAATATAAAAGTAAATACAATATAAGTACAACACAACAAACACAATATAAGAATATCAACTAACGACTACGGGGCTCAAAGAGAGGACATCCTCGAAACATATGTAACCATCCGAATCTGCGCTTCTGCGAATACTCAAGAACATATACACCTGGAAGGGCCAGGTCCTCAGAGGGACATAACAAGATACATAAAATCATGCCAATAAAGTACTGAAATAAATATCCAATGGGTCGCCTAACCGTCTAAGTGAATGCAGTTAAGAACAACTTTTCCCATAAGTGAGCTATCTGGCTGAAAACTGGGATTGGCATGACTCTCTCGAAGAATCAGGGGCCTCAAAGCATATCGTCTTTTGAATGGCAGAGGCCGCCAAGTAGTATAGGGGTCATCACCGCCCGTATCTCCAGCGGAGCTTCCGGTTTACAGAAGGAAAAGTGCAAAGGAGCCCAAATGCGGTACTTGTTGTTCTCCCTACCCCATGCCCTAAGCATGTCATATCCATGACACAATTTGGTCCATAGCCTATCTTTAGTACCCTAGCCCAATCCTGCAACCAAACAAGGACAAGGATTGGGCCACCGTACTACAATAGGCTATGTCTCTGGACCTCTAATAACTGCTAAGTCTTCTAGCATACAAAGTTTCTATTATCAGTCATCCCTAACGCACGGTCCATACGTACAGGAGGCCAGACCAGTCACGCAGTCCATGATCTATATGAGACTCACACTCGTGTAATATCTGTGTCATGGCCAATAAAACCTAATAATGCTACATGATAATGGGGCAGTCTCATAAACAAGGTCAATGCATATACATAAATAAATACATATCGCGACGACACCGTCGCACGCATTTTATATAACAGTTAAAATATATGAACTAAAGACAGAAAATAGAGATACATGCAACATATGGAATATAAATAACAGTACAATGGCAAGGTATACTTGCCTGGCAAGAAGCTGCAAAATGTAATATCCAAATGTTAAACACACAGGATCAGAAGCTAGGACCTCAGAACAAATGTCTCCGGATGCTGAAATAGATATCACCAACGTTCCCAGAATAAGAAAAATAGCTAGAAAGCACTTCCGTTTCGTCCAATTTGGACACAGGGACAAAACGATAATTTCGGGTAAAAGTTGGGTCCACGTGTGGCCCACTTTACACAAAAAAATGTGCCAAGGGTAACAGTCTCTAAATGGGACAAATTATAGGTCAAACAAACTCTAGATGTCAATACGAACCCAACGGTATGTCCAAATGTGGATTCCGATGGGCCGAACATAATTTTGCCCAAAAAGTCAACCGTGAGGCCCGCCAATTGGCGACTTGGTCAACTGTCTCAGAATTGCGTAAAAATTGGGTCACAGGACCAGCGCGTTACCACGAGTCCAGTGGCAAAAGTTTTGTCGTAATTGGACGAGCGTGCATAAAATGCGTGTAACTTTTGCAAAAGTTACGACACAGAATTTGTCCGCGGATACGGGCTGATTTTGACGTGCACACGCGTCCGAATCTATTTTCGCGAACTCTTATGTGTCCGGTTATACTACGCGTACTGTTTGGTATACTTGGTACACGACAGGGCGATCCCGTTTGGCGGGGCGCACTTCGTTTCACAACTTTTGGAAATCTGGGAAAAGTGTGTTCGCGGAGTTTTCCAACGAATTTAATTCTACCTACAGTAGTTAATAATCTAGGTTTATTTAACAGAAATTAAACTAGGTCAAGTGGTCTACGCATACCAAAAAGAATCATCGAATTCGGATCTCTGTGGTGAGAGATACGAATTCGGGAACATAGGTGATCACCGTAGTTTTCTGCGATCCCAGAAATTGGTCTTTTCTGCCAACTTTGGCGTTGTTTTCGCCTATGGTTACGTGTTGTTCGAGGTCTACTATCACACAGATATAGAAGAGGGTTAAGGGGTGAGCGTACCGGTGAAGACGGGGTGGCATTTGGTTGAGCGAGGCCACGAAAAACAACTCTGGAACACAGGTACCTCGCTGCTGAATTCTGCAGTACGTGGGGTGCGCGGGATCGCGATCGCCGGGATTGGTTTGGACGGCCTGGCGGGGTTCTTCGGCTGCGGTGGCAGCGCTCTCTAGGTCTAGATGGGAAGATGAAGAGTTTAGATGGTTCTGGGATTAGGGTTTAGATGGGTTATATGAACTTATATATATATATATATATGTGTGTGTGTGTGTGTGTGTTAAGGATTAACAGGGGTGGCGCTGCATTTCGCGCGGGGATGCATTGGCTTAGCGGATGTTGTTGCCTGCTGCTTTGCAAAAAAAAAAAGGGTGCGGGTTTAGTATAGGGTCGGGTGGCTCACTAGTGGGTTAGGGTGGTTTGGGTAATGGGTTGCGGGTAGCTAAGGATCCATTAAGGAATTAAAATCTATTTATTTTTCTAATCTTTTTTCTTTTCTTTTTCTTTCTTTTTCTTTTAAATATATATGTATATATATTTATATATATACATATATACCCATAGAAAAATCTAGAGTTATATTAATGCATACCATTAAGCTAGCAACTGCCCAAAGGGTCTCCTACATGGAATAAATTCGAAAAAATTTCTGATGGTCCCATAATTCTCCAAAGTGCACCAATACCTAAAATAAAATTAATAAAAATCTATTTCTCCTAATTAGCCACTAATTACTACAATTAAATTAATTAATTAATAATTAAAAAGGGTAAATACGGTTTTTAGGAATAGGAGTTTTACAACACCTTCTCGAGCTTACATAGTGTTACCACAATGTCCTTCTCTTGCTTTTCTAGACGATCGACGAGCAACTTAGTACAACAAAGATCTCTGAAGAATATGCTGAGCTCTGTCAATGGATCCCAAATGACCTGCGGTAAGAATTCCTGAAATGCAATCGGAATTAACCTCTCCATGAATACGTGACAATCGTGGCTCTTCATACCCGCCAGTTTATTCTCCTTGAGGTCGACGCATCTTCTCAAGTTCGACACGTACCCGTCTAGAAACTTTAGACCCTGAATCCACCGACAAAGTCTCCCTTTATACTCTTTCTCCAGTGAGAAAACTGACTTAGGTTGCTTTAACTTTCCATTCCCCTCTTCTATCAAATGTAATGCAGGACGTCTACATATTTCTTCTAAGTCCAACCTGGCCTTCGGATTATCTTTCGTCTTCCCCTTTACCTCCATTATAGTATTAATTATGTTATCAAACACATTCTTCTTGATATGCATTACATCAAGGTTATGTCTGATCAGATTGGTGCTCCAATATGGCAGATCCCAGAATATACTCATCTTCGTCCAGTTATAGGTGTGACCAAATCCGTCACACTTGTACCCCTTAGCAGGCTCTTCGATAGCATTTGGTAAATCTTTTACCTCTTCCCATATCGTGTATCTAGGCCACCTTGGCGGTGGATTGGCTTCTCCACAACTCCCGCACGAAAAGCATTACGGTTCCTCCGGTACGGATGATCCTTCGGCAAAAATTATCGATGACAATCGAAGAAGCACGGTTTGCCTCTGTGTTTCAAACGAAAAGCCTTAGTACGGTCCATGCAATACGGACATGAGAGACGACCATGGGTGCTCCATTCCGATAATATTCTATAGGCTAAAAGTCGTTGATGGTCCACATAAGTGCTGCCCTCATCTGAAAATTCTGCTTTCTAGAAACATCGTACGTGTTGGCACCTACTTCCCACGGCTAATTCAACTCATCTATCAAAGGCTGTAAATACACATCGATGTTCCTCTTCAGATTGTTCGGACCAAAAATAATAACGGTTAGGAACATATACGGAGTCTTCATGCATATCCAAGGTGGTAGATTGTACAGAGTGACGATCACAGCCAACAAATACTGGGAGCCTGAAAGTCCGAATGGGGTAAAACCGTCAGAGGAGAGCCCCAATCTGATATTACGCGGATCCGAAGCAAAATCTGGATACTCTCGATCAAAGTGCTTCCATGCTTCTCCATCAGATGGATGATCCAATACTCCTTCGATCTATTTTCGCCTGTGCCAACTCATGTTTTCTGTAGTCTCCTTAACCATAAACAACCGCTGCAACCGCGACGTCAAAGGCAAATAGTGCATCGAATCGGTAGGCTTTCTTGCACCGACAGACTTTCCTCTAACAGTGGTCTTGTAGCGATCAGTACCACAGAATCTGCACGCATCTTCATCCTTGTCGTCTTTGTAGTACAGCATGCACCTGTTGCGACATGCATCAATTTTTTCGTATTCCATCCAGAGCTATCTCACTATCCTCTTAGATCGATAGAAGTCATTAGGCAACTTTGCACCCTCGGGCAAGATCTCTATAATCAAATCGATCTGTCGATTATAGCATTCTTGTGACATGTTAAAATCGGAATTGATGCTCAATAATCTTGTAACCACCTCCAACGGTGAATGATCCTCATAACCAGGATATAGTGGAGTCCTTGCATTCTCCAGCAACTCCATAAACTTTGCAGCATCGGCATTCGGTGCCTCCTCAGCTGTATCATAATTGTTCGGATTGCAACTAGGTTTCGCCGTATCATAATTGTCCAGATTAAAATTAGGCCCCGCCGCATCATAAATCATGTTCACCCACCCGTCGTCGTAAGCATCGTGGTCATGGACATCCATATATGGCTCCACATAAGGCTCCGACTCCGATGCTAGAGACACAAGTTCTTCGTGCGCGGTCCACTGATAGTAATTTGGCGTGAAATCCTTCGAGTACAAATGAGATGTGACTTCCACTTCTTGATGATATTTCCTGTTGTGATATCTCACACACGGATACTTAATTTTGGTACCGTCTATGTACTAAGGAAACGTCTTGGCGAACTGCAGGAACTGCTGTATACCCTCAATGAATTCATCTCGCATACCGCACATGTTATCAGGATGACGATTGTACATCCATGAACGATGATGCAGATAGTAATTCATATCCATTTCTAGATACTTCTGCAAAAATGAACGTATGTATCATATAAATTATTACATACAGTTGTTTATCACCTAACTTAATAACTTAACCGTACTATAAAAATCATAACTGATATAATACATACTTTCATTTATCAAAGTCTAAAATAAGCAATATTCAAAACAACTAACCATTTAAACTAACACATACACCTATCAACTAACAGTCATCAAGTATTAACTTACCTACAAACTGAGAACAATACCCAACTAACATATAACATTAACCACCCTTTAACATATAACTTAACATTTACTAACAATTGATACTACATCATGGCCTCTAATTCGAATACCAAACTAAAAGTCATATCTAATTATCATACTCCTACAATTACCTAACACTAACCTTCACCATATACTAACCATCATCAATCATCTAACTACAGACAGTGTGCCACTGAACTAACAGTCATCAACTTCAAGTTCCACAATCAACTTCATGCCCTGGACTTAACTGTATTCAAATCTGAACACAACACCCACTGAACTACACCTAAACAGCAACCTGATTCCCCCACATTGATGCTTACTGCAGTTCTTCCTACGGTGGACTATCTGACTACCTCTCCCCCCATAGCACTATGAACTGCACTATAAGTGTGCAGTCAACACACTACAGATAGTGTGCCATACTACAGAACTGTAGCTTCCCCCAACCATACTCCTAGCTCACTGACTTACCTCAACATGCTCCAATGCATATTGGGCTGATGTGCCTCAAGTCTCCCCTGCTCACTGCTAGTAAGCAGTGCTCACTGTTGCTTTTACCTCTACTTGCCATGCTTACATGTGTACCTCAATCTATGTGCTTGTGGGCACTCAAACCCGAGCCCCCTCATATATTTACCATTGCACATCTAAAACCCAACTTGAGTCACGCTCACTGATACACTTGTATCAGTATACACCATCTCTTCACTCATTTGCTGCTAACATAGGACACCACTATGATACCCTCAACTTTGATATACCCTCCCTGCATACTTCAATAACACTCTCACACACACTCTAACTAACATAAAAGTATCAATACCAACCACACAAATAACACTAACAATACAGACACTATACGTACTGGCATTTGGTGCCAATAGTCACTGCTCCTGTTGCTTTCTCGACGTTTAGTGCACATACATTTTAGTGTGCATGTGTGTGTCGAGTGTAGTATCAGGGTGTAATCGTGGGGGATAGGTAGGTGTTAGGAATCAATCCTGATCAAAAACCCTAACCCTAACCCTAACCCCAGGTGAAAAAACCTAACCCTAACCCTAACCCTAGGTCCTGATCAGTGTCTGTATCAGTGTGTGTGTGTGTGTGTGTGTGTGTGTGTCGTGTCTGTGTCTGTGTCACATGTGTGTCCTGTGAGAGAGAGCGAGAGAGAGAGAGAGAGTTAGGGTTTACCTAGAGCTCGAAGAGGAGGAGGGGGATGCCGGAGTAGCCGCTGTGGAGAGCCGGTCGCCGGAGCGGGGGGGGGGGAAGAAATTTTTTTGTTTTTGAAATCGAAATAATTTCGATAGATGGGGAAAAACGAAACCGAGCCTTAATTAACCAAATTTTAGCGACGTTTAGCGACGTCAAATAAAAATGTCGCTAAATTAAATTTTAGCGACGTCATAGACGTCGCTAAACACGTTGCTAAATATTTTTAATATAAACGTCGCTAAATTAGACATATTAGCGACGTTTAGCGACCTTAATTGAACTTATAGCGACTAATCTTTTAAAATCTTAATAAAAGTCGCTAAACGTCGCTAAATATCGCCATTTAGCGACGTCTAGCGACGTTTTTACTTGGAGTCGCTAATTTATATATTATTAGCGACGTTTTCTTTGATGTCGCTAAAATACGTTGCTAATCCTGCTTTTTCTAGTAGTGATCTCAAATTCTCCTCCTCCTCCTTCTCTAGTTCTTGATATATCAGATCCGGTCCCAAGATCCGCCATGGGAATATAAATCTGTAGGAGAAGGTGCTTTTAATTTATTGCCAGTGCAGTTCATAACAGTTAGGAAACAGATTGTTGGCCAAATGTCGTTAACTTTTAACAAAATAAATACTTGAATTTCACATGCCTATTTAGCAAAATGTTTCATATCTCATAATTTGGCAGAACTTTTTCTTTTTAGCAAATTAATTTAAAATTTATTACTCTCTAAAAAGATTCATGTTATCCATTATTTATGTTATTTTTTTAATGCAATCTTATGTCTACTTCTTCTTTTTTGAAAATATCATCTTTGAAGAAAATAAGAATATCCAAACCATGGCCACCAAATAGTTTTGTCCCTTCCAATGCATAATGTACATAATGAGTCAGAGTTATGAGAGATGAAAAAATATTTATGATTCTTTCGCAAATATGAGAAATATTAATTTTTCAAATATTGTATCTTCCTTGTGTTTCAAATATTGTATCTTCCTTGTGTTTAATGCATTCCCCTTTAAACATTTTCCCATTTAAGGTAGTATCTAGTTGAGTTAGTCGATTTATATGCCCAATAATCCTAATATATATCAAGAAAAAAAATCATATAAGATCAAATTTAATCGAAATGAAAAAATAATTGTTTCAAAAAAAAATTATAAGGGAAACCCTACTTCTTGTTACAAAATACTCAACATAAAATATGATAGATTATATGGAATAAATTTAAATTTTAAATTCTAAAATCAACAAACTCAAGTTTAATTTGTCAAAATACTTGGTCTAATAAGTTAGAATCTATAGGAGACAACACATCCACCCATCCCCCAACTCCCATCTTTCCAAGCAACACACTACCCACAACAAATAACATAAGAGAGATGAGGTGGTAGAGAAACCCCATCGACCATCTCAAATTCTCCTCCTCCTCCTCCACCTCTAGTTCTTGATATATCGGATCCGGAACCAAGATCCGCGATGGAAATATAAATCTGTAGGAGAAGATGCCTTCAATTTATTGCCAGTGCAGTTTATAACAGTTAGGAAACAGATTGTTGGCCAAATGTCGTTAACTTTTAACAAAATAAATACTTGAATTTCACATGCCTATTTGGCAAAATGTTTCATATCTCATAATTTGGTCAAACTTTTTTCTTTTTAGCAAATTAATTTAAAATTTATTAGTCTCTAAAAAGATTCATGTTATCCATTATTTATGTTATTTTTTAATGCAATCTTATGTCTACTTCTTCTTTTTTAAAAATATCATCTTTGAAGAAAATAAGGTTATCCAAACCATGGCCACTAAATAGTTTCACCCCTGCCAATGCATAATGTACATAATGAGTCAGAGTTATGAGAGATGAAAAAATATTTATGATTCTTCCGCAAATATGAGAAGTATTAATTTTTCAAATATTGTATCTTCCTTGTGTTTCAAATATCGTATCTTCCTTGTGTTTGATGCGCTCCCCTTTAAACATTTTCCTATTTAAGGTAGTATCTAGTTGAGTTAGTCGATTTATATGCCCAATAATCCTATATATATCAAGAAAAAAAACCATATAAGATCAAATTTAATCGTAATGAAAAAGGAATTGTTTCAAAAAAAAATTATAAGTGAAACCCTACTTCTTGTTACAAAATACTCAATATATTTAAAATATGATAGATTACAAGGAATAAATTTAAATTTTAAAATTTAAAATCAACAAACTCAAATTTAATTTGTCAAAATACTTAGTCTAATAAGTTAGAATATATAGGGGACAACACATCAACCCAACTCCCATCTTTCCAAGCAACCCACTGCCCACAACAAATTACATAAGAGAGATGAGGTGGTGAGCAACCCCATCCACCATCTCAAATTCTCCTCCTCCTCCTCCTCTAGTTCTTGATATATCGGATTCGACCCCAAGATCCGCCTGGAAATATAAATCTGTAGGAGAAGATGCCTTCAATTTATTGCTAGTGCAGTTTATAACAGTTAGAAAACATATTGTTGGCCAAATGTCGTTAACTTTAAAATATATATATATATATATATATATATATATATATATATATATATATATATATATATATATGAATTTCATATGACCATTTGGCAAAATGTTTCATATCTCATAATTTCGTCGATTTTTTTTTAGCAAATTAATTTAAATTTTATTACTCTCTAAAAAGATTCATGTTATCTATTATTTATGTTATTTTTTTAATGCAATCTTATGTCTACTTCTTCTTTTTTGAAAATATCATCTTTGAAGAAAATAAGGATATCCAAACCATGGCCTCCAAATAGTTTCACCCCTGCCAATGCATAATGTACGTAATGAGTCAGAGTTATGAGAGATGAAAATATATTTATGATTCTTCCGCAAATATGAGAAGTATTAATTTTTCAAATATTGTATCTTCTTTGTGTTTGATGCAATCTTTTCTCTTTAAAACATTTTTTCGTTTAAGGTAGTATCCAGTTGAGTTAGTCGATTTATATGCCCAATAATCCTAATATATATCAAGAAAAAACATATAAAATCAAATATAATCGTAAAGAAAAAAAAATTGTTGAAAAAAAAACATATATAAAAGAAACTCTACTTCTTGTTACAAAATACACAACATAAAATATGATAGATTAAAAAAAAATATATAAGATTTAAAATCAACAAACTCAAAGTTTAATGTGTCAAAATACTTGGTCTAATAAGTTAGAATCTAATGGGAGGACAACACATCCACCCATCCTCCAACTCCCATCTTTCCAAGTAACCCACCGCCCCCAACAATTTACATAAGAGAGATGAGGTGGTAAGCAACCCCATCCACCATCTCAAATCCTCCACCTCCTCTTCCACCAGCAGTTCTTGATATATCGGATCCGGTCCTAAGATCCGCCATGGGAAAGGCGAGATCGCCCCCGGCGGCTGCGGCGGCGGCGGTCGGATCCGGATCCGAGCCGGCGCCCCGCTACCGCGGGGTCCGGAAGCGGCCGTGGGGCCGGTTCGCCGCCGAGATCCGCGACCCGTGGAAGAAGGCCCGGGTCTGGCTCGGCACCTTCGACTCCGCCGAGGACGCCGCCCGCGCCTACGACTCCGCCGCCCGCCGCCTCCGCGGCCCCAAGGCCAAGACCAACTTTCCCTCCGCCGCCTCCTCCGACGATCTCCTCCGACCCCCTCAGCACCAGATCCATCAGCAGCAGAAGCAGCAGAAGCAGCACCAGATCCAGCAGCAGCAGCGTCCCGCCACCAGCAGCCACAGCAGCACCGTCGAGTCCTTCAGTGGGCCCCGCCGGCTCACTCTCGTCCGATCGGCGCCGCCCGTCGTCGTCGAGAGGACGGACGGAGGGGATTCGGACTGCCACAGCGACTGCGGATCGTCGGCGTCCGTTGTGGATGACGGGGAAGGAGATGTCGTCGCGTCGGTCCGTTACGGTCAGCAGAGGACGCCGCTGCCCTTCGATCTGAACTTGAGCCCGCCGATGGAGGACGAGCTGCAGGCGACTGTGCTGAGGCTTTGATGTTTCGTTCGGAAAATTTTCTACCTCCCCCAACCCGTTTTTTTTTCTTCTAATTACTATTTTTAGTTCTTTTTCTTTGGGTTTCTAAATGTTATGGTTATGATGATGATGATGATTATCTCCGTTATTTTGTATGGGAGGTATATGGTGTTGAAGATCGATGGATTTGAATGGTTGTTTTAAGGATCCATCTTTCCTGTACAAAGAAAAAAAAAAATTTCTGTCTCTCTATGCTATGCTAAGAATTGTTTTGGTAGGAGAAAAAAAAAGTTGTTAAAGTTTCTACTTCTTGATTATATGTTCTTGTGCAGCTACTCCGAAATACTCTGGACACACCAAAATAGGTGTTGAATTTGTGTCGCCGTTGTGTCTCATTGGTGTAGGTGTAGAGATGTAGCCGTTTCGTGGTTTGCAAGACACGGCACTTGACTGTCGTGTCTAGCCTGGTGTGGCTGCCTAATGGTCACATTAGGATGGAAAATTCCTGTCACCAAACCTTAAGGAGGTGCTTAATGAAGAAGGTATGTATGTGTATAATTTCATATGCAAATGTGGACATATAACCATGATGTGTTTGTGCCGGCGGCGTGTGCCGTGCCGGTGTATTCTGATGTAGATTGCTGTGCATGTGTATTCTGATGTAGGTTCAGCTTGGGACGAACCCCAGCAAGTGTCTTCTTCGCTTGTACCTGAGTTCAGTCTTCTTCGCTTGTACCTGAGTTCAGTGTTCTAAAAGGCAGACTAGGTGGCGTTTGGCTGAAGTCTCCTTAGACGTCCACCTAGCACCCTCCTGATGTTCGACTAGGCATGTTTTTCGGTTTTGGAAATTTTTTATGCAATGTTTAGTAAATTTTTTGATTTTCTTTTGATTTTTTTTATCCATCTAGATCTAGGTGGACTAGACGCTAGTCGACGGGTCTCCAGCTGACTAGTGTCTAGCGTTTTTTACAAACTGCGTGAGCTTAAGCCAGCATGATTGTGCTGTGCCATGTTTACACAGTCGGTGGTGGTGGGAGATGGTGATGAGATTTGTGAGGGGGGTTGTAGTGTGATTCAATTACTTTCTCTACTATGATGCTTGCACAAGTGAATTAAATGAGAGGAGGTAACATGGGTTGTGGTCTGATGGTTTTGTTGGCTTGATCATTGGGTTGGGTTATTGAGTACAAGTGTCAGTTTTATTGGTGATAAAGAGTGATGGTGGTGGTGGTGGTGGTTGATTATACTGGAGATCTTTAGATTTTTTGAAGCAGAGTGCTAGAATAATTTTCCTTTTTGCTGGTTGTTGTGTCTAGAAAAAACTAGAATCTCAAGATTTTTCAAGCAGATATGTAAGTTATCATTCTGCTTCCCACTATAAGTGTATATAGACTAGTTTTTTGAAGCAGAGTGCTAGAATAATGGACTGTCAGAATAAGTATATATACACTATTACTCTCTGTGACCAAGCAAACATGATATCAGAGTACCCATGCTGGAATTCTCTACAACTTTACCTCACTGTCAATTCGCTGAATTCAGTTCTATATTCAATTTTCTGAATTCAGTTCTAAGTTCAAAATGGGTTTTGACCTGCAAGTGAATAATAATCTTTAGCCCAATCTTTAACCCTCGTCACAAGTCCATATTTGTAATGAAGGTTGATGGATTTGTTACTCCTCTAGATTGGATCTCAAGAATATTGTTACACTCTGAAAAGACACTACAAAGTTGGTGCCACTTTAACTTGGTAAACCAGAAATGAGAACTGGAACTGAGAATTGTTCCTCCCTTGGTATGGATCATGTGGCTGTGTTTGCCGTTTCTCTTTGTTGTGGGACACTCGAGATCAGGGACAATACTGGATTGGACTCTTCTACGTTGCCGGTCATGGAGTGTCCATGCCGGCCTGTAGTCACGTGGCGGCCAGCCATTGGCTCCCTCAGACCCGGTGAGCCCGAGCTAGCGGGGGGGTGGGCAATGGCGGCCAGTGTCGTGGACGCGGGCCAGCACGAACACCCCCGAGAGCAGACAAAATAGTATTTTCGTACTGGATTATAATCACGCACATAACTAGGGTTAGTGTACTCACTTAACAGTCATGAGGAGGCCAAAGTTACTAGATGACATGCAAATTAATTGAAATCCCATGTGGAAGCCAAAGTTACTAATAAGCCGACATGCAAATTATTGAAATCATACGAATGCAAACTATAACTCTCCTAATTGCAATCCAAACGTAGACCAATGGAACGGAAAATTTCGTTCAGAGCAACGAAGATAAAAAAAAATTCACTGAAAGTATCAAATTTAGAAAATTTACAATAATAGCATCAGAACGTCCTTTCTAAGGACATTTTACGCTTTTCAATACTTTTCCGTCCAGCTCCGTTAGAAAAGTATATATATATATATATATATATATATGAAAACGTCCTTTGGAATAGCGTTTTTCCTAGGAAAAATATCAGAAAATTTACTGTAGCGAAATAAATTTATATTAAATTCATGTAAACAAAACAAGTTTGAAAATTTTGAAAAAAAGTCAGGGTCTGCCAACAGTGTTGGCGGAAAACACAACTAGTGTACACGTAAGCAGCCAAAATTTTTTTTAAAAAAAACGTGAGCCCCACGGTCAATTTTCGCCAACAGAGTTGGCTGAAATTGGGGTGGGGGGGCCAATTTCAGCCAACTCAGTTGGCGAAAATTGGCCCCGTGGGGCCCACGTTTTTTTTTGGTTTTGTTTGGTTTGGTTTTTTTACTTTGTTTGGTTTGATTTTTTTCGTTGGTTTATTGTAATTAGTTATATTTTTGTTTTATTTATTTAGTTTAGTATAGTTTTGTAATTAGATTTAAGTAAATTTATTTTAACGAAATAAAATTAAAATAAATTATTTGGAAAGAAATATTTATAAATATTATTTTCGAAAATTTGTTTCCAAAGCATCAAAATTTGTATAAATTCCATCTAAAGCATAAAAGTTTAAAAAATTACGAAAAAAATATCAATATGAATTGGACGTTTATATTTAAAAATATTATATTTTTATCGTAAATTTTTTCGTCGTTAACAAACGTTAAAAAATAATAATATTAAAAATCTGTCGTAAGACTATTACGTCTGCCGTCGAGCAGACTTCGAGCGTCCATAACTACTTGTTTTTAAATCGTTTTTCGTTAAATAATAAGTCGATTTGTATGTTTTCGACGAGTGTAACACAAATCATGTAGAAAAAAAATTTATCCGAAACAAGACGCATATGTTACAGGCAAAAATATAAATTTTAAAACTTTAAAGTATCATAACTTTTGACTGGGAGATAGAAACAAGGCCCAGTTTGTGCCAAAATGATCGTATGGAAAAGTGCTACAGAATAAACCATTTCACCGTTTGACGGACTTTAAAAAATTTTAGAATCGTCAAAAAACGATATTTCGACCTCCAAATTTGACTTTCGGTAATATTATTTTTGAATATTTAAAATTTACTGTAGTGAAATAAATTTATATTGGATGTGGGGGCCCACGAATTTAAAACGATGTTTCGATCTCCAAAAAAAATTTACAAACATTTTAATTAATTATTTTATGTCTATTATGAAAAAAACTAATAAAACAAAATAAATAATGAAACCAAACCAACTAAACCAACCAAAACAAACCAACCCAAACCACCCAAAAAATTCGTGGGCCCCACACCCAAATTCAGCCAACATAGTTGGCTGATTTTGGGTGTGGGGCCCACAGTTTTTTTGGGTGGTTTGGGTTGGTTTGTTTTGGATGGTTTTGGTTGGGTTTTTTTTGTTGGTTTGTTTTAGTTGGTTTTGTTTGATTATTTGGTTTAGTTTTTTTATTTAGTTTTTTTAGCCAATAATTTCAGCCAACATTTTTTTATTTAGTTTTTTTTATTTAGTTTTGTTTTGGATTTTAATTTTTTTTATTTAGTTTTGTTTTGAATTATGGTTTGCTTTGGTTTTTTTATTTATGGATTGATGTTGGTTCAGGAATTGGTTCACGTTGAAGGGGATAATGCTCCTCGGTTTGGTTTAACAAGGAGACAATAATGACTACTGAGAGACAAGAGTTAACAGGAAAAAAAGAAGAAAAGACTTGAGTGGGAAAAAAGAAGAAGAGACATGAGTGGGGAAAAAGAAGAAGATGTGAGGAAAAAAGAAGAAGAGACGTGAGTGGGAAAAAAGAAGAAGAGACGTGAGAGAAAAAATAAAGAAATAAGGGACATGTCTCGTGGGGGATGAGAGAGAGGAGTACAACAGAGAAGAAGTTGGTGCGAGGTGGGAGCTATAAGAAGAGAAGGAGGAAGAAGAACAGAATGCAAGGAGGAAGAAGAAGAGAGTGCACTACGATCATTTACAGCATTCCTTGTGAGCACGTAGCAGCAATTTGAGCAGCCTTAATTTTCTCTCATTTGTAAGTGGACACAGCAGTCTTGTGAGCACAACAATCCTTATTGTTGAAGGTCTTTATTCTATTCTTCTTCATTTATACTCTTATTTGTATATGCAATATTTGATGTTAGTTTTTAGTTTTTAAATATAAGTTATGTAATGTGCAAAATTACGGGCAGCCAAAATTTATTTTTTGACAACCATAATTGTACAGATGGACAGCCAAAACGACGGACGTATTCCTGGAGGCCCTACTACGAATTTAATAATCCAGCAACATGCAAAACATATATCTACTTTGGTATTTTAAGGGAAGGTACAATAAAATATAATTGTGTAAATAAATATGAATGATATTTTGTACATGTCTACTAATAACATCGTCTATGTTTTTCATATATAGCAATACGATTATACTAATAATGAACGGTGCCGGGAGCATGCCTCATGGCGTCACGATAACAGACTTGGGTATTGGAGGTTGATCGACCACTAGGTGGCACTGTTGAAAATATTTGGCTTTTATTATGTTGACAAGATACATTTTATGCAACACGATAGAGACTTAATCTTCAGTTTAGTTGAGCGTTGGTGGCCCGGACGAAATACCTTTCAGCTACCATTCGGAGAGATGAGTATTATTCTAGCAGATGTGGCAAATATTTTAGGTTTACCTATTACGGGTGAACCTATAATATTTGATAAATCAATTTCTGCCGACACTATGATTACAAAGTACCTTGGTGTGGAGGTACCGCGTAATAAACGTGGTAAAAATCTTGTGACGTTTACGTGGCTCCGTCATAACTTTTTGTACCTAGATCGTATTGGTGATCAAGTTATCTCAGTTGATGAGGATCGGGTAAGTATAGTTTTTTTTGCAACTTATGTTATTATTTACGTAGTATATTTTTAATTGAATTTAACGCATATAATGTTTTTATCATTTGTTCAGGTCATTGCTTGCACCAGAGCCTACTTGCTAGGTTTATTAAGCGGAATGTTGTTTCCCGACTCATCCAATTTAGTTGATTTATGTTTTTTACCTTTTTTGGTAGACCTGACCGCACCTACGCGGCACGCTTAGGGAGCGTCAGTGTTGGCATATTTGTATAGTTCTATGACAGATTTTGTACAATTTGAGGACATGAATGCAACGAAGGTAAATCTAAGTGGTTGTGCGACATTAATACAGGTATGAAAATATGTGCACTTATATCATATGAAAAGTTTTACTTAATTTCATTTACATTGAAAATATATGCACTTATATCATATGGTCATATTTTCTAGGTTTGGTCCTACGACCACTTTCACATTGGTAGGCCAGTCTCCCGCATTAATACCGACGTTGGTGTCTTTCCGTCAGCTTTACGGTGGACTACGGATGCAGCAGATCCAGTACACTGTGAACATGCGGCTATCTCTTTATACCGGGTCAAATTTGACACACTGAAGTATAACGAGGTAAAATATCTGTATTATTATTTTATAAAGTCATTATAACCATTTTCTTATAATTTTTTGTCATAAAATAGGTGACATACTGTCCATAACGGCTTGAGCATAATCCTACTGAAATCCAAACAACAGCCTATGACCTTAGTGTCCATAGTTGTTTCCTGATATTCGACGGTGAAATCATGTATCATCCAGCTGATCGCGTTATGTGACAATTCTGGGTGAAACAAAATTTAATATGTATTCGGTGTTCCCTATAAATATCATTTATAACATGCGATGGACTATACGACTGATTATCACGAATTTTATCAATAATCTTATTCTTAACCCATATAGTTGTCGCTAATGGATGATTTTCTGTTATAAGTCCACCTAAACAAGAATGTACATTTTCTAGCGTACTAATGACGAATGTTTCGCCGTTGCCAATGGCTTTAGCGTACACTCTCCAATTACAACTAGAAACGTTACATTTATATACAATTCCACTGGCATTGTTTCTAGTAGCCCTGCAACAAATTTTTTTTGCAATTGCTATATCACTAATAAAACTTCTAAATGCATGACGATTTATAAATTCTCTTCCAATGAATAAATTATTTAAACTATCAACATTATCATCAAGTACATCATCTATATTTTCTATTAAATCATCACTATTTTCATCGTCGGTATTACCATCATGTACTATATGTTCTTCTTCAGTAAATGAAATAACTTGGTGAGAAGAACTAGGACCACTACTAATTCTTGGTGGTGGTGGTGGTGGAGTCACAAAATATTAATATATGTTGATTGTATATTAACTTCAAGAATAAATTTTCATGCCTCCTCACTAACTAAATTTATGCAATTAGATAGATAAATATGTACCAATAAAAATTCACAGTCAATAGAAATTTTTTCAAATATTAGATTACGTAAATTATCAAACGAAATATTTCAATTAATTAAAAGAACTTCAACTAAACCTCCTTCATAAGCTAACCCATTTAGTACACCACCAAGTGAGCATAGTATTGTTATACTTCGATCCATGGCAACAAGAAAATGGGCTTCAAAGATTGTATATTGAACTGAGCTTCTCCTGCGTCGAAAGAAAGAAATTTCGTATGAAAAAAAATAAAAATTTTGATTGCAATGTTTGATATGCTGATATCAAACAAATACTACGTTTATATAGGTAACTTCGAACCGATCGTTAGACGAACGTTGGATATGAACGTTAAAAAAATAAGAGCCGTTGAAAGAGCCGTTGTAAAATAGCCGTTGTGTATAAACCAACTACTAAACCAACCCATAGATCCAACCCAATTTCAAACCAAAATCAAAACCAAATAATTCCCCGATATTTGTCTTTCTTCTTTACTTTGTCTTTTTTTTTATATAAAAAAACTAAACCATTAAAATAAACAAAAAATTAGAGGACACAAATAAATAGTTAAAATAATTTATTTTCTTCTTTAGAGAACACAAAAATTAGAGGACACAAATAAAAAATTAGAGGACACAAATAAATTAGAGGACACAAATTTTTTTTTTCTTCTTTATTTACTTTTTTTTTATTTTTCGAAAATAATATTTCTAAATATTTCTTTCCAATTAATTTATTTTAATTTTATTTCATTAAAATAAATTTACTTAAATCTAATTACAAAACTAAACTAAACTAAATAAATAAAATAAAAATATAACTAATTACAATAAACCAACGAAAAAAATCAAACCAAACAAAGTAAAAAAAAACCAAACCAAACAAAACCAAAAAAAAAATACGTGGGCCCCACGGGGCCAATTTCCGCCAACTGAGTTGGCTTAAATTGCCCCCCCCCCCAATTTCAGCCAACTCTGTTGGCGGAAATTGGTCGTGGGGCCCACGTTTTTTTTTTAAATCTTTTGGCTGCGTACGTGTACACCGGCTGTGTTTTCCGCCAACACTGTTGGCGGACTCTGACTTTTTTTCAAAATTTCCCAAACTTACTTCGTTTACATGAATTTAATATAAATTTATTTCGCTACAGTAAATTTTTTGAAAAAATATCCTTGCTAAGGGCGTTTTCCTTTTTTAATTTTAATGTCTCTCAGTCTCTCTCTCCTTCTCTCACTCACACTCTCTCTCTTCTCTCTTCTCTCTCTGTTTACTCTCTCACTCACTCATTCACGCACTCTCTCTCTCTTCTCTCACTCTCTTCTCTTTCTCTCTCTCTCTCTCTCTCTCACCCTCACTCTCTCTATAATCTCGGTGTGCTCTCTCTCTCTCACTTTCGTTCCCGCTCATCTCTCTCTCTACTCTTTGTCTCTATGTGGTAACTCTCTCTCTCACTCTGCTTCTCGCTCTATCTCACTCTCGTTCCTGCTCTCTCCCACTCACTCTCTGCTCTCTCTCTCTCTCTCTCTCTCTCTCTCTCTCACGTTTCGTTCTCTCTCACATTTCGTTCTCTCTCACTCTCTCTCTCACCCTTGCTCTCTCTCTCCCCTCTCTCTCTCTCTCTCTCTCTCTGACCATTGCTAGCTCTTCCCGTAACAATTCCTTAAAAAATTGGGACCCATTGCTTAAAAGTTGTATTTTTTTACTCCCACACTCTCTCTCTCTTTTCCTAACATTTGCTCTCAATATTTGCTCTCACTCAGGTTCGCTTTCTCGTTCCCTAACACACATAACAGACTCTCTCTCTCTCTCTTTCTCTTTACTCTTGTATCACTCTTATGCCTCTCTTTTCTCTCTCCTTCACTTTTTCTTCTGTTATCAATTTTTTCTTTATGCTAGAAAAGTAGGTAGTACTAGTCTATGTACAATAGGTAACGTTAAATTTATAAAGTTCAATTTATAACGTTTATATTTTAACGGTGAAATTTAGTTTATATATATATGACTCATGCGTAGTTTTGTATATCTCATCCACTCTCTCTCTTTACCATATTTATCTGATACAGAAAATAGCTTACAATCGGTGAATTAAGAAGTTAAATTAAAGTCAGAAGATACTTTCATCCCTTATCTTCTACTATTTTCGTCTCAGCTTTTTTTTGACATACTTCTGTAAGTCTCAATTCAGACGACAGTTTTTAACTATGGATCAAAATTTAGTAATAATTTGCTACCATGGAGGTATACTAGATGGATTATCTTACCATGGGGGTAATACTCATCTTATAACAACTTATCAAAACATCACTTTAGCCAGTTTGCGTAGTATTATTTTTGATCGTTTTTGCATAAGTTATGAATTTACGATAAGGGGGTTTTATGAAGATGCGTTGATAATAGTAGATTGTGAAGAAACATGAAATTTAATTATTTAAAGTAATTTAGTTTCAGCTTGTATTAAAATTTACATTATCCCATCACAAGTAAATATCGACTGTAACCTCCGTATCCTGAAATTCGTGCTTAAATATTATTATTAGGTTAATTTGGGGCTATTGGGATTTTTTTTATAATTTTTAGTTAATTAAAAACTAGTAACCCTAATTTCCTAGGACTTTTAATAATTTATTTTAGGGACAAACTTAACTAAAAATATTCTAAACTTTTATTTTAGGTTCTAAATAATAAAATATATTTTTTAGAATTTTTTGGGAATTTTATGATTATTTTTAGCATTTATTTTGAGTTAATTATGAAAAACTGAATTAAAAACTAATTTCTGAAAAATTGAAAAAGAAAACCCAAAAAGTAATTATTTCTGTCCAGTCAGCCAACAGGGGCCCACCTGTCAGCCTCCCACAGCGAACTCGGCGGGGCCCGCCTGTCAGGGACCGCGGTGTGGGTGAGGGTGAAGCCGAGCCGACCTCGAGCCGAGCCGAGTCAGAGTTCGACTCGGACTCAGCTGAGCCGAGCCGAGCCGCGTCAGTGCCTGACCGTTCAATCTGAGTGGGCAGCCGCGGATGGCTGCCACGTGGCGCTCTCCGAGCCGCAGCTACACTCTCTCTCCTCTATATGTATAATAGTTTAAGTTATTAATTTTTAGGATTTTCTTTGAGCCGAATTTTGGAGAATTGCCATCTAGGGTTCCTTCATCTTCCAAAAGCCATTGAGCATAGCTCCGGACTCCAAACGAGGCCTAGTTTCTTGCGTTAGAACAATATTGAGGTTAGTTTTCTGATTATATAAATTTTTTTACGAAATTATGAGTATTAAATTCTAGAAAATTCGTAGAGCACAGCAAGTCCAAAAATAAACGTGTTTCAATGTTTTCATGATTTCGGGAGAACCAGGAATCAGAATCATGAACCGTTTAAAGTTTCGGAAAGCTATTGTCGAGCTCATTGACATATGTTTTTTTCAGAATTTAATTTGAAATATTTACATACTGTTAATTCTGTAGAACTTCTAGGTTAGAATTTAACCATCGGGGCACAATACGAAATTTGTATGTGCCATAATTTTCAAACGAATTTAAATTCGGACGAACCATAAATTCTAGCATATTTTTGATGCTGAAATCTACAGGAAATCATACATGAAAGTTGAGTTTTTTTGGTTGACTTTTTGGTCAATAGATCGTCTCGATTTGCGTGCCATGAGTCTCGAGTTGATAAAATTCAGTTCCTTTGGAGAAAATTTAGGCATTAACCTAAAAATCAGAATAATAAGATTAAAATAGGATTTTAGAGTAATTATTCCAGAATTAAATAAATTAAAATAAATTATCTTTTGACATGGTAAGTTTGTAATACATAGGCTATTTGGACTATGACTTGGACTCTGATTCATACCGGCTAAGGACCACAGGCGAGTATATTCTCTGAAAGTTTCAATTATGTTGATTATCTTTATAACTCTTGTTGTATAGCGTACATGACTCTGACACTATTGTTTACACGAGTTGGCATCATTGAGACCTGTCACGAGGAGTCGTGATTGGAATCCATCATGCTAGCTGGAGATAAATGGGGAAATATTAGTAGCTTATGTGATCATACCCAACTTTACATGCATCATAGCTCACCCACACCTCACGTCGGTGCAGCCTTACCATTACATGCCTCATCGCTGTTACATATGGTTAGCCTGACCTGTTAGGGATGATCGCTAATCAATGTAATGAGTCATATAGTCCCAAGCTGATCACATAATGTACTAATATTTTATACACTTAGTTAGATGTTCTTGACATGCATCTCTAGTATATTGATCTAGCATCTCTACATGTTCTAGTTATTGTTCTTGTACACACTTACATACCAGTTTATTGTTCTTGCGTGTACTTGTATTTCTATTTCAATGCTAGATGTACATTGATGATGACATATGCTCCCGTATTCTATTTATTCCAGTATTTCTATTTCCAGTATATCCATGCTCGTCAGTATTTTTTATTGCCAGTATTCATATTTGTCTTGTATTTCTTTACACTGTGTTATAGTTTTTGTCAATATATGTGGAACTGCTGTTAGAGGTGTATTTCGTTCCAATTCTGACTGGATATTTTTTTCAGACTGTGACATAGAGGACTTATTTCTAGCATACTTGGAGATTGGGTGTTATTAATTGCAGGTTAGACTATTTATTGTTGTTTAGACTTGTCTTGTATTTCATTGCTTGCTTCGATATCTCATCGTGCTCTAGTTTATGTGATTGAGTAGTCCATATTATATTGATATCTGTGTCTCCTTATAGAGTTAGATATTCATGTGAGAGTGATTAGCTAGTATTGTGACCTAGACAACGTTCTACCGTCGATGCTTCGATGTAGGCTGGACGTACCCATGCTCTCGTGTCCCTATACCGGGTGTGGGTCGTGACACATTTTTAGTGGTGGCCCATGCAGGTCAGACTTCGCAAGTTGTGTGATGTCTTATTTGTACTACTGCGTGCCTGCGATAGGATATAGGACATAGGATACTAGGATGAGAGCGAATACTCAATCACAAATTATTTGAGAGATTCCTGGGACGACCCTTGAGAATCTTATTATAATTTCCAATTTAAATCTTTTCCCTTGTCCCGTCCGTTCTCGCTTGTTGTTATTGAACTTGATTCTTGTTGATCAGTTATTAAATTAAAATCTTGGTATCATTGTTGAGTTTGATTCTTGTTGACCAGTTGTTAAATTTAATTCTTGGTATCGTTGTTGAGTTTTGATTTCATATCGAGATAAATTTTATGGGCTAAATTTATGGTATCATCTGATGACATATATTGATGAGGACAGTGAGAAAGGTAAAACGTCTACTTTGGTTATGGAACCTAGAGTTTATTGCAGCCATATTAGCTGCCATGACGAGAACGTAGGAACCTGACTTGGATGTACGTACTTTAGTTATAAAATTTAGAATTTCTCATAGCCATACCGGTTGGCGTGGCGAGGATTCTAGATGACATGATTATAGAGTTGCATACCTTAGTTACGGAACCTGTCGTTTATCGCATCTATGCTTACTGGTGTGGCGAGGATTCTGAGTGTCATAATTTCGGACAGACGTGTATGATTATCAGGTTGTATCTTAAAATGGTTCTTAAAAGTATCATCTCAATACTTATCTATTCCGTTATTATATGACCTTGTTTCATCGCTTCTTTTCTTTACTAGCAGTAAAATACCTTCAGTCCTTATCCAGTTCCTTTTTGAGCTTCTTTTCTTTGAGGATTCCTTGTTAGTATGATAATTAGTGACTTACAATTTTGTTTGTGTCTTGTATTAGTGTTGACTGAGTGTGACTTGTGAGTTTGTAAGTATTTCTTGGTTGGATATATGAACAGTAGGCATTAATCTAGAGTTAACCCATAGCGTAGTGCCTTGTAGCCATAGTTCTATGATAATGTGTCATTATAATTGGTATTGGTACTATAGGTAGAAGGAGGAGTAAAGAGTATCAGTAATGGTTCCAAGAGTAAGTATCAGAATCAGCATACCAGTCCTGGATAATCATAAATTTATGTAATTGGATGATCTATGTAAACAATTAAGTATCGATGAATTATATTAAAAATTAATGGAGCATGATATTCAATTTGATGATTGATTACTTGGGTGTGTCAAGAGTAAAGAAATGTATATGCATAAGGGGTTTTAATGAGATGCCATGAGTAGAGAGATATCAAGATTTGTAATGGAAGATATATAGTGTATCAGTCTGTAAAAGATTTAAGAGAAGATACGTATACATAAATCGAGATATGGAACGATATGCCGCCTTTGAGAGTGAAGTGGAGCATGTGTATATATAAGTTAATAACTAGTGCGAGTGATCGTGAGTTCTAATAAGTTTGATGAGGTGACCTAATAATGAAGTTAGTGTTACAATACCAAGACTACTAATATTTCTATATCGAGGATTAGTTGAGCAATGTGCTAATAATAGTAAGTACTTAATATGATGATAATTAGATTGGTGTATCAGTTAATATAGATAGAAAATCATTGGAGAAAATATGTGTGATGATAACTTTGATTATTGGAAGTAATATTGCAAGTAATCCGGGCAGTACAAATTTCAGTACACAGTTGAGAATTGCAGACAATTGGTGTATTGTGTGTACCTTGAGTATTAGAGACTGTAAGTATTTATATGTATACTTGTGGATTTAAATTTATAATTTGAAGATTGGAAATAAATTTTAATTTTAAAGAATTTTGAGGAGTTGAGATTTTATGTTATTAAATTTTTTTGAGGATTCAAATTCAATTCAATAAACATAGTCAGAGCTATAAAGATTTTGGAAGTGATTAAAAATTTTATTTCAATATTTGACTTTTGAGGAAAGTATATACATTTTATTTTAAATTGTTCGACAAGTTAAATTTTGAGGATTTTTTTAGGATAAAATTTTAGAATGGGTAAGAAATGTATAACAGTATATGAGTGGATGAAGTACATGTGTAAGGATCTGTTGGCTTGAGCATGTCTGAGATGGCACTACAAACTGACTTGGGTGCCTATCTAGAGTTGTATTAGAGGGAGTAGTACTTAGTATGGTGTGTTACACTTGGTGTACACTTAAGTGATGAGAACAACTAGTATAAATAATTATAATAGGTAAGAGAGCTAGCAGTGAGTATGCTTGTAGTAGAAACAGTGGTACCTAAAGGGATAAAGGTATCAAACTTTGGGTACATCATTAAACCTATGGTTGTGTTAAAAGTCTATGTTTTGTTCTTTCCTTCTGTTCTTTTTGTCTATTTGATTGATTAATTAATTTTCTAGTACCATAGCTTGCATCAATGATTCTCTTGCTAGAATGTAGTTAGTAGTACCCCTCGATAGAGACTGCAATACCATGACAAAAGAGACCATAACCATGCATGTTTTATCTAGATTGCGTGTTGTATGACTATAGGTAGGATTCTCTTAGACTTTGATTGTTGAGGGTTTAACCGTAGTAAAGAGTTAATGAAGAGGTTATGATTTGACAAAGAGAGACAATGTGCCTTAAATTTCGAGAATAAATATTAATTTAAACAAAGAGTTGAGAACTTAATATGACAGGATTGGCGATCTTATTAAAACGTTAATTTTATGAAGATTATAAAATGATTAAATTTGTCATTAAATTTTGAGAAAATTAAGAAGATTATTATTGTATTTATTTGACTGCAAGATATAGATTTATTTTGAATATTGTAATATAAGATTTTGCGAGTATTATATTATTTGAGCATTGTGTGGAAAAAGAATCGAGGAGTAAGATCATTAATGGATTAGTGTTTGAATTCAAATTTTTGGGATGAGAATTTAAATTTTATAAATATGCATTGATTGGATTTAAATTAGAGGAGTAAGATAATTAATGGATTAGTGTGTGAAATTTAAACTTTTTGGACGAGATTTTTAAATTCTATAAATATACATTGAGTGGATTTAAAATTAGAGGATTGAATATTAAGTTTTGTATTTAGTGATTAGCATAAAATTTTTGAGGAGATTTTGATAAGAATGGAATTTGATTTTTAATTTTAAAGATTTGCGGGAATATGATACTTATAGAATTTGGAAAGAAATTTTGTGAAATAACATTATGGATTTGCTTCATGATTATATAGTTTGATGAATTAAAATTTTGATGGAGAAATAATATAAATAAATACATACAACTATTGAGGATCTTAAATTTCGAGAACGAATTATTTTTATGTGGCTAGACTTGTAACCTCCGTATCCTGAAATTTGTGCTTAAATATTGTTATTAGGTTAATTTGGGGCTATTGGGATTTTTCCATAATTTTTAGTTAATTAAAAACTAGTAACCCTAATTTCCTAGGACTTTTAATAATTTATTTTAGGGACAAACTTAATTAAAAATATCCCAAACTTTTATTTTAGGTTCTAAATAATAAAATATATTTTCTAGAATTTTTTGGAAATTTTTAGATTATTTTTAGCATTTATTTTGAGTTAATTATGAAGAACTGAATTAAAAACTAATTTTTGAAAAAGAAAACCCAAAAAGTAATTATTTTTGCCCAGTCAGCCAACAGGGGCCCACCTGTCAGCCTCCCACAGCGAACTCGGCGGGCCCGCCTGTCAGTGACCGCGGTGTGGGTGAGGGTGAAGCCGAGCCGACCTCGAGCCGAGCCGAGCCGAGTTAGAGTTCGACTCGGACTCAGCTGAGCTGAGCCGAGCCGCGTCAGTGCCTGACTGTTCGATCTGAGCGGGCAGCCATGGATGGCTACCACGTGGCACTCTCCGAGCCGCGGCTGCACTCTCTCTCCTCTATATATATAATAGTTTAAGTTATTAATTTTTAGGGTTTTCTTTGAGCCAAATTTTGGAGAATTGCCATCTAGGGTTCCTTCATCTTTCAAAAGCCATTGCGCATAGCTCCGGACTCCAAACGAGGCCTAGTTTCTTGTGTTAGAACAATATTGAGGTTATATTTCTGATTATATAAATTGTTTTACGAAATTATGAGTATTAAATTCTGGAAAATTCGTAGAGCACAGCATTTCCGAAAATAAACGTGTTTTAATGTTTTCGTGATTCCGGGAGAACCAAGAATCAGAATTATGAACCGTTTAAAGTTTCAGAAATCTAATGTCGAGATCATTGAGATATGTTTTTACCTGAATTTAATTCGAAATATTTACATACTGTGAATTCTGTAGAACTTCTAGGTTAGAATTTAACCATCGGGACACAATACGAAATTTGTATGTACCATAATTTTCAAACGAATTTGAATTCGGATGAGCCATAAATTCTAGCATAATTTTGATGCTGAAATGTACAAGAAATCATACATGAAAGTCGAGTTTGTGTCGGTTGACTTTTTGGTCAACAGATCGCCTCGATTTGCGTGCCATGAGTCTCGAGTTGATAAAATTCAGTTCCTTTGGACAAAATTTAGGCATTAACCTAAAAATCAGAATAATAAAATTAAAATAGGATTTTAGAGTAATTATTCCAGAATTAAATAAATTAAAATAAATTATCTTTTGACATGGTAAGTTTGTAATACATAGGCTATTTGGACTGTGACTTGGACTCTGATTCATACCAGCTAAGGACCATAGGCGAGTACATTCTTTGATAGTTTCCATTATGTTGATTATCTTTATAACTCTTGTTGTATAGCGTACATGACTCTGACACTATTATTTACACGAGTTGGCATCATTGAGACTTGTCACGAGGAGTCGTGATTGGAATCCATCGTGCTAGCTGGAGATAAATAGGGAAATATTAGTAGCCTATGTAATCATACCCAACTTTACATGCATCATAGCTCATCCATACCTCACGTCGGTGCAGCCTTACCATTACATGCCTCATCGCTGTTACATATGGTTAGCCTGACCTGTTAGGGATGATCGCTAATCAATATAATAAGTCATATAGTCCCAAGTCGATCACATAATGTACTGATATTTCACACACTTAGTTAGATGTTCTTGACATGCATCTCTAGTATATTGATCTAGCATCTCTACATGTTCTAGTTATTGTTCTTGTACACACTTACATACCAGTTTATTGTTCTTGCGCGTACTTGTATTTCTATTTCATTGCTAGATGTACATTGATGATGACATATGCTCCTGTATTCTATTTATTCCAGTATTTCTATTTCCAGTATATCCATGCTCGTCAGTATTTCTTATTGCCAGTATTCATATCTGTCTTTTATTTCTTTACACTGTGTTATAGTTTTTGTCAATATATGTGGAACTGCTGTTAGAGGTGTATTTTGTTCCAATCCTGACTGGATATTTTTTCCAGACTGTGACATAGAGAACTTGTTTCCAGCATACTTGGAGATTGGGTGTTATTAATTGCAGGTTAGACTATTTATTGTTGTTTAGACTTGTCTTGTATTTTATTGCTTGCTTCGATATCTCATCGTGCTCTAGTTTATATGATTGAGTAGTCCATATTATATTGATATCTGTGTCTCCTTATGGAGTTAGATATTCATGTGAGAGTGATTAGCTAGTATTGTGACCTAGACAGTATTCTACTGCCGATGTTGCGACGTAGGCTGGACGTACCCACGCTCTCGTGCCCCTATACCGGGTGCGTGTCGTGACATCGACACAACTATCATTTCAAGTAGTGAACATTTTAATGATAACCAATGATATTGACGATAAAAACAGTGATAATTTGGTTAAAAATTTAGATTACTATTTAGATGATAATGATGCTAATGTAACTGGTTGCATTCTCGGATTATTTGTTGGCAGATATTTTGATTCTCCTAAGAATTTTCGTAATTTTATTAGCGATCTAGCAATTACATATAAATTTAGTTGTTCATCTAAACATAACAATCATCAAAGAATTGTGTATACTTGTGATTCTCCAAACTGTTGTTGGAGAGTATACGCTAAAGCTAATGGTGATGGTAGTACATTTAAAATTTGTACATTTGAAGGTAGAGATTCATGTTTAGGTAAAATTAGAGGAGGGCATCATCCACTAGCCACCACTGCATGGTTAAGAAATAAAATAATTGATAAAATTAGAGATGACAACTTGTATAGTCTGGCACATATTGTACACGATATACTTTGAGAACATCGGATACATATTACATATTCTAAAGCTTGGAGAGCTAGGAAACTTGCATTATCTGATATTAACGGCAGTTACGTTGATACGTATGGTAGTCTTGAGAAATATTGTTTTAAAATTATGGAAACAAATTCCGGTAGCAAATGATTTTTAAAAATAGTAGAAAATAATGTCTTCCAAAGAATATTTATTTGTTTCAAGGCTTGTATGGATGGTTTCTTAAGTGATTGTTTACCTGTTATTAGTATTGATGCTACTTTTCTTACATCTAGATTCCAAGATAATTTATTTGTTGCTTGTGCTCACGATCCAAACTATCAACTATATCCTATTGCTTATTGTGTTGCTGAGAATAAAAAAACTGAGTCGTGGACATAGTTTTTAAACTGTTTGAAAATATCTTTCGAAACTTATTTTGAACGTTGGGATAGTATTTCATTTATATCTGATAAACAGAAAGGATTAATTCGTGGAATGCGAACAGTTTTTCCAAACTCTTCCCACTTTTTTTGTATTCAATATTTTAAACAAAATTTAAAAAATCAGTGCCCTCGTACACCGATATATCTACAATGGTTAGAACTTGTCGGGTCTTATAATGAGGTTGATGCGAATGGTTGGTTGGAAATAATAAAATCTGCAGATGTAAATATTTTCAATTGGATTGTAGGGTCAAGCGATAAAAATCGTAATATTTCTTACTGGATAACAACTTATGCACCGTGCCCACAATTAGATATTAACACTTCGAACATTGCTGAATGTTTTAACAATTGGATTAAAAGTTTGCGTGACAAACCTATATCAACATTGCTTGATGGTATTAGAGCAAAAATAATAACACTTTACGACAAGTATCGAACAAATGCTGAAAAGATGGAAATAGAGTTTTGTCCAAGGATGATGAACACTATAGCACGTATTGGGCGAGAGTCACACCATTTTCAGTTATTGCGTTTTAATAATAATAATTTTAAAATATGGGATCATGAAACAAGTAGATGTTATGTGGTTGAACTAGACCGTAAATATTGTACATGTGGTCGGTGGCAACATACTCTATTACCATATGAACATGCTTGCTTTACATGTCATTCTTCTAACGTACCAGTTAAAAGTTTTTATCCTGTTGAATTTTCTGTTGCAACACTTAGAGCTGTATATATGCCGTGTATGGAACCGATTCCAGTCCCCTATACTCCTCAAAGTGAACTGGTAAGAGGTCAAATTGGAGTACCACTTCTTGGGCGTAGAGCTGGCAGACCGAAGAAGAATCGTATAATGACAAGAGAACCGTCGACAAGAGATCTTCGTTGCAGTAATTGTGGCGGGCTGGGACACAACAAAAGGAGTTGTAGAAACCAACCGAGGCAGTGAATATTATTATTGTATCTTTTTAGAGTAATTATGATTTTGATTTAACGTTGTTATCATGTTGTAATTAAAGTTGCTGAACTTTCGAATAAAATAAACATCATATTACTGAAATTTAAAGACCAACAAAATATTGTCATACATTTATTTATGGAGATCAACAAAATTACTAGCCCCCTCTGTCATCCCTTCTATAATCTCTACGATCAACTCGCCTAAGACCTAGCCTATCTCTCCTTTCCTCTGTACCCTCTGGTGGTGGCAAATATAAATGGAAGTCTGGATCAAGTCTGGCTGAGCCAAACAAGGAAGTACCAGTCTCCTGCAGGTAATAATTCCAATCCCATTCTTCAGAAGCACCCTGTGGCATGGCATCGTTGCTCTGGGATGTATTCTCGTAACTCTGGGATGTATCATTGTCATGTTGTGGCCTACCCTCGTAAGGTTGTGACATGCTAGCGTAAGGCCGAAAATATCTCTCGTAATGTTGTGGCATGCCAACATAAGGTTGTGACATGCCAGCGCAAAGCTGTGAAGTGCCCTTGTAAGCTTGTGATGTTCCCTCACCAACCTGTAAAATTCATGCCTCTGTTGTCACTACCCAACTCTAGAAAATATGATTTTTTTTATTTGGTAAATTGTGTATTGTTTATAAATAATTATAATTATATTTAATTGATGGTTGTATTATTTTTTATTGGTTGTTTTAGAGTTTTAGCTAGTCTGGACCCATGTCAGACCCTAATGAACCCATGTCCGACCCAACCAACACCCTTATGAGGCTTATTTATGGGTTTAGAATAATTATTATATTTTATTTTAGTTAGTTGGGGAGTTTTGGTTTAGTTAGAGTGTGTTTTGGAACCCCAAACCCAAATCCCTATTAGCATGACTAATTAGGAGGGTGTTTTAGTCATTTTTCATTAGTGTAACCTATTTCTAACACTTGGCCGGCCCCCCTAACCCTATTTCCCAGACTTGGCCGAACACTTCCCCCCTCTTCATTTCTTTATTTCTTCTTCTTCTTCTTCTTCTCCATTCTCCATTTCTTCTTCTTCCTTCTTCCAACAAGTTCCAAGTAAGTAAGTTCTTCTTCTCTTCTCTTCTCTTCCTTCTTCCATTTCTTCAATTTATGTGAACCCTAACCATTTTCTTTTCCCTAACCTAGGTGTGTAGAGCTTAGACTTAGTGTAGAGGCTTGGCTTGGAGGCTTGAGGGTGGTGATATCAAGGGTTTTGGAGACTTTGGCCTTGGGATTCCAACTTCCAAGAGGTAAACCCTAACTTTCCTCTTAGTGGTTGCTATTATATAGTGTAATTAGTAGTTTAGAACCTTTCTAGACCTTAAGGCTACCCGTGGGAGAAAGTTAGAGCTTGTTTGATTGTGTTTGGAGACTTTGACATTAGGTTTTGTGTTAATTTTGGATAAAATCCAAGATTGGACCAATTTTGGGTGATGTCCTAGGTTAGACGGACCTAGGTAGATGTTCTTGGGTGTCTTGGAGATAAGTATGTGTCTCCATTCGGACACGTGAAGTCGTATCGCAAAAAAATGGGCGTTTCGGACGATTTGGGGGTTTTCGTCGTCGTAGGTTCTATATGAGTGCTCGTTTTTGCTGCGGACCTAGAATTGACGAGTTAGCATTTTTTCTAGGATTTAGACATTGATTAGAACCCGTGGGTAAATTTTGGGCCGATTCCGAGTAGGTTTGGTATGCGTTTTACGAGGTTTTGCGAACCGCACACCACGTGTTCGTCGAAATGACCGAATGGCCATTTTGACTTAGTTTCTTGGTTTCGGGCTTGTGCGCGCGTTGGTTTAGCTTCAGAGAGTGTGTGCTAGAGTTCTCGGGTTGTATTATATATATATATATATATATATATGTGTGTGTGTGTTTATGTGTGTTTGGGTCGGTGTGCGTGTGTGGTTATGAGTGTTGTGTGTGTTGTGTTTATGTTTATGTATATGTATATATGAGTTTATATATGTATATATATGTGTGTGTGTGTATATATATATATATATATATATATATATATATATATATATATATATATATATATATATATATATATGTGTGTGTGTGTGTGTGTGTGTGTGTGTGTGTGTGTGTGTGTGTGTGTGTTTGTATATCTATATGAGTGTGTGTATTTATATATATGTGTTTGTGTACGTATATATATATATATATATATATATATATATATATATATATATATATATATATATATATATATATATGTATGAGTGTATGTGTGTGTGTATATATATATGTGTGTATGTATATATATATATATATATATATATATATATATATATATATATATATATATATATATATATATATATATATATATATATATATATATATATATATATATATATATATATATGAGTATATGTATATATATATGTAGAGTGTTTGTATATCTATATGTATGTGTGTTTATATAGATATGTGTAAGTGTGTGTACCTATATATATATGTGTTTGTGTGTATATATATATATATATATGGTTGTATATATATATATGTATATATGTTTGTGTATATATATGTATATATATATATATGTGTGCTTGTGTGTCTCTATGTGTGTTGTGTCAAGGGGGAGTTGATGGGAGAGCAGCAGTGGTAGCTAGGGGGAGCGCTACAGCAGCGAGGGGGAGAAGAGGAGCAGCCAGCAGAGCATGCTGCAGCAGCGAGCAGCGGGGAGCAGGCAAGCGCAGCAGCAGCTCGGAGCAGCGAGGCTGCAGCAAACGCAGCGCCACGTAGTGCCGCGACAGCGCCGCGGCAACAGCAGCAGCAGCCAGCGCAGCAGCTGTTCGCAGCGTTAGCAGCAGATGAGAGGCACTCGCAGGTAGCAGGTAGTGAGAGGGAGAGAGAGAGAGATCTTTATATATATATATATATATATATATAGTTAGATATATATATATATATATGAGGTATGGGTTTGTGTGGTTATATATATAGATACGTAGGTGTATATATATGTGTTAGATATATATATATATATATATATATATATATATATATATATATATATATATATATATATATATATATATATATATATATATATATATTAGCCTATATATATAGCTAGGTATATATCTATATACATAGATAGATATCTAGAAGGTTAGTGTTAGAGAGAGGATTAGTAGATATCTCAATACCTTGAGATATCAATGTATCTCAATACCTTGAGATACCCAAGGTATTGAGTATCGGGTAAGGTTTTGAGTGTTTGCCTAGGTATAAGTTTAGAATTGCTTTTATATGTATTGGTATATATAATTACACGTATTAGCATAGTATTGACCATAATTGCCTAGGTTTACTAGCTTAACGAGCTAGTTTTGACCTAGAATTTTAGGGGCACCCTAGTTTGACCTAGCATTGACCATAATTGCCCTCGTTGACCGTAAAAGTCAACGTTTGACCTAGTTTTGATCTAGAGTTGACTTTTGGACCCCAGGTTGACTTTTTGACCCAAATTTTACCGGTTTGACCCGTTCGACCTAGAATACCCCTAGAAGCTTATTTTTAGTTATTTTACATTAGTTTAACTCTTTAGAAATTTGTTTAACCTTGTTTTTCGTAATAGGTTCTTGCGACGCCAGTTCGGATCTCGATCCTCATCAGTTGCTCAAGACGTCAGGCGAGTACCTACCTCTGATCGTTTTCATTTCATGATAGCATTTATATCACCTGTTCTAGAACTGTAATACTTGATTCAGATACATTGTTATACGAGCTGGTACTAGTGGATCCCGTCATGAGATGTTATCCCCCTTACCGTGTTCAGCGGGTACTCTATCACGTGTATTTCATTATGTGCTTCGGGTATTGATTCTCATGTGCTATCATGTGCTTCATGTACTCTCGTCTTCATGTGCACGAGTTATTTATCATGTACGTAGCGTGTCGTGGTTGGATCCAAGAGTATTAGTGGAAGAGGGGAGTAGGAGTTGGTTATGTGATCAAAGCCAAACAGTATTCATGTGTATGTCGGTTATGCAACTCACGTATAACGGAGTTATCGTAGATTATTCATGTGCAACCTAAGCTGATCACATAACAAACTTGTGCTCAAGGCACTTAGCTAGTATTCCTGTTTTCTCACATGCAGTTATTTCTCTACTACTTGTATTGTTCCCCAGTTTTATATTGCAGCTACTTTATCTGCTCCACCATGTATTTATTTACTTGTGCATTGTAGTGCCCCGTTCACCTGGTGCGAAGAGCGCGGCTAAGAAACACAAGACGGTATCGTTCGATCGGGATAGATTGAAATAAGAACTCGTCCTCGTTATGGATTTGTTTCTTCGGAATCGATTCCCATATTCAGTGGACCGTGCCCTCGGGATCGACTTAGCGACAGAGTCAGGAGGGACCTCTCCGCTGCTATCTTTTATTGCCTCGGATTTCGATGTCGCTTGTTGCTTTCGTGCTTTGAGTTGGTTTTGGGGATTTGCTTGTTTTTCTTGAACGGTTTCGATAGTTTTTATTGTTTTCGTTCATTGAACTGCACTTCAATTTCGAGATTGGAAAAGTGGAAGAGGTATTGATCGAGCTGTTCGTAATGCAGTTGAACGAGCAGTAGGCGGCTTGCGAGCGGAGTCGTGAAGCGCCTCTTTCCTTCTCCCTTCCAACAATCTAAGTGAGTGGCTACCAACCCGATTAGCTAGCCCTACTTCCAGTCTTCACAACTAATAACTCTTGTATTTTGTTGCCCCGATCAAACGATACCAAATTTATAATAAAAGAAACCAAGATAAAAAGGGAATAAACTTGGTTATTATGCTTGTCAATCAAACATGTGAACTGTTATCTTATCGTATGCTAGCTCGTTGCAAGTGTTCTATAAACCGTGCTAAGTATGGACCATGTCTCGTATATGCATAATTGTTCAGGGAGGCTATGCAAAATGAATCATGCAATACTGCTTGTCGTGTACTCGTGTTCTTGCACTCGTGTTGCCTCAAATGCATGACTTGTTAACTTGTTAATCGTGTTCGATCATGGACAACTTGTGCACAAGGTATTGGTTCTGCGAACGATCGCTGGGGCACTGGCACCGATCCGATCCGGGCGGAACTCATATGTAGTCTTCGTGTTCGGGACAGGATAGCTTGCAGCGCAATCGTGTACTCTCATAGCATGCTATCCTTGTCCTCGGCTACATCCATTATGGCAACCATGCCAGTGATCATCGTGTATATTTAAACCTGTTGCAAACTAACTTGTGTCTTCGTGGCAGGGAAGACATGGTAAGTATTGTGCAGGTAATTCAGACGGACAGGTAAAATCTACCGAACGGTGGCAAGTTCATTTTAGTATCATACATATATACTGTTGCTTGTAAATGAACTAAGGCAAGATAGAAACCCATAAAAATATGAATGCTTCATTAAAACAACGTGTTGATTGGTATAGTTTGGTTAGCTCGCCTGCACCAGTATGTTTCGACATGTTGACCCTCGTTGAAACAGGTTCCCCGCACTAAGACGAACCGAGCGAGGAGCCGAAGTCGTCTTCCCGATCCAGTCCAGCTGTTGGCGCATCCTGATCGCGCCGCATTTTGAAGTACTTGAAGAGAAGGAGCTTGCAACTTTCCATACACAATGCAGCTCCATGGCAAAGCCGTCCTCCAGCCTGGAGGTCTTTACCATTTTGAAGTTTATAAAGGGATGTAATGTACAGGACTGCTATCTCATTTTGAGTCAACACTTTTGTAAGCCCGTGCGGCAATATAGCTGACTCGTTCAGGAGTTTGTAATATATGTTCATTATCAATAAAGAGAACTTTTCCATGTTTCAAATCTGTGTTTCAATTTATCTGCGTACTCTGAATATGTGCTTGCTATGCAAATCATTAAAGCCTTGTGCGGGCACAACCCCAGGCCCGCACGGCGGTCACGATTCGGGGGATGCCTCAACGATTCTACGGAATCGGGTCGTGACATGCATCTTGTATACTTTTCTATTGCTAGTCATATACACCTTACCATGTATTTGGAGTTGCTTTCAGAGTTATGTACTTCGCTCCAGTCCTGACTGGGCAAATTTTTTTCAGAGGATCATGAGAATTTTGCCCGATATTCTACGGGGCAGGTGTCGAGGAGTGTTGTGACCCGGAGATCGAGGAGGAGCCCGTCTAGGAGATGCCGTTAGCACCCTAGTTAGCTAGGTGGATTTTCCTGGGTTGTTCACAGTTGATATTTTGGATGACTGTATTTATTATTTTATTGCTTCTGTGATGTTGTAGACTTTAGACTTGGACTGTATATTTTGGATATTGTATTGCTCTCTTTGGTTCTTGTTTCTTGTTGTTGATATCTTATCGTGCTTTTACTCTTTCCCTAGTTATTGTGATTGAGTCATATATATATTGCGTGGTTGCCCTCTTTTTGGGGAGGTTATATTGACTGATCATTGTGAGATATATATATTGTGACCTAGAACGAACCTTTACAGCGTTCTACCGCCGATTCTGCGACGTAGGCTGGACGTACCCACGACTCATGACCGATTTTTTGGGTGTGGGTCGTGACACATTTTTGGTGGCGGCCCAGGCATGGTCTAGTACGCAGGTCTAGTTTCTAGATACATGCGACAGGATATAGGCTGAGAGAGAGTGTGCTCAATCACAACTAGGACCCTTCCTAATTTCTTTTGTTATCTTTAATTTTTCTGAAATTATTTTTTTTTGCAATATTACTGTCCTTCTTTGATGATATCATATCTTGCACCATTGGTGACGTGATCTCAGGTTCTGTTCTTCTTGATTCTATTCCAGCACTTGCTTTATTTGATTTCGGGGCTTCCCATAGCTTTGTGTCTGTATCTTTTGCTGTTAGACATCATCTTGTTGCTGAACCTTTAGCTAGACTCTGCAAGATCACGACCAGGGGTGGCATCATCCTAGTCAGTGATATCTGCAGAGACCGGAGAGTTACCTTGGGAGGCCGGGAGTTGAGTGTGTGCCTATTCGTAATGCCACTTCCGAGCTACGATAATGTACTCGGGATGGATTGGTTGAGTATGCACTGTGCTAGTATAGATTATCGTGGCGGCAGAGTGTTGTTTAGCCCGCTGGGTGAACCAGAGTTTGAGTTTGCCAGAGGAGCAGCGGAGCAGAGCGAGGGAGTCTTCTGCGGAGCCCTGGTGGTAGAGCAGAGGTTGCCACATCCATTGATAGCGGAGTTCATGGATGTCTTTCCGGAGGAGTTGCCAAGGTTACCTCCAGACAGAGATGTGGAGTTCTCTATAGACTTGGTGCCAGGCGCGGAGCCGATATCCTAGCACGTCTATAGAGTCAGCAACAGTGAGTTGATAGAGTTGAAGAAGCAGGTAGATAAGCTTCAGGACAAGGGATTTATCAGATCTAGTTCTTCTCCATAGGGTACACCGGTACTTTTTATGCCGAAGAAGGATGGGTCGATACGGATGTGTATCGACTACAGGGCTCTGAACAACCTCACAATCAAGAACAAGTATCCGCTGTCGCGTATTGATGATCTCTTTGACCAGTTGAGCGGAGCGAGGGTGTTTTCCAGGATTGATCTGAGGACAGGCTACCACCAGGTAAAGGTCAGGAGGAAGGATATTTCGAAGACAGCTTTTCAGACCAGGTATGGACAGTATGAGTTCATGGTAATGTCGTTTGGGTTGACTAATGCCCTGACAGTGTTAATGAATCTGATGAATAAGGTGTTCCATCAACATCTGGACAGGTTTGTGGTGGTGTTTATAGATGACATATTGGTATATTCGAAGACCCCAGAGGAGCATGAGGAGTATATGAGGATAGTGCTGGAGACTCTCAGGAAGAAGAATCTTTATGGAAAGCTTTCGAAGTGTGAGTTCTTCCTTGACAAGGTTGAATTCCTTGGTCATGTGGTGACAGAAGAGGGGATCTCGGTGGATCCGAAAAAGATCATGGCAGTTGAGGCATATAGTGCTCCGAGTTCAGTAGCAGAGGTTAGGAGTTTTCTGGGACTGGCAGGTTACTACAGGAGATTTGTTCAGGATTTTTCCCGGATTGCAGAGCCGTTGTCCAGGCTGACTCGAAAGGACATGGAGTTTGTTTGGTCAGAGGAGTGCCAGATTGCCTTTGATGAGCTGAAGAGGAGGTTGACGACAGCTCCAGTGTTGACGTTGCCATCAAGGTTTGGAGGATTCACTATCTATAGTGATGCATCGGGGAAGGGACTGGGTTGTGTATTGTAGCAGAATGGGTGGGTGATTGTCTATGCTTCTAGGCAATTACGTCCTCATGAGAAGAACTACCCTACCCACGATTTAGAGTTGGCAGCGGTCATCTTTGCTCTGAAGTTGGAAACACTATTTATACGGAGAGCGTGTGGAGATCTTCACATACCACAAGAGCTTGAAGTATGTGTTTACCCAAAAAGAGCTGAACATGAGACAGAGGAGATGGTTGGAGTTGATGAAAGACTTCGATATATTATTGCAGTACCATCCAGGGAACACGAACGTAGTTGCGGATGCGCTGAGCAGGTATCCGGTAGCTATGTGCCTGACTACAGATCGTTATCTTCTGGCAGATCTAGAGAGCTTGGGCATTAAGATGATAGTGCTTGGAGTTAAGATGCAGATGTGGGGACTGCAGATTCCGTCAGAGTTGGTAGACCGGATCAGGGCTACACAGTTTGAGGATGAGTCCCTAAGGAGCATCAGGGTGCAGGTTCAGATTGGTTTATCAGATGACTTCACCATTGCTTATGATGGTTCGTTGTGGCACGGTACCAGGTTGTGTGTGCCGAGTGGGTCGTTGTGCGAGGAGGTTCTTCAAGAGGCGCATCGATCCCAGTCCTCTATGCATCCAGGTGCCAACAAGATGTATAGAGATTTGAGACAGCATGTATGGTGGTACGGGATGAAGCGGGAGGTAGCGCGCTTCATATCCCGATGCTTAGTGTGCCAGCAGGTGAAGGCGGAGAGGCAGAGGCCAGGAGGTTTGCTACAACCGTTACCCATTCTAAAGTAAAAATGGGAGCATGTGACCATGGATTTTGTTTCTGGACTTCCCCGTTCTCCAGGAGGGAAGGATGCGATTTGGGTCATCGTAGACAGGTTGACCAAATTGGCCCACTTTCTACCATTCAAAGTGGGTACGTCTACGGAGAGACTAGCAGAGATGTATGTGCGCCAGATAGTCAGACTACATGGAGTTCCTGTGAGCATAATATCAGACCAGGACAGTCGCTTTACTTCATATTTCTGGAGGAGTTTGCAGGCTAGCTTGGGCACCCAGCTCAAGTTTAGTAGTGCATATCACCCACAGACAGATGGTCAGTCAAAGAGGACCATCCAGACACTTGAGGACATGCTTCGTACTTGTGTTTTAGATTTTAGAGGCTCTTGGGAGGATCACTTGCATTTGGTAGAGTTTGCTTACAACAACAGCTACCAAGCCAGTATCGAGATGTCACCATTCAAGGCATTGTATGGACGGAGGTGTCGTACTCCGTTATCATGGGATGATGTAGGCGAGAGAGCTTTGCTTGGCCCGAAGATGGTGGTTGATGTAGCAAAGAAGGTCAAGCTCATTAGAGATAGACTTCGGGTGGCGCAGGACAGGCAGCGGCATTGGGCCGATAGCCACCGGAGACCTTTGGAGTTCGAGGTATAGCTTAGAATTTAGATTTTGTTCTTGTGTTTGCTTGTGATTGCTTGTTTTAGATAAGTGCTGAGACCTTGTTTGTGCTAGGTTGGTGATCTGGTATTTTTGAGGATTTCTCCGACGCGGGGCACTATTCGCTTCGGTGGAGACGGGAAGCTTAGCCCACGTTTCATCGGACCCTTCAGCATCCTTGAGAGGGTCGGTATTGTGGCGTATAGGCTAGAATTGCCGCCTACGCTAGAGGGAGTTTATGATGTGTTCCACGTGTCGCAGTTAAGACGGTACATGGCGGATCCCAGTCACGTATTGGATCACTCAGAGATCATGGTGGGCCCTACTCTTAGCTATCCAGAGTAGCCGGTGGAGATTCTGGATCGGCGGAAGAAGGTGTTGAGGAACCAGACTATTTCCTTGGTTTGTATCGTGTGGAGGCATCACTCTCCAGGTGAGTCAACCTGGGAGAGGGAGGATGAAATGCGCGGGCGATACCCTTATCTTTTCGAGCCCTGAGGTGTGGTTCTTTTCTTTTCCTTGCATTATTGTCCTAGTTTCGTCTTTTAATTTCGAGGACGAAATTATTTTAAGGAGGGTAGGCTTGTCACTACCCAATTCTAGAAAATAGGATTATTTTTTTATTTTTATTTGGTAAATTGTATATTATTTATAAATAATTATAATTATATTTAATTGATGGTTGTATTATTTTTTTATTGGTTGTTTTAGGGTTTTGGCTAGTCTGGACCCATGTCAGACCCTAGTGGACCTATGTCCGACCCAACCAACACCCTTGTGAGGCTTATTTATGGGTTTAGAATAATTATTATATTTTATTTTAGTTAGTTGGGGAGTTTGGGTTTAGTTAGAGTGTGTTATGGAACCCCAAACCCAAATCCCTATTAGTATGACTAATTAGGAGGGTGTTTTAGTCATTTTCCATTAGTGTAACCTATTTCTAACACTTGGCCGGCCCCCCTAACCCTATTTCCTAGACTTGGCCGAACACTTCCCCCCTCTTCATTTCTTCTTCTTCTTCTTCTTCTTCTTCTTCTTCTTCTTCTTCTTCTTCTCCATTCTCTATTTCTTCTTCTTCCTTCTTCCAACAAGTTCCAAGTAAGTTCTTCTTCTCTACTCTTCCTTCTTCCATTTCTTCTATTTATGTGAACCCTAACCATTTGATTTTCTCTAACCTAGGTGTGTAGAGCCTAGACTTAGTGTAGAGGCTTGGCTTGGAGGCTTGGAGGCTTGAGGGTGGTAATTTTAAGGGTTTTGGAGACTTTGGCCTTGGGATTCCAACTTCCAAGAGGTAAACCCTAACTTTCCTCTTAGTGTTTGCTATTATATAGTGTAATTAGTAGTTTAGAACCTTCCTAGACCTTAAGGTTACCCGTGGGAGGAAGTTAGAGCTTGTTTGGTTGTGTTTGGAGACTTTGACATTAGGTTTTGTGTCAATTTTGGGTGAAATCCGAGATTGGCCCAATTTTGGATGATGCCCTAGGTTAGACGGACCTAGGTAGACGTAATTGGGTGTCTTGGGGGTAAGTAAGTGTCTCCGTTTCGGACACGTGAAGTCGTGTCGCGGAGAAATTGGCATTTCGAACGATTTGGGGGTTTTCGTCGTCGTAGGTTCTATGTGCGTGCACGTTTTTGCCACGGACCTAGAATCGTCTAGTTAGTATTTTTCTAGGATCTAGACATCGATTAGAACTCGTGGATAAATTTTGGGCCAATTCCGAGTAGGTTTGGTGTGCGTTTTACGAGGTTTTATGAACCGCACACCACGTGTTCGTCGAAATGACCGAATGGTCATTTTGACTTAGTTTCTTGGTTTCGGGCTTGTGGCGCGTTGATTTAGCTTCGGGGAGTGTGTGCTAGAGTTTTCGGGTTGTATTTTATATATATATATATATATATATATATATATATATATATATATATATATATATATATATATATATATATGTGTGTGTGTGTGTGTGTGTTTATGTGTGTTTGGGTCAGTGTGCGTGTGTGGTTGTGAGTGTTGTGTGTGTTGTGTTTGTGTTTGTGTTTATGTATATGTATATATGAGTTTATATATATATATATATATATATATATATATATATATATATATATATATATATATATATATGTATATATATATGTGTGTGTGTGTGTGTGTGTGTGTGTACGTATATATGAGTGTATATATATATATATGTGTGTGTGTGTGTGTGTGTGTATGTGTGTGTGTGTGTGTGTGTGTATATATATGAGTATATGTATATATATATATATGTAGAGTGTTTGTATATCTATACGTATGTGTGTTTATATAGATATGTGTAAGTGTGTGTACCTATATATATATGTGTATGTGTATATATATATATGGTTGTATATATATATATGTATATATGTTTGTGTATATATATGTATATATGTGTGTGCTTGTGTGTTTCTATGTGTGGTGTGTCGAGGGGGAGTTGATGGGAGAGCAGCAGTGGTAGCTAGGGGGGAGCGCTGCAGCAGCGAGGGGGAGAAGAGGAGCAGCCAGCAGAGCATGCTGCAGCAGCGAGCAGCGGGGAGCAGGCAAGCGCAGCAGCATCTCAGAGCAGCGAGGTTGCAGCAAATGCAGCGCCGCGGCAGCAGCAGCTTTAGCAGCCAGCGCAGCAGCAGTTCGCAGCGTTAGCAGCAGATGAGAGACACTCGCAGGTAGCAGGTAGCGAGAGGGAGAGAGAGAGATATCTTTATATATATGTATAGATAGATAGATAGATAGTTTAGTATAAGTATATATATATATATATATATATATATATATATATATATATATATATATATATATATATATATATATATATGAGTTATGGGTTTGTATGTTTGTGTGGTTATATATATAGATACGTAGGTGTATATATATATGTGTGTTAGATATATATATATATTAGCCTATATATATAGCTAGGTATATATCTATATACATAGATAGATTGCTAGAAGGTAAGTGTTAAAGAGAGGATTAGTAGATATCTCAATACCTTGAGATATCAAGGTATCTCAATACCTTGAGATACCCAATGTATTGAGTATCGGGTAAGGTTTTGAGTGTTTACCTAGGTATAAGTTTAGAATTGTTTTTATATGTACTGGTATATATAATTACGCGTGTTAGCATAGGTGTTAGCGGGTATAGACGGGGTGCGCAGCTTAGGTCGAGGTATTGGATACCGAGGGTATCCCGGTATCTCGAGGAGGCGAGGTTGAAGGCTTACTAGCTTAACGAGCTAGTTTTGACCTAGAATTTTAGGAGCACCCTAGTTTGACCTAGCATTGACCATAATTGCCCTCGTTGACCGTAAAAGTCAATGTTTGACCTAGTTTTGACCTAGAGTTGACTTTTTAGACCCGGGTTGACTTTAGGACCCAAATTTCACCGGTTTGACTCGTTCGACCTAGAATACCCCTAGAAGCTTGTTTTTAGTTATTTTATATCAGTTTAACTCTTTAGAAATCCGTTTAGCCTTGCTTTTCGTAATAGGTTCTTGCGACGCCAGTCCGGATCTCGATCCTCATCAGTTGCTCAAGACGTCAAGCGAGTACCTACCTCTGATCGTTTCCATTTCATGATAGCGTTTATATCACCTGTTCTAGAACTATAATACTTGATTCTGACACATTATTACACGAGCTGGTACTAGTGGATCCCGTCATGAGATGTTATCCCCCTTACCGTGTTCAGCGGGTACTCTATCACGTGTATTTCATCATGTGCTTCGGGTATTGATTCTCATGTGCTATCATGTGCTTCGTGTGCTCTCGTCTTCATGTGCGCGAGTTATTTATCATGTATGTAGCGTGTCGTGGTTGGATCCAAGAGTATTAGTGGGGGAGGGAAGTAGGAGTTGGTTATGTGATCAAAGTCAAACAGTATTCATGTGTATGTCGGTTATGCAACTCACGCATAACGGAGTTATCGTAGATTATTCATATGCAACCTAAGCCTATCACATAATGAACTTGTACTAAAGGCACTTAGCTAGTATTCCTATTTTCTCACATGCAATTACTTCTCTACTACTTGTATTGTTCCCCAGTTTTACATTGCAGCTACTTTATCTGCTCCACCATGTATTTATTTTCTTGTGCATCTTGTATACTTTTCTATTGCTAGTCATATACACATTACTATGTATTTGGAGTTGCTTTCAGAGTTATGTACTTCGCTCCAGTCCTGACTGGGAATATTTTTTTCCAGAGGATCCTGAGGATTTTTGCCCGACATTCTACGGGCCAGGTGTCGAGGAGTGTTGTGACCCGGAGATCGAGGAGGAGCCCATCGAGGAGAGCCGTTAGCACCCTAGTTAGATAGGTGGGTTTTCCTGGGTTGTTCCCAGTTGATATTTCGGATGACTGTATTTATTATTTTGTTGCTTCTGTGATGTTGTAGACTTTAGACTTGGACTGTATATTTTGGATATTATATTGCTCTCTTTGGTTCTTGTTTCTTGTTGTTGATATCTTATTGTGCTTTTACTCTTCCCATAGTTATTGTGATTGAGTCATATATATATTTCGTGGTTGCCCTCCTTTTGGAGAGGTTATATTGACTGATCATTGTGAAATATAGATATTGTGACATAGAACGAACCTTTACAGCGTTCTACCGCCGATTCTGCGGCGTAGACTGGACGTACCCATGACTCATGCCCGATTTTTTGGGTGCGGGTCTTGACATCTGTATTGCTCGAACCAGCTCCTCGATCACGTATCCTACGAGGACGTGCCTGCCTCTGTCTCACGAAGCCTACCGGATGGCTGTCTGGTATATCGAGTGGAGTAAAACGGGGACTCAGTGGTGCGGGCAGATATTATACAGTTGTCCCTAAAATTCCTTCTGGATCTCTTTCGGGTTCCTCAGCTATATCAGCCAGTGCCTCCGCCTGAATATTTAAATCCACACTCAATGAATATAAAGTAACATATATAAAGATGATAGTTTATGGAAATAAGAACACATACCACTAGAGCATCGGATGCCCTTCTGTCACGCAAGCTCAGATCGTCTAAAGCTTGTGGCTGGAACCGAGGTTCTTCAAATTTATACATCCTATTTTGCGCTAGCGGGCATCCATACCAACGTAAAAAATTGGCAGTACCCTCCACTGTAAAATGTTAACACAAAATGATATGTAAGATCTAATACCGTATAATTTATTTGAAATACCCCTTAACTTATAATCTGCCACCGATGTCATCAATTCGGACATGTGTTCCATACCATGCGTGATAAATCTGGAATGCCAACTAATCATATATGTTCGAACCCGCTCTTCCATATTTGATTTGGTACTGCTAGAAGCCAAAGGCTCCAGGGGTATCATCTGTTTCAGTCTGAACTGTCGCATAACACGATCCGTTGGATGAAACATGATAGATCCATTATATATGATATAATACCTATGGAGACTGCGGACACGTTCACCATCTCTCACTTCTTGTGGCACACTTAGTGGTTGCCAAACAACATATTTGACATTCAGCAAGTAATAAATGGTAGGCACAATAATATATTTTAAAATTTTAATTTAATAATTATATACTAACCTTATAGACAGTTAATGTGTCAAATCGATGCCGGTAAAGAGATACCACTTTTGTCATACAATGCATATAATCTATATTTTCAGTAATCCAGTGAATGCCTGCTGGCCATAATGTTTGTTCAGCGCTATATTTACTAACTGGTCTACTAATCTCGAAGTGATCGTAACACCAGAACTACAAAGAAGAACACAAATAAGATCCAAATAAATATAGCAGATATTATTCATTTTTATTCACACCTGTATAAGTGTTAGACATCCACTTATATTTTTGGCTGTTCTACCCTGTGATACCTTACTCACAAAAGACGTCATAGAGCGGTATAAATTTGCTAACACTGCTTCACTCCATGCGTGTTTTGTGTTGGAATGGATGTCCGCAAAAAATGGTAGCAGTCGCACGTTGATCATATTTTTCGTAGAGTCAGGGAATAAAAAAGAACCGCATAGACACAACAAGTAAGCTCTAGTGCAACATATCACCTGAAAATATAATTGAATATTCATACCATTTATATTAAATAAATATTAACAATAATTAATATATATAAATAATTACCCGCGAATAATCGACAGGAACTGTTGTAGAGCCGATATGATCAACATGCATGAAAGTAGACCGTAGCCAAGTGAGTTTGACAGTGCTGGTTTCTCCCATGTCAGAGGGGGGCTCCACATCGAGGTATTCTCTAATGAGATGTTTTGCTTCCAATTTTGTCGAAATATATAGGATATTACCCTCGATAGGTAATCCCAAAATCTGTGCCACATCCGCTAATGTGATCGTCATCTCCCCGAAGGGTAACTGAAATGTGTTGCGTGTTGGCCACCATCGCTCAACGGTACTTAATATCAGGTCTCTATCGCGACACTTAATTCGTATAGCGTCAACAAAGTGAAAATCAAAAGCCTCTACCATGGCCTTTTAGTCTTCAGTCAACTCCCATGATGACCGTCACTCACCATGCTCTCGTAATTTTACATCTGGATAATCATAACGCTATATAATATATGTATAGATATCGTTAGTACAATATAATACGCTTAACAACAATAACATTAATTATCTAAAAATTACATTACTGGTCCTGCGAAAACCAGACTAGAAATGTGAGACTCTCGCTCACGTTCAATGGCCGGAGTTGTAGGTCCACCGGGTATGCGTCCGTTATTTTGAAAAGCCATCTGTATTTATGATTACGATATTACATAAAAAATTCATAATTAAATTGCTATTTAACTCTTTTCAAACTTTTGAACTCTTTTACCTGTTTTTTTCCTTTGTATCTTCTTTCTCTTGAAGTCTTTCAGCCTTCAGCTTCTCCTATTGAGTTCTCTCACTGGAGAAACTCTCACAAATTATTTCTTTCTTCTCCTTCTGTGAACGGATTTCTCATTCTTATAGATGCATTCTAATGCATTATAATTAAAAAATTTATTTCCCAATGTATGCATTCATTCCAAGATATAGAAAAGTACACGGGCTAATATTAGAACATTAGAGAGAGGGAGAGTCATGGGCTAATATTAGAACATTAGAGAGAGGGAGAGAAGAGGACAAGAGAGTGGTCACGAGAAGTGGGAGAGAGAGAAGAGGACAAGATAGTGGTCACGGAAAAAGAGGAAAAGAAAGAAGAAAGTGGTCACGGATTAGAGAGAAGATGACAGGAGAGGAGAAGAGAATTAGAGAGAGAGGCGAGGAGAGGAGAGAGAGAGAGAGAGAGAGAGAGAGAGAGAGGAGAACATGAGAGGAGAAGAGAAGGGAAGAGGAGAGGAGAGAGGAGAATAGGAGAGGAGAACATGAGAGGGACGAGAGGGAACAGGAGGAGAGAGAGTGAGAGTGAGAGAGAAAGAGAAGAGAGTGAGTGAGAGAAGAGAGAGAGAGTGTGTGAGTGAGAGAAGAGAGAGAGAGACAGGAGTGAGAGAAGAGAGAGAGAGTGAGTGAGAGAAGAGAGAGAGACAGTGAGTGAGAGAGTGGACGGGTGAGAGAGAGAGAGAGAGAGAGAGAGTGGACGGGTGAGTGAGTGAGAGAGAGTGGACGGGTGAGAGAAGAGTGAGTGGCTGAGAGAGAGAGAGGAGAAGAGAGATGAGAGAGTGTGAGTGAGAGAGAGGAGAGAGAAAAGTATTAAAAATTAAAAAAGGAAAATGCCTCTAGGAATGACGTTTTTCCTAGAAAAAAACGTCCTTCCAAAGGACGTTTTTCTATATATATATATATATATATATATATATATATATATATATATACTTTTCTAACTAACGGAGGTGGACAAAAAAGTATTGAAAAGCGTAAAACGTCCTTAGAAAGGACGTTCTGAGGCTATTATTGTAAATTTTCTAAATTGGATGCTTTCAGTAGAAATTTTCTATCTTCGTTGCTCTGAACGAAATTTTTCGCCAATGGAAGTATATTGCATGCATGATTGCAAACTAGTTGAACGTGTTTCATTTCCAATACACAGATTAACCAGCTTAGAAATTCACTAATATATATATACACGTGTTGTACATATTTTATATTATTTGAAAAGTATAAAAATATTTTTTAATTTTTTACTATTTGGAAATAATAAACCATACTTACTTAGGGAGAGCAAACAATATTTACTTGAAAAGACTCATAATTTTTTTTATTTCTTGAAAAGAACAAACAACAATTTTTTTTTTCTATACTTAATTACCTAACTACTTATGTTAAATTTAATGAATAATTTTAATTAGTAAACGTAAATAAGAATAATTTTAGAAAAAAAATTGTTACGGGAAAGTTTCTAACTTTTTTATTATATACTAGTATAGCTAGATATACAGAAGTACACTTATGCATTCGGAAGTGGCAATACGCAAGCATGGAAGAAACTCACAAAATGACAATCAATTTAAGATTGTGCACATTTTTGTTGATATATTGACACAGTCAATATTGACTCATAAATCTGTAATTCCATATATCTCAATAAATTTTATTGTGGACTATATTGTAGTACTTGTTTTCTCAACTTCCTAGAAGGTTCTTTGTTCTCTTTATATTCTACTTGTGAATTGAGTGGCTATTGGTCTTGTAATGAGTAATTGGTATGAGAGCTTTTTCATGAGAACTGTTGGGCCTTATATAAATTTGATTCGTAGTCCACATGAAAATAATATATGAGGGCCTTTGGGTCTGTTTGGATTGAGGGTGAGTTAATTGAAAAAAAGAACATGTTTGGATTGAGTATGGGAGTTTATAAGAAAGAATAATAAAGGGTTCAGTAAGGATATGTTTTAATTCTCTTTTATCCATTTTTTTTATCTTCCCAAATCGAAATGTTATAATGTTATCGAGGGTAAAAGTTACTGCTCCTTCCTTGTGGTTGTATAACAAACACTGAACACAAACTTTAAAGTTGCAACATTTGCACTCTCTTCCATTGAGAAAATCAAATAACACCCAAAAAAAAAAAATTGGGCGAGGCGCGCCTCTGCTTTGGAGGATGCTCTGCTTTCGTCTTCAACTTAATTTGCGAGAATTCAGAAAACCGAAATTTGAGATGTAAATGTGATCATTTCCAAATGAGATGGCATCTTAGTTCTTGGCTCTAGCTTTTGGTTGATTCGAACTGATAATTTATACAATGTCTTGAGTCTTGGACTGAGCAGTTGGAACTACTTTGCAATTGCAAAAAAAATATATTGAAGATATAACAAGTAGGAGAGCCAAGAGATGTTTAATGGTTAAGTTTTGAAATTCTTTCCTAGTTTGATAAGAATTAAAACGTGCAATTTAGAAAAGGGGAAAAAAAAATCATGTAAAACTTGGAATTGATTCGTAACTGTTATTATATCGATTTATTTATTTATTTACATTTAAGTAAATAAAATAAAATAAAATATTATTAGTAAAATTTTATGAGATTTTCAAAATAACCTACAATAGTACAGTAAATTGTTTGCCTCCCAGTCATTTGCGGAACAATTTGCTTTCGTTATTAATAGGCTTGTGATAAAGGCACTACAAAGAACACTCAGGGCTGCCCATAAATTTACACCTAAAAATTACAAGTTTGCCACTCTTCAAACTTACTTAGAGCTGCCCACACCAACCTATATAAGTAAAATTATTTCTCTTCTTTCTTTTTCACCTTCAAATGAAGAAATATCTCATTCTCTCCAAATCCTAAAACATAAAGTTAAATTTGGAATTTGATAGTTGTGGTCTCAAGTGGAAAAAAATTTTGATTTGGTGATTCTCCAACGAATATTCTTTCGATGTCTTCGACAACATACGATGAATAAGTTTTGTGATTGTCACCAAATTATTTAGTTTTATTCGACTATTTTAGGAGCGATGCATGAAATTATCTTCGATGAAGAAGTCGGATCATGCAATCCATTAAATATGCACTCCGCTCCTTCCGAAGAACATGACGGTTGTTCCGAAGCACCTATGGTACGTAAAATGTCAACCATATTTCGATAGTCAACAGTCATCATGTAAGGACTGTATAAACTACGACAGTCCTATATAAATATAGGACTGTCATAAATTCAACAGTTCTATATAAATATAGGACTGTCATAATTTCGACAGTCCTATAGACTATGTGGACTGTCAAAATACTGACAGTCCTGAAGATTAAATGCTGACCAACGTATTTTCTTCAAGACTGTAAAAATCTTGACAGTCTACTCAATACATTAGTCTGTACAAATTATGACAGTCCTAATTTGGACTGCCAATTATTTGAAGTTATTAATTTTTATATTATTTAAATTGGTTATAGGACCAACCTCGTACAGATGTTGTGGTACATCCTGCTATTGGGGTTGATGTGGAGAATGTATTCTCAACGGATATTCGATTTGCATCCCACGAAGAAGCATTAGATTGGTGCAGAGAAGTTGGAACACGACATAACATAGTCATTGTCATTGCAAGATCGATCAGATCTCGGTCGGGCCAGAAATATTTAGAGCTGGGCTGCGAAAGAGGAGGTGTGTTCAGGCATCATCGAAAAAAAAAATTGTTGTTGAAAAAATAATCCCTAAGAAAAATGTTAGGACAAGAAAATGTGGTTGTCCATTTAAGGTGTTGATTGTAAAAGTAGAAGATGTGAAGTTGATAGTCGAAGTTAAGAATGGAATACACAATCATCCTATTCCAGAGACACTTACAGGTCATGCCTACGTGGCACGGTTGAACAAGGATGAGAGAAAGTTGGTTGAAGAATTGTTCCTTTCCGGAGTTATACCCAAACAAATTTATTCTGTCGTGCGACAAAAAGAAGATGAGAACAAGTCAACCATGGAGACGATCTATAATACTTTAACGAGAGCGAAATGTAATAGTATGAAAGGAAGAATGGCGATGCAGCAAGTATTGAAGTTGCTTGGGGAGCATCACTATGTGGAGTACCATAGAAGACATCCACAAAATAATGAACTCCTTTCATTGTTTGGGCTCATCCTAATTGCACATACTTGGCTAGGTCCTTCGCAGACGTATTGGCCCTTGATTATACATATAAGACTAACAAGTTCAAGATGCCTCTTTTTCACATTGTTGGGTTTACGTCTACGGGAAAAACAATTTTCAGTCGCTTTTTTTAATGAAGAGTGTGACAGTTGAGGATTACACTTGGGCTTTGAGGAAACTACAATCCCTTTACACATGATACAAAGAGCCCTCTATTTTTGTTACCAACAGAGAATATGCGCTGATAAATGCTATAGATATTGTATTTTCTCATGTACATAGACTACTATGCACTTGGCATATAAATCAAAATATTCAAGCTCAATGCAAGAGAAAATTTGAAGATGTAGACGGTAAAATCGATAAGCTTCGCTTTGAAGAATTCTACAGTGATTGGAGTCTTGTATGGCAAGCAATTACTAAAGACAGCTATGACACATCATAGTACATGTTCAAACAAAAGTGGGAGACGAGTAACCCTACATGCATTTCTTATATCAAAGATACTTGGATAGAACCACATAAAGAATAATTCGTCTTAGCATGGACGAACATGGTGAAGCATTATGGCACAATCAATACGAACTAGGTCGAAGGATCACACTCAAGTTTAAAAAGATATCTACGGTCATCGGTCGGTAATTTTGTCTCCGTTTGGCAATCGATTCATTTGATGATTATTTTCACGGTGAACAAGATTGTAGCATCATTTGAGACGAGCCTCAATATTACAAAGCATTAATACAACTATGAACACCTCTTGGATGCTTTAATCTATGTAGTATCTCACAAGGCCTTGGGCTTATTGTTTGAGGAGATTGGCAAGTCGAAGTTCGTTGGTTATGATCCCGAGGTTTGCGGTTGTTCATATCAACATTCACTCGGCCTTCCTTGTGCACATGAGATTAACAAATATCGTCGTCAATCTATACCTATTCCAATATATGTTGTTGATCAACGTTGGAGACAGTTGTCGATCATGCCGACGATAGAAGTTCACGATGATTTCTTCTCTTTGCCACAAGTAAAACTTCTTCACGCAAGGTGGTTTGTCGCATCGAAATGAGAGCGAAAATCCATTGAGGTTAAAATACAAGAAATTACAGTCTTGGCAATAACTCGATTGCAAGAGCCATCTGTTGTTTGAACTCCAAAGGGAAGACCACACTCAAGAATCAGTAGAGCACAAAAAAAGGAGATGGAGTCAACTAAAAGAGATCCATCCTTGTTTGAATATATTGAACGCAATTTAAAGCAAGTTGAGTCAAAGTCGGTTATCGAAAGTGTGGTAATTTTGAAGAGAAAGAGTAAGCTTACTATTCGAAGGGGGAAGAAACAGAAAACGAACGATGTAGTCACGGCGGAGGGTTTAGATAACTTCTCTGATTCATATAGTCTATACATTCAAAATTTTCTAACTGAGATACGGGATTTCATTTGGTCTATTGTTGATGTTCCTAAGGATGGCCATTGTGGATTTTATGCACTCGCAAGACATCTTGGCTATTCAGTTAAAGCAGAATGGAGACAGGTTAGGGAAGAGTTATACGAGGAGTTGGAGTCTCGTCTACCCTTCTATAGGCAGATACTCGACGAAAAAATTGTTGGAGATTTGTTGGCAAACATACCTTGTACGGACACAGTTATCGGACCAGACCATTACATGGATGTCCTGCCTGTTGCATACGTATTCTCTAATAGATATAAGATACCTATTATAATTATCTCATAAGGCATTAACAATATTTTTTTCCAATGTGCGCTCCCCCGGCCGAACATAGACTATCCAATCTATGTTCAATATGGCTTGTCGGACAATACTTTATCATCCCAAGGTTGATCGGTTATTCTCCTATTCCTCCATCTTCTACGCTTTGGTATAAACACGCACCGGAGGAAGCGATCGCATGGACGACACCCTACATGGATGCAATAGCTGGCTATAAGAAGATGCTGAAGATGGAGGATCCCAAAATCTTGCCTAAGGACTACTTTGATATTCTAATCGATTGATACATCTTATACTTTTGTATCATTTTGTAATTTTCTATGCGATAGAAATGGAATATAACATCTTATACTTTTATAGCGTATATAGTGACTATGAAAGAAATAAAATAAAATGAATATATATATATATATATATATATATATATATATATATGTTGTGCAATGAGTCTTGTATGTTGAGCTTTGGTATCTTTTTCAACTTATATATATATATATATATATATATATATATATATATATATATATATATATATATATATATATATATATATATATATATATATTTAAAGTAGGATTATCAAGATTATGGCAGTCCAATTAGTTATTAGGACTGTCAAAATCTTGACAATCCTAGTTTAAATCCCATGTCTCTGCATATTTATATATAAAACTAGGACTGCCAGGATTATGGCAGTCCCATAAGCTATTAGGATTGTCAAAATCTTGACAGTCCTAGTTTTAATCTCCTATCTCTGCATATTTATATATAAAACTAGGAGTGCCAGGATTATGGCAGTCCCATAAGCTATTAGGACTGTCAAAATCTTGATAGTCCTAGTTTTAATCCCCTGCCTCTGCACATATATATAAAACTAGGACTGTCAGGATTATGGCAGTCCCATAAGCTATTAGGACTGTCAAAATCTTGACAGTCCTAGTTTTAATCCCCTGTCTCTGCACATTTATATATAAAATTAGGACTGCCAGGATTACGGCAGTCCCATAAGCTATTAGGACTGTCAAAATCTAGACAGTCCTAATTTTAATCCCCTGTCTCTGCACATATATATATAAAACTAGGACTGTCAGGATTATGGCAGTCCCATAAGCTATTAGGACTGTCAAAATTTGGACAGACCTAATTTTTATCTCCTGTCTCTGCACATTTATATATAAAACTAGGACTGCCAGAATTATGGCAGTCCCAAAAGCTATTAGGACTATCAAAATCTTGATAGTCCTAGTTTTAATCCCCTGTCTCTGCACATTTATATATAAGTGCCAAGTTCAAAGTTAAACAAAATTAACCAGTCAAAACTAGGACAACCAACTTAAACAAAACATAACCAATCAAAAAATTGAAACACAAAGTTACAGCCAACTTCAAAGTTTAACATATCCATATTACAACCCAAAAAACTCGAAACACAAACTATAGCAAATTTCATATCAATTGAAACATGGCCTAAACTTCATGCAGCCTCTTTGTACGTTGCTCCCTATTTTCCAAGAAAGAAAATCTTCAGTGTTGTCGATGTGCTGTAGTTTCTTATTGATTTTCATATAATTCGCACCCTGGCAACTAACGAGGCTTCTTCCGAACTTCTTCGCTTTTCTAGCCTATTGATGATAATTCAAAAAATTTGTTAGGTTATAAATATTTACATATCTTCAAACTGAAAGTTGGTTGCCTCACCATCTTGACCAATGCAGTATACAAGACAGATTTGGTTGAGAGATCTGATGCTACACGCACAATATTGCCTCCGCGTTTGAACAATATAGGTAGTCCGACACCAGCATAGTAGGCGAGGTAGTCGTCGCTACATTCTGTCATATTTACTGCTGCTTGTCATTCAGTTTCTGTAATAACGTGACGTTGCCACTCAGTAAAGAAGTCCAAGACCTAGTTGAACGCTGCAGGAATATAGTTTAGGGATTTTGTACCTCTCGGAGCACTAACCATTTTTAATGTGCGCTTCGGGAATATTTGTACGTAGCCCAACTAACGGAGCACTCTATCAGGCATATAAGGCTCCTTGATTTCATGACAACTTATCAGATAATGATATAAAGCGACTGGTTGCAATGGACGACTACTCTATCGCAAATTACGATATGGATCCCAAACTATCTGCAACGCATAAAATTTAGCATAACGTAATTTAGTAAATTATTACCAAACATAAAAAAATTAGGTCTCAATTCACCTCTTCTATCGTTATATCTTTAAGTGCATTCCGTAGGGCGGCTAATGTGTGTGGACGTTTGGCATTCCTTAGTTGGCTTTTATCTGCACATTCTAGGAAGGTGCTTGTCATACCTCGGTTAAGTTTAGCCCACTTCAGGGTTGGAAAGTGCTCGTATATCCACGCCTTCACATAACCAAGTTAAAAAAATTAGTCAAAAAATCCACCACCAGAATAAGTCAAATTAGCGACGTCTAAAAACGTCGCTAAATGGCCAAAAAATATCGCTAAATAATTTTAGCGACGTATGTAGCGACGTTTCGATAAAGTCGCCTTTAAGCTTTGTCACGCCCCAGTCCCAAAATATCGAGGGACTAGCCACGTGGCAATGGCCAGCAGCACACACCAATGGGCAAACCCAATTTAATGGACCCATTAGGGTGTACTTAAGCTGTAAAACAACAGTAAAGGTCTACGATACAAGTCACAGTCTAATTCTAATCTCATCCACAGAAGGTAATCACAGATCAAATGCCAGAATAATCTAAATAAAATATAATCTAACAAGTCTCAATAAAAGTGTCTCGGGGAACAACCCGAGAATAAGTTTGTTCCAGCATTTCAAATAAACAGGAAATAAGAGTCCACAATAGAAATAACTGAGTATAATAAAGCAAATACTCAGAAAAAATCCTCGGCGATCACCTCGTCCTCTGGTATCGGTACTGTTCCTGCTTCTGCTTCTGCTCCTGTCCCGTATATCTCGGGATAGATCTCCTCAGATATACCTGGGGACATAATCCGGATTCTAGGTCCTCAGGGGACATAGCAAGGTACAAGAATAACTCAAGCCAAATAAATGCAGTACAATAATAAATGAAACAATAGGGTAAACTATGTAACCAGCTAGGTGTTATGCAAATGAGAGCATCACTAGAACTCAGGCTGAAACTACTACAAGCTCTGTGTCGGGGAGCCGGTAGCAGTATTGCTATGTAGTTATACTATGTAGTTTTACTATGTAGTGGGCCTAGCACTGTGGTGGCTAAGGCACCATAATAAATATACATATATAATTAGCCTGTAGTTTGTGTCTCTCCCCACCCAATGTAATCACACGTCTCATGTCCATGACACGCAAGATCATATCTAATGCAGCAAGTCATATGATAGCTCTGGATATAAAAAGTCTATGTCTCGAATCCTGTAACCTATACAGAATCACCATGAATGACTCAGGAAGATTCTGTCTCATGAACAATGTCAGGTGTCCTATGGTATGACGTACTTGATAATGCAAGCACGAAGATATATATAGGGTCGCGATATCAATCTCTAGTGACGTTACACGACTCCGCGTACGGCGTCGACACCCGAATGTTATTCGGACACTAAGCAATATCACATGGTCCTAGGTTGAACATTTATATCATATAAAATAAATCAAGAGAATAATATAAAACAATTACTGCAAGTTTGACAAGGTACACTTGCCTAGGGTTTGGTTTCCAACTGCTGCTCTGGTATCAGTAGGATCTGCATTTACTCCTCCGGTTGCTGAAATAAATATTACCATCATTCTCAGAAGATATCAAATAGCTAGAATTACCTGTCCATAAGTCCAATTTGGACACAGGAGCAAAAGTGACAGTTTCTGGTCAAAGTAGGGTCCACATGTGGCCTACTTCGTACCAAAAAATGTGCCAGAGACAAAGTTCTCCAAATTTGTCAAACTTAGTGTCTGCAAGTCCAGAACGACGATACGAACCCAACAGAATATCCAGAACTAGATTCCGATGAGCCGATCACAAAATTGCCCGTCAAGTGGAGCCAAGGGGCCAACGATACAGGATTTTGTCAACGTTCTCAGAATCGAACCAAACTTGGGTCACAAGACCAGAAAAATGCTACGAATCTGATTGCGCAAGTTTTGATTTGAAACGACGAGCATACACGAAATTATAACGAGTTTCAGAACATGGCCGATACGGGACGTTGTCAATGGATACGCGTTGATTCCGGTGTGCATGCACATCCAAATCAACTTCCGCAAAATCCCACACGTCCGTATCGACGGTGCGCACCTTTCGGTGAAGTTCGCACACGACCAAATCACCTTGTTTAGCGGGGGGCACCCAGTTCCGGGAAAAATTGGGTTTTAAATAACCAAGTTTTTGGCCATTTTTACACGCGAATAAATCACAATCTACAACACCATAAATTGAACAAAAATAGGAATTTAAAACTTGCTCATAAGGTCTAAATTACTGTTTAGATTTTGAAAACAGTTAACAGGTTGCACACAAAACGGTCGTGAACTTGCGAGTTCGGGACAATTTTTGAATTTTCAGAAATAGGTTTTTTTTCTCTCATGATTTTGCGTCGCGATTTACGACCGACACGGGATGCGATACCCCAAACGAGTTGCACGGGTTTTCAGAGGATCACACGGTCTATGCGCAGGATTCGACAGAACAGAAATCGAAATAACGTACAGAGAGATACGAGGGTGGGAAGACAGGTAACTCGCTGTTCGTGAACTGGGAGGCGCGGCGTGGCACGGCAGCGGGGCACGACGGAGGGGAACGGCGGCGGCGGTTGTTGGGGGCCGTTGCGGTGGCACTGGGGTTGCTAGGGGCTCGTCGCCGTCGTCGGAGGTCGGGACGGAGGTTGGGGTCGTCGTGGTGCGCGGGGGCGCTGACCGGAGCGATGGCGGTGCTTTGGTGATGGCGGTAGTGGTGGAGCCGCAGGGGGGGTTAAGTAGGCGAGGGGAGGCAGTTGCGGGGGAGGCTGGAGCAGGGTTGTCGGGGGGTCGTGGGTCGTGGGGGTGCTCGAGCAGCGGAGGCGGGGTGGTCGTGCGCCGGAGGCGGGGGAATCAGGGTAGTGGGCTGAGGGGTTAGGGGAATTGGGTTAGCGGGCGGCGGGTAGGAGGGCTTGCGGGTCGGGTCCAGATCCGACCCGCTAGGGCGGTTGGGTTCGGTTCAATTGAGTGGGGTCCGGTTCAGTCCGGTTCAGTTAAAATAGAGATTTTTAGCCATTTAAAAATAGTTTGTGAGCCCAATAAATTCCAGAAAAATTATACAACATCCAATAATTAATAATACACCAAAAAATATAATTTTTGTAATATTATAATACTTAATTTAATACATAAAAATATTAATCCATGAAGGACATTTTTAATAATTAAATAAAAATCACCGAAAAATCTAGAAATTTATTTTTAAAAAATTGGAAAAAAACTGGGTGTTACAATCTACCCACCTTAAAAGAATTACGTCTCGCAATTAAGAAAATAACCGACAGCAGAGATGACGCGGCTGCAAGACATGTGCGTAGCACGACACATGGGATTAAGAATCATGGACAAGAAGATCGAGAGAAAGATCAAGCAGAATATGTAGGAAAGGAAATAAGACATTTCCCTAGGCAATGAGAGATAAGTAAAAGAAATCTGGATAGAGCAAAAAAATCTATAGCTTAGGAAAACTAGGTTATTACTCACTAACAAGTTCAAAATACCAGGTTCAAGGCCAAAGACATGAACTAACAGGCACGTGCTAAAGCATCACTAGGAATAAATAGCTATGATTAACTTAAATCTTACGCGCATTCGTTAATCCACGAGTCTGTGCGTCCTCCATCGTCATCGCATAAGCTTGTCCGCGTCCTTGTGGCGGTATCCTCTGCTGTTGCTGGGCTTGTTAAAAATTACTGCCTGGGTTGCCAAAGGTGGCCTCGGCTGATACCTTCCTGGAGCTGGTGGTATGACTCCTTCAACTCCCGTCTGTAGTACTTCCAATGCTGGATAGGCTGGCCTCGGTGCTGGTAAGACTTGTCGGTTTACCATTGTTGCTTTCTCTCGACGCTCAGGGCATTCCTTGGCTAAATGTTGGTTGGATCCACAAATTAAACATAATCCCCTTTTGCGTTTGCACTCGTTCTCAATATGGCCTCGCTTGCCACAATATTGACATATAGGTAGTATCTGTGGAGATGCTCTGGGTGGCTGGTGCATGTGAGATCTTTTTACAGCTTCTCCCTGTGGTGCTCTAGCTGGTGCTGATGTGAATGGCCGCTTAAGGCTGGACTCTCTCCTGGTGACGCGCTCCATGTATCGGGCTGCAGCAAGGATGTCCGTGTATGAAGTAGGTACAACGGATCCGATCAATCTCTGTAGCTCAAAGTTTAGTCCGTCGAAGAACTTCTCAGCCTTCTCCTCTTTTGTCAGGATCAGGGTAGGGGCGAAGCGACTCAGATGAATGAACTCCGCATTGTACTCTTCCACTGTCATACTGTCTTGAGTGAGGTGATTGAACTTGTCCCAAAGTTCTGATCGAGCAATAGATAGAATGTACATCTCCTGAAAGAGTCTAGAGAACTCTTCCCAAGTGACTCAGTCTGGTCCGAGCCGTCTCTCCTCAGATAGCCACCAGTGATGTGCATTGCCCGTCAACTGAAGCCGGACGACAATCATCCAACGCTCTCTTGGAAGCTCAGCTGCTTCTAATTGATGTTGAGTGTTTGTGAGCCACTCATGAACTTCTGTGGGCTCCTCCTTGCCTGAAAAGGTGCGGGGCTTCAGTTGGCAAAAATTGGTGATAGAGCCCATCGATGACCGTCGAACTGGTAGGTTCACCTGCTCTAGTGCAGTCACTATGCTATTTCTCATATTCTCTGCCTCGTGACGCTGAGCCTCTAGATGAATCTGCTGTTGAGCTTGCATCATTGTGCAGAATATTTGGAATATTTGCTGACCATCCATAGGCTGTCTTGGTGGAAAGGTAGGCATCTGTGGAGTAAACTGCGGTGGTGGTGGAATATTGTCTCGCCGAAATCTGGAGGTAGGTTGACCTGCTTGATGGCTTTGTTGAGCTGATTGATCTCCACCTACTGGTGTCGCTCCATCGTCGTAGGTAAAAACTGTAACTTGTGGTGTTCCCGCGGGAGTCTCATCGCATACTTGTGAATCCATTACTCTGCATCCAAAATAAACTATGAGAAGCGTACAGAAGAATCAAGGCAGGATGCAAGTCAATAAATTGAAGTCGATATAGAGGTCAAGAACGAATCAATCAAGTGGATGAGATCCTATAACTTATCTTATCTTTGTCGCAGGCTTGCTCAGTTCCTTAGTTGAAACCAAAACAAATTAGTCGTAGACTTGCCTGGGCCACCACAAAAACTATGTCACGTCCCAGTCCCAAAATATCGAGGGACTAGCCACGTGGCAATGGCCAGCAGCACACACCAATGGGCAAACCCAATTTAATGGACCCATTAGGGTGTACTTAAGCTGTAAAACAATAATAAAGGTCTACGATACAAGTCACAGTCTAATTCTAATCTCATCCACAGAAGGTAATCACAGATCAAATGCCAAAATAATCCAAATAAAATATAATCTAACAAGTCTCAATAAAAGTATCTCGGAGAACAACCCGAGAATAAGTTTGTTACAGCATTTCAAATAAACAGGAAATAAGAGTCCACAATAAAAATAACTGATTATAATAAAGCAAATACTCAGGAGAAATCCTCGGCGATCACCTCGTCCTCTGGTATCGGTACTGTTCCTACTTCTGCTTCTGCTCCTGTCCCGTATATCTCGGGATAGATCTCCTCAGATATACCTTGGGACATAATCCGAATTCCAGGTCCTCAGGGGACATAGCAGGTACAAGAATAACTCAAGCTAAATAAATACAGTATAATAATAAATGAGAGCATAACTAGAACTCAAGCTGAAACTACTACAAGTTCTGTGTCGAGGAGCCGGTAGCAGTATTGCTATGTAGTTATACTATGTAGTTTTACTATGTAGTGGGCCTAGCACAGTAGTGGCTAAGGCACCATAATAAATATACATATATAATTAGCCTGTAGTTTGTGTGTCTCTCCCCACCCAATGTAATCACACGTCTCATGTCCATGACACGCAAGATCATATATAATGCAGCAAGTCATATGATAGCTCTGGATATAAAAAGTCTATGTCTCGAATCCTGTAACATATACAGAATCACCATGAATGACTCAGGAAGATTCTATCTCATGAACAGTGTCAGGTATCCTATGGTATGACGTACTTGATAATGCAAGCACGAAGATATATATAGGGTCGCGATATCAATCTCGAGTGACATTACACGACTCCGCGTACGGCGTCGACACCCGAATGTTATTTGGTTGCTAAGCAATATCACACGGTCCTAGGTTGAACATTTATATCATATAAAATAAATCAAGGGAATAATATAAAATAATTACTGCAAGTTTGGCAAGGTACACTTGCCTAGGGTTTGGTTTCCAACTACTGCTCTGGTATTAGTGGGATCTGCAGGTACTCCTCCGGTTGCTGAAATAAATATTACCATCATGCTAAGAAGATATCAAATAGCTAGAATTGTCTGTCCATAAGTCCAATTTGGACACAGGGACAAAAATGACAGTTTTTGGTCAAAGTGGAGTCCACATGTGGCCCACTTCGCACCAAAAAATGTGCCAGAGATAAAGTTCTCCAAATTCATCAAACTTAGTGTCTACAAGTCCAGAACGATGATACGAACCCAATGGAATATTCAGAACTAGATTCCGATGAGCCAATCACAAAATCGCCCGTCAAGTGGAGCCGTGGGGCCCACGATACGGGATTTTGTCAACGTTCTCAGAATCGAACCAAACTTGGGTTACATGACCAGAAAAATGCTACGAATTCGATGGCACAAGTTTTATTTTAAAATGACGAGCACACACGAAGTTACAACGAGTTTCAAAACAGGGCGATATGGGGCGTTGTCGACGGATATGCGTTGATTTCGTTGTGCACGCACATCCAAATCAACTTTCGCAAAATCCCACACGTCCGTATCGACTGCACGCACCTTTTGGTGAAATTCGCGTACGACCAAGTCGCCTCATTTAGCGGAGTGCACCCAGTTCCGGGAAAATTTGGGTTTTAAATAACCAAGATTTTGGCCATTTTAACCCGCGAATAAATCACAATCTACAACACCATAAATTGAACAAAAATAGGGTTTTAAAACTTGGTCATAAGGTCTAAATTACTATTCAAGTAGATTTGAAAACAGTTAACTAGTTGCACGCAAAACGGTCGTGAACTTGTGAGTTCGGGACGATTTCTAAATTTTCAGAAATGGGGGAGGTTTTTCCTGATTTTGTGTCGCGATTTGCGACCGACACGGGATGCGATACCCCGAACGAGTTGTACGGGTTTCGAGAGGGTCATGCGGTCTATGTGCAGGATTCGACAGAACAGAAATTGGAATAACATACAGAGAGATACGAGGCTGGAAGACAGGTACCTCGTTGTTCGTGAACTGGGAGGCGCGGCGTGGCACGGCGGTGGGGCACGGAGGAGGGGCACGACGGCGGCGGTTGCTGGGGCCTCTGCGGTGGCACTGGGGTCGCTGGGGGCTCATCGCCGTCGCCGGAGGTCGGTACGGAGGTTGGGTTCGTCGTGGTGCGCGGGGGCGATGACCTGAGCGATGGCGGTGCTTTGGTGATGGCAGTAGTGGTGGAGCCACTAGGGGGTTAAGTAGGCGAGGGAAGGTGGTTTCGGGGGAGGACGGAGAGGGGTTGTCGGGGGTTCGTGGGTCATGGGGGTGGTCGAGCGGCGGAGGCGGGGTGGTCGTGCACCGGAGGCGGGGGAATCGGGGTAGTGGACTGAGGGGTTAGGGGAATTAGGTTAGCGGGCGGCGGGTAGACGGGCTAGCGGGTCGGGTCCGGATCTGACCCGCTAGGGCGGTTGGGTTCGGTTCAGTTGAGTGGGGTCCCGTTCAGTCCGGTTCAGTTAAAATAGGGATTTTTAGCCATTTAAAAATAGTTTTTTAGCCCAATAAATTCCAGAAAAATTACACAACATCCAATAATTAATAATACACCCAAAAATATAATTTTTGTAATATTTTAATACTTAATTTAATACATAAAAATATTAATCCATGAAGGACATTTTTAATAATTAATAAAAAATTACCGAAAAATCCAGAAATTTATTTTAAAAAAAATTGAAAAAAACAGGGTGTTACAAGCTAGTCGCTGACCGAAAAAATATCGTAAAACGTCGCTATACCGACATTTTCTAGCGACGTAAATGCATCGATATATTAGCGACGTTTAGCGACGCAACGTTGCTAAATTAGCGACGTGTTGTGTGTCGCTATATGTCGCTAAGTTTTTCTTTTTAGCGACGTTGTGCGACTAATTTAGCGACGTTATATTGACCTGAAAATACTGCCATGTCAGCAGATTTGCGACGTTCAGCGACATTTTTAGCGACATTTATAGCGACGTGTATAACGACGTGCATAGCGACTTTTATAGCGACATATATAAACGTCACTAAACGTCGCTAAACGTCGCTATAAACGTCGCTAAAGATACAGTGGAAAATAAAAAAATGAATATTGAATTATTTCCAAACCATTCTTCCTGGTTTATGAATTCATAATTTGTACAAATAGACCCAGAGCAACCCTCCGTTGAATTTGTTGGATTCGCCGATGTAGTACCCCGTTCTCCCTATTCGGGGAGCGCGGCTAAGAAATACTTGGTATCGATCGATCGGGACAGATTGAATCAAGATTCTTTCCTCGTTATTGATTGGTTTCTTCGGAATCAGGTCCCATATTCAATGGACCATGCCTCAAGGAAGGACTCGGCGGCAGAGTCAAGAGGGGTCTTTGCATTGCGTTGGTTTCCTTTTCCGTTTTCGTATGCCACTTGGTTGCCTTTTTGATGGTTTTATGATTTTTATTTTTCTTGAACGGTTTTGATAGATTTCATTGTCTTCGTTTTTTGGATTTCGTAATTCGTATCGAACCCTTAGAGATCAAAGCAGGAGATATTGATCAACTGTTGGTGCGTGCAGGTGATCGAGTAGGCAACGCGCAAGCGGAGTCTTGAAGATCTCCCCTTTTCTCTCCCCGTTCACCAACTTGTGAGTGGCTTTACCTCGATTAACGCCCTTCTACCAAGTCTTCGTTCTTAATAAATTGACTCATTTATGCATTCCGATGAAATGATACCAAAATAATAAAATTGAGCCAGAATAAAGAAGAAGGAGACTTGAAACACTAATAATGCTTGTCATACAGAATTATATGCGATCATATTGATGCGTGCATGTCCATTATACATATAGCTATTTGTGTCAGTTATAGTTAGAATTCATTTATCTATAACTATTCAATGTATGGTGCAAAGGGGAAATATGCTCAATGTGCAAGTAGCCTAGACTATGGGAAATGCATGAAGTTTATTTACTTATATTGCTTGAATATGTGTTTCAATTGATACTTAGTTTATTGACGATGCATGGTCTTGGACAACTTGTGCACAAGAGATGTCGTTCTACGAATGGTCGCCAGGGCACTGGGACCGCTTCGACCCGGGTAGAACAATTTGCTAGTGTAGTCCTAGCATTGGATGGGTCCGTGCGTCCGCCAAGGGCTAGCTACCCGAGACGGAATGACAGCCGACCCATCTCTCGTCCGACCAAGTGATTGCTATATATATTTAAATTGTGCAGACTAACTATGTATTCGTGGCAGGGAAGGTCATGGTATATTTTGTATGGGTGGTTCAGACGGTACAGGTAAAGTCACCGAGCTGTGGCACATTTTGTTATGTTATTTTATTCTATCATATACAAAGAATTGAGCTAAGGCAAGATAGAAAGATCACATAAGAAAAATGTTGCATGCTCATATGAATTCGTTATCGATTTTCGGTAAGTTAGGTTAGCTCGCCCTCACCGGTACTTTTCGAAGTGCTGACACTCATTGCAGCAGGTTCCCCGAGCCGAGGCGACGCGGCGAGGAGCTGAAGCTTTCTTTAACCCTTCCTGGATCAAGGCGCGTTCGTGTTGTGACTTTTGGGAGCTCAAGTACATAATCAAGAAAGGAGCTCGCTCTTGCCTTTTGAAGCCAGGTATTGGTGCTAACTCGCACCCAAGGTATTTTATGTTTCTGAAATATTAGTAAGGGATGTAATGTATGTATCGACTATCTCATTTTGCGTCTAAGTTGTAAGGCCGTGCAGCATCTTTTTACTTTTGGGTTAAGAGTCTGTAAACAGATGTTCATTATCAATAAAGAGAACTTTTGTATATCTCAAGGTGTGATATCTTATTTGCGTACTCTGTTGCATTTGTTCTAAAGTATATCATTATGCCTAGGCCTTGTGCATACGCGCCTTACGTGTGCACGATATCACACCCGGGGGACGATTATCGATTTAACGAAAAGCGGGGCGTGACAGCCGACCCCCTTCGGCTTAACACTCAACACCGGTAAATTAATATACATTTAAGACAAATAATATAGTAAAATTTGAAGAAAATGAAACATTGAGATTATAAACTGAGTCAGGAAAAAATCTTGTCATAAAGAATACAACAAATATCCACACAACTGAGTCTGAAAGCCTCGTCGTAAAGAATATAAGAAATAAAGTCTAAAAGCCTCAAAAATAAATAATATTCATAAATGATCAAATATCATAGGTCTGAAACACAAAAAATCAATAAACTATCATAACTAGGACTATTGCAAATCTGTAGGAGGATGACCACCGACGCGTATTAGGGATAAGAACAGATCATACTGCTCCCGTGAAATCGACACCGATGTCGATGGAGAAGGCAGTGACGTCAGTAGAGTCTATGTCGATGAAGGGGCACCAGGAGGACGTATCTGCTCCAACTTTGCTAGTCGATGGTTGTATGAATCCATGGTAGATAACAGCCTCGTACTGCTATGAACCATTGAATCCTGCATCATCGTCAGCCTCTCGCCCATGGACAGCTGTGATGCCTGCAGCTCTGTCACGCTGCGCTATGTCGACCCTCTAAGATTAGCTTTTATATCCCGGAGCTCCATGATGCTGCGCTCGAGCATATCAAATCATGCGATAAGCATCGCATCGTCCGCCTATGGCTGGGACAGGGGTTATTCCTCCATCCTTCGTAGTAACTCGTCACGGAGAGACGCAATATGACGGTCAACGGTCTCCTGGACTCAGACCGGCAACTGCGAGGGCTGTGAGGAATGCGCACTTGCCGTGGAGGCCCTAGATAACTGCGTCGCAACAAAGGCGCCATAGGATCCCGTACCGTAGTACGTACCCCTCTTGAGACCACCAGCTGCGGTCACCCACAACTCGTCCGTCGACGGAGCTGGAGAGGGCTGCGAGAAAGTACCAGACTCTCCCGCTGTAGGAGCACTAGCAGTCGCCCACTCACGCAGCCTAAGATACTCGGCCTAAAAAAGTTTGGATACTCGATAATTGCCTAAGTTATATTAAAATTAACACAAAGTAAAGTAATACTTACATAGGTCTGCGAGGCCCTCTCATCAATGAGATTCCCGCCCTTTCGATGGGTGGCCAGGAAGACGGTCATCATGTTTGTATCATCATCCCTCTGTACTTGTTAAAACTATATTATTTAGTACTAAAATTAAATATTTTATCCTACTACCATTTTATCGTACTTCTATTAAAATAATATATCTGAAATAAAAAATATACCAAACGACGAAAATATTCCGTCATCGGAATTGAGCCACCACACCATTTTTTTTCCTTCTGCCTAGCCGCCTTGGCCTTCTCAGACCTTTTCTTGTACCTCTGATCGTCGAATCTAGCCCTCATCGTAGTCCACTTCTCAGGCGTGATCCAACCTTGGATAGGTTTTCCTGCGCGATCACAAGCCTTCTGGTCATCCAGAGCATCAAGGATCAGTTTGGCGGTAACGGCAGGAAACATCTGCTCGATCAACTCGGCCCGGTACGGTGGATAAAAATACGTTTGCTACAATAAGTAATTTAGTAAGTTATATAATATGCATAAATTAGATGTTTGATATAATATACTTTTACCTTGAAGTGCGCAAACTAGAACGCCTTCCTCTCCACTGAAGCATCAGAGTAGTTGATCCAAGGGCCACCATAGTTGTACCTCAGAAAGTGGCCCAGGCATCTTTGTACCGACGAGGGACGATATCTATACAGAGATAATTATTTTTATCGAAAAAGTTAATATATGATGAATAAAAAAATACACGATATATATGATGCAAAACTATCTAATTGACTTACTTTGAACCGTCGACCCAAATCTCTGTCCTCGTCTCGTCCGGAGGTGCGCATGGAGGATCTAGCTGATACTGGGACGACGTCGGCTTAACCTCCGCCATATGCTCATCTGTCTCCATGGTTCCGTCAGCAGGAGGAACGCTGGATGAGGGAGTACTATCAGGCCTAGAACTATTCATCCCAGGAGTGTTGCCACGTAATATCGTCGCAGTCGGAGATGTGACTGGTCGATATACTAAAGTACTAGGCGCCGAGGATCCAAAACCAACAGTAGGCAGTACCGGAGTAGCATTTCGTCTACCTCGCGACCTGTCGAACACTTCGCGTCGTCCTGTCATACCTGATAACAACATCTGATGAATAAAGAAATACACAAATATATAATACATTCTACAGTCAAAATGTTATGCATATCTCACAGCATTAATAGAATTGTACAGTAAATAACTAGTGGTGTCACAAGTCTAAATGGATAGTACATTATGCAGTCAAAATATAATACATACCTTCGTCAAAATAGTATATTCTACAGTCAAAATATAGTACATATCTTCGGGCAAAATATTTTATTTTCAATCATCTTCAGAAAATTTATCTTATTCGCCTCCCTCGTCCTCCTCTTCCTCTTCCTTCCCGTCTTCACTTTCATCTACTTCGTCTTCGTCTTCGTCTTCCTCTTCCTCTTCGGATAATTCTACCTCTTTTAAATTATTAGTCGTGTAATGAGTAATTTCTGTTGAGTCCACATCTATAATATTTGTTATAAAAGATAGCTCGTCCTCCTGATAAGCTATTTCGTCAACGTCAAAGGTATTTCTAGCTTTAGTCTTGCATACTGCCCACCAATCCAACCTTGTTGTCACCCGTCTAGGATAAGTTATGAAGTATACGAGCTGAGCCTGATTTGATAGGACAAATGATTCGTAGCCTTGATATCTACGCTTGTAGTTTATATCCACAAGACCGTGCTTGTCAATTTTCTAACCTTGATCTTGAATCGGATCAAACTATTCACACTTGAATAGCACAATCTTAGTAGGTTCTATGCCATAAATATATGTAAACTCCACAATCTCTCGTAAGATGCCAAAGAAATCATTGCCTGGATCGACGTCTTTGTAGTTTGAAGATTTGATACACAAACAACTATTTTTGTTGGAATCAAGATCCAGAAAGCTGTCTCTGATCGGAGCATTTGTTGACTTGAACCTAAACCCATTCACACAGTAACTTGGCCATATTTTGACGTCAGTAATTGGTCCCTTGTCTAGAGTTCTAATAGATTCAGTCTCGGGTGTTATTAGACGATCGACCTAAATACCAAAGTAGCGATAGTAAGTTATTTATTGTGCAAGTGCATACAGAAAAAGTAATTACCAAGCTCCTTACATATGCGCTCAACCAAGAAGGAAAATGGCGTCTCATTTCTTGTTCTACTTCTTCGTCTGTTATGTAGGGTCTAACCGAGCTCATCTCATCATTATATGTGCTGAAAAATAACGAAGCAACCGCTGATTAGTAGTATAATAGTAGCTTATACTATTACATTAAGATGACGTAAACGTGGACGTATAAGTTACTTACCCCTCTAGCTTCTCCACTTCATCTTCGTCGCAATTGAGTAATATATACAACTGAGCAGCCCTTAGCTCGTCGTTATTCAAATATCTCTTCTTCATTTTCTTCGAAGGCTTTCCGGACAAATTGTATACATTCAGTATTGTATCATTAGATTCCTGATATCCGTCGTCATTTCTCGGAGCTCTCGTTCTATTAGTAGCAATATGAGGTTTGAAATACGTCGAGCAAAAGTTCATAATCTCCTCGAGAACATAAGCTTCACAAATAGAGCCCTCAACCCGTGTCTTATTTTTCACCTTTCTCTTTAGGTGATTTATATGTCGCTCGAAGGGGTAGATCCACCGATAACCAACAGGACCACCAACACGTGCCTCATAGGAAAGATGAATTGAAAAATGCTCCATAGAGTCAAAGAATCTAGGAGAAAATACCTTCTCGAGCTTGCACAGTGTTACCGCAATATCCTTCTCTTGCTTTTCTAGATCATCGACGAGCAACTTAGTAGAACAAAGATCTCTGAAGAATATGCTGAGCTCTGTCAATGGATCCAAACGACCTGCAGTAAGAATTCCCAAAATGCAATCGGAATTAACCTCTCTATGAATACGTGACAATCGTGGCTCTTTATACCCGCCAGTTTATTCTCCTTGAGATTAACACATCTTCTCAAGTTTGACATGTACCCATCTGGAAATTTTAGACCCTGAATCCACCTACAAAGTCTCCCTTTTATTCTCCTTCTCTAGTGAGAAAATTGACTTAGGCTGCTTTAACTTTCCATTCTCCTCCTCTATCAAATACAACGCATGACGTCTACATATTTCTTCTAAGTCCAACCTGGCCTTCGGATTGTCTTTCGTCTTCCCCTTTACCTTTATTACAGTATTAATTATGTTATCAAACACATTCTTATCGATATGTATGACATCAAGGTTATGTCTAATCAGATTGGTGCTCCAATATGGCAGATCCCAGAATATACTCCTCTTCGTCTAGTTATGGATGCGACCAAATCGGTCACACTTGTACCCCTTAGCAGGCTCTTCGATAGCACTTGGTAAATCTTTTATCTCTTCCCATATTATGTATCCGGCCACCTTGGCGGTGGATTGGCCTTCTCCATAATGCCCGCATGAAAAGCATTCTTGTTCCTCCGGTACGGATGATCCTTCGACAGAAATTGTCGATGACAACCGAAGAAGCACAGTTTGCCTCCGTGTTTCAAACGGAAAGCCTTAGTGCAGTCCATGCAATACGGACATGAGAGACGACCATGAGTGCTCCATCCCGATAATATTCCATAGGCCAGAAAATCGTTGATAGTCCACATAAGTATTGCCCTCATCTGAAAATTCTGCTTTTTAGAAATATCGTACGTATTGGCACCTACTTTCCACAGCTGATTCAACTTATCTATCAAAAGCTGTAAATATACATTGATGTTCCTCTTTGGATTGTTCGGACCCGGGATAATAACGGTTAGGAACATATACAGAGTCTTCATGCATATTTAAGGCGGTAAATTATACGGAGTGACGATCACAGGCCAACACGAATAATGTGAGCCCGAAAGTCCGAATGGGGTAAAACCGTTGGAGAGAGACTCAATCTAACATTACGCGGATCCGAAGCAAAATCTGGATACTCTTGATCAAAGTGCTTCCATGTTTCTCTATCGGATGGATGATCCAATACTCCTTCGATCTGTTTTTTCCTGTCCCAACTCATGTTTTCTGCAGTCTCCTTTACCATAAACTACCTTTGCAACCGCGGCGTCAAAGGCAAGTAGTGCATCGAATCGGTAGGCTTTTTTTGCACTGACAGACTTTCCTCTTTCAGTGGCCTTGTAGCGATCAGCACCACAGAATCTGCACGCATCTTCGTCCTTATCGTCTTTGTAGTACAACATGCACCCGTTGCGACATGTATCATTTTTTTTCGTATCCCATCCAGAGCGATCTCACCATCCTCTTAGATTGGTAGAATTCTTTAGGCAACTTTGCACCCTCTGGTAAGATCTCTATAATCAAATCCATCAGTCGATTATAGCATTCTTGCGACATATTAAAATCGGACTTGGATGCTCAACAAATTATGTAACCACCTCCAATGGTGAATGATCCTCACAACCAGGATATAATGGAGTCCTTGCATTCTCTAGCAACTCCATGAACTTCGCAGCATCGGTATTCGGTGCCTACTCAGCTGCATCATGATTGTCCGGATCAAAACTAGGCCCCATCGCATCAAAAACTATGTTCACCCACTCGTCATCATAAGCAGCATAGTCGTGGACATCCATATACGGCTCCACATAAGGCTCCGACTCCGATGCTAAAGACATAAGTTCTCCGTGCGCGGTCCACTGATAGTAATTCGGCATAAAATCCTTCGAGTACAAATGGTATATGACTTCCACTTTTGGATGATATTTCAAGTTGCGATATCTCACATACGGATACTTAATTTTGGTACCGTCCATGTACTGAGGGAACGCCTTGGCGAACTGTAGGAACTGCTGTACACCCTCAATGAATTTATCCCGTACACCGCACATGTCATTAGGATGACGGTTGTACATCTACGAACGATGACGCAGATAGTAATTCATATCCATTTCTAGATACTTTTGCAAAAATGAATAGACATCGTTCAAGTATATACTCATCGTTAAATACAGTACATGCACTGATACTCCTAGTCCTAGCATATATACACAGGAATACCCAATTATGTTATACACTTACTCGTCTACACACACATAAGAATACTCAGGAATACAGTACATGCACTGATACACCTAGTCCTAGCACTGATACTTCTTCGTTCAACTCTGTATCCTGGATACTCATATTGCAGTGTATCAGTTAGTGTTAACTGAGCAAATTAGGGTTAGGGTTAGGGTTAGGGTTTGTGCACTGCTTTAAGTATTAGTCATCTGGTTATAAGGGAGTGCCTGTCCATATGAATATATGTTATGTTGACAGCAGATTTGGGGAGCAACATAGTGAGCAGTGAGATGGGGAGAGTTTGTTGCACACACCATCTGCACAAACCCGACAGTGCACATTTGATGTGCATATGAGTGTTGCGGCAGACTTCACAGGGTTTGTGCACACTATCGTACAAAGCAGGTTGCGACATTAGGCAGTAGCAATTTGAAGTTACATTTTAAACTTGAGTATCACGACAGGCATTAGAAGATTGGAGGAATCTCTGTGTATCTTATGTGTATCAACTATGGTTGTGTGTAGGTGATGAATAGATATAGGTATAAGTTGTGAGTAAGATTCACTCGAGTTGATCACACTACAACTAAGGACTTGATGTCAGCCTAGTTTGGTATCAGTAGTACACTGATGGGCCTTCGGTTAGTGCCTTCAGTAGAAAGGTATTGATGTATATATTATAGGGAATATCGGTTAGTGCCTTCGATTAGAATATTTTAGTGTCAGTCTAGGTTAGGGTTAGGGTTAGGGTTTACACCCTCTGTGACAGTCTGTATCATGTCTGTGTTAGTGTATGTGTCGTGTCTGTATCAGTGTCATGGCGTGTGCATCTTCGAGAGAGATAGAGATAGAGAGAGATCGGGTTAGGGTTAGGGTTTACACCCTCTGTGACAGCCTGTGTCGTGTCTGTGTCAGTGTGTATGTGTGTCGTGTCTGTGTTAGTGTCATATCGTGTACATCTGAGAGAGAGAGAGAGAGAGAGAGAGAGAGAGTTAGGGTTAGGGTTAGGGTTTATACCCTCTCTCACAGTCTGTGTCGTGTCTGTGTCAGTGTGTGTGTGTCGTGTCTGTGTCAGTATCATGTGCATCTGTGAGAGAGAATTAGATAGAGAGAGATAGGGTTTACCTAGAGGAGGAGGAGAAGGAGGAGGAGGAGGACGCCGGAGTAGGTGGCTACGCCGGAGGGTGCACTTCGCGGAGGGGGGGGAAGAGGGGAGAGTTTTGGAAAATTTGGGGGAAGTCTTCGACAGAAGGGGGAATCGAAACCTATATTAAAATTTTAGCGACGTTTAGCGACGTCAACTTATGATGTCGCTAATAAAAATAGTTTGCGACATTATAGATGTCGCTAAAAACGTCGCTAAAAATCAAAAAAATAAACGACGCTAAATACATCGCTAAATGTCACTAAATTAAAAAACTCAGCGACGTTTAGAGACCTTAAAAAAGCTTATAACGACTATTCTTTAAAAAACTTAATTACTCTCGCTAAACGTCACTATATGTCGCCAACAGCGACGTATAGTGACGTTTATTTTTGGAGTCGCTGAAATCTTTAATATTAGCGACGTTTTATTATAACGTCGCTAAAAAATGTCGCTATTTCATCATATTTTGGTAGTGATCTACAACAAAATTTTCTATTATGTATACAAGTTGACAAAAATATATCTTTACATGGAGTAGAGTCTGGCATCCAGATATTGTCTTGGAACCGATGCGGAATGCCGCACCAAGATCACGGTAAAGGTATGCTAGTATACCGCTTCCCCAAGACATTTCTTCCACCGTATCTATGTCGTCAAAATTCAGGAGATATTTTGCATGTATCGACGTTCCAGACTTATCCGGAATGCTGACAGCCCCTAAGATGAACTGCATATATCCGCGGGCCATATTATTGCTATTATCCACTTCGGGGTCCAAATCATCGAATGTCTCCTCCAAATATTTCAAAGGAAGTCCGTACGACTTCTTGAAGTCTCGAAGGGTTGTAAAATTCGTCGCATCAACTCCCAGACAGCCTGATACATAGTCCACGATATGGTCGTAAAAGTTAATGTTTGATTCGTCAAAAGTATGATTCATCATGACTCGACCATCAACCCTAAGTCCCAATATATAATGGACGTCATCCAGGGTAATCGTCAACTCCCTGTTTGGGAGATGAAAAGTATTGGTTTCTGGATGCCATTGTTCTACAAATGCTGATATAAGTGCATTGTCCATTGTCGTATATGAGTAGTTACCCAAATTTTGTAAACCGGTGGGATTGATTTTAGCCTTGACATCGTCTCCGGAAAATTCAAACCCCCATGTATTATACTTTTTGCCGTAGTTGATTACCGTTAACATACGAGAACTCTCCTAAAAAGTAAATAATTGGATGAACTTATACCTATATATAAAATGTAGTTATCTATAAATAATTGGATGAACTTAGAACTTAGAGCTATATATAAAATTATCATAACGTAATGTACTTACCAGATTGTTCCATATTTGGTATGCAATATGGTTCTCGATCGACGGCAACATAGAGAAACCGTTTGGACGAGTCTCGACTGGACTATCTGGCTGGTGAGAAGGTCCTGAACCATCAGTAGGTCAGTTTTTGAGGGTTGGTGGCCGAGTCTCGACTGGACTATCTGCATGCTGAGAAGGTCCTGAACCTTCAGTTGGCCGGTTTTGGACGGTTGGTATGTCTTCATTGGAGGAGGAAGAAGAACCAGAAGTACTAGGAGCACGTCTCTTCGAACGAGTTACAGTCTTCTTCAGTCGACGTTTCCTAACTTGAGGGGGTGCCTCGGGGTCGAGGATAGTGAGGGTTATCTCAACAGCACATTGAACATTGCGTTCCTTACGCATCGACGCAGTAAGGCGTCTTTTTATGATACATTCATCCTCAAGGTCCTTCTGAGGGTCGTGACTATAAGACAAAAAAGATATATATTTTAACATCCCAAAATTAATACAACATTCAGGACTGTAGAAATTTCTACAGTCCTATATGTATATAGGACTTGAAATTTTTACAATCCTCTATACATAAAGGACTGCAGATATTTTAGCGGTCCACAATGTTTATAGGACTGTAGAAATGTCTATAGTCCGGCATGTTTCTGTCCCGAACATTCGAGGAATTTCGATCTTGTATGCCCTAAAATCGGGTTCGAGACTCCAGAAATACGTCGAAACTACATCCAAAACCTATTTTAGCTTATTTCACTATAATTTTAAGCCTCTAACGAAGATTGCAAAGAAATTTTTTGGAAACTTTTCGAAATGCAATAAAAATTATTAAAAATTGAGAATGACAAGGAGAAGGAAGAATTGTACCTTGATTCTTTTGAGAGTTTGGGAGCCATCGATTAATGGTTGGAATTTGAGGAGATGGAGATTGCAAAATATTAGGTTTCAAATGGAAGAAGTGGAGGAGGAGGGCTCCGGCAACTAAAGAAAGGGAGGAGGAGGGCTCCGGCGGTGGAGGTTTGGGAGGTTTGGGAGGTTTGGGAGTGAGGTTGGGCTAGTATGAGTAATATTTGGACTAGTATGAGTAAACTTCATTCATTAATGGACTAGTCCAAGTGTATTTTGTAGTGCCTTTATCATCATCCTATTAATATTGAGCCAATTGACATATTTATGGAAGAATTCAAAAATATTGGGATGGTGAACACCATCTCCTCATTGGGAATAGATTCATGTGTATGAAAATATTTTGGAATGTGATAAATTTTCTTGCTTGTCTTATTGTTATTGGCTCCATTGTAGTGTGTGAGAGCCACAGGCAGCAATCAAACCCCCATCACCGACCTCTTCTTTTGTGGCTCTACCTGAGTGGCGGCATTCCACACTCGGTACATGTTGAATAATCAAGTAGGACTGCAAATGAGCCAGACCTTTGCAATTTTCGCTTTTAACATACCAAAAAGGTAGTATTCAACATCACACTTGATCAAACTTCAAAATAGATGCTTGAACATTTCAAGACCCTATGAGTTTTGGACGATTGTCGCGTAAAACGATGTGCAATGCAAGCAGGATTAGTTATTATTAGTTATTAACAGGGGTATGTGACAATCAATAATATTGCCGGTGGGTATTTTATATTCTGTTGAAGATTCTTGAAACATTGAAATATTCATTCATTTATTAAATCATAAACTTAGTCTCCAGTATATATATATAATATGCGTGCTAAGTTAGCAAACAACCAAAATATTGTTATGAACGTCATGCCATATATATATGTACTGTAACTGAGGAAGCCGGCAATCTGTAGATAGTTTTTCCTCCTGGACTGGAAGCCTGGGAATGCTTGATCTTAATTCTGAATAGAGATGGCTGTGAGTATAGTAAACTTGATCTCCTTCAATCTCTTTTTGATTTGATTGATGGTGAATTCGTGCTAAATTTATAGTTTTAGGTTTCAGTTTGTTTGCTGTAAGTACGATTACCTGTTTATAGTTTTGTTGCACTGAGCATCAGGGTTATGAAATATAGCTCTTGGTATGTGTTTGATTGCCTACTACATACAAAGTTCATAATAGATTGGTAGGATTTTGTCAAGGAAAATTTGCATGATCAAGAATTCCAGTAAAATCTTTCAATGAAAGGATTGAACAAGAATTTTGGCAAGCTACATGCCTGTGCCCTAGTGTATTTTGCATAGTGAGTATCGTCCGATACCGATCCATACGGCCGATATCGATACAGTTTGGCATGTCTCGATTCGATACCGACCGATATCCGATACTGACCGATACAGACATTTGGGGTTTCTTTTCCGGTCAATTCGGCAAAGAAAATTGAACGAAAAATATCACTCAGCAAGGATGTAAAAGCATAGTAAGGTTGTAAAATCATGTAAAAGAAGAAAACGTATATATCACATGTAAACGGGTGACTACTATTTAATTTAATTTCAAAACTACTTAAAAATAGCACTGAAAATATTTAAAGTTATGCCTAAATGTATAAAATATATTTTCTCAAATGTTAATACTTTATTAATAATTATTTGCTTTCTGATACCACAAAAAATTCGATATCTGATCCGAAATCGCCGATACTGTCGACACCCCCGATCCCGATACTCATATGAATGGTCCGATACTGATTCCGATGTCGATACTGCGAACCTTGTATTTTTTTTTTTGTATCGTGTGCTATGTGTTTCACCCGACGAGGCATACACACGACAATGTTTTTGGAGTATATTCGCGCTCATTTTGCTACAATTAGTGATGTACTTCAGTCTTTACTGTTTTGTGCATATGCTGTAACAACTGCAACACTACACACCGTAGTAAGAGACAACCGGTTTTAGGGAATGGGCGAGAGGGACTGAGGGGCAGGGTTAATTTTGCATATCCAAATGTATCAAAATCTATTTATGAAACACCATAAAGTTTGGTACTACTAATCATTACCTTGACTGCGAATACCGAAGTACAAACATAATAAGAGCATATTGAGAGGGAAACACTAATCTTGCTAATCCTTGCACCTAAGGAGCAGGTAATGTTATAAAAAATAATCTTGGCAATTCTGATAAGATCAATAATCTTGACAATTCTAAAACCTAATTAAACCAAATCATGCTAAACCACTAATTTCGTCACTAGTTGGGTTTTTATGAGTCAATGTCTACGAAGCTTATAACTCTTTCTGGTTTTGGCAAGTATTTTCCTTTATTTCATGCAGATGAGGTTTATGTTTATGATCAGATACGAGCATCATTAGTAGATGGAGCTCAAAAATACATCTCGAGGCTCAAATTTAGACCCAAAAAGTAAATCTAGAATGGGTTGGGTCTGTATGAATGAAAAAGATAAAATGATCTTTGGCTCCGAAGGTTGTGTTCTCAAAATTAATGTGGTAAAAAGATAATGTAAAATCCAGAATCTAGAAATTGGAACTCTAAATTGGACCTTACTATTCTACAAAATGAGTTTCTACATTCTGAATGTAGAAATTGTGAGGCCCAAGCTATAGCTCATGTGGATGGGTTTGGACCATCATAGAACTCCAATTGAGCTTTACTATTCTACAAAATTAGCTCCTACGTTCTTAATCTAGAATCTAGAAATCGGGATGGGCCTTACTATTGATGCTCTGATAATGTAACAGAAAGCTGACACTAATCGTAACCGCGAGAATAGTTTTGATTTTAAGGAGACTTCTACTTTTGCTGTCAATAGGAATTCTACTAAGTTCTTGATTATTTGAGTTTTAGTACTTGAAAAGATCCGGTTGGCTTCCTAAGCTTAAACATACATGAATCTTTCTCAAACACGCCTCTCTCTCTCTCTCTCTCTCTCTCTCTCTCTCTCTCTCTCTTTTGAGAGGATGGGCTGGATCAAGTAAATCCTACCAAATATCATATCATTAATATGAGATAAAATTTAAGTAATACAAAGTGTGATATTTCACTGATATAGTATTACAATTTAAACCTCAAAATAATTGAAAAACGAAGAGAGCTTTGATGAGAGTATCATAGAGGGATGTGACCCTTATTGACTGTGTTTTAAACTTTTAATCATGCCTCTTATTGACTGTTTTAATCATCTCTTCGAATGTCAACGAAATGCGACCCCCCATTAATATTTATACATCAAAGTGTTGGCGTAAGTTTTCTTAACCTTGTGCACAAAAATGGCTGTATCCGTCAGTGTTAGGTTCGGAGGAGGTGGACTGAAGTGACATAAGTAATTTGTTAAAAGTCCAATATGATCTTTCTTAATCTTTTTGCTTTTGTTGTAGTTTTGGTGAAGATGGAGCAAAATGCCATGAAGTTACCTTATGTCTACAGCAAGTGGATGCTCCATTTTGACTGACTATAATATCTTGCCAATATTGATACAACTACAAAGCATGCGAAATGACATTACTAATCTTAAGTATAATTACTGAAAATACAAATAACTAATTTATTCTTCAATAATGACAATTTTAGTGCGCACGTCTATTTGGCTTGGAAAGATATGTATGAATGAAGTGGATGTCACAATGACAGAGAGAGCTTGTGACAATTTTAGTGAGTAGTTTGATGAAATTCACTATTTGGCTTGGAAAGACATGTATGAAGTGGATGGTATAATGAGAGGGAGAGAGAGAGAGAGAGAGCTTCTCCTAAATATTAAATTTTCATTCGCCCTTGATTTTTTTTTTTTTAATTCGCTGTTGATATATATTTTGAGCAATATAGGAGCATGAAAGTATTGAAGACAAGCAAAGCAAGCCTTACTTGTAACACTTGTAATCCTCTTGTGAAAATCTGATTACTCCAGAGATATATTTTGAGCAATATTGCCACATCCGGGAAGATGTTATGTTGTGGTAAATATCGTTGAGACATACCTTTTAATCATGCAGAGTCGCACTTCTGCTCGGTTGCTAATTACCTCTGCAGAGGAAAAGTAACTCTAAAAACATAGTTGTGTACCTGATCTTTGCATACAGTTAGACATCATTTTCGGCATATCTTGCTAATTTTGAATATTTAGTATTCTTTCTCATCATATATGGAGGTTGTAGTCTACAAGTCTAGGTTAGCCTCGACATATATGTTGCATGGACACTGCAACACTGATACCACACTAATTTTGAAGGATTTTTAGTGTACTTAGGAGTGCTTGTGTCGTTTCTGATATGTGTCAATGCTTCCAAGCTCTGACATGACGCGATACAGATTTTTGGAGTGTCCATGATTCCTAGCTCTACATATAAGGAACCCTATGTATTGATTTAGACTTGGCATATCATGACTGGAATGCTCTTTTGGTTTAAGTGATTGGTCGTATTCGATGTTTTAATCTTGAAGGTTTAATGTTGATACAATTGGCAGTTCAAATTATTTTAGATCAGATTTTATTGTTATATCAAATTTGCCTTCCCTTTCATTTTTTTAAAACATCTACAAGCTTTCATTTTCATCCGTACCTGCTTTGGTGTTGTAAGGGCTACTCATTCTTTTCTACAACAAAACGACTAGTATTTTTATCTTTTGATATTTGATTTGTTTATGGCTAAATTTCAACTTTATAGTTTATACCTTAAATTATTCAAGTTTTTCAACTTGATATCCTGAACTTTAAAAATGGACAACTTGATACCATCAACTATTGAAAATTTTCAAGTTGATATCCTCTGCCAGTCAGATTTAACTTTTTCATTAAAAAATTGACGAAAATACCCCCCTCCCCACCACCCACCCCCCACACCCCACACTACATACCCATGCCTGCACCCCTCCCGCCAACCCTGCCCCTCCTATGCCATCGAGGTGGAGGAGGAGGAGGAGATAGAATGGGGGTAGAGGTATTTTTGTCATTTTAGATTTTCTGTTAACACTGTAAGAGTATTAAGTTGTACAATTATAGTTGAGATATCAACTTGTCATGTTTTAAAGTTTAGGGTAGAAAGTTGAAAAACATGAATAGTTGAGGGTATCAAGTTGAAATTTAGCCTTTGTTTATGGAACTTCGAATAGATAGAAAACTCCTAATAACAATGGTTCAGTTAATAACTTAAGAATTTTGCAAAGGGACAGCCACCGACCGTTCTTATCCATTGATTTGTACTAACTCTTTTTTGACTCTGTTCCATAGTGAACATAGCTCATCTAAACTTAGTGATTTACCTACTATAATCATATTTCTTCTTCATCATTGTTCAGTAACTAGGATATCTTACAATCCAGAAAATCAACTTTTGTGATCGGTTGTAACTAAGGACTAGTCTCACTTCATTTTTTACGTGCTTGCATTTCCAGAAGGAGGCACATGTACCTAAATTTGGCAATTGGGATGGCGACGATGTGCCATATACAAGTTACTTTGAAAATGCTCACAAAGATAAAGGTACTACTGGGAAGGCTTTCAACCCCAATGATCCCCAAGAGAACCCAGACGCTTTCCTATCTGGAATATTCCCTTCAGAACCCGAAGTAAGAAAATCGAAGGAGAATATCCCCAGTGATTATCGTACCAAAGGAAGAAAATCAAGAGTTAGTAGCTCCAACAATTTTCGTACTGAAGGAAGAAAATCAAGAGACAGTAGCTCCAACAATTACCGTGTCGTGAACAATTCAGAATATGAAGGAAGAAAATCAAGAGAGAGTGAAAGAAGAAAATCAAGAGACACCGGCCCCAACAATTATCGTATTGTGAACAATTCAGAATACGAAGGAAGACACTCAAGAGATGGTACCTCCAGCGAGTATCGTACTGAACGAAGAAAGTCAAGAGAAAGTAGTAGCTCCAAGAATTATCGCATTGTGAACAATTCAGAATATGAAGGAAGAAAATCAAGAGAGAGTAGCTTCAAGGTCAGGAGGCAGCAGAATAAATATCGCAGCAAAGATGATGATACTGAGTTTGGTCAGGGATACATGGATACTCCACCAAGAGGTAAGAACCACCGAAATGGAAACTCAAGGTATCGCTCAACCAAGAGTCCTGAGAGTAGTACTCCAGAACGTTACAGAGCAAGTAGTAAGCAGACGGAGAAATCTAGCTTTACCATGCTGGCAACATCACCGCGTCTTCCTGTGCTGAAATCGGGAAGGCAAGATGATGCTGTAAGTGAATTTCCCCCTCATCCAGACACTTTGATATTGGATGACTGACTATGATTGTGATTTCTGTAACATTGTGCAATTTATTTCGAATTAACTCTTTAGCTAAGCAGAAGAAAAAAAAACATGTTTTGCTCCACGATTTAATTTATAGCAATCATATCCAACCAAAATAAGTAAATATATCTACTTTAATGTTCCAAACCTGAAAACTCGTATTGGCAGGAGGTTTTGTAAGATATATAAGTACATATTGAGAGGGTTAGATTTCACATTTTTTTGCATACTTTCTAAATTTTTTTTTCCCCACATCTTATGTACAGATGGACGATACGGACGGGTTCACCATGATTTTTAATAAGGCTAAACAAGAGAAAAAGACTGCCGCAGCTAAGGTTCCGAGAGTTCCTTCTGCCGCTCCCAAAATTCAACCCAGCCTCCGGAGCAGTCATGCCAAACCTACCTCAAAGTCAAAGGTATTCACTCACTCTATCTATCCTTCACTTCTTTTTTACCGAAAGTTCGGTAGCCCGAAGAACCACTGGGAAATGCCAGATTTCTCAAGTATTCTTCAAGCATGGCTAAATTTTTCTTTGTTCCGTTTGTAAATACGTGGAATTTTATTCTTGTATTTTAACTGTTGCTAAATCTTGATGCAGATGATGTCTTGCTGCCTGTTCCCACCTACCAGAGACTGAATGGAACTTCTGATGATTACACTCCATTATAAGAAGATTATCGGGATTCATTTCATACCAAGACAGGAAATATTAGGCCAATTAGACATTCTTGTATGTCATATTTTCTATACTAAATTTGATTTATTATCTTTCCATTACTTTGTTACATTTTTATGTAGCCTTCCAACGCTTCTATAAAAGCCAATGTTATCTCAACAGCGAGAATGCACTTTGGCAGATTTCCTCAAATCCTCTCTCCAGCGATCCATTGCATATTTTTCAAGTCCCTATGTTTCTGATAGAAGATTTACTGCAAGTTATTCCTGTGACCATGGTAGAGCTGTGTAAAATGCACAATTTATCCTGCTTGGTTCAATGATTAAGCTCGATGAAACTCTGTGCTCTGCCAAATTTTATATTCACGAAACAAAATCTCTCTCCCGCTTGTTTAAACGTCTCCTAGTGAGAACTTCATCTGCTCTGCAACACGAGTGCTTTGGGCTTGAATCTCCCCCAGGAGAAAACAGAAATTTTATGTTTCAGTGCGGAGACTTGTAACCTTGACGAACAGATACTAAAACGGAATAGTAAAATGTCCGCAACATGTGCAAGACAATCTGTCCCGAATGCACCTGACAACAAGTTCATACACTCCACTGACGGATGAGGATACTTGTCACATTTTTCACTAACAATCAAATCATTATGCATTATATCGAATCACATACACGTCACATGAAATAAAAATCGAATTTCCTACATCCAGAACTATAGTTCTTCCATTTTGATGGAAATTCATAATTTATTTTAATAAAACTCAGGAATGAGCTAATTTGGAGTTTTTTTTATTTTTTGTTTTTGGTAGTGCTATCTTAATTAATAACTTCCCACCTTTAATACTGTTGTTCCAATACCTTATGTGTCAATTATGTCCCTCTCCTGTAAATACAAGTTTTGTTATTCATAAATATTTATAGTTTTCAGAATAAAAGATATATTAATATTTTAAATAGATGAGGTATTATATTTATAGGAGAGGCACGGAATTAACACAGAAGTTGACAATAGCCCTTTAATACAGGAAAATCTGCTCAATCAAACAGTGGATCGGACTCACCATATGGCAATGGTGAGGCCTTCTCTCCTCAAATAGGAGAATGACACCCCCAATCAAACTGTTTAAAATCACACACCCCTCCTGCCCATTACATAATGACAGACTCCCCCGGTTTTTTCTAAGGAACGCCAATTCCTCTTTCAAATCCGCCAACGTCTTTTAGCATAAGCTTCTCATATTCTCTCTCTCTCTCTCTCTCTCTCTCTCTCTCTCCTCTTCTGTAGCAGCATTAGAAGAGGAAAAACAGAAAGAAAGAAGGAAAGAGGAAATTCTTTTCTTCTTCACGCGTTCATTCATTCACTCGTTTGGACATTGATGGATCTGGTGACTTCTCCAAAGGGTTGCTCCAAAGATCAGCAGAAGCTCTATCTTCAATGGTTCTCCGTCGCCGACTCCGGTCAGCTCCTTCTTCTCCTCCGCACTGCATACCTATTTGTTAGCACATTCTTTTTTCATACACGTCCGTTGAATCTTTCTTGCGTTTACATAAGTTCCGAATTCCACATACGAATGCCCTGGTTAAAATTTCATATATATCTCGTGAGGGTGTGGTCGATAATTGAATGTATTAAATCATCAAGTGTCATTTACACGTTGTGGGCTTGAGAGATGGTTGAAGGGTCTTAGATTTTGGAGTGGAGGGATACGTGCACGGGGAAATGTGCAATGTACCCCACAAAGAAGACACGAATCCCACACCTGCTACAAAGCGAAGCAAAAACGGATACACATGATATGTGGTGGCTATAGCCACTTGTACAAATTTCAACCTTTATTATGAAAGATGCAATTATAATATATATGTCAACTCCCCAACCTCTTACAAGGACTCTCACCTAAGTAATGTTTGTCCACTAGTCGTGACGATCTCGAACATAACAGAGTAGACGAAGCTCCTTAATAACCTCTCTATCTTGAAGTGGTCGTAGAACTCTTAGAATAGTGGTAGAATTTCCTTGAAGTCTAATGAAGAGCACAATGAAAAATCCTCCTTAACCTCCTATTATAGGAGTTCAGAAATCCTAATTGTCATAAAACTCTGACTTAGGCCCTAAGTTAGCCCACGCATCTGGACCGTCAAAACATGATCGAAAACCCAAATCCAAACCAACTTTTTTCTAGACGAAAATTTCAGCATAATTTCGGTTTTCTGTAGGCTTGCACTCAGCCAAATCAAAAATTCCACTGGAATTCCAGTTTAACTTTCTCGCCCAAAAACAACAGCCATTGAATCCGCGACCCCTCCAGATTGCTCTTTCCCGCCACTTATAGGTTTGATTTCTAACAAACTCCCCCTCTAGTCTAGTAAGAAGGTGTTGTCCCCCACGACAACTCATTATCAATCTTGTATCCCTCGGGTTGCTCCATATCACTTATCGTCTCCAGTTGCTCGACCTCCAAGTCGATGCTAAATACCATCACTAGCATCTCCCGAAATAAGATCTCCTCGAGATTAACGACTCATCCAAGACGAAAGTCCTTGGCCACCAGCCTCAATATAAGTCTTACATATACCCGACTTTTATCTTCTATCGGAATGTTCTCCTGTTCTGAATAACTTTCTCTCCATTGGTTGGCCTTGCTAGATGAATAGTATGGTTCGCATGCATTTCAAGCATCTCCCGAACCTATCCACTATCATGTTCATCATGAAAGTCCTGCGTGTCGTTGAAGGTCCACATCTCCTCTTAATTGTGTAAATCGAGATGTATCCGTTGTCCCTTGAGTCGTCCATTAGATCTCCTTTTCCACTTCAAATAGTTGAAATTTGCGTCACTCCAATAAGCTCCTGCACCTCTTTTGGTACCGAACTAAGGTTCCTAGAGAAACTCCTGCTTGAAGATCGCTAGTTGTTGACGATTTGATCCTCAAGATCAAGCATACCTTTCTTCGTCATTACCTTTAGATGTACCGACTCCTCCTCCTTTCTCAAGTTTTCTTGAAGACTTTCCTCGACAACTATCCACCGATCATCAATAACCCGACGTACACCCATCTAATCCTTATCCAATTTTGCAACTCTCATGTACAACTCAATGACTTGAGCTTATACTTGTCGTAATACATAACCCCTTGATCCAACAGTTGAGAACCCTTCTAATCATCCAATCCTTATCCCCGAAATCTTGCAGCAACTATCAACATCCAGCTCCAAATCGATACCATGTTGAGACGCAAACTCGATATGTGTCAAACCCCCTTGAGGAAATCCTTCTTCCCAACCTTAGTCATCAAGTACTTATCCCCGATGTCAACAACCGTTGTAATCCCCTTGTCATCTATCTTTACTCATCATAAATTGTTGTTCCATTATGAAGACCTCCCTCTGTGAAGAAGCGTAATAAGCCACTCCCGTGTCCAAGTCCAAATTATGGTCATGACACGCGCTACAAAAGTCCAACGCCTCGGTCGATGCGATGATGAGATCCCTATCGCAAAGACCAACAAATCCTCCATATTTTCCTCCTTGCCTTGCATCTTCTCATCTTTAAGTTTTTTTGTAGTTCTTTTTGTAATGTCCCTTTTCGCTACAGTGATGACAACCCACCTTGTGATTCATCCTGAGAACCCCCTCATGTTCTTGTCTGCGACTTGGGCCTACACTTCATTTCAGAAGCAACCATGGCAGACTTTAACTCTGACGTTTATGTTGCTTATTCATTCAATATACTACTTTTGATCAAAACCATAGTAACAACTTTTCTTGGGATAAAATTACTCAACGATACTACCAACGTCTCCCGACTATACCACAGAAAACTCAACAACATGGTCTGAAGCTCATTATCAAGAGTCATATGAAACAAATGTTTGATGATATCCTCAACCTCACTCGATGCCACTGAGGTGCCCTCGATGTACTTGGAGTATAAGATACGTCTTGTTGCCAATTATCTTTTACTAGTACAATGACTACACCATATCCCATAACTTCTTTGACGAACTCTCTGTTGAGACGTAATAAAATACCGAATCGTCCAACCACTAACGACTAAAGGATGTATCTAATAGTCTTTGAATCCAACTTCTTCTAGTCATTTGTAACCACATTATTTTGCTTGGTGTTCTCATCCTCCAAAGGATAATACAAATTCTTGCAGTAGAGGAGATCCTCGATCCTTGCTTGCAGATCATCCAGTTATGAAAGTCACTATGGGTGAATAGTTCTTCTCCATAGCAATGGCTTTGCCTTTGTTCCTCCTCAAACCGAGGCCTTGATACCATTTTGTAGGCATACATATGTGCGGAAGCATGGACAGTAGTACCCTACAAAGAAGACACGAACGTTATACCTACTACGAGGCTAAACAAAGAACAATATGTGGTGGCTATGACCAACCAGACAAGTCCTAACCTTTATTATCAAATATTGCAATTATAATATTGTTTGCCATTGAAGTTGAGTTTAGAAAAACTTTCATTTAACAACAAACAAAAAAGTACAAAAAAATTCTAGACAAAAAATCTAAGTATAATATTTTTTATCTGGGTAATCTGACGATGGAGATCGAGTACTGCAGCGACTCTCTTACTATGTTGACGGTCCGACGAGTGAATGAGGGATACTCTCTTCTCTTCTCTCTCTCTCTCTCTCTCTCTCTCTCTCTCTCTCTCTCTTGTGTTCATGTATATAGCTCGCCTGGAGGGGTATAGTCTCTGAAGCAGAAAAAGCTAGCTAGCCTTTGGAACGTCTAAGTTGCTCCTATTTATAGCCATCATGTTGATGGGCTATAGGTGTCGCATGTTCTTTTGTTTGGTGGCCGCAAGGAAAAACTTTAAAAGGATGTGGTTGCAACTGTAGGCGCATACGATAGACAGACTGCCACGTGTACATTCTTAACAGGATACAGTTGAGTCCAGGCCGAGCTTCCATATGGACATTTGTTGCGATTTGTTGTTGCTGAAGATCTGGGCAGTTCTTGTCTTTTTTTTACGTGACTTGGTCATCTTGACACGTGGCCCGCATTTAGTTGGAGAGAATTACTTCAGTCTTAACAAAAAAAATTTATCTCAGGGAACCTTGCCACGTTGGACGCATGGAGTCCGGGACACATGGGGCCAGAGACGTTTGGGACGCATGGAGTCCGAAACGCATGAGACCAGAGACGCATGGGACGCATGAAGTCTAGAACGCATGGGACCAGAGATGCATGAGACGCGTGGAGTCCGAAACGCATAAGGCCAGAGACGCATGGGATGCATGGAGTCTGCGACGCATGAGGTCTGAGACGCATGGAATGCATAGAGTCTATCGTGATATACCCGTGGCATTGTACGCCTATCAGGAGTCATTATTAGTCTGACGAGAGCTTCTTGTCGCTTAGTGTGCTCACATTTTTTGAGATGTTCAGAAAATTAATTTTGTCAGAATTCTTTGTCAGACATAATCTTTGTTTCAGGCCTTTATGTGGCCAATATTGGGGCACATGAATGATGCTTTTTTTGCCTGCGGCCTGATTTTTTTTAGTTGATCTTGGGGTACATGGTTATTGAACGCATATATCCAGATTTTTTATGCTTCTACAAGACTCCCTTCAAAGTTTTCAAACTGATAAGTTTAGAAATCCTAATTGTCATTATAAAACTCTGACTTAGGCCCTAAGTTAGCCCACGCATTTGGACCGTCAAAACATGATTGAAAACCCAAATCCAAACCAACTTTTTTCTAGATGAAAATTTCAGCATAATTTTGGTTTTCTGTAGGCTTGCACTCAGCCAAATCAAAAATTCCACTGGAATTCTAGTCTAACTTTCTCGCCCAAAAACAACAGCCTCCACGACCCCTCCAGATTGCTCTTTCCTGCCACTTATAGGTTTGATTTCTAACAAACTCCTTCTCTAGTCTAGTAAGAAGGTGTTGTCCCCCATGACACCTCATTATCAATCTTGTATCCCTTGGGTTGCTCCATATCACTTATCGTCTCCAGTTGCTCGACCTCCAAGTCGATACTAAATACCATCACTAGCATCTCCCGAAATAAGATCTCCTCGAGATTAACGACTCATCCAAGACGAAAGTCCTTGGCCACCAGCCTCAATATAAGTCTTGGTTACATATATCCGACTTTTATCTTCTATCGGAATGTTCTCCTATTCCGAATAACTTTCTCTCCATTGGTTGGCCTTGCTAGATGAATAGTGTGGTTCGCATGCATTTCAAGCATCTCCTGAACCTATCCACTATCATGTTCATCATGAAAGTCCTGTATACCGTTGAAGGTCCATATCTCCTCTTAATTGTGTAAATCGAGATGTATCCGTTGTCCCTTGAGTCGTCTATTAGATCTCCTTTTCCACTTCATATAGTTGAAATTTGCGTCACTCCAATAAGCTCATGCACCTCTATTGGTACCGAACTAAGGTTCCTAGAGAAACTCCTGCTTGAAGATCGCTAGTTGTTGACAATTTGATCCTCAAGATCAAGCATACCTTTCTTCGTCATTACCTTTCGATGTACCGACTCCTCCTCCTTTCTCAAGTTTTCTTGAAGACCTTCCTCAACAACTATCCACCGATCATCAATAACCTGACGTACACCCATCTAATCCTTATCCGATTTTTCAACTCTCATGTACAACTCAACGACTTGAGCTTATACTTGTCGTAATACATAACCCCTTGATCCAACAGTTGAGAACCATTCTAATCATCCAATCCTTATCCCCGAAATCCTGCAGCAACTATCACCATTCAGCTCCCAATCGACACCATGTTGAGACGCAAACTCGATATGTGTCAAACCCCCTTGAGGAAATCCTTCTTCCCAACCTTAGTCATCAAGTACTCATCCCCGATGTCAACAACCGTTGTAATCCCCTTGTCGTCTATCTTTACTCATCATAAATTGTTGTTCCATTATGAAGACCTCCCTCTATGAAGAAGCGTAATAAGCCACTCCTGTGTCCAAGTCCAAATTATGGTCATGACACGCGCTACAAAAGTCCAATGCCTCGGTCGATGCGATGATGACATCCCTATCGCAAAGACCGACAAATCCTCCATATTTTCATCCTTGCCTTGCATCTTCTCATCTTTAAGTTTTTTTGCAGTTCTTTCTATATGACAGAAAACTTAACAACATGGTCTGAAGCTCATTATCAAGAGTCATATGAAACAAATGTTTGATGATATCCTCAACCTCACTCGATGCCACTGAGGTGCCCTCGATGTACTTGGAGTATAAGATATGTCTTGTTGCCAATTATCTTTTACTAGTACAATGACTACACCATATCCCATAACTTCTTTGACGAACTCTCTGTTGAGACGTAATAAAATAACGAATCATCCAACCACTAACGACTAAAGGATGTATCTAATAGTCTTTGAATCCAACTTCTTCTAGTCATTTGTAACCACATTATTTTGCTTGGTGTTCTCGTCCTCCAAAGGATAATACAAATTCTTGCAGTAGAGGAGATCTTCGATCCTTGCTTGCAGATTATCCAGTTATGAAAGTCACGATGCGTGAATTGTTCTTCTCCATAGCAATGGCTTTGCCTTTGTTCCTCCTCAAACCGAGGCCTTGATACCACTTTGTAGGCATACATATGTGCGGAAGCATGGACAGTAGTACCCTACAAAGAAGACACGAACGTTATACCTACTACGAGGCTAAACAAAGAACAATATGTGGTGGCTATGACCAACCAAACAAGTCCTAACCTTTATTATCAAATATTGCAATTATAATATTGTTAGCCATTGAAGTTGAGTTTAGAAAAACTTTTATTTAACAACAAACAAAAAAGTACAAAAAAATTCTAGACAAAAAATCTAAGTATAATATTTTTAATCTGGGTAATCTGACGATGGAGATCGAGTACTACAGCGACTCTCTTACTATGTTAACGGTCCGACGAGTGAATGAGGGATACTCTCTTCTCTTCTCTCTCTCTCTCTCTCTCTTGTGTTCATGTATGTAGCTCGCCTGGAGGGGTATAGTCTCTGAAGCAAAAAAGCTAGACAGCCTTTGGAACGTCTAAGTTGCTCCTATTTATAGCCATCATGTTGATGGGCTATAGGTGTCGCATGTGCTTTTGTTTGGTGGCCGCAAGGAAAAACTTCAAAAGGATGTGGTTGCAACTGTAGGCGTATACGATAGACAGGCTTCTACGTGTACATCCTTAACAGGATGCAGTTGAGTCCAGGCCGAGCTTCCATATAGACGTTTGTTGCGATTTATTGTTGCTGAAGATCTGGACAGTTCTTGCCTTTTGTTTACGTGACTTGGTCAGCTTGACACGTGGCCCGTATTTAGTTGGAGAGAATTACTTCAGTCGTACCAGAAATTTTTTATCTCAGGGAACCTTGCCACGTTGGACACGTGGAGTCCGGGACGCATGGGGCCAGAGACGTATGGGACGCATGGAGTCTGGAACGCATGAGACCAGAGACGCATAGGACGCATGGAGTCTAGAATGCATGGGACCAGAAACGTATGAGACGCGAGGAGTCCGGAACGCATAAAGCCAGAGACGCATGGGAGGCATGGAGTCTACGACGTATGAGGTCAAAGACGCATGGAATGCATAGAGTCTATCGTGATATACCCGTGGCGTTGTACGCTTGTCAGGAGTCATTATTAGTCTGAGGAGAGCTTCTTGTCGCTTAGTGTGCTCACATTTTTTGAGACGTTCAGAAAATTATTTTTGTCAAAATTCTGTGTCAGACATAATTTTTGTGTCAGGCCTTTATGTGGCCAATATTGGGGCACATGAATGCTGTTTTTTTTTTGCCCAATAGTTATTCTGCAGCCTAATTTTTTTAGTTGATCTTGGGTTACATGGTTATTGAACGCATATATCCAGATTTTTTATGCTTCTACAAGACTCCCTTCAAAGTTTTCAAACTGATAAGTTTAGAATACTTTGAATAAGAAGCATAGAGGAGAGGCCTTAAGCCGCATGGATGGTGGGCCGCATGGACGAGTCTTTGCCAGGCTATCAAATCTCCATTTAATGCAGGATTCGGCTCGGTCCTTGAGTGGATTCCTTGGGACTCTGAGTTAACGGTAGTTTTCGAGTAGATAAACAAGGATTATGTAAATTGAGGCATCAAGTTCATCCTCATAACTGCCTGGTTCATCGTCTTGATCTTTTCACGCGCCCTAAGAGCCTATAAATAGGCGAGCTTGGGAGAAGAGAGAAATTTTGTCTCTCGGCTTCCCCCTATTTTGTCAAAGAAGATGCTGAGGGCTATTGTCTATCTCGCTGAGGTGTTTGTCAAGAGCGACTTCGATCCATGGCCCCCCTGATGCTGGCATTCTTTTTGACGGTAGGAGTGTATACTTTGGGTATCGTACTAGAGGTAATATGGGCATAGTATGATACCATAATTTTTTAGAACATCCCACTAGGAGATCTTTTTGGTGGACCTTATTACCTTTTGCGCACCTGAGTGCAAGTAATAAGTTCGAAGCAAAAACCCTATCAGAGGTGCTATGGACGTGATAGGTTGTGTGGACTTAACACCGCTGGCGTACTTAGAGTTAAGTATGGGTGATAAGTTTAGCTGACGATCGATATCAGAGGTATTATAGATGTAACAATCGATGGTCATACAAAGAGGTTTGCTCAGAGGTATGAAAGACATGACAAAGTCTACTAGGGAGGATGTGAGGACGATAGCTTAGAGGTAACGCGAAAGTGAGCTAATCGATAGTGTACCGAGAGGTTGGGTACGATCCTGGTATTTTTGTGGAAGGAAAAGAAAATGAGCCAGAGGTAATATGGATATGGCTGTTTTCTTTGGATGGAGAACATGGGCAGCTCATAGTTCAGAGGTAATATGGACGTGAACTATTTGCTTTTATTGAGAACATCACACTGGAGGATCTTTGGTGGACCTATTACTTATTGTGCACTGGAGTGCAAGTAATAAGTTCAAAACAAAACTCTATCAGAGGTGATATGGACGTGATAGATTTTTTGGTCTCATTACTTCTTGCGCACCTGAGTGCAAGTAATAAGTTAGAGACAAGCCCTGCCAGAGGTGATATGGACGTGGCAGATTTTGTGGACTTAACACCTCTGGCGTACTTAGAGTTAAGTATGAGTGATAAGTTTAAATGACGACCGATGTCAGAAGTATTATGGATGTGACAATCGATTGTCATAGAGAAAGGTTTGCTCAGAGGTAATATAGACATGGCAAACCCTGCTGGGGATAATCGGTAAGGACAGTAGTTCGGAGATGATATGGACGTGAACTAATGTCCAAAGGAACTGATTATGAGTGGTCTACCCGAAAGTGTGGATAGACCTGAAGGTGGCTCTACTGGAAAGCTTTTTGAGGATCCACTGTCTGTTGTGTATTCAGGATTCCTGAATACAGACAATGGCTTTCATCCAACTTTTGTAGAAAAGAAGTGCATATTGTGCTTACACATTTGCTAGGGATGAACAACGGGGAACGTATACTGTACATTTTAGTTGTCTAGCTGATAGTAAAGGGAGTACAATTCTATCTTAGACATAGTACTTTTTGAGGAACTTATCGTTAATAGGCATCATGAGCAAGTCGCCATTGGATTTTGCGAGTCGGTAGGTGTCGTTGGAGAACACGGATTCCACGATGAACGGGCCCTCCCATTTAGGTTAAAAAAATTCAGTCGTCTTGTGGGTCATAACCATCGATCTTCTTACTGTCAAGATGAGGTCACCCACTTGGTAAGTCCCCTTCTTGACCCATTTGTTGAAGGCTCCTGAGAGGCGTGCTTGGTACAGCTTAATGCGTTGTTGAGCCGAAAGATATTTTTCGTCAAGCGCTTCTAACTCTTGTAGCCATCGGCGATGATTGTCGTCAACGTTTAACTGGTTGGAGAGGGCCACTAGGAGCGAGGGGATTTGGATCTCGAGTGGGAGGACTGCTTCACTCCTGTAGACTAAGAAGAATGGTGTGCTGCCAGTAGGTGTCCGGATCATTGTGTGATAGGCCCAAAGATATTTACCCAGCTTATCATTCCAGTTACGCTTATTAGATGACACGAAGTTTTTGAGTAGCTTCATAATGGTCTCGTTGAATGCTTCTGCCAGACCATTTGCTGTTGGGTTGTAGGCAGTCGAGACTACATTCTATATTTTCAGATTTTGTCATAAAATCGATAAAAATTATGACTTTCAAACTGTGGACCATTGTCGTGGATGATCCTTCGTTACAAGCCGAAGCTGTATATGAAGTGATGCTTAACAAAGCTGATCAAGTTTGAGGTCTTTACTTCAGCGAGTGGAACAGCTTCTGCCCACTTGGAGAAGTAGTCGGTGATAGCCAAGATAAACTGATGTCCTTAGAAGAAGGTGGACTAATTGGTCTGATAATGTCCATTCCCCACGCTTTAAACGGCCAAGATGCTACCATTGGGTATAAGAATTCTGAGGGCTGGTGGATAAAGTCTGCGTGTATTTGGCACGCTTGGCACTTCCTCGTATGGTCAACAGCATCCGCTACCATTGTCGGCCAATAGTAACCCATTCTCCAGAGCGGGCCGATAGACACCGCAAACCCCATCGTGAATCTCACAAAGAGCCTGCTTCGCTTATGTATTCAATAGGCATCGTAGACCATCGTAGGAACGACGATATAGCATTTTGGTAGTCGTATCGTAATAGAACCGGAGGTAACGTCTTCTGATGGAATTGGCTTCCTTTGGGTTCTCGGGGAGAATTTCATAGACACGTAATCGATGAATAGGAGTCTCCAGTCTTGGGAGTCGGTGTTTGTCTCTACTGAGTAGCTCAGGCACATACATAGATTATTTTTTGGGCAGACCAGCTCTTAACCGACTATTATGATTAGTTGGTTGGTGGGTTTTGACCGGGACTGCTAGGGAGGCAGCGAGGCCGGCCAAGACGTCAGCCTCAATATTTTGCAGCCGATGAACGTGCTCTATGAAGAACCTCTTGAAGGTAGAGATTATTACGAGTGTGAATTGGTGGTAGAGAATCAAGTCCTCGTGTCGGACCTCATATTCGCCCCGGACTTGACTAACTATTAGCTTGGAATTGCCGTAGGCTTCTAGGTAGTCTACTCCCATTTATTTAGTAAGTTGGAGCCCAATGACGAGGCCGTTGTACTCTGCCACATTGTTGGAGCATGGCTCTGTGAGGGAGTAAGCGCGATTTATGACCAGATCATGTATAAAATAAATACTAACCCGATGCCAGCGACAATATCGTCTTTGGGCCCTATTCTTGAAGCACCGTCGAAGAACATTCGCCAAACGGCTTTTGCGCTTGTGGTCATGTTTGAGTCTGCTACTTAGTTTGGGATCTCCTCGTAGAGCTTCGAGGTTTCTGGTACTGGGTGGGCTGCCAGGAAATCTGCCAATGCTTGGCTTTTAATCACCTTTTGTGGGACAAATACCATGTCGTACCGCTACATTAGTATTGTCCATGTGGCTAGGCGAGAGTTGAGCGCTCCGGATTTAGTCATAAGGACCCTGAGAGGATTAACTCCCGAGATCACATGGATGGTTTATCTTGCCACGTAAAGTTGCATCTTCTGAATGGCAAAGACCAGAGCAAGATACTCCTTCTCAATGGGGTTGTATCTGTGCTATGCATCGGCCATCATTCTGTTGAGGTACTAGACGGCTTGTTCGTGACATACATTACTTTTCTGGGCTAGTAGAGCTGCGAGGGTGTCACGACCCGCACCCGAAAAATCGGGCATGAGTCATGGGTACGTCCAGCCTACGCCGCAGCATCGGTGGTAGAATGCTGTCTAGGTCAACTATCTAGATAACTCACAAAAAATCTGCCATGACCTCTCCAAAAAGGAGGGCAACCACACAATCAATATATAAACCTGTCAAGATCTCAACTCCAAACGGAGGAGCAATATCATAATGATAATCTTAAGTACTCAATCACGAATCTAAGCACGATAAGATAACAAAGAAGACTAACAACTCCAAAGTCTAACCAACTGCAGCTAAAAACCACCACAACAATAATAATAATAATAATACAACAATATCTAAAATAATATATAAACAAGGTCTCAATCCAAAACCGGAGACAAATTCGGTGCTAAAAGCTAATAAAACAACAACAAGGTCCTAGTGATCCCGGCTACCAACCCGGAAATTACTCCTAAACTAGAGGGTCCCTGTCTGCACCATCGACAGGCTCAGATCCATAAAACTTCGGACATCACTCCTCCGGATACTCTGAAAAATATGTCCAGTCAGGACTGGAGCAAGTACATCTCTAACAGCAGTTCCATTTAAATGCTAAAAACTATAAAACAGTTATAGCAAGTAGCAAGAAGAATGAAGCAAGTATGGAGCAAGAAATATATAAATCACTGGTGCATAAAGGTAAAGATGCAGGAATATCAGAAACAATATAGTAATAACTGCAAGATATAAGGATCTAAGCTAAGATCAAGTCCGTGCACATGAACGTGTAGTGAGTCCAGCATGAAAAATATGTAGTGAGTCAAGTCCAGAAACATGTAAGTGAGACCAACAAGAATGCAAGTGAGTCCAGACTATAAAGAATGAACTCGGTGTCTTTGAAATACTTGTTTCGACATGTAAACGGCTAAGGGTAAGTACGGCTCACCGCGCACTGGGTGCGCGGCTGCTATCATTCCAGATTAGACCAGAGGGAGTGATTCCTGATGATTTCAGATGTGAATGTTTACATGTCTACTCGATTATTTCCCCGCCCCGACTAATACAAGTGGATCCAAGACCCGACACGCAAATCAAGATGAGTCCAGCCTGAACATGAATGATGCCTGTAGTGATGCCTGTAGTGATTCCAGAATAGAGGCCAAAAACATGAAATGTACGTGTCGCAAGTAAATGAATCCAGAAATATCAGTCAGTGTCCCGTGTTGTGCCAGAATAATCATATGATACTATACTAGAAGCTGAATCATAATAATCATCAGATAATGAAAACTATCAGAGAATGTACTCGCTTGACGTCCTGAGCAACTAGCGATCCGAACCGGTGTCGCAAGGACCTATTGCAAAAAGCAAGGTTAAACAGGGTTCTAATGAGTTAAACAGATATAAAATAACTAAAAATAGGCTTCTAGGGTCGTTCTTGGTCAAACGGGTCAAACCGGTGAAATCTGGGTTAAAAAGTCAACTCTAGGTCCAAAAAGTCAACTTTGGGTCAAAACTAGGTCAAAAGTTGACTTTGGCAGTCAACCGAGTCAACTACGGTCAAGTCTAGGTCAAACTAGGGTGCTCCTGAAATTCTAGGTCAAACCGAGGTCATTAAGCTAGAAAACTCACAAACTCGCCTCCTTGAGATACCGGGATACCCTCGGTATCCGATACCTCAACCTACGCTATATACCCCGCCTATACCCTCTAAAACCTATGCTAGCACGCGTAAATATATACACATAAGCATATAAAAATTACTCCAATACTATTCCTAGGCTATTGCTCAAAAATCCCGCTCGAAATCCAATACCTTGGTTATCTCAAGGTATTGAGATACCTCGGTATCTCAAGGTATTGAGATACCTCTCTAAACTCAACCCTACTACCCCTCTAGCTAGCTAACTATGCATAAACATATATGTCTAGCTATAATCTAGGCTAAAATATAGATATCTAATACGTATAGGCATATACCTATATATCTTTATATATACACATATACACATACCTTATGTATCTTACCTTACCTATACATATATACCTTACCTTACCTATACATATATATATATATCATACACACACTCACTCTCACACACCCTCACACACACACTCTCCCACACACTAACACACACTCTCACAAACACACAACCACACACACAAATATATATATATATATAAATATATATACATATATACACACAAACTCATATACACATATATATATACATATGCACACAAACACACAACACAACGCACACAACGCCCACAACGCTCACCAACGCAAGCCCAACGACCCCAACACGCACAAACATCTATAAATATATAAATATAGCCCAAGAATTCTAGCACACACTCCCCGATACTAACCCAACGCGCGCACAAGACCGAAACTAAGAAACCACGCCGAAATGGTCGTTCGGTCATTTCGACGAACACGCGGTGTGCGGTTCGGAAAACCTCCTGAAACGCACACCAAACCAACTTGGAATCGGCCCAAAATTTACCCACGGGTCCTAAATGATGTCTAGATCCTAGAAAAAATGATACCGCGTCGATTCTAGGCCCGTGGCGAAAACGCGCACGTACTTAGAACCGGCGACGACGAAAACTCCAAATTTGCCGAAACGCCCGTTTCTTCGCGACACGGCTTCCCGTGTCCGAACAGAGACATGCACTCACCCTCTAGACACCCGACAACGTCTACCTAGGTCCGTCTAACCTAGGACATCACCCAAAATTGGGCCAAATTCGGATTCCACCCGAAATTGACACAAAACCTAGTGTTAAAGTCTCTAAACCCAACCAAACTAGTTCCAACTTCCTCCCACGGGTAGCCTAAGGGTCTAGGAAGATTTTAAACTATTAATTACACTATATTAAAGTAATTACAAGGGAAAAAATTAGGGTTTACCTCTTGGGAGTTGGAATCCCAAGCCAAAATCTTCAAAAAGCTCCAAATCCACCAAACTAAGCTTCCAAGCTCCCAAATCTAGCTCCAACACCAAATCTAAGCTCTACCCACCTAGGTTGGGGAAGAATGTAAGGTTAGGGTTAACATAAGTAGAAGAAATAGAAGGAGGAAGGAGAAAAAAATGGAGAAACTTACTTGTGAAGGAGAAAGGAAGAAGAAGAAGTAGTGGAGAAGAAGAAGAAGAAGAAGAAGAAGAAGAAGAAGAAGAAGAGAATGGCTGCTGTGGTCGGGTTCCAAATCTGGATATAGGCCGGCCACACCTAATTAAAGGGTTACACTAATTCCAAAATACCCAAAATGCCCTCTCCTAATTTGGTTTTGGGTTTCGGGGTTCCAAAAGCACTCAAACTAACTCCAAATCTCTCCAACTAACCCACTAAAAATATAATAAATATTCTAAACCCAAAAATAGGTCTCACAGGGGTGTGGGCTGGGTCGGACATGGGTCCACTAGGGTCTGACATGGGTCCAGGCTAACCAAAACCCTAAAATAATCAATAAAAATATAATACAATCATTAATTAAATATAAATACAATTAATTATAAATAATACACAATTAACTAAATTAAAATTAAAAAAATATCCGGCTCTGGAAATGGGGTGGTGACAGAGGGAGTGATCTATTGTCCGTACATATAGCAAGAATGGTCTTCCCACAACGGGGGACACCAATACTGGGGGGTTTATGAGATACTCCTTGATGTCATCGAAGGCGCGCTGGCATTCTTCGTTCCAGAAAAATGAGACTCCCTCCTTCATGAGCTGAGTGAACGGCTGACAACGTCCAGAGAGTTTTGATATGAACCTCCTGATGTATGCAAGTCTTCCTTCAAGGCCACGAAGTTCTATGTGGTTCTTCGGTGGGTGCATTTCAAGGATTGCTTTAGTCTTATCAAGGTTTACGTGGATACCCTTCTATGTTATGACAAAATCCAAAAATTTGTCGCTTGAGACTCCCATGAAGGATTTGGTAGGATTCACCTTGAGCTGGTGTGCACGTATCAGGTCAAACATAGTCTTCAAGTCCTGGAGGTGATCCTCTTTAGAGAAACTCTTAATAGCGATATCATCAACATAACACTCCACTGTCTTGCCTAGATGCTCCCGAAAGATGGTGCTCATAGCTCGCTAGTATGTAGCACCTACGTTCTTCAGACCGTAGGGCATGACTATGTAGCAGAACACTCATATCAGCGTTCAGAACTATATATGCTTCTCGTCGTCAGGAAATATCATGATTTGATTATAGCCTGTGAATCCATCCATGAAGGATATGCGCTCAATCCACAAGTGTTGTCGATCATTATTCTGTGATCGGAAGGGAAAACTCGCCCTTAAGTCATGCCGTATTTAGATCACGAAAGTCAGTGCAGATCCAAATTTTCCCGTTCATTTTGACGACGTACACGATGTTGGCTATCCAATTTGGATATTGTTTCTTGCGGATGAAGCTACTAGCTATCCGTTTATTGACTTCAGCTTTGATGGCATTCATGATGTCTAGCCGGAACCGTCGTTGCTGTTGCTTGACCGGCTTAGTATTCGGCAAGATGATGAGCTTGTGGACCATAATTTGGGGTCTAGTTCCGGCATGTCTTCATAACTCTAGGCAAAAATATTGATGTATTCCCTGACGAGCAATAGTAGAGATTTTCGATCCTCATTGGACAGACTTTTGTTGACGAAGATAAGTTTAGGGGAGGATTGGTCGCCCAGATCGATTTGTACAACTTCGTCCTTAGTGGAAGTTTCTCGTTGTTCGAACCGCATCTTTCATTGCACGTCTAGGCATTGGGCCCATGGTTCTACTTTAAAAAGTTCAGGTGGATCTGCGTCATCTTCCTCAGGGTCAGCTGACACCACGTTGGCAAACAATGTTTGATTGAGCATCTCCTCGATACTGATGTTGGAGTCCCAAGAGGAAGATTCTGAAGAGTGAGAATGTAAATCATCTTCTTTATCCGAGCCTTCGGGGTCGTGGGAGGCATGACGTACCCTAAGCCATGCTTGGTCTTATGGTAGTAATTATAGGACTTGCCTGCAGTAGCCTACAAACACAGAGGAATTCGTCATCCTTTGCCGTGGTTCAAGCCCCTAGCGGCTTTCAGATCGTATCACATCTTTTGGATAAGGTGCTTAGTTTGAGAACTATATCAGTGAAGTGGTATTTTGCCGGTATCGAGTTCTGTCTCTGGTTCCTCTGGGACGGAGGATTGGAGACTTTCCACTCTGCCGAAGATGATGAGTTTGTCTTCTCTCTTTCTTGCTGGAACTATAAAGTAGGAGTTTTGACTGGGGATAACTCGGTTCACTGCATAGGTAGAAGTCACCTGCGTATGTAGGTGCAAGCCTAGACCATGCTCCATGGAATATAATGTACTGAGATGTACAATATCCTAGTAGTTAAAAGATAGCCCTTTATTCATAAAATAAGGTATCTTATCCTCTAGAATTACATCGTCAAGAGAAGGAACGTTAGCATGAGCGGCTACGTTCTTCTCCTGTTTGTCCTTCACGAGATCTACCCCCAATGCGAGCGACGACTTTGTAGGTCTCATGCGTAGCTTTACCACTAGAGGTTCAAAAGTTGTAGTAGGTGCCGGATCTCCTTCATCGGTCGACTCGGTCTATGAAGGAGAACGACCAGAGGTTCAGGTGTTTTCTTGTGCAGTTTTACCATGAGGGGAGAGGCTGTGTCGGAAACGTTTGCTTTGAGATGGACTCTCAAGGGCTCGTCCGATGTTATCCCAGTCTCTGCCTCATCGTCGGCATTATTGCCACCTTCATCTTGGTGGGCTTGCTTATAGAGGATCAAGTTAGAGTAATAGGCCTCAACCCCTTTAAATGGATCAACGTCGATAAATTATGTCTTAACGACGTCGTGATCGTCCACATACTTCAAGCACTGGTGCAAGGTTGACGGCACGATCATATACTGATGTATCCATGGATCTCCCAATAGGACATTGTAGGATACGTCTATGTTTATGATGTAGCAGATGACCTCTGTTTTCAAGTCGCCGATCTGACACTTCAAGCGAATCTTGCCCAGAGGGTAGCTCCTCCGTGCGTTGAAGCTACTGATGGTAGTATTGGTTGCTGTCAGGCGATGCATCATAATGCCCAAGGTCTGAAGCAGACTCCGCGGGATGATGCTGATTGACAAACCAGGGTCGATGTGCATCCGGTCCACCTTGATGGCGCTAATATACCCCATGTAATACAGATGATGATCATACCGATTATTCTTCAGAAACATGTCTTGTTGCAAGAACGTTATGTTGGGTATCACCTCCATCACATTATTGTAGTGGGGACACGCGACAGGATTCTCAGCTGGCAGCTTAACCTGCGTCAGGTAGGTGTCGACATTCAGTAATGCCTCACTCAGAGCAACCCAAGTGTCTTTGGAGAGTCGGAGAAGCTCGAATAGTGACAAATTTGCTAGAGTATTGGCCAGTTGTGCCAAGATATCAAAGTTGTAGGGCTTCTCCATCCCCTGAGTTGTAACTTTTTGTAGCAATTTGTCGAAGCAAGTTTCTTTCTACTTGGACTTGTCCGCTACCGGAGGCTAGGATGGACCCGAATCAGATGCGGCAATTGGGAGCGCACCATCGTCAGAGATGTCGTACTCTCATTGGTACACCAGGCCTGACCTCATTATTCCCGCTATAGCTTCTTTGGAAGGAAGAGAAACCGTGTAGCAGGACTTGGATTTCTTGTCCTTAGACTTGGTGGCGGAGGGTGTTGCCTGCTGCATCAAGTCTGGTACAAGATCTGGATGAACCCACATGACCTCCCCACGCAGTGTGGTAAGAGGTATCTATTATGCCCCAATTTCTGCAAGGGCCAGTCGTCCTCTCTTAGCGCCTTGCGGAACAGATCATCCTCGCATGGACATGATGCCGTGCAAGCCTAAGTTGCTCTTGCACAAGGCCAAAGCTTTGAACAATGACAAGTAAGCTATTCAAGACGGAAGCAGCGAAATAATATTACAGAAAAGTAAAGAACACAATGGCATACGAAAACAAGCTCTTTATTGACATTCAAGATGTGTTACAAGCGACGCTTGACAGAGATTACAATTTGCTCAAGCTCTCTTTCTCTCGATTACAATGACATCGTCCCATACATTATATCCATTTATACAAAAGCAGCTCAAAACATCTTGATACAGCTCAAGGCATCGACACCAGATTTTTGGGTCCTGAGGATAAGGCTCGGCTATCCCTTCTTCGGACGATCCAGCACCTGCGAACAAGCGAACTGGTGGGGGGGTCAGCACTTTGGGAAAAGTAATAGTGAGTATAAAATCAACAAAATGAAGCAACACTCTCTAAAACTAACACTAAGCAAGCATGTGGCAAAACATTACATTACTAGTAATCTTGCTACTTTTACCTAGGTTCATTTCATGCAGCACAAGATTAGAGTCGGATTACTTCTTTTAAAAATATATCTTTGAAAACGGTTTGCACATTCAATACATTCAAGCATGCTATAGGGAATGCTCTATCGTATAGTGCACAACATGTATTGTGAGCCATATTCGATCTTTTTGGGTACATAAGCTATCTCTAGTGGACTATTCATCTCAATGTAGGATAAAGTGCATCTAGTAGACTTATTCAATTCAGTTCAAAGGATAGTAGCATATTCAAGTTTAAACATGCAAGTCTAGGGGCAGTACGAGATTCAAGCAAAATCAGAAATCTGTATATCACTTATAAAGTGATTCTTACCCTTCTTCGAACTTTTATCCCTACAACAGATATATAAGTTAGCAATAATTTACATATATAAACAAGGTTCTATTTCCTGTTCGTCCCTGCATCAAACAGTTAGGTATGCAAGAAGGCTGACCTAACATACGCCCTAACTATATGATGGCCCATGGAAACCCATGATTAGTAGTTGGGACGTTCAAGACCATCTCACTAATAGACTGACACCCTTCCTTAATCCACGAACATGGTATCCTATTCTCTCCTAGGCCGAACAATTCCCAGTGCTCCAGGAATCGATCAAGAGGGTATGTCCTTATACACAAGTTTGTCCAGACTGGTGCATGAATGCACTTCTATCAGATAACATACAATACAAGAAAGCAAAAATCAAGCAAACACTTTATATTGATGTAGGAGGCACATAACCGTCAATTCTCTTCTTCTTACTTAGCCCAGTACTCGATGTACATGACACATAACCTTCGATGTACGGGAAACATAACTATCGATGTACCTGAGTTATAACCATCAAGTACTGGCATGTACCATCTCTTGTTTCAGTTCAAGCAATTCAAACAGTTCTATCTTTTATACAGTGCAATCAATGAAATATGTTCAAGTAGTTTTCTAGTAAAGCAAGCATGGAAGCAGTTCTTCTCTCTCTTTTTGACAAGCATGTAGTTCTACTCTAGTTTAGCATACGATACAAAGACAAGTTCAAGCAATCTTTTACTCTTTCTTATTAGTATGGCAATAGTTTATTCAATAACCGTGTCAGTTTAACCTAGCAGGCAACATTCTATACTTTTACTTAGCATATCAAGGTTCATTCGTTAGCGGTGATCGTGTAACTTAGCATGCAATATTTCTATCATGACTTAGCATGGCAATGGTCATATCTCTTTAGACAAGCATAATGTTCTCTTATTAAGCATGAAAGCAATCATTCTTGAAGCATATACAATTCTCTAAGTGAGCATGCAGAGTCAGGTTCTATCCAATAGACAAGCATTACAAAAACTTAGATTCGTTATTAAGGCGTGCAAGAATCAGAGAATGAAGTTCTGTCCACTCACCCAGATCAATCGTCTTGTATTTTGATCATGAAACTCTTCGAGAAGGCTTCCTTTTAAGTCAGCAAAGCGATATCACTTGTACATAATGCAAACGCGGAGCAGGGCACTAGATACTTACCCACCGAGAAAAAATTTTCTTTTTCGAAACTCAAGGAGAAACTTTCAATATTTAGAGCAGCAATAGTCCTCATCCCTCACCATCCTCAATCAAAAACACTAGCAATCTGAACTCAATAAAACTCTAGCCATCAGAAATTACAAATCACAACTCTCAAGCAATAAATCAATCCAGAAAAATTTTGCCGACATCCTTGAGAATATTTACGGATTCATTGTATGGAATACTCATTGCGACGACGATATCAATAGGCAAGGAATCGTTTATGAACTGCAGCGAAAATGGCATAATACAGAAGATCGAGTTGCTCTAATACCACTTGTTTCATGCCCTGATTCCCGCAAAGGCCGATCATCCTCGCTTAGTTCCTTACGAAATCGATCGTCCTCGCATGGGCGTGATATCGTACAAGCCTAAGTTGTGCTTGCACAAGGCCAAAGATTTGAAAAAGAGCAAGTAAGCTATTCCAGATAGTGGCAACGGCATAATATTGCAGAAAAGTAAAGAACACAATGGCATACGAAAATAAGCTCTTTATTGATATTCAAGATGTGTTACAAGCGTCACTTGGCCGAGATTATAATTCACTCAAGCTCTCTTTCTCTCGATTACAATGACATCATTCTATACATTACATCCCTTTATACAAAAGTAGCTCAAAACATCTCGCTACGGCTCAAGACATCGACACCAGATTTTTGGGTCTTGGGGATGAGGCACGACTGTCGCTTCTTCGGACGATCCAGTACCTGCGAAAAAGCAAACTAGTGGAGGGTCAACATTTTAGGAAAAGTACCGATGAGTATAAAATCAACGAATAGAAGCAATACTCCCTAAAACCAACCCTAAGCAAGCATTTGGCAAAATATTAAATTACTAGTGATCTTGCTACTTTTACCTAGGTTCATTTTATGCAGCACATGATTAGAGTCGGATTACTTCTTTCGAAAACATATATTTGAAAATGGTTTGCACATTTAATACATTCAAGCATCTTATAGGGATAATACTCTATCGTACAGTGTGCATCATGTATTGTGAGCCATATTTGATCTCTTTGTGTACATAAGCTATCTCTAGTAGACTATTCATCTCAATGCAAGACAAAGTGCATCTAGCGGACTTATTCAATTCAGTTCAAAGGACAATAGCATATTCAAGTTTAAACATGCAAGTCTAGGAGCAGTACAAGATTCAAAAAAAGTTAGAAATCTGTATATCACTTATAAAGTGATTCTTACCCTTTGTCGAACGGTTATCCCTACAACAGACATACAAGTTAGCAATAATTTTCATATATAAACAAGGTTCTATTTTTTGTTCGTCCCTGTATCAAACAGTTAGGTATGCAAGAAGGCTAACCTAGCATGCCCTAACTATAGGATGGCCCATGGAAACCCATGATTAGCAGTTGGGACATTCAAGCCTATCTCACTAATAGACTAACACCCTTCCTTAATTTATGAACATGGTGTCATGTCCTCTCCTAGGCTGAACGATTCTCAGTGCCCCAGGAACTGATTGAGAGGGTACATCCTTGTGCACAAGTTTATCTAGACCGATGCATGAATGCAATTCTATCATATAACATACAATGCAAGCAAGCAATAATCAAGAAAACTCTTCTATATTAATGTACGGGGCACGTAACCATCAATTCTCTTCTTCTTATTTAGCCCAGTACTCGATGTACGGGGTACGTAACCATCGATATACGGGACACGTAACCATTAAGTACTGGCCTGTACCATCTCTTGTTTCAGTTCAAGCAATTCAAACAGTTCTATCTTTTATATACTGCGATCAATGAAATATGTTCAAGCAGTTTTCTAGTAAAGCAAGCATGGAAGCAGTTCTTCTATCTCTTTTTGACAAGCATGTAGTTCTACTCTAGTTTAGCATACGATATAAAGACAAGTTCAAGCAATCTTTTAATCTTTCTTATTAGCATGGCAATAGTTCGTTCAATAACTGTGTCAGTGTAACCTAGCAGGCAACATTCTATACTTTTACTTAGCATAGCAAGGTTTGTTCATTAGCGGTGATCGTGTAACTTAGCATGCAACATTTCTATCTTGACTTAGCATGGCAATGGTTCTATCTCTTTAGACAAGCATAAAGTTCTCTTATTAAGCATGCATGCAATCATTCTTGAAGCATATACAATTTTCTAAGTAAGCATGTAGAGTCAGGTTATATCCAATAGACAAATATTACAAAAACTCATATTCGTTATTAAGGCGTACAAGAATCAGAGAATAAAGTTTTGCCCACTCATCCAGATCAATCATCTTGTGTTTCGATCGGGAAACTCTTCGAGAAGGCTTCCGTTAGAGCCAGCAAAGCGATATCTCTTATACATAGTGCCAACGCGGAGTGGGGTACTACAATATCAGCTCGACTGTTTGGTCACGAGTTGGTGGGAGATTGACAACCTCCATTATTGTCCGAAGGATCGGGATTACTTCTTCTTGGGCTTCCGTTGCCGGTAAGTTATCGAACTGGAGAGATATCATGTTAGCGGCAACTATTTTCTCATCAAATTCTAAGGTAAGGGTCTTGGTGTCGAGCAGATGCTAGATGTACCGCTTCAACGAGTAGCAATCTCGCGTCGCATGGTGGACATATCAATGGTAGTGACAATACTTCGATTATTTACCTCAATTGCCTCAACAGGGTGCTTGATGTCGGAGAGCCGAAGCTTGTTTCCCTTCATTAGTACGTTAAAGATTGCCATGACGTCATGATCTTCGAAGGAATAAGTTGCCTTCGGTTTTGAAGCCTCTGCGGACTTTAGCTCTGGCTTCTTGGTTATATTGGCGACAAGGGCCTGCTTTCCCTTGTCATCCCGGGCTCTATTGCCATTTTTGTTGTTATTGTTATAAGGGCGTTTTCCCCTATCAACAGCGACGGAGATATGCATTCACAAGAGGCGGGCGTCCTTTACTTTCTTCTCAGCCCCGACAACGTTTATGATGAACGTCGCCAAGTCTTTAAACTGAGAGTCGCCCGTCTAGATTCTGACTGAGGGAAGGAGATTTCTCCGGCAGGTGTCCATCAGCGTAGACTCAGGATTACCGGAGGGTAATTTTAATGCCGCTTGCCTTACCACTCGATGTATTCCCATACAGACTCTCTCTCTCTCTCTCTCTCTCTTTGTGTGATGTCCATTAAAGAGGACATCATCATGTCATTTCCTCCGTCTTAGAATCGAGCAAGGAAAAGACCTTTGAGGTCGTCAAAAGATAAAATATAATTATCCTAGAGGCAGCAGAACCAATTGAAGGGTATTCCAGATAATGCCCCGACAAAGATCTTGGTTAAGAGGGTGTCGTTGCGAGGTAGATACCCCATTGCCGTCTCAAAGTAACTCATGAATTGACGGGGAGATATCTTCCCATCAAACAGAGTCAAGTTAAAGGGCTTATACTTGGGCGGGTACGGTATATCTCTCCACTCGAGGGGATACGGTTGTCGGATCCCGAGCTCCCGCAGTGAATCCCAATTATCCATTGAGTCTAGGCAGGCCCGGAGTTCTCGCATCTCCTGCATTACTTCTCGGGCTTTATCGACTATGGAAGGGACAGATGATCCGGACAAGGGATGATTGCTGCCAGAGGGTAGAGTGGTTGCATTTGAATTCCCGTTTGTCCCGGGGTCCATGCTTGCTTGACCAGAGGCCCTTGCTGATTGTGAGGCTATATTTGCCTTGATTTCCAGCTATCATGCGCCAGTCCCAAAATATGTTGGACTAGGAATACGTAACATGCTAGCTACGCATTCGACCAGACTCTGGTTTGACTCGAATACGTATAAGCTGTATAATAAGGATAACTATCTAAGAAATACTGAGAATATCTATGTCACAATCCACATAAAGAACAAAATATTACGAATGAACTACATGTGCTAAAGTCGGCCGTCCAGTAACACATAAGCTCGATTAGACTCGAGAAAGAAATATTAGTCTATAAAAACTAGGCTACATCAGCAGATAAATCAACAATATGAATAAATAAATAGCAAAGCTTTGGTAGAAATGATATAAGTACCTGGTACCAATGCCCACATAACAAATCAACATACATTAGCAACTCCAGGTAGGCTCCATAAGGAATCTATTATGCAAAACTGGTAAGGGACCAGGTCCTCAGAGGGACGTAATAAGGTACAAGAAACATCATGCATAAAATAATATAATGCCACATACTCAAGGATAAACTACTGTAACCATCTAAGTGATACACGTGAGAACATCACTCGTACTCAGGCTGAAACCACTATAGGCTGTGTGTCGGTGAGCCCATAGCAGCAAGTAATATCTCGTAGGGCCAGTAAATATGCCAAAGATCTGAGACAGAGTCTAAGGCACCTCCAGTAATATAGTATATATATATATAAACATAATCAGTCTGTAGTATGGTGTATCTCTCCCTACCCAATGTCATCTCATGTCTCATGTCCATGATGTCTCATGTCTATAACACGCAAGATCATGACCTCTAGCTAGTACAATGAGTCATAATAATATCTATATAATATGCAAGTCTCATATTAAGAATCCTGTAAGCCTATACAGAATCACTATGAATAACTCAAGAAATATTATGTCACATAAAATAGTGTCAAGTGTCCTACGGTATGACATACTTGGTAAAGCAAGCACATAAAAATAGGATCGTGGTATCAACTCTCTAAGTGACGTTACTCGACTCCGCGTACGACGTCGACACCCGAATCTTGTTCGGACGCTAAGCAACGTATCACGGTCCTAGGTTAAACAGGCACATCATAAGAATATATATATATATATATATATATATATATATATATATATATATGAAAAGAAACACAAGAAGATAATATAATAGGATCTACTGCAAGTTTGACAAGGTACACTTGCCTGAATTCTGGATATAGTGAGGTCCAAGTAGCAAGCTCAATGCGTCAACTACTCCCGAAAAGGTAGAATCCACACGAACGTCTCCGGATGCTGCAAAAGACATTACCAACCTTTCCAAAATATAAGAAATATTTAGGATTGACTATCCATAAGTCCAATTTGGACACAGGACAAAAAATAACAGTTTTGGGTCAAAGCTGTGTCCAATTGTGGCCCACTTTGCACCGCAAAATGTGTCAGAGATAAAGTTCTCCAAATTTGACAAACTTAGTGTCCACAAGTCTAAAAAGATGATACAAACTCAACGGAGTGTCCAAAATTGGATTCTGGTGAGCCTGTCACGAAATCACCCGTCAAATGGAACCGTAGGCCCGCAAAATGGTGTTTCGTCAACGTTTTCAAAATCGAATAAAACTTGGGTCACAGGACCAGCGTAACGCTGTAAATACGATGGTGCAAGTTTTGTTGCAAAACTAAAATCACATACGAAGTTATGACAAGGTATCAGAATAGGCCGATAAGGTATTTTTTGACGGATACGCGTTGATTTCGGTGTGCACGCACGTCCAAATCAAGTTCCGCGAAAGCCCATACATCCGCGTTTATGATACGCGCCTTTTGGTACAATTCACACATGACAAAGTCGCCTCGTTTGGCGGGACGAACTCCGTATCGAAGAAATATTGGGTTTTTAAAAACAAGTTTTTCTTGGTTTTGGAACTCAATTTTAGATAAAATAAAAGTAATTAAAAATAAAGTAAAAGAAAATTTTCGTCTTGGATATATTATTCAAAAATATGTTCAAGTATATTTTTAAAATACTAAATATTTTGGAGGAAAAATGGGTGCAAACATGGATGTTTAGACTGATTTCAGCACAATTTAAAAACCAGTTTTTTCATCGGCTTTGCATCAATTTTCCTCACGATCCATGACATTATAATTAAATCTAAATGAAGCGATTGAAATAGGGTTAGATTGTGAGTATATCAGAGAAGACGGTTCAAAATTTGATCGTAGAACGAGCGAGATAATCATGCGTGAACAGGGGGTCGTTGTTGTTATCGCGACTCTGTCGTGGCTGTTCGCGCGTGTTATGGCGGCCTGTGCGGCGGTCAGCTGATGGCTAGGGCGGCAGTGTCCGGGGGCATGCCAGAGAGGTGAAGGTGGCGATGGTGATGGTTATCGTTAGGGTTAGGGTTTAATGTGCTTCGACATATGTATATATACATATAAGTAAGGGGTAGGCTTGGGCTTGTTCGCGCGCGGGGTAGGGGTGCCGATCGGGCCAAGTCCAGGGTGTCTGGTGGTGGGTAGTTATAGGTTATTTGTTTTTTATAGTTTTTTTTTCCTTTTTTTCTTTATTATAGTATATATAACTTATATCTATATATGTATATATATTCTTAAAAATAGTAAAAATAGATTTGTATACCAAAATTTCTAAAATAATTTAAAACATTGTATTTAGTATGTTTTACTCAAAATATATTTCTCCGTAAAAATATTGAAATTAATAATTATAAATAAAATTTTATACAAGTTAATAAATCTAAGAATCATATTTCTAATTCAGCTAAAGTTATAACCAAAAATCCTTTAATTAAATAAAAAATAATAAAATTAAAAAGATTAAAATTGAGGGGGTTTATACCAGCATTGTCTGGATCAATGCCTGCATTGAAGCACTCATGGTTTGCATCATGGCCTCGAGTGTTTCGAAGCAATGTCGATCGCTGGGGACATCGTGATCGTCCCCCATCATGTATGTTGTTCTCACATGGGAAAAATGGATGGGACGGTGGATGTCGCACTTTCTTCCTCAGACTCTTGCCATGAATAGTCATCTGGGAAAGTTGGTAGTACCGCATCCTCTTCAGACTCGGAGGGAACACTACCCCCAGCGTAGAAAGCTGCGTCCTCTTAACGAAGGTGGCTACCCCCTGGAATCTCAATATCTGTTCCTTGGGAATTGTCGTCTTCTCGGAACGCCAGATTATCATAGACGTCCGGGGGATTATAACTCACAACTTGCGTAGCCACCTGGGGTCCTAAGGAAGAACTACCCTTAGTGGCCGACAACTTCTTCTTTGAACGGGTACCCAGGAAAATACCTTCCGTGAGTTTCTCTGCCTGTCCTCCTTGGATCCGTCTTCTTGACTAGCTGGCCGAGAGCGACGGACTGGAGGTGCTGGAATTCTGACCTCCCTTCATGGATGGGGCCTTCCGAGCAGAATAACATGAGGTAAGGGGCAGCTCCTCTGCCTCTAGTGCTTGCACCTGTTCTCCGGGTTACAGTCGGGTAGGTGCCTTTGGTTACAGCAGCTGGAATATCGACTGCCTGTTTGTAAGTACCATTGCTTTGTTACAGCAGCAGTTGATGATAATGTTGGCATAGTGATGCCCTGGGGAGGATACTTCATATGCCATATTTGATTCCCTCGCTTTGCGCTTGTGATCGATCACGTTGCGTAAGTCAAGCGATGGTTGTTTCACCTTTGCACCCTTCTAATGAGCCCGGGTAGACAGAGCACATGGGTGCGTAGGTGTTGACTTTGCTTCCTGGCCTGGGGTTCGTACAAGAACTTTCTCCAGGTTGCTGATGGAAGACTCTTTAGACTGACCCTATCCAATTTCTACTGTGGACTGGACGCATGGGTCAATTTTGAACAACTTTCTGTCAGGGACACGCATTACAGTTAGCGGTGCCTGCTGACGGTCGGTCGAATGAGCAATTGCTTGATCTTGGTGAGCTCATATTGCCCTAGACTTCTTCGTCCTAGCACGTGTCGGTGCATAGTATGAAGAGTCCAAGTTTACATCTTCGTCTTTCTCAACATGGCGCATGGAGTCAGCGCTATGTGTGATTCGATCGATGACGGAACTTCTGTGGCTATCCTGGCCGCATGTGTCCATCTGGCTGCAGCTACCGACCTGTGCCGTATAGTCCTCCTTATGCGACTTTTGACGTGGCCGAATGGAACGTGTCTTAGCGCTCGAACTCCTGGCATCGTAGTATTTTTCTCTGCCATATCTCAAGTGCCGAGCACTTTCCTTATCAAAAGATGCTGCCGCATGAAAGGCGTCAGCTCGTGGGGACGCATACTGTGCGTCCCCTGCGGTAGGAGAGAGATGAGGAGCGCACACTCCGCAGTTGGGTGGGGCACAGCGGCATTTGCAACCCATGTCCTGCGGGTCTTCAGGTGCTGAGCACTTTTCTTGTTAGAAAAGGTTGTCGCATAAGAGGCGTCAGCTCGTGTGGACGCATAATGTGTGCCCCCTGTGGCAGAGAAAGAGATGGGGAGCACATTTTCTGCAGTTGGGTAAGGCACAGTGATCTTTGCAACCTATGTCCTGCGGGTCTTCTTAGGATTTGCCAGCCTTGGAGAAGTGCCGCCCTAAGAGAGCATTTTCTCAAAGGCTTGCTGGTCGAAGCGTACAACCAGCATCATCTGGGTCGAACCCAGCTTTGACGTGTCGGACTGCGTCACGACCTTCTCATCAGAGGAGAAGGATGTCCTCAACAGAGTCGCCACCTTGTTTACCATTAAAGTTAAGTTTGGGAAAACTTTTATTTAACAACAAATAAAAAAGTACAAAGACATCATAGACAAAAAAGCTAAGTACAATATTTTTAATCTGGGTAATGTGACGATGGAGATCGAGTACTGCAGTGACTCTCTTACTCCGTTGACGGTCCGACGAGTGAATGGGGGATGCTCTATTATCTTCTCTCTCTCTCTTGATCTTGTGTGCACGTACGTAGCTCGCCTGGAGGGGTATAGTCCCTGAAGCAGAAAAAGCCAGCCAGCCTTTGGAACGTCTAAGTTGCTTCTATTTATAGCCATCATGTTGATGGGTTATAGGTGTCGCATGTGCTTCTGTTTGGTGGTCGCAATGGGGCTCCTTCACCAGAATGCGGTTGCAATTCTAGGCGCATACTATGGGCAGGTTGCCACATGTACATCCTTAACATGATGCAGTTGAGTCCAGGCCGAGCTGCTATGTTGATATTTGTTGTGAATTGTTGTTGCTGAAGATCTGGGTAGTTCTCGCCTTTTGTTTGCGTTACTTGGTCAGCTTGACACGTGGCCCGTATTAAGTTGGAGAGAATTACTTCAGTCGTAACAGAAAGATTTCGTCTAAGGGAACCCTACCACGTTGGACACATGGAGATATGACGCATGGAGTCTGGAACGCATGAGACCAGAGACGCATGGAGTCCGGAACGCATGAGGCCAGAGATGCATGGGACGCATGGAGTCTGGAACGCATGGGGTAAGACACATATAACGCATAGAGTCTGCCGTGTTGTACATGTCGCGTTGCATGCCTATCATGAGTCATTATTAGTCTGACGAGAGCTTCTTGTCGCTTAGTGTGTTCATATTTTTTGAGGCGTTCAGAAATTTTTTTTGTCAGGATTCTACATCAGACATAATCTTTATGTTAGGCCTTTATGTGGCCAACATTGGTGCGCATGGATGCTGCTTTTTCTTGGCCGCATGGTCATTCTGCGGCTTGATTTCTTCTGAGTCGATCTCGGGGCGCATGGTTGTTGGAAGCATGGATCCAGATTTTCTATGCTTCTACAAACATATTGTCAAATCCTTTGTCCCAACAATATGAAGATCGTAAGAAGAAACTCCAACCACTCACCTAGTAATGGTTGGCCGTCGTCTCGACGGTGACGATCTCGAACTTGATGGAGCAGACGATGCATAACCTCTCTCAATATTGAAGTGGATGACCAAAGAGCTGTAGAACTCTTAGAACGGCGATAGAATTTCCTTGAAGCCTAATAAAGAGCACACAATAAAATTCCCCCTTAACGTTCTATTTATAGAAGTTAAGAAACCTTAATGTCGAAACGCTGACTTAGGCCCTAAGTCATACCAAAAAACATATGGACCGTCAAAATCTGATCGGGAACCTAAATATGAACTGACTTCTGCCCAGACCGAAATTTCACTGAAGTTCTATTTTTCTGCTGACTTAGGGTCCGCTTGGCAATTGTCGGGATAGCGGCTATGAGATATTTTTAGAGTACCAGTTATGAGCGGTTATGAGGAGTCCGATTTTGGATAGTTTTAAGTAGCGGATTTTAAATCAATCAAATCCATGTTTGGTAATTCATTAACGAACGATTTTGAAATTTTTACACGAATAAAATTACTTATATGCCCATATATAAATAAAATAATAGAAACACATGAAAAAGTAGAAATATATGGACGAAAGTAGGAAAGAAGTTTGGATATTTGATCAAAATAATAATAGAAACTCATGAAAAAGTAGAAACGAATGATGAAAATAGGAGAAACATTTTAAGAACTTATCTGAAAAAATAGCCATAGTTTGGAAGAAATATAAGAGAAACATAGATGGAAAAGAAAAAAAAGGGTAAGATATTAGTAGTTATAATTATATATTTTTGGTGAGGATATAAACGTAATAAAATAATAAAATCGTTCAAAATTTGTTGATTTGAGGTGTTTATAAAGACACCTAAAATTACATTATACCGATTGGGGGGGGGGGGGGGGGGGTTGGGGTTGAGCCGACAAAAACTAGTTCTTCAGAAAAATTAATAAGCATATATTTTTAAGACACTTCATAAACGATCGATTCAAAAACACCTCAAAAATGGTGAAAACACGGTTACCAAGCAGACCCTACGCTCAGCCAAATCCGGAATTTCATTCCATCTGTTCTTGCCCAAAAACTCTGGCCATTGACTTCGCGACTACTCCAGGGTGCTTATAGGTTGTATTCCCAAGATGAAGGCCACACAGAAGATGAGGAAACTCAAGATGTAAGTTATTAATCTCGGACTCGTATTAACAAAAACGATAAATTCTAGCTTCAGCAAATTAATGTCAACCCGCTATATCATTTTTGTTGGGCTTTGGTTCGAGTGTCTTGTGGTTCTTCCTTTGCAAAATTTATTGAGAAACTCATGAGTTCTTTAATTTTGGAACTTATGCAATTTATAACTGTTGGATTACATCTATTTTATTTTTTGACTTTTTCAAAGAATCTAAATACAAAAATATAATATACTAAACTAAAAAATTTATCCACTTGTCATATCTTTATTGTAAATTCAACTCATGAGTTCTTATTTGAGTTTCTGTAGTTGAACTCCTTTGTTTGATTAATTGCCATTAGTGGAACGCAGGAAATTCATTTCCACTGAGTAGTCAAAAAAAATTTACCTAATGGAAAAACACGGGGACAAAATAGTTTTTATATGTTGAATAAAATATATAACCCCCGGACCTCACAAGTACGAGGGTTTTGGTGCAAACTCAGAAAGTTTAACATTCTATAGGATTAAGTTGTAGACCAAAACGTTGGTTAATTTTCGGTTGAAAGATACAAAAGGAACTTAGACCGGGTCTGATTAAATTTTTTTTTTGATGGTTCTGCTTAGTTTTTTGAAAAGTCATTGTAATGTCAGCTTCTGCTTTTTATTTTAATAAGCCATCTTATGTTGGGTCACATTATACAGAACAGGAGAGAATACTTTCATAATGTGTGTGTGGGGTGGGGGGATACTTTCATAAGTTGGGGGGGAGTATAAAAATTCTTGGGTCAGAATATATACATCCCATTCTCTACTTAACACACTTTAAATACTAAACACATTCAAATTTAATTAATTTAAAATTATTAAAATCCTAAACATACTCCACTGCATTACCATCTCTCCCACGCCGTCGAGGCAGGGTCGCGGGACGCAGCAACGGGCGGAGGCGCGGGGACGCGCGAGCTGGGTCGCGGGGATGGGAGGGCGGACGCGCTGGCGGCGTGCGGCGGAGGCGCCCGTGCGCAGGGGGGAGGGGGGGAAGCAGTAGCGGCGGCGGGGGTCGCGGGGACGCGCTGGAGGAGGCGCGTGCGCGGGGGGCGGTGTGCGGCGAAGGCGCCCACGCAGGGGGGGGGGGGGAGCCGCAGCGTCGGCGGGGTCGCGCGGGGGTCGCGCGGGGGGAGGCGTGCGGCGGAGGTCCGCGCGCAGGGGTCGACGCGTGGCGGAGGGAGCCGCGCGTGGGTCTGCTGAGGGAGCTACGCGGCTGGGGAGGGAGGCGGAGGGGGGGTGCGCGGGCGGGCGCGGACGACGGGGTGGCGAGGGGGGGTTTGTCGGGGGCGGCCGGAGAAGAAGGGGAGGGTGAGGGGGGACAGGGTTCGTGGCCGGAGAGTGGATAATTGCGTCTTTTAATATATATTTATTTTTTACTTAATTTAATATGGAATGTGTTAAGAAGATGGTGAGATGTATTTAGCCTGGCCCAAAATGGTTTGCTTCCATTAAATTTAATGTAATTTTCTTTTGTATAAATAGATGGAGATGGAAGAATTATTGGAAATGACGCACTCAAGTTCTTCGCCATGTCCAACCTGTCACGTGCCGAACTCAAGCAGGTACGTAGCAGAAATTTCCTGTTGAAATTGTTTCTCCTAATGTACGAATTGTCATATACTATTCATGATTTCTTGATAAATTGTCTCTGGTCGATTTGGGTTTTGTCATGTTTGTCAATTAGATGGCATTGCCAAATGTGTTTCCTTGTACCATTGTTTATATTTGATTATGTTGTGATTGAATAGAGAAGATGATGTTGTAGGTTGACCATTACACAAACAACAGAAAATGTTGCATGGACACTAGTACAACACAAGACGAAATGAACATGGTGACACGGATACACGACAATGCTGTTGATGTCTTCTACTGTGTTCCGGAGTGTCTGATAGTCAGTATTGTGTCCAATATGTGTCAGACACAGACAACAAACATTTTGGAGTGTAATGTACCTAGGAAGTACTTATCTCCCAAAGCAAGTGTACCTAGGAAACACAGAAACTCCGAAAACCGGAGCAATGCCTGTGATGCATCATGTCGAACACGAACACTAAAAAATACAGTAGGAGACACCAAAATCAATTCTGTGTTCATGCAATATAAATTATGTGCTGTGCTTCCTCACCTTGCATTGCTTTGAGTAGCGAATGTCGATCAGCCAACTCACACTGGTTGGTTCCTCAACTAGGCATGGTCGATTGGTTAGTTTGGCAAAGCTGCAAATTCCACAAGGGATCCTCCATAACTTCAGCTGGATTTTGATTTAGTTCAACAAAAATAAGTGACTAAGATCGTTTTATAAAGAATAAACAATAGTATAACACAAATAGGCTTGAACAACAGTGAGCCATGGAATAAAATGTCCAAGAATTAGGGCCTACGTGATTGCCATTACACATTGCAGACGAGAGAGAGAGTGGATGATCTCGTTTGACATCATATCTTGGTTTTAGCACTCAGTTTTGTGACAGACTTTTGAGAAGTTGAGTTCTAAGCACATGCTTTTATTAGGGTTTTACGTAAATGCTTTTTTACTTGAGTTCATGTTGACAATTATGTTGTCGAGGTAGAGATAAATGTTGACCTTTTGATTAAAATGAATTAACCTTTTGATTTTGAATGAATTAGCATATCCTTTTTGGTGATTTAAGATTTAGACATATGGAATGAAATTGTATATTTAGGGCATAAAAGGCTCGTAATTTAAAGGCCAGCTTTTTAATCAACCTGATTTATTAGTAGGAATTGACTAATTATCAAAAGAATTTTTTAATGCTACGTACATTTCTTTTGGGGCGGGTGAGTGGTGCTGCAGGACGGTTGTTAGTAATAAGGTTCAAAGTATCGGTATCGGAATCGGTATCGGACCATTCCTATGATTATCGGGATCGGCGGTATCGGTAGTATCGACGGTTTCGGATCGGAGTATCAGATTTTTGTTGGTTTTGCTTCTCTTCAAAAAGTTCAATTCCTCTTCCTATCTTTAGTCCCACATCGGATGGGGCAAAGCCCTCTTGTGGACATATATTACTTTCTCTTCTTTGCTCTATTAAGTTGTGTGGGGAACCCTTGGGCCACACGCGCACGCCGCCGCCGCCGCCCGGCCCGGCTCGGCTCGGATCGGTTCGGCGCGCGTAACGGGTGCGGGTACGCGCCCACATCTGCGGGCGCCGAATGCCGATCCGATTTCCTCTTCGGGTTCGGGCTGGGACCCTAAAATTCTTTTTGCTTCTCTTTATTCAGTCATTTATTTTTCTGTAACGTTAAAAAAATTAATTTCTGAACGTTTTGAACCGTTACAAATTTCTGTGTCCAGATTCATCCTATTAATTCTCCTGTGTAACGGCTGAATTAATCGGAAATTAATTCAGACCGTTACACATCAGTCTTATATATTTCGGACTGTTTCGTTGTAAATCAATAAGGAAAAATTCTTTCCGAAACCTCTGTCAAAATTCTGTTCTGTGCAATCTTCATCGTCCTCAAAGCTCTGGGCAGAGCTAAGTCTTGGTCGTTCTCTCCAAGTCGTGTGCGGCAACGAGATACCGGTAGTGCGGGGGTTTTACCACTAGGAGCTTCGGGTACATCTGCACACAGATCCCGAATAAACTATTAGGGCAGTGCTTCGTGCACGACTTCCCCAGAGGCCGGTAACATCTGTTTAAATTTTATTTTTTGTATTATGAAATTTTTAGTAAAAAGAAAAACAACAATATTTCTAACAATCTAAGAGTTTATTCTTGAGTATTACTTTAAATTTAATATTGTTTCAATTGTTACTGTTACAAAACTTCTAGAAAAGAAAAAAAAAATCTAATATACAATTGCTGCTGTTTATAGCAATTTGTTAGCAATTTGTTAATACTGTTAGTTTAAAAGCAATTCTATAAACATTTGTTAATACTGTTACTTATTAACAATTTGCTTACTAAAACATAAAAACTTTTCAAAGCAATTTTATAGCAATTTGTTAATAGAAGTTAATACTGTTACTTATTTGTCAACACTTTGCCGGACACCTTTATCTTGTTCTTGAAGTTTATAGCAATTCTGTAGCAGTTTATTCTTTAAGTACTTATTAACAATTTGCCGGACACCTTTATCTTGTTCTAACCCATATCATTTGTTAATACTGTTACTTATTTGTAATTCTACAGCAGGAATCATACTACCACATTTGTTAATACTGTTAGTTTAAAAGGAATTCTATAGCAATTCTGTATCAATTGTTTAATACTGTTAGTTATATAGCAATCCTTCTAACCATTTTTAATACTGTAATAATTCTTCTAGAAATTTTTTAATACTGTTTCTATAGCAATTTGTTCACAAAATTCATTTCAATTGTAACCTACAATTTGCAACCTTTGTTAGAAAATATTTCTACCAATTTTATAACAAATTACTCTTACTACAGAGTCATTATTTAAATTGCTTAAATTTGCCTAAAGTGTCTTACTATATTGTCTGTTTAAGCAAATTTTTCTAGCAATTTGTTACTGTACCAATCTTTTAATATTGTAGAAATTTGCAATACTGTAGCAATTTGTTAGAATATAAATTTTGATCCAAATAACTACTGTTGAATTTGAATGTAACATTTTATTCACAACTTGTTACTTTTATTCACAACACTGTTACTGTTACTTTTGTTCACAACTAACAGTAAGTGTATACAGTGTTTTATTCTCAAATATTTGTTCAAGCAATTTGTTAGAATCCCGAAAAATTGTTACAATTGCTTAAACATATTGTAGTAATTTATTTGTTACAATTGATTTCTAAAAATTTGTTAGAATTGATTTTCACTATTAGCTTCTCACTATTTGCTTCTAATTGATAGCTAATAAAAATTTGCTTTATTTTAATCACTTAGTATTTTTTAAAGCAATTTTGGACCAAAAGAAAATAGTTTAAGGAAATTGCAAATAAAATCTTCAAATCTAAAGTTTCAAAGTATAGACAAACTCGGGCACAAGCCGAAAGGGTCCTTCTGTCAACCGGGTGTAAACAACCCTAAGCGACACGGTACTTAAGAGTCTTCGGACCGCCGCTAGCTGGGAACCGGCCCCTACAGCTAACCTGAGTTGATCAACACTTGAAAAACTAAAGATTTTAAGATTGTTTAGTAAAGACCACTTAAACTATTATCTTGTAGAAGGCCAAGGAAAACCCAAGTCTAATTTTCCTTATAAACCCAAAAAGAATTTCTTCAAGAAGAAGAAAAATTTTCAGCCTAACCACCAAAACCATCATCACCAAAACCAAAAACCTAGAAACTTTAGTCAGACTCAGTTAGACCAGAAGCGAACATGCTTCACCAAGGTTCTTTTAGTTCCTTCAGGTCTGTAAGCTTTCAACCCCTTATTAACCTCTCTTACCATTCTGATGACTGGTGGTTGGATTCTGGAGCTAATGTTCACGTTTCATTTGATCGCTCCTGTTTTTTAAACTATCAGGAATCAAGTGGAGGAGGTGTGACCCTAGGAGATGGCTCAACGGCACAAATTATTGGAAGAGGAAAAGTTAACCTGAAGATGACATCAGGAAAAATCTTAACTCTTCAAAATGTTCTTCATGTGCCGTCTGTCAGGAGAAACCTAGTTAGTGGATCCCTTCTCGTAGCCTCAGGATACAAAATTGTAATGGAGGCAAATAAAGTAGTTTTTTCTAAGCATGACTCTTTTATAGGAAAAGGCTTTGTAAAAGACGGTCTTTTCATTTTAAGTACAATGAATAAAATGTATGATGGTTCTCTCATTGTCTCTAATATAGAATCTTCAAATGTTTGGCATGGCAGACTAGGTCATGTGAACCTAGGCTCTATTAAAAGGATGATGACCTTAGATCTTATTCCCAAGACTCCAATAGATGACAAACACAAATGTGAGATTTGTGTTCAAGCCAAACACACTAGATTACCATTCAAATCTGTAGAAAGAAATTCTGACCTTCTAGAACTTATCCATAGTGATGTATGTGACTCAAATAGGATTTTGACCAGAGGCGGTAGAAAATACTTTGTTACATTTATAGATGATTATTCAAAGTATTGTTATATCTACCTTCTCAAAACCAAAGATGAAGTTCTAGATAGATTTAAGGTCTACAAATCTGAAGCTGAGAATCAATTAGAAAGGAAGATTAAGATCCTTAGATCTGATCGTGGTGGAGAATATACCTCAAACGAAATGACTAACTTCTGTGAAGAACATGGAATAATTCATGAGGTAACTGCTCCATATTCACCTCAGTCTAACGGAGTTGCTGAACGCAAGAACCGCACTCTGTTAGATATGGTGAATGCCATGCTTCTCAGCTCTGGTGCTCCTGATAACTTGTGGGGAGAAGCCCTTTTAACTGCCTGTTACATTCTTAATAGGATTCCTAGTAAGACAAAAGATAAGACTCCCTATGAGCTGTGGAAAGGTAGAGCACCTAGGATTAATTACCTTAGAGTTTGGGGATGCCTTGCTAAAGTCGGAATTTCCGAACCTAAAAAGAGGAAGATTGGTCCCAAGACTGTAGACGCTGTTTTCATAGGATATGCCTTAGACAGCTATGCCAATAGATTTCTAGTGACTCACTCAGAAGTAAATAAAATCTCTAACAATACCATTATAGAAGCAAGAGATGCAGTTTACTTTGAAAACATATTTCCCTTTAAGGATAGAAATTCAATCTCTTCCTCCATACCCTCTACTAGTTCTCATGTCCAAATACCTAGCTCTCATTCTGAACAAGACTTAGAACCAAGACGGAGTAAAAGGAATAGGATTGAGAAAAATTTAGGAGAAGGATTCTTCACTTTTTTGATAGAGGGTGATCCCTCAACTTATGAAGAAGCAATGTCGTCTCCTGATGCTCCCTTCTGGAAAGAAGCCATTAACAGTAAATATAACTCCATCATGGAGAATAACACTTGGTTTCTAACAGATCCACCTTTAGGGAATAAACAAATAGGTTGTAAGTGGATCTTCAAGAAGAAACTCAGAGCCGATGGTACTATAGAGAAATACAAAGCTAGATTAGTTGCTAAGGGTTTTACTCAGAAGAAAGGGTTAGATTATTTTGATACCTACTCTCCTGTAGCTAGGATCACATCCATTAGAACTCTCTTGGCCTTAGCATCCATTCATGATATGCTAATCCATCAAATGGATGTAAAGGCAGCATTTTTGAATGGAGACCTAGAGGAAGAACTTTATATGGACCAACCTGAAGATTTTGTTGCTAAAGGTCAAGAAAAGAAAGTCTGTAGACTAGTAAAATCCCTCTATGGCCTGAAACAAGCTCCCAAACAATGGCACAATAAATTTGACAAAGTAATTTGTGAATATGGTTTCTTGTCAAATGAGTATGACAAATGCATATACTCTAAAGGTACATGTAAAAGTTGTGTCATTTTATGCTTGTATGTAGATGATATCCTTATCCTAGGTTCATCACTGGAATTGATAAATATTACAAAGAACTATTTATCTAGCCAGTTTGATATGAAAGACCTAGGAGAAGCCAACCTAATTTTAGGAATGCAAGTGACCAAAGGCAAAGAGGGTTATACTCTATCTTTAGCACATTCAATTGAAAAAATGCTAAAAAGATTTGAGTTATTTGATAAGAAACCTGTCCTTACTCCTTATGACAGCAGTATTGTACTGAAAAAGAATGAAGGATCACCTTTGGAACAACATAAATATTCACAGATGATAGGCTCCCTTATGTATATAACAAACAGGACAAGACCTGATATTGCATTTGCTATTGGGAGACTAAGCAGATATACCAGTAACCCAAATCAGTCACATTGGACTGCCTTGGATAGGGTATTTAGATATCTCAAGGGCACCCTAGATTACAAACTTCATTTTACTAGGCACCCTGATATCATAGAAGGTTATTCAGATGCAAACTGGGTAACTGACTCACATGATATAAAATCTACTACTGGATATGTTTTTACTTTAGGAGGAGCTGCGATCTCCTGGAGCTCTTGTAAGCAAACTATCATAGCTAGGAGTACAATGGACTCCGAAATGATAGCTTTAGATACAACTTGCACAGAAGCTGAATGGCTTAAAAATCTTATTATGCATATACCTGTTTCTCTTAGTCCTGTTCCTGCAATTTCTATAAATTGTGATAATAAATCTGTTATTGAACTACTAAAGCATGATTCTGTGAATGCTAAGATGAACAGGCACCTGCAGCTGCGCTTTAAGTCAATAAAGAGCCTACTAGGCAAATATGTGGTTCTTGACTATATAAAGTCAGAAAAGAACCTTGCAGATCACTTGACGAAGGGTCTGTCTAGGACTTTGATCCTAGAATCATCGAGGGGGATGGGGTTAAGCCCATAAGTTAGTCACCAGCAGTGGCAACCCAACCGAGTCTGACTGGAGATCCCAAGAAGCCGGTTCAATGGGTAGAAACAAGCTGAACTTAGGTGACTTTATGGAACACTGACTCGAGATTAAAGTCTCAATAAATAAAGCCCAAGTGGCTGTACATGTGTACAATGACTCCCCATCCCTATGGTGACAGTGTTCCTGTGTGATATGGTTAGGATGAGTTTAAACTCTTAATAGGTCCAAGCTGTAATGCTAGGTTGATTCATATCACCAACCATTAAGGACTTACCTATATGAGAGGTCGTGAAGGCCGCGACTATGGGACAGGGCGATCCCAGACAACTCTCATGAATGTGGATAGTGCGCATGGCCATTTAAAAGTTCCACCCGATAGACCAAGTACCTCTAGCGTACTATGTGTGTTATTTTCTAAATCTGATTCAAGAAGTCTGATTCAAGGCATAGTCCATTAAGTTCTTCTTCAGATTAAGGCAATAGTCACTACGTGAGATTCAAGGCTGTAGTCCATCTCATCTATGCATAGTATTTTCTGCCCAGATGCTCTCTCTCTCTCTCTCTATTTACTTCACTCTTATCTCTGTTTCGGAACTTGACTTTTTGGGGGGGGATTGTTGGTTTTGCTTCTCTTCAAAAAGTTCAATTCCTCTTCCTATCTTTAGTCCCACATCGGATGGGGCAAAGCCCTCTTGTGGACATATATTACTTTCTCTTCTTTGCTCTATTAAGTTGTTGTGTGGGGAACCCTTGGGCCACACGCGCGCGCCGCCGCCGCCGCCCGGCCCAGCTCGGCTCGGATCGGTTCGGCGCGCGTAACGGGTGCGGGTACGCGCCCACATCTACGGGCGCCGAATGCCGATCCGATTTCCTCTTCGGGTTCGGGCTGGGACCCTAAAATTCTTTTTGCTCCTCTTTATTCAGTCATTTATTTTTCTATAACGTTAAAAAAATTAATTTCTGAACGTTTTGAACCGTTACAAATTTCTGTGTCCAGATTCATCCTATTAATTCTCCTGTGTAACGGCTGAATTAATCGGAAATTAATTCAGACCGTTACACATCAGTCTTATATATTTCGGACTGTTTCGTTGTAAATCAATAAGGAAAAATTCTTTCCGAAACCTCTGTCAAAATTCTGTTCTGTGCAATCTTCATCGTCCTCAAAGCTCTGGGCAGAGCTAAGTCCTGGTCGTTCTCTCCAAGTCGTGTGCGGCAACGAGATACCGGTAGTGCGGGGGTTTTACCACTAGGAGCTTCGGGTACATCTGCACACAGATCCCGAATAAACTCTTAGGACAGTGCTTCGTGCACGACTTCCCCAGAGGCCGGTAACATCTGTTTAAATTTTATTTTTTGTATTATGAAATTTTTAGTAAAAAGAAAAACAACAATATTTCTAACAATTTTTTGGTATCGGAAAGCAAACAACTATTAGTAAATTATTAACATTTTAGAGAATATATTTTATACATTTATGCATAATTTAAAGTATTTTCAGTATTGTTTCTTAGTATTTTTGATATTGAATGAAATAATAGTCATCCTTGTCGATTGATTTATATGCGATAGATAAGTTTTCCTCTTTTATATGTTTTTACAACCTTACTATGCTTTTACATCCTTTCTAATTGGTCTTTTTAATTCAAATTTTTTGCCGAATTGACTGGAAAAGAGACCTCTAATGTCGGTATCGGTCAGTATCGGGTATCGGTCGGTATCGGATCAGGACATGCCAAACTGTATCGGTATCGGCCGTATCGGATCGGTATCGGCCGATACTTTAAACTATGACTTAGTATGTTGGGGCAGGCGTGGGGAGTGCTACAGGTTTGTGTGGTGTGGGGTGGGCAGAAGGGGTTGAGGTTCTTTAATTGTTTGAACTATCACTCTTTTCAAAGTTCTGGATTTTCTTCTTCATTATCATCATCATCCAAGTCTTCTCCCATTAAAATGGGTCGACTATGGAGCATAAGAAACCTCTATAAAATGAAGTTTTTTATGACCGATTGTCAACTTGACATCCCTCTAGGTTGGTGCCAAATTCCTAGCTGGGATAGGTATGAGCATGGGAGGTCACGTTAACCTCAATGGTCAGTTAAAAGATAGGTAGGCAAACATTTTGGATATGTAGTTTAAGCTCATGCAACCAGAGAGAACCCTCTAAGTTCCCCTAGACTATAAGACAAAGATGTAATATACAATTTTCAAAGGTCTGGATTTTGAGGGCAAAAAGCTTCGAAGTTCTTGTTATTTAGTTGCAATTAAGCCATTTGTTAACTTAAGCAGATGAATAATAAAATAATATATTGCTTAAATGATGTTATAAGCAAGTAAGATCAGGTCTCTTTCTTCTTTCAAGAATCATCTCCTTCTACTTGGATCTTGTTTTGTTAAGTAACATTATTGAAATGTTTTTCAACCATTTATTCTAGAACAAGATCAAGACAAAGATGAACAAGATAGACATTTCACATAAATCTATACATTTCCCATAAATCAGCATGTTTTGATAAGTTAAGGCATATTTTTGTAGCTAAGTCAAAACTCACCCCAAAGTTACCAAAATATTGAACTATTCAGTGGCTACTGTTTGATTTAGTCGTGATTGATACTTGTCTGCAGTTTCACTCTGCTCTGCTGGATAAAAAGGCTGTTGCTTATTAATCCTTACATTTCAAATCTTGGAAAAAGAGTAGGAGAGAATGTCATTACAAAGTTAGATGAGGTGGGAGTAATGAAATGTCCATTGATGACTTTGTTTTTATATAATTGATCGTAAAAAAGAACTTATACACAATTATGTTGCTAAAAAGACTATGGTGAAGATTATAGTTCTCACGTTATGCAACCACTCAAATTTGTATGTCGATAAACAAGAATAGTATCTCAAGTATTAATATCTGCCAGATTTGCTTTTGATGGATAACTGAGAGTTAGGTCACGTGCTGATAGGAGGAAAACCCTTGGTGAGTCTTCGGCCTAATTGCCACATACCCATTGTGAACCCCAAGCCCCTTTGCATCACACAAAATCACTGGACACTGGAAGGAAGACTCTCGACGGCTCTTCCTCCTATCGTCGCGAGACCTGACCCTTTCTCTCAATGGTTATCTTTTTCCTGTGGATTTATCTTGTGTGATCTCAAGTTTTATGTAATATTCAAATGATAAGGACAACTTGTTTTACATTCTACACTTCCATAATCGAGATTTTTCCCCTTTTCCCCCATAAATCAGTGATTGAAAAATCAAAACAGTTCTTTTTTTTTTTTCATTTTTTTTTCCAGATTTCACTTGTAATCTATGGCCTTGTTTACAGGATAGGATTAGTGCACTCATAAACTGATGTTGATTTGGTAAATTTTGCTGAAGGTGTGGGCTATTGCTGACTCTAAACGACAGGGTTATCTTGATTTTGAAGAGTTCATTAGTGCAATGCAGGTTCTTTCTCATATTTGCTAGATTTAGTTGATTTATATTACAATTAGATGGTTCTGCTCAGATGCTTACTTGTTAATTAATTGCAGCTTGTTTCACTGGCTCAAGCAGGTCAGAAAATTAGTCAGGACATTCTTAAGAATGCAGGTGAATGTTAATTTAGATATTTAGCCAATAGGCTTCAACTGGAATACCAATCATTTTCATGGTACTTGTTGACCGCAGATTTGGAGAATTTGAAACCCCCGGAGATGGAAGGTTTGGAAAAAAAATTATCTGTAGGTCTATATTCTTTTTCCTCGTACAATTTACTTCTTAGATGCCATCTAATAACAATCTTCTAATTATTTTTATTGATTTTCTTGTAGAAATTGAAGAAGTCGCCAAAGAGGGATCCTCATGGAGACGGTATGGCTCTTATCAATTTAATTGGGAGACAACTGATATTGTGATAGTCTAATTGCTTCTTGCAATAATGTAGCATCAGCAAAGATCCAACCACCAGTATCTTCTCGCTGGTTCAATTCGTCGAAATCATCAAAGAAGGTATTCTTTCCAACAACTTGTTCCCTAACTTCTACCTCATGCCATACTAATGGTTCAGTTTCTATCCTTTATGAGTGATCAGTTTTCTAAAGGTAATCTAGTGAACTTTTATTAAGTTTAGTATTAAAATGTATCTATTTGAAACTTCATTGGTTATGTTTCTGATTCAATTCTCGTATGGAGAAGTTGGAAGTTCGTAGCAATTTCATGCCAATTCCCCATGCATTTTTCATTCACCTAATGCGGAAGTCCCATGTCATTTGGAATTATTTCCAGACATTTTATTGTGGAACATATTTTCTTCTCCAAATGCAACTAGATTAGAACCACTTTAACTGCATCCAACTATAGGTGATGCTCGAGTAGCAGACCTATTAAAGAAAGTAAGGAATTGACCTTGATCAAATCATTTGAAGATTTTTATATAGCAACATTAAGCTGAAAGTGTAGGTGATATAGATATAGCTGGGAGGACGAAATGAAAGTAATAGGAATCCTCAGTGATAATGTCACAATAATATTATTTGAAGTATGTTGTCATCATACAAATAATAATGAGTCTGTTGTGGTAAGTATTACATTGTTATGATCTTAACAGTTGAACACTTTGATGCTTGTCTCAGGGTGCCCTTCAACATTGTTTTTCAGTAATGCTTGATGCTTGTATTTGGAGTGCTAGCATATTGTTGCCTAGTTTATGGTGGTTTCTCTGCAGGTACCTTTAAGCGCAGTCACTTCAATTATCGATGGCTTGAAGAAATTATATGTTGAAAAGTTGAAGCCTTTGGAAGTTACCTATCAATTCAACGATTTTGTTTCACCTTTGTTAGTGAGTTGGATCTTACCTGTATTCTCCTGGTTATGAGAAAATTCATCATAACTATATTGTTATTGTTGGCATCAAATGTTACAAACATTAGGAGGCCAATTATACTTTTACTTTGATATTGTTGGTAATATAAGAAAAAAGCTAGTTCTGATAAATGGTTCTTCAATGTTTCCTTTTAGACAAATAGCGATTTTGATGCCAGGCCCATGGTTATGCTATTGGGTCAATATTCTACCGGAAAGACAACATTTATAAAGCATTTGCTAAGAACCAACTATCCAGGTTGGTCAACACTTTGATCTCATTTTCTCATCATTTCTTATTTCTTACTATTCCCCTTTTAATATCCAACCTGAACTAATTTCACTTGCTTGTTGTCCTTACATTGTGTGCAGGGGCTCATATAGGACCAGAACCTACAACTGACAGATTTGTCGTAGTAATGGTATGTTATGCTTTTTAAGTTTGTTCCTTCTATTAACCGCATTGGTTAAGATTTTATATTATGTTAACCGGACATAGATAAGTTGTGGGCCAAATTGTTAGAGATTGTGGAGCTTTGATCAGATTCAATATTGGACATCTAGTCCCAAATTTGTATAGGTGTCTATACAGGAGTAGGATGAGTTTGATCCTTACATTAATTAGTTGGGGTGGTTTGGTTAGTATACTGAAGTCAGTGGTTTCCCTAATCTCTCTTTAGAGATAGGGCTTCAATCTCTTGTAATTATAACTCTCTCTGAAATAAAATAAAATAAAAACTTTTGTGCGGCCGTGAACGTAGGATAAGATCTCCAAACCACGTTAAATCTTGTGTCTTTGTGATTGTTCTTGTCAATCACGTTCATAAAAATTGGGATGTCAAGATATAGTAAAGCAAACTCCTTAACATCTTCACCTTACCTTTTCTGCAGCAGCAGTATTAGTAGTTGTAGTGCTACCTGACAATATGCTGCATCACCACTTTCTGTAAGTAGTTTTTGCACTGCACTTTGCTCTGCAATGCTCTATGCAACCAAACCAGATATTCCAAAATTGTATTTATTACTGTGTCAAAATTTCTATTGCTGATAACTCAGTTTTGTTGGACAGTGGACACAGCAGATCGAGATTGAATGTTAGTTCTCTTAACAATGATACTTAATATAGTCACATGGAATATAATCTCCACTGAAATTCCTTTATTGCAGTGGCAGCTAAACAACTTGTTAGCCTTCACTAGCTACTGCAGCACATACCATCAAGGATGGATGGAATTTAGTTTCAATTTGAATAATCTATCATCATCTTTGCTTTTAGTAGAAAAGGGCCTAATCCTTCCATTAGCACATACACTTTTTCTCCACATTTACACACACGCAATCAAGACACAAGGAAATGAATACTTGCATGCTGTCCACATACAAACAGAGATATCTAGATACATTGGCATTTCTCTCTTCAGTGCTTTTCTATTCTTTAGAAGTGTTCTAGAAATTAATTAAATGTTGAAATTTTGGTGTGAAATGTATAGGAAAAGCTTTAATTAACCAGTAAAAAAGCTCAATAACTTGTATGTTGTTGTCCAGTCAGGACCAGATGAAAGGAGCATTCCTGGAAATACTATTGCTGTGCAAGCAGACATGCCTTATGCTGGCCTGACAGCGTTTGGAACATCATTTCTATCAAAATTTGAGTGCTCACAAATGCCACATCCAGTATGACTCATCTGATCCTTAAATAGGATCTTCCTCTTTATTTCTAGAAACTAACTGTTGTCCCATGTTTCCTAGCTTCTGGAGCACATAGCATTCATTGATACTCCAGGGGTTCTTTCTGGAGAAAAGCAAAGAACACAACGTAGCTATGACTTTACAGGTGTTACATCCTGGTTTGCTGACAAGTGTGACCTTATACTTCTCTTATTTGATCCTCATAAGCTCGATATCAGTGACGAGTTCAAGCGTGTGATTGGATCTCTTCGTGGTCACGACGACAAAATACGGGTGGTTCTCAATAAAGCAGACCAAATTGACACCCAACAGGTTAAAAATTTTATACTTTGTTTTCCTGTCTCCATTTGATACTCAAGAGAACTCTCAACGCCGTGTAGTGTGTTTTAGTTTTATTTCTGACAAGTGTTATTTGCCATGATGGATCAGCTTATGAGAGTTTATGGAGCATTGTTGTGGTCTTTGGGAAAAGTACTAAATACCCCCGAGGTTATGCGTGTCTATATTGGGTATGCTTCCAGTGTTTGGTGACTTGCCTCCTGTGAATAGTAATTCAATAGTAAAAGAATCCTCTGTTCTTATTGTTTATAAATTTCTCGCTGTAGATAGATTAAAGGAGTAACTTGGCAACAATCCCATTAGTTTCTTGTTACTTTTCTCACTGAATGCCCTGATGATTTCAATATAGATTCTTGAACTTGGACCTTCTATTTGCATGTTACAGTTCTTTCAATGACAAGCCAACAAATGAAGCAGCAGTTGGTCCAGTTGGAAAGGAACTATTTGGGAGAGAACAAGATGACCTTCTCTCTGATCTAAATGATATTCCTAAGAAGGCTTGTGACCGCCGGGTAAGGTCACTTGTTGATATTGTTTAATTACCCTTCCTTTGCACTTGGTTTTCTTCTATCAATGCCTTGATCTCTACATTTGCAGATTAATGAATTTGTTAAGCGTGCAAGAGCTGCCAAGATTCATGCATATATCATCAGCCATCTAAAAAAGGAAATGCCGGCAATGATGGGCAAGGCCAAGACTCAACAACGGCTCATTGATAACTTGGACGAAGAGTTTGCAAAGGTAGTAATTAATTTCTACGTCATTACTTTTGTTGCTTTGTGTTATTCTGTTTGATAAAATCTTTGAAACATATAATTACAAGAGCCTTTACATTGACACTCCAAAAATTCATGTCGTGTCCGTGTCACATTGTGTCGGACATGGCACAAAACTCCAAAATATACTAGGACACACCAGAATAGGTGTCAAATCCATGTACAGTGTTGTGTTGAATTTGTATTCATGCAAGACAGTTCTGCTCACATTTCGTTGTTTTTGAGTTTCCTGAAACTTCAGTTTGAATTAAGGAGCTCAGTAGCATGGGATCTAAGAACACACTTACTAGAAAAATTACAATCACAAAAAATTTAGAAGAAGAGTTACGACTGCCTACACTAAAAAAATAAAATAAAAATAAATCATCTCAGTAGCAGGAATAATCCAAAATAACATGTCCTTCAAATTTCAAACCCTAATATTTGCCCTTGAATAAAAATTCAAATTAGTATCAAACTAAGAAAGAAAATTAACTGAAAACCCTAACTAATTAAGTTCTCATCTGAAAAAATTCAGTTGCAGCCAAACCAGCAAACTTGGGTTAAAGCCTGGTTTAAGTTCTACAGAATTTTTTGACTAGTGGACTAGTAGTATTTCTGCAAAGCCTTCTTCCAATGCTTCCCCGACAGTTTGTGTTTGGCATAAGTTCTTAGACTGATATATCAGGAAAATAATATGAAATTCTTGCGAGTTTACATAATTAACAGAGCTGAGACAGTATGAGCATAACTGATATGAAGATAAATCAAGGTTCTTGAATTGTTACAAGGGATATAGAATTACTTGTACATGTATTGACGTGGTTATTAACGAAATTATGTGGTAATAAGGACCGTAAAATCTACATGAGGCCTTACATTTGCAGACCTGCAGTACTTGGGTATGGTAATTTAGGAATTTTGATGTGCATTACATGTAAATTTATGTTTAAATTAATTAGTATCAGCTGATCTTGTTGGAATATGGATGGTCCTGATTCGCTCTGTACACAAAATCAGCATCAAGACTTCATCTCAAATTTATGGAGTTGGCAGCAGTCATACTTATCTTCCATTCAGCTCTGCTAAAATCCATAAATTCCTAACATCTGGTAATACAAGTAACTTGAGGACTTATATAAATGATAATTAATTGATAGAAACACTATCCACCAATGAAAAATATTAACTAATACCTGGAAACTCTAGCTTGCAACCAAAAAATACTAACTATAAGCCAAGAATACTTGCACGGTTGCTGCTAGAAGTATGAAATTGCAGTGAGAACACCAACTAATATCTGAAAATACTGACAAATACCTGGGAAAAGTTTTATAACTATAAACAATACTAAGTACAACAACAAAAACAACAAAGAAAGCCTTTATCCCAATCTGAATCTTATTCTTCCATTATGCTTTGTCAAGGCCTCAATAACACTAACAAAGATCATATTGTTGAATAATATTAATATTATTTCTCAACCCTCACCAAGACTCTAGAGTTTTTGTTCAAGCGATAGGGACTTTTACATGGATCAGAGCACCCCAGTTCGAATCTCCTCTGGCGAGCATTTTAAGCAGGTTTAAAAAAAAAAATATACAATTGGGTCTCTCTCTCGACCCATAAGATTGTCCTTCGAACTACGGAGGAGTCTTGAATAATTTTAATATTATCCCTCAACCCTCACCAGCTGGAGTTTTGGTGCAATTGGTAGAAACTTTACACATATCTTTCTTCTCCACTTCAAGTAGTCAATCCATGTTCGGTTAAGCCTACCCCTAGTCCTAATGGCTCCTTTAACTATTATCTTATTGTTCTTCATTGCCGTTATGTCTATTGATATGCATTGCAAGTCCAAACCACCTAAGATCATTTTCTATCATCTTATCATCAATTTCGGCCACTTCCAACTTTCCACAAATAAACTCATTTATTATCTTGGTGTCTTTTAGTGTCACTCATCCATCTTAGCATTCTTAATTCAGCTAGTCTAATTCTTTGGACATGTTATTTCTTATTGCCCAGCATCTTGATCCATAAAACACGACTGATTTAATAGTTGTGTTATAAAAAAAATCTTTCAACTTAACTGGTTCCACTAGAAATAATGTGTAACTAATAAACAAACGAACTTATATACTCTATCTAGCATATAACAATACAGGCAAATTGCCTGAAACATGAAGAAGCAAATTGCCTGAAACATGAAGAGAGAGAACACTACCGAGCACATATAAGTGAGTGAGTTCTAGCTCATGGCTGTAAATACTTAGAAATTGATTGAAATATTACCTATCTGCTGAAAATTAACTAATACATAGATAATAGCTCTGTCAGAAGTACTAAATAGTTGTAAAAACAGTAACTACAAGATTGCTTAAAATTACTGAAAGGTTTCTTGTTCAACAGGTTCAGAGAGATTTTCATCTACCACCAGGTGATTTCCCTAACGTCGAGAACTTCAAAGAGGTTCTGAGTGGTTACAATATCGACAAGTTCGAGAAACTAAAGCCAAAGATGATCCAAGCGGTGGATGACATGATAGCATATGATATTCCTCAACTCCTCAAGAATTTTAGAAATCCTTATGAATGATCAGTATGATGAAATGATTCATCAATGGTGTACTTGTTACGAAAGCGGAGGCAAATATGGCAGTGTGACAAGACAATGTCTTGAAATATTCTGATCCCATTTTTTTTTCTTTTAAAGCCATTTTTTTTACAAATATTGGCTTTGCTTGATGATTGATTTTTATGAGGCGAGGAATGTAATTTGTTGCTTGTACGGACAATTTGTGTGTACATGTAAGAAAATTTTATTAAAAGTTTTTTTTTCCTCTACAAACTAGCAATTCTTGGAGGAGCTGATATGTTGCTAAAACATTTATGCTTTTTAGAGTCCCTCGCATTGAAGGCGTTGTTTTACCATTGTTCTTAGTAGAGCATGCTGTGTACATATGCTGAATTTTCTGATACAAACCATTTTTCGTAGAATATTGGCCGATTTATTTTAGAGTTTTTATTGGGACATTTTATTTCTCACTCGGAGCTAATCAGGATTGGGACTAATCCAGTTTAGAATAATTTTTACTCTTTGGGCAGCCATTTTCTTATTAGGGTCTGTCTCCAAACTCAATCATTCTAATTTTCACTCTCCCTCTCTTCAGAATCATAAACTTCATTCTTCTCCACCTCCTCCATCTCCTCCAAAATTCTAATCCTCTTCCCAATCTTCTTTTCAATTCCCTACAAATCATCTTTCCAATCTTTTTCCTCCATATTATCAATCTATAATTTTATGATTTGTAATTTTGATTTTATTTTGATAAATTTCTTCGCAGTCATTCTAAATGCCCAAAAGATAATGGTATAGTAACATAAATAGGTTTTATATTAACTTTGGACGAATTTTTGAACTTTCGAAACCATTTTATATAGGGATTCGAAGTAAATTTCTACAGTCCTTTATGTTGTCAAGACTGTAAACATTTCAACGGTCCCGAATACTTCAAAGACTATCACATTTTTTTACTATCCTAGGTTCCAAAAGGTTTTTGTTATGACTGTCAAAGATTTTGACAGTCCGACCTAAACCCAGGACTGTCAAAATTTTTGACAATCCTAAATGAAGCTTCATTGAATGAAATTGTCAAATGTAAAATTGCTATATTGTGAGTATACTAAGAATTGCAAATAATTTGGACAAATTATGTAATTTTTTTAATTTTTACGGTCCTTAGATTTTTATTTTTTTATTTGTATATTGAATTTTTTTAATTCACTACTAATACACATTTTTTAGATTTTTATATTGAATGTTTTTTAAATTCACTAGGAATACTATTTTTTTTAAAATCTATCGTAATCGAAAGTTAAATCTTATTATGATTACTAAAGTATTATAATAGATAATTTTGTCATTATGAAAAAAATTAAATTTTTGTTCCATTTTGAGTCTTCTTCACACTGATATATTATATGTTAATGTTTGAATGTCCGAAAATACCAACTTTTACTCATTAACAACGAAATACTGGAAAAAAAAATAATCAAAGTAAAATTTGGAGATTGAAACATCATTATTTTATGATTCTGAAATTACAAAAAGTCCGTCAAATGATGAAACGCGGTTTCATCTCATACTACTTTTCGATACGCTCATTTTGGCACTAGCTGGACCTTGTTTCGATCTCCCAGTCAAAAGTTATGGTCCTTTAAAGTTTTAAATTTCATACTTTTAGTTGTAAGGGCTAATTAACGTTTAGATCCTGGATTTTATAACAGCTTAGAGTTTAAGCCTTGACATGTCCAATTGAAAAGTTTAGCCCCTGAATTTTCATGTTTTGTATCATTTTCCCAATTTACCCTCAACATGACTAAAAGTGCAAATACTAACCCATGTTAAAAAGGAAGATATAATTGAAAAAATAAAATCAAAATTAAAAATTCAGGGTTTAAACATTTTAGGACTTAAACTCTAAACTAGTATAAAATTCAGAGTCTAAAGTCTAATTAGCCCTAGTTGTAACATGCATGTCTGACCTCGGACATAGATTCTTTCTACACGAATTGTGTTACTCTCGTCGAGGACATACATATCGACCTATTATTTGGTGAAAAATGATTTTTGAGCAAATAGTTATGTTCATTCGAAGTTTGCTCTATGGTATACATTATTTTTTTACAATAGCACCAAGGGAAAGGCTACATCAAAATATCTTTTCATTACTACTGTCAACATTTTTGACAGTCGTAATGAAAAGCTACTGGATTATTAGGATTGTCAAAAAAATTTACAGTCGTAACAAGTCAAGATTGTCAAAAATTTCGACGTCCTATCATACTTGAATTTTTCAATCCCATTATGCACTTTTCTTTGTATTACAGGACTGTCATAATTTTTTACGGTCTTGACTATTTGTTAGGACTGTCAAAAAATTTGACAGTTCTAACTTTATGCAGGACAGTCAAAATTTTTGCCAGTCTTATACAAAGTCAGGACTGCCAAAAATTGTAACAGACCTTCATCGTCTCTGATCTGACTAAGGACAATTTTTCGAAGTTCAAAATCCTAGAATTGGTTCGAAACTTCAGAAATTCCCTCTAAATGATTCATAAAACAAATTTTAGTTCATAGAAGATAAAATCTATGTCTGAACATGAAACCCTAACATATTTGAATTTTGGGAGAGGAAAGAAGTAAAATATGATTTTTTTTTTTTTTTGACTTTTATACTATGTACTAGAAGGTCTAATTCTTCAGTAGCTTCTTCTTCATCTTACAGAGTGTAAACAGGAAAATAATGCAAAATATTATACCACTCTCTCTTTAGTCCGACTCTAGTATTTGATTATTTCTCTTTTCTTCAAAAGCTGATCAGTAAATAACAATCTATTTATCTATTCTATAGCTGCGCGTTCGGCACTTATTAAATAGATTTATGTTGGGAAATTAAAGTTTTTCCCCAATCACTCCGTAACATATTGTTTTGAGGAAGGCACTGTATAATAATAATAATAAATAATGTTATTACTAATCTAGTATACTAGTCCTTGTTAGTCCTAAAGTCAGATCAAAGTAGAGGAGGTCCACAAAGTAGAGACTCACTCAAGAGTTTGTCTCTCCAAAGGTTGGTGTACTGAGATCCACTCGCAAGCGTCTCTACAGTGACACACAACACCACAGCAGCACTAAACCACGAACATGTTACAAACTGACAAAAGAGAAAAAAGAAAATACAACAACAATCAGAAAACCGTTATTCTATTTACGTTCGCAGACGCTACAATCACTACTAAATTTTGTCCAATTAGCGACGTCCTTAGCGACGTCAGAGTAAAACGTCGTAAATTTCTAAGAATTTAGCGACTTCATTTAAAAAAATCGCAAAACGTCGTTAGTGACGACGTTCAGTGTCATCCAGTGACTATCATTATTATTATGGAAATAGACGTCGGTAATAGTCGCTGAACTTCGCTAATGTTTTAATTACAGCGACGTATTTAGCGACATTGTAACAATTACGTCGCAATATATTAAAAAACAACGACGTTTAGCGACTCCTACTTTATACGTCGCTAAATTGTTTAATATAGGGTTCTGATTTTTTATTTTTCCCGTTCGTTTTCATTCGCAAAAATTCGAAACCACGCGCCCCCTCCGGCTCCGTGACCCCCTCCGGCGCTCCGACCCCCCTCCCCAACGCCGTGCTCCCCCCGGATCCCCCTCCGGCTCTCCCCCTCTTTGCTCCAGCCCCCCCCTTCGACTCCCCCTGTGTGCTCCGGCTCTCTCCCCTCCGTGCTCTGGCTCTCCCCCTCTTTGCTCCAGCCCCCCCTTCGACTCCCCCTGTGTGCTCCGGCTCTCTCCCCTCCGTGCTCTGGCTCTCCCCCTCTGTGCTCCGACTCTCCCTCCGCCTTCGGCTCTCCGATCAGTCAGCCCCCCTCCTCGGTCAGGTAAATCATAACCCTAATTCTCATGACACCGATACAGACACTAACAGACATTTTAACACAAACACACACACCATAATTATTCTGACATTGGCACGAACACACTAACACTGACATGCAGTGTGTGTGTGTGTGTGTGTGTGTGTGTGAAGTGACTGGTGCCTTATAGCCTATTCGAAATGACACTGTCATGGACACACTGATACTAACACTGACACGGACACACTACAATGAGAAGTAAAGTCCCACGGGTGATATGCTTGTGCTACAAATTAGGGTTTGTGAACTTAAGAATCATTTATAGAGATTGCTTGCTAGTTTTCTCCCATCACGTGTTTGTTGAAATGACAAGTTGGTCATTCTTGGCTTGATTCTCAGTTTTATCCGTGATTATATATTTATATACTCATTAGAATAGGCATATATATAAGTTTTAAGTGTGTGTATATATATATATGTGTGTGTGTGTGTGTGTGTGTGTGTGTGTGTGTGTTTGTGTGTGTGTGTGTGTGTGTGTTTTAGCTTTGTGGTGTTGGTGTTGTGACATGGAGGTGACGATAAGGGAATATGGTGCTCGGGTTTCAGAGCAGCCAGTACTTGTGGAGAGTGTTATTAGCAGTGGAGGTGAGTATTCTCAGATATTAGGGGTGATCGGGAAAGTTATAGGTGACAACATCTGATGTAGTACCAATAATTAGAATAGTAGCATCAACAACAAGCATTAACAGTAGTAGTAGCACGAAAGCATAGTAGCAACAACAACATTTAGTTGCAACAACAGCAGCAATTTGCAATTAGAGCAGCAGCAGACAATAAGGAGGCAAGGCAACAGCTGTTTGCAATGCCTACAAATGGTATCAGCCTAAGTAGCACTTGATGGGGGTAGCAACATCTAATGCATGAGAGGAAGGGTGGGCATGGTGTGGGGTAGAAGCAATTATATGTGAGTTATGTGAGGAATATTGAGTAGTACAGCGGTAGCAACTCATGGCTAGGGAGCAGTTAATTGCATTGCCTTTATACTTCATAGCCGTTGACTTGGGGGTTCCTTTGATATTATATATATATATATATGATGTGCTTGGGATGTTGGATTATATGAGAAGTGCTGCAGGTAGTATGGGAGAGTGGCAATTAGGTTATGACACGACACATGACATGACACAAACCCTAACCCAAAGCCGAGACACGACACAGACCCTAACCCTATCTGAGTTTGGTATATTTTTTATTTCAGATATATTATTTTAATGCAAGTACAATAAAATGGTAGTATGATAAATGTTTAATTTTAGTACTAAATAATATATTTTTAACAGGTACAGAGGGGTGAGGATGCCAACATGGTGACCGTCTTCCTGGCCACCCATCGAAAGGACAAAAATCTCATTGATGAGAGGGCCTCGCAGACCTATGTAAGTTTTACTTTACTTTGTGTTAATTTTAATATAAATTAGGAAATATGCAAATAAATATCTATGTAGTTAGTAATAAGTACCTTAGACATTAGCAATTATCGAGTATCCAAATTTCTCTAGGCCGAGTATCTTTGGCTGAAGTGGGCGACTGCTAGTGCAGCTACAGCGGGAGAGGCTGGTACTTTCTCGCAGCCCTCTCCAGCTCCGTCTGTGGACGAGCTGTAGGTGACTGCTGCTGGTGGTCTCTAGAGGGGTACGTACTACAGTACGGGATCCTGTGGCACCCTTGTTGCGACGCAGTCGTCTAGGGCCTCCACTACAAGTGTGCATTCCCTACATCCCTCGCAGGCGTTGGCCCGAGTCTAGGAGACCGTTGACCGTCAGATTGCGTCTCTCCGTGATGAGTTGTTGCGAAGAATGGAGGAGCAGCCCCTGTCCCAACCACAGGCGGACGATGTGACGCTCATCGCACCATTTGATACGCTCGAATGCAACATCATGGAGCTCAGGGATATAATAGCTGATCTTAGAGCGTCGACAGAGCGCAACGTGACGAAGTTGCAGGCATCACAGCTGTCCATGGGCGAGAGGCTGACGATGATATGCAGGATTCAATGGTTCATAGAAGTAGGAGGCTGTTATCTACCATGGATTCATACAACCATCGACTAGCAACGTTGGAACAAATACATTCTCCTGGTACGCGTTCATCGACACAGACTCCACCGATGTCACTGCCTTCTTCATTGACATCAATATCGATTTCACGGGAGCAATATGATTTGTTCTTATCCCTGATGCGCGCCGGTGGTCATCCTCCTGCAGATCCGCAGTAGTCCTAGTTAGGACAATTTACTTGTTGTTTGTGTGGATATTTATTGCATTCTTTACGACAAAATTTTCTTCAGACTCAGTTTGTAATTTCAATATTTTATTTTCTTCAAATTTTACTATATTATTTATATTAAATGTATGTTAATTTACCGGTGTTGAGTGTTCCATCGAAGGGGTCGACGAACCCAAAAAATTCAACGGAGGGTTACTCCGGGTCTATTTATATAAATTATGAATTCATAAACTGCAGGAAGATTGGTTTGAAAACCATTTTATATTCTATTTTTTTATTTTTTTACTAAAACTTAACGACGTTTAGCGACGTTTATATGCGTCGCTAAATACATCGCTAAATTGCTGACATGACATTATTTGCCAGGTCAACAAAATGTCGCTAAATGTGTTACAAAATATTGCTAAATAGAAAAAAATTAGCTACGTTTAGCGACACACAACACGTCTTTAATTGGCTACGTTGCGTCGCTAAATGTCGTAATATGAAAAATATTAGCGACGCAAATACTTCGCTAGAAAACGTCGCTATAGCGACGTTTTGCGACGGTTTTTCTGTCAGCGACTAGCTTAAACGTGGCTTCATTGAAACATCGCTAATTACGTCGCTAAATTTTTTTAGCGACTTTTTAATGCCATTTAGCGATATTTTCAGACGTCGCTAATTTGACTTATTTTGGTAGTGAATGAGAAAGAACAAAAAACAAGAAGAACAACACCAGAGAAAGGAACTCCTTGTTGGGGTGATCAAAACTACCAGTGCTCAAGGCAAGATTCGCCCTACACGACGATCTGCCCCCAGGATCCAGCAAGTTCGTGTCACGCCCCAATCTCCCGCAAGCTCAATAGTCCCCGCTGAATGTGAATCACCACGTTGCAGCTCTCCCGCAGGACAATCGTTCTCATCGGGACATGATGCCGTACGAGCCTGGAGTTGCGCTCGTACAAGGCGATGTTGTCAAACACCAAAGTTATCATCGAAACGACCAAGTTGCAACGAAAGTCAAGTATTGTGTACCAAGCACACATCAGAGTAATACGCAGCGAAGCTCTCAATAGGATCCAAATGAAATGCCACAAAGGCGATTGCCTCAAAGGCGATAAAATACTCTTGCTCTTTCTCTAGCCCACAAAGGTACTTACAGTTCATACATCATGTCCCGTATATCCAAGCAGCGCCACTACACCTACATACCTGAAATAATGCCCACAAGCGTGGGTCAGTACACAACCGTACTGGTGAGCAGGGTATCCCACTCGTCTAAGCCGACACTAAGTAAAATAGTGAATGCAAACGGTTATATGGTGATCTTTCTAGTTGAATCCTAGATTCATTTCATGGCATAGGGATGACATGTTAAGGAAAGCTGTAAAGTAGTTTAAGCATACAAGCATTCAACTCAAACCAATCGACAAGCAATATATAACCAACTCGAAGGAAACTAGCATGCAACCCGTCCTACTCAAACCCAAGCAACACGATAATATATCGAACCATCATCCAAGCCTCAATATTCATCCTAAACCAAAACTTACAATCCAATCTCAAAGTGCACACTCTTGCCGAGGCAAGGTGGCCGCGCCTACACGAAGCACAAACAAACCAAAGTAAAGCAAACCAACTCTTATCTATATGAAGTCACTGGCCAAGCCATAAAGGACGTTGATCGGACTGATCAAATACGGTTCTACTCGAAACAGCGGTAAGTAGCGAACCCGCCTGAATCGTATTAAACCGCCGGCACCGCGCCCAAGGCACGTTACCAAGTTGTCTTCCCCATGGCCGAATGGTCCCGGTGCCCTAGAGCCTTCCCGTTCGAGGAGACCAAACCCCGTGCAACACAGGTTGTCCGTGACATGCAGACACCAAGTAGGTATGACGAGAGGATCGAACATTCTCGTCCCACCAAGCGATCCTAGATTCGTTCAACCAATATCCAACCAAAATATCCATAACCATTCTTCCAACATATAGCCCAAGGCACAAATCTTAAGTTATTTCCATAGGCACTATGCCTCTTCTCAACACAGTGTTTCAAATTAGGTGCAATATCCCACGCTCAGAACAATCCTGTGGCACCATGCCCCAACAGTGGCACAATGCCCTCGCCGATACAGTTGTTCGGTTTCGAACCACAACTGCTCGATTTATAAGACAAAGCGCCCAAGTGATACTCGTGCACGGATGCACGCTCGCTCGCCCGAATTCTCGATGTTCCCAATGCCTCAATGTATCATTCCAACTGTCCAAGCATAATTTCAATCATTCAACCAACTGCCTCAAATATAATATTCCAACTCTAGCTCCAACTATCCAATGCGAAAACTAATTCAAGCTACAATCCTATCCAAACAAATAACGTACACTCTATGCACGCCTCAGTGTAGTGATTCCTAATATTTCAATCCAAGTGTTCAAGCCTATTTCGTATTTTCCATATTATTAGGCATAAAGGAGTAGAGGAGAAGGGAAAGAGCCCACTCACAATGTTTGATTCCGTTAAGCATCTTGTCCTGCCGATACGACCAATCCCTTGAACCCGTGGTCCGATGCAAAGCGCGATCTACTCAACTGGTATGACCGTGCGAGTAGGTCATGCTATCCAAATTATCTGACCGATCGGACTAAGAAAGACGGTATTATCGCTCCAATCCAGCTATCTCAGTACTGCTTTGAACGAACACCTGAATCCTATCAAACTCCGCTAGCCATCTGCATATGAAACCAACTCAATCAATACTTCTTCCAAAAATCCAACAAATCAAATTTAACCAGCTTATTATTTTATTCAATCCGACTCAGCGTAACACACTATACGGTTGCGGAGCGTTATAGTTCGCAAACGAACTTCTGGAATGCTCTTGATCACCTTCGGATCACTCAAAAATCACTATGTGGGAGGGACGCTGGCTAGGCCGCATACGAGCTCGGATGCTCTCAGTTTTCTTGGTGAAGTCTAAAAATCATCTCACCTCAAATGGAAGAGTAGCCCCTACATAAATAAAGGAAATCAGCATATATGCGGCCTGAGAAAGCTCATGCCGCATATGCGCCATCCGACACCAAGCCGCATGCTTAGCCGTAGCTGCATGCGACGTCGGGGCCACATGCTACGATGAAGCCGCATGTGTTACTGCCGCCGCCGCCAGTTACGCTGCACAGAGCAGCGCCGCCAAGCGGCGAAAGCATATACCACTGTGCACAGACACCCCCGTACCGCATAATCCGGATGGCACGGATAACCATGTGCCGCATACGTCGCCAACAGCCGAACCTGTCCCCTCCACATGAAATTGGCTATACAAATTCGCAGGGTGCATGGCCCTTGGCCACATAGTCCCAGGCCGCATAGCTCCAAGCCGCATAGCTCCTTGGCCGCATAGCTCTTTGGCCACATAGCTCCAGGCCACATAGCGACACGATGCATACGACCGAGCTAGCAATCGTGCATGCAACTTGTGCATAAAATGAGCGCATGTGCGCCATGCGACGATGCTGACATACTAAGTGCAAAGTACGTCAACAAAGTACCACTTTGCGCCCTTGAGCCCGAGTCCGAGTCCGAGTCTGAGTCGCTAAGCCCCTTTAGAGCTTAGCTCCCAAGGGAAGCATCTCAAAGGTGGTGACAAAATAAAGATTGCCATAAATGTGTTCACACTTAATCCCTCTAGGAAAATCAACCCACATGGGCTACCACTCCATGTGCATATACCAATACTAAGAAAAGCTATATATTGAGATATACACATTGGTGGTTTTCCAATGTGGGACTAAAACTCTCAAAGCAAAATAGAAAATACCAATATTCCCCCATATATATCACAATATATGGACGAGCATTCCTCACAGTGATTGCCCATCATGCATTAGGATAGATGTCGCTCACGACTTGAATCTTTTCGCATGGGTCAAACAACAGTACGATACAAGAATGGACTACACCTTAAATTCTGAATCATAGCTGCTGTTCTTCCCACTCGCACAATGGCATCAGCTGTGCCTCCGATCGCACATTAAAGGCCCTGTGCTGACCTGGTTTTGGTGTATGTATCTTGGGTGTCTACAAGTTTACCCTCAAGAGATGGCCTATATCTCTGTCCATACACTTAGCTGAGTTCCTTTTAAGAGAGTTTAATATCACCCAACATGAAGCCTTGCACTTCCGTACAGTGCTACGCCGCTATGACATGGCTCGCAGCCGAGGTTTACTACCTCTTGTAGTGTTACCCACAGTAGCATGAGGTCATTATCCTCTTAGTAGTGCTGTACTACATCCCAGCATGAAGCCTTGCACTTCTGTGCAGTGCTACGCTGCTGTGACATTGTCACGACCCACACCCAGAAAATCGGGCATGAGTCGTGGGTATGTCCAGCCTATGCCGCAACATCGGCGGTAGAGCGCTGTCTAGGTCTACTATCTAGCTAACAATCTTACGCAATCAATATAAGTACCTGTCAAGATCTCAACTCCAAACGGAGGAGCAATATGATAATGATAATCACAAGTACTCAATCACGAATCTAAGCACGATAAGATAACACAGAAGTCTAACAACTACAAAGCTAAACAACTGCTACTAAAACAACAACAACATCAATAATAATAATACAACAATATCCAGAATCATATACAATACAAGGTCTCAATCCAAAATTGGGGACAAATTCGGTATCAAAAGCTAATAAATACAACAACTGAGGTCCTAGTGATCCCGGCTACCAACCCAAAAATCACTCCTGAACTAGGGGGTCCCTGTCTGCACCATCGACAGGCTAAGGTCCATAAAACGTCGGACACCAATCCTCCGGATCCTCTGAAAAATATATCCAATCAGGATTGAAGCAAGTACACCTCTAACAGCAGTTCTAGTTAAATGATAAAAACTATAAAGCAGTTGTAGCAAGTAGCAAGGTAAAGAAAATAAAGTATGAACAAGAAATATATACATATCACTGGTGCATAAAGGTAAAGATGCATGAATATCAGAAGCAAGATAGTAATGACTGCAGGATACAAGAAATCTAAACTAAGAGTAAGTATGTGCACAATAACGTGTAGTGAGTCCAGCAAAAATAAATGTAATGAGTCAAGTCCAGAAACTATAAGTGAGACCAGCAAAAAATGCAAGAGAGTCCAGACTAGAAAGAATGAACTCATATCTTTGAAATACCTGTTTTGACATGTAAACGGCTAGGGGTAAGTACGGCTCACCTCACACTGGGTGTGCGGCTGCTATCATTCCAGATTAGACACGAGGGGATAATTCCAGTGATTCCAGTTGGAAATGTTTACATGTCTACTTGAGTATTTTTCTGCCCCGACTAGTACAAGTGAATCCAAGACCCGACACGTAAATCAAGTATGAGTCCAACCAGAAATATGAGTGATGCCTATAGTGAGTCACGATGTGATGCTAGTAGGTGATTCCAGAATAGAGGCCATAAACATGAAATATATGTGTCACAAGTAAATAAATTCAGAAATACTAGTCCGTGTCGTACCAGAAAAATCAAATGATACTATACTAGAAGCTGAATCATAATAATCATCAGATAATGGAAACTATCAGATAATGTACTCGCCTGACGTCCTGAGCAAATGGCGATCCGAACTGGCGTCGCAAGGACCTATTGCAAAAAGCAAGATTAAACAGGGTTCTAAAGAGTTAAACAGATATAAAATAACTAAAAATATGCTTCTAGGGTTGTTCTAGGTCAAACGGATCAAACCGGTGAAATCTGGATCAAAAAGTCAACTTTGGGTCCAAAAAGTTAACTCTAGGTCAAATCTAGGTCAAAAGTTGACTTTGGCGGTCAACCGGGTCAACTACAGTCAACTATAGGTCAAACTAGGGTGGCCCTAAAATTCTAAGTCAAAACTAGGTTATTAAGCTAATAAACCCTCAAACTCGCCTCCTTGAGATACTGGGATACCCTCGGTATCCAATATCTCAACCTACGCGATACGTCCCGTCTATACCCTCTAAAATATATACTAGCACACACACACACACACACACACACACACATATATATATATATATATATATATATATATATATATATATATATATATATAACTATATATATAAAAGCACCTCTAACCTCATTCCTAGGCTAAAATCCAATACCTTGCCCCGATGCTCAATACCTTGAGTATCTCAAGGTATTGAGATACTTAAGCCTTACCCCTCACTAACACTAGCTAACTAACTTGATCTAGGACAAGATAGAAATACCACATAACGATAATGTTGCATGTTCACATGAATACTGTGTCGATTTGGTGTGTTGGGTTAGCTCGCCCTCAACGGTGCTTTTTGAAGTACTGACCCTCGTTGCAGTAGGTTCCCCGTGTCACGCCCCGGTCCCGCCCGGGCCACCGCTCTACCCTGCCCCACCCCGTACGGCCGGGATTAACGAACCGTGCACGAATCACCGTGCCTCAGCGCGTCGGACGCGAATCACCGCGCCCGTCCCACGTGTGCGAGGGAGGAAGGGAGCCAAGCGAATGGCCCGTTCGAGCCTTCGGGGGACGTGATGCCGCACGGGCCTGGGGTTGCGCCCGTGCAAGGCCAATCGTTTAAGTTGATAGTTGGCTATCATCGCATCAATCGAGTAAGCAGCGGAAAGGGACTTATTGCAATGTAATACATTAGCCAACTGAGTGTTCGGGACAATCGAGGCAACTTGGGTTTCCTTTAGCAAAGGCACACGTTCGTTCCATACATTATGCCCCCTTATACGATAGCATTCTCGGGGCAACAATCGAAACCAGGATTCCGGGTCTTCGGGACTGTGGCACGCCTATCGCTTCCTCGGACGATCCAGTACCTGCGAGCAAGTAAACTGTTGGTGGGTCAGCACTTTATACAAGTACTGGTGAGATAAATCAACTGAACAGAAACAAGCATTCACTCAAACAGGCACTTAGTAATCATGTTATAAAACATTACATTACTAGTGATCTTTCTAGTTTTTACCTAGGTTCGTTTCATGCAGTTCTAGCAGAGTCGATTTACTTGTTTGGAAACATGTTTGGAAACAGAGTTTTATATTGAATATGCAAGCAAGCAAACCGTTCTTGTTTCAGGGTGTGCGCAGCGTGTCTCGTGCGACTCCAGGGTCAGATGCATAGCTAGACACACAATGCACTTTCTTAGGGGCAGTCACTATCCAAGCCAACACAATGACTTAGCTATATGCAGGGCGGTCCCCGAGTATCTCAGGATCGGCAGCTGGTGGAACAGCATACCAATGACTCATTTCTCTGATGCTAATGGCAGCTGTGACCCATGGTGGCTATGACGCATGCAGTTTATCTCTCCACCAAAAGCCATTGTCCGACCGCGTGCGAATGCATGAAACACTATCAAATAAACTCTATTATACAGACGAGATGAACCATCAGAATATAATCGTTGTTGCGGGGCAATCCGACTTATCACTTGAACACGTTCAGGCACAATATGGTTCTCTCGAAGCATAGACGATAGTGAACATGTTCATGCACTCTAAGCAGGCGATTCAGGATTCTCGATAAGCAGGCATTGATTCAAAGACAAGCTAGGTGAGTTCGTTCATTAACATGCAAGGCAGGTTCTATCATTCTATTAAGAAAATATTGCAAGCGAAAACACAGGTTATTATTAAGGCGTGCAAGAATCAGAGAACGAAGTTCTGCCCACTCACCTTGATACATAACGCCGGCGCGGAGCGGGGCGTTATATACTTACCAACCAACAAAAAGTTTCGTCCTCGAAACTTCAAGGATAAACTTCTCGATATTCCGAGCAGCGATAGTGCCATCCCTCGCCGTACTCAATCGAAACAGTCAAGCAATTCAAGTTCAGGAAATATTTTGCACTTTGAGAATATCTATGAACTTATTGTATGGAACGCTCTTTGCAATACCATATCGACTTAGAGTCATAGCAACGGTTTTGGGGCCAGAGAATCGATTCTGCTCTGATACCATTCTGTCACGCCCCGGTCCCGCCCGGGCCGCCGCTCCGCCCTGCCCCGCCCCGTACGGCCGGGATTAACGAACCGTGCACGAATCACCGTGCCTCGGCGCGCCGGACGCGAATCACCGCGCCCGTCCCGCGGGTGCGAGGGAGGAAGGGAGCCAAGCGAATGGCCCATTCGAGCCTTCGGGGGACGTGATGCCGCACGGGCCTGGGGTTGCGCCCGTGCAAGGCCAATCGTTTAAGTTGATAGTTGGCTATCATCGTATCAATCGAGTAAGCAGCGGAAAGGGACTTATTGCAATGCAATGCATTAGCCAACTGAGTGTTCGGGACAATCGAGGCAACTTGGGTTTCCTTTAGCAAAGGCACACGTTCGTTCCATACATTATGCCCCCTTATACGATAGCATTCTCGGGGCAACAATCGAAACCAGGATTCTGGGTCTTCGGGACTGTGGCACGCCTATCGCTTCCTCGGACGATCCAGTACCTGCGAGCAAGTAAACTGTTGGTGGGTCAGCACTTTATACAAGTACTGGTGAGATAAATCAACTGAACAGAAACAAGCATTCACTCAAACAGGCACTTAGTAATCATGTTATAAAATATTATATTACTAGTGATCTTTCTAGTTTTTACCTAGGTTCGTTTCATGCAGTTCTAGCAGAGTCAATTTACTTGTTTGGAAACATGTTTGGAAACAGAGTTTCATATTGAATATGCAAGCAAGCAAATTGTTCTTGTTTCAGGGTGTGCGCAGCGTGTCTCTTGCGACCCCAGGGTCAGATGCATAGCTAGACACACAATGCACTTTCTTAGGGGCAGTCACTATCCAAGCCAACACAATGACTTAGCTATATGCAGGGCGGTCCCCGAGTATCTCAGGATCGGCAGCTGGTGGAACAGCATACCAATGACTCATTTCTCTGATGCTAATGGCAGCTGTGACCCATGGTGGCTATGACGCATGCAGTTCAGCTCTCCACCAAAAGCCATTGTCCGACCGCGTGCGAATGCATGGAACACTATCAAATAAACTCTATTATGCAGACGAGACGAACCATCAGAATATAATCGTTGTTGCGGGGCAATCCGATTTATCACTTGAACACGTTCAGGCACAGTATGGTTCTCTCGAAGCATAGACGATAGTGAACATGTTCATGCACTCTAAGCAGGCGATTCAGGATTCTCGATAAGCAGGCATTGATTCAAAGACAAGCTAGGTGAGTTCGTTCATTAACATGCAAGGCAGGTTCTATCATTCTCTTAAGAAAACATTGCAAGCGAAAACACAGGTTATTATTAAGGCGTGCAAGAATCAGAGAACGAAGTTCTGCCCACTCACCTTGATACATAACGCCGGCGCGGAGCGGGGCGTTACACCCCGTGCCAAGGCGACGCGGCTAGGAGATAAAGTTTCTCCCCGTAACCTTGCACTGGTCTGACGCGTTCGTGTTCGTGACTTTTGGAGCACAAGTACATATTCTCAAGGAGCCAGCACATTCCCTTTTGAAGCTCCTAAGCGATGGTGCAAACACGCACCCAAGGTGGTTTGCCTTTTGAATTTTTTTAAGGGATGTAATGTATGGATCGACTATCTTATTTTGCGTCCATCTTGTAAGCTCGCGCGACACTCCTTTACTTTTAAAGTTAAGAGTTTGTAGCAAAGATTTTCATTATCAATAAAGAGAACTTTTCTTCATTTCAATGTGTGATATTCCATTTTCGTACTCTGTTGCATATGTTTCGAAGTATATCATTATGCCTAGGTCTGGTACGGGCGCGCCTTACCCTCGCACGATATCACGTACGGGAGACGATTATCGATTTGACATAAATCGGGGCGTGACACATGTCATAAAAGTCCTATAAATAGGCACATTTTGTATTCAGTTGAATAACAACTTTTTAATCAATAAAATTCTTCTTTGAATTCTAAGATTTGTCTTTAACTTTCTTAGTCGTGGACTCGACTTTTCCGTGGATTCGAAAGCCCCTCGCTTGAGGTTTTCAAGCAACATTCGTGCGGATCCCTCACCAGGCCATCCGTCGGAGTTTTTGTTGCACCGCTTTGCTCTCACAAACAACGGTGGTCCAGTTATCGTCATTACCGATCGACTTAGCCATTGTCAGGCACGAAGGTAAACTCGTTTTGCTATCACACTGTGTCACATATTCTCATTTTATATTCTACATTTTTAAGTTATTGCTCGAAATTTCATAGTACATATCCAAATATTTTTTCATGATTCCATTGCTATTTAACAACAATACTACAAATCATATTTCTATATGACAAGCAAACAACATTATGACATTGTTCAGGTGATACAATCACCGAACATATACTGTGTTTGATCTTTTTTTTGTGCTTGTTTAAGACGAAAATTTGTTATCTTCGGATGAATTAGTGTCGTTTCTGCAGTGTTTTTTTTACCAAACCTATATGTTCTGAAAAATCGTACCCAAAATTCTGCCAATCTGAAAACACTTTTAGTTATTTTGATTTGTCCTTTTACTATTTATCACTTTTGGCACAATGCCATTGTTCTTTTTTCATTGCAGCCCAAAACACTAGTTATACTTCTGAAGGCAAACAGTAGACAGAAAATGCTTCTGAAAACGTAACCTGCACACCACTGGAAGAAAACAAGGTTCATATATTTTGCCAATTTTCTATTTAATTCTTGCTCCTAAAATTTACTTCCTGATTTTGTAGAAAAAGTTATTTTAATTGATTGACTCTTTTTTTTTTTTTTTTAATGTCCGACGTAAATTTTTTGAGATGTCCGATATAACGTTCGAAAGTTTGTGCACTCTGTGTTACATAGCTTTTGGACTCTCTATTTTCAACTTCCACCAAATAAATAAAAGGAATAGTATGTCCACGTGGCTCGAGTTTGGTGGTTGACTCTCTTTAGTTGTCAAATTATTCCTCAAACAAATGTTATATAACTAACTACCTGCATGTTAAAAACTTGAAATACGTACAGAAAAGGGCTGTTAAGCTTTGTGAGGTTATCTGCTTGACGTTGGATAAGGTTATCCATACGAAATTAAAGTTTTCACAGCATCAGCAACTCAACCATATTAGCTCCTTTACTATTATCCAATTGGCACCAAATTGAGTGGCCTGCACAAATGATAATACTTATTGCTGGGCACACACAAAATGGTTCCTCCAATAATACTTGGTGCAGGGCCTATGAGGACAGTATCCCTGTCAAGCACAGGGTTCTCTGGAGAGTTGAAAGGAAAGGGGAGTTGAATGCATGCAGAGTGCTGGCAAAAAGCATTCTCCAATCATCTCCCATGAACACAAGTATACGTGGCTTTGGCAAAAATATATATATGCAGGGGGGAGAAAAAGGAAGAGAGAGAGGAGAGCAGTAAAAGTGCTTCACTTTTCCAACTACTCAGTCACAGGACATCCTTGATGCACTTTGCATTCGCTACTTGTCTTGATACTCGATTCACAAGTGGAAAAAGAGAAGATATCTGTGTTTCTACCGTTGAAACTTGTAGCCAATTTCTTCATCTGGACATTGTCGTCCATGTCTTGATTTCTTGACAGAATAAAGAGAGAAGCAATACCTTGAAGAGTATATGGTCTCTGGTGCTTGTGCTTGTGCTTCCCTCCACAGCAAGTGTCTCTTGGTTCTTCTCTGCTCCCATCATGCAATATCACTTACTTGTTTATCATACTTTCCTTCATATTCTTGCATATATACCCATGTCTCCAAATCCATGCAAACCTCACTGTAACTATACTTAAATCATCTGTTACTTCCCAATATTTCTCCCCTCGAATAAGCGCTGCTTCCTTTCTATTCTTCTCCAAAAGTAATGTCTTCGGAACCTCCTGAGTCCAATTCTTCATACATCCCTTGCCATTCTTCAAGAAGGATGCAGTGGGAAGTCTTCAGTTGTCTCAGCCTCACCTTCTCTTTCAGCTAGTCATTCGTTTCCGAGCCAAATAACTGGCTTTTTCGGGTTCTAAAGTTAAGATGCCTTCTTCTTGTTTCTGGCCCCTGAGGCTGAGAAGGAAGGACAAGGAGACTCCAATCTCGTTGCCTTCACCTCCTCCTCCTTCCCTGCCGTCTTCTTCCGTCCCTTCCTCCTCTTTGTTGCCCAGAAAGAAGACCCTGTCGCCGGAGATGGAGACCATGGAGAAGAGGAGGTGGGACAGTCTGGAGTCGTGGTCGATGCTGCTGGATCCAGCCAGTGTGGAGAGCTTTGAGGAGAATTCAGGGGGAGAGCGAGAGGAGTGGATGGCTGATCTTTCTCAGCTTTTCATCGGGAACAAGTTTGCTTCGGGGGCGCATAGTAGGATCTATAGGGGAATCTATAAGCAGAGGGCCGTGGCCGTGAAGATGGTGAAGATCCCTGAACAGAACGAGGAGACGAGAGAGCGGCTCGAGAAGCAGTTCAAGTCTGAAGTTGCCTTCCTTTCAAGACTGTACCATAACAACATAGTGCAGGTCAATTTCTTTCTTTCCTTCCTTCCTTCTTTCAATGTTTTCAATTTAGTTCCTTCATATATTGGCAATATACTAAATTATATTGTGAAACGAATAGTGTGATTTATTTGTCAAATACTGACAAGAACAATGTGGAAGATATGGAGAGATTCGTGTAGTTTGTATCATAGTTTGCAGTATCGGCCGATATCGATCCGACACGACTGATACCGATACGGTTTGGCACATTTAGATCCGATACAGACATTAAGGATCTCTTTTTCGGCCAATTCGGCAAAGAAAATTGAACGAAAAAGACCAATTAGCAAGGGTATAAAAGCATAATAAGGTTGTAAAAGCATGTAAAAGAGAAAAACTTATCAATTGCATGTAAATCAATCGCAAGGGTGACTACTATTTCATTCAATTTCGAAACTACTAAGAAACAACACTGATGATACTCAAAATTATGCCTAAATGTACAAAATATATTTTCTAAAATGTTAATAATTTACTAATAGTTATTTGCTTTCCGATATCAAAATATTTGATACTCTGATCCAAAACTGCCGATACCGCCAATCCCGATACACATATGAATGGTCTGATACCAATTCCGATACCGATACCGATACTTTGAACCTTGGTTTGTACAAGTAGTCATATTTCAGTTTTGAAGTGCATCTTTATTCTTTACCATTGAAATGCCAATTTTTATTTTGAATCATCCAACTTTTGATGTTGATTCAAAATGTTAGCAACTTAATATAATTCAATATAAATGAGAATATATATATATGATTCTGAATTAGGAAACTCATGTCAATCTTAGTGAACTCATATCTTAGAATACCTAAGACCTGGTTTCCTCGTTTCTTTTTGTTTGTCAGCTACATTTGGGTGCACTCATGGTTTTCTTATATCTTGTTTAATTGTTGAAGGTGGGAAAAATCACGAGTAGATAGTGACTTTATTCTCTTCTTTTATGCAGTTCATAGCAGCATGTAAAAAGCCTCCTGTGTACTGTATCATTATGGAGTATATGTCACAAGGAACTCTGCGGATGTATCTCCACAAGAAAGAGCCATACTCTCTATCAACCGAAACTATCTTGAGGTTAGCCCTTGATATTTCTCGAGGCATGCGGTATCTTCATTCACAAGGGGTCATTCACAGGGACCTCAAGTCTGATAATTTACTCCTTAATGACGAAATGCGAGTCAAGGTTGCGGACTTTGGCACTTCATGCCTGGAGACTCAGTGTAGGTCATCCAAAGGTAACATGGGAACTTACCGTTGGATGGCTCCGGAAATGATCAAGGAAAAACCATGCACAAAAAAGGTTGATGTTTACAGTTTTGGGATTGTGCTGTGGGAACTGACGACAGCGCTTGTTCCGTTCCAGGGAATGACCCCTGTGCAGGCAGCTTATGCCGCTTCAGAGAAGGTACGCGCTCTGCATCAAATTTCAACATGTTTAATGCTATACCGATTCGTTTATCTTCTTTTGACAAATTTGCGTATTGCTTCTTCCTTTTTTTTTTTTTTTCTCTTGAAAACCCAATTTGACATATTCTTTAAACATGTCTTTATTGTGTTATACAAAGTAATTGTCTATTATACATTGGAACATAGTATCAATGAGGAGAAGAGCATGAGAAATAACAACCAATGAGGAGAAGTGTCATATCACTTACAAGTTACAAGATGAATTCCTGGTAACTCATATATAAAGGTTATGCACCTGCAAGTGAGAGTACCTCTTTAACAAATAACAAACAAAGGTGCAAGTGTATGAACTCTGTCATGTTAGCACCTTCCTCCTTAGATATGAGCTTAGTTATGTAGAAAATAGAAATGCCATTCTGGTAGTAAGTGAAGTAGCCATTTAATTGTGAATATACAGAACCATTTGACAATCAAACTTGATATGCTTGGCCTGTTCATGAAACACATGATAAGTGTGCGATCAGGAGAGCACTGTAGATGTTGCCACAGAAAATAAGAGTAGGAGAGTGAATGACCACCTGTGTCAATGGGAAGTCGAAAACGATATGCAATCCTTGTGTCTAGCACGATACTTTGCTTCAAACAGGAAGCAAGAGACGATTCTTGTTTGTTGGTTCATTAGTCAAGCTAATTGCTAAGTTGCACAAAATAGGCAATGAATTGGGTCAATAGCATCACCAGCCCAATCAAGATTAGAGTGAGTAGATCATGAGAAGAGGACTAATATAATATGCCCTTAACTAGCATACCTGAAGATACCAAATGACATGGTAAGTGTAGATTAGTTAGTAGTGCAATGAGTCAAACGAGTGAAGACACCATTGACTGACATCTAAAAGCAGCTCTTCATCTTTAGAAATAATGATTCGGATGGATTTCATTTGGACTAGGAACTGTCTCGTCATAATTTATTCTAACCTCCAAGATTATGTGACCTTTATATTTTACGGAAAAAGTGATAGCCGCTATAATCGTTTTGCATCCTCCAAAGTAAGAAATACACAGGATACCAATGATGTCAAAGTAATGATGAAGAGAGCCTGAAGAAATCAATGCTAGGACTGTCATCATCGCATTGTTATGTCAATAAATTATAGCATAATTGTGTTTACATCAGCCGATATCGATAGGGTTTGGCATGTCTCGATCCGATATCGATACTGACCGATACCGACATTGTGATCTCTTTTAAAGTTAATTTGGCAAAAAAAATTGAACAAAAATGTCCAACCAATAAGGTTGCAAACCATAATAAGGTTGTAAAAGGAGAAAACTTATCTATTGAAGGTAAACCAATCAGAAAAATTGACTACTATTGTTTGCGAGAAAAAGTTTATACGAAACTTTTGTGTTACAAACTATTAAAAAGTACAAAAAAAAAGATCATAAACAGGAATCAAAGTACAATTGATTCTGGAGAAGTATAGTTGTAGAGATCTCATCTACGAACAATAACTTTACTCCTTGGACCACTCGACGATGAAGAAATGCACACGACGACAAAGAAATGTAGAAAATGCTACGAACAACTTGGAGAGTTGAACAATAAGAAAGCTTTGACACAACGGCACGAGAAACTTCTATTTCTCTTACTTTGCTCTTGAATTTTAAAGACTTGAAGATTGCTGCGAACAACTTGGAGAGTTGAACAATAAGAAAACTCTAGCACAATGGCACGAGAAGCTTCTATTTCTCTCACACTGCTCTTAAATTTCAAAGACTTGAGAATTCTAGCCCCTCCTCTATCTCCATGTGTCTCTCTGTATTTATAGAGTTTAGGAGCGGTTACGAGAGTGTGCGCGCACTATGGACAGTCAAAACTATTTTATCATTATGCGCGTACTTGTGCTGGATTACCACCCCACTTTCTGCATGAGTGGGTGCACAACTTGCTGCCTACTTGACACGTAGCTTCCTATACGAGGTAAGCATAGGTCGAAGAAGACAGTTATTTGTATACCTTTCACGAGAAGTATGGCATGTAAGACAAGCATTCATAACTACTCACTGTCGGTTAGGATATTATGCGCATTTTTGAAGTCGTTTGGAGACATGCGCATTTTTAGTAAGATTGACACTACGACGCACTTCTGAGAAAAATGGCACTATGGCGCACTTCTGAAGGAAATGACAATGCGACGCACTTTTGAGGAGAATGACACCGAGGCGCACTTTTGAAGAGAATGGCATTGCGGCACATTTTTGAAGAAAATGACCCTATGACGCACTTTTGAAGAAAATTGCACTACGGAGCACTTTTGAAGAAATTGGCACTGCGGCGCACTTTTGAGGAGAATGGCACTGCGACGCACTTTTGAAGAGAATGACGCTGCGGCTGGGTCGCTAAACGTCGACAACCTGAATCTGCGTGACGTATCTCCGCTGTAATGACCTCTGACTCTTTGGTTTCTGTCTTTGTCAGTTGTCGGTCTGCTGCATTAAATGTTGAAAGAGAGAAGATTGTTTGTGTGCCATCTTTCGTAACATTAAGAAAGTGCGCCACTTTTCTACTCTCTGAATGGTGCACAATTCTATGAAATTAATGGAAAGTGCGCCAAAGTAAGAGAATGCGTGTCTTTCTTCTAGAACAAGTGGAAAGTGTGACATTCTTCTACTTGTAGGATTTATTTGTAAAAACTACGCCATCTATCTGAGGCACATTTTTTATGCTTCTACAACTATTTTATTTAATAAATTACTAAAAATAACACAGAAAATACTTAAAATTACGTCTAAATGTATAAAATATTTTTTAAATTTTTTAATAATATTTTAATAATTTCTTGTTTAATTGTATCAAAAAAATTGATACTCCGATCCGAAATTGCTGGTAGTGCCGGTACCGTCGATCCCGATACTCATAAGAAGAGTCTGATACCAGATTTTGTTACCGATGTTGTGAACCTTGGTTTACATGAAAAATATGTATGAACGCAACAATGATGTACGTTGAGGGTGTAATATTGACATACATAATATAGTTTGCAGTATCGGTCGATATCGATCCAATACGATTGATACCGATATGGTTTGGCGTATCCTGATCTGATACCGACCAATATCGATACTGACCTATACCGACATCGGGGGTCCTTTTTTTAGTCAATTCTGCAAAGAATATTGAAAGAAAAAGACCAATCAACAAGGTGTAAAAGCATAGTAAGGTTATAAAAAGATGTAAAAGAAGAAAACTTATCTATTGCAGATAAACCAATCGGCGATGGTGACTACCATTTAATTTAATTCCAAAATTGCTAAGTTTCAACATAGAAAATACTTAAAATTATGTCTAAAATATAAAATACTTTTTTTTTTCTAAAATTGTAATCATTTATTAATAATTATTTGTTTTCCGATAAAAAAAAACCCGATAATCCAATACAACCGATACCGCCAACCCCGATACTCATAGAAAGGATCGGATACCGATACTGTGAACCTTGATACATAGTTGTTCGTTTGAACTCTAGAAAAGCCCTAGAAGCTGTTTATAGACCACAAAGAGTGCAATGAGACAAGAAAATTGCTGAAAAGGATGACAAACACTGGATATATAGAGGGGATAAACTTACCTAGAGGTCGTGAAGATGGTGGTTACCTTGGCCCAGAATCTACAAAGTCCCAAAAAAAATGTTGTACTTCAAGGCAAAAGCCAAAAGCCACTAAATTTAATTTTAGTCCTAGCAGCAACGACTATACTTTTGGGAGGTTCTATATGAGAAGAGTGCGAATTCGAAGGAAAAGAGTTGGTGAAACACCCCGAGACTACGATTACTTTCTATTGTTTGATTATATTTCATTGCTAACACATAGTTATTTGTATTGTTTAATTGTTTGATTATATTTCATTGCTAACACAGAGTTATTTGTATTGTTTCCAACTACAAGATCGATTAAGCATATAGACATCTAGGTTAAGTATTGCAAGTGAGTTGAAGAACTGGGCAGCATAACTTGTCAAAGTCTGTGGGAGTGGATTTAGCCAATCACCTAGTGTTCTTTAAGAAGATGTTGGTGATGACATATAGGCTGTTAGTACTTTTCTTTTTCTTTTTCTTTTTCTTTTTCTTGACAAAGGATGGGACCAAGGAGATCCCAGCCAAATTTCATTCATAGTATATTAATGAATTTATCAGTACAAAATAACTACTATGGACATACAATAACTAGATACCAAAGCTCAAATGAGAAGACAGAACCTGGAACACAACTGGTCAAAACAAACAAATGAGCAATCTTAGAAGCATTTGTACATATATTTGCCTCCATAGTCTACGTTCACCGAAATATTTTTGACAGTCTTTGTGCTGCAAACTACGTAAAAGAATGTGTCGGAAAGATGAAGTAGCACACAAAGGGAGAGAGGAGTTTATTAGCTTGGTGTTAAGTTTCTATATTTATGCATTTGCTTTTATAAGCATATTAAAGCATAACTACAATGCCTACAAGCATAGAAAGCCAAGAGTTTTTCCTTGAGAATATGACTACTAATAACACACGTTCAAAGTTGCTCCACATGACTTGGTCTGTGATGAGCACAAAGTTTAACCAATAGTTTTGTTTAGATTTTCGAATATTGAATCCAACTTTCTAAATACCTTCTATGTAGGTTCAACCTGATTTATTATCTTGTGAAAGTTTACTTCTCTAATAATTCAAAGTCTTCACCGTCTGTGATCAGTATAACCAACTAACTCAAGATATCCTACTCACATTTCACCGCTTTCACTCTACCTTAATTTTGATGGGTGCTTTAGCCATATACCAAACACCTCTAGAGAATGAAAGATTGCATGAACATGCTTCTCACAGAACTGGATCCAGTTATAAAAGATGGTGATCTTTGTGTTAGAATTTCATGCAAGTTGGTGCAGAAATCATAGAACTATCCTAACCAATCCATGAAAAATGTTGTTATGAATACGTAAAATATTCAGATTTCAAATGCATGGGTTTAATACTTTGGTATGCCATCTACTTCAGAATTTACGACCACCATTATCGACTACATGCTCACCTTTGCTCAACAATCTTATAAAGAGGTGCTGGTCAGCGAACCCATCTAAGAGGCCAGATTTCAATTACATTGTTTCGGCACTGGAAAAGTATGATGAATGCCTGAAAGGGGGTCTCCCTATTCATGTTCATCAGGAGCTGACCATACAGAATTCGCTTCTCGAGCTCTTCAAAGGGTGTCTCCCAACAGGTTCATCAATACCTGTGCATGCCTAAATGCAGAGCTTCCTAATAGATGATAATACATGGGAAAATCCTTGTAAAGTATTGGTATATGCTGAGGTATTGCAGTTGTTAATTGTTTTAATTTTTTTCGGTTTATAAGTCTAATTTTGTAAATAATATTTGATATTTAGGAAATAATGATGTGTTTGATAGTGCCTGTTCATTCATGTGAGCTACGTTATGTTAAGATTAATTAGATTTAGGATAAGATATTAATTAGAATTATGATTAAATTTTTTTCTCCTATAAGGATATATATTTCTTCTTCTACTCCTATATCGATATGGATCTGTTTTTCATCTATATATATATATTCATAGTTGTATTGCTCTTTTGATTATCCATTAATAAAATCAATATCATTGATTTGTTTCATGGTATCAGACTCATAGGTTTTTCAATTCTAGGACTGTTCAGTGTCTCTTTCAGATCACAGGCCTTCAATATCTCGTCTTCCCTTTTTTAGTTTTCCAATTATCGACAATTGACAAGGTCAAATCTTCTGGCAATGAGAACAAATCAGACTAGACCGCTGACGAGTATAGCATGTGGTAACATAATGACCAGGCATTCACAGAACAAATGAGGTTATCAAAAGAAACAATAAATCTACTCTCACAAAGACTACTAAATGATATGAGATTTAAAGTAAGATGGAGAACATGTAAAACAAAATAAAGACTCAAAGTGTCAAAAATAATGGAACCAGATTGAGTGATGATCAACTAAGAATCATCAACTGTATGTAAAAAGGGAAAGTGGGACGGTAATGGTATAATATTAGATACGAGACTAATGTTGGAAGTCATTTGATGAGAAGAACCAGAGTCTAATATCCAAGAAGTAGACGTACGTACTAATAGATACAGATGCAGAGGAACAAACAAAGACATGCTGGCGCTAGAGCCGGAACTGGAGTTGGAGCCCTAACTGAGTAAGATGGTACTGAATATCTGCCGATGTCTGTGTACTATCAACAATATGAGCTTGAGGTACCGGAGAGCGAGTCGTGGAGGAACCCTTTGTCTTTATCCGCTTGAAGAGTTGAGTTCCTAAATGTGGATGAAATAAAAAAACAGTTATCCACTGAGTGTCCAAGTTTCTGACAATAAGAACAAATCAGACTAGACCGCTGACGAGTATAGCAGATGATAGCATAATGACCGGACTTTCCGCAATAAGTACACAGCAGAAACATTTTTTCTTTTTACCTTTTCTTTTGATTTTCTTTTTATTTTGTTTTGATTTTTTTTTTTTTGGCAAGATCAACAAACTTTTGAGACACGTTTGATGAGTACAAATTAAGACTACTTTTAAAAGGCTAGTTGGTCGTGAGTACGTAGAGAGAACCAACTTATATATTGCTGAAAGCTACCACTACCAAAAATAAAAATAAAAGGAGTCCCAGTTGCTATCTTGTTTATGTGGTCATCCACCACATACACATTACACAAGTCCAAAGCAGGCACAACAAGTGCATGGACAACTATGAGCAACTGAAACTCGATCGTCGCCTGGATCGGACCAGGAATCGACCAAAAAGTTAATTATGGAAAGAGGACCATTGTGTCAATCTTATCAATATCACTCATTTTTTTGTTTTATTGGACAGACACCTCATAAGAGTTTTTTTTCATGCCTTCTTGAATACAATATACATTGAACTTTCTGAAACTGAGCGTACAAAGCTGACAGCTCGATCAGCCAAGTGTCTTACTCGATTTTAGTTTCAAACACAAGGGATACCGTTGTTATGATTCCTTGGCCCGTCGTCTTCGTTTATCTCGTCATGTCATATTTCTCTAGGACTCTCATTATTTTACTGTCCCACCTTCGGATGTCAATTTCTTATTTCTTCCAGCTCCATCATCTAGTATTTTTATAGATCCTACTCCTTTGCTTCCGTCTCTTGGTACAACTCCTCCTACGATGCCTCCGTCGCTGACTCACGAGGATCCTCCACATATTCCACCAGCCTTTGCTACACCATCTTCTCCACCATCTACGCTTCCACCACAACCTCTCCGTCAGTTCCAACGTACTCATCGACCTCCTGCTCATTTTACTCTTGACTGTTCCGGTCCACCGGACAAGTTTGATTTTGCTACATTAGTCTCATATTCTCTACAGTTTCTTTTATTCCTTACTTTTATCCATACGAAATGAGAGCCCAATTCTTATCAATGGGCTGTTCAGTACCCTGAGTGGTAGGAGGCTTTGGCAGAGGAATTTTGAACATTTCAGCAGACAAATACTTGGGATGTTGTTCCACTCCCAAAAGGGGTCCAGCCTGTTAGTTGCAAGTGGGTCTTCAAGGTCAAGTATCGACCTGATTGATCCATTAAGCGACACAAGGCTCGTCTTGTTTTTCGAGGTTTTACATAGGAACATGAAATTGACTATGATGAGAACTTTGTACCTGTTGCTCAGATGACCACAGTTCGTATACTACTAGTTATTATTGCCACTCGTCAGTGGTCACTCTATCAAATGGATGTGAAGAATATCTTTCTTCACGGTTCTTTATCCGAGGTTGTCTATATGGAGCCCCCTCCAGGTCTTTCTACTCTGTTGGGATATGTTTGTCTCCTTCATTGTGCTATCTATGGTCTCAAGCAAGCTCATCGAGCTTGGTTTGAGTGTTTTCAGAGTGTTATTTATGAGACAAGTTTTTAGCAGTGTTCTCAGATCATTCTCTGTTTGTGAGGTTATCACTAAAGGAACGAGTTCTTCTTTTACTCTATGTGGATGACATGATTTTGACTGGTGATAATTCAATAGGGATTGCAGCTACTCAGAGGTACCTTCATTGGCAGTTTCAGATGAAAGACCTTGACAATTTTTGATATTTTTTTGGACTCGAGATTGCACAAGGTAAGAGAGGGATACTTGTTTCTCAGCAGAAATATACTTCAAGAATTATTTTGTCTGTTGATCTATCGGATAGCCGCACAGTTGATAGTCCTTGGAGCTTCATGTAAGATTTTGTCCCACAGAGAGTAAGTCTCTCACAGATCCTACTCGCTACAGGCGGCTAATGGGTCAGCTTGTACATCTCTATTTGATCAGGCCAGATATTTCTTATGCAGTTAGTATTGTTAGCCAGTTCATTTTCGTGCCTCGATCAGCTCACTATGGTTCCTTACTCCGGATTCTTCGATATCTTTAGGACTTCATTACGCGCTCATTATTCATGTCTTCTGCATCTACTCTGCAGCTTCGAGCATTTTTTGATGCAGATTGGACAGGAGATCCAACCACCAGACAATCTACTACAGGATTTTGTTTGTTTCTTAGTGATTCATTGATTTCATGGCGAAGCAAAAAAATTATTGTTGCATGTTCTTATACTGAGGCAGAGTACATAGATATGGCTGCAACCACCAGGGAGATCGTTCATTTTCGTATACTACTCTTTGATATGGGCATTGCTCCTACAGTACCTACGCCACTTTATTGTGATAACAAGCGCGCTATACAAATAGCAAACTATCCAGTTTTTCATAAACGGACAAAGCAAAATGAGATTAATTATCATTTCGTCCGTGAATATTTTTTGAATGACACTATTTCTCTAACACATGTGACTTCAGTTGATCAGCTGGCAGATTTCTTCACAAAGTCACACACACTGCGATTTCAGTTTCTATTGGACAAACTCATGTTGTTTGACCCATCATGAGTTTGAAGGAGAGTGTGAATGTTTGCCATTAAATCAAAAGGAGAACTAAAAGAAATTGATTTAATTAACAAACTAAGATTGAGTACATAGAAGTCCTAGAAGATAATCTAAGTACAAATTATTTTCTGGAGGTGACGATGGAGGATTAGGAGTGTAGCAACTCTTTTTACTCCATGGACGATCCGATGCGGAAGCTCTTCTCTCATTCTCGAGTGTAGGTTTGCCAATAGCCAGCCGAGCGTTGTATAAGGGTAATACTCTCTTATTTATAGTAGTTCTGTGGCTGCATGGATTTTGGTCAGCATGGACGTTGGGAGTTTTCACGTGTCTTCCCCTAACAGAAATGAGTTACAACTGTGGACGAGAATCCAGGCTTCAGCTGTCATGTGGACATTTGTTAAGATTTTCTTCTTGTTGAATATTTGGATGGTTTCTCGTCCTCTGTGGACGAGACTTGGTCAATTGGACACATAGCCTGCCACTTGGTTGGATAGGATTACCTTGTTACAATAACATAATTTATTTTATTTGGGAATCTGGGGCATGCGAAGCAAAGAATCATAGAGACCGCATAGATTCTGGAACACATAGGCCAAAGCCGTATCAGACGCTTGGAGTCTGGGACGCATGGGCCAGAGCCGCATGGGATGCATGGACCAGAGCCATATGGGACGCATGGAGTCTGGGACACATGAGGCCAGAGCCGCATGGGACATTGGGAGTTTTCACGTGTCTTCCCCTAATAAAAATGAGTTATAACTGTGTACGAGAATCCGAGCTTCAGCTGTCATGTGGACATTTGTTAAGATTTTCTTGTTACTGAATATTTGGATGGTTTCTCATCCTCTATGGGCGAGACTTGGTCAATTGGACACATGGACTGCCACTTGGTTGGAGATAATTACCTTGTTACAACAACATAATTTGGTTTATTTGGAAATCTAGGGCATGCGAAGCAAAGAATCATAGAGACCGCATGGAGTCTGGAACGCATAGGCCAAAGCCGTATGGGACGCTTGGAGTCTGGGACGCATGGACCAGAGCCGCATGGGACGTATGGACCAGAGCCTCATGGGACGCATAGAGTTTGGGACACATAGGGCCAGAGTCGCATGGGACGCATGGAGTCCGGGACGCATGGACCAGAGCCGCATGGGACACATGAAGTCTGGGACGCATGGGGCCAGAGACGCATAGGACACATGGAGTCTGGGATGCTTGGGGCAAGAGCCGCATGGGACGCATGGAGTCTGTGACGCATGGACTAGAGCTGAATGGGACACAAGGAGTCTGGGGCGCATGGGCCAGACTCGCATGGGAGTCTTTTGCTGTGTTGTACACGTAGTGCTGCATACTTCCTGAGACTTCTGTCTTTTAGTGAGTTCACATATTTCTAGACGCTCAAAAAATCCTTCTTTGTCAAGATTCTGTGTCAGATGTAATCTCGTTGTAAGAGCGTGATGTCAGATCCATCTGCGGTGGTCGCCTAATTGGGCCGCATTGTGATCATGTGGTCCATTTCCTACTGAACTTTTCTCTAGGCCGTATGGTTGTTGATCTCATGTATCCAATTTTTTTATGCTTCTCTAAGACCCCCCTTCAATATTTTCAAACTGATAAGTTTGAAATATTTTGAATAAGAATCGCGGACAAAGTATATTTGGGCCGCATGGACATCGGGTCACATGGACATTAGGTCGCATGGACCCATGGATGGGCGCTGCCAGGCTGCCACCCACTCATTAAATATCTTGATTTGATTAGGTCTCTTTTAAGATTCTGGACTATATCCTCGTAGAACCCCGAAGTTACGATTTTTGAGAAGATAAGACCCAAGGATTACCGTCATCATTACTATTGATAGCGGGGCGATGGAAACAAATGGTCACTAGTATCCCCCTTTAGCCTATAAATAGGGTTTCGTCGAAAAGAGAAAACTTTCTTTCTCGCCCTGAGTCTCTCCTTCACCGTTGTCTCTGCCTCTTCCTTTGTTTTCGATCATCCACTCCGATCTTCTGTAATGGCCCCCAAGGCTTCGTCTTCCTTGTCCTAGGCCAAGAAAGTTGTTAACAATGTGAAGCGCCCTTCTTCTTCGACTAGGGCAGAGGATGAAACCCCCTTCTTCCATCCGGACGTTCAAGCGCCCATCCATGGTAAGGATCGGTGGAGGCAAACTCTAGACACACGGACACTCTACACATAGTCCTCTACACGATTTTTCATATGACCATGTCGTATGCTTTATGCGCGGGTCTCGCTTTGGCCACATGAACCGGTCTTTATCCGACCGCATGCTCCCTTCATGACCTGGCTGCATGAACCCTGCATCATTGGGCCGCATGTACTCTTCATGACTTGGCCGCATAGACCCTGCATAACTTGGCCGCATGTACTCTTCATGACTAGACTGCATGCCATGCATAACTGAGTCGCATGTACTCTTCATGACTGGGCCCCATGGATCCTGCTCAATTGAGTCGCATGTACTCTTTCTGACTTGACCGCATGTGCCCTGCAATCTTGGCCGCACGGCATCTCGGTGTCTCTAACTGAACTTCTGCCTTTGAATTTTGCAGTGATTCTAACCGTGGCTCCGTCAGGGGAGGTACTGGTTGGGCATGCCTATGCTGCCCTGGGTGTTAGGCTTGATCACATAGTAGCCAATGTCTAGGCTCAGATCAACAAGGATTAGTCTGAGGCGAGGCTAAAAGTAATAGCAGGCCAATCCTGGTTCTACCTGCTTAGCCAACTGAACTCCGGGAGGATTGGCGACTTTCATTTGAAGCCGATCTTCCTGTTTGGGGATGCCCTCACTATCTCGGACCCTAAGGTAGTAAAGATTAAGGAGACCTGGGATTTCTCCTCCAGTGGACGAGGGTGCATATACTCACGATGGAGCATTATTTACCCTTATTAGCTTTCAATATGGTACCCCTTCAAAGGAAGATGTCGGGCGACCTAACTCCGGACCAGGACGGAACCCAGGACGGCTGCATTCGTTTTAATTCTGAACTGAAGAGAGTCACGGCGAGCAATAAATCATTTTCTTATTCCATTCGCGGATTGGCACCTGGCACCTTCTCGAGTGAGACGGGGCCGATTGTCCATTATTACGAGGCTGACACATTCTTGAACTAGCTTGCAGCCAAGGGATCCTATCCTTAGGGAAAAGTGGGCTTGCTCAACTGGGTGTCTCATTCGCCTCCTTGGATCAACCAAACATCATGGGTGTTAAGGAAGTATGAGAAAACTTTGAAGGATGACAACCTCTATTCTGCCATCAGGGGATCATGCTACGGTTTGGAGAAGAGCCCGACGTTGTTTGTGGCTTTTGCCAATATGTAAAACTGTCGTACCAGGACCTTCTTTACTCCCGATGGAGAGATGGGTCTTGCCCGTCATGAGATGTACGATGTCTCGCAGTTACCTTGTGGTGACCAACCGTATGAGGAGTACACCCTAAAAAATAAGGAGTTTGAGGATTTGGAGCAGCAACATCCGAAATTTCTTGCCATGTAATGGAAAGTATTATGCTAAAACAATACTTATTAGCAGATCTCGATGAAGCAGGACAAGAGCTCGGAGGATAATTTACCCCACATCAAGGCCTGGACAAGTTATCTCTTTAATATTAGGGCTTCGACCGGCTCACTGTTCGGAGCCCCCAGTCCTAGAGGGGTGTTGACGACCAGGTGCATGGCACCAAGAGAACTGCCACAGCTGGTGAAGTATTTGGTAGTTCTGGGAACACCTTCATCTATTTCTACCAAGATACTCAACCATTGTATGATGAAGATGCCTTGGCTGGCTTCTTGATGATATGGCTACGAACTTGTGTAGTCTCGGGAGGCTGGGAGATTGAGAGGATTAGCCCTAACCTCATCCTTCCTGCTGTAAAGTTGGTCTTCAAGCGCGAGCTTGCCTTGCTCCCTGCGATGGTCTGCTGCATCCATAGCGGACTTCGTGCCTTTACAAGCAAAGTGATTACCCATGATATATCGAAAGATTTCAACCGGGTTAAAATGCCTTACCATTATCTGATGGGTTGGCTGTTGATGCATTACCCATCTTTGATGCGCCCCGAGGATGAGGGGTTGACGACGGAGGCTGACGCTTTTATCCGTCGATATGGCGCATGCCCTGGGCTCATACTGGGGTTCCCACCTGTCGGTACTTGCTTGCTCGCGTAGCAGACTACTCCTTTATTTCGTTCCAAAAGTTCACTAAGGATGAGGGGAGCAGGGTTCATTATGATGGAGGCGCCAATCATCAAGTTTTGTCCCCGAAACTTTTCTGTTTGTTACTTTCCATCCGACCCTCGTATTTGGTATACCGAAATCGAAACCTTATCTTCTTGGAACCCTACCTGCCGAGTTGGTTTTCTCGACAGTTCGGTTATAGCCAGTTCTTTTTGGGTAACCCCAGCCCGTGTCTCAATTTTTAGGGCAGCATTCTGGATGGAGTCCAAGCCTGAATTATTTCTCTGTGACCAGCACCCAGGTCCGGTTTATTCTTCCTAATGCTAAAGTTCCCAGTCGCATCAGCCATGCAGCGGCTATTTTCTTTGTGACTGCGAACACACCTCCACCTGACTTTGATCCGGAAACCAGCTTCATCACAGGCACCAAGCTGGATAACCGACATAGAGAGCTACGAAAAGGTCAGGGCAAGGGCAAGGTAGAGATCGTCGCTGCCGATTCTGACTCTATTACGGGGGAAGATGATACTTCTGACAAACCTTCGACTCCCGTGAATTATCTGGCGCAGCGCGGGGATTCCCTAATAAGGATCCCTCCGCCTAAAAGGAGACTATATGAGTCATCCATGGCTACGAGGTCGCGTTATAGGAAACAAGTTGCTGTCATAGCCCCTATGCGAGCCAACAAGGAAGAAGAAGAGGAAATTGAAGGACGGGAGGAGGTAGGACCCTTCACGATGGATTCTAAAATAGGCCCTACTTTGGAAGCTGAGGCGGCATTTGTGGATCCTCTCAATTTTATCTTCTTGGTCTTTTATGTAAATATCTTGGTCCTGGTATGTTTGATAATATGCAGACGCAAGAGGAGATGGACCGATTGCGGCGGGCGGTCGCCCCAGCAGTCTCTAACCAGGAGCCAGAGGAGGAGACTTCCCCGAGGTACGATGCGGGCACCTCGGAGCCTACACTTGAGACCTCTGGATTCTAGGATGTGAATGCAGGCATGTCATAGCCCACTTTTGAACTTTTGGGGGCCCAAGAGACTGATGCAGGCATGCCAGAGCCTGTTTTAGAAACTCAGGGGGCCCAAGAGACGGGTGGAGCGGTGGCGGAGCCCTTCACGTCCTTTGAGCATATCTCCGTAGATGATGTAGAAGCCGTGGGGAGGGATATGACTACACTAGGTGAGACGGAACCCTTGCCGCCTTCTTCTGGTACATTTTCCCATATACTTACAATGAATAGATATTTTGGCTTCAGCTTTTCGTTCTTCGGTAGAAGCTGAATACTGTTTGTTCTGGCCGTGCAGGCACTGCTTCTCCCTTAAAAAATATGGATGTGGCCGTCGAAGAAGACAAGGCAGAGGATCAGGACTGCGGGCTAGTCCAGAGGATGCCTCATTTTGTCTATAGCCCTTCTAGAGGCGAGGAGCACCCTGTAGGGTCTGTTGCGGGTGCCTCTGGTGCGGAGGCATTTTTCTCCTTCCGTCGTTGAGGTCCCTTTAGATGGTAGGGCAGCGGTCCGTCCCGAGGAGATTGTTTCTGATGTCCGTAATACCATGATGGTTGGGTCATCATCTGAGGTTGCGGCGACGCCATCTGGGGTTGGTGTGCAGGCGGGAGTCGAGGTAGCGGGGCACCCTGGTACTCCTGTCCTGGGTCGCATGACCAGTCTTGCTCAGCTGCTGGGTGTCCGGGCATTTGAGATTGCTATGAGTGATTGGAATGTGAGACATCTCCCTAGCTGTTCCTCCGCTACTGCCTCCCCTTCAAGCTCCTCAAACGTTATTGTACAACTTGATGCGCCTGCGACTTCTTTCTTGTACCAGCTGCCTTTGACTCCGGTAACGCTAGAGAAGATTTATGAAAATATCCAGATCTTCCTTCGGAGCTTTTGCATGTTTTTGAGGTAGGGGGTCCTGAGTGTATTGGAGAAGAAGGCCATTCGACTGGATGAAGCGCTTTGCCAAAATTTAGGCAAATTCTCTGAGGAGCATCCCTAGCCTAGAAGAGACGATGAACCTCCTGGACCAATAGTTTGCGGAGGTAGAGCAATGTTGATGGAGCTGCGACGGCATCAACCGACCGATATGGGGATATTGATATCCCATGAATATGAGGAGTTCTCATCTAGACTGGATACAAAGAATGCCCTATTTGCTTCCTCTAAGAAAGGCTTGCAACATGACCTCTAGAAGTTTTAGGAGGAGCGTGATCGGTTGGGTTCCCTCAGGGAGGAATGCCTCACCAGGCAAAAGGACTTGACCGAAGAGATCAGATAGCTCTAGTCCAAGCTCGATGTGCTGGAGAATAATTTTTGGGAGGCCCAACAGGAAGAAGATATTCGAACCGAGGTAAGCCGGGTAGCGAAGAACACGACTGTTGTTGTTGTGATGGTCCAAAAGATGGATGACCGATATAAGTCCTACATTCGGTACAAGGATCCCGAGGTCATGGAAAAAAAGGTTGAGCGTAGAGTTAAAGCGCGCCTAGATGGTCACGTTTCCCGTCTCCATGGGTGGATAGTAGAGTTGTGCTACAATGATGAGCAGTAGTAGTTTGCATATCCTTTTCTAAGACTATCTTTTATTGTTTTTCTCTAGTTGATTTTGCTTTTGTTGTTGGGGCTCTAGTAGCCCTTTAAATGTAGTTTGCCCTTTTGGCAAGAAGAAATAAACTCCTTCTTTTCTGTTGCAATTGTCTTGTTGGTTTGATGTGCATCCTAAGAGAGAAATGACTACTCCATGCGCTTCATGTGCTTGGCCTGCGCCTGATGTGTTCACACCGTTGTGTCAGTTCGGGTCTCTGATAGGATTACACTAAATCCTAGCAATCACATCTTGGGATGTGCATGAGCGAATTATTGCGTCTTGTGGAGTAAAAAGTTACGACTCAGGAAGTAAGCCGTCGATTCTCTGCTTATAAATGGCAGACGATCTCGAAACTCCTTACACAAATTTATCTTTAGTGCGATGGCTTCTGGAGGTGATCCAAAGGAAACCAACATGTTTGTTTTTGTGACATCGGTTACCCGTGATCCATGCTCCAGTAAGCCCGAGTTGCTTCCTACTGCGAGGACGGAAGAAATGTCCACTATTCTAGTACGAAAGGCGGACATCTTCCAAGAAATCTTAAAAACCCCTGCTGATTCGGGTGAGCAAAGTGTTGAAGACACTCTACGTCAATTGCTCACGTCCTCAGACGCTTGCATTTTTTATTTTCTTGCTATGTACATCAGTAATTCAAAAGATTCTGATTCCTCTTCTTCTTGATGTTTGTACTCTCTCATTTCTTTTTTGTTTTAACAAAAGTAAAAATTACTTTCTTTGTACATTGTGACATTTTGGACGCTTGTACTAAAGGTGAGATGGCCGTAGTACATCATTTGTAGTTAGTGTGGACATCCCACAGGGGGATTTTAGTGGACCTATTACCTTTTTGCGTACTTGGGATAAAAGTAATAGATTGGAAACAAACCCTATCAGAGGTAATATGGACGTGATAGGTTCTATGTATAGTAAGGATATCCCGCTGGAAAAATTTTGGTGGACCTATTACCCTTTTGCGTACTTGGGGTGCAAGTAATAGATTCAAAATAAGCCCTATCAGAAATAATATGGACGTGATAGGTTTTATGGACCAATTACTCTTTGTGTATATTAGTGCAAGTAATAGGTTTGAGACAAGCTCTGCTAGAGGTGATATAGACGTAGCAATTTTTGTGGACTTAACACCGCTGGTGTACCTTCGTGAGTACGGGTGATAAGTGGGGATGACAACCGATATCAGAGGTAATATGGATATGATGATCGATAGCCAAGACCAGGAAGGTTTGCTCAGAGGTAATATGGACATGGCAAACTCGGCTGGGAAAAAAATTCGGATGATAGTTCAGAGATAATATGGACGTGAACCAAAGTCCCAAGCACTCGATAGGAAGTAATTTGCTAAGTATGGTCGATCAGAAACACTTGATGACTGCTTCTCTGGGGAGATTGGTGGGACGATAGCTCAGAGAAAATATGAACATGGCTAGCGTCTAACGGGATTTTTTTTTTTTTAGTGGTCACTATGGGAGCATGCGAGTGGACCTAAGGACTACTTCACTGGGGAGACTTTAGGGATCCATCATCTATTGCGTATCCAGGACTTCTAAATACAGATGTGATGGCTTTTACAAGAATTTGTAAAGAAGGAAAAAGTGTTGCACATAGGCACTAGCTGGGGATGAAGAACTTAGAGTGTAGAGATGTACGTCTGGGTTGCCCCACTGGGGTGAGGGGAGTACACGTCTAGTTTAGACGTAGTACCTTTTCAGGAACTTATCGTTGATATGCATCATGAGCAAGTTGCCGTTGGATTTCACTAGCCGGTATGCGCCGTTGGAAAACACAGTTTCTAAAATATACATGCCCTCTCATTTAGGTTAGAATTTGCAAAGAGAAGTGCATGGTGTGCAAAATGTAGGTACTGCATTTCTGTATATGTTGGAGAATTTTCCCCTAATTAACAAATATTCTTTAGGCTTTGCGAGCCTGTATACACTGTTGAATCAAGGAAACACTGTCCTTGATGTCTTTGATAGAAGGTTGGATTAACCCTAATTAGCAAAAATTTGTCCTCTATGTCCCACTTGTCAACCATGGCCAAAAGTTTACGATTTTGCCACTCTAGCCCTCCAGGTTATCGTCTTATCGGAGTGACGGTGCGTACGAGCATCTCCATATCCTAGCCCTCTGCGAGTGCTATTATAATAATTGTTGGATTATAAAGGAATATGCCATCCTTTACCAAAGTTCAGACCTTCAGCTTTTTGGAGGTCATATCCCATTTTTGACAAGAGCCAGAGTGATTATTGGCTGTAATGGTGGAACTGAGGTAGCTCATCATTTGTTGCGTTGAATACTGTCTATGTCTTAGCTTGTGCAGAATAAGAAGCTCTATGTATATGAGCACTACCACGTATACACGAGAGAGTTGGCTGAGTTGTGCGCGTAGGATCACTGTCGTATATGCACGATTGTCTACCATGCCGAGGACCACCGCTTGTCGTACATGTTTGTATATCGCACAGGAGAATACTGCATGTTACCCGTATGGATTTGATACGAAGATAAGTACTATCGTGTGCACATGAAGTATGATACATCCTTACGCTGAAGACTTGCTCGGATGCGTAAAATAGAATATTGCCTATCATGCGCCATTGTTGATGAGTCATGCAAGCCTTAGATTTGTGCACAGGGAGACTTATTGAGATGCGCTGAGCATCCGAAGTATAAAATTTATATTTTCTGAGGAAAGGATCATGCGGCCCGGCCTACATTGCTTTTCCTTTGACTTGGTCATTGAAGGTGTTTTGACGTTAGGCGCCTCGAAATCCCACTGGTAGGCATGGCTAGACCTGGTTTTCCCTACCCAGGCTTCCTCAATGGTGGGAGAAACCATATGGCAGGACTTGGCTTTTCGTATTTTAGGCCTGACGGCGGAAGGCACTGCTTGTTGCGTCAAGTCTGGGGCAAGATCTGGGTTGACCCACATAATTTTGCCCCGAGTTATAGTAAGAGATGTCAGCTCGGCTGGTTGGTCGCGAGCTAGTAGAAGGTTGATAACTTCCATAGTCGCCTTAGGGACCGTCTTGAGCTTCCGTTGGAGAAGTTGCCGAACTGGAGTGATACCATGTTAGCGACGACCATCACTTCGTAGAAGTCCAGGGAAAGGGCCTTGGTATTGATTAAGCATTGGATGTACTGCTTCAGGGTATAACACTTCTGCGTAGGGTGGTAGACGTATTGGTGGAAGTGACAATATTTTGGGTTGTCCATTTCTGCCGCTTCAGGCTGATATCTGACGTCGGAGAGCCAGATTTTGCCTTCTTGCATCAGCATGTCAAAGATGGGTTTGACATCACCATCTTTGGAAGAGTAAGTCTTATTTGGTTTTGGAGCCTCTGTCTGCTTTTGGTAAGACTTATTAGTCAAGGTAGTGACCATATACTATTTTTTCTTTCCATCGCAGTTGCTATTGTCGGAGTTACTGTTGTTGTTATTGTTGGGGTTGGGACATTTCCCCTTGTCCTCAGTGGTAGGGATATGGATTCCCAAGTTTTGGGCGTTCTTCGGCTTATTCTTAGTATTGACAGCGCTTACGATGAATGTCATCCAGTCTTTAAACAAGGCGTCGTCCATCCATAGGCTAATTGCCCGAAGTAGGTTCCACTGGTACATTTCCATTAGCATCACTTCGGGATTGCCAGGGACAGTTTTAGTACTGTCTGTCAGAACCGTTCGATGTAATTACGAGCGAGCTCCTTTTCTCCCTGGGCGACATCTATCAGGGAAGACATCGTCATATCATGTCCTTCCTAGTACAATCTTTTGAAGAAAAGACTCTTGAGATCGTCGAATGATGATATGCAATTGTCCGATAGGCTATAGGACCAGTCGATGGCTATCACCCTCACTCTTTCAATTAATGATAGTTTGGTAATTGACATAGATATTTTTATTTTAGGATTATTATATTTAATATTGTGCATGTGTAATTAATTATTTGTTGTATTATTTATTGATTATTAGATATAGTATTTATTTTTGGACTTGTGTAGTAGACCTAATTAGTTAGTTTAGATGTATGAACCCAATATTTTTATTTTAGTTTAGATTGAGCCCAATAATTAGGCCCATTGATTAGGAGGATGGATTAATTAGTGAAACCATTAGACTAGAACCTTTCCTCCTTTATTAATTTCTTCATGAGAGGCCCCAAGGGGTAAGTTGGATATTTTACATTATTTGAAGGAGAGGGTTAGGGCTGGCCACATTAGGAGGGAGGAGAGAGAGAGAGAGAGAGAGAGAGAGAGAGAGAGAGAGAGAGAGAGAGAGTCTCTTCTTATTTTTTATTTGCATTAGATCTAGAATTTTTCTCCTTTCCAATTTCTTCATTCCTTCACCATTTCCTCACAATTTTTTACCCAAATTCCTTCCTTATTCTTTATCTGAGGCTACTACAACAAGGATCCACAAGAAAGAAGAAAGGATCAACAAGGAGGAGGCCAAGATCTACAAGGAGGAGGCTACATTCACCATTTAAGGATTTTCATTGGGAATCCATCTCCCAATAGGTATATTTCAATTTTCTCTCTTCTAGTAGACTTTAAATCTAAGATTTATCCATGAGAAACTACCCCACATGCATAGGCTACCCATAGGAATTGGTTTTAGGTTCATAGGAGACCTATGGTGGAAGTTATGTATGTTTTTGTGTCAATTTTGGGAAAATTCCAAGATTGGCACATGTGGTATTTGTCAATTAGTCAATTAGATTAATTTTTTATGTGTTTGATTATGACTAGTGTCATATCCATAATTGGATACGTGTAGGTCGTATCTCGTCAATTTGATGATACGGATTATTTTTGGGGGTTTTCCTCTGACACGGAGATTTGTGCATATCACATCTTGACACGGACACGTAGTTAATCTAAGTATTATACGTATTGTGCATAATGATTATTCTAGACTTGTTTGTGTCCTTCGGGATGCGTTTGGTTGTGTGGTGGAGCCGTATCGCAAGCATATCATAGAATAAGTGTGATACGGGTGGATGCACTCCATGTGTTTGTTTCATTGCTCTCTAACTCTTTGTGGCTTATGTATATATATATTAGTATGAGTTATTATTATATGATATGTATATGTAATGTGTGTGTATCTATAGTATATTGTATCTATGAGTATTAGTAGCTATGTGTCTAGGTGCTAAGTGTATATATGAGATATCTAGTGTATATGTGTATGTGTTTATATATATGTGTGTTTGTGTGTGTGTGTGTGTGTGTGTGTGTGTGTGTGTGTTATCTACGTATATATGTGTGAGGGATATAGCTATATGTGTATATGAGTTTTTGTGTATATATGTCTATACATATATATGAGAGTATATATATGTATAGGTTGATATCTATATGTATCTATACATAGGAGTATATATATATATATATATATATATATAGGTGGTGTTATATATATGTGTTTATATATGCATAGATGAGTATATGAGTGCATATGTATGTATGTTGTATATATATATATATCTATAGATGTATAGAGGAGTGTGTATATACATGTTGATATCTATATGTATTTATATGTGTGTGTGAGAATTGATGTTTGTTTTGTGTTTGTGTGTGAGGAGAGGGCTCGAGCAGCATCTATTCAGCAAGGCGAGAGGCAGTATGCAGATAGGTGCAGCTCTTGAACAACTCGTGCAGACAGGGAGCAGTTCGAGTATCAACACAGTGAAGTATAACTCACTGCACATCATGTTGATGCAAGCCAACTACATTAGAGTATCAGCAAGGGCGAATGTTGATTCACATTGCATCAGCAGCAAGTATATTGCAATAGGGAAGCATGCAGATCACAGCACAGTGAAGTCTACAGCATTCAACCAAATCATTGAACAATCGAAGGAGAGCAACCAATGCCATTTATCAGTGAGTTGCAAGCTGCAACAACTATCTAAAGCCAAGTAGTGTATAAAAATATATAACACAGCAGGAGCAGTGGCATCCTCAGTAAGGTGAGGTCCAACTGCAGGAACATAACAAGGTGCAGGCATGGTTTAGCTTATCAGTACATCAGAGGCAAGCATGCACTACATCAGTGCATCAGTTACAAACTGTAGCTGCATCATCAACTACAGCAAGCATTGTGCATCAGCACAGCAATGAATAGTTCAGTGTGCAGTATACTCGGGCAGCAAGAAAAGAGCAGCAGCAGAACCTGCAGGCATGCACTGCAGCAAGTAGCATAGCAAGTAGTAGTGTACTTGCAACAGCCAACTGTGTAGTAGTATGCATCAACTGCATAGTTTTAGTAGAGAGTATAAGTACAAGTAATGTGCAGTGTGCATCAAGGTATCAGCTCTGTATCGGGTTCAGCAACATGGGTAGGTCTGCAGCCAAGTGCATACAAGGAGACATAGTAGTGAGCTCAGGTCACTGAGGAGAGCAATGTATGCAATTTACAGTTGCCTCGAGGCTGATGGACACTGCAACAGCTAGATGCAGTTCAGTGGCAACCAATATGTGCTTCATTGTAGGCAGCAACCACATTATTATAGCAGCAATATTCAAGGAGGATTCAGTATGCACATCAGTTCATAGAGGGGGTATCAGCACCGTTTTCGTGCAGCTCGACTGAATGGGGATAAAGAGCAGTGCCTAGCAGTAACAGCTAGACTGCAACAAGGATCTACTCAATGCAGCAAATAGAGGAGGTACCTGCAGTATCAATTACTCCAATATCAACAAATGCAGTATCATGTATCAGTATCAGGGGGAGTTCAGTTCAGTTCATGTATCACCAAGGTATTGGGTAGTGGTTCAGTGACCTATTGGTTTAGCATGGGTATCGAGTATTGGTTTAGTTGGGTTGGGTAGTGGTTTAGTAAGGTTGGAATAGTTAAGGTGTTTTAGTTAGTTAATGGTCAATGAATTCAATTTCAGTAAATGAGTTAGTTTAGTTATTTAAGTATTGGTTTACATAGTCTAGTTAGTTAAGTTGGTTGGTAGTTAAGTGTTAGCAATTACTAGTTAGCAAAGTAACTATATGTATTAGTAAGTATTATATATAGTTTGACAGATATGTGTATTGTTAGGAAATATATATTAGTTTAGTTATATATTTCATAGTTAGTATATGGGGTATTAGCACTATATTAGCTACATTAGGATTTGAATTACCTTGTGATACCAAGGTAATGCCAAGGTATTGGTCGATACTCAAGGTATTGAGTTTGAGTATCAAGATGGGTGTGTAGGTAGTGAGATACACATTGGTTCAAAGCCAAGTTATCCTCCTTGCATTAGTTAGCATAGCTACTATATGTATTGTCTTATATATATATATATAATAGTATTTTTATATCAATAATCTTGCGTATCTTAGAATACGATATCTTGTTGATTTTCTAGTATCTTAGCGTAGCTAGTGTGGCCTAGTTTCATATTGTAGCAGCCTAGAAATAGTCGGTTTGAGTTAGAAATGACTTTGTGACCTAGAATTGAACTAGTTTAACTTAATTTCATTCCAACACCTTATATTAATACAATATTTCATATATATGTTTGTGTGACAACAGTTGGGATACAGTTTGACATTCATTGCTTGGACGACAGACGAGTACATTCTCTGATAGTTTTTATTATTTGATAATTACTATAATGCAAGTATTTAGAAATATTTTACATGAATCTTGACATATTGATACACGGACTAGTATACACATGGATCAGTTATGGGATATTATATATATTGTTTTATTGTTCCTCGTATTCTCAATTTTTAACTTAGACAATGTTCAATGTTCAATGTTTAACTTAGACAAGGTTCAATGTTTAATATTCAAGGTTTATTGTTTACAAGGCCTTAAGTATCTTGCATCGTAACGTGTCATGGTTGGATCCATTGTACTAGTTGGGGAAAAAGAAAAAATATTAGCTAGATATGTGATCAAATTCTAGACAATGTTCAAAGTTTAACTTAGATAATATTTATCCAACGTTAAAGTAGACAATGTTCACCTAAGCCGCTCACATATCTAACTAGTATTTCAATCACTTAGCATAGTTATAGTTCTTTACCACATTCTAGTTCATTGACTCATTCTATTGTCTTGTTCTAGTTCATCGTGATCAGTATATACCATATTATTCATGTTTACCTATTTTTTCTTCCATAGTTGCTATTATTCATTGTTTCTTATCTTGTATTATATTCTCTATTTTTGTTTATAGTTATTATCAATTAATTGGAACTGCTATTGGGTTGTACTTCGATCCAAGCCTGACTGGATATATTTTTCAGAGGAATGGTTAGAGAGGATGTGTCCTACTCACTACGGACCGACAGATGGAGTGTCACCTGAGGATGTAATACCAAATTCTGAGGCCTTTTAGCTTTCCATATCTTGTAGTAGTTGTTTCTATTTAGATTATGGTTTGTATTATTATTTTAAGATCTTGAGTTTTGTTTAGATATTGAGTTGGACCTGTGTTGTTTTTGAGACTTTTATTTCTTTTCTTTCTATTCCATATCGTGTTTACATCTTCCTTTAGTTTTGTATGTGATTGAGTATCATTTAGAGTTGAGATGGCATGTATTATATACATTGCGTGAGATGTTAGATAGTAGGACTCGATTCCTATGCTATCCCGTCCTCTACCTCATTGTCAGTATCATTGCCACCTTCATCTTGGTGGACTTAATTGTATAAGAGTGCATCGGAGTAGTAGGCCTCGATCCCCTTGAAAGGATCGACATCTGTGAACTCCGTCTTGACCGTACCATAATTGTCCACGTACTTTAGACATTGGTGTATGGTTGATAGCACGATCATGTATTCGTGTATTCGTGTATTCATGGCCGTCCCAGCAGGACATTATAGGATACGTCCACGTCTATGACGTAACAAGTGACCTCAGTTTTTAAGTCACTAATTTGACATTTCAGGCAGATCTTGCCTAGAGGGTAGCTCATTCCTGCTTTGAAGCCAGTGATGGTAGTATTGGTGGCTGCCAGGCAATGCATCGGAATGCCCAAGGTCTGAAGCAGACTCCATAGGATGATGCTGATTGATGAACCAGGATCATTATGCATCTGGTCCACCTTGATGGCACCAATGTACCCTATATAGTATAGAAGATGATCATGTCGGTTATTTTTTAGCAACATGCCCTGTTACAAAAATATGATATTGGGCACCGCTTCCGTCACATTGTTGCAGTGGGGGCATGCGCCTGGATCATCTGTTGATGGCTTAACTTGCACCAAGTAGGCGTCAAAATTTTATAATTCCTCACTCAGAGAATTTTGGGTATCTTTGGAGAGTCGAAGAAGCTCAAATAATGACAAATTTGTCGGGGTATTGGCGAGTTGAGAGCCAAGACGTCAAAGTTGTAGACCTTTTTCAGTCCCTGAGCTATTTTTTTACGCAATGGCTTATCGAAGCATCCCTCTTTTTGTTTGGACTTGTCTGCTGGTGGGGGTTGAGATAGACCCGGATCAGATACGACAGGTACAGTAGTTGGAGGTGCATTGACTCAGGATCCTCGTAATCTTCCTGGTAGGCAAGGCGCGACCTGGTTGCCCCTGCCTAGGCCTCCTCAACAGTGGGAGAAACCATGTGGCAGGGCTTTGTTTTTTGTGCGTTAGACTTGACGAGGAAAGGTGTTGTTTGCTACATCAAGTCTGGGACAAGATCCGGGTGGACCCACATGATCTTGTCCTGAGGTATAGTAAGAGGTATCAGTCCAGCTGTTTGGTTGTGAGCTGGTGGAAGATTGACTACCTCCATTGTTGCCCTCGGGATTGTGATAACTCTATCCTGGGCTTCCGTCGTGGAAAAGTTATCGAACTAGAGGGACACCATGTTGGCGGCAACTGTCTTGTCGTCGAATTCCAAAGTAAGGGCCTTGGTGTCAAGCATATGATAGAATATACCGCTTGAGGGTGTAGCAGTCCTTCATCGTATGGTGGACATAGCGATGGTAGTGGTAGTATTTTGGATTATTTATCTTGGCCGCCTCTACAGGACGCTTGATGTCTGGGAGCCGAAGCTTGCCACCCTTCATTAATACATCGAAATGGGCATGACGTCGTTATCTTTGAAGGATTAAGTATCCTGGGGCTTTGGAACCTCAGCCGACTTTTGCTCGGGCCTCTTAGTTAAGTTGGCCACCAGGGCCTGTTTCCTTTTCCCTCGCGGTTGTTCTTATCTCTGTTGTTATTGTTGAGACGTTTTCCCCTGTCATCTGTGACAGGGATCTGTATTCCCAGGAGTCGGGCGTCCATGACCTTCTTTTAAGCACCAACGGCGTTGATGATGAATGATGTCCAGTCTTTGAATTAAATGTCGCCCATCGAAAGGCTGACCGCTAGAATTAGGTTCCTACGGCACATGTCCATGAGTGTGGACTTAGGATTTCCTGGAGGCAACCTCAGTGATGCTTGGCAAAAATTCTTGATATAATTTCGAGCGAGTTTCCTTTCCCCTTGGGTTACATCCATTAGGGAACACATCATCATGTCGCTTCCTCCGCCATAGAATCTTTTGAGGAAAAGAATCTTGAAGTCATCAAACGATGAGATACAATTTTCTTGTAGGCGACAAAACAAGTCGAATGTGACCCCAAATAATATCCCCACAAAGAGCTTAGTAAGGAGTACATCACTATGAGGTAGTTTCCCTATTGCAGTCTCGAAATAGCTCATGTATTAACAGGGGAAATCTTTTCGTCAAATGGGTTCAGGTTGAAGGGCTTGTACTTTGGCGGGTACGGAACATCCCTCCACTCGCGGGGTTACGTTTTTCGTATCCCGAGCTCACGTAGTGAATCCCGTCTGCCCAAAGAATCTAGGCTTGCACATAGTTACCGGATTTCCCTTATTGCCTCTTTGGCTTCGTCTTCTGCGAAAGGGGAAGATGAACCGGGTATAGGGTGATTTCCACCTATGTGTGGAGCGGTTGCGTCAGAATCCGCATTGGTCCCCGGGTCCAAGCATGCTTGTCCTAAGGCCCTTGGTGGCTGGGAGGCTATACTTGCCTTAATATCTAGAACAGCTTGGGTTAAGGCTTGCATTGATTCGCTCATGGTCTTCATCATAGCCTCGAAGGCCTCGAGGCACTATCGATCACTAGGGCCTTCATGCTCATCCTCTGCCATGTATGTTATTCTTACATGAGGAGAGATGGACGGAACAGTAGACGTAGCACTTTTCTCTTCGGACTCTTGTAACGAATAGTCTTCAGGGAAGGTTGGCAGTGTCATGTCCTGTTCGGACACAGAGGGAATACTACACCCAGCGTAGGAGGCAACGTCTTCTTTCTGAGGGTGGCTACCCCCAGGGACTTCAGCATTTGTTCCTTGGGAGTCATTATCTCCTCGGAATGCTAGATTGTCGTATAGATCCGGGGGATTACTACCCCTATCTTGTATAACCCCAGGGGTTCTGAGAAAAAACTACCCCTAGCAGTTGATAGATTCTTCTTTGAGATGGTGCCCTGGAAAACTCCTTCCATAGGTCCCGTTGTTAGTCCTCCTGGTAATCGCCTTCTCAATGCGCTGGTTGAGATTTACGGACTGAAGGTATTGGACTTCTTCCCTCCCAAGGTGGAAGGGACCTTCCGAGCTGAGTAGCATGAGGTGAAGGGTAGCTCATCCTCCTCGGGTATTTGCAACTGGCCTCCGGATTATTGCCGAAGAGGTGCCTTCTAGTGTGCAGTCGTTGGAATGTCGACTGTCTGCTTGTAGCTACTGCCACTTTGTTGCAGTAGCAGCAGTTGATGATAATTTTGGCACAGTGAAGTACTAGGGAGGACATTTCACATGCCGTAGCTACCTTCCTCGTCTTGCGCTTGTGATTGATCACATTACACAAGTCAGGCGAGGGATGACTCACCTTTGCACCCTTTTCATGAGTACGGGTAAAACGAGTGCACGGGTTTGTGGGTGTTATTTTTGCTCCCTGATCTATGGTTCGTACAAGAATGTTCCCTAGATTGTCAGTGGAAGACTTTTGAGACAGACCCTGTCCATTCCGCTGAGGGCAAAACGCACGAGTCGGTCTTATACAGCTTTCCATTAGGGGCCCACATAACAGTTAGCGATGTCCTTCGACGATCAGCCGAGTGGACAGTTGCTTGAGCATGACGAGCTCGCACTGCCCCAAACTTCTTCGACTTGGCACCTGTAGGCACATAGTACAAAGAGTCAAAGTTTCGGTTTTTTCCATTATCAATATGGTGCATAGGGTCAGCGCTGCGTGTGATTCAGTCGAAAATAGAGGTTCGGTTGCTGCCAGAGTCGCATGCGGCCATCTGCCTGCGGTCGTCAATCGATGCCGCATAGTGAGTCTTATGCGGCCTTCTCCTTAGTAGCATAGAGTTTGCATCAGCGCCCGAATGTCTAGCATCGTAGTGTTTTTCTTTGCCAGAGTTTGGGTGCTGATATTTTTTGTGTTAGGCGAGGATGCCGCATGGACAGCCTGAGGGAACGCCTGGCAAGCGCCTCCAACAACAGAGAAAGACGAGGAGTGCAAGCTCCGCAGTTGGGTGAGATACGGTATCCTTTGCAACAAACGTCCTACGGGTCTTCGTGTGATCAGCACCCTTCTGGTCGAAAGAGGCTGTCGCATAGGCAGTAGACGCATGATGTGCGATCCCTACAGCTGGGAGAGAGACGGGGAGCGCTTGCTCCATAGTTGGGTAAGGCACGGTGGCCTTTGCTACCCGCGTCTTGCGAGTCTTCTTAGTCTTTTCTTGCCTCAGAGAAGGACTCGTGTTGTCCCCAGAGAGCATGTCCTCGAAAGCCTGCTAGTCGAAGCGGACCACCAGCATCCTTTGAGTGGACCCGAACTTGGCGGCGTTGGATCGTGCCATAGATTTATCATCAGAGGAGAAATACGCCCCCAGCAGAGTCTCCATCTTGTTCGCTATTAAATTTGTAAGTTCTAAAAGAGCTTGATTTAACTGACAAACACAAGAAAGTACAAAGATGTCCAGAACGGACAATCTAAATATAATATTATTGATTATGGGGTATGACGATGGACAAGGAGTGCTATGGCTTCTCCTTTACTCTGTGGATGATCTAATGCAGGGTGAGGAAGCTTACGTTCTCTCTTTGCTCCTTTCGGTATGCTCTCTCTATGTATTAGTGGGGGGGTATGCTTTCTCTCTGAAGCAGAAGAAAAAATATAGCGTTTAGAACATTCAAGTTGCTTATATTTGTAGCCATCGTATTTATGGGATATGGGTGCCATAAATACCTCTGTGTGGTGGCCACATAAGGCCCCTTCAACAGAATGCGGTTGCAAATGTTGCTGCATGCCATGGACTGATTGTCACATGATCTTGGTTGAGATATGATGTTGAAGAGATCTTGGGGTTATTTTTAACCCGTATTGTGCGTGACTTGGCCGGCTGGACACATGGTTAGCACCAACTGTGCGAAGATTTTTTTTGTTATAACGGAAAGATCTTATGAGCTGGAGGCTGTATAGCAACTTGTTCGTATGATGGAGAGGTCGCACGGGTCTTGTAGCCGCATACGTGCTCTTATTTGGGCCTTGGTCAAATGGACACTCTGGCTGCATGGTGGCGAGACCGCATGGGTCTTGTAGCCAATACGTACTTTCGTTTGGCCTTAGTTGGATGGACACTCTGGTCGCATATTTACGAGGCCGCATAGGGCGTAGCCGCATACGAGGAAACACGTGGCATAGCACGTTTATCGAAGCAACTGATGTGACTTATTGTATTTTCCTAAGACATCGTCTTCACGAGTCTCGAAGCATCTCAGAGTTATGAGTGATGTGTTAGAGCTTCTAACAGACATCAGAATCTATGCTAGGGGTCCTTATGCGGCCACTCTGCTCTGTGGTCGTTCAGGCCGTTTATAGTATACTATTCGGCTTTTTCTGTGATTTGGTTGATCAGGTCGCATGTGAATCTTCTGTGGCTTAACTTTTTAGGCTGTATGTGGCTTCTCTGTGGCTTGTTGAGGGGCATGACCTTTATGTGGCCTGCATAATTTTTTTATGCTTCTACAACCCCTATTTGGAAAAATGAGGGTGACATTTCGTATGAAGAAAGACTTCTATCCATTTTGGACCAAAGAGAGATGATTCTCAAGAATCGGGCCATTCGTTTAGTCTGAGTTGCTTGGGGGCATTACTCACCAGACAAGTCAACTTGGGAGCGCGAGGATGATCCGAGCTAGATACCCGTATTTGTTTGACTTGTGAGGTATATTCTTTCGTATATCTCATACCCTTATCTTGTCTTGTGCCTGCTTGCCTTGTTCTAGGTAGTTCGTATCATGTGATTGATATTCTTGTTTATTATATTACCTGGCTAATTTCTGGAGATACTTTGATAGACCCGGTGCCTTGTTAAAATTTTGAGGACAAAATTTTTTTAAGGAGGTAAGAGTTGTGAGACCCGTCTTACTATTTTAGTATTATTATATTTTATATGGTATATATATGTTATAGTTGTATATTGCTTCCAGTATAATTTATAGATTTTTTTAGCTGCTTTCATGTAATTTCTAGAATTGTGTATGGTGCTAGTCACCCTTTGATATATATATATATAGCCTTCCATTTCTCTCTCCACCTCATTATTTTTCATTTTTTTCTCTTTCTTTATTTTTTTTCTCCCTCTCCTCTCATTGGCCGAACCCTAGTCCCAGTCGTGAGCTTGCCTTGGATAGTAGTGGTAGTAGTTTAATAGTGGATTTAGGCAAGTACATCTTCCCAATGTGGAAGAACTTGCTATATTATATTTATTTAGTTTCCTTGCATTTTTATTGCTCTATATTATTCTCTATGAGTTTCTTTATATATTTAATTCTTAGTATTTTTGGTTTTCATGTCTTGGTTGGAGTAGATGTAAGTTTTCAATTTATAACTTCCATGAGTTTTACTTGGTTTTGATCTCTTAAAACTTGATATTTTCTAAAAACTAGTAGTTCCATGTTGAGGAGCACTTGATTTCATGTGGTTTTGAACTTTACTTTGCTGGAATCGAACTTAAAATGAGGATTTTATGGAGAATATAAGTTTTCAGACTTGGAGCTTTTTCCATGACAAACTTTCTGTTTGGGATGATTGAGCTTCATGAGGCCAACATCCATGTGGCAGAGAGTGTCATGCGGCAAGAACTCTTTTTCGTATATCCTCGCGGTATATGCCTATCTTGTTGGGAGCATAACTGACTTACACATGAGTGTTCTGAAACTTAGTACTTGAAAGAGTTAAGTGGCAGAACTTCTTGTGTCTGATTTACTGGGCGCATGAAACGTCTATGCGGCCAGCCAGCATATGGCCATGTATCATGCAACACAGATGTATGCACCCCCCTCTTTTAGGCGCATATCCTCTGCACCGCTTGGGCACAACTTTTTATGGCTTTGTCTATTTTTCTAACACGCATTTATTGACCAGTCATATCGATCACTTCTCTGACACGGCCAGTCACATCAGTCACTTTTCTTACTTTGTATTTATTGCCTGCCACTCACCTTGTCCCGAGGAGTGGACTTAGAATTTCTCATGCGGCCAGCTTACCCCATGTGCCTATCATTCTCATGCGACCTTAATTCCATGCGCCTATTGTGATCCATGTGCCAGACTTAGTCATTCAGCCATTTCCATATGCCTGCTTATCTCATGCTCCTATGGCACTTATAGTAGTTTAACTTCTTTTAATATATTTTCTTATTTAGCATATTATGCATGATTCTTGTGCATGTAATCTTTCTCTAAACTGCTTATAACCTGATTGTGATAACCTGCCATAACTTGGAATTTTCTGAACATGGATTTCATTGACACTGTTAATCTGAACTTTCAACACCTAACATTTACTAATACTCCTGATAGTGGCTCGACGAAGCGCACTCCTGACATGCTAGAATTGATCATGGATTGTATTAACAATGTTAATCTTGAACTCTCGATACCAGACTTGCCCTGATATTCCTAATAATAGCTCGTCGTATCAAGTTAACCTGACATGTACCGATACTCCTGATAGTGGCTCGACGAATCACACTCCTGACATGCTAGAATTTTCTAAACGGTAATGCTTGAATTAATAAGATAAATTCCCGTGGTTGGTTGCTTGCTCCTATCCTGAATGTACTTGTCAAGCTTATGTCCTTTCCTGTCGTACATCATGTCTAAGATAAATTGTTGAGCACTACAGTAAGAAATTCTTGATAACTTGCCCAGGATAACAACTAGATTAATGAATTAGAAGCATCTAGAGACATTTTTGGGCTATATGTAATCCCGGTATCCCAGCGGCACCTGATGAATTTGGATCTCTCCGTCGTGAGGGTTACACTTCCAGCACGCCGTCGGGTGTTGCAATACCTGCAAATTACTATACCTGATATAATCTATTCTATATATCCTTACATCTGGATAACCCAAATAGTCTGCAGGATATGTGGCTGTATGAAATCTCAAATTGCATGTGTTAGTAACTAGGACTGTGATAACCCTAATTAGCTAATGATAGCAAGCCCTAGGGCATGATTGGCCGTGATTGCTTGATTTTTAATCTAGTCTAGTCCTGCCTGATTTGTTTAACAACTGATCCTGAGACTGTAACCTGAGTACTGATTTCAGATATCCTTGTTTAATTACTGTAGAATTGTTTAACTGTTATTTTACCTACTGTACCTATTTAACTGTTCATTGTGCTATTTCTTACTGATTTGTCGACATGTTGGTTTTAGTTCCTAAGTTGGCTCAATTGTGGTACTTGCTATTTTTGGGTCTGACCTCACTGGTTTTGAATGACCATATTTTGGAGCTGGATCACAGGATCTCCTGTATTTTTCACCTCAAGATGGTGAACATCAGGAGCACCCGAGGACATAAGAGGGTTTCTTCTTCATCACCCACTTGATCTTGTACTTATACTTTTAAGGCGTTTAGCCACCGAGCACGTGTTTAGATCATGTTTTGGAACTTGTTATCTTGTCTGCGGGCCTACATGTAAAGCATATTCTAAACTATAGTTAGAACTGATCATGTAATATTGTACTATAGCTACTTCTTCATTTTGTAACTAGCTTCATGATCATCTGTGTATGTATAGTTTGAGACGCCTTACTATTACATGTTTTTGTGATCATACATTTGGTAACTTGCTGTTTGCTTGAGATTAAGACACCAAGGACCCTTGACCGAGTAATGACTGTTGGATTATAGAGTAAAACTCTCACATGTCTATACAATCGTTAATGTATCTCGGGGTATTAAGTACTCTGGTGTACGTAGCTGGCTTTGTCCGTCTCTGCTTTCCAGTATTCTAGTTCTGGGACGTGACACATTTAGACTAGGGATTGTATATAGGTAAAGGTCTTCGGACTGAGTATGTAGCCTCTAGAAGGAACCTGAATAAAATTTACCATCTTCGAATATATATATATATATATATATATATATATATATATATATATATATATATAAGAGAGAGAGAGAGAGGGGTGATCGTTAATTCATTAAACTTTTTATTAAGATTGAAAATTGATAAAAGATTTACCGCTAAATAACTAACTCCCACACTTAAGTTTATAACATCGTTGCTACGTTGTCCGCCTCTAAGAGGTGACCGTATCGGTCCACCGCCACATGACAGGATATTGGCCTCCTGGTTTAGGATGGATCCGAGCTAGCAGGTCCACCGCCACATGACAGGATATTGGCCTCCTGGTTTAGGATAGCAGGGGATCAATGGCTGCGCGGGGGACAAAATTATTTTTTTCCGTTTATAAAGTACAAGACCAGTAGTAGTACAGTACTTATTACTTGCAACAATGCAGTTTTGGTTCACATAAATCCAGACAGAGCAGTTTTCATAATATGATCTGCAACAATACTATACATCTTCTCGGTCGGATGGAAGGCGTCCCAGAACACATACTTCTTTGCATCTCTGCAAGTAAACGGGTTATTTCTGTTGCACGCATAGCCCATCTCAAACATTCCGGTCGCACAGCACCCGACACCGACATTCTCAATTCCTGCACAAAGCACATGCTATAATATATTATGAAATCTCTTTGTCAATTTTCGAAAATAAATCTATGAAAATAAGAGAACATCACAAAGAAAATTCATAAGGGCAAAGACTTCCGAAACATTGCTACTGATCAGAAATTTGAGTGAACTTACCGTATGATGATGGCTTGTCGATGACTTTAAGGAAGATATCATAGGCGTTCGCGAACGATATCCTCATGCCGTGCAGGTTTCTATTGAGCCTATCTGCCAATATCTGCAGCTTCGCATTGAAATCCTTCGCCACATTGTTGTAGTCTTCGTTGCAGACGCTTCCGGAGAACATATTTATGGCCCGTTCAAGCGGCAAACACCCCATGGGTGGTATGCCCGTCAGGTCCAGCTTGCGTGCTCCCAGATGGTAGATGCTGCGGATGAAGCGTTCGGCAATGCCGACCAGGAAGTTCTGGTACTCCTCGATCGTGAACTCGGAAGACCGCCTGGGCGATTGGTAGTAGTTCTCGAGGAAGTCGTTGGTTCCGAGGCTCATGATGTAGAGTGCCTCGCTCAGGGTTTCATTAGCCTTCGCCTCCCCTTGGTAGATCTTCAACCTTGCCTGATACTCTTTGAAGTTGTCCAGTTGCTTCCACAGAGATATCACAGACTGCAAACACCAATGTTTCAAATATATATACACTAAAATTATAATCTTTGTGTCGACATTGTTTTTATCGTAGCCGCAGGTCTCTCTTTCTTTAATTTCTCTCTGGTAAGAAAAGAATCAGTATCAGCTCAGTATCAGATGACATCGACGGGAGTCAGTATCGAATCGGACATGTCAAAATTGATACGATACATTCTGTTAGTGCAAACTACGGCACATTAGGTCCGATGTCCGAAAATTAAACCACTTCCCGGATGTCTATGGAAATTAAAGAAAAGAAGGATTTTCAAAGAAAGCAGAAAGGCAAAAGCCCACATTCTAAAAAATAGAGTAGAGAAGCACAATCCATCATATTTTCCTTCACTATATCTTCTTAACGCCTGCAATTCTAGGAAGCAAGGACACTCCAATTAAAAATGTGGACCAATTGGCATCGGAAAAGTAATTGGCGCAATTCCGACACTCCAAATATACACCAGGACATTTCAAAATAATAGCCGTGTCCATGTCGCTGTGTCCTTACTGTGTGGTGGCATATATGTGGCCATGGCACGCTACATAACCTACAATGCGCTCAAATATGATACATAGGCTATGACTGATCAGCAATTGGAACACTTACAAGCACATCAGAGGTAGCATTGTCATAGCCGCTTCCGGCAGAGGCAAAGCAGACACCGGAAGCAAAGTCCTTGATGCCGTACGAAGAGTCAAGATAAGCCGGCACCGTGGGCGGAAGCCCGAAGGCCTCCGAGATGAAGTCGGTCGGCAGCCGGCCGTTCGAGAACCTGCCTGTCGATCTGCCGCCGAAGAAGTCCCTGCCGTAGGGCTGGAAGTTGCTCTTGGCAACGGTGGAGATGTTGTTGTTGTTCCCTGCGTCCACGGACGAGTCCCCGAACACGATGAGCGCCGTAACCTTCGCCGCAACCGCACAAGGACCATGTAGAAGGTGCACAAGAACTAGCCAGATCAAGAACCTAAGTAGCATTTTCGGAACAAGGTTATTGGAGTGTAGATACTGTGAATGGTTACTGCATCACTCTATTGCTGCATATGGGTTGCTTAAATATTGTACAAAAGCATTAACAAGGGGGAGCAGAAATAAATAAAACAGGTAAGGAGTTTAATTGGTGTTGCTAGTCCCCCCCAACCACAAAAGAGGCTATTAAAATTCTTGTTATGATTATGCTGTGGCTGCTGCCTCCAACTCTGTTCCTTGTTCTTCATATTATCATCCCTAAGTAAGCAAACATGGGATGTCATTCTAACTACATCCCAACTACAGTAAGGTTAGATCCTATGGAAGAAGAAACAGAGGCAATTTAATGCTGGTCAGAAACTTTGCCAGATCTACTATTATGGAGTGAAATTTGTCTCCTCTTGTATATATTTGGGTTTGACGTTTGAGGCAGAAAATGTTGCATAACATTATATTGTTGGAATATGAACTGATGCAGTTGGTGGCGCATAAATTTCAATCATGACAGTTATCGGCAAGTCAAGATGAAGAATTGACATATCAGAAAAAACAAATTGAGGACTGTTATATGACTAGATTTAGAGTTAAATTCAAAGTCTACTTTTATGTATCTTAATGCAGATTTATTCTTCTGTATTGTTATGGGTTTGTTTTATATATATATATATATATATGATGAAGGTTGAAGGCTGAGCTTATTCTACTCTCTTTCTGAGATGTTGTTAGTAGAATTTTATTTTATGTCTTAAATAATACTGTTATTATTAATTATGCAAAGGTTAAAGAAATTTCTTATTTCAGTAATTCATTTAAGTTTTAGAGTAATAACTTCGGAGAATAATCTTCGTCTAGTGGAACGACATCCATGTCGCGTAGGCTGTGTTGGCTGGGAATGGCCTTGTTATGCCGTAAGTCGTTGACAGTCGTGCTATGACTGATTATCTTTGAAGCACGTTAAAAACTTTTTATGTTTTACAAATTGAAAATTCATTTAACCATGACATAGTAATAGTAATGGTATTCTTTAAATAAGATTTTGTTTACTAACCATTGCAGGAATAGCAGAGTAGACCTTCTCTCTATCTTTGGATATAAGTAATCGATTAGCCATTGGGGCTAGTAAAAAAAATTCTTGATAAGGGTAAATCTATCAAGAATGTTCAAATGAGCGAATTTTCATCTAATCTAGAGGAATTAAACAAATGAACGATTCATAGCGTTAAGACAAAGAAAATTAATAAAATTGGTTGGTTCGACTATAAGTCTTCCATAGCTATTAAAACTATGGAAATAACTGTTGAGGTAAATGATACCGAACATTCTATTAAGTTTCTCTCTGAGAAAGATCTTGAACCATATATAGCAAAAGATGCTTATAAATTTATCCATATCGGATTAATACAGGTAGCATTAAAACCTCTAACTCTGCACGGGCTAAATGTTTCATTTATATCATCTTTAAGGGATGCCAGATGTTTAGATTGGCAACCTTCTATTATGGGAGTTATGCATACTAGTATTTGCCATGGACCAGTCTACTTCAATGTTAACCCTAATCTTAGCATGTCTCTTACAGATACTAACTTACTGGATACAGTAATGTTTAATCTTAAGACGTATAGTTATAACTTTAAGCAAGGTTCAGAAACTATTGCAATTCTTTATCGTATTCATTTTAAAGTATTGTCTAATTTAGCTCATAAAGCTACATCTTACCAAACCTGGTAAAATAACTTTAATTGAAACAAATATGTTAACATCAAATATTGCTACTAGTAAAATAATAAAATAGGAAGATATTCAGTTCCCTGATAAATGGGTTCTTAATTAGGCGATTCCACTTAGACCCATTATGGATACATAATTAGATCAAATTGTCCAGACTCCAGATGGAGATGTGAAAGTAAGATTTACTCCACAAATAAAAACTAGAATTTTGACTTCTAGTTTTAGATCACTTTCTATAAAATCTTCTCCTTATTATGAAAAGGGAGAAATTTCTTGTCTAAAAACCCCCTGATTTTTCAAGAATTTTTAATTTGGATTTTTTCACAAAATTTTTGGAATTTTCTGAGATTTTTAATTAACTAAACTAAGGTATTTTAATTATTAAATGATTTTTAAATAATATTAAAATATTATGAAAATAATACTTTCTGGTGTAAAATGAAAAATTAGACATAGGATAATTTTTCGAAAATTTATTGGACCCCGAAAGTATTTTTAAAACCATAAAAACTAAGTTTTAATTAAACCAAATTAAACCCTGAAATAAATCCGGTTTATTTAAAATAAACCAAACCAACCCAGACCGGTTTATTAAACCCAACCCTGAGTCTGCGGGTCGGATCCGGGTCTAACCCACGACCCGAAACCCACATACCCAAACCTGCTTTCTGTTTAGCGGATCGGGCCGGATCCGCCTAACCCGACCCGACTCCGCCCGACCCGACCCGGCCAGCCCCTCTCTCTTCTCCCCGACCGCTCAGCTCCGCATCCGCCGCCGCTCCGGCTTCTTGCAACCGCCGTCGCCCGCCGGCTGCTCCGCTCCTCCGCCGCTCCGGTTCCCCTCTCCGCACCGGCCGCCTCTCCCTCTCCCTCTTACCCCCTATATAACCCGTCTCCGGCTGAACCCTCTCCCCGCAGCGCCGTGCAACCCGTCCCCACCGCCGTCGTCCCCGCGAACCCCAGCGTCGTCCTCCTCCCTGCTCGCCAGCCAACTACCGCAGCCCAGGAGCTCGAGAACCCCGCCTTCCCTCCTCCTCTCTCCGGCCAGCCCTCAGCAGCCCGAGCCGAGCCTCCGCCTCCGCCTCCGTCTGCGCCGACTCAGCCGACGCCCCCAGGAAGCCCTAGCCGCCTCCGGCGAAGCCCCGGGCGCCTCCGCCGTGCCCTACGGCCAGCTCCGGCCGCCCCAGCACCGGAACCCTAGCAGAACCCTAAACCCTAGCATAGTGCGTGTCGTGTCCCCGTGTCGAGTCGCGTCGTGTCGACTCACGGACACGAAATTCATATTTCACGGAGCCCTGTTCAGGTAACCCATTCTCTCTCCTCGTTGCTCCATTTTCTGTCCCGTTTGTTGTGACGCTAACCCTACGTGACCCTCTCGATGCCCGTGCAACCCGCTCGGTGCATCGCGTCCTGTGGTGATCGCAAACCGCGATCCAAAAACAGGAAAACCAATGCCCTATTTCATCCCGGAACTGAGTGCGCCCCGTCAAACGGGACAACTTGGTCGCAAGCGGTCTTCACCAAAGCATGCGCGTCGTTGATACGGACGTGCGAGATTTCGCAATAGTTAATTTGGATGTGCGTGCACACCAGAATCAACGCGTATCCGCCGACAACGCCCTATATCCGTCTGTTCTGAATCTTGCTGTAACTTGGTGTACACACGTCGGATCGAAAGGAAACTTATGCCATCGGACTCGTAGCAATACGCTGGTCCTGTGACCCAAGTTTGGTTCGATTCTGAGAACGTTGACAAAATTGCGTATCGTGGGCCCCACGGCTCCACTTGACGGGCGATTTTGTGATCGGCTCATCGAAATCCATTTCTGAAAGTTCCGTTGGGTTTGTATCATCGTTCTGGACCTGTTAACACTAATTTGACAAATTTGGAGACCTTTGGTTCTGACACATTTTTCGGTGCGAAGCGGGCCACATGTGGACCCCGCTTTTACCAGAAACTGTCAGTTTTGCCCCTGTGACCAAACTGGACTCAAGGACAGGCGTTTCTAGCTATTTGATATTTTTTGGATCTGATGGTGATGTCTATTTCAGCAACCGGAGCAGTCCCTGCAGAACCCGCTGAAGTCAAAGCTACAGTTGGAGCCAGAACCCCAAGCAAGTGTACCTTGCCAACTTGTAATTTTTGTTACATATTACTTTGACTTATTTATACATTGTTGTACATGCTTAACCTAGGACCGTGTGACTTTACTTAGCGTCCGATTAATAGTCGGGTGCCAACACCGTACGCGGAGTTGTGTAACGTCACCTAGAGATGGATATCGTGACCCTTTATATTCTCGTACTTGTCTTATCAAGTACGTTATACCCAGGACACCTGACACTATTCATGTGACAGAATCTTCCTGAAATATTCAAGGTGATTCTGTATAGGATACAGGTTTCATGACATAGACATTATATTCTTAGATCTTATTATGACTTGTTGCATTAGTTTTGATCTTGCGTGTCATGGACATGAGACGTGTGATTACATTTGGTGGGGAGAGACACACAGCCTATAGGCTAATTTATATATATTTATTATGGTGAGGCATTAGACTCTATATCAGAGCTAGGCACTCTACTAGTGAGATATTATTGTGAGGCCTTAAACTCTACATTAGAGCTAGGCACTCTACTAGTGATATCACTGCTACCGGCTCCCCGACACAGAGCTTGTAGTGGTCTCAGCCTGAGTTTTAGTGATGCTCTCATCTTGCATTTTACATAGATAGTTATATAGCTTACCCTATTATTTTATTTATTTCTACACTGCAATTATTTTGGCTTGAGTTATATTGTACCTTGCTATGTCCCCTGAGGACCTGGATCCGGATTATATCCCCAGGATTTGCAGACGAGATCTATCCCGAGGTATACGGGACAGGAGCATTAGCAGGAGCAGGAGCAGGTGCATACAGTGGAGCAGAACCAAGAACCGAGGACTAGGTGATTGTCATAGATTTTCCTGAGTATATGTTTCTTCCATACTCAGTCTGTGATGTTCTTTACATTCTTGTTTAATGAACAATTGTATCAGACTTGATTATCGGGTTGTTCCCCGATTTAATTACTTGTGACTTGATGTTGATGTTTATATTCCTTTTGTTAATATTGATATATTCATTCTGTGGATGAGATTAGTAGACCTGACTAATGTTTTACAGCTTAAGTATGCCCCGATGGATCCATTAAATTGGGTTTGTCCATCGGTGTGTGCTGCTGGCCATTGCCACATGTCCAGTCCCTTGGTATTTTGGGACTGGGGCGTGATATGGTTTTTATGGTGGCCCATGCAGGTCAACGACTAAATTTTTCGGTTTCAACTTAGGGACCGAGCAAGCCTGCAATAAGAATAGGATAAGTTTTTAGGATCTCATCCACTAGCTTGAAACGTTCTTGATATCTATATCGGATTCGAGTCAATTTCTTGAATTGTATCCTGCCTTGATTCCTGTGCGCCTCTCATTGTTTATTTTGGATGCAGAATTATGGATCCACCAGCAAACGATGAGATTCCTGTAAGATCACCACGAGATGATGTGGTAACCAACGAAGAAGAAGTAACACTAGTGGATGTTGGTCAATCAGCTCAACCACGCAGTCAAGCGAATCAACATGCCTCGAGAATCCAGCAAGATGACGTTCCACCATCGACGCAGTTTGCTACACCGATGCCTACTGTTCCACCAGGGCAGGCTATGGACGGGCAGCAAATGTTTCAAATAATTTATGCAATAATGCAAGCTCAACAAGAGGCTTTCAGTCGCAGCCTAGTAACCGCACTAGAGCAGGCAGATTTACTAACACGACGGCCAACGATGGGCTCTATCACCGATTTTCGCCAGCTGAAGCCCCGTACCTTCTCAGGCAAAGAGGAGCCCACAGAAGTTCATGAGTGGCTCACCAACACACAACATCAATTAGAAGCAGCTGAGCTTCCACGGGAACGTTGGATGACTGCCGTCAGAATGCAATTGACGGGCAATGCACATCACTAGTGGCTATCTGAGAAGACACGGCTCGGACCAGACCGAGTCACTTGGGAAGAGTTTTCTAGACTCTTTTAGGAGATGTACATTCCAGCCATCGCTCGATCAGAACTTTGGGACAAGTTCAATCGCCTCACTCAGGACAGTATGACAGTGGAAGAGTACAATGCGGAGTTCATTCGTCTGAGTCACTTCGCCCCTATCTTGATCCCGACAGAAGAAGAGAAGGCTGAGAAGTTCTTCGACGGACTAAACTCCGAGCTACAGAGACTGATAGGATCCGTTGTACCTACTTCCTACTCGGACGTCCTTGTAGCAGCCCGACTCATGGAGCGCGTCATCAGGAGAGAGACCAACCTGAAGCGGCCTTCCACATCCGCACCAACCAGAGCAGCATAAGAGGAGTCTGCAAAGCGTCAACAGATAAATCCACCACCGAGAGCAGCACCAAGAGCCTCATTCCTTCCTACTTGTTACTATTGTGGCAAGATAGGCCATATTGAAAAAGAACGCAGACGCAAGCTGGGAATGTGCTTAATTTGCGGATCCAGACAACACTTAGCCAGAAATTGCACAACACATCAAGGAGAAATACTGATGATTTATCAAGAAGCTTTACCAGTAACAAGGCCAGTCTATCCAGCATTGGGAGTACCACAGACGGGAGTTCAAGGAGTCAGACCACCAGCCCCAGGAGGGTATCAACCGAGGCCACCCTTGGCACCACAAGCAGCACTCTTCCAACAGGCCCAACAGCAGCAGAGGAATCCACCACAAGGACGCGGACAAGCCTTCTCGATGATCTTGGAAGACGTGCAGAATCATGGAGTAGCTAATGCACGTAAGTTTTATAGTTATCTGCTTCTAGATTTGCTGTAGTTCATGCCTGCTGGTTCGTGACCTTAGACTTAACCTGACAATTTTAACTTGCTAATAATTGATAACCTAGAATATTTTATAATTATTAATCTAATATATTTTTATAAAGGATAACCTGGTTTTCTAAAAACTATAGTTTCTAGATTTTCTTTCTTCTGGAAATTTTATAACTTCCATTTGCTTAGGGAAATGATTTTCCCTATGTGTTATTCTTAAACCCTCAACCTTGACTCTTCTTAATCGTGATGTGCTTCGAACAATATTTATAGCCGTGTCATCTCTGTTGACCGGTTATTCTTTGATTGCGAGGACGCAATCCTCTTAAGGGGGGTAGATTGTAAACCACCTGATTTTTCAAAAAATTTTAATTTGGATTTTTTCACAAAATTTCTAGAATTTTCTGAGATTTTAAATTAACTAAAATAAGGTATTTTAATTATTAAATGATTTTTAAATAATATTAAATAATATTAAAATATTATAAAAATAATATTTTCTGGTGTAAAATGAAAAATTAGACATAGGGTAATTTTCCGAGAATTTATTGGACCCCGAATGTATTTTTAAAGCCCTAAATACCAAGTTTTAATTAAACCAAATTAAACCCTAAAATAAACCAGGTTTATTTAAAATAAACCTGGTTTATTTAAAATAAACCAAACCAACCTACACCGGTTTATTAAACCCAACCCTGAGTCTGCGGGTCGGATCCGGGTCTAACCCGCGACCCAAAACCCGCATACCCAAACCCGCTTTCTCTTTAGCGGATCGGACCGGATCCTCCTGACCCGACCCGACTCCGCCCGACCCGACCCGGCCAGCCCCTCTCTCTTCTCCCCCGACCACTCATCTCCACACCCGCCGCTGCTCCGGCTTCTTGCAACCGCCGCCGCCCGCCGGCTGCTCCGCTCCTCCGCCGCTCCGGTTCCCCTCTCCGCACCGGCCGCCCCTCCCTCTCCCTCTTACCCCCTATATAACCCGTCTCTGGCTGAACCCTCTTCTCGCAGCGCCGTGCAACCCGTCCCCACCGCCGTCGTCCCCGCGAACCCCAGCGCCTGCCTCCTCCCTGCTCGTCGGCCAACCATCGCAGCCCAGGGGCTCGAGAACCTCGCCTTCCCTCCTCCTCTCTCCGGCCAGCCCTCAGCAGCCCGAGCCGAGCCTCCGCCTCCGGGGAAGCCCCGGGCCAGCCCTAGTCGCCTCCGACGAAGCCCCGGGCGCCTCCGTTGTGCCCTCCGGCCAGCTCCGGCCGCCCCAGCACCGAAACCCTAGCAGAACCCTAAACCCTAGCATAGTGCGTGTTGTGTCCCCGTGTCGAGTCGCGTCGTGTCGACTCACGGACACAAAATTCAGATTTCACGGAGCCCTGTTCAGGTAACCCGTTCTCTCTCCTCGTTGCTCCATTTTCTGTTCCGTCTGTTGTGACGCGAACCCTGCGTGACCCTCTCGATGCCCGTACAACCCGCTCGGTGCGTCGCGTCCTATGGTGATCGCAAACCGCGATCCAAAAACAGAAAATCCAACGCCCTGTTTCACCCCGGAACTGAGTGTGCCCCGTCAAAAGGGACGACTTGGTCGTGTGCGGTCTTCACCAAAGCATGCGCGCCGTTGATACGGACGTACGAGATTTCGCAGAAGTTGATTTGGATGTGCGTGCACACCAGAATCAACGCGTATCCGTCGACAAAGGCCCGTATCCGCCTGTTCTGAATCTCGCTTTAACTTGGTGTACACACGTCGGATCGAAATGAAACTTGTACCATTGGACTTTTTACAATACGCTGGTCCTGTGACCCAAGTTTGGTTCGATTCTGAGAACGTTGACAAAATCGCGTATCGTGGGCCCCACGGCTCCACTTGACGGGCGATTTTGTGATCGGCTCATCGGAATCCATTTCTGAAAGTTCCGTTGGATTTGTATCATCGTTCTGGACCTGTTAACACTAATTTGACAAATTTGGAGACCTTTGGTTCTGACACATTTTTTGGTGCGAAGCGGGCTACCTGTGGACCCTACTTTTACCAGAAACTGTAATTTTTGCCCCTGTGTCCAAACTGGACTCAAGGACCGTCGTTTCTAGCTATTTGATATTTTTTTGGATCTGATGGTGATGTCTATTTCAGCAACCGGAGCAGTCCCTGCAGAACCCGCTGAAGTCAGAGCTACAATTGGAGCCAGAACCCCTGGCAAGTGTACCTTGCCAACTTGCAGTTTTTGTTACATATTACTTTGACTTATTTATACATTGTTGTACATGCTTAACCTAGGACCGTGTGACTTTACTTAGCGTCCGATTAATAGTCGGGTGCCAACACCGTACGCAGAGTTGTGTAACGTCACCTAGAGATGGATATTGTGACCCTTTATATTCTCGTACTTGCCTTATCAAGTACGTTATACCCAGGACACCTGACACTATTTATGTGACAGAATCTTTCTGAAATATTCAAGGTGATTCCGTATAGGATACAGGTTTCATGACATAGACATTATATTCTTAGATCTTATTATGACTTGCTGCATTAGTTTTGATCTTGCGTGTCATGGACATGAGACGTGTGATTACATTGGGTGGGGAGAGACACACAGGCTATAGGCTGATTTATATATATTTATTATGGTGAGGCCTTAGACTCTATATCAGAGCTAGGCACTCTACTAGTGAGATATTATTGTGAGGCCTTAGACTCTACATTAGAGCTAGGCACTCTACTAGTGATATCACTGCTACCGGCTCCCCGACACAGAGCTTGTAGTGGTCTCAGCCTGAGTTTTAGTGATGCTCTCATCTTGCATTTCACATAGATGGTTATATAGCTTACCCTATTGTTTCATTTATTTCTGCACTGCAATTATTTTGGCTTGAGTTATATTGTACCTTGCTATGTCCCCTGAGGACCTGGATCCGGATTATGTCCCCAGGATTTGCATACGAGATCTATCCCGAGGTATACGGGACAGGAGCATTAGCAGGAGCAGAAGCAGGAGCAGGTGCATACAGTAGAGCAGAACCAGGAACCGAGGACTAGGTGATTATCATAGATTTTCCTGAGTATATGTTTCTTCCATACTCAGTCGGTGATGTTCTTTACATTCTTGTTTAATGAACAATTGTATCAGACTTGATTATCGGGTTGTTCCCCGATTTAATTACTTATGACTTGATGTTGATGTTGATGTTTATATTCCTTTTGTTGATATTGATATATTCATTATGTGGATGAGATTAGTAGACCTGACTAATATTTTACAGCTTAAGTATGCCCCGATGGATCCATTAAATTGGATTAGTCCATCGGTGTGTGCTGCTGGCCATTGCCACGTGTCCGGTCCCTTGGTATTTTGGGACTGGGGCGTGACATTGTTAGAATTCTAAAATGGAAGAAGCTGGACAATCTATGAAAAAAAACAATATTGTACAACCAGAATGTAACACAGAGTGGATAAATCCCACAGATCCGATATATCCTTCTGATGCCAATTTTGGCACTCATTCTTTTAATGTTATTACTTTGACAAATAATAAAGTTGATCATTCTAATGACCCTAATTATTTTGATTTTACTCAAAATAAGGGTGTACGAAAAATTATTGCTCAGGCTTATGAGGATTACATAGAATACAAAGCCTGGTTTGAAAATAATTATACTCTTGATCAACAGTATAAATTCAAAGATGAATATTATGCTCATCTCAATAAGATAAATAAACTCAAATGGTTTGATTAATGGTTTATTGAGAACTATATCAACCATGAACTCACTAGCATTAATGTGTTAGTAGAGGGTTATAAGAATTGGATAACCCATACGGGTAAACATATTTGTACTTTGTACCCGCCAAATAAATCTTTAAAGATTACGGTTAATTCTGAAAAATGGATGTTATTTCCTTTATTCGAATTATCGATCATAAGGAAGAATAAATAAAAGAGCTTCAAAAGATTGTGAAGCAAAATAATTATACTAATTCTTATATTCAGAACATTGGTTCTCAATTTGTAAGAATGAAAACTGCCCTTGATGAAGTTCTTCATAAGGTAAATTCTATTCTAAATTTACCTAATATTGTTTCTAAGGCCTCCACTTCCAAAGAAGTTAGGACAAATAACATACCAATAAATCCAGCTAGTGATACTAGTGGTTTTAAATTATCTTCTCCTGAGGCTACAAAGGAAGAAATAAAAAACTTAATTGAGAAATTACAAACTACCTCTTAAGTGGGGAATAAAGATAAAAATACTCTGACAGTACTTTATGTAAATTCTTCCATAGTTGATGATTCAAATATTGAATCTAATATTGAGAGTTATTCTCAACTATCTGAAGATCGCTTAGATCATGATCATATACATGCTATTCAACAATCATTTCAATGTGATCATAAAACCATTTATCATCAAACTTAATATGATTATGCCCATGCAGCAGCAACAAAGAAGCCTAATCTTCAAAAGTATTACTATAAACGTCATACTCCTATGGATGTTTTATACAAAGAAAATGATAATATCATTCAAAATAACTATAGTGGTGGCAATATTTATGAATGGAACATAGACGGTTGTTCTGACAAACAAATATGTGACCAAATGCACAGAATGTTAATGTTTGCTATAGTTTATCGTTCAAATAATAACACTGATCGAGCTATTGCTAGCTTTATTACCTGTGGATTTATCGACACTTTGAAAGCCTAGTGGGATTATTGTCTATCCTCTGAAAAATGACAGACATAGCTAATGTTGTCAAAATTGAAAATAATAATGAAATACAAGATAGTTTTATGACTTTGATAAGCACTATCTGTCATCATTTCACTGGTTTAGTTTCTCATAGTGGTGAGCGTATCAGAACTCTACTGCAAAATCTTTAATGTCCTAATCTAACTCATTTTAGATGGTATAAAGATTTTTTTTAAAATAGAGTAATACAATTAAGTGATGCAAATTCTGCACACGGGAAATCAAAATTTATTGATGGTCTTCCTAATCTGTTTGCAGAAAAAGTTAGACGACAAATGAGGAATAATAATAATGGAATTATACCATACAGTGATTTTACTTAAGGTAACTTATTTAACGCATGCATTCAAGAGGGGTTATCACTTTGTAATGACTTAAAATTAAAAAATTAATTAAAATCTCAAAGGTTATCTGAGAGAAAATAATTAAGAGAATTTTGTAGCCAATTCGCTATGGAAACTATTAAACCTCCAGATACTAATAAACATTTCTCTAAAGAGAAATCTTACAGAAAGAAGAGTTATTCTTCTAAAAGAAAATATTATAAAGATTTTTCTGAAAAAAGATTTCCTACAAAGAAAAAATAATTCTAAAAAATAAAAGTTCTAATAAAAATATTAAGTGTTTCAAATGTGGCAAAGTAGGCCATTATTCGAATAAATATTATACTAAACAAAAGATCGATATGATTGAAAATGAAGTGTTAAAAAAGACTCTATTAAATATCATGATCAACTCTGATTATGAATCTGATTCATCTAGTGATGAGTCTCTGAATTATGATACTGATTGTGGTACTGATTGCAATTGCAAAGCATGTATCACTAATAGTAAAGCAGATTATTTAAGTCTATTGTTGAAATGAATAGTCTCTCAATTAATATATTAACCAGTAATAATAAGAAAGAAATTCTAGAGTCACTATTGACTAATGAACTTAGCAAAAATATGGAAGCAAAGATTATAGAAATCTCACAAGAAGATAATAAGGAGACGTCTCCTAGCTTCACTACGTATACTATGACAAGGGTCTTAGCCCAAAGAAAAGGGAAATATCCTAAGACTGTCTATATTAATGATCTTCAAAAAGAATTAAAAACTTTGAAGAAAGAAATCAAAGGGTTAAATTCTAAAGATGAAATAACTCAGCAAAGGCTTACTCTCATTGAACATGACGTTATATCCTACAATGAAATTATCCTCAATAGAGAAATGAACGAACATTCTCGTATAGATAATCCTCATAGCAAGAATGAGGATGAAACTTTAGATCAACAAATCTAATCTATTTCTATGAAACACAAAAAATCTATTGATAATTCTATTCTATCATAGATAGATCATTTTATTACCCATAAATGGTATATAAAAATTGATCTAATTATCAGTAATGAATCAATGATTTATAATCTTACAGATTTAGTTGACATTGGGGCTAATTTGAACTGTGTCAAAGAAGGAGTTATTCCTTTAAAGTATTGTGAATGCACTTCTCAGACTTTGAGTGCGGCTAATAAAAAAATTCTTACAACACCTTTCAAAGTTACAGATGTTCATATCTGTAAAAATAAAGTTTGTATTCCCTTACACTTCATAGTTGTTAAAGAAATATCATAGCATGTAATTCTAGGAACTCATTTTCTAGAAAAACTCATGACAATAAAAAAAAATAAGCAAGAGATATCTACTTGCTACAAGAATAAAATATTACATTCAAATTTATCACAAATCATGTGGTAAAATTTTTGAATAAAATAAAATAAGTTGATCTGAAAGCCAATCAGATAAACTTTATCAAAGAAGAAATTATTCAGTTATCAACTTCTCTCCAACTTGAGAAATTTGATACTAAAAATAAAATAAAACAAGTTGAAGACGAATTCATACGTCAGACTTAAAGTAATATTTCTAATGCCTTCTGGGATAGAAAATAACATATTGTTTCTCTTCCTTATGAAGAAACTTTTAATGAAAAAAATATTCCGACAAAGGATAGACCTTGTCAAATGAACAATAATTATCTTGAATTATCCAAACAAGAAATCAAAGATCTTCTTAATAAAAAACTTATTAGAAAATCTTACTTTTTATGGAGTTGCACAATATTTTATGTTAATAATAATGTTTAGAAAGAAAGAGGGGTTCCAAGGTTTTTCATTAATTATAAACCTCTTAATACTGCTCTTAAATGGATTAGATATCCTATCCCCAACAAAAGGGATTTGCTCAACAGAATTGTTAGGGAATTTTTTTTTCAAAATTTGATTTAAAGTCAGGATACTGGCAAATTCAAATTAAAGAGAAAGATAAATACAAAACCACATTCACAGTCCCATTTGGACATTATGAATGGAATGTTATGCCCTTCGGCTTAAAAAATGCTCCTTCTGAGTTCCAGAATATTATGAATGAGATATTTATTCAATATTCTTCTTTTATACTCTCATATATTGATGACATATTAATATTCTCTAATACTATTGAATAAAATTTTAAGAATTTAAATATTTTTAAATATTTAGCTATAAAAAATGGTCTAATAATATCCGCTTCTAAAATAAAATTATTTTAAATTGAAATACGATTTCTAGGACATAATATTGTTAACAACACAATTTCCCCATTGACGGGAGTATCGAATTTGCTTCAAATTTTTTTGATAAAATCACTGATACTAAATAGCTACAGAGATTTCTGGGAGCCCTTAACAATGTAGCTGACTTTTATAAAAATATTGTTATTGACACAAAATTTTTGTATAAAAGACTAAGGAAAAATTCAGTTCCTTGGAGTAGTAGTCATACTAAAGCTATTCAGCTTATTAAGCAAAAGGTCAAAAGATTACCTTGCTAACATTTAGCCAATCCTGATTGGTTTAAAATTGTTGAGACTGATGCCAACAATATTGGCTATGGGGGTATTCTTAAATAGATTGATCCCAATAATAGTCATGCTATTCTTATTAAATATCATTCTGGTAAATAGGATAAAACCCAAATTAATTACTCTACGATAAAGAAAAAATTTCTTTCTATTATCCAATGCATTCATAAATTATAAGATGATTTATAAAATAAAAAATTCTTACTTCGAATAGATTGCAGTTCTGCTAAATCTGTTATTAAAAAGGATGTTAAGAATCTTGCCTCTAAATAAATTTTTGCTCGATGGCAAGCTGAATTAGTAGTATTTGATTTTGATATTGAATTTATTAATGGTAAGGATAATTCTTTTCCACACTTTCTAACTCGTGAATTTTTACAACAAGATGTCCAGCCAAGCTAGAGGGAGAGGCAAGTCTAAGGGGACATTACGTCCTCAGCACTCTTTCGCTCATCAAAAAATAATTGGCAATCGGCCTACTGAAGCTGGATCCAGCTCCAATGCCAGAGGCAAACAACCTTCCAATAGAACACTAAAACCTTTTCGTACAAAGAAGCAATGGAAGTTGAGTCCATCTTCTCTGAGAAGCTAAATTCTGAAGATATTATCAAACTCGATAGGAGTGATATTTCTCTTGTGAAGGATCCATGAAAACTTCATAAATGATATCTCGAAGGCAGTTTTATTCCAGTTACGGGCAAACCTGTCAACATTTATGAAGGTATTTTGATCGCCACAAAATCCATAACTATGGAACATTATAATAAACCACATTCTCTGAAAGTGGATTACAATAAAGTTATCATAAAAATATTCTCACACCACAATCTTGGGACTACATCCTAACAGGGAACAACAACTCTCTAAGGATAAAGTTATTGTTCGTAGCTATAATTATTGGGATTATATACAAGCATTTTATAACTTCTTATACTATGAGAATTCCAAAAAGACCCATTCTTGGTTCATCAGGATTTGTCCTGAAGTTCTTCAGAGCGAAATTCCTTCATGGTTTTACGACTGGTGGGTCAAGCTAGGAGCTACCTTGGAAATTCTTCCAAATCCTATTAAGGAACAATTCTCTAAATGGATTCTCTCTTATCCTCGTTGTCAAGAGGATCATATTTTTTGGAGGGGAGAGTACATTCTATTACTTTGTTCAATTTCAGATTCTATATATTTTTTGTTGGACTATTAAATATAAGTTTGATTCCAACAATATACCTATTTTGTCACGAAAATTCTTTATGAAATGGTGGCAGAGAATTGATGAAAAGGATAAACTGATAGAAATTATTGCCTCTATCAAAGAGAATGAAGCTCATATGGACAAGAAAGTCCAGAAGGAGATCTTCGGTGATAATACTATCACCAAGTTAAAGGAATCCTTACTCAGAAAGAACCCTCGCATATCTGAGGATGAATTAAAGATGAAATACTTTCAATTCATGAAAGCATAATTCGTTGCAAATTTTAATATGGATATTTCAAGTAATACCTCTGAGGCCAACCTGGAAGATATGACAGCTGATGAATTCTATCAGTCGATTACCACTACCCAGTCTAAAGAAGAAAAATAATTTCTTTCGCTTTTGTGGGTCCCGTCTTTTTTAATCACAGGCAGTTGGCTTTTACAACTTTATGTTAGTGGGTTCTCCACTTATTAGTTGCGTTGGACGTTCATGCTTCGAACAACTATTAATGTCATGCCCTAGTTCCAAATATAAGGAACTGAGCCACGTGGCAATGGCCAACGGGTACACTTCAAAGGGCATCCCAATCTAATGGACCCGACGGAGTGCACCTAAGCTGTAAAGTACAATGATAAAACCCATCACATGACACAAATACAGTAAAACTAAATCTTATCCACAGACATCAGACATATAGAGCACATAGAGAAGAACATAAGTACTAATATGCAAAAGGAAAATAACATGGGAAATATATCATAGTACAAATACGAGAAGAGGCACACGGGAACAAACCCGCTAAAACAAATACTGAAATGAAGGAAAACAATAAGATAACTAGGAACGGTATCTGAAAGCTAGATAGTAATACCGTCCCTGGGTAAAGTCACTACCAGAGATCAAACGAAGTCCTCGGGAAGGATCTTGACCTCTGCACCAGGTGCCGATCCTGGATATACATCCGGTTTGTACTCCTCCGGGTAGTCCTCCTCGCCTAAACCTGGAAGAGAACCAGGTCCTCAGAGGGACATAATAAGGTACAAAAATAGCATGCCATAGTATAACAGAAAGATGCAAGTGCAACGCCGGTGTAATCTAGCATAACCACCTAAGTGAGACATAACTTTGAAGATAATGTTCGACGCGTGGGCTGTCCAAAATAAAATCGTAGCTCCGAACACAGAGACAGACGGGGCGTACCGTAGCTCCGAGCACAGAGTCACACAGGTGATACTACTACTTCGGATACAAGAACACTATATAAATAGGACATATACATATATATAGCGCTTGCAGAGGAGCCCAAACGTCTAGCAATTGTCTTCCCCTCCCAAAGCGGTTAACGAGTGTTCGCTGAACCTGAACCTCTATCTAACAGTCTCGTCATACTGAAGTAACTATCAACAATCATGACCCTAAAGTCGTCCCAGATTTCGGTCATGCTGACAGTATCAGGATACAGGAAATCTGGCACGATGACAGTGTCTGAATGTATCCTTGGGTTATGATGTAACCAAGTATGTCCATCCAGGTATTGTGAACGTCTATCAATCGTTACCAGACGTTATCGACGAACGTTTGCACCCGGTTATGACCCGGACGTGAAGTAACGATTCTGATCCAAAGCGCGCACATTGCTTATAATAAATAAATAGAAATCAGGTAACTGAGATACAGGGTGGCAAGGTATACTTGCCTGGATCCGGATGCTGAAGATGGGTCTTCGGTACAACATCCAAGTCCGCGGGTCCCGTAGTACCTAGAGACGAGATACAAGCTCAATCAATAAACTATCACGAGACAAAAATAAGAGGTGACACACATCTAGCATAGGCTACAATCTTTGTTACAAGCTCACATAGACACTAAGCTAGAGGGTTGACCACACTTGACTAAAGGTACGTTACATCTAATACGATCAATCACCAATATAATATCATCAGAATAATCCTCAATCTCCTATATTTATCATAGTATTTTCCAGTAGTTCAAGCCATGATCATCCTCATATTTTACCCTGGTATTCACAGACGTTATCGTGCATGTTTAAATATATCATCCTCGAATAAAATAATTATTAATTATTTAAACCCTCGATTATAAAAACCTTTAATTAATTATTTGAACATCCTTTCACATATACATAGCTACTCCTCTATCATTTTATTATTAGTTATCAAGTCCTCAACCAATGAACAACTTACGATATCAAAACACATTTCCTAATTATAAACATTCTCTTCGATACCTACCAAGAATGCATATAACATAAACCATAGAACTCAATGTAGCATTCACCAACCCTAAAACTCAATATAGCATCATTCACAACCCTAACCCTAACTAGGTATATTAACAAATAAACAATACTATACTTTCCGTAATACAGTCCCGCACATGAAGCAGAATATATATATATATATATATATATATATATATATATATATATATATATATATATATATATATATATATATATATATATATATATATATATAAGAAGAAAAAATATGTATCCTATAGGAGATTCATAAAGATAGACTTGAATCTAATTCTAAATCTAATCATAACTTAATATCATCTTCAAACTCATGATGGGTCAAACAATATGAGTTTGTCCAATAGAAACTGAAATTGCGGTGTGTGGTGTGACTTTTTAAAGAAATATGTACTGGTCAATGAAGGTCAGATGTAGTAGAGAAATAATTCCTGCCAAAAAATGCTCACGGACAATATGACAATCAATCTCAATGTGCTTTATCCATTCATAAAAGTAGATTGTTTGTAATCTGTATAGCACTCTTGTTATCAGGTCCTGTAGAAGTAATTCCCGTATCAGAGTGCATTCTAAGTACATAAATATTCTCCCTAGTGGTGGAAGCCATAGCTCTGTACTCTGTCTTAGTAGAAGAATATGCAACAACGAATTATTTCTTACTTTGATATGAATCAATAAATTGCCAAAAAATAAACATAGTCCTGTAGTAGCTCATTTGGTGGTCAGATCTCCTCACCAATTTGCATAAAAAATGCTCGAAACTATAGAGTAGATATAGAAGACATGAATAATGAGTGCATAATAGAGCCGTGATGATATCGAAGAATCTAGAGTAAAGCACCATAGTGAGTTGATCGAGGCGTAAAAATGAACTGGCTAACAATACTAATTGTATGAGAAATATCTGGTCCGGTCAAACAAAGATACACAGGTTGACCCACTAGTCGTCTATAGGTAGTAGGATTTGTGAGAGGATCATCATCTGTGGGGCGAAGCTTTAAATGATGCTCCAAAGGAGTATCAACTACTCGACTATCTGATAGACCAGCAAATGAAATAATCTATGAAATATATTTTTATTGAGAAACAAGTATCCCTCTCTTACCTTGTGTAATCTTGAGTCCAAAAAAATAATGAAGATAGCCAAGGTCCTTCATCTGAAACTGCTAATAAAGGTACCTCTGAGTAGCTGTACTCCCTGCCAAATCATCGCTTGTCAAAATCATGTCATCCATATAAAGTAAAAAAACTCGCCCATGTGGATATGACCGTACAAACAAAAAGTGATCCTGCGAACACTGCTGAAAATCTGCCTTACGAATAACACTATGGAAATGCTTAAACCAAGCTTGGAGAGTTTGCTTGAGACCATCGATAGCACGATAAAGACGACAAATATGTCACGACAGAATAGAAAGACCTGGAGGGGCTGCATGTAGAAAACCTCGGATAAAGAATTGTAAAGAAATGTATTCTTTACATCCATTTAATTGAGTGGCCAACAACGAACGACAACTACAAGTAGTAATATACTAACTGTGGTCTTATGAGCATCAGGGACAAAGGTCTCATCATAGTCAATCACATACTCCTACATAAAAACTGAGTAACAAGGCAATCCTTGTGTTGCTCAATGGACCCATCAGGTCGATACTTGACCTTGAATACCCACTTGCAACTAATAGGCTGAACCCTATTTGGGTGTGAAAAAAATTTCCTAAGTATATGTCTACTGAAATGCTCGAAACTCCTCTGCCATAGCCTCCTCCTACTCAGGGTACTGAATATCCTTTTGATAAGAACTGAGCTCTCATGTAGTATGAATAACAGTAAGAAAAGAATGGAACTGTGAAGAATATGAGACTAAGATGACAAAACCAAACTTGTCCGGTGGACCGAAATAGTCATGAGTAAAATGAGTAGGAGGTCGATAAATACGTTAGGACTGGCTGAGAGATTATGATGGAGGCATAGTTGGTAGAGAAGATGGTATGGCAGAGATTGGTGGAATAAGTGAAGGATCATCATAAGGATGCGATAGAGGCATCGTAGAAGGAGCTGTACCGGGAGAGGGAAGAAAATGAGTAGGGTCAATGGAAATACTAGACGATAAAACTAGAGAAAATAAGAAATAAACATCTAGGTAGAACAATAAAATAAGGAGAGTCCTCTAGAAATATGACATAACGAGATTTACAAAGACGACGAACCAATGGATCATAACAACGATATCCCTTATGCTCGAAACTAAAATCGAGTTAGACACACTTAGTTGATCGAGCTGTCAGCTTCGTGCGCTGAGTCAAAGGAAGAAGAACAAAACAAGTATACCCAAAAGTGTGAAGCATACTGTAATCAGGAGGATACAAAAAAGACACTTATTCGGTATCCGACTAAAATAAAAGAAAGGAGTAATATTGATAAGATTAATAGAGGTAAGAATGTATTCTATCCAAAACATTTAAAAAATATAAGAGGATAACAAGAGAGCATGAGGGAAAAGTACAAACAAATTTCTTGCCTCGCTCTACAGCTCTCCCAAAGGTGACCTGGCTTCTTACAGAAATGACAAGTCTGTTGTGTCTCTCTCGGAGGCTGCTGCTGATCCTGCTGAACATGAATCGGTGCCTGGTACTGCTATTGATACTGAGTCTTCCTCGGTTGTTCTTGAATATGGGGACGCTTGGCCGGTCCCGTGCTACCACTTGTATCTCCAGAAATATTGTGACTCCTCTTAAGCCTGAGATCCAGATTCTCTTCTGAAATCTGGGCATCTATCAAGATATCCTCAAAGGTAGCAGTACGAAGACCAGAAATGCGCGACCTAATCTCTCTCGTCAGCCCCTTTCTAAACTTTCGGGCTCGATCTCCTGGGTCCCGAATCATAGACGATGCAAAATGGCTCAATCGACAGAATTTTGTGGCGTACTCGTCGACCGACATGTTCCCTTGGACCAAGTCATGAAATTAACTTTCCAAAGCTTCCAAGGCCACATCAGGAAAGAACTTCTTCTTGAAAAGCTCCTTGAAGGTCTCCCAGTAAGTCCTTGTGTAGTGAGTCTTGGTTCCGTACGATACCACATGAGTGCGATATCGAACATTTGACTACCGGCCGCCTCTATCTGCAAGCTCTCCGGAATCTGGGCCAATCGCAGGCTCCTCTCTATATCCTCTAACCAGTCATCAGTATAGAGTATTCCTTTGATACCCTTGAAATCTTGAGGCATCATCCTCTTGAAGTCTACTATAGTACATGATCTCTGCTATTGTTGCTGGCCAGGAAACTGCTGGGCAACTCTCTCAACTGCCTACAGTGCCATCTGGTGAGCGTTCTCTATGCTCTCTCTCATCAGCTATGTCTGTGCCTGGTGCATCTCGGCTTGCATACTCTGAGCCTTAGCTTGAACTCGCTGAGCATCTGTCGTCACTCTCTGGGCATCTACCATGCCCTGGATCAAGGTAAACATCTGTGTCCCATCAACGGCCATACCTTCGGGAAGTGGAGTTGGTGGAGGAGGAAGGTTGTCTGTTACAGCTGGGGCAACCCTCGAAACAGGTGGGAGAGGAGGAACTCCAGATGTCTGTCCATCAGGTGGAGAGGTGGCAGACCCCTCTGAAGTTGATGCTCCCACTCTCATAGATCTTGTCTTCGGTGGCATCCTGAAGGCAAACTGAAAGAATCAATTAAGGCAATAGATACGATATCATCAAGGAAGGACAGTAAAAATTCTAAGGGAAGCAATATTCAGAAGAAAAATAAGGATAACAAGATAAATAGATTGGCAATGTTCCTAGTTGTGATTGAGTATTCGTTCTCATCCTAGTATGTTATATCCTAGATCCTATCGCAGGCTCGTAGTAGTATAACTAAGTCGTGACACCACCACTACATCGCTCTAATTGGAAGTATGACCTGCATGGGGCATGAGTACGTGGGTACGTCCAGCCTACGCTGTAGCATCGGCGGTAGAACGATGTCTAGGTCACAACACTATCTAATCAATATCACACGAATATCAAACTCCATAAGGAGACACAGATATCACAATATAATATAAAAAATACTCAATCGCATAACTAAAGCACGATAAGATAGCGAAGAAAAATAAATAATCAAAATACAACACTAGTCTAAATAGAAATAATCTAACTCAAACAATAACATCCAAGTCTCAAAGTATGTCGGAAACAAATCCGGTACCAAAACTGCTAAAATAACTAACTAAATAACTAATGATCCCGGCTAGACCTCCCGGGAATCACACCTGTGCTACAAAGTCCAAGGCTGCAACTACTCTCCCTGTGGTCCATAATATGTCGGACACCAGTCCTCTAAGGCGCAGTCTGGAAAAATATTTTCAGTCAGGATGGAGCGAAGTACAACCCAAATAACAGTTTAAGTTAATTGATAAGGACTATAAAAAAATAAATAGATGATGCTATATACTGAGAGAAACAATAAATAGATGCAATGACAATAGTAAAAAGAACAGACAATAGGTAATATGGCAATATGGTACAGTCAGTGCATATATGAAATCAAGAGAAAGAGCTACAATATCATATACGGGGTGATGTAGTATATGAACTAAAATTGGAGAACTGTAACTATTCAAAGTATTTGAAATAGTAGTTTCAAAATGTGATCGGCTTGGGAACTTGTTCGATAGCTACATGGCCTGGCTAATCATACGTGAGGTGTATGATTAACACTATCAATGTCTACACTTGTACGATAGGGATTTGATCACATCTCTTACTAGTAATTTTTCTGCCCCCAACTAGTACTGTGGATCCAACCATGACACATCACGATACACGATCAATGTCCAATATATCATGCACAATGTCTAATATCAATGTCTAATATCAATGTCGTGTACAATGTCAATACGATAACCAATGTAATATCTCATGACTAAAGATTCAATCTATATACTAGTCCGTGTAGCACAATGTCAAGAATCAGATGTAACATTTTTAAATACTTGAATTATAAAAATTAATAAATAACAAAAATTATCAGAGAATGTACTCGCTTGGGGTCCTTAGCTAGCAATACCAAGTCCTGCTCCTGAAGTCTCGCAGAACAATCCAATGGTCCTATATACATATAATATAGTACAATACAGTATCAGCCATTTTACTAGCACATACACAACTATAATTATACTGAACTCAGAGGGTACGCTAGGGGTGACACGGGTCATCTAGCAGGGCAGTGTGTGTCTAACTGCACGGGTGTCAAGTCTGAAATTGCTGCTCAAACTCAAACAGTCAAACACTAACACAAGTCTCGCCAGTACGTCAGTGTACATACGACAGACAGATCACTAATACTCAGGGTCACATGGTCATGCAATTACGGAATATCCGTAATAACATTAGGGTCTCACAGCATATATATAAATATATTCATACTAATATAGTATTTAATTGCTACACAGTATATACACATACTAAAATATACATATATAAATATACCAAATTGAACAATATATATATATATATATATATATATATATATATATATATATATATATATATATATATATATATATATATACACCAAATTGAAGAATATATGCATACGCGTAAGTATACGTATACGAGTTCGGGTTATTTGCAGGGTCTCTTGAAATCAACATCTAATGAGTTTGTCATAACACGACACGCTAACATCCTATCATCATTCACGTACATATACACAAATAAATCACAAGAGAAATACTCCTCACCTTGGCCTCGGCGTGCACGTGCACGAGATCGACGATGACGACGATAATGACGATGATGACGATGACGATGACGACGATGAGGTTGATGTTGATAATGATGATGATGATGATGATGATGATGATTAATGTGAGGATGATGATGATTATTAGGAGGAGGCAGGGTCAAGGGTGTTGCCGGATTCGTCGAGGAGGGTGAGAGGAAGTCATCGACGGGATGGAGATGGGTGGTCGGGCGTCAAGCCGAGAGGGGCTGCTGCTGGTGCTCAGTTCAGGCGGAGGGGGTGACTAGCAGCGGGGATAAGTCGAGGAGGCTCAGGCGAGTTGCACGACGGTGGTGAAGTCGTCGTGCTCGGTTGTCAATGGCGGTTCAGGCAAGATATGGCCGAAAAGGTGAGAGAAGGAGGAGAAATTAGGGAGGAGAGGTGGTTTTGGTGGGGACGCTGCTGTCGAGGGGATCGGGATGAGGAGTCTGTTGTGGGCAGTCGGGTGGTCTGCTGGCTCCGACGGAGGGGTTGTAGTGGGGGAGTTCGGGATGGCCGGGAAGATGGCGGCGGGTCGAGATGGCCGGGTCCAGCGGGGAGGAGTTGGCTCCGGCGGGACTGGCTGCTCCGGTTAGCGAAAACAGGGATAGAGGAAGAAGATGCACAGGAGATGGGAAGGGGAAGGTCGGCTGAATAGTTTTAGGGATGGGAAAAATAAAAGAAAAGAAAGTTATATATATATATATATATATATATATATATATATATATATATATATATATATATATATATATATATGTGTGTGTGTGTGTGTGTGTGTGTGTGCAAAACTAGGGTTGGTGTTGAGGTTGACCTAGAAAGGTGGGCTTAGTCAACATCCTCCTTGGGATTGGGCCTTGGCTTGTCATGTAGGTATTGGAGGGCTAGGATTGCATTGTTTAAAAATGGATGGCTAGGATTGCATTGTTTGAAAATGGAGGACCAAGGTTCAATGTGGGTTGATGTTGAGTGTTACTGTCACGCCCTAGTCCCAAAATGACGAGGGACTGAGCACGTGAGCAATGGCCAGCAGCACGCACCGATGGACAACCCAATCTAATGGATCCATCAGGACATGCTTAAGCTGTAGTCTAGCAATAATATGTTACAAGTCTCAGGTATTTCTAATCTCATCCACACAATAAACACAGATTAATTGCCAGAAATAATGCAATGGAAATAAATAAGCAATATCAAATAAGTGTCTCGGGAAACAAATCCGAGAATTATTCTGTTACATTTTAGAAGCAAGACAGGAAATAAAATACTGAAATAGAAATACTGTGTATATGAAGCCGGTGCTCAGGAGAAGTCTTCTGCAACTATCTCGTCTTCGGTTCCGGGTTCTGCTCCAAGGAATGCTCCTGTACCGTACACCTCAGGGTAGTTCTCTGCTGCTATACCTGGGGACATAGTCCATTCCAGGTCCTCAGGGGATATAACAAGGTACAGAAAATACAAGCCAAAACATATGCAGTACAGCATTAAAATAAACAGCAGGGTAAATATGTAAACCAGCTAGTGATATGCAAGTGAGAGTTTTAGTCATACTCAGGCTGAGACTACTACAGGATCAGTGTCGAAGAAACCATAGCAGTATTTTCTCGACAGGGCCAGTAAGGAACCAAAGCTCTGTATCAGAGTCTAAGACACCGCCAGATAAAAGTATTTATATTATATTATATTTAGCCTTGATATGATAATACTCTTCCCACCCCATGTAATCTCACGTCACAGTTCCAGAATATATCAGGTACAAGTCACGCAAGTTTGAACTAATGCAATGAGTCAGGCTAGAATATAAGCATGTAAACTAGAAATGACATGAAAATGTAGCCTATACGGAATCACCAGGTATATCTCAGGCAATTCCGTCACATGAAGAGTATCAGGTGTCCTGGGTTGAGCAGTTAAACAAGTTCACATATGAAGCTACAGAAATCAAGTAAAATACTTTAACCAGAATTATCTGAGAATTTGGCAAGCTTTACTTGCCCACTGATGTATAACTAAGTCTAGGAGCTAGGTAGCAAAGCTGCAAGTTTTGGCAAGGTACACTTGCCTGTGGTTCCGGCTCTGATTGCGGCTCTGACTTCGGTTGGATTTACAGGCGGTACTCCGGTTGCTGAAACAAACATCACCATCAGATCCATAAAATATCAATCAGCTAGAAACGCCTGTCCTTGGGTCCAATTTGGAGACAAGGGCAAAAACGGCAGTTTCGGGCCAAAACGGGGTCCACCGGTGGGCCCGCTTTGCACCGAAAAACGCGTCCGGGTCAAAGGTCTCCAAATTCACCAAACTTAGTGTCAACAGGTCAGGAACGCTGATACGAACCCAACGAAACTTTCAGATTCGAATTCCGATGAGCCGATCACAAAATCGCCCGTCGAGCGGGGCCTGTGGGGCCCACGACACGCGATTTCGTCAACGTTCTCAGAATCGAACCAAACTTGACCCACAGGACCAGCGTATTGCTACGAGTTCGATGGCGCAAGTTTTGTCTCGATCCGACGTGTGTGCACGAAGTTAGGGTGAATTCCAGAAAAGTCGGATACGGGACGATGTCCGCGGATACGCGTTGATTCCGGTGTGCACGCACACCCGAATCAGCTTCTGCGAAATCCCACCCATCCGTATCGACGACGAGCACGTATCTGTGAAGACCGTGCGCGACCAAGTCATCCCGTTTGGCGGAGCGTACTCAGTTCCGGGGTGAAACAGGGTTTGATTTTTCCTATTTTTGGATCGCGGTGTGCGATCACCACAGGACGCGATGCCCCGAACAGTTTATTCGGACACCGAGAGGGTCATACAGGCTTCGCAACGCAATTTACTGAATCGAAAACAGAGCTACGAGGCGAAAGTTACACGCACCTGAAGGGGACCCAAAAACAGGGTCGAATCGTGTCCGACACGTGTCCGACTCGTGTCGGACACAAGGACCGAATTAGGGTTAGGGTTAGGGTTTTTCCCCTGGCCGACGGCGCTGCGGCGGAGGGCGGCCGGTGCTCAGGCGATGAGGGTCGGGGACTCTGCGGCGGAGGGCGGCGCGGCGTCCACGGCGGCGCTGGAGGCGGCGCGGCGGCGCGGGGAGAGGGCTGGGCGCTGCTGCTGTGCTTGACGGAGGAGGGGGAGAAGGAGGCGGCGCGGCGGGCTCGTCGTGGTGGTGGGGGGGGGGTCGTGGCGGTGGTCGGCACGGCGAGGGCGGCGGCGTCGTGGGTCGGTGGCAGCGGTGGAGAGCGGTGGCTGAGGGTGGAGGGGGTTAAATAGGGGAAGTGAGGGAGAGGGGCGCCGGGCAAGGCGGAGCGAGGGCGTCGTGGCGGGCAGCGCGGCGCGAGGCGGGCGGAGCGGCGCCGGACGCGGCGGTGGACTCGGTCGTGGGGGAGGCCGGGTCTGGGTTGCGGGCACGGGTCGGGTTCGGGCAGACCCGACCCGACCTGACCTGGTAGGGCTGGGCTGGGCTGGGCTGGGTTTGTTGGGCTGGGCTGGGCTGGGTCTGTTGGGCCGGGCTGGGCCGGCCCAACGGTCTGGGTTAAAAATAAAAAGAAAATAATAATAATATTAATAATAATAATAATAAATAATTATCAGTAAATTAGTTAATTAATTAAATAAATAATAAAATACTTTTTAGGCATTTAAAAATAGGTCCGGGGTCCGATAAATTCCAGAAAAATTGCCCTAAGTCCAGTTTTTCATTTTACATCCAAAAATATTATTTCCATAATATTTTAATATTTTTTATTATCATTTAAAAATCATTGAATAATTAAAATCCTGTTTTTAAATTACAGAAAATTCCCAGAAAATTCCAGAAAATTGTGAAAAATCCAGTTTTTAAAATTTTAAAAAAAAATCAGGGGGTTTACAGTTACACACTCCAAAAATTTATGGAAAATTTATATGAAGAAAATTGGGGTTTCTTCATGTGTTGGTCCAATGGGGTGTGGGCACCTCAATGCACTTTTACATAAAAGTGTCCAACAATTGAAAAATTGCACAAGGTGGGATTTTGGATTTATTTAATTAAAATTAATATAATTGGTGTTCTGAAATTAATTGGAAGTACATGGGGCTAAAATTAGGTGGAACACAAGTGTCATGAATGTAGTAGACTCAGAATAGAATATTGTCATAATTTTGGTTGCTTAGAATGGGTTGAGATTGTGTCTCCAATTTCGATTGGAACGCACAAGGATACAAAGTTAGATTTATTTGGAATTAAATAATGACGTCTAAGACGAATATTTTGCGACTAAAATGAAGCACAAGAGAGCATTTTTATGAGTTACACAAAGGTCAGAATGAAATGCGGGCATGTCTAGGACAAGGGTGTGGAATTTGTTGGAAGACAAAAGCTAGTGTAGCGCTCCAAATATCGAAGCAATGGTAAGGTACAATAATTAAATAAAATCACAATGATAAATTATAACCCTAAATAAATAAATCCCGAAATAATACAAATTAAATTCATAACCCTATATTTCGGTCAGGGGTTCATCTAGTGGGCTTCTAGGTCCATTCTACTAACTCAAACATTAAGGAACACTATATATATATATATAGTGTATATATATATATATATAAATACACATATCATGAAATTATTTAAATTAAATACACACAATACTTATAATATATAAAATGACAAAAATATCCCTATTTCAGAATGTGTTAGTGACAGAATCATACTATGATACTCATGTGATACACTTCTCAAACACCATGGTGCACCACCAAATCATATGGAACATAATTAATATATGAAATATAGCTAAAATTTAATAAAATTAAGTAATACAAATAAATTTATAAGAAATGGACACAATGGAGCACTAATATAAAAAAATTACCAATTCAATCAAACCGTATCATGGCGTATAATGATGCGCAGTTTCCGTATCCAATTGTGGACACAAGGAGACCAACATACAACCAATTAGACACTAATAATCCTAATGAGGACACGAATCACTTATATGAGGGACACAATTCAATTTTTTTTCAAATTGAGCCTAAAACTCAACATTCCTCATGACACAAGCATAGATCTACCAATTAGAAGGCCTATAACACCTAGATCTATCATTGGAGATTCAATTTCAACCATGAAAAGGTTCCTATAGGTCCAAGGGGTGTTCCTAACCCTGAATTTGATGAAAATAAAAGAATTACCTAGTTTTTGTCTAGCTTCTTTAAAGAACTCCGAATTTGGACACGAGAAAAGACGAATCAGACACGATCCACCAATATTGGGATTCCTTTTCAAGCTTTCTCAAGTGTTCCAAGCTCCTTGATCTCTAATGGAAGAAGAATGAAAGCTTTTGGTGGAGAAATGAGATTGTAATTCAAATTCTAGATCTAGAAATTGGAGAAAAATGAAATGGGTGTTGTATGGAGAAATGGAGGGAAAGTTGAATTTGAATCTCCCTCCACTAAGGTCGGCCATATCATAGGCTTGTAATTGGTTTAATTTACTAATTGTGCCACTCTATCATCTAATTTAAATTCAAATTTGAGAGGGAAGAGAAACTAATTAGTTATTCAAGGAATCTCTACAACTAATAGAAAACATTCTCTCCATGACACTAACTAATTAATTCTAATTAGCTTAGCACTAATACTAACACTAATTAATTCTAAGCAATACTACTTAATTCTATACTAATAACTAATATAATATAATAAAATTAGCAACATGTAAAATTATCAAAATATCTCTAAAGTGAAAAGTTGTGGTTACACTAAGGGATTTAGTTGCAAGCTCTAGAATTCTTCAGAGTTTGGTGGAATCCTCTTGAACTTTCATGAGAATTTTCTAACTTTCTAGAAGTTCTAGAATCTTCTTATAATGTATAGGGCTTGAACTTTCTTTTCCTATACGTTTCTTGGAAAGGACTAAAAGTTTCTAGTAAGGCCATTGGAAGCCTATAAATAAGGGCTTTTGATAAGGGCACTGCCCATTTTACTTGGGGCTAGTCCAGGATTGGGGCTAGCCCACAAGAGAGGAACATTTACTCATACTAGCCCAAGTTTATACTTGGGGCTAGCCCAGGTATTTGAAAAGAAACATTCTTCTCAAACCTAGCTTCCCCCCCCCTCAGCCCGACCTTTGCTTTCCCCCCTCAGCCGACCCCCTCCCGCCGGCCTTACTCCGCTGTCCTCCTCCTCCTTGTCGATGGCTCCCAAAGTCTCGAAAGAAGCAAGGTAGAAATCATCATTCTCCTTGTGCTATTGTATTTGAAAAATTGTCCATAAATTATAAGAAATCATCTTGCATGTTGAAAATTTTGAGTTATTTTCTTTCAAATGAGGGCATACTAGTCCTTGGCGGAGTCTAGGATGTAGTTTAGACATAGAAGTCGTTTGGAACATGATTTTAGGGCGTACAATGTCGAGACTGCTCGACATTGTCGAGCAGTTTCGAGCGGGACTGTAGAATTTCCTACAGTCCCATATACATTTAGGACTGTAGGAAATTCGACAGTCCTATATATATATAGGACTGTCGAATTTCCTACAGTCCTAAATATATATGGGACTGTAGGAAATTCTACAGTCCTAAAAGATTAGGACTGTTGAGAAAACAGCAGTCCTGTATACTTACAGGACTGTAGAAATGGCTACAGTCCTGGGAAAAAATTCACTTATTATGTTAAAATAGAAATTAATTTTTGTCTGTATCTTATAGTCATGCCCCTGGAAAGGACACTGTGGATGAAGAAATGAGAAGACGCCCTACTGCGTCGATGCGTAAGGAACGCACAGTTTCGCAAGGCGTGACTATCCGCGAGGCCGAGGCACGCCCTGAAGTGAGGAGACGTCCATTGACGAAGAAGATTGCCACAAAGAGACGTGCTCCTCCTAGTTCTTCCGGCTCTTCTTCCTCCTCCGATGAGGACATGCCAAATGTTCCAAATCGGCCTACTGATGGTTCAGGACCTTCTCAGCCTGCAGATAGTCCTGTCGAGAGACCTTCTCAGCCTATTGATGGTTCGGGACCTTCTGAGCAGGCAGATAGTCCAGGCGACACTCGTCCAAACGGTTGCTCTATGTTACCGTCGATTGAAAACCATATTGCATACCAAATATGGAACAATCCGGTAAGTACATTACGTTATGATAAATTTATATATAGTTGTAAGTTCAAAGTTAATTTTACATGGAGGTTTAATTTCATCCAATTGTTGACTTTTTAGGAGAGTGGTCGTTTGTTGACGGTGATCAACCATGGCAAAAAATGCAATACATGGAAGTATGCATTATTGGGAGATGATGTGAAGGCAAAAATCAGTCCCACCGGTCTACAATATCTGGCTAGCAACGCATATACGACGGTGGATAATGCACTGATTTCTGCATTTGTAGAAATGTGGCATCCAGAGACCAACACTTTCCATCTACCCAATGGGGAGTTGACGATTACCCTCGATGACGTCCATCATATATTGGGACTTAGGGTTGATGGTCGTCCCATGCAGAATCGTACTTTTGATGACTCCAGCCTCGACTATTACGACTATATTGTGGATCATGTATCCGGGTGTCTGGGAGTTGATTCCACTAGTTTTACTAGTATTCGAGAATTCAAGAAGTCCTATGGACTTCCTCTAAAATATTTGGAGGAGATATTCGCTGAGACGGCCCCCCAAATTGATAATAGCGATAATGTGGCCCGCGGATATATGCAGTTCATCTTAGGGGCTGTCAGCATTACGGATAAGTCCGGAACGTCCATTAATGCGAAATATCTCATCAATTTGGACAACATTGATACGGTGGAGCAAATTTCTTGGGGAAGCGGTATACTGGCATACCTTTACCGCGAGCTTGGTGCGGCATTCCGTGTGGGTTCGAAGACTATTTCCGGATGCCAGACTCTACTCCATGTATAGATATATCTTTGTCAACTTGTTTACATAAATTCAAATTGTGTTAATTTGTTTTGGACTAATATAATTCCGGTAACGTGTAGGCATGGATATACGAGCACTTTCCAACCTTGCAGCGGGCGAGCCTGAACCGAGGGTATGACGAGAACATGCCTAGAATGTGCCGATGGAAGCCAAGTACGGTAGATGCCAAACGTTCTCACACATTGGCCGCTCTACGGCATGCACTCGAAGAAATGACGACAGAAGAGGTGAATTTAGACCGAATATTGTACTTAATTGGTATGAATTTACTACGTTATGCTAAATGACGTTATGCTACATTTTATGCGGTGCAGATTGTATGGGATCCATACCGTGATTTGCGACAGACTACCCGTCCGTTGCAACCAGTCGCCTTATATCACGGTGTTATCATTTGTCATGAGATCCAGGAGGCTTATATGCCGGATAGAGTGCTACGTCAGTTTGGCTACGTACAAACTGTCCCAAGGCGAACTTTGGAAATGATAACTCCTCCGCGCGGTACAAAACCGCTAAACTATATACCTGCACATTTCAACTGGGTATCGGACTTCTTCACCGAGTGGCAACGCCACGTCATTAGAGATACCGGCCGGCTAGCATCAGTCAATATGGCGGAGTGCAGCGACGACTACCTCGCCTACTACGCCGGTGTCGGACTACCGACCTTGTTCCAACGCGGAGGGGATATTGTGCGTGTACCGTCAGATCTTCCTCCCAAATCGGTCTTATATACTGCACTGGTCAAGATGGTGAGCCTACTTGTAGAGTTTAAGTTTGATATTTGTAACTGTGGCTAACAATTATTTTCATTTTTCATGAATAGGCAAGGAAAGTTAAGAAGTTGGGAAGAAGCCTCGTCAGTTGCCAGGGTTCCAATTATATGACAATCAATGACGAACTCCAAAATATCGACAACGCTGAAGAATATCCTTTCTTGGATACTAGAGAGCAACGCACGAAGAGGCACCATGACGTTTGAACAATCTTTTTGAGTTGTAAAATTGTGAATGTTGTAAAACTTTAAACTATAATTTGACTTGTGACGATTTTGAGGAATTGAGTTGTGAAACTTTAAACTATAATTTTGCGTACTTGTGACAATTTGAGTTAATTTTGCTATGTTGTGACACTATGAGTTTATTTTGCCTTGTTATAACTATTTTTATCTGTATACTGTGCATATTGGTGAGTGAGTTAACTGTATGTTTTTATCTGTATACTGTCAAATATTGGGTTAAAAAACTTTAGGACTGTAGCCATTTTGACAGTCCTAGTGTTAACTAGGACTGTCACATTTGTGACAGTCCTAAAGTTACATATTTCCTCAAAAATGACAGAGAGAAAACTTTAGGACTGTCACAATTTTGACAGTCCTAGCTTAAACTAGGACTGTCACAATTGTTACAGTCCTAAAGTTATATCTTTCCTCAAAAATGACAGAGAGAAAACTTTAGGACTGTAGCCATTTTGACAGTCCTAGTGTTAACTAGGACTGTCACATTTGTGACAGTCCTAAAGTTACATATTTCCTCAAAAATGACAGAGAGAAAACTTTAGGACTGTCACAATTTTGACAGTCCTAGCTTAAACTAGGACTGTCATAATTATTACAGTCCTAAAGTTATATCTTTCCTCAAAAATGACAGAGAGAAAACTTTAGGACTGTAGCCATTTTGACAGTCCTAGTGTTAACTAGGACTGTCACATTTGTGACAGTCCTAAAGTTACATATTTCCTCAAAAATGACAGAGAGAAAACTTTAGGACTGTCACAATTTTGACAGTCCTAGCTTAAACTAGGACTGTCACAATTGTTACAGTCCTAAAGTTATATCTTTCCTCAAAAATGACAGAGAGAAAACTTTAGGACTGTAGCCATTTTGACAGTCCTAGTGTTAACTTGGACTGTCACATTTGTGACAGTCCTAAAGTTAAATATTTCCTCAAAAATGACAGAGAGAAAACTTTAGTAGAAATGCGCAATATACAATCAAAATCTTCATAACTCTTTTCATTACAATAGGTACAACATGTAGTTCAATATACACTTAAACATACATGGATCAACACAATATACATCTTCACATGGGACAGTATCAATCGATTAAAATATCAAAGTAGTCGTCCGACATAATTTTTGGATCCTCCATCTTCATCATCTTCTTATAGGCCGCCATTGCATCCATGTAGGGTGTCGTCCATGCGATCGCTTCCTCAGGTGCGTGTTTATACCAAAGCGTAGAAGGTGGCGGAATAGGAGAATGAGCGATCAACCTTGGGATGACGAAGTATTGTCCGACGAGCCCAATGCAACATAGAGTGGATACTCGGTGTTCGGCCGGGGGGGCACACATTGGAAAGAAAGTATTGTTAATACCATGTGAGATAATTACAATAGGTAACTTATACCTATTAGCGAAGACGTAAGCAGCAGGCGGGACATCCATGTAATGCTCTGGGCCGGTAACTGTTTTCGTACAAGGTATGCCTGCCAACAAATCCCCAACAATTTCTTCGCCAAGTATCTGGCTATAGAAGGCTAGTCGCGACTCCAACTCCTCGTACAGCTCTGCCCTAACCTGTCGCCATCCTGCTTCCACTGAATAGCCTAGTTGTCTTGCTAGTGCATGGTATCCACAGTGGCCATCCGCAGGAACATCATCAATAGACCAAATGAAGTTCCGTATCTCAGGTAGGAATTTATCAATGTATAGAGTATAAGAAACAGAAAAGTTGTCAACACCCTCCGCCGTGCCTGCGTCTATCGTTTTCTGTTTCTTCCCCCTTCGAATAGTTAGCTTAGGAGTTCGAACAACGGACTTTGCCTCCAAACTCCGTTCGATATGTTCAAATAAGGATGGATATCTTTTAGTTGACTCCTCCTCCTTCTTTTTGGCTCTACTCTTTCTTGAGTGTGGTCTTCCCTTACGAGTTCGAACAACGGATGGCTCTTGCAATCGAGTACTTGCCGGGACTGCAATCTCATGGATTTTAAACTCAATGGATCTTCTCTCCGGTTCCGTTGCGCCACACCACCTTGCGTGAAGTAGTTTTACTTGGGGCAACGCAAAGAAATCATCTTGCACTCCCACCGCCGGCATTATCGACAGTTGTCGCCAACGTTGGTCAACAACATCTATTGGAATAGGTTTAGATTCACGACGGTATTCGTTGATTTCATGTGCACACGGAAGTCCGAGTGAATGTCGATATGAACAACCGCAAACCTCGGGATCATAACCCACCGACTTCGACCTTCGAATCTCCTCAAGCAATAACCCCAAGGCCTTGTGAGATACCACATGACTTAAACCATCCAAGAGGTGTTCTTGCTTGTATTCATGCTTTGCAATATTGAGGCTCATCTCAAATGATGCTACAATATCGTTCACCGTGGAAATAGTCATCAAATGAATCGATTGCCAAACAGAGACAAAATTACCGACCGATGAGCGTAGATATCTTTTCAAACATGAGTGTGCCCCTTCGACCCGGTTCGTAGTGATCGTGCCATAATGCTTCACCAGGTTGGTCCATGCTAACACGAATTGCTCTTTATGTGGTCCTAGCCAAGTATCTTTGATATAAGATATGCATGTCGGGTTACTTGGCTCCCACTTTTGTTGGAACATGTACCATGCTGCGTCGTAACTGTCTGTAGTACTTGCTCGCCATACAAGACTCCAATCACTGTAGAATTCTTCGAAGCGAAGCATGTCAATTTTACCGTCCACACTTTCAAATTTTTTCTTGCATTGAGCATGGATATTTCTATTTATATGCCAAGTGCATAGTAGTCTATGCGCATGAGGAAATACAATATCTATAGCATTCATCAATGCATATTCTCTGTCAGTAACAAAAACAGAGGGCTCTTTGTAACCTGTGTAAAGGGATTGTAGTTTCCTCAACGCCCATGTGTAATCCTCTACTGTCTCACTCTTCATAAAACAAAAATCGACTGTAAAGGTTTTTCCCGTAGACGTAAACCCGACAACATGCAAAAGAGGCATCTTGAACTTGTTGGTCTTATATGTACAATCAAGGACCAACACGTCTGCGAAGGACCTAGCCAAATGTGTGCAATCGGGATGAGCCCAAAACAATGAAAGGAGTTCATCAGTTTGTGGATGTCTTCTATGGTACTCCACGTAGTGATGCTCCGCAAGCAACTTCAATACTTGCTGCATCGCCATTCTTCCTTTCATACTATTGCATTTTGCTCTGGCCAAACTATTATAGATCGTCCTCATAGTAGACTTGTTCCCATCTTGTTTTTGTTTGACAGCAGAATAAATCTGTTTCGGTGCAACTCCTGAAAGGTACATTTCTTCAACCAACTTTTTCTCATCCTCCTTCAACCGTGCCACGTAGGCATGACCCGTAAGTGTCCCTGGAATAGGATGATTGTGTCTTCCATTCTTAACTTCGACTATCCACTTCACATCTTCAACATTTACAATCAACACCTTCAATGGACAACCACATTTTCTCGTCCCAACATTTTTCTTAGGGATTTCTTTTTCAACAACACCCTTCTTTTTATGATGCCTAAACACACCTCCTCTTTCGCATCCAAGCTCAAGATATTTTCGGCCCGGCCGAGATCGGATGGATCTTGCAATAACAATAACTACGTTATGTCGTCTCCCAACTTCTCTGCACCACTCTAATGCTTCTTCATGGCTTGCAAACTCAATATCCGTTGAGAAAATATCCTCCACATCAACACCAACAGCAGGATGTACCACAATATCTGAACAAGCTTGGTCCTATAACCAATATAAAATTATATAAAAATTAATAACTTCATATAATTATCCAGGACTGTCACTATTTTGACAGTCCTTTTTTAATATAGGACTGTGAAAATTATGACAGTCCTACTTTTACTTAGGACTGTAGAATTTTTGACAGTCCTATATAAATATGGGACTGTGAAATATTTGACAGTCCTATATTTAGATAGGACTGTCTAATGTTTACAGTCCTAACTCGTGACTGTCAAATTAGGGTTCTTGTTTTACGTACCGTACGTTCTTCGGAACAACCACCTTGTACTTCGGAACGTCCGGAGTGCATAATTAATGAATTGGACGATCCGACTTCGTCATCGAACATTTTATCATGCATTGTTCCTACATTTATCAAAATAAACTAAATCTTTTTCGCACATTTGCAAAACTTATTCAAAGTAGGTTGTCGAAGACATACCGGAAGAATATTCCTTGGGGTATCACCAAAGTAAATTACTCCTCCAACCACAACTACCTATTTCCAAATTTAGATTTGGGCTTGGTGGAAGGAGGGTGTCTTAAGTCTAGGTGGAATGCCAAAAGTAGAAACCCATTTGACTTTTATACTTTGGTGTGGGGTAGCCCCAACTAACTAGCAGACTGGCAAACTTGTAATTTTTGGTAAATTTCCAATGGGCTAGCCCAGACTCAAATGTGCAGTGTCCTTATAAATAGGACTGTCACATTTTTAACAGTCCTATATATTTGTAGGACTGTCAAAATGTTGACAGTCCTTCCAAGTTGTAGGACTGTCAACATTTTGACAGTCCTGTGTATTACAGTGGGCTAGCCCCGAGTAACTTTCATGATGGCAAACTTGTAATTTTTTGTAAATTTCCAATGGGCTAGCCCAGACTCAAATGTGCAGTGTCCTTATAAATAGGACTGTCACATTTTTGACAGTCCTATATATTTGTAGGACTGTCAAAATGTTGACAGTCCTTCCAAGTTGTAGGACTGTCAACGTTTTGACAGTCCTGAGTATTACAGTGGGCTAGCCCCGAGTAACTTTCATGATGGCAAACTTGTAATTTTTTCAAATGTTCAAATGGGCTAGCCCCGAGTAAAATGTGCAGTGCCCTTATAATTTTCCTAAATAAGGTGGGAGTTCATTTCCTCCTCACCATCCAAGAAGTAAACTTTCTCTATCATAGTGAAGTTTTTAATATTCCAATCTCTCTCTCTCTCTCTCTCCATATTTCAAATCTCGTCTTAGCGCAATCTAGCTAAGCGTTTGGAAAAGACTTGCTCTCTCTCTCTCTCTCTCTCTCTCTCTCTCTCTCTCCTTAGCAATTTAGCTAAGCATTTGAAAGGCTTACACGGGTTATTGAGGAGAAAGTTCGTGTGCTACACGGATCGAGGTATAGGCAAAAACACTAAGTCCTTGATATATATATATATATATATATATATATAAGTTATGGAAAAGTCATGTATACCATATTTTTGATGATTTTTTCCCTATAAAGATAGAAATGAAGATTGACCAAAAAAAAAATCTTCCATGATATTTATCTTAAAAATGTAATTCATGATCAATAAAGATAAAATCAAATCAATGGAATGAAATACATACGAGAAAGAAACATTAGAGATTGAAAACTAATTTTTTAGATGGAATCACTTATACGTATTATTTGGAGAGAAAAATCATATATAGAGACAGAACAATATTTTTATCTTAAAAATTCATTCCTGAGCAATTCTAATAAATTTTAGTTCAATGGTATTGGATAAGGAAAAGGAAATTTGTTTCTATATATTTTTAGTTTTTATGATTTTGAAGAAAACTGTCGATGAAAGGTCTGTGATGTCGGTTTGTGAAAACTAAATTAAAAAACAGTTGGTGAAAGACATGTACGTTTGCTTAAGAGAAGATTATAGATTATTTCAAAGAGTAAATAATTTTTTATCCATTATTCCTATATTTCATGATTAATATTATCTATATTGGAAAATGGTATAATTGTCAAAATAAATTTGTTGCTGGTCTGAATGAGTGTTCATAGTAAGATTGAGAACACAGTGATTATATCTTTTGTGAAAGGAAGGAAATGATTCCATGGAAGGGCATATCTCTTCACTAATTTAAGTCTTTTCAAAATAATTTTATCTATTATTTATATTGTGTAGGTTTATATCTATATAATGAAGGGAATTGGTATTTTCAGTCAAACTATACATAAATAAAGAAAGAAGGATCACAATTAAGGATAGAAAGTATATCAAATAAAAATATGACAAATGTATGTATCAATAAAAAAAAAAATCTTAAAACTAATAAATAAATATCAAATAAATAATTTTTTAGATGATTAAATGAGAAATAATTCTAGTGTTTTGAATTTTTTTTAATTTATTACTCATATTGTTCAGGTGTAATATCTATATAATGAAGCAAAATTAATTTTTCTATCAAAATATATATGAATAAAGAAGGGTCGCAATAAAAAGATAGAAAGTATATGAAATAAAAATATGAAAAATTTATATATCAATAAAAAAATTCTTAAAGCTAATAAAATATTATTAATTAAATAAAATATTATTAAATGATTAAATTAGAAACAATTTGGAAAATCTAATTATCAACTAGGAGTCCGGGAGACAACTAGTATTATATATCAAAGAAAAAAAAATATTATTAGGGTTTTTTTTAATAGTATAGATTCATGATTAGAGTCCTCAAATTTGTCTTTAGACTTTGAAATATTAATTTTTATCTTTTATCTTTTTCTTTGAGATGTCCATCATGATGCTCGGGACTTTGTCCCCCAACTCATATCATTTTTTATAAATAGATTTTGTCTGTTCCAACTCCTATCATTTTTTATTTCAAAAAAAAAATCACAATTTCTTTTATAAATATAAAAATAATACGTTTTCGTGATTCGATCCAACGATCTTCCGTCCTTTAACCACGAGGGATTTCTTTTTTTCTTTTCTTTTTTGTATAGTTCACTTGGCAAATAATAAAATTTCTTGTTCCATACACTATAATGGGTTATTTTCACTAACTATTCATCAGTTTTGGACTTATTACACAGAGTATCTCTATTTTTAAACTAATTATATAGATCACTCCTATGTTTCATATTTATTATACGGGGTACTCCTACTTTAAGATAAAATAAAATGTTATAACACTAACTATCTATATTTTTATTTTATTTTTTTAAAGGGGTGGATGGTCATTATAATTAGTTTAAAAGTTGGAATATCTCATGTAATAATTTTAAAACTTAGAATTTACACTAACTACTTCTAATTTTCTAATTTTAAAACTTACAAGTAGTTAGTGTAAATAACCCAAATATAATAAACCCTTGTATGTCCCTACACCCCGAAAAGAAAGAAAGAAAGAAAGGATTAGCAAATCAATCCATCCACCCCACCCATGGCTTCTGCTGCTTCCTGTAACCTCCTCCGTCTCCATCTCCCTTTCCCAAATACACACACCCACTCCTCCACTTCCTTCCTCCTCCCCGTCCCCTCTCCTCCCCCCACCGCCACTTCCCTCCTCTCTCCGGCGCCGGCGCTTCCGGTCCGACCGAACCGGTGGTCGAGCCGGCCCTGAAGCAGGCGAACGTGCTGTACTTCCTGGCCGGGTACAACGTGCAGATCGTGGCGGACGAGGAGGAGTCGGAGGAGGCGCTGCTGATACAGGAGTGCAAGCGGAGGAGGTTCAAGCGGAGGAGTGCAAGCGGAGGGAGGTCTCCAAAGCCGGGGTGATACAGGAGTGCAAGCGGAGGAGGTTCGTTTCCCCCTTAATGTTTTACAAATTTCAGTACGACACGACACAAGTTTGGACGCATCAACACGACACAAGTTTGAAGATGAGCATAGCTGAAATGAAAACTAAAAGATAGCAATAAATCTATATTTGTTTCTCATCAAGAAGGCTGAGATGTATGAGTGACGAATAGGCGAGTGAGTGTTTGTGGGGGAGTTGGAGGTGGCACCTATTTAGGACAATATGTGAGAAAAATCGTCTCTGATGGATGGTTTCGACATCAAGGACATGTACATTGTAGACCAATAGATTGCTAATTAGGAGGAGCGATAAGATTGATGCTTACGCGCAAATAAAGGTTATATAAAAAAGGATATGATTTTTTATTAATGTTACATTGGATATTGCCTTTAATGGCTAATGGGAGAAAATTATTGAAACTGCCGACCCATATAAAGACTTTGTTGTCAGTGTTCTAAATCGCGCCCTAGGCGAACCCCCTCTGCCTCGTTTTTGCCATAGGCAGTGGAGTAGGCAGCGGGAGTAGGATTGGCAGGGTAGGTGGAGATGAGGTGGTGTAGGTGGGTGCCTATCTTGGACTGTTGTCAGATTTTACTTTAAAAAAAATCTTGAAGGAAAGAACAAACGTCATAGAGCCCGTCGCTCCACATATTGACGACCAACTCTGTAATCTATACGAAATGAGTTATTTAAGCAAGTTGCCCAACTCAATCTATTGAGAAATAGAATTCCAGCAGTGATACAATAAAGATATATTCCCATTCAGATTATCAGCTTGAAAAACATGTCAAACAATTGGCATATTTGCTATAATAATGACACCCTATTTGCAGATGCTGCTTCAAAAGGCTGATCGCACAAAAAATCAGAAAAGAAAAGCATGATCTTAAATCAAAAAGTTGATTTGATACAGTACAAGCTGAGCCAAAAATGTTTACTAGGTTTTAAATCTAGGCAAACTAGTGGCTTCATAATGACACAATCTGTTACTCTGAAAACCTCTAGAAGGTTGTTGATCTTTATTATCCACTGCAAGTGTTAGTGGCATGATGAATGATGTGCTTCTTAAGACATCTACTGAATCTTGTGTTGATACATTCCAAACTATATGGACTAACTGCAAGCACTAGTAGTACTATTGCTTCATCAAAAGCAGAGAACCACAAGGGTTTATTTGGATGCTTCCAATTTTACTGATGCACCATGAGTCATGGAGTCCATTCCAAATTAAAAAGATGCTCTGGACCGCTGAAATAAGCATATTATGCAGGAAAAAAAAGGGGGGAAAATGGCTAAAATGTTCCAGGCACCTAGGCTAGGCATCAGGCAGACCATTTTCGCCGCGCACCCGCTTGCCGCCATTTAGAACCTTATTTGTTGTTGTTTTATATTTTGGAGTCAATGGAGTGTCTATCTTGCATTCGGGACATGTGCCGCAGGACAAACACGACACCCGTTTTGGAGCGTTTGTGCTTTCCTAGACTTACCTTTAACTCGGAAACTAAACCAACTTGAAGACAACGGAATTGAAAGTAACAGAAAGAAATAGTAGTGTCATAGTTAATGTTAAGCTAATTTGTAGATCCTAGAGATGTAGTAAAGCAGAGGAAATTAAAGAAGTTGGAGGGGTTACTATATAAATTGTTTGACAGAGGATTCCTATATTCAAGACAATTAGAGGTAATTCACATTGATGACCAAGAGATATCTACTAAATAGTTTTTGCTATCTATAATTAACCTCGTGGATTTAAATCCAGGATATTGAGGTGGGGTGTTCTTGGAGTACTTTGTGGCCTCCGATACCCATGAAATTGAAAGATAAGTTCCAAACAACTGCGTTAAAATTGAGTGTAATTTGTCATGAATGTTTGACAATTAAGAAATAAGCTCAAAAAGTGAGTTGCATGTGAATGTGAGATGGTTTCCTGACAAGATGTTAAAAGAGAAAATAATTGGCCACATTCTTTTGGAGTTCTAGATGGTGTCAGTTGAGGATGAGGAAAAGTTGTTTCGGATGATTTATGCAATAAAGGCCAATGGATGCACCAGTTAGGAGGATTGTCAGGATATAGTTTAAGGAGTTGCAATAACTAGGTCCGACCAAAATGAACTTGGATCGGTGTGCTTGAAAAAGACATGTTATGCTAATATTAGGGAATAGAGGACCCTTGGAAAATTGAATATAAGAAAATGATTCCTCTCAAGGTTTTAAACGGTGGTAGGCGGCTGTCCGGCGGAAAGAGTCCGCCTAGGCGGTCGATACATTTTGGATTTTTTTACTATTTTACCACAGTTTTTTTGCATTATATACATATTTTAAGGATGTTTCATGCATAACTATATTGTAGACCAAAGATTTATTAAGTTTTAGTCTTGTAAAAGTGAACCATAGGCCCATAATGCTTGCAAAACTGTTTAGCTAAAATACATACGCCGCCTACACAGCCAAAGCTACATTAGTTGCCTACTCCACCGCCTACTGAAAAGTGGTGCCTAGAGAGAACGGCTATGCGGTCGAGGCGGCCGCCATTTAGAATACTGATTCCTCTAGCAGCAGCAGCAGCCCCCCCCCCCCCCCCCCACACACACACACACATACACACACACAAATATATATATATATATATATATATATATATATATATATATATATATATATATATATAGGGAGAAAGACTTTCTTCCTGTGGTGGTTGTTTGATGAGGGTGATAAGGATAATTAATAGTGGACAAATAAGGTAATTGAAGTGTGCAATAGAGAGCCTTGATGCATGAGTTATATTAGGGGTGAATCGGGTGATAAGATTGTTATTTAATGTGTTATAAGTATAAATTGGATGGGCAGGTCAAAGCAAGCATGAACTGAGTATATAAGGCTTGAGGATGTTTCACGGAGATGGCCTTTAATATAGCTTTGTGACCATAGGATACCCATTAATTCAAAGAGAAGTTCCATAGGACTCTACAAGATGGGATGTACTGTGTCAGATGGTCAATTAAGAATTATGCTAAAAAAGTGAGTGTAGGTGAATGAGAAACGGTGAGATGGTTTTGTGAGCATACTAACAAAGAAGATAAGAAATGGGTGCATTTTGTAGGAATTGTAGGTGGCCAGTTGAGAATAAGACAACGGGAAATCGCTTGAGTTGGTTCAAACATATACCATAGAGACCGGTAGATGCACTGGTTAGTAGGAGTGAATAGGATGTATTTAAAGGAATTGCTAGAACTAGGACTTGATCTAAATGAACTTGGATCAATGTGAAAAGGATATGACATGGTACTATTAGGGAAGAGAGGACCCCTTAGAAAATTGAAAAGAAAAAAGGATTCTTGTAGCCAACGGCAATTGTTTTGGGCATAAAGACTATTATTGCTGCTGTTTTTTGACGAGGGTTATATGAGAGAATTCATAGTTGAAAATTATGACAATTGAAGTGTGCAACAAAGATTGTGGATGTATGAGTTAGGGGTGATAAGATTGTAGTTCATTGTTCTATAAATTGGAGTCTTAGACCAGAGCAAGCATGAACTAAGGCCTATAGCTTGTGAATGTTAAGCTGAGGTGACCTGTTAAATGTTAATACAGAAAACAGGGTTGGATTCGTGCAACCAACTTCAGAGGCTTTGCTTTATTACCAAATAAGAATCAATTTATAAAGAAAACTATGTTTTACCTGAACTTTTGACAGTGAATTATAATATTTCTAATAGCATATGCATAGCTCGTGCTAGAAAATTATCTATATTTAATCAGGTAGATACCAGGTCCATATTTGTTGAAATACTTGAAAATTGAAATACAAACACAAAGCTGGATATGGATTTATTTGTACCCTTTTAATCCTTAGTTGATCCACAATTATCTTACGGGTAGCTTTATTATTGTTAAAAGTTGTTTTCTCACAATTATCTATTTCATCTTTAGCATCATTCTTGTATCCTCATCGAGGTCATTGATACACCTTAATACATAAAATATTGTTTAAAATATTGGGATACATAAAGGAAGAGTATCCAACACATATCCTTTGAATAGTAGAGTGTCTGAGTTGTATGGTCCAGTTCGCAAATGGCACGCCTTCATTTAGTGTCAGCAACTCTGTGCAGCAAGGGTTATTAGCCAATAAAATTGGTGTGCTGTATTAGAGGACTAACCACTTAGCTTGCAACACCAAATGAAAGTCTTTAGGAGGCATGATAAGGCCTACATATTATACTAGAGATGTTGTGCATTTTGGGCGTAAAATTATTTTCTTACATGCTAGTTGGGAGTTGAACTAGAAAATAAAGGAGGAAGGGGTTGGGTATGGTGGGTGAGAAGGACCTTACCCTTCTACAGTTGGAACACTTCCTTTTCTTCTGAAGGAAATATTTCTTTAAATTCCATCTTTGGTTCTTTCTTACTATCTTTTCATATCCATCCTGCTTATGCTTTAATATTTTCATAATTTCATGACAATTAGCAAGACTAGACATATAAGTTTAATCCACATTTGTACACTAAATGAAATTCTCATATGGCACGACACATACCACTCTCTGATCGAAATCTGTTGTTGAGTGTGCATATATATATGTATGCAGACAAACTGTGCTATGGATGAATTTTAACCTCCCCTCCTCACCACCCCACACCCCAACCCACCCACCCAATATCGTCTCACCAACAAGAACAGAGTATCTCTATTTTCATAAGTTTCATTTACGGGCACAGTTTTCCAGTGTTACTATGCAGTATTCCATACATGTGTTTTCTTCTGCATATAGTGGCAGCTATAATGTTGAATAAACGATTTATTTAATAATCGGGAGTACCATTGTTATCGACAACATATTTGTTTGGTTTTATATCTGGCATACCGATAGTATGTTGAATGTAAACTAATAAGGGAGTTTCATGCCCGCAGGGTGGTTGACCAAATCAGTCCTTCCTATAGGTCTATACAACCAATAACATAGTGTTTTCTTTATTTCTAGTGTTTATGGAACACACTTTATCTCATTATGATCTAATTCATAGTAATTCAACTAGATCTAATTGATGTTGTGCATTACAACGTTAAGTACAATTTTTATATATAAATACTAACGACGGATTGTATTTCTTGCCCATCTCGTGTCCCTTCACCTTCAAGGCTTACTTTGACCAGGATTTTGCACAATTATTCCCCATTTGTGACATGAACTAGTCTGTGGCTATGTTTTAAGTGGCAATCCACCAGGTAGCACATTTCATATATTGAGTCTCCATGACCTAGTCATAGAAACTAGCAAGACAATACAAAGGTTCCCCTTCCCTTCGACTTTTAGGTGTTTGGTTTGAGAAAGGAAAAGATAAGTAAAGATAAAATGTATTTGTTTGTTTGGTTAGAGAGAAAATGGAAAAGGAAATCGAGAGAAAATAGCTAATATAAAAAATTTGCTTTCATTTTCCTCCCAAAATGATCGGATCTATTTTCTCTCTCAGCTTAACTCCCACTCCTTCCCTCCCTCTATCAATTTTCTTCGAACTTTCTTACCAACCAAACAAGTGAAAGTTTTCCTTTTCTTTTTTCCTGTCTTTTTTTTTTCCTCTTTCCTTTTCCTTTTCTTTCTTTCTGTTTTCTCACAAAACAAACACAATCATTAGCAATATTATGCTATCACTACACAGCCTGGACAGCACATGCTGCCCCAAAATTCACACCTGAGACTAAATTTAACTACTTTCAGGAAGTATATTTCATGTTAAAACTAAGTTTGCAGTATTGGTATCGGAATTGGTTCGGACCCTTCCTACGAGTATCAGTTTTCGGCATTTTCTTCTTGGAGTATCGGGTTCTTCGTTTTAGAAAGTGATAAATGATAAAATGTATGTTCAAAAGCTAGAAATTATTTGATACATATAGACATAATTTTATATAATATATGTTGTTTCTCGTTAGTTTTAAATGGAAAAGTATCTATCATTGTTGAATCGTTCGCTCGTAATAAATACAATTGTTTATTTACTTCTCTTTAGACACATTACAACCAAAATAAATAGTTTTGAAAGCAACAATAATATTGATGATCTTGCGAATTTATCGGTATACAACTTCAACAAATGATAATGGTTACGATGTGTCGATAAGGAATCTTATCAAGACACAAACATGGTCGATCTTTGGCACAACCGAATCATTGTGTTGAAACCAATTTTTCATAATTCTTTCTTCTTCGTTCCATATTTTATCTGCCAAATTGACTGGGAAAGAGAGGACCAACATCGGCATCGGCCGTATCGGATCGAAACATTGCCAACACTGATACTATACGGCTGATACGTATCGGTAGCAGTCGATACTGCCAATTTTGGTTAGAAGTAATATTTGTATATTCATTTAGCTTTTTAACAGGTAAATAGTTGATACAAGAGTGTTTCAATGTAAGGAATATTACTTATCCATGGAAACTAATTCTGTTCTGGTCCATTTTTGCAGACGTTCATGGCCAAGATTTAATGCATCGACCTCACAAGCCGAGGCTGACGCTGCTAGCAAGGTTAGAGAGGATGCAGATGATAACTGGGATCTACCAGAGGGTGACCTTCCTTATTGAAAACCTTTTAACCGCGATGTCTAATTTTATTGAGATGTTTTTATTTGGTCATATAGGGCGGATGCCTTTTCCCGGAATTGTAATTTTTGCCTTCCGTGAAAGATGGTGGCATGAGTAAAACCCTTTGGCACTTTTGTGAATTTAAAAATTATTTAATAGCAATAGTAACCTTGTACTGATTCATTTCCTGTGGTTCAATATCTTGGGCGCAAGTACAAGTTGTCTACAGTTTCTCCATTGTAATATCCTCTAAAGTGATTTTGATCATATTTTGAGCACATTTATTGAATCCTTGGATGTATAACTTAATAATGCCCTTATGGCAGATTGAAGGTGGTTGGTTAGCATAACTTTTGATTTTGGTAGTAATGTAATTTAGTTCTGTCATATGTGGTATTAATTCTCAACCATTCAATATAAGGAGAAACAATGACTGCTCAGGTGTTGATTTAATCTGTGTAGTTACTGAAGTAGCATATTGTTGAAGCTGTTTTCTGGTTAGATATTAATGCTTGCATTTGCCCAGAAAATGATAATATTACTTTCTGGTTTGATGCATAGTTTGCTTGTGATTGTCCGTGTGTGTAACGATGTTGCTCATGTGTCTGAATGGTTTTTCCTTCCCTAGTATCGAACCTGGGACTTCTCTACCAAAGCTCTTTACCAGCTTTATGATTTCACTGCATTTGAAGGTTTTGGATGGAGACAGACAGAATGATAAGAGGAGATGGTGAAGAATTTTTGCTAATTTCTTAGCCAATTGGCTTGTTGTCGCAATCTAAATCATAATTTTCACTAATTTAACATCAATATGCTTCTTAAAACACATTTATTTTTTGTGAACCAACCAGTTCCCAAGTGTGATTAGCGCGAAGTCATTTTGGTTCACTTTTGTGCAGTTGCAACATCAATTACCCATATTTTTGTTTTGTAAGAGGAGTATGATGCTGCAAGATTTTGTCACAAAAGAAATTAGGCAACAGAAGACTCTGAACAAGTAAATCAAACAAAAAGATTAGCAACACTAAATGCACATGGACCACACTTTGCGGAGTAAACTTCTCATTTTCTTTGCAGAGATTGGAACTTCTCTGCCTACTTCTATGGATCATCAACTGAGCAAAGGGGTTCTAAATTAAGGCACAATCCCTAAAGACCTGGTCACTCAAATAACTGTCACCACCCATTTGAAAGACGTGCAATCTATATAAGTAGTCAACCCGTCCTGCTTCTCCTCCTCTGTACTCTGCTCCTCTCCTCCTCACTTATCATTGCTCCTCTTAATCCACCACAACCGCCCGAGACTAGATAATCGTTGCTAGGACGACAATGGCCTCCAACCGCGCCGCTTTGCTCCTCCTGGCCATGCTCGCTTGTGCGCTGCTCGCGAGGACAACCGAGGCGGCCGAGGTGCCCGCCGCCAGCCCCACTAAAAGCCATGACACAGAACCGGATGACCCGAACAACACGGAAGAGGTGTCCATCCTGCCAGTGAAGCCAGAGGACGACGGGGTCTCCGGCTCTGATTTCCCCGGCGAAGACTTGTTGGAAGCTTTCCAGGCTAATTTGGTTGTTCTGGGGCACTGAGGCTCTTGTGATCCATGCAATCTTTCGTTCGTTGCTTCTCCTTTCCGTTTTTTGCCATGTAGTGCAACCTCGATCTTCCGTACCTGTCACTTACGGCTACAGAGGTTGTTAATACATAGTAGTTCTTAATGTTGTGTAGCCTTCAATATTGCTGAAAATTGATGTCTCTCGATTTATATTAAGGGTCGAAGGCAAATTAATAATAACACGTTAATGGCAAGTTTTTCAATATAAAAAACCTTCAAAATAATTTCAAATACCAAATATTGATTTCGTAGCATTCAGGAACGAATACAATCTTGTAGGAGATTAACCTACTTTGTATTATGATAACATGCATATGTGTGATGTGTGGAACGCTTAAAAGGGACATGTTAAGCTTGAAGACATGACTCGGGTTCTATGTTGCATGGATACAAATATGAGGTACAATTACGGGCATGGTGACACGGACACGACACCGATTTTGGTGTGTCGTAGTGTATTTTGGAACGTGTATCTGTGTGAGATAGTATATATCACATGGCACAGATTTGTCTCAAATTATTTTTAGTGTCAGTATATATTAATGTTCGATATCCATGAAAATTTCTTTTTTAATAGCTCGATACATACAGATCAATGTAGGATCCGTAGCTTAGAGCTTCTGCAGTTTGCCTAAAGAATGAAGATACTATATCAAGAACCTCTAATTTACACCCAACACAACAGCTAATTATTTCCATCAGCTTAATTAATTTGAATCCATGTGGATGTTCATTAGGCTAGCTCCGGTGTAACCCAACGAGAATCTGTTCCAGAAACATAAACAAGATCAAGATGAGACTAATTTGAGGAAGAATCAGAATCTTTCCGACGAGAACTTGTGAATTCGGAGTAACCTGTCAAGGAAATTTCATGCTTGTCATGGATTAATTTCCAGCTTTATTTAAAAGACATGATATAACATACCAATTTCAATCCATGCACTACTCTGACCATGATCTGATGATCACACACAGACACACATATATATATATACAAATTCATATAAATTTCTAATACTAATTATAACAGGATCATTAGTCCTCAACATTTCATGCATGAATTAAGTATATATAGTTGATTATAAAGTAAATATAAGAAGATGAAGCGTACATACCAAGTACTGACCGGAGAAAGGAAGCCATGGAGAAAATGAGATATTGGCGCGGCTCAATCCAAGACAGTCTTACAGCGTTTGTAAAGCCAATCACAGGATTGAACCTCACCAACATCGCCTTTCCATCCATACCAAATACAATTGTTCTCCTATACTGAAAATTTCGGAAGAAATCATGTAATAAAAGCAGCTGCTCTTGAGGTCATATACTCAAAAGAATTATTACGATTGCCATCGCCATCGCCATTATATATACTGTTCAAGAAGAGTACAGATATCTGTGTGTATCATAATAAACCCTAGCTAGTGCTGGCACAGTGGAAGTGTGGCAGCACAATGAGGGTTTCAACCTACACCCAGCCAGAAATTTAAGCTGGGGTAGGATATATACACTGGATTAGGATGGACTAACCTATATTAAAAACATATATATATATATATATATATGAAAAAAAAAAAATTTATGGGTTAGAGCCCAATCTAACTATGTGCTGGGTCCGCCCATGTCCACGCCTGATCAAATGGGTGGCTATGCGAGACTGAATAAGAACAAGTACATATACAGAAGAGAAATTTAGAATCAAGAAGAAGAAGAAGAAGATACAAGGAAATATTAATTGTTCAAGACTAATATTGGTGAAGTGTTGAAGAGGCTTGGGAAGGAGTATATAAGAGGCTAAAAGCGTCCTCGGGATTACAACATATGCGAGAAAGAAGAAGGTGAGGTGAATGATGGATCATAGAAGGGGATATATATAGGCAAAAGCCAACAAAAACTTGCGCATGCAACACCATACTTCTCACCACTCAAATAGCACCAAACCATTCCTTTTAAACGCGTATCACTGACTGAAACTTCTTCTCACTCAAATGCTTTGAATAATGGTAATTTTTTTTGGGAACAAGAGGAGAGAATCTTTCCATTGCATGCATTGGGAGCAGGACGCAGAATGTGTGTGCCTAGAAAGAAGTTTATAGAATTAACGTACGCACAAAGAGAGTGCACTACTTCTTCTTTTTTCCTTCACTGATCTTTGCAACTCTATTAAGCCGTTCATTCCAACCACAAGCGGGGACAGCGGCGTTAAAGTGGTTATGCAATGGCACCACAAGCGGGGGACAGCCCAGCCTTGGGCTGCTGAGCTCTTGTTAAGTTTGTTTGTTGCTTCACTTTCATTATTTCTCCCTCTTTTCACTTTTGACACGATTTGTTACGTGCAAACATGCAAACGAGAAACTATCATTTTGCTAGCTCTTTCCTTCTTATTTTCCACACAAAGAGAAAAGGGTTACTTGATTTTTTTGTTCCCCCTTGCAAAAATGATGTTCTTTCTTTATTCTCTTTTCTTTTGACTTTCGTTGAACGGGTTGTTTGGGTGCATTCAAGCGGATTTGGTTTCGAATCGGAAATATATGAGAAGAAATTAGACATATGTGCTATAAAGTGAATTCTCGTAAGGTTCACATTCCATAACCACATTTTTTCCCACAGTTTCTTAGAAAAAACTGTTGTTAATATTTATAATATATATATATTATTTTTCAGAGATTGATAAGAGAACAAGGAAATTAAAAAAATGTTGCCGGCCTCCGGGGAAGTCGTGCACGAAGCACTGCCCTAAGAGTTGATCCGAGGTCTATGTGCAGACGTTTCTCGGAAGCTCCTAGTGGTAAAACCCCCTGACTACCGAGTTCTCTTCGTTGCACACAACTCGGAGAGAGAGACCGAACTTAGCTCTGCCCAGAGCAAGGATTTAGAGAACGGAATGTGGTTCGAGAGAGGAATGAGAAAGAGGTTTCACGTAGCAGGATTTTCTGTCCAAAAAATGAAGAAGGAGGAGACTACAATATATAGGCAGTCCCAAGACACAACCACTGGACATGACAGGTAAATGGCTCATAAACAGGCCATTAAGGAGCAATTACAAAAGGAAAAAACGTGGAGGAAAGCTGTCAAATGAGCTGTTACAGAAGCTGTCACAAAGTTCAATGAACCTGGACATAGAGCCTCAACTTTCAAAATTTGAATGAGTCAAATGGTTCAAAAAATAAAGAGGAGCAAAAATATTTTTGGATCCCAGCCCAAACCCGAAGAGTAAATTGGATCGGCATTCGGCGCTCGCAGGTGTAGGCACGTACCCGCACCCGTTACGCGCTTCGAATCGAACCGAGCCGAGCTGGGCCGGGCGGCGGCGGCGGCGCGCGCGCGCGTGTGGCCCAAGGGGTTCCCCACACAACATCTTTAAGAAGGCAATGAAAAAGAACTAATATATACATACAAGGAGGGGTTGGCCCAACCGATGTGGGTCTAAAGGAAAAAGGAAAGTTGAGCTTTTGCTCATGCACAACTAACAATCCACTCCCCCCCCCCAAAAAAAAAAGGGGTCAAGTTCCGAAATAGAAGTGACAAAGAAATTAATAGAAAGAGTTTCTGGGCAGGTATATACTATGCATAGATGAAATGGACTACAACCTTAAATCTCACTTAGTGACTATTGTCTTTTTCTGAAGAAGTAATTTATGGACTATGCCTTGAATCAGACTTATTTTACCAGATTCAGAAAAAATAGCACACATAGTACGATAGAGGTTCTGGGTCTAACGGGAGGCGCTTTTGGTTGGCCATGCGCACTAATCCCAAATTCATGATAGTTGTCTGGGATCGCCCTGTCCCATAGTCGCGGCCTTCACGACCTCTCATATAGGTAAGTCCTTAAGGGTTGGTGATAAGTTTCAACCCCGCATATCAGCTTGGACCTATTAAGAGTTTTAAAAACTCATCCTAACCATATCACTCAAGAACATTGTCACCATAGGGATGGGGAATTATTGTACGTATGTACAGCCACTTGGACATTATAGAATGAGATTTTAATCTCAGGTCAGTGTTCCATAAAAGTCACATAAGTCTAGCTTGTTCCTACCCATTAAACCGGCTTCTTGGGATCTCCAGTCAGACTCGGTTGGGTTGCCACTGCTGGTGACTTTACTTATGGGCTTAACCCCATCCCTCTCGATGATTCTAGGATCAAAGTCCTAGACAGACCCTTCGTCAAGTGGTCTGCAAGGTTCTTTTCTGACTTTATATAGTCAAGAACCACATATTTGCCCAATAGGCTCTTTATAGACTTGAAGCACAGTTGCAAGTGCCTGTTCATCTTAGCATTCATAAAATCATGCTTTAGTAGTTCCACAATAGATTTATTATCACAGTTTATAGAAATTGCAAGAACATGACTAATAGAAACAGGTATATGCATAATAAGGTTTCTTAGCCATTCGACTTCTGTGCATGTAGTGTCCAAGGCTATCATTTTGGAGTCCATTATACTCCTAGCTATGATAGTTTGTTTACATGAGCTCCAGAAGATTGCAGCTCCTCCTAGAGTGAAAACATATCCAGTAGTGAATTTTACATTATGTGAGTTAGTTACCCAATTTGCATCTGAATAACCTTCTATGATATCAGGGTGTCTAGTATAGTGCAGAATATAATTTAGAGTACCCCTAAGATATCTAAATAATCTTTCTAATGTTGTCCAATATAACTGATTTGGGTTACTAGTATATCTACTTAGTCTCCCAATAGCAAATGCAATATCAGGTCTGGTCATGTTTGATATATACATGAAAGAACCTATCATCTGAGAATATCTGTGTTGCTCTATGGGAGAACCCTCATTTTTCTTGAGAACAACACTACTGTCATAAGGAGTAAGGGCAGGTTTCTTATCAAAATAATTAAATTTTTTTAGCATTTTCTCGATAGAGTGTGCTAAGGATAGAGTATAGCCCTTCTTGTATTTGGACAGTTGCATGCCTACAATCAAGTTTGCTTCACCTAGAACTTTCATATCAAACTGGCTGGATAAATAGTTCTTGGTATTAGTTATCAATTCTAGTGATGATCCAAAAATAAGGATATCATCTACATACAAACATAAGATAACACAACTTTTATCTAAAATTTTGGAGTATATACATTTGTCATACTCATTTGGCACAAAACCATATTCTGAGATGACTATGTCAAATTTGTTGTGCCATTGCTTGGGAGCTTGCTTTAGGCCATAAAGAGATTTAACTAATCTGTAAACTTTTTTTTCTTGGCCTTTAGTAATGAAACCTTCAGGTTGCTCCATGTAGATTTCTTCCTCTAGGTCCCCATTTAGAAATGCTGTTTTTACATCTATTTGATGTATTAACATATTATGAATGGATGCTAAGGCTAGAAGGGTTCTAATATAGGTGATCCTAGCTACATGAGAGTATGTATCAAAATAATCTAGTCCCTTTTTCTGGGTAAAATCTTTGGCTACTAATCTAGCCTTGTATTTCTCTATGGTACCAACGTCTCTAAGTTTCTTTTTGAATATCCACTTACAACCTATGGGTTTACTACCTAAAGGTAGGTCTTCTAGTAACCAAGTGTTGTTCTCCATGATGGAGTTATACTCACTGTTAATGGCTTCTTTCCAAAAGGGGCATCATGAGAAGATATTGCTTCTTCATAAGTTCTTTTCAATTCTTTCTCTTTTACTCCTTCCAGGTTCTATATTTTGTTCGGGTTGTGAACTAGATATTCGAACATGAGAGCTAGTGGATGGAGCAAGAGAGAAGTTAGAGGGAGAATTTTTTTTTTATCTTTGAAAGGATATATATTCTCAAAGTAAACTGCATCTCTTGTGTAAACCCCCTAAATTTTTTTAGATTTTTAAATTTCAATTTTGGGAATTTTGTGCAATTATTCAAAAATTTACATAGGTTCTATACTGATTTTATAATTTTTAATTACTAATAAATAATATTAAAATGTGATAAAAATATGATTTTATGGTGTAAAATAGAAAACTGGACTTAGGGTAATTTTCTGGAATTTTATTGGGCCTCAGACCTATTTTTAAAAGCCTAAACACTATTTTTCTAATTAAATAAATTATTATTATTATTATTATTATTATTACTGTTATTATTATATTTATTATTTTCTGTTTTAGGGGCCCGGCCCGGCCCAGTGGGCCGAGCCCAGTGACCCAGCCCAGCCCACAAACCGGACCTAGCGGGTCGGGCGGGTCCGCCCAACCCGGATCCGCGCCCGACCCGACCCGCATCTCTTTCTCCTCTCCCCACGACCCACTCGTCCGATCCCTCCGCCGCCGCCATATTTTCCGGCCGCCACGACCGCCTCCCCCCTCCGCTAGCCACGCCCACGTCCTCCTCCTCGATCCGCCATTTCCGGCCAGCCACCCCCGAGCCTCCCCTTTAAAAACCCCTCTCCCCCGTTCTCCTCCTCCGCCTCATTCCCCTACCCTCTCGCCGGAGCCCTAACCCCGACCTCTCTCTAGCCGCCCCCAGCCTCCTCCGGCCAGCCTCCGGCCGCCGCGGCTCCACCAGACCCTAACCCTAGGTTTTCGACCGTGTCGGACACGTGTCGGACACGTGTCGGACACAGTGAATCTCGGTTTTTCAGGCCCAGTTCAGGTACCCGTAACTTCTTGCTCGTAGCTCGGATTTCGATTCTGTAAATTGTGTTACGAAGCCTGTATGACCCTCTCGGTGCCCGGATAAACCGTTCAGGGCATCGCGTCCTGTGGTGATCGCACACCGCGATCCAAAAACAGGAAAAACCAGACCCTGTTTCACCCCGGAACTGAGTACGCCCCGCCAAACGGGACGACTTGATCGCGTGCGGTCTTCACAGATACGTGCGCCTCGTCGATACGGACGTGTGAGATTTTGCGAAAGCTGATACGGGTGTGCGTGCACACCGGAATCAACGCGTATCCGCGGACATCGTCCCGTATCTGCCTTTTCTGTAATTTACCCTAACTTCGTGCACACACGTCAGATCGAGACGAAACTTGTGCCATCGAACTCGTAGCGATACGCTGGTCCTGTGGGTCAAGTTTGGTTCGATTCTGAGAACGTTGACGAAATTGCATGTCGTGGGCCCCACAAGCCCCACTCGACGGGCGATTTCGTGATCGGTCCATCGAAATTCAAATCTGAAAGTTCTGTTGGGTTCGTATCAGCGTTCCTGACCTGTTGACACTAAGTTTGGTAAATTTAGAGACCGTTGACCCTGACACATTTTTCGGTGCAAAGCAGGCCCACCGGTGGACCCCGTTTTGGCCCAAAATTACCGTTTTTGCCCTTGTCTCCAAATTGGACTCAAGGACAGGCGTTCCTAGCTATTTGACACCTTCTGAGCATGATGGTACTATTTATTTCAGCTTTCGGAGATATCTCTGGAAATTTCCGAAACCAGGACCTTAGTGGAATCCAAACATCAGGCAAGTGCACCTTGCCAAACTTGCAGTCTTTATTTTCATATTTCCTGTAATAATACTTTGCTCGATGTCTTGTGTAAGTTCATATAAACTTGTTTAAACTTCTTAACCTAGAAAACGCGTGACGTACCTAGTATCCGATCATAGTCGGATGCCAACACCGTACACGGTGTTGGGTTCGTCATTTAGAGATGGATTTACGATCCTCTTACTTTTGTACTTGACCTATCAAGTACCCTACAATCCAGGACACTTGACACTATCATGGACAGAATTCTCCTGAGATATTCGTAGTGATTCTGTATAGGATACATGACTTGACATAGTTATTTTAATTATAGACAGTATAACTTGTTGCATTAGCTATAATCCCGCTGACATGGACATGAGACGTTATGGTCATGGCTTGCGTGATTACATTGGGTGGGGAGAGACACACAGGCTACAGGATGTTCTACATATATATATCTACTATTATTGTGAGGTTGTAGACTCTCCAGCAGAGCTAGACCCTTTACGTGTTATTACTGCTACCGGCTCCCCGACACAGAGCTTGTAGCGGTCTCAGCCTGAGTACTAGTGTTGCTCTCATTTGCATATCACATAGATGGTTACATAGTTTACCCTGCTGTTTTATTTGTTTAATTGTACTATATTTATTTGGCTTGTTTTATTTTGTGCCTTGCTATGTCCACTGAGGACCTGGAATGGATTATGTCCCCAGGTACAGCTGAGGAGCAGTATCCCGAGGTATACGGGACCGGAGCTGAAGCTATTGCTGGAGCAGAACTGAACCCTGAAGACGAGGTGACTGCCGAAGACTTCTCCTGAGTACCTGTTCCCGTACTCAGTATTTACTTATGTTTATCTCTTTTGTTCCTGGCCTATTGAGCCAGTGTATTCAGACCTAAGTCGGATTGTTTCCCCGACTAACTTGTTGTTGCTACTTATTTCTATTTCATTATGCAGTTTATTTCTTTATCTTTATGGATGAGATTAGTGTGATTCTTTGTAGTAGACCTTTGTTACAGCTTAAGTACGCCCTGATGGCTCCATTAAATTGGGTTATCCATTGGTGCGTGCTGCTGGCCATTGCCACGTGTCCAGTCCCTCGATATTTTGGGACTGAGGTGTGACATGGTTTTTGTGGTGGCCCATGCAGGTTTAATCTAATTGTTCGATTTCAACTTAGGGACCGAACAGGCCTGCAATAAGATAGGATAATTTATAGGATCTCATCCATTGATTGAATCATTTTTGAACTCTATGTCGAATTCAATTAAATTGCTTGAACTGCATCCTGTTTTGATTCCTCTGTGCGTTCTTATTGTTTCCTTTTGATGTAGAGAAATGGATCCCAGAAGTGGTGATGAGACCCCCTTGGGTACACCGCCTGAAGCGGGGGTTACCTGCGAAGCTGGAACGACGCCAGATACCAGAGGACAATCCTCTCAGAGCAATCAAACTGGCCAGCCAAGTTCCAGGTTCAGGCGTGATGACATCCTGCCTCCTCCCCAGTTCCCTCCTACGATGCCTGTCTTTCCCCCAGGACAGGCAATGGACGGCCAACAAATGTTCCAGATGTTCTACGCCATGATGTAGGCACAACAACAGATCCAACAGGAGGCCCAACGTCATGAGGCCGAGAACCTAAGAAACAGCCTAGTCGCAGCATTGGAACATACAAATCCACCAAATAGGCGGCTAGCGACGGGATCTATCACGGATTTCCGTCAACTCAAGCCCCGTACCTTCTCGGGCAAGGAAGGACCAACTGAAGTTCATGAATGACTTACGAACACGCAGCATCAGTTGGAGGCCGCTGAACTTCCAAGGGACAAGTGGATGACTGCCGTCAGGATGCAACTGACGGACAACGCGCACCATTGGTGGCTGTCCGAAGAAAGAAGGCTCGGCCATGATCAGGTTACCTGGGAGTTCTCCAGACTCTTCCAGGAAATGTACATCCCCGCTGTGGCTCGGTCAGAACTCCGAGACAGATTTAACCGCCTGATCCAAGGCAACATGACGGTGGAGGAATATAACGCCGAATTCATTCGCCTGAGCCGCTTCGCCCCTTCCCTAATTCCTACTGAAGAAGAGAAGGCGGAGAAGTTCTTTGATGGCCTCAGGTTCGAGCTTCAGAAGTTAATCGGATCGGTCGCGCCCACATCTTACTCTGACGTCCTAGCTGCAGCACGTCGGCTGGAGCGCGTTACTCGGAGGGAATCAAGCCTGAAATGTCCCTTCTCCTCCGCACCGTCCAAGTCATCACCAGGGGAATCTGCTAAACGGCCCCAGAAGAGCCCGCCTCCAAGAGCAGCAACTAAGAACCTTCCTACTTGCCATTACTGCGACAAGGTAGGACATATTGAAAAAGAATGTAGACGTAAGCTGGGGCTCTGCCTGGTTTGCGGATCTGGACAACACTTCTAAAAGGACTGCTCGGAACGTCGGGAGGGAGTTCTGAATCGACCAGCTCCACCTGCAGCTCTTCCAGCTGGGGGAGCAACACAGACAGGGCCTGGAGGAGCCAGGCCATCTCTACCACCTCAGGCAGCAATGTTCCAGCAAGCTCGTCAGCAAAGGGGTCCCGCTCAGGGACGAGGTCAGGCATATGCACTAGCAGTCACTGAGGAAGCTACTGCAGGCGAAGTGATAGCAGGTACCATATTAGTAGCTTTAATTTCTGCTGTAGCATTATTTGATTCTGGAGCCTCGCATTCATTTATTGCTGCTAGCTTCGTAGCCACCCATAGAATAGCTACCGCACCTCTCTCGAAGATGAAGAGAATTCTAACGGGAGGTGGAATTATCCCGGTTAGTGATACTTGTGGATCATGTTCAGTGGTAGTCTGTGGCCGAGAGATGCGAGCCCAATTCTTGATCTTTTCTATGCCTGATTACGATGTTGTACTTGGTATGGACTGGTTAAGTCAGTACCTTGCGACACTGGATTGCCGGCTTGGAAAAGTGATATTTAGACCCCCTAGCCTTCCTGAGTTTGAATTTCTTCGAGGAGCTGTAGAACAAGGGGTCCAGCCAACTCTTAGGGTATTAACTGTAGAAGAGGATTCAGGTTATCCAAGAGTCATAACGGAATTTGTGGATGTATTTCCCGACGATCTTCTAGGTTTACCACCTGATCGGGAGATAGAATTCATAATAGACCTAACTCCAGGAGCCGAACCTATCACTTCATCGGTATATCGGCTAGCACCTAAGGAGTTAGTGGAGTTGAAAGCACAAGTTGACGACCTTCTGGAGAAAGAATTTATCCGGCCCAGTGTTTTACTTTGGGGAGCACCTATACTTTTTGTACCCAAGAAGGACGGAACTGTGCGGTTGTGCATTGATTACAGAGCCCTTAATGCTGTCACTGTTAAGAACCGGTACCCATTACCACGCATTGATGACTTGTTTGACCAATTGAGTGGTGCTAGGGTATTCTCAAAGATTGACCTTAGATCCGGTTATTACCAGATTAGGGTGAAGAAGGAAGATATCCCAAAGACGGCCTTCAGGACTAAGTATGGACATTATGAGTTCCTAGTAATGCCGTTTGGTTTAACCAACGCACCCGCCGTATTTATGAGTTTGATGAACGGAGTCTTCCATCAGTACTTGGATAAGTTCGTGGTGGTATTCATTGATGATATCCTAGTCTACTCCAAGAACCACGAAGAGCACGAGGAACACCTCAGAATTGTGCTGGAAACTTTGAGAAGGGAGAAGCTGTATGCCAAACTCAGCAAATGTGAGTTCTGTATGGACAAGGTGCCATTCTTAGGGCATATTATCTCGGGTAAAGGACTGTCTGTGGACCCAGAGAAGGTCACTGCTATAGAAACCTGGCCTACCCCTACCTCTGTTGCAGAAGTGAGAAGTTTTCTTGGACTGACTTGGTATTACTGGCGGTTCGTAGAAAATTTTTCAAGGATCGCAGAGCCGATGACTAAGCTGACACGGAAGGATCATGAGTTCATATGGACGGAAGAATGCCAGAATGCCTTTGAAGAATTGAAGAGGCGTCTAACAACAGCACCAGTCTTGACTCTTCCCTCAGGGTCAGGAGGTTTTGTTGTTTATAGTGATGCGTCTGGTAGTGGACTAGGTTGTGTCTTGATGCAACATGGCAAGGTTATCGCTTATGCATCGAGGCAGTTGAAGGTCCACGAGAAGAATTACCCAACGCACGACCTGGAGCTAGCTGCAGTGATTTTTGCATTGAAGATCTGGAGACATTATCTGTATGGAGAGAAGGTCAAAATATTCACTGATCATAAGAGCTTGAAGTATGTTTATACACAGAAGGAGCTCAACATGAGGCAAAGGCGTTGGCTTGAGTTGATGGTGGACTTTGACCTAGATCTGCAGTACCACCCGGGGAAAGCAAATGTTGTAGCCGACGCCCTCAGCAGAAAATCCTCGGCTTATTTCTTAATGGAGCAGCCTCAGCTATTACAAGACTTGCAAGATCTTCAGATAGAGGTTGTTCTACCTGGACAAAATAGTTTTCTGGCTAACCTCGAAGTGAAGTTATCGCTGGTGGAGAGAATCAAAGAAGCTTTGCCTAATGATGCCAGATTCCGAAGGCTGAGAGAGAGAACAGAAGCAGGCCTGCAGACGGGACTTTGCATCCACGAGGACGGGACATTAAGGTGCGAAAATTGCCTATATGTTCCAAATGGAGAATTATGGCAGGAGTTGATGACGGAAGCACATAGCTCCATATACTCGGTTCATCCAGGAGGAACCAAGATGTACCGGAACTTAAGACAATATTACTGGTGGCATGGAATGAAAAGGGAGATTGCCCGATTTGTGGCAAAATGCTTAGTCTACCAGCAGGTGAAGGCCGAGCACCAAAGGACTGCAGGTATGTTGCAGCCACTTCCCATCCCTGAATGGAAGTGGGAGCATATTACCATGGACTTCGTCACTGGATTTCCAAGAAGCCCTAGTGGAAAGGATACAGTATGGGTCATCGTGGATAGGCTCACTAAGTCGGCTCACTTCTTGCCGTTCAGAGTCGGACAATCCACGGAAGTACTAGCCGACATGTATATGCGACAGATCATAAAATTACATGGAGTGCCGGTTAGTATTGTATCAGATCGAGACTCAAGATTTACATCTCACTTCTGGCGAAGCATGCAAGAGAGTCTCGGCACCAGGCTCAAGTTCAGTACTGCCTATCATCCCCAGACAGATGGCCAATCAGAGCGCACAATTCAGATCCTGGAAGATATACTGCGATCATGTATACTGGACTTTGGAGGATCTTGGGAAGATCATCTTCACTTAGTGGAGTTCTCCTACAACAACAGCTATCAGATAAGCATTCAGATGGCACCTTTCGAGGCGTTGTACGGAAGAAAGTGCAGATCGCCGATATGCTGGAGTGACGTTGGCGAACGTCAATTACTGGATCCAGAGTTGGTAACGGAGACAGTGGAGAAAGTAAGGCAGATTCAGAATCATCTCCGTACAGCCCAGGATAGACAGAAGCATTGGGCCGATGCGCACAGACGTCCCCTGGAGTTCAAGGAAGGAGAGCATGTATTTTTGAGGATCTCGCCCACTAGAGGTACTATCAGATTTGGCAGCAGAGGCAAGTTAAGCCCAAGGTACATTGGGCAATTTGATATCTTGGAGCGCATTGGTGAGGTGGCTTACCGTCTTACATTACCTCCATCCTTAGAGGGAGTGCATGATGTATTCCACGTCTCACAACTGAGGAGATACGTGACGGACCCAAGTCATATAGTTGATCATTCTGAGATTTCGGTGGGACCTAGCCTGAGATACGAAGAGCAGCCAGTGGGTATACTCGACACCAGTGATAAGACACTGCGAGGGCAGACAATCAGACTGGTTCGAGTAGCATGGAAACGGCACTCTCCTAGCGAATCGACCTGGGAGCGAGAAGATGTTATGCGCCAGCGTTATCCACACTTATTTGCAGAATCAGGTAGAACCTAAGAATTCTTTAATTCTGTAAATCTTGTCTTTATAGTTTACCCTTCGATTGCGAGGACGCAATCCTCTTAAGGGAGGTAGATTGTAAACCCCCTAAATTTTTTTAGATTTTTAAATTTTAATTTTGGGAATTTTCTGCAATTATTCAGGAATTTACATAGGTTCTGTGCTAATTTTATAATTTTTAATTACTAATAAATAATATTAAAATATGATGAAAATATGATTTTATGGTGTAAAATAGAAAACCGGACTTAGGGTAATTTTCTGGGATTTTATTGGGCCTCAGACCTATTTTTAAAAGCCTAAACACTATTTTTCTAATTAAATTAATTATTATTATTATTATTATTATTATTACTGTTATTATTATATTTATTATTTTCTGTTTTAGGGGCCCGGCCCAGTGGGCCGAGCCCAGTGACCCAGCCCAGCCCACAAACCGGACCTAGCGGGTCGGGCGGGTCCGCCCAACCCGGATCCGCGCCCGACCCGACCCGCATCTCTTTCTCCTCTCCCCATGACCCACTCGTCCGATCCCTCCGCCGCCGCCGCGTTATCCGGCCGCCACGACCGCCTCCCCCCTCCGCTAGCCGCGCCCACGTCCTCCTCCTCGATCCGCCATTTCCGGCCAGCCACCCCCGAGCCTCTCCTTTAAAAACCCCTCTCCCCCGTTCTCCTCCTCCGCCTCATTCCGCTACCCTCTCGTCGGAGCCCTAACCCTGACCTCCCTCTAGCCGCCCCCAGCCTCTTCGGCCAGCCTCCGGCCGCCGCGGCTCCACCAGACCCTAACCCTAGGTTTTCGACCGTGTCGGACACGTGTCGGACACAGTGACTCTCGGTTTTTCAGGCCCAGTTCAGGTACCCGTAACTTCTTGCTCGTAGCTCGGATTTTGATTCTGTAAATTGCGTTGCGAAGCCTGTATGACCCTCTCGGTGTCCGAACAAACCGTTCAGGGCATCGCGTCCTGTGGTGATCGCACACCGCGATCCAAAAACAGAAAAAACTAGACCCTGTTTCACCCCGAAACTGAGTACACCCCGCCAAACGGGATGACTTGGTCGCGTGCGGTCTTCACAGATACGTGCACCTCGTCGATACGGACGTGTGGAATTTCGCGGAAGCTGATTCGGGTGTGCGTGCACACCGAAATCAACGCGTATCCGCGGATATCGCCCCGTATCCATCTTTTCTGCAATTCACCCTAACTTCGTGCACACACGTCAAATCGAGACGAAACTTGTGCCATCAGATTCGTAGCGATACGCTGGTCCTGTGGGTCAAGTTTGGTTCGATTCTGAGAACGTTGACGAAATCGCGTGTCGTGGGCCCCACAGGCCCCACTCGACGGGCGATTTCGTGATCGGCCCATCGGAATTCAAATCTGAAAGTTCCGTTGGGTTCATATCAGCGTTCCTGACCTGTTGACACTAAGTTTGGTGAATTTCTAGACCGTTGACCCTGACACATTTTTCGGTGCAAAGTGGGCCCACCGGTGGACCCCATTTTGGCCAAAAATTGCCGTTTTTGCCCTTGTCTCCAAATTGGACTCAAGTACAGGCGTTCCTAGCTATTTGACACCTTCTGAGCGTGATGGTACTATTTATTTTAGATTTCGGAGACATCTCTGGAAATTTTCGAAACCAGGACCTTAGTGGAATCCAAACATCAGGCAAGTGCACCTTGCCAAACTTGCAGGCTTTATTTTCATATTTGTTGTAATAATACTTTACTGGATGTCTTGTGTAAGTTCATATAAACTTGTTTAAACTGCTTAACCTAGGAAACGCGTGACGTACCTAGTGTCCGATCATAGTCGGGTGCCAACACCATACGCGGTGTTGGGTTCGTCATTTAGAGATGGATTTACGATCCCCTTACTTTTGTACTTGACCTATCAAGTACCCTACAACCCAGGACACTTGACACTATCATGGACAGAATCCTCCTGAGATATTCGTGGTGATTCTTTATAGGATACAGGACTTGACAGAGTTATTTTAATTATAGACAGTATGACTTGTTGCATTAGCTATAATCCCGCTGACATGGACATGAGACGTTATGGTCATGGCTTGCGTGATTACATTGGGTGGGAAGAGACACACAGGCTACAGGCTGTTCTACATATATATCTACTATTATTGTGAGATTGTAGACTCTCCAACAGAGCTAGACCCTTTACGTGTTATTACTGCTACCGGCTCCCCGACACAGAGCTTGTAGCGGTCTCAGCCTGAGTATTAGTGTTGCTCTCATTTGCATATCACATAGATGGTTACATAGTTTACCCTATTGTTTCATTTGTTTAATTGCACTGCATTTATTTGTCTTGTTTTATTTTGTGCCTTGCTATGTCCACTGAGGACCTGGAATGGATTATGTCCCCAGTTACAGCTGAGGAACAGTATCCCGAGGTATACGGGACCGGAGCTGAAGCTATTGCTGGAGCAGAACTGAACCCTGAAGACGAGGTGACTGCCGAAGACTTCTCCTGAGTACCTGTTCCCGTACTCAGTATTTACTTATGTTTATCTCTTTTGTTCCTGGCCTATTGAGCCAGTGTATTCAAACCTAAGTCGGATTGTTTCCCCGACTAACTTGTTGTTACTACTTATTTCTATTTCATTATGCAGTTTATTTCTTTATCTTTATGGATGAGATTAGTGTGATTCTTTGTAGTAGACCTTCATTACAGCTTAAGTACGCCCTGATGGCTCCATTAAATTGGGTTATCCATTGGTGCGTGCTGCTGGCCATTGCCACGTGTCCAGTCCCTCGATATTTTGGGACTGGGGTATGACATCTTGCTTCTATAATAGTATTGTTAGATATTTTATTTACTTTTGAGTGAGTAACAAGAAATCTATTGGCAATGATATCTGGGGCATATCCTATGAATACAACATCTACTGTCTTAGGTCCAATCTTCCTCTTTTTAGGTTCAGGAATTCCTACTTTAGCCAGACTTCCCCAAACTTTGAGATAATGGATCCTAGGAGCTCTACCTTTCCATAATTCATAGGGAGTCTATCATTAGACTTACTAGGAATCCTATTAAGGATATAACAGACCAATAATAATGCTTCTCCTCATAAATTATCGGGAGCACCTGAGCTGAGAAGCATGGCATTCACCATGTCTACCACAGTGTGATTCTTCCTTTCAACAACTCCATTGGACTGTGGTGAATATGGAGCAGTTACCTTATAGATTATTCGGTATTCTTCACAAAAATTGGTCATATCATTTGATGTATACTCTCCACCATGATCTGATTTAAGAATCTTAATCTTTCTCTCTAATTGGTTCTCAACTTCAGATTTATAGACCTTAAATCTGTCTAGAACTTCATCTTTGGTTTTGAGAAGATATGTATAACAATACTTTGAATGATCATCTATAAAGGTAAGAAAATATTTTATACCGCCTCGGGTTAAAATCCTATTTAAGTCACACACATTACTATGAAGTAGCTCTAGAAGGTTAGAGTTTCTTTCTACAAATTTGAAAGGTTTCCTAATGTGTTTGGCTTGAACACAGATCTCACACTTGTGTTTATCATCTATTAGAGTCTTAGGAATAAGATCTAAGTTCATCATCCTTCTTAGGGAACCTAGATTCAAATGACCTAATCTACTGTGCCACACATTTAAAGATTCTACATTGGAAACAACAAAGGAAGGATCTAAAATTTTATTCACGGTACTCAAAATAAAAAGACCATCTCTTACAAATCCTTTTCCAATAAAAGAGTCATTCTTAAAAAATACTACTTTATTTGCTTCCACAACAATCTTGTACCCTGAAGCTACAAGAAGAGACCCACTAACTAATTTTTTTCTGATAGACGACACATGTAACACATCATAAAGAGTCAGAGTTTTTCCTGATGTCAACTTTAGATCTATTCTTCCTCTTCCTATAATCTGTGCCGCTGAGCCATCTCCTAGAGTTACACCTCCTCCACCTGATTCCTGATAGTTTAAAAAATATGAGCGATCAAAGAAAACATGAACATTAGCTCCAGAATCCAACCACCAATCGTCAGAATGGTAAAAAAATGTTGACTAAGGGTTAATAGCTTACAGACCTGAAGGAACTAGAAGAGTCGTTCAGAAGCACGTTTGCTTCTTATTTGGCTGTACGTTTTCCTTTGTAAGAAGTCTGGACAGCTTCCTTCTTCCTATGGAAACAGTTGGTGGCTATATGGTTTGTTTTACCACACACAAAACAAAATCTCTTCTGATCCTGAGTTTGACCGAAGTTTCTTAGTTTATGGTGATGATGGTTTTGGTGGTGGGTCTGAGGGTTCTGCTTTTTCTTGAAGAGGTTCCTTTCGGGTTTGTGGTGATGATGAGGCTTGGGTTTGCCTTGGGATTCTACTAGGTTTACCTTAGCTTTAGACTCAGACTTAAGGTTAGACCTTAGCCTTATTTGTTCTTCTGTTCTAATTTTCTTTAGGACTTGAGCAAAGGTAAGGTCACATTGAGTATGAATAAGGTCTTTCTTGACATCGGACCAAGAAGGAGGAAGCTTTTCTATTAAGCAGGCTATTTTATATTCAGTAGAGAAAAAAGTGTCTTTGGCTTGAATATGCCTAAGGTATTATTGAAATTCATGTATTTGGTCATTTATAGGTTTATTATCTATCATAAAATATCTGTTGAATGAGGAGGAATTGAATCTTTCAATTCCAGCATCATCACAGCTATATTCACCTTCTAGGGCATCCCATAGTTCTTTAACACTTTTGTATTCAAAAAATATGTCATATAGTGATTCAGACAAAGCGCTTAGAATTCTATGGAAGCAATGGTAGTCTATTTTCTTAGAGGTCTTGGGTCTAGTGGGGCCAGAGGACTTGGAAACACCTATGTCAGACTCAGTATCATTAGAGTCATTTGTGATTGGTGCGAAACCATCAATGGCTGAGATCAATCCTAAGGTAGTGAGCCAAAATTTTATTTGACTTTGCCATCTCTTAAAGAAGGTCCCGTTGAACTGTATAGGTTTAGCAGTGAAAGTCTCATCCTTGCTAGTCATGATTGCTAATGAGAAAAATCTGAAACTGAAAGATATATAATTACTCAATAACAATGTCCAATAATTTAGAATAATAGTTCAAGAGATTTTGCTAATCAATCTTAAAATCTTTAGTCTATCAAGTGTAGATTAACATGGGTTAGATGTAGGGGCCGGTTCCCAGCTAGCGGTGGTCCGAAGACACTTAAATACCATGTCACTTAGGGCTATTTACACTCGGTTGACAGAAGGACCCTTTCGACTTGTACCCAAAATAATCTTTACTTTTAAAACTTTAGATTCAAAAGGGATTTACAATTTCACTAGACTATTTATTTGATCTGATTTCTTTAGATTCAAAAGGGATTTGCAATTACACAATTTGGTATGTAACAAATACTGTTAATAAGTTAATCATTTGTTAACAATATTAATTCTTAATTAAGATAAGTTAATCAAAAATTAAATAATAAATAGTACCCACAAAATTTAAGTTCAACACTATTAATTTTCTTCTAATTTGTCAAAAAATGAACAATACCAAAAATTATTCTAATAGAAATGAACAGTGCTTTGAACTATACAATTGTATTCGATGAAAATTGCTTATGCTACCATATTTATTTTTGGGTAAAAGAAATATGTATAGGTAGTCTGTATACTTGACAACAAGTAAGAAACTAAAATTTCACGTAAGAAGAAAATTATTTCCGTTAACATAAAAACAAAAACTTGATCAACTCTTAGATTGTTGTTAAATATATATATTATTTTTCAGAGATTGATAAGAGAACAAAGAAACTAAAGAATTGTTACCGGCCTCCGGGGAAGTCGTGTATGAAGCACTGCCCTAAAAGTTGATCTGAGGTCTATGTGCAGACTTTTCTCGGAAGCTCCTAGTGGTAAAACCCCCTGACTATCGGGTTCTCTTCGTTGCACACAACTCGAAGAGAGAGACCGAACTTAGCTCTGTGCAGAGCAAGGATTTAGAGAACGGAATGTGGTTCGAGAGAGGAATGAGATAGAGGTTTCACGTAGGAGGATTTTCTGTCCAAAAAATAAAGAAGAAGGAGACTACAATATATAGGGAGTCCCAAGACACATCCACTGGACAGGACAGTAAATGGCTCATAAATATGCCATTAAGAAGCAATTACAAAAGAAAAGAAACGTGGAGGAAAGCTGTCAAATAAGCTGTTACAGAAGCTATCACAAGGTTCAATGAACCTAGACATAGAGCCTTAACGTTCAAAATTTGAATGAGTCAAATGGTTCAAAAATAAAAAGGAGCAAAAAAAAATTTGGATCCCAGCCCGAACCCGAAGAGTAAATTGGATCGGCATTTGGCGCCCACTGGTGTGGGCACGTACCCGCACCCGTTACGCGCGGCGAACTGAACCGAGCTGAGCTGGGCTGGGAGACGGCGACGATGCGCGCGTGTGGCCCAAGGGTTCTCCACACAACATCTTTAAGAAGTCAATGAAGAAGAAATAATATATATATACATGGAGGGGTTGGCCCAACCAATGTGGGACTAAAGAAAAAAGGGAAGTTGAGCTTTTGCTCAAGCACAGCTAACAAAATCCCTTCTGACTTAGCTTAGATCCGAGCATGGGTGAATGACGCTTGACATACTTTGCACTTCGCACGACACAAAGTTGGTGCCTCCCTGGGAAAATTATGGTAGCCTCGTCATAGCCTACTGTGCTTCACAGTATTTGTATACAGATAACAATATCAGTATTTGTGTACAGGTAACAATATCGTCGTATTGTTAGAAAACCTTATTTTTTTCCTTTTAAAAAACTGTAAACAAAAGAAAGTAAAGTTAATGTTACCGGCCTCTAGAGAAGTCGCGCACAAAATACTGTCCTAAGAGTTGATCCGAGATCTATGTGGAGACGTATATCGAATGCTCCTAGTGGTAAAACCCCCCGCACTACCGGTTTCTCTTTGTTGCACACAACTCAGAGAGAATGACCCGAACTGATCTCTGCCCAGAGCAAGAAATCGAAAGATGAAAGTTATTGGAGGTGGAGAGAAGAATGAAAGAGAGTTTTTGTATGGAGAAATTTGTTCTGTAGAGAAGAAATGAGGAGAGGTCCTCAATATATATAGAAAGAGCCAAGCACTCACCATAGACAAGAAATTAAATGCTGTTAATTCTAGCATTAAAGAGTAGAAAAAGTGGGACAATTACCTGGCGTTCAAGAGTAATAAAGGAGAAAACAATGATAAAATATGTACATTGAATTGGACAGGTGTCCAACGTTCAAAAAAAATTATGAGTAAGAACTATCCAAATATAAGGAGTACCAAAAAGATTTTTAGGGTCCCAACCCGAACCCAAAGAGAAAATCGAATCGGCATTTGATGCCCGCAGATGTGGATACGTACCCACACCCGTTATGTTCGCTGAACAGAACCGAGCCGAGCCGGGCCGGACGGCGGCGCACGTGTGGCCCATGTGGTTCCCCACACAACTTCTCAAGAGAGCAAATGAGAGGAATTAGTATAAGCATCCCAATATGGGCATGCCTAGCCGATGTAGGACTAAAGGAATGGGGGACTTAGTTTTACGAAGGAAAGCAGTAGCTACACCAACAATCTTTCATATCAAACTGGTTTGATAAATAATTCTTAGTGTTATTTATCAATTCCAGTCACTACCAAAATATGATGAAATAGCGACATTTTTAGTGATGTCATCATAAAACGTCGCTAATGTTAAAGATTTTAGCGACTCCAAAAATAAACGTCGCTATACGTCGTTGATGGCGACGCACAACGACGTTTAACGACTGTCATTGGTTTTTTTTAAAGAATAGTTGTTATATGCTTCTTTAACGTTACTAAATGTCGTTGATTTTTTTGATTTAGCGACGTTTGATGACATTTTTACTGGCGTTGCTTATTTTTTAATTAGCAACATTTTTAGCGACGTCTTTAACGTCGTAAATTTTTTCAATTAGCGACGTTCAATTTAGACGTCGCTAAAAAGTTAATACAGGATTTTGAGTTTTTTATTTTTCCCCATTCTCTCGATCTCCCCTTCTCCCTCATGAACCCCTCCTCCCTACCACCCTTGCCCCAGCGACACCGACCCCTCTCGACTCCGACGATCCCTATCGCCCCCTGCCCCGGTGACCCCAATCCCTCTCGACTCCGGCAAGCATACATTTATTTCAGATTTTTTTAAATTTTTTTGTAATTTAGCGACGTCGCTAAATACGTCGCTAACTACATCGTTAAATACACCGCTAACTGCGTCACAAAACATCACTAAATAGCTGATATGATAGTATTTACCAGTTCAGCAAAACGTCGCTAAATGTGTTGCAAAATATCGCTAAATAGAAAAAAATTAGCAATGTTAAGCGAAAAATGACATGTCACCGATTTAGCGATGGAACGTTGCTAAACGTCGCTAATGTAAAAAAATAGCGACGCCTAAACGTCGCTAGTAAATGTCGCTATAGCGACATTTTGCGATATTTTTTTTCTGTCATCTACTAGCTAAAATGCGACTACACTGAAACGTCGCTAATTACGTCGCTAAAACTTTTTAGCGATATTTTATGTCATTTAGCGACGTTTCCAAATGTCTCTAATTTGATTTATTCTAGTAGTGAGTGACGATCCTAGAATAAGAATGTCATCTACATACACGCATAAAATGACATAATTACTTTCATATGTATTTTTAGAGTATATACATTTGTCATACTCATTAGGCATGAATCAATATTTATTAATCACCTTATCAAATTTGTTGTGCCATTGTTTGGGAGCTTATTTTAGGCCATAAAGAGATTTTACTAGTCTACAAACTTTTTCTTCTTGACATTTAGCAATAAAACCTTCAGGTTGGTCCATGTAGATTTTTTCTTCAAGATCTCTATTTAGAAATGCTGTCTTTACATCCATTTGATGGATTAGCATATCATGGATGGATGTTAAGGCTAGAAGGGTTCTAATCGATGTGATCCTAGCTATAGGAGAGTAGGAATCAAAGTAGTCTAATCCCTTTTTTTGGGTAAAATCTTTAGCTACTAATCTAGCTTTGTATTTCTCTCTATAGTACCATCGACTTTAAGTTTTTTTTGAAAATCCACTTACAACCTATGAGTTTACTACCTAAAGGTAGGTCTGCTAAGAACAAAGTACTATTCTCCATGATGGAGTTATACTCACTGTTAATAGATTCTTTCCAGAAAGGGACATCATGAGAAGATATTGCTTCTTTATAAGTTGACGGATCACCCTCTATTAAGTAAGTGAAGAAATATTCTCCTAAGTTCTTTTCAATTCTTTCATTTTTACTCCTTCTAGGTTCTATATCTTGTTCAGGTTATGAAATAGATATTTGAACATGAGAGCTAGTAGACGGAGGAAGAGAAGAGTTGGAGGGAGAGGAAGGAATTCTATCTTTGAAAGGAAATATATTCTCAAAGTAAACTGCATCTCTTGCTTCTATAATAATATTGTTAGAGATTTTATTTACTTTAAAGTGAGTCACAGAAATCTATTGTCATTGATGTCTAAGGCATATCCTATAAATACAATATCTACAATTTTAGATCCAATCTCTCTTTTTTTGGGTTCAAAAATTTCTACTTTTGCTAGACATTCCCAAACTTTGAGGTAATTGTTCCTAGGAGCTCTACATTTCCAAAATTTATAGGAAGTCTTATCATTAGACTTACTAGGAATTGTATTAAGGATGTAACAGGCTGATAGTAATACTTCTTCCCATAAATTATCAGGAGCACCTAAGCTGAGAAGCATGACTTTTACCATAACTCCGTTGGACTATAGTGAATATGGAGCAGTTACCTCATGAATTATTCTATGTTCTTCACAAAAATTAGTCATTTTATTTGAGGTATACTCTCCACCACGGTCAGATCTAATAATCTTAATCTTTCCCTCTAATTGGTTCTCAGATTCAGATTTATAGACCTTAAATCTGTCTAGAACTTCATCTTTGGTTTTGAGAAGATAGGTATAACAATACTTTGAATGATCATATATAAAGGTAACAAAGTATTTCCTACCTCCTTGGGTCAAAACCCTATTGGAATCATATACATCACTATGGATAAGTTCTAGAATGTCAAAATTCCTTTCTTCAGATTTGAATGGTACTTTAGTGTGTTTGTCTAGAACACAAATCTCACATTTGTTTTTATCATCTATTGGAGTCTTAGGAATAAGATCTAAAGTCATTATTATTCTAAGAGAACCTATGTTCACATGACCCAATCTACCATTCCAAACATTTGAAGATTCTATATTAGAAACAAAAGAAGAAGGATCAAACATTTAATTCATAGTGCTCAGAATAAAGAGACCATCTTTTACAAATTCTTTCCCAACAAAAGTCACATTCTTAGAAAATACTACTTTATTTGCTTCCATAATAATTTTGTACCCTAAAGCTACAAGAAGGGATCCACTAATTAAATTTCTTCTGACCGATGACACATGAAGCACATCATAAAGAGGTAGACTTTTTTCTAATGTCATCTTCAGATCTACTCTTTCTCTTCCAATAATATGTGCCACTGAGCCATCTCCTAAAGTTACACCTCCTCTACCTGATCCTGATAGTTTGATAAACATGAGCGATCAAAAGAGACATGAACATTAGCTGCAGAATCCAACCACCAATAATCAGAATGGTAAGATATGTCGACTAAGGTTGATAGCATACAAACTTGAAGGAACTAGAAGAGCTATTGTGAAGCATATTTTCTTCTGGTTTGGCTGAGCATTTCCCTTTGTAAGAGGTCTGGACAGCTTCCTTCTTCATATGAAAACAGTTGGCAGCCACATGGTTCGTTTTACTAAACACAATGCAAAATCTCTTCTGATCTTGAGTCTGACCGAAGTTTCTAGGTTTATGGTTTTGCCGGTGATGATGGTTTTGGTGGTGAGGCTGAAAGTTCTGCTTTTTATTAAAGAGGTTCTTTTTGGGTTTATGATGATGATTAGGGTTGGATTTTTCTTGAGATTCTACTAGGTTTACCTTAGTCTTAGACTCACACTTAGGGTTAGACCATAGCCTAACTTATTCTTCTTTGTTTTCTCTAGGACTTGAGCAAAGGTAATATTACTTTGTATATGAATAAGATCTTTCTTAACATCAGACCAAGAAGGATGGAGCTTGTCTATCAAGCAGGCTATTTTATACTAAGTAGAGAAGAAAGTACCTTTGGCTTGAATATGTCTAAGGTATTCTTGAAATTCATGTATTTGGTCATTTATAGGTTTATTATCTACCATAAAGTATCTGTTGAATGAGAAGCAATTGAATCTTTCAATTCTACCATCATCACATCTATATTCATCTTCTATTTATAGGTTTATTATGCTACCTCCCGCTTCATCCCGTACCACCATACATGCTGTCTCAGATCTCTATACATCTTGTTGGCACCTGGATGCATAAAATACTGGGATCGATGTGCCTCCTGAAGAACCTCCTCGCGCAACGACCCACTCGGCACACACAACCTAGTACTGTGCCGCAAAGAACCATCATCAGCAATGGTGAAGTCATCTGACAATCCCATCTGAACCTACGCCCTGATGCTCCTCAGGGACTCATCCTCAAACTGTGTAACCCTGATCCGGTCTACCAACTCTGACTGAATCTGCAGTCCCCACATCTGTATCTCAACTCCAGGCACTATCACCTCAATGCCCAAGCTTTCCAGATCTGCCAGAAGATAACGATCTGTAGTTAGGCACATAGCTACCGGATGCCTGCTCAACGCATCCGCAACTACGTTCGCCTTCCCTGGATGGTACTGTAACAATATGTCAAAGTCTTTCATCAACTCCAACCATCTTCTCTGCCTCATGTTCAGCTTTTTTTGGGTAAACACATACTTCAAGCTCTTGTGGTCTGTGAAGATCTCCACACGCTGTCCGTATAAATAGTATTTCCACAACTTCAGAGCAAAGATGACCGTGCCAACTCCAAATCGTGGGTAGGGTAGTTCTTCTCATGAGGACGTAATTGCCTAAAAGCATAGGTAATCACCCTTCTATTCTGCTGCAACATACAACCCAGTCCCTTTCCCGATGCATCACTATAGATAGTGAATCCTCCAGATCCTGATGGCAACGTCAACACTGGAGCTGTTGTCAACCTCCTCTTCAGCTCATCAAAGGCGATCTTGCATTCCTCTAACCAAACAAACTCAACGTCCTTTCGAGTCAGCCTGGACAACGGCTCTGCAATTCAGAAATTTTTTTGCATAAATCTCCTGTAGTAACCTGCCAGTCCCAGGAAACTCCTGACCTCGGCTACTAAACTCGGAGCACTCTATGCCTCAACTGCCATGATCTTTCTCGGATCCACCGAGATACCCTTCCAGTCACCACATGACCAAGGAATTCAACCTCGTCAAGGAAGAACTCGCACTTCGAGAGCTTTCCATAAAACTTCTCCTTCCCGAGAGTCTCCAGCACTATCCTCAGATGCTCCTCATGCTCATCTGGGGTCTTTGAATACACCAAGATATTATCTATAAACACCACCACAAACCTGTCCAGATGCTGATGGAATACCTTGTTCATCAGATTCATGAACACTGTTGGGGCATTAGTCAACCCAAACGGCATCACCATGAACTCATACTGTCCATATCTGGTCCGAAAAGCTATCTTCGGAATATCCTCCTTCCTGACCTTCACCTGGCGGTAGCCTGTCCTCAGATCAATCCTGGAAAACACCCTCGCTCCGCTCAACTGGTCAAAAAGATCATCAATATGAGACAGCGGGTACTTGTTCTTGATTGTGAGGTTGTTCAGAGCCCTGTAGTCGATACACATCCGTATTGACGCATCCTTCTTCGGCACAAAAAGTACCGGGGCACCCCACGGAGAAGAAATAGATTTGATAAATCCTTTGTCCTGAAGCTCATCTACCTGCTTCTTCAACTCTATCAGCTCACTATTGCTGACTCTATAGACGTGCTGGGATATCGGCTCCGCGCCTGGCACCAAGTCTATAGAGAACTCCATATCTCTGTCCGGAGGTAACCCTGGCAACTCCTCCGGAAAGACATCCATGTACTCCTCTATCAGTGGATGTAGCAACCTCGGCTCTACCACCAGGGCTCCGCAGAAGACTCCCTCGGTCTGCTCCGCTGCTTCTCTGGCAAACTGAAACTCTAGTTCACCCGACGGATTAAACAAAACTCTGCCTCCACGACAATCTATACTAGCACAATGCGTACTCAACCAATCCATCCCGAGTACAATATCGTAGCTCGGAAGTGGCATTACGAGTAGGCACACACTCAACTTTCGGCCTCCCAAAGTAACTCTCCGATCTCTGCAGACATCACTGACTAGGATGATACCACCCCCGGTCGTGATCTTGTAGAGTCTAGCTAAAGGTTCAGCAACAAGATGGTGTCTAACAACAAAAGATACAGACACAAAGCTATGGGAAGCCCCAAAATCAAATAAAACAAGTGCTGGAATGGAATCAAGAAGAACACAGATCAAAAGATGTCAATACAGTGCAAGAAATGATATCATCAAAGAGGGACAGTAATATTGCAAAAGAAACAATTTTAGGAAAATTAAGATAGCAAAAGAAATCAGGAAGAGTCCTAGTTGTGATTGAGCACACTTTCTCTCAGCCTATATCCTATATCCTATTGCAGGTAACCTAAAAACTAGACCTGCATGGGCCACCACCCAAAACGTGTCACGACCCGTGCCCGAAAATCGGGCATGAGTCGTGGGTACGTCCAGCCAACGTCGCAGAATCGGCGGTAGAACACTGTTAGGTCTATTCTAGGTCAGCCATCTATCTATATAACTCACAAAAATCTGACAATAACCTCTCCAAAAGGAGGGCAACCACACAATATATATATATGAATGATCCTCTCCAAAAGGAGGCCAACCACGCAATATATATAATCTCTCAATCACAAAAACTAGGGGAAGAATAAAAGCATGATATGATATGAACAAAGAAACAGAACCAAGAGAGCAAGACAATATCCAAAATATACAGTCCAAGTCTATAATATCTACAATATCTCACAGCATCAAAAGAATAAGTACAATCATCCAAAAATAAACCACTGGGAACAACCCAGGAAACCCACCTAGCTAACTAGGGCGCTATAGGCGTCTCCTCGGTGCACTCCTCCTCAGTCTCGGGGTCACAGCACTCGTCAACACCCGGCCCGTAGAACGTCGGGCAATAATCCTCAGGATCCTCTGGAAAAAATATGCCTAGTCAGGACTGGAGCGAAGTACATAACTCTGAAAGTAACTCCAAATATATGGTAAGGTGTATATGACGAGCAATAGAAAAGTATACAAGATACACAGGAAATAAATATATGCTGGAGCACAATAAGTACCTACAAAGTAAACTGGAGAACAATACAAGTAGTAGAAAAGTAACTGCAGGTGAAAAAACATGAATACTAACTAAGTGCCTTGAGCACAAGTTCGTTATGTGATCGGCTTAGGTTGCACATGAAAAAATACTACGATAACTCCGTTATGCGTGAGTTGCATAACCGACATACACATGAATACTGTTTGGCTTTCATCACATAACCAACTCCTACTTCCCTCCCCCACTAATACCATTGGATCCAACCACAATACGCTACGTACATGATAATAGCTCGCGCACACGAAGGCGAGAGCACAAGAAGCACATGATAGCACATGAGAATCAATACCCGAAGCACATGATAAAATACACGTGATAGAGTACCCGCTGAACACGGTAAGGGAGATAGCATCTCATGACAGGATCCACTAGTACCAACTCGTGTAACAATGTGTCAGAATCAAGTATTACAGTTCTAGAACAGGTGATATGAACGCTATCATGAAATGGAAACTATCAGAGGTAGGTACTCGCCTGATGTCCTGAGCAACTGATGAGGATCGAGATCCGGACCGGTATCACAAGAACCTAATACAAAAAACAGAATTAAACAGGGTTCTAAGGATTTAAACTGATATAAAATAATTAAAAATAGGCTTCTATGGCTATTCTAGGTCGAACGGGTCAAACCGGTAAAAATCGGGTCAAAAAGTCAACCCGTGGTCCAAAAAGTCAACTCTAGGTCAAAACTAGGTCAAACGTTGACTTTTACGGTCAACGGGGACAATTATGGTCAAAGCTAGGTCAAACTAGGGTGCCCCTGAAATTCTAGGTCAA